>CM042897.1:15300000-17710000 GCA_023653625.1 Triadica sebifera
ATAATTGACTCTTTTTCAAGGTATGGAAGACAATACGAAGATGTTGATCATGCTCTTCTCTGCTTCTGGAGTACACCAGGATATGATCTATGAACACCACCACGAACTGGTCCAAATAAGGCCTAAAGATTCTATTCATTAGATCCATAAATGCTACTGGGGAATTTATTAACTCAAAAGGCATTACTAAGAACTCGTAATGACCATACCGAGTCCTAAATGATGTTTTTGAAATGTCTAATTCTCTCATTATCAATTGGTGATAACTCGATCTGAGGTCAATGTTAGAAAATACCCCTGCTCCTTTCAACTGATCAAACAAATCATCTATTCTCAGCAATGGATATTTGTTCTTAATTGTCATCTTGTTCAACTGGCGATAATCAATGCACAAACGAAAGGTGTCATCTTTCTTTTTCGCAAATAGAACCGGAGCACCCCAAGGTGAGACACTGGGTCTGATAAATCATTTCTCTAACAACTCTTGCAATTGCACTTTTAATTCCTTTAGTTCAATAGGTGCCATTCTGTAGGGAGTGATTAATATCGGGCTGTGCCTAGCAAAACATCTATGGAAAACTCTATCTCCCTAACAGGTGGTAACCATGGCATGTCCTCAGGGAAGATATCTGGATATTCACATACTGTCGGAACCTCCCTAAGATCTAGACTTCTTTTCTTGGTATCTACAATATGTGCCAAAAATGCTTCACATCCCTTTTTGATAAGCTTACATCCTTTTGTAATAGAAATGATATTAGTCAAGTATGGTTGGTTATCGCCCAAGACAATCACGTCATCCTGCCCTGAATACTTGAAAGTCACTCTCTTATACTGACAATCCACCACTGCCCTATGTTGAGTTAACCGATCCATCCCCAAGATTGCATCAAACTCATGGAATGACAACTCAATTAGGTCAGCTGGGAATTCTGCATTATGAGCTCTGAGTGGGCTATTTTTATAGACTCGACTAACTTTCACTCTATGACCTAAAGGATTTGTCACTAATATATCATAATCTAATTCATCTACTACCATATTACCCTGACTAGGTGGTGACATGCATAAATATGAATGTGTAGAACCCAGATCTATCAGTGCAAATAAATCAGTATCATAAAGAGAAAATTTACCGATAATGACATCCGGGCCATCCTACTCCTCACGAGCTCTCATGGCATATGTTTGGACTGGGGCTCGACTACCTTCTGCTCTATTCACTGATTCTGATATAGTCTACCCAATCCTGCCACTTCTAGACTATCCATGTCCCCTGCCTCTGCCTTGAGTGACATTCTGAACCTGAACTGATACTACACCAACTATACCTCTTCCTCTGGGGCAATCCTTTTGTTTGTGCTAAGTAGATCTACATCGTAAGCATGCTCCAGTAATCCACCAACAATTACCTGCAAGTGATCTTCCACAATCCTGACATGTGACAAATATAAATCTCCTGTTACCTGAAGTCGGTGCACCAACTATAAACCTTTCTGGCCTGGACTGTTGGCTTTGCCAAGATGAAAAGTTTGGTCCAGAACCCTGTGAATGGAAAAACCTAGGCATTGTCTACCCCCTTTTACCTGATGTCTGGACCATGCTAAGTGTTGATCTCTGGGGTGGCTCTTCTATCCTCTTTCTCTTTGACCATTTTTCCACATGGATGGCCGAGAATACTAGTATAGAAAAATCCTCAAGCTGAAGGGCAGTAACCATATTTCCAATATCATTATTAAGCCCATCCTCAAATCTACGACATCTATCTGCCTCATCAACAATGATTTCAGTTGCATATTTACTCAGTCTAGTGAATTTCATCTCATATTCTGCCACTGACATGCTTCCTTGCTTCAGGTGTTGAAACTCCCTTTTTTTCATTAACATAAACTCTAGGCACATATTTCTTGCTAAATTATACCTTGAAGAAATTCCATGAAGGTGGTTTTGGTGTCTAGGGCTTTGATAAAATTGATTTCCACTAGTCATAGATATGATATTTTAGAAGGGATCCTGCTTACCTGACTTTTTGTTCCTCTGGACACTCGAGTTCCTCAAACACCCTTTCTGTCAATTCCATCCAAAACTCTAATGCTTCTGGGTCATCCTCTCTCCTTCCCATAAAATATGTGGCCCCATAATTTCTCAGCTTATCAATCCGGGGTTTTGGCTGAGGTGGAGGAGGAGGTGGAGTTGGTTGTGGAACTTCTTTGTACTATCCATTGCAATAAATTTGCTATCTGCTCCATAAAAGGTTCCTATCCTAAATTAGTCTGTCCTTCTACTCTAGGCAGAACTACTACACTCGGCCCGGAATCTCTCACTGATGGAGGTTGTCCAAGATCAGCTAAGTTTGAAAGACTGTTACTCAGTTAATCTTCCGAGAAATCTTATTCCGATCTCGAATCTATATTTACCTATAAACTAGAAGAAGGGACCCAAATCAGATAATTGCAGCATGTTATGCATATATGCATGAGACACACTCTCTATTTTACACCTACTGTTCAAGAATCAATTAGCCTAAGCTCTGATACCATTAAATGTAGCACTCCCTTACCCTACTAATCGTTAATAGTGTATGGAAGTGCTACTAAGCTCATTTTTGTGTAACAATAATAAATTCTCAAATTATTGTACTTTTTTTTAATTTTAGAGTTTATTATCAGCAGAATATTTCTTACTATATTTCTCTTTTTTTATATCATTTAAATATGTAACCAGTGATATAAATATTTTGATTTAAAAGAACAACATAATATTTAGAAATACATTTATAAATAATACCAAATATATAAATTATAAAATTCACTCCTTATAAATCCTACATACCAAAAATTTACATTAAAATAAATTTTTAAAATTTATTTTTTACAATACAATTTCCAAAACATACAAAAAGAAAATAGACTACTGTAATATGATCTTGGGGTTTCCATTATCTTTGGTCGCCCTAATGCCACAACTATGTCTATTTATATGTGCATAAAATACACGTGCTAAGCTAGTAGCTTAGTGGTACGTTTGACAACTTTCCAATAATTATATAAATATTTCTGAAATAAAATTTTAGAAACTACAATTAATTTACTAAGCATGCCAAAACATTCAAATAATATCAATACCATTTACGTCAAGCAAAAATGAACATTTCATCAATTATAATATTTCATTCATTTATCATGCTTGAAATTCTTTAACAATACAATACATTCAATTTAAAATATCAATTTAATAATTTGCATTTTTTTATTTATTTGATAGGTCACGACATCTTAGACCGGAACTAAACACTAGATACATGGTTTCTACTCTCCGGCAGTATACTTTGCGCCTACTTAATTATTTTATAACTCGGTGTTTAACGCTTACTTTGAACAATAACTCAGCACCTTTTTGGTGTCTACATAATTCCGAACTCAGCACTATTTCTTAGTACCTACGTAATTTCAACTCAGCACTATTTCTTAGTGCCTAAGTAAATTAAATCTCAGAACTATTTCTAGTGCCTACATTTCTACCCTTTTATTAGCATGCCAACTTATCATAGTTTCTAGTTTTCGACTACATATTATAGGGCTTAATTATATTTGTTACATTTATTATTATTTACATAAATTATATAGGTAACACTAATATAAATTCCCTATAAATGCAATAATTCCCATTAAATATTTTACAACCTCATACTTGCTCATTTAATCATTATAACTATAACAAAATTCAAATAATATATTTTTCTATCACAAACTTCCAAAATCAATACATATGCAAGCTGTCCTATTCTGGACAGCATTTATGCCTTATATTGACTTGTATTTTTGATCTATTTTTAGATGGAATTTGGACAAGTGATGAACTAACAAAATGTAGGTACATGTCTTATCTTTAATTTCCAATTGGAATCACATTAAACCTAATTTTTGTAACAAAAGTTATGAATTTTTCTCTAAAATACGTTCATTCCAATTTGTCCAGTATTTTACTGGTCAGATTTCTAGTTTGAATTTTGAGTCGATTTTGCACTTAATTGTAGACATATTAAGGTCTAATGGTCTAAATGAAAGTTGAAGCCCTATGTCTTAACTTACCAACCCAATAAGAATTACTTAAAAATCATTTTCAGAACTCAAGTTATGATAAAAAAAAAAGTAGACACTATTCATAAGACAACATTTCCAGCATTTCAATTAATTCCCACAATTTCCATCTTCACGCATCAATCTCATATTCAAATTTTTATTTCCACATTCATGGCATCATTTAATCAAAATATCAAGAATTACATACACAATTACACATAATATCACAAAATCAAAAATCACATTTTCCATATTGAATTTTTGCCAAATGTACATACCTCACAAAATCTACTTCTCTTCACTTTTCTCTTCTTCCTAATTAGTTTTCTTCTTGCCCTTACTTCCTCTTTGATTATGGTTCCAAGAGTGTTTAGCTTCTTGTCCTAACAATAAATTTCAAACTAATCAAGCAATAAACACACTAATCCACCCTTAATCACCATTAACATAATCATCACCCAAAATTACCAACTTTAATGGCAACTAACCCCAAAATCAAAGAAAAGAGAAGAAGAAAAATAAGAAGATGGAAAATCTAACCTCACTTTTGTAGATCTTCAAAACGACTAAAATCTTCCTTATCTTTTTCTCTTCCTTTCTGATGCGAACCAAGACAACAAAAATGATCTTACATGTCATGGAGGAGATGGATTAGTGATGCCACTTGGTCCAATCATAAGATCAAGTAGAAACAAGCTCAAGGCAGCCTTGCAAATGTATATTCAGAGCTTAGTGACAAGAGATATCAAGGAAGAGGCTTGGGTCAGGCTTGAAGAGATGGAATCAGTTGGCGATCCAAAGCTTGTGACACTCATTGGGGCATGTGATGGTGAAGACAACTAGCCTAATGGGCTAGAGAAGAAGTCTATATTACAAGGTTCAACTCATGTGCAATATGCTATGTTAAGGTGGACTTATGTTATGTCATGGTTGGGCCTAAGATTAATTTTAGTGGGATGTTTTATTTTAATTATTGGAATGTAATTTCATTTAATTACACATGATCAGCCTTATTTTAACTTATCTTAAGTGTGTAGGCCTTATAAAATTAAGCCCATTCGTTTGTCCTTAAGTCATTAGGGTCAGATTGGTCTTTTCTTCATGTTTGCACCTAGGGTTTGGTTTGTAGAGGTATAAATACCTCCTTATGGGTGTAAGACAATCAGATTGGTGATTAAGATCAAATTTTGAGTGATCTTCAAGTGGGAGGTGTGATCTCCATTGATATACCAAGGATTGTTTTCACTTATCAGGTTGGTAATTAATTTGTGGCGTGAATCCAATTCTCTCTTCATACTCTTTGTTACTAATTCCATGCTGTTTTGGGGGTGAAGAGTCTAATCTTGCAATTGTTTAAACTTAAGATTTGTATCAAATTGATTTGGAGGTTGTCTAGACTTAGATTCTAGATGGTTGCTGCATCATTTGGTATCAGAGCTTTGGTTCTAAATCAATTGTACTTATCTTTATTTTTCTGGTTTTAGTGATATTTGTTCAAGTTACAGCATAAAAAATTAAAAAAAAAAAGTTTATCTATTTGTGGCAGAATTTGCCTATGTTGCTGTCTATCGAAGTTTGGTTTATTTCTTTTTTTGGGGTACGAATTTTTGGTGTTTTAATTTTTTTTGTTTATCAGATTACAAAGAAAAAAAAAAAAAAAAAAAAAACAACAACAAAAAATTCGTGCATATTGGCATTGATTGCCAAAAGTGGGACTGTTTGGATTCAATTGATTGCACACATATATAAAATGAATTGCCTCTGAATATATTTGCTCTATTTTGATTAAAATTGATAATTTGAGCAATTTTGACTGGAGTTTGTAATTGAAATTGATTGGTTTCATATTGAGGTATAAGTTGAGATTTCATTGCTTATTGCTGGAAATTGTGCAATTGGTGGATAATAGTTACTAATAGGCATACAATTAGCTTATTTGGCAGTAAGTTGGGAATGATTTAGTGAGTTTTAGGTTCTGGTTCGAATTCTTTTAGGGCAGTAGCACATATACACTTAATTTTTTCTAGTTTTGTCAATTTATTGCATTATTTATTTTATATTCTTGACTGCTGTCCTACTTGTTTCCATTACATTAGTTGAGTAATTTTGCATTCCATATTACTCAAATAACAATATTATATCTGCACACCTCATTCTTCGTCCGTGTGTGCATATAGCATATACTTGTCATTCCTTGCTTTCATCTCATTAATTTTGCTTCTAGTTTTGTGATGTTTCCTTTCTTGCTTAGAAATTGTCTATTTTTATTTTTTGTTGGATATTGCTGCTCATTATTATTGATCTGGTTGATTGAAATTGATCCGGAAATATACCATAGTGAGGACACAAGAGCGGTAAAAGGCAAGAGTGGTTAGCTCAAAAGAGGGTAAAAGTCTTAATTGAGTGAAACACGAGCGAACATACACCTTTTGAGTGAAACACATGAGGGAGTGTGTGAGGCCATTTATTTACATCATGTCTAAATCAAGCAACCAAGAAAGAAGTAGTGATGAAGGAAACAAAACTTTCTTCACATTGGAGGCTATGCAACAACAATTTGGAAGGCTTGAGATTCTGCTCCGAGATATTAATGATCGGTTTGACAAGTATGATAGGAGGTTAGAAGGCCATGATCAAGCTCTACAGAATCTTAGAAGAGATGGAATTGGTATTTGAATGTCATAACTATTCTGAGGAAAAAAAAGTAAAGTTGGCAGCCGTGGAATTCACTGACTGTGCCTTAGTATGGTGGGACCAAATCATCCTCAATAGGCGTAGGAATGGAGAAAGGCCTATAAACACATGGGTGGGAATGAAGGCAGTCATGAGAAAGAGGTTTGTCCCTAGTTACTATTATAGGGAACTACATCAAAGGCTCCAAACGTTGAGGCAAGGGAATAAAAGTGTTGAGGACTATCATAAAGAAATGGAGATAGCTATGATGAGGGCTAATATTGATGAAGATAGGGAGGCTACCATGGCACGTTTCTTGGTTGGTCTAAGTAAGGAAATTGCAAATGTTATTGAGTTGCACCACTATGTAGAGTTAGAGGAGATGGTGAATATGGCTATGAAGGTGGAGAAGCAACTAAAGCAAAAGGGAACCAACAAACCAACCTATTTGGGTTCCACATCTAATTGGAGCTCAAAATGGCCTAAAAGGGAAGACAAAGCCAAAGACAAGGTAAGAGAACAAAAGGGTAAAGTAGAGCAAAAAGGTAACCCTAAAGCTAATGCTACTTCTTCTTCCAATACTGAAAAGCATAGAAACATAAAATGCTTTAAGTGCCTTGGCAATGGACATATTGCATCTCAATGCCCAAATAAAAAGGTTATGATATTGAAAGATAATGGTGTAATTGAATCCGAAAGTGATAAAGAATATCATTCAATGCCTTCATTTGAAGATTGTAGTGATGATGATGAGGCCGAGCATGCTGTTGGTGGGGATTTAAATCTTGTGGTTAGGCGTGTACTAAATGCACAATTGAAAGAAGATGGGGTTGAACAAAGGGAAAATATCTTCCATTCCAGATGCATGATAAATGGCAACATTTGTAGTCTTATAATTGATGGAGGAAGTTGTACTAATGTTGCAAGTACTACTTTAGTTGATAAGTTGGGGCTGGATTGTTTGAAACATCCTAGGCCATATAGACTACAATGGCTTAATGATTGCGGAGAGATAAGGGTAAATAAACAAGTTTTAATTTCATTCTCCATTGGAAGATATTCTGACCGTGTACTTTGTAATGTAGTACCTATGCATGCAGGTCATGTGTTGCTTGGTAGGCCATGACAATATGACAGAAAGGTGACGCATGATGGGTATAGAAATAGACACTCATTCATGATGAGAGATCAACATATCATTCTGGCACCTATGACTCCTAGTGAAGTTTATGAAGATCAAATGAAGCTAAAAAGGAGCATGGAGGAAGAAATGGAAAAAGAAGCTGAAAGGTCCAAATTGAGAGAAAAGGAGCAAAAAGAAAATGGAAAGGCCGAGAGTTGCAAAATAAAAGAGATGAGAGGAAAAGAAAAAGGAGAGGCTAAAAAAGAGAGAAAAATGGGAGGAAAAGAGGCCCAAAAAGAAAAGCAAATAATTGGCCCAAAGGAGAGTGGTACAAAGAAAAATAATTTTTATGCAAAAGTAAGGGATATGAGAGTGGCTTTTGAGAATCAACAATGTTTACTTGTACTCATGTACAAGGAATCTTATTTTAATGAAGCTGACTTTAACCCTTCTTTGCCTAGTGTTGTTGTTTCTTTATTGCAGGAATATGAGAAAGTATTCCCTGAAGAGTTACCACAAGGATTGCCACCAATAAGAGGAATTGAACATCAAATTGATTTCATACCAGGAGCTCAAATTCCAAACCGCCCAGCCTATAGGAGCAACCCCGAGGAGACAAAGGAACTTCAAAAGCAAGTGGAGGGGTTGTTAGCAAGGGGGCATATCTGTGAGAGTCTTAGTCCGTGTGCAGTGCCGGTGCTTTTAGTGTCAAAAAAGGATGGGAGTTGGCGCATGTGTGTTTATTGTAGGGCTGTGAATCGCATAACAATTAAGTATCGCCATCCAATACTCAGATTGGATGATATGTTAGACGAACTGCATAGCGCATGTGTCTTTACTAAGATTGATTTGATGAGTGGATATCACCAAATTAGGATGAAAGTTGGTGATGAATGGAAAACAACATTTAAAACAAAGCTTGGTTTATATGAGCGGCTCGTTATGCCTTTTGGTATAACCAATGCCCCTATCACTTTTATGAGATTGATGAATCATGTTTTGCGTCAATTCATTGGAAAATTTCTTGTTGTTTATTTTGATGATATTTTGATTTATAGTAAATCTGTTGATGAACATGTACATCATCTTAGGGCAGTTTTGGATACACTTAGGAGAGAAGAATTGTATGCTAAACTTAAAAAGTGCACATTTTGCACGAATAGAGTTATATTCTTAGGGTATGTGGTGAGTGATTTTAGTGTCATTGCTGCTCCTTTAACTGAAATCATTAAAAAGGATATGGGGTTTAAGTGGGGCGAGGTGCAAGAACTTGCATTTAATACTTTGAAAGATAAACTTTGCTCTGCACCTGTTTTGAGTTTGCCTGATTTTAATTCTACTTTTGAGATTGAATGTGATGCCTCCGGGATAGGTATTGGTGCTGTTTTGATGCAGGGTAGGCGTCCAATTGCTTTCTTTAGTGAAAAGTTGAGTGGTGCACAACTCAATTATTCCACGTATGACAAGGAGTTGTATGCATTGGTGAGGGCTTTGGAGACTTGGCAGCATTATCTTTGGCCTAAAGAGTTTGTGATTCATAGTGATCATGAGTCCTTAAAGCATCTCAAGGGTCAAGGTAAGTTGAACAAACGACATGCCAAATGGTTGGAGTTCATTGAGACCTTTCCTTATGTGATTCAATACAAACAAGGTAAGGAAAATGTGGTTGCTGATGCATTATCTAGAAGATATACTCTTATTACTACTTTGAGTTCTCGATTGATGGGATTTGAATATATAAGGGAATTGTATGCTTCTGATTCTGATTTTTCAAATGTTTATAATGCATGTGAACAATCTGTGTTTCAAAGGTTTTATAGGCATGATGGTTATTTATTTAGAGAAAATAAACTTTGTGTGCCTAATTGTTCAATGCATGAGTTGCTTGTGCGTGAAGCTCATAATGGTGGTTTGATGGGTCATTTTGGTATTGCTAAGACACTTGACATCTTGCATGAGCATTTTTATTGGCCTAATATGAAGAATGATGTTGAGAAAATTTGATCTAGGTGTATTCCATGTAAGCAAGCCAAGTCAAGAATTCAACCTCATGGGTTGTATACTCCTTTACCCATCCCTAGTCAGCCCTGGATTGACATTTCTATGGATTTTATGTTGGGACTGCCCAGGACTAAAAGGGGAAGAGATAACATTTTTGTTGTAGTTGATAGGTTTAGCAAGATGGCACATTTCATTGCTTTCCATAAAACTGATGATGCTACACATATTTCTGATTTGTTCTTTAAGGATGTTGTGCGTTTGCATGGTGTTCCTAAAACTATTGTTTCTGATAGAGATTCTAAGTTTTTGAGTCATTTTTGGCGTGTGTTGTGGGGAAATTTAGGAACAAAGTTGCTATTTTCTACTACTTGTCATCCTCAAACAGATGGTCAAACTGAAGTGGTTAATAGAACTTTAGGATCATTATTACGTGCTGTTGTTGGAAAGAATTTGAAAACTTGGGAAGATTGTTTGCCATTAGTAGAATTTGCATATAATAGAAGCATTCATTCATCAACAGGTTATTTTCCATTTGAAATTGTCTATGGTTTTAATCCGCTAACCCCTTTGGATTTGTTGCCTATACCTGTGAATGATATTTCTAACTTAGATGGGCAAAAGAAGGCAGATTTGGTTAAGTCCATAGATGAGAAGGCAAAGCAGCACATTGAGTTAAAGAACAAAAGTTATGCACAAAAATCCAATCAAGGATGTAAAGTTGTGAAATTTGAACCTGGAGATTGGGAATGGGTGCATTTTAGGAAAGAGAGATTTCCTAACCAAAGGAAATCCAAGTTGGATCCAAGAGGCGATGGACCTTTTCAAGTGGTTGAGAGGATCAATGACAATGCCTATAAGATTGACTTGCCCGGTGAGTATGGTGTTTCAGCAACCTTTAATGTTGCTGACCTTTCTCCTTTTGATAATGCAGGTGGTGATTCAAGGAAGAATCCTTTTGTGGAGGGAGGGAATGATGCGAACCAAGACAACAAAAATGATCTTACATGCCATGGAGGAGATGGATTAGTGATGCCACTTGGTCCAATCATAAAATCAAGTAGAAACAAGCTCAAGGCAGCCTTGCAAATGTATATTCGGAGCTTAGTGACAAGTGATATCAAGGAAAAGGCTTGGGTCAGGCTTGAAGAGATGGAATCAATTGGCGATCCAAAGCTTGTGACACTCATTGGGGCATGTGATGGTGAAGACAACTAGCCTAATGAGCTAGAGAAGAAGTCTATATTACAAGGTTCAACTCATGTGCAATATGCTATGTTAAGGTAAACTTATGTTATGTCATAGTTGGGCCTAAGATTAATTTTAGTGGGATGTTTTATTTTAATTATTGGAATGTAATTTCATTTAATTACACATGATCAGCCTTATTTTAACTTGTCTTAAGTGTGTAGGCCTTATAAAATTAAGCTCATTCGTTTGTCCTTAAGTCATTAGGGTCAAATTGGTCTTTTCTTCATGTTTGCACCTAGGGTTTGGTTTGTATAGGTATAAATACCTCCTTATCCGTGTAAGACAATCAGATTGGTGATTAAGATCAAATTTTGAGTGTTCTTCAAGTGGGAGGTGTGATCTCCATTGATATACCAAGGATTGTTTTCATTTATCAGGTTGGTAATTAATTTGTGGCGTGAATCCAATTCTCTCTTCATACTCTTTGTTACCAATTCCTTGGTGTTTTGGGGGTGAAGAGTCTAATCTTACAATTGTTTAAACTTAAGATTTGTATCAAATTGATTTGGAGGTTGTCTATACTTAGATTCTAGGTGGTTGCTGCATCACTTTCTTCCTTCATCTTCCTTAGTTTTGCTCACTTTGCTTCACTTCCTTGATGATATTGCCTTAATCCAACATTTTTCCAACTAATCTTAGTTTTGATTGAAGAAAAAAAAAAAGAACAATGGGGGGAAGGAGAGTCACGGCCATAAGGAGAAAAAGAGAGAATTTTGTTTGTTTTAGATAAGGAAGAAGAAGAAATAAACAACCAAAAAGTGGAATTTGGCTTTTATAGTTGGACTAGGTGGGTGGTTAAGATTAATAGATACTCTTGTCCCCATTAGTCCACTAATTTAAATCACTCTTACTTTATTTTAATCCAAATAATATTCCTTTCCTTAGATAGAGAATATTCCATTTTTATGCCTTCTTAAAATATTTGTACCAAAAACACTGTAATTTTCAATTTCGTTTAACGAAAAATTAATTTTTTCCAAATTTTAATTCCGAACTTCAAAATTCTAAATTAATAATATCCAAAATATTTTTCTCATATTTTATTATCATTTTAGTTTTTTTCTTTCATGTCTGAATTTAGACCCTGATCGGTTCGGCACACCAGATTTCGGTCAACCGCAATCTTTGCCTAAATTATCGGGCATTACATCAACTATTTGACCTAGTCAAGGAGTATAGCATATTCTAGTCTATTTAGTTTAACAATATTTCATCTTGTTAATCCTATAATTAGGGATAATTGAGTTAAAAATATAATTGCTTATGTTAGGAATCTCATCATAATTTCCTTCATGTTATGTTACATACTACGGACTTCACTAAACGGTCTAAGTTCGATATCAATTTATATACAATGAATACCATATAATGAAAATGTTATTTATTAATAATAAATGAGTACATCAAGTGCCTAAAGTGATTGATTTTAAGGCACCTTTCTAACAATCTCCCATTTACATAGAAGCCAAACACCTTTATAGATTATACCATAGGCGAGTACATGACTATCATGTTTCTTTTGGGGAAGTAGCTTAGTGAAATGATTAGCTATATTCTGATCAGTGGGAACTATCTATCTTTTCATCATGTGTACGTTTGATTTCTCAAATCAAATGGTAACATATGAGTACATGTTTTGATCTTTTATGAGATCGTGGCTCGTTTGATTGTGCAATGGCTCTATTGTTATCACAATACAAGGGTATTGGATCAACAATGCTAGAAACCACTTCTAACTTTGTGATGAATTTCCTTATCCAAAGTGTTTCCTTAGTTATGTCAGAAGCTACAATGTACTCAACTTTGGTTATGGAATCTGCAGTCATTTTCTATTTGAAACTCTTTCAACTAACTTCTCCACCATTTAACATGAAAACATAGCCTAATTTCCATTTGGAGTCATCTTTATCAGTTTGGAAGCTAGCATCCATATACCTTATTACTTTAAGCTCACCATCTCCATAAACCAAGAATACATCCTTAGTTCTTCTCAGGTATTTAAGGGTGTCCTTGACAGCCACACAATGCCCTCACCAGGATTTGATAGATATCTACTTGTGATACTCAGAGCATATGATACTCCGGATCTAGTACATAACATAACAATGATAGATCCAGTAGTCGAAGCATATGGAATCCTACTCATACATGTCCATTCATCCTTCGTCTTTAGACACATAGACTTATAAGGGTAATCCCATGAGTCATAGGAATAAATCCTTTCTTAGACTATTCCATACTAAACCTTTTAGCATCTTATCTATGTATTTAGACTGAGAAAGACTACGCAACCTTTTAGATCTATCTTTATAGATTTTAATCCCCAGTATATAGGTTGCTTCTCCAAGGTCTTTCATGGAGAAATTCTTAAAAAGCCAAATTGACTGATTAATGAACTAAGATGTCGTTTCCTATAAGAAGTATGTCATCTACATACAATACTAGGAATACTATTCCACTCTCTCTAACCTTCTTGTAAACACAAGGTTCATCCATATTTTGTGAGAAACCAAGCACTTCGATTGTCTTATCAAATTGGATGTTCCAACTCCTGGATGCTTGATTCAATCCATAAATGGTTTTTGCCATCATAAGATTTGAAAACCTCTCAGGTTGCCTCATGTACACATCGTCAGTCAGATTTCCACTGAGTGTAACATTCAGTGATTTAGGCCCCGATTGCGTGTGACCGTAGTGAGGCGCGCAAGTTCAATCGGAGTCTAAATTTGAACCCATAAAAAAATGACTAATAATAAGGGAAAATAATTAAGGGTATTATTATTTGGTAATTAAAAATATTAGGGGTAGAACTAGAAAAAAATAAAATTTCCTATGGAAAAAATCGATATTATGGAGATTGTGTGGGAAAAAAGTGTGAATGTGGAGGAAGATGTGGCAAATATGGAATTTCTCAAAGTTTAATTGTTAATCAAGATTAATTAACTTAATAAACCAATAAGAATCAGGATTAATTTTAATTAGTGGGACCCACTTCTTAATTTAGGTATAAAAGTCAAAAAGATGAAGAAAATTCCACATTGTTCCATAAGCCATCTTCATCTTCTCTTTTTCTCCTCACTTTTCTGTCCACCATAGGCTCCCTAAAGCTCCATTTTTCTCTGCAAAACAAGTTTGAAAATGTGAGAAAATAAATTAGTTTTGAGAGAGGAAAAATCTGAATTAAAGAGTTCTTACTGCAAAGGTACCAAATGAGCAAGAAGGAAAGAAGAAAGAAGAATAAAAAGGGAGAAGAGTGGGACAGATTTCGGCCCACCTTGGATAACATTTAAGGTTAGTTTATTCTTCTTAAATTCAACATTTTTCCTTCCATTTGAGATCCATATTGATGATAGATGTGATTAGGGTTGATAGATATAGGTTATGTTGCAAGATTGAACTTAGAAATTTAAGTTTGGGATTAGTTGATGGAAGTGTAATTAAGCTTTGAATTAATGATAATTAAAGTTAGTTAATTATTTTATGGCTTAAAAACTAAAGAAAATATGATGTGAAGGGATGAATGTGGGGCTTCCATAGTTAAAGAAATTAGGAAAAATTGAAATTAATATGGAAACACCACAATTGGTGATAAGGGAAATGTGAATTGAGTGTTGAATTGAAGGAAATGAATTGGGAACTATGATATGATTTTTGGGCAGTCATGATATATTAAGAGGGAAGTTTAACCTTAGTACTTTTTAGCTCAATTAAGGTATAAAACATATTAGGAGCATTAGAATACTATGTAGACATGAAAAGCATTGAAAATGGATATTGGAATTGAGATGTGCATAGTTGTATAAGAAAAATAAGTGAACAAGTGAGAGGCCCTCAAGAAGGTGACAAAGGCAAGGAGAAAGCTAGCTAATAAGGGAAGAAAAAGAAGGATTAAGGAAAGAGCCAAGGCTGATTAGGTATGTGCTTCATTGATAAAAATCTTACATGATGTTCATATGTGTGTAATTATGTGTTAAAATTTAATATGATTGTGTGTTTGATGTGTTATGAAATTAGTTTTTGTTTTTTATTATTTATATGGCAATGAGACCAAATGGTATGAAATAATTGAGTCATATGAATATAGTTGTAATTCTGGAAATTTTAATATCAGAATGAATGCAAATGATGAATGTGGTTGAAATATGGATTGATGCCAATTGATGGCTCGGGTAGAGAATTTCAGGAAAAGCCCTAACTATTTTGATGATAACTTGAGTTCTGGAACTCCTGTTTGTATGTTATTTGTTGGAAATGAAAGTTAAGATACAGGGATTTAACTTGTATTTAGACCATAACATCTAATTAAGTCTAGATTTGCCCAGAAAAATGATGAAGTTCAAACCTAGAATCTGTCTAGAAAATTCTGGGCAAGAATATTTATGATGATGAAGTATTCAATTAAACATAACGTTTGATAGAAAAATGGGATTGAAGTGATTTTTGATGCATCTAAAAGATAAGACAATAATCTACGAATTTCTAGAAGGCCAGAACTCTAAATGTGAATTATAAATGGGCTGAAAATGAAACCCAAAATATAGTTCCGAAATCTGCCATAGGTAAAAATATGAAATATTAGATTTGTGCATATGTTGTGATAATTATATATAATAATTAATGTTAATAATTATTTGAATGGTAGTTATTGTTGTCCAGATATTGAACCAAGAAGGGGGGTTGAATTTTATATTAAAAATTCAACTTTAAGTGCAGAAAGAAAAGTTAAGTTGAGTAGGGATAGAAAGATATGACATAAGAATTTTTATAAAGGTTCGGGTGTTAACAAACCCTACTGCTTTCCCCAATCTCAATTGGGAGTTTCACTAACACTTTAAGTATTACAATGGAGTTTTACAAGCTCACTCCCAACTATGGTGTTTCTAACAATTGATCACACCTAACCCAGAAATCCCTTGTGTTTTAATGGTTCACACAATAAACCAATTCCTTGTAATTTAAAGGCTTACACAAATAACCCTTACAAGTATTCTACTCTTAACCCCAAAATACTCAAACTCACTTGAGTAGATGATTACAGAGAGAAACACTTACAAATCTATAATGCTCAGAGAATGATGAGCAAAAAGATTTTCACAATGAATAAATGTTTGTTTTGAAAATATCAAATGCACAAATGGCTTACAACAAGATTTTGTTTCGAAGTATTAGCTATTCTCTTGTTCTGGATTCATAAATGACTTGTATTTATACTTCCATGGCGAATTATAGCCGTTTGATTGCATTTAATGCGGAAATAGCAGTTGCACCAACTCTTATCTTCGTACTTGACATGTTTCTCTATCCTCTTTCACGGTCGTGAATATGTGTGTCACGGTCGTGAATGTTCTTCCAAACCGTGACTCAAGTGGTGACTTTGGCCATGAAGCATTATCGAAGGATTTGAAGTGTTTGATCACAGGCGTAACATTATATCTTCACGGGCGTGAACATCCTTCCTAGTTATGGTCCAAGTGGTAACTCTGGCTGTGAAGCTCTCTGAAAGAATTTGTCACGTCTTCTCACGGGCGTGACTTTCTTTCACGGTCGAGACTGATATGATCATTCACGGTTGCTATCATTCTTCATGACCGTGAACTTTAAATGTTGGATAGTTGGCGCTAAGCTTCATCACGGGCTTGATATATAAGGTCACGGGCGTGAACATGCTATTTCTTCTTTTTTTGTCTTTTAAGATTAATCTTTTATTCTCCATTCTTGCTATCATATTTCATACCCTGTTCAATAAACTTAGAAAACAAGTATGTTAAATACATTATTGCTATTTTATTTGTTAGCATCAAAATGACAGAAATACCCCTCAAAGTTTAACAATCTCTCCCTTTTTGATGGTGACAAATACTCTAGCAATATGTGCTTTTGAGAAGTCTCCCCCTCAAAAGATGCTTAGGATAAAAAATGCTGAAGTGCAAGAATTGTAAAGAATGATGAAGTGTAGCATCAAAATATGCTTCCTAGTTTTAAGTATATGCAAGTTATATGCAAGGTATATTCAATGTATACCAAAATTTTTCCTTAAAGCAAGTTCTATTTATGCTAAGTTTATTTAAGGTATATTCAGAGTATATCAAGTGCATATTCATTCATGTAACTTACATCAAGGTATATGCAAAGTATATTTAAGGTATAGGAAGGTCATTTGCATACTTGCATATTCATTTGATTCAAAATAAGTATTGCTTTTGACTTTAAACACAATATATTGCTAGGTTCTCCCCTTTTTGTCATCACGAAAAAGAATAACAAAGAGATAAAACATAATGGAAAACAAAAGAAAATATATTAATATAGAAAAACAAATACAAAAGAAATTGAAATTATGAAATGAAATGGAAATTCCTACAACAAACAAGCTAGAAAATAACATGGCTAACATAAAGTCTAGCCTGACATCCTATCTCTAAGGCGAGCTACTTCCGCCTCGAGGCTCTCCATGCGAGACTCTATGAAATCCTTGAGGTTCTCCAACCTCTCATCCATCGAAGCTTGCAATTGCTCAAATCATGATGCCAAGAAGTCAGCCACTTGCTGAGCCAAGTTTGGTGTGGAGGCAGAGGATTGTCCAATTTCCTGCTCAAACTCTGGAGGTGCCATCTCAACTCAAACTCTCTTCTTCTGCTGGATTCCTTGGAGGCTAGCTTTGAAGTCATCTGAGTCATTGTCCTTCCAAATAATCTCACCAGCAGTGTTGGTGAAGCGGTAGTAGATGTTGTTCTCAAATACTATACGAACAGTCGCTCTCATTTTTATAAAGGACTCGACATCTAGTCGGTCTCAAGGATGTGCTGGTATGAGGTTGAAGTGGTATTCCTCTAGCTTCATGTACCCCAACTTGATGGCGAGGTGAGTCATGTATTCACAATTGGAATGTCTCCGGAGGGCTTGATGGCAATTGACAAAAGATGGTTTGCAAACCATCGAGATAAAACCACTGTTAGGCCTCTTCAGGCCATCTCCAGGAGAAAGAGCTCTGACTTCCTGATCGATCCATTGCTGTCTCCTCTAGCAAAAATGCTATAGGTTAGAAACCTATGCAGGTACTTGTGCACTGGGGATCGAAAGTGGGTGCTTTTTGTCTTCTTGAAGTCCCAGCTGTAGTCAAGACCGAAGTGAGCCCATGCCTGAGTACCATAGAACTCTACCTCACTCTCATTCAGGATACTGTCAGAGGGAAGGTTGAACATGTCTCCAAACTCTGTAGCAAACTCTGTAGCATTGAGGGTGTTTGGATGCTTGCAAAGTTGGAATTTGACCGTACCGGTAGGAGAAACTTGCAGGGTGCTCAGGAATTCTAGAGTTGGTTCCCTCAGTGTTGGTTGATGGATATCAATGAAGTCTTTCAGATGACAAGCCTGGAGTTGTTCCGTCATTCTTGTCTCGAGGCTGAGTGTTCAGATGGTTTGCCACTCAAATGATCGAGAGGAAAGGAGTGGCCTTTGTTTGAGAACTGAGTATCTAGGATGACAATGCTCCAGAATAATGTTTAGAAGGTAATCTGTATACCTTCTTGGAGCATGAGACTTCTTTCTTGTACCCTTGGAGGAGCCAGTTTCCATTTTGATTGAAAAATGAACTTTTGAAGAGTGAAAAATCTGATGGAATTTTTGGAGTAAAACCTAAGGTGATGTGATTTCTGATGATGGAAATGGTTTTTGAAGATATTTATTGATGGAATGAATTGCTAGGGGGTCGGAATCTTCAAAATAGTATTCAATGGTGATAAATGAGAGAAGTTGGAGAGTTGGAATGAGAGAAATAATGACAGAAATGTTTTATAGCCGATATCTTCACGGGCGTGAAAAATTAAGTCACGGGCATGAAATGTCATGTTCACGGTTTGCTGAAGAGACGCTCTACCCGTAAACACAGAGGTGAGATTATTCACGGTCGTGAAAATTAAAGGTAACGGGCGTGAATGATGAACTATCACGGAGGTGATAAATGAGTCACTGGCATGAATTACAATCTTCACTACTTGTGATCATGAAACAGAGCGTGATACAAAAGCGTAAATGCTTCTGTGAGTTTTTGGTGGAAATGTTCATGGTCGTGAAAAAGCGTCATGGGCGTGAACAAAGGGTTTAACGGGGGTGATAGAAAAAGGTTATGGTCATGAAACATAGTCTTCACTACCTTCAGCTGTGAAGCATGTCGTGAAGCAAGTCGTGAAAGCTACTGGTTTTTTTGGCGATTTAGATCACGACCGTGAATATGTCAAGGGCGTGAATTGCCTAAAATCTTCATTAAATAAAATTAAGTCTAAAACATGACTAAAGTATTTCTAAGGAGCTTTTATCCCCTATAACATATATTTCCATCAAATTAGCTACCTCATATCTAATAAAAAAACACAAGATAATCAATCAAGGTTTGACAATTTTGGCAATCATAAAGTTAATCCATCAATCATACCAAGCTCTATTCTTATGAAATTAAATCTTTCCTCATTTAGAGACTTAGTGAAGATATTTGCCAATTGATTGTCTATGCTTATAAATTCCAATAGCAACATCTTCATATTGAACATGATCTCTAATAAAATAGTGTCTAATGTCAATATGCTTACTTGTAGATAGTGGGATTCTTAGATAGATTTATGGCACTTGTATTGTCACATCTAATAGGTATATGGTCCATACTATGACCATAATCCTTAAGTTGTTGTTTCATCCAAAGGATTTGTGTACAACAACATCCTGCTGCCACATACTCCGCTTCAGCGGTTGAAAAAGTAACTGAAACTTGTTTCTTACTAAACCAAGAAACTAAGCATTCTCCAATAAAGTGACAAGTACCTGAAGTACTTTTTCTATCTAAAAGACTTCCAACATAATCAGCATCTGAATATCCTATAATGTAAAAGGATGAATTTCTAGGATACCGTAAACCTAGATGCAATGAGCCATGTAAATATTTTAGAATTCTTTTTACTGCATTTAAATGAGAATCTTTTGGACAAGATTGAAAGCGAGCACATAAGCATACACTATACATTATGTTGGGTCTAGATGTAGTGATCATATCTCTATAGAGCTTTTCATTAATGTTCTTACCCTTTTCATCCTTGTCCAATTTTGTTGTTGTGTTCATTGGAGTCTTGGCATTCTTGCATCCTTCCATTCCAAATTTCTTAAGTAAGTCTTTGGCATATTTGGATTGGTTAATGAATATGCCCTCATTGCCTTGTTTTATTTGTAGACCGAGGAAATATTTTAACTCACCCATCATGCTTATTTCGAATTCCCTAGTCATACACTTAGCAAATTCTTGACAAAGCAATTCATTAGTAAACCCAAATATGATATCATCAATATAAATTTGAATAATTAGAATATCATGCTTATGCTTTTTAATGAATAATGTAGTGTCAACATTTCCCTTTGTAAAATTATTTTCTAAGAGAAAAGAACTTAGTCTTTCATACCAAGCTCATGGGGCTTGTTTCAAACCATATAAAGCTTTTGAAAGTTTAAATACATGATTGGGCAATCAATTCATAGCTTTCAAAACCTGGTGGTTATTCTACATAAACTTCTTCTTCTATAAAACCATTTAAAAATGCATTTTTTACATCCATTTGAAAGAGTTTGAAATTCATGTGGCATGCATATGCTAAAAGAATTCTTATGACTTCTAATCTAGCTACAGGAGCATAGGTCTCATCATAATATATTCCTTCTTCCTGATTATACCCTTTTGCAACCAACCTAGTCTTATTCCTAGTTATTGATCCTTGTTCATCTAGTTTATTTCTAAATACCCATTTACTTCCTATGATTTGATGCTCCTTGGGTCTAGGTACTAATGTCCATACCTTACTTCTCTCAAATTGTTTGAGTTCCTCTTGCATGACAATCACCCAACTATCATCATTAAGAGCCTCATCAATATTTTTAGGCTCAATTTGACAAACAAAAGCAAGGCTAGAAACTAAATGTTTGAGATGAGATCTAGTACTTACTCCCCTTGTAGGATCACCAATTATTTGCTCTTTGGGGCGATCTTTTGTCAATCTCCATTCCTTTGGGAGCTCTTGCATGTTTTCCTCTTGAGTTTGAGGTAGAGAATTATCTTGATGTGATCTTCTTGATCATTTTTCTCTTTTCCATTTTCAATATCAAGTCTTTCCATAGTATCTAAAACATCATCAAGAACACTACCTTTCACAAGATCAAGTCTACTAGATTCATCAAAAACAATATGCATAGATTCTTCAACAGTTAATGACTTTTTATTAAATACTCTATATGCTTTGCTAGTTGTAGAGTATCCTAAAAAGATACCCTCATCAGATTTAGAGGCAAATTTTCCAAGGTTGTCCTTGGTATTCAATATCTTACTTGCATCCAAATAATCTAAAGTATGATATCAAGGGCTTTCTTCCATTCCATAGCTCAAATGAAGTTTTGTTTAAGATAGGTCTTTTGAAAACTCGATTTGAAATATAACAAGCAGTATTTGTGGCTTTTGTCCAAAAGTAAGTTGGTAAACCATACTCATTGAACATTATTCTAGCCATTTCAATTAAAGTTCGATTTTTCCTTTCAACTACCCAATTTTGTTGAGGTGTCCTAGGAGATGAAAAATTCTGTGAAATGTCATGTTCAAGACAAAAGCTTTCAAAGTTTTCATTCTCAAATTCTTTCCCATGGTCACTTCTTATTTTTCAAATGCAATATCCTTTTTTATTTTGGACTCTTTAGCAAAATTTTTGAAAGTTTCAAAGGCATCACTCTTTTGAGATAAGAAAATTATCCAAGTAAATCTAGAGTAATTATCTACGATGACAAAGACATAGTGTTTACCTCCTAAGCTTGCAATTCTAGTAGGTCCAAATAAATCTAGATGCTGGAGTTGTAGAGGTTTTGAGGTACTTACTATGTTTTTGGATTTGAAGGATGACTTGTGTTGCTTCTCTCTTTGGCAAGGTTCACATGTCTTGTCTTTTTCAAATTTGACTTTTAGCAGTCTCTTTATCAGCTTCCTATGCTAAGGCTTTGAATTAAATCCATGTTTGCATGACCAAGCCTTTTATGCCACAGCCAAGATTCATCACTAGTAGTCACAAGATACTTAGAGGAATGGTTAGATATTTTGTGTAAGTCTATTATGTAGCTATTGACATCTCTATTTCCTTTAAATATCTCTTGACCATCAATAGAGGTTACAAGACATTCGTTGGAAGTAAAGGTTACTTTGTTTCCTTTATCACATAATTGACTTACACTCAACAAGTTATGTTTCAAGCCATCAACAAGTAAGACATCTTTAACAAAAGTAGTACCATTAATACCAATAGAGCCAATGCCAATTACCTTACCCTTAGCATTGTTGCCAAAGGTAACTTTATCTCCATCGATACTTTTGATTTCATTGAAAAGTTCTTTGTCTCCTGTCATATGCCTTAAGCATCTAGTGTCTACTAGCCAAGCATTTTTGTTTATTGTGGACTTGAGGCATACCTATAGAATCACAATTCAAGTATGGTTTTTAGGTGCCCAAATGAGCTTGGGTCCTTGGGGGTTAGCACATGAAGGTTCCCAATGAGCCTTCCTTATCCAGCAATGTTTATTTATATGACCAAATTTCATACAATAATTACATTGTTTACGTCTAAAAATGCTTTTTGGTCTTACAATGCTTTTGAATGCCATATTTCTGTTAGATTGAGTTTGAGAATAATGACATGCACAATCATGATTAATTATTGCTTTTCTAGATGCATGCTTCTTATACATAAAGGCATCATTAGCCTTTTGAGGTTTCTTTCTTAGGCTTACCAATCCTTGAACATCCCTCTTATATATAGAAGGTTTAATGTATTTTGTGCATTTATCCCTTGGTGTTGTTCCAGCAAATGTGGAGATGTGAGATTCACTTGACTTAACAAAAGTAGTCTTGTGAGAAGATGATGATGTACCCTTAAATCCTAGATCATGTCTAATTAAGGGTGACACAATGAGAGTATCTAAGCTCTCCTTTCCTTTGTGAAATTTTGAAATGGAGTTTCTAAGTTCCTCAACTTCATTTTTCAAAGTATTATTTTATTTAAGCAAGGATTTAGTTGAGGGTCTTGAAGAGTATTCATCTAATGACTTTTGAAGAGATTCATTAGATGATTTAAGCTTAAAGTTCTCCTTTTCTAAAGCATCCATTTTGATTTTCAAATTAGAAATGTTATTCTTATAAGTATTGAATTTACTTTTATATTTTTCTAGTTCTACATTTAATACTTCTATTAGGCTTTGCTCATCATCATCATCTTCACTATTACTATCATTATGACTACTATCATTATTGAAAGAGTATGAGTGAAGTGATCTTACCTTATCCGAAACGTGATCCTCTATAACCATGAAACATCGCTTTCATTGTCATCTTTTTCACTTGAAGAGCTTTCATCATAGCATGTGGCTTTGTGGCTTTGTGGCCTTTCTATCTCTTTCCACTACCATTTCATGTGTGAGAAGTTTGCCAATAAGCACATCAGTATTCATGATGCTCATGTCTTCATTTGCCTCTTCTATACTGGCAACTCTTAAACCGTCATCTTTGAGAGGAAGACTTCTCAGGATTTTGTTATTTACATCTTCCAAGCTTAACTGTTTCCCAAGTTTTCTCATGCCATTTATGATGGCTAGAAGACAGTAGGTCATGTCAGTAATTGACTCATTGGATTTCATCTTGAAGAGCTCATATTCTAAAGTAAGAAGTTGAATCATCTTGGATTTAACTTGCTTAGTTTCTTCATGATAGTTTTCTAATGTTTTCTACATACTGTAAGATGTTGGGCAGTGTTGTATTCTACGACATTCTTCAATGGATAATGACCTTGAGAGAATTGTCATTGCCCTCTTATTTTTGAAGTTTGCTCTTTTTTGAGGCTCTGTCCAATCATCTCTTGATAAGATTTCTTCTTCACCATCAACTCCTCTTCTAATTGGTGGTGTCCATTCTTTTTGAACACTATCCCAGACTTCAATTCCTTCACTATCCAGATATTTCTCCATCCGAAACTTCCAATGAGCATAATTTGCTCCATCAAAGTAAGGCTTGAGACTTTGGAATCCTTCATTGGCCATATCTTGATCTTTACTAGCGCTGTTTAGGGTTCGATGCTAGACTTAGCTCTGATACCAATTGTTGTCTAGATATTGAACTAAGAAGGGGGGTTGAATTGGATATTAAAAATCTAACTTTTAAGTGCGGAAAGAAAAGTTAAGTTGAGTAGGGATATAAAGATATGACATAAGAATTTTTATAGAGGTTCGGGTGTTAACAAACCCTACTCCTCTCCCCAATCTCAATTGGGAGTTTCACTAACACTCTAAGTGTTACAATGAAGTTTTACAAGCCGATGCAGCAACCACCTAGAATCTAAGTCTAGACAACCTCCAAATCAATTTGATACAAATCTTAAGTTTAAACAATTGCAAGATTAGACTCTTCACCCCCAAAACAGCAAGGAATTGGTAACAAAGAGTATGAAGAGACAATTGGATTCATGCCACAAATTAATTACCAACCTGATAAGTGAAAACAATCCTTGGTATATCAATGGAGATCACACCTTCCACTTGAAGAACACTCAAGAACACTGAAATTTTGATCTTAATCACCAATCTGATTGTTTTGCACGCATAAGGAGGTATTTATACCTCTACAAACCAAACTGTAATGATTGGACCAGCTCTTTGCATGACAGGCTGTGCTCACTCGCCGTCTCACTGAGACCAACGGGCTGCCAGGGTCCATGGCCCAATACCTCCAACCCATCACTGCCAGCCCTTTGCATAACAGACTGCACAGTAGGTTGTTGGAGATGAAAGTCGAACCCTCAACCTCCCTTTAGCCACAGTAAAAGACTACCAATTGTACCTTCGACTCTCATCTCCAACAACCTACTGTGCAGTCTGTTATTTAAAGGGTTGGCAGTGATGGGTTGGAGGTATTGGGCCATGGACCCCGACAGCCCGTTGGTCTCAGTGAGACGGCGAGTGGACGCAGTCTGTCATGCAAAGGGCTGGTCCAGTCGTTACAGAAATAGCTAATGTGAATTGCACCATTATATTGAGTTAGAGGAGATGGTGAACATGGAAACAAAGTTGGAAAAGGAACTCAAGCAAAAAGGAACCAACAAGCCTTCATATGCGGGTTCTACCTTAAATTGGAACTCAAATTGGCAAAAAAGGGAAGATAAAGCCAAGGACAAGGTAAAAAAAAAATATAAGGGTAAATTTGAGCAAAAAGGTACCTCTAAACTCAATCTTCTTCTACAATTCTGAAAAGCATAGAAACATTAAATGTTTTAGATGTCTTGGAAATGGGCCTATTGCATCTCAATGTCCAAATAAAAAGGTAATGATGTTGAAAGACAATGTTGAGATTGAATATGAAAGTGAAGATGATACTAAATCCATGCCACCATTAGAGGATTGTGTTGGGTTTTGAAGAATGAATTAGATTCATAAACAAAGCGGAAAAATAAAATTTTCAAAATCCGAAACAAAAGATCATACTTGTGCCATTAAAACTAATTTATATAAATATAGAGGTTAGAAATTATACCTTGTACTTTCTTATTTGTTGTTCAAATCTTCACTTTGTTGGGTTGTAGCAAAAAACAATAATCCACACTAGGATGTCTCTAATTATAATCCACGCAAAGAATGAAAAAGAAACTATCAAAAGAAATGGATTGAACAAATTCAGAGTGTTAGCTTTGAAAGTGTTATTGAGAGAATTTTTGTTGTGTCTTAAAAATATTTTTTTGTTACAAAAAAATATTTTAATGTCTATTTTCTGCCATTTGATGTATTTTCTATTTGAATTAAATTCAAAGAAAAGATGAAAAGTCAAAAATGGAGACAAAAGAAATAAATAAATAGTAATTGGCCATAATTCGCTTAAAGCCAAATTATGCCTGTTAGCCCACTGGAAGGAGGCAGCAGCGCGCTGGGCCTGCTGCTGGCCCGCTAGGCAAGCTAGCAGCCTTCCTAGCTCGCACAGGCCAGTGACCCTCCCGAACAATTTTTCCCATACGATCTCATTGTGATCCATCCCAAAATAATTTTTTCATATTTTGGATCCTATCCAAGACCATTTTACTCATTCTTCATATCTTCAATGCGTGTGACACATTAGGTTTCCGGTTATATTGGTCACTTAAATTAACAATTAATTTAAGCAAGTCATGAACGGTATCTAGCAATACATCATGACTTCCAATTAACCGAAAAGTCGGTGGTTTGACTACGAACCTTTTCATGGACAATTTACGTGCAATTATTTCTTTCACCATTATATACCCCATTTGGTTCAGAGTATGGACATGTGTCAACTCCCGCTAAACTGACTACGTCGCGTCTGGTCTAAGTAATATTAGTTATTGTCCCTGAGGCTCATTACTCTATTAGATATGTCATTGAAGACTATCTTTATGACATTTTCACTCCTGCCAGAGATTCCTGAGTAATGACCACGATAAGAGGCCATGGATATACACTTCTTCTATCAGGAGTGGTGAATTCTTTGTTGGTTATCCAATTACCTTTGAATACCTCAAGCTGTATCCAATCACCACCCTATGAGCAACCTCCCTGAGACAACAAAAAATAGTGTCAAAATACAAAATCAATATTCAAGATTTCATCATGCAGAATTCGTTTAGTTCATCGTATTAGCTCGGCTCGCCCGAAAAGAGTGGCTGCTTCTAGGCACTCTTTCAAGGGTGGCTGCTTCTAGGCAAACCTACTTCACCGTCGAGAAAGAAGATTTCCGTCGACAAGTTTATTTTTCTATTTTTCTTACTTTTTTTTAACTTTATTATGACTCTGGGCGAATGAATTCGATATAGATATAAGAAAGGTTTTTTAAAACATTAGATTATGTATTGAGGAGTTGATAAGCTAATTCCTATAGATGTCTATTTGCAAGGCTAAGAGATCTCGAAATTCAATAAGAGATCTCGAATCGTACCTCAAGTCTAAAGATACTTGCACCATTGCTATGATGAAACTATCATTGACATTCAAATAGATTATCCATATGATTGTCTCATAGTTGGTCATCCAATGTACTTAGCTACACTTAGCAAGGATCCACATGTTAACTCTAAACATCTCATGTTTATAGATTATGAGATCTACTACTCGATCCAATCAAGGAGTGTAACATGTGCTAGTCTGTCCGGATTAATAATGTCTCGTCTCATTAATCCTATGACTAGGGATAATTTTGATACTAACATAATTACACATGATAAGAATCTCAATATCATGATCTCATCATGATTTCCTTCATGCTATGTTATGTATCAAGGACTTCATTAATTGATTTAAGATCATTTATCAATTCATATATCAAATGAACATCAAATTAATGAAAAGACCTTTTATTAATCAAATAAATTTGTACAATAAGTGCTAAAAGTGATTGCCTTTAGAGCACTCCTCTAACAAATTGTAGTGACATTGAAATTGAGCATGCCATTGGTGGGAGCTAAATCTGGTTGTTAGGAATGTACTTAGTGCATAAGTAAAAGAAGATGGCATTGAATAAAGCGAGAATATCTTTCCATTCCAGATGCTTGATTAATAGTAAAATTTGTAGTCTTATAATTGATGGGGGGAGTTGTACTTGATGTAGATCAAGGACATATAAGTCAATCTTCACAAAAGGAGAATGATGCACTAGTCATGCCAAGTGGTGCGATCACAAGATCAAGGGCTAACAAACTAAGGCAAGCAATGCAAGGCTATGTTCAAAGCTTGGTCACTAAGGAGATCACAAAAGATGCATGCATGACAAAGGAGATGGAGTTGATTAAAGACCCAAGGCCCATTACTTATCTTGGGGTGAGTGAAGAACCATCTTGCATGGACTAGTCCAATGGGCTAAACGAGGCAAAGTCCATAAAATTAAAGATTACAAGTCATGTGCAAATCATGTGCTAGGAGTCATGTGCCAAACATGTGCAAGACATGTGCCATTGATGTGGAAGACATCATGTGCCAACCATGTGCTCAAGATCATGTGCCATGCATGTGCCTATTTATGGGATTTGGGATTAACTTGTAATTGGGCTTAATTATGTATGTGAGCTGCCTAATTTAAATTACCTTAGGCTTTAATTAGTGATAGACATGTGGGCCAAAGAAATAAAGCCCAACCCACCACTTGTCTTATTTTAGAAGGATTTAATTAGTGTCCTAATCTAAGTAGGACTCTACTTTTTAGAATTTGAGTTAGAATATGGCTGTACATTTAGGAGTTGAGTTAGAATAGGATTTAGTTATCCTTTACCATAAAGGATTCAAAGACTTAGGGCTATAAATACTCATCTAGGCTTCTTTTACAAGACATCAATGAATAAAAACGAATTTGAGTGTTTTTCTTTAAAGTGAGGCAGATTTGCATCTCTTTGTTAATTTAGGAATTAGTTACTTATCAAGTGATATTGCTTGTGGCGTGGCTATTCTTATTAAATCTTATAATCTTGGTTCTTTGCTACATTGGTTAGCTTTGGGTCAGATTCAATCTATGATCACCATAGCTTAAGGTTTGTTTACCTTGTCTTGTTGAGGGGTTTCAAGGCACGGTCTTTGGGGTTCCGCATCAGTACTAATGTTGCTAGTACTACTTTTGTGGATAAATTGGGGGTGGAATGTATAAAACACCCTAGACCTTATAAACTATAATGGCTTAATGATTGTGCAGAAATAAGGGTAAATAAGCAAGTTTTGATTTCTTTCTCCATTGGAAATATGCTGACTGTGTGCTTTGTGATGTAGTACCTATGCATGCAGGCCATTTGTTGCTTGGGAAGGTGATGCGAGCCAAGACAACATAAATGATCTTACATGATAAGAATGTGAACTCCTAACTTCGCCCTAAAAGCGCGCTCAAAGGGGAAGGTTTGAACCCAGCCTTATAAACCAGTCCAGAAGTTCCTCCGCAACAGACGTGGGATGCATCATCCCCACCCCCTTAAGACCCCGACTGCCTCGGTCGGTGATCTGTCGTAACCCGAACGGACACCGGTGTACAGGGCTGGCTCTGATACCAAATGATAAGAATGTGGACTCCTAACTTCGCCCCAAAAGCGCGCTCAAAGGGGAAGGTTTGAACCCAGCCTTATAAACCTGTCTAGGAGTTCCTCCTCAACCGATGTGGGACGCATCATTACATGCCATGGAGGAGATGGATTAGTGATGCCACCTGATCCAATCATAAGATCAAGTAGAAACAAGCTCAAGGCAGCCTTGCAAACGTATATTCAAAGCTTGGTGACAAGAGATATCAAGGAAGAGGCTTGGGTCAGGCTTGAAGGTGACAAGAGATATTAAGGAAGAGGCTTGGGTCAGGCTTGAAGAGATGGAATCGGTTGGCGATCCAAAGCTTGTAACACTCATTGGGGCATGTGATGGTGAAGACAACTAGCCTAATGGGCTAGAGAAGAAGTTTATATTACAAGGTTCAAGTCATGTGCAATATGCTATGTTAAGGTGGACTTATGTTATGTCATAGTTGGGCCTAAGATTAAATTTAGTGGGCTGTTTTATTTTAATTTTTGGAATGTGATTTCATTTAAAGACATATCATCAACCTTATTTTAACTTGTCTTAGGTGTGTAGGCCTTATAAAATTAAGTCCATTCGTTTGTCCTTAAGTCATTAGGGTCAGATTGGTCTTTTCTTCATTTTTTGCACCTAGGGTTTGGTTTGTAGAGGTATAAATACCTCCTTATGCGTGTAAGACAATCAGATTGGTGATTAAAATCAAAATTTGAGTGTTCTTGAGTGTTCTTCAAGTGGGAGGTGTGATCTCCATTGATATACCAAGGATTGTTTTCACTTATCAGGTTGATAATTAATTTATGGCGTGAATCCAATTCTCTCTTCATACTCTTTGTTACCAATTCCTTGCTGTTTTAGGGGTGAAGAGTCTAATCTTGCAATTGGTTAAACTTAAGATTTGTATCAAATTGATTTGGAGGTTGTCTAGACTTAGATTCTAGGTGGTTGCTGCATCAGAAGGGCATAACAATATGATAGAAATGTGATGCATGATGGGTATAAAAATAGATACTCATTTATGATGGGAAGTAAGCAAATAATTTTGACTTCTATGATTCCAAGTGAAGTGTATCAAGATTAAATGAAGCTAAAAAAGAGCATGGAAGCATAATTGCAAAGAGAGGTCAAAAAGGAAAAAAGTGAGGTCAAGAGAGAAAGAAAAATGGGAGGAAAAGAGGCCCATAAAGAAAAAGAAATCATTAGCCAAACGAGAGTGGTAGAAAGAAAAATAATTTTTATGCAAAAGTGAGGGAAATGAGAATATCTTTTGAAAGTCAACAATGTTTACATATACTCTTCAATAAAGAATCATATTTTAATGAAGCTAACCTTAACCCTTCTTTGCCTAGTATTGTTGTTTCTTTATTGCATGAATTGGGGATGTATTTTCTAATGAATTACCGCAAAGATTGCTACCCATTAAGGGAATTGAGCATCAAATCAATTTCATTCCTAGAGCTCAAATTCCAAACTCCCCAGCCTATAGGAGTAATCCTGATGAGCTATTGGCAAAAGGCAAGTGGAAGAGCTATTGGCAAAAGGGCGTATCTATAAAAGTCTTAGTCCATATGTTGTACCTATGCTATTAGTGTTGGGTTTTGAAAGACGAATCTCATTCATAAATGCAATAGAAAAATAAAAATTCAAAACCTGAAATAAGGATCTTACTTATTCCATTAAAACTAATTTATCAAACATAGAGGTTAGAAATTATACCTCATAATTTCTTGAGTTGTTATTCAAATCTTTACCTTGTTGGGCTGTAGCAAACCACAACAATCTAGACTAGGATATCTTTAATGATAATGCACGCAAAGAATGAAGAAGAAACTAACAAAAGAAATGGTTTGAACAAATTCAAAGTGCTAAGCTTTAAAAGTGTTTTTGAGAGAATTTTTTTGTGTCTTAAAAATATTTTTTTTACAGAATATATTTTCATGTCTCTTTTCTACCATTTGATGTATTTTCTATTTGAATCATATTCAAAAAAAATCAAAACTCAAAAATAGAGAAAAAGGAAACATAATGAATAGTGAATGCCAATTATGGCTTAATTAAGGCCAAAGAAAGCCAATGGCAAAGTGCCAGCATGTTGTACGTTGGGCCTGTTGTGCACTACCGTTGGGCAAGTCCGGTTGGCCTACTAGGCAGGCTAGTGGCCTGACTAGCCCATACAGGCCCGTTACCCTCTCGAACAAATTTTTCGTACAATCTCATCGCGATCCGTACCAAAATAATTCTCATATTTTTGGATCTCATCCAATGCCATTTTACTCATTCTCCATATTTTCAATACGTGTGACCCATTAGGATCACTGTTATGTTGGCCACTTAAATTAACAATTAATTTAAGCAAATCATGAGTGGTATCTAGCAATATATCATGACACCCAATTGACCAGAAAGTCAGTGGCTTGACTATGAACCTTTCCATATATAATTTTAGTGCAATTATTCCTTTCACCATTTTATACCCCACTTGGTTTAGAGTATGGACATGTGGCAACTCCCAATAGACTGATTATATCACGTCTAGTCCAAGTAATGGTAGTTCTTGTTGATGAGGCTCATTACTCTGTTAGATATGTCATTGAAGACTATCTTCATGACATTTCCACTCTAGCCAAAGATTCCCAAGTAATGACCCCGACAAGAGGCCATGGGTATACACTTCTTCTATCCGGAGTGGTGAATCCTTTGTTGGTTACCTAATTACCTTCGAATACCTCAAGATGTATCCAATCACCGCCCTATGAGCAACCTCCCTGAGGTAACAAGAAATAGTGCCAAAATACATAATCAGTGATGCGAACCAAGACAACAAAAATGATCTTACATGCCATGGAGGAGATGGATTAGTGATGCCACTTGGTCCAATCATAAGATCAAGTAGAAACAAGCTCAAGGCAGCCTTGCAAATGTATATTCAGAGCTTAGTGACAAGAGATATCAAGGAAGAGGCTTGGGCCAGGCTTGAAGAGATGGAATCCGTTTGCGATCCAAAGCTTGTGACACTCATTGGGGCATGTGATGGTGAAGACAACTAGCCTAATGGGCTAGAGAAGAAGTCTATATTACAAGGTTCAACTCATGTGCAATATGCTATGTTAAGGTGGACTTATGTTATGTCATGGTTGGGCCTAAGATTAATTTTAGTGGGCTATTTTATTTTAATTATTGGAATGTAATTTCATTTAAAGACACATGATCAGCCTTATTTTAACTTGTCTTAAGTGTGTAGGCCTTATAAAATTAAGCCCATTCGTTTGTCCTTAAGTCCTTAGGGTCAGATTGGTCTTTTCTTCATGTTTGCAGCTAGGGTTTGGTTTGTAGAGGTATAAATACCTCCTTATGCGTGTAAGACAATCAGATTGGTGATTAAGATCAAAATTTCAGTGTTCTTGAGTGTTCTTCAAGTGGGAGGTGTGATATCCATTGATATACCAAGGATTGTTTTCACTTATCAGGTTGGTAATTAATTTGTGGCGTGAATCCAATTCTCTCTTCATACTCTTTGTTACCAATTCCTTGCTGTTTTGGGGGTGAAGAGTCTAATATTGCAATTGGTTAAACTTAAGATTTGTATCAAATTGATTTGGAGGTTGTCTAGACTTAGATTCTAGGTGGTTGCTGCATCATTTGGTATCAGAGCTTTGGTTCTAAATCAATTGTACTTATCTTTATTTTTCTGGTTTTAGTGATATTTGTTCAAGTTACAGCATAAAAAAATCAAAAAAAAAAGTTTATCCATTTGTGGCTGAATTTGCCTATATTGCTGTCTATTGAAGTTTGGTTTATTTCTTTTTTTTTTGGGTACGAATTTTTGGTGTTTCAATTTTTTTTGTTGAATATCAGATAACAAAAAAAACAACAAAAAAACAACAAAAAAAAAATTCGTGCATATTGGCATTGATTGCCAAAAGTGGGACTGTTTGGATTCAATTGATTGCACACATATATAAAATGAATTGCCTCTGAATATATTTGCTCTATTCTTATTAAAATTGATAATTTGAGCAATTTTGAGTGGAGTTCGTAATTGAAATTGATTGGTTTCATATTGAGGTATAAGTTGAGGTTTCATTGCTTATTGCTGGAAATTGTGCAATTGGTGGATAATAGTTACTAATAGGCATACAATTAGTTTATTTGGCAGTAAGTTGGGAATGGTTTAGTGAGTTTTAGGTTCTGGTTCGAATTCTTTTAGGGCAATAGCACATATGTACTTAATTTTTTTCTAGTTTTGTCAATTTTTTGCATTCTTTGTTTTATATTCTTGACTGCTGTCCTACTTGTTTCCATTACATTAGTTGAGTAATTTTGCATTCCATATTACTCAAATAACAATATTATATCTGCACACCTCACTCTTCATCCGTGTGTGCATATAGCATATACTTGTCATTCCTTGCTTTCATCTCATTAATTTTGCTTCTAGTTTTGTGATGTTTCCTTTCTTGCTTAGGAATTGTCTATTTTAATTTTCTGTTGGATATTGCTGCTCATTGTTATTGATCTGGTTGGTTGAAATTGATCCAAAAATATATCATAGTGAGTACACAAGAGCGGTAAAAGGCAGGAGTGGTTAGCTCAAAAGAGGGTAAAAGCTTTAATTGAGTGAAACACGAGCGAACATACACATTTTGAGTGAAACACGTGAGGGAGTGTGTGAGGCCATATATTTACATCATGTCTAAATCAAGCAACCAGGAAAGAAGTAGTGATGATGGAAACAAAACTTCCTTCACATTGGAGGCTATGCAACAACAATTTGGAAGGCTTGAGATTCTGCTCCGAGACATGAATGATCGGTTTGACAAGTATGATAGGAGGTTAGAAGGCCATGATCAAGCTCTACGGAATCTTAGAAGAGATACATCCTTGCAAAGTCGAATTGGAGGGAGAAGGGAAAGGTTAGTAACTCCACCTCAATCTGACTATGAAGAAGATTTTGATGACTTTGATGATGATAGGGACGGAAATCAGTTTGGAGGTAGAGGGGGCAGAAATGATAGAGGAAGGAATAGGAGAGAACATAGAGGCAGGGTAGAGGCGGATAGATTTGGGAATGTTGAGAATCGGATAGATCGTAATTTGGGGAGTATTATTAAAATGAAAATCCCTACTTTTCAAGGTAGGAATGATGCTGATGCTTACTTGGAGTGGGAGAGAAAAGTGGAATTGGTGTTTGAATGTCATAACTATTATGAGGAAAAAAAAGTAAAGTTGGCAGCCGTGGAATTCACTGACTATGCCTTGGTATGGTGGGACCAAATCATCCTCAATAGGCGTAGGAATGGGGAAAGGCCTATAAACACATGGGTGGGGATGAAGGCAGACATGAGAAAGAGGTTTGTCCCTAGTTACTATTATAGGGAACTACATCAAAGGCTCCAAACTTTAAGGCAAGGGAATAAAAGTGTTGAGGACTATCATAAAGAAATGGAGATAGCTATGATGAGGGCTAATATTGCTGAAGATAGGGAGGCTACCATGGCACGTTTCTTGGCTGGTCTAAATAAAGAAATTGCAAATGTTATTGAGCTGCACCACTATGTAGAGTTAGAGGAGATGGTGAATATGGCTATGAAGGTGGAGAAGCAACTAAAGCAAAAGGGAACCAACAAACCAACCTATTTGGGTTCCACATCTAATTGGAGCTCAAAATGGCCAAAAAGGGAAGACAAAGCCAAAGACAAGGTAAGAGAAGAAAAGGGTAAAGTAGAGCAAAAAGGTAACCCTAAAGCTAATGCTACTTCTTCTTCCAATACTGAAAAGCATAGAAACATAAAATGCTTTAAGTGCCTTGGCAATAGACATATTGCATCTCAATGCCCAAATAAAAAGGTTATGATATTGAAAGATAATGGTGTAATTGAATCTGAAAGTGATAAAGAATCTTATTCAATGCCTTCATTTGAAGATTGTAGTGATGATGATGAGGCCGAGCATGCTGTTGGCGGGGATTTAAATCTTGTGGTTAGGCGTGTACTAAATGTACAATTGAAAGAGGATGGGGTTGAACAAGGGGAAAATATCTTCCATTCCAGATGCTTGATAAATGGCAAAATTTGTAGTCTTATAATTGATGGAGGAAGTTGTACTAATGTTGCAAGTACTACTTTAGTTGATAAGTTGGGGCTGGATTGTTTGAAACATCCTAGGCCATATAGACTACAATGGCTTAATGATTGTGGAGAGATAAGGGTAAATAAACAAGTTTTAATTTCATTCTCCATTGGAAGATATTCTAACCGTGTACTTTGTGATGTAGTACCTATGCATGCAAGTCATGTGTTGCTTGGTAGGCCATGGCAATATGACAGAAAGGTGACACATGATGGGTATAGAAATAGACACTCATTCATGATGGGAGATCAACGTATTATTCTAGCTCCTATGACTCCTAGTGAAGTTTATGAAGATCAAATGAAGCTAAAGAGGAGCATGGAGGAAGAAATGCAAAAAGAAGCCGAAAAGTCCAAATTGAGAGAAAAGGAGCAAAAAGAAAATGGAAAGGCTGAGAGTTTCAAAATAAGAGAGATGAGAGGAAAAGAAAAAGGAGAGGCTAAAAAAGAGAGAAAAATGGGAGGAAAAGAGGCCCAAAAAGAAAAGCAAATAATTGGCCCAATGGAGAGTGGTACAAAGAAAAACAATTTTTATGCAAAAGTAAGGGATATGAGAGTGGCTTTTGAGAATCAACAATGTTTACTTGTACTCATGTACAAGGAATCTTATTTTAAGGAAGCTGACCTTAACCCTTCTTTGCCTAGTGTTGTTGTTTCTTTATTGCAGGAATATGAGAATGTATTTCCTGAAGAGTTACCACAAGGATTGCCACCAATAAGAGGAATTGAACATCAAATTGATTTCATACCAGGAGCTCAAATTCCAAACCGACCAGCCTATAGGAGCAACCCCGAGGAGACAAAGGAAATTCAAAGGCAAGTGGAGGAGTTGCTAGCAAGGGGGCATATCCGTGAGGGTCTTAGTTCGTGTGCAGTGCCGGTACTTTTTGTGCCAAAAAAGGATGGGAGTTGGCGCATGTGTGTTGATTGTAGGGCTGTGAATTGCATAACAGTTAAGTATCGCCATCCAATACCCAGATTGGATGATATGTTAGACGAACTGCATGGCGCTTGTGATACTAAGATTGATTTGATGAGTGGATATCACCAAATTAGGATGAAAGTTGGTGATGAATGGAAAACAGCATTTAAAACAAAGCTTGATTTATATGAGTGGCTCGTTATGCCTTTTGGTCTAAGCAATGCCCCTAGCACTTTTATGAGATTGATGAATCATGTTTTGCGTCAGTTCATTGGAAAATTTTTTGTTGTTTATTTTGATGATATTTTGATTTATAGTAAATCTGTTGATGAGCATGTACATCATCTTAGGGCTGTTTTGGATACACTTAGGAGAGAAGAATTGTATGCTAAACTTAAAAAGTGCACATTTTGCATGAATAGAGTTATATTCTTAGGGTATGTGGTGAGTGCCAATGGAATTGAGGTTGATGAGGAGAAGATAAGGGCTATCCAAGAATGGCCAACCCCTAGGAATGTGAGTGATGTTAGGAGCTTTCATGGCCTTGCTAGCTTTTACAGGAGGTTTGTAAAGGATTTTAGTGTCATTGCTGCTCCTTTAACTGAAATCATTAAAAAGGATGTGGGGTTTAAGTGGGGCGAGGCGCAAGAACTTGCATTTAATACTTTGAAAGATAAACTTTGTTCTGCATCTGTTTTGAGTTTGCCAGATTTTAATTCTACTTTTGAGATTGAATGTGATGCCTCTGGGATAGGTATTGGTGCTCTTTTGATGCAGGGTAGGCGACCAATTGCTTTCTTTAGTGAAAAGTTGATTGGTGCACAACTCAATTATTCCACGTATGACAAGGAGTTATATGCATTGGTGAGGGCTTTGGAGACTTGACAGCATTATCTTAGGCCTAAAGAGTTTGTGATTCATAGTGATCATGAGTCTTTAAAGCATCTCAAGGGTCAAGGTAAGTTGAACAAACGACATGCCAAGTGGTTGGAGTTCATTGAGACCTTTCCTTATGTGATTCAATACAAACAAGGTAAGGAAAACGTGGTTGCTGATGCATTATCTAGAAGATATACTCTTATTACCACTTTGAGTTCTCGATTGATGGGATTTGAATATATAAGAGAATTGTATGCTTCTGATTCGGATTTTTCAAATGTTTATAATGCATGTGAACAATCTGCATTTCAAAGGTTTTATAGGCATGATGGCTATTTATTTAGAGAAAATAAACTGTGTGTGCCTAATTCTTCCATGCGTGAGTTGCTTGTGCGTGAGGCTCATAATGGTGGTTTGATGGGTCATTTTGGTATTGCTAAGACACTTGACATCTTGCATGAGCATTTTTATTGGCCTAATATGAAGAAATATGTTGAGAAAATTTGTTCTAGGTGTGTTGCATGTAAGCAAGCCAAGTCAAGAATTCAACCTCATGGGTTGTATACTCCTTTACCCATCCCTAGTCAGCCCTGGATTGACATTTCTATGGATTTTGTGTTGGGACTGCCCAGGACTAAAAGGGGAAGAGATAGCATTTTTGTTGTAGTTGATAGGTTTAGCAAGATGGCACATTTCATAGCTTGCCATAAAACTGATGACGCTACACATATTTCTGATTTGTTCTTTAAGGATGTTGTGCGTTTGCATGGTGTTCCTAAAACTATTGTTTCTGATAGAGATTCTAAGTTTTTGAGTCATTTTTGGCGTGTGCTGTGGGGAAAGTTGGGAACAAAGTTGCTATTTTCTACTACTTGTCATCCTCAAACAGATGGTCAAACTGAAGTGGTTAATAGAACTTTAGGATCATTATTACGTGCTGTTGTTGGAAAGAATTTGAAAACTTGGGAAGATTGTTTGCCATTAGTAGAATTTGCATATAATAGAAGCATTCATTCATCAACAGGTTATTCTCCATTTGAAATTGTCTATGGTTTTAATCCGCTAACCCCTTTGGATTTGTTGCCTATACCTGTGAATGATATTTCTAACTTAGATGGACAAAAGAAGGCAGATTTGGTTAAGTCCATACATGAGAAGGCAAAGCAGCACATTGAGTTAAAGAACAAAAGTTATGCACAAAAAGCCAACCAAGGACGTAAAGTTGTGAAATTTGAACCTGGAGATTGGGTATGGGTGCATTTTAGGAAAGAGAGATTTCCTAACCAAAGGAAATCCAAGTTGGATCCAAGAGGCGATGGACCTTTTCAAGTGGTTGAGAGGATCAATGACAATGCCTATAAGATTGACTTGCCCGGTGAGTATGGTGTTTCAGCAACTTTTAATGTTGCTGACCTTTCTCCTTTTGATAATGTAGGTGGTGATTCGAGGACGAATCCTTTTGTGGAGGGAGGGAATGATGCGAACCAAGACAACAAAACTGATCTTACATGCCATGGAGGAGATGGATTAGTGATGCCACTTGGTCCAATCATAAGATCAAGTAGAAACAAGCTCAAGGCAGCCTTGCAAATGTATATTCAGAGCTTAGTGACAAGAGATATCAAGGAAGAGGCTTGGGCCAGGCTTGAAGAGATGAAATCCGTTTGCGATCCAAAGCTTGTGACACTCATTGGGGCATGTGATGGTGAAGACAACTAGCCTAATGGGCTAGAGACGAAGTCTATATTACAAGGTTCAACTCATGTGCAATATGCTATGTTAAGGTGGACTTATGTTATGTCATGGTTGGGCCTAAGATTAATTTTAGTGGGCTGTTTTATTTTAATTATTGGAATGTAATTTCATTTAAAGAGACATGATCAGCCTTATTTTAACTTGTCTTAAGTGTGTAGGCCTTATAAAATTAAGCCCATTCGTTTGTCCTTAAGTCCTTAGGGTCAGATTGGTCTTTTCTTCATGTTTGCAGCTAGGGTTTGGTTTGTAGAGGTATAAATACCTCCTTATGCGTGTAAGACAATCAGATTGGTTATTAAGATCAAAATTTCAGTGTTCTTGAGTGTTCTTCAAATGGGAGGTGTGATCTCCATTGATATTCCAAGGATTGTTTTCACTTATCAGGTTGGTAATTAATTTGTGGTGTGAATTCAATTCTCTCTTCATACTCTTTGTTACCAATTCCTTGCTGTTTTGGGGGTGAAGATTCTAATATTGCAATTGGTTAAACTTAAGATTTGTATCAAATTGATTTGGAGGTTGTCTAGACTTAGATTCTAGGTGATTGTTGCATCAATCAGTATGCAAGATATCCTTGAATATCTCAAGTTAATGGATACTTGCGCCATTGCTATGTTGAGACTATCATTGACATTTGAATAGATTATCCATATGATTGTCTCATAGCAAATTATCTAATGTACTTAGCTACACTTAGCAAGCATCAACATGTTAACTTTAAACATCTCATATTTACAGATTATGAGATCAACTGCTCGATCCAATGAAGGAGTGTAACATATGCTAGTCTCTCTGGATTAACAATGTTCCATCACATTAATTCAATGAATTGGGATAATTTAGATGATAATATAATTATACATGATAAGAATCTCAATATCATGATATCATCATGATTTCTTTCATGTTATGTTATGTATCAAAGACTTCATTAATTGATTTAAGATCACTATTAATTCATATACCAAATGAACATCAAATTAATGAAAAATCCTTTTATTAATAAAATAAATTTGTACAATAAGTCCTAAAGCTAATTGCCTTTAAAGCATTTCTCTAACAAGCTCCCACTTGCATTAAAGTCAATTGCCTTTGTATTTAATTCCATAGGTGAGTACATGAGAATCCTGTTTCTTTTTATGTAAGTGGTTTAGTTAAAGGATCAGCAATATTATGATAAGTGCGCACTTTTTCTATCTTTACATCATTTCTACCAATGATTTCTCTAGTCAAATGGTATCTTCTGATATATATTTGGATCTCTGATGAGACCGTGGCTCCTTTGCTTGTGCAATGGCTCCATTACAGTCAATACTGTTGTATTGGATCAACAATACTAGGAACCACTCTAAGTTTCGTGATGCATTTCTTTATCCAAACTGCTTCATTTGATGCTTCAAAAGCTAGAGTGTACTATGCTTCAATTGTGGAATCAACAGTCATTTCTTGTTTGAAAATTTTCCAACTGATTGCTCTACCATTTAATGTGAATATATAATCTATCTGGGATTTTGCGTCATCCTTGTCAGATTAGAAGCTGGCATCAGTGCACCCACTCATAACAAGATCTTCATCAACATATACCAAGAAAACATCCTTAGTCTTTCTCAAATACTTAAGGATATTCTTGACAACTACCCAATGACCCTCACCAGGGTTCGATTGGTATTTTCTTGTGACACTTAGAGCATATGACATATCGAATCTTGTACATAACATAGCGTACATGATTGATCCTATAACTGAAGCATATGGAATCAAACTCATGCGTGTCCTTTCATCTTGTGTCTTTGGACACATAGACTTTGAGAGATTAATCCCATGGGTCATAGGAATATATCCTCTTTTGGAATGCTCTATGCTAAACCTTTTTAGCATCCTGTCTATGTATGTAGATTGTGAAAGGCCAAGCAATCTTTTAGATCTATCTCTATAAATCCTTATCCCCAAAATATATACTGCTTCATCAAGGTCTTTGATAGAGAAATTCTTGGATAACCAAAATTTGATTGATTGTAAGGCTGAGACATCATTTTCCATTAGTAGTATGTCATCTACATACAATAGAAAGAATATGATTGCACTCCCACGAACCTTCTTGTATACATAAGGTTCATCTGGATTTTGTAAGAAACCAAATTATTTGATTGTCTCATCAAACCGAATATTTTGACTCCTAGATGCTTGCTTTAATCCATAAATGGATATTTAAAGCTTCCATACCTTTTTGCCATCTTTGGATATGAAGCATTCTGGTTGTGTCATGTACACATTCTCAGTTAGATTTCCATTAAGAAAAGTTGTCTTCACATCCATTTGCCATATCTCATAATCATAATTTGCAGTAATGGCTAGGAGTATCTTTATGGATTTAAGCATAGCTATTGGGCTAAAAGTTTCTTGTCTTTTATGATAACTTTTAGCTACAAGTCTAGCTTTATAGGTAACCACATTACCATCCATGTTAGTTTTCTTCTTGAGAACCCACTTTCACCCTATAGGATTTATCCTTTCAGGTGGGCAACCAAAGTCCATACTTGGATTTCATACATGGAATCCATTTTTGACTTCATGGCTTAAAGCTATTTGTCAAATTCTAAACTATTTATAATTTCTTCATAGGTTGTAGGCTCATCGTTTTCTATGAGCAATACAACATACTGCTCACTAATGTGAAATCCATATCTCTCTAGAACAATACGTATCCTACTTGACCTACGAATCTCTTGTACTTCAGAAGGTTGAGCTACTATATCATCTGTATGAATAACAGGCTCGAGTTCAAGCAGTTGATCAGCATCTACTTGAGCATCTTGAACTTCCTCAAGTTCAATTTTGCTCCCACTATCTCCTTTTAGAATAAATTATTTTTTAAAAAAGATAGCATGTCTTGAAACAAATACCTTTTGTTCCAAGTGGTGGTAAAATTGACATTCATATGATGCTTTTGGATATCTCACAAACATACATCGGACAGACTTAACTTCCAACTTATCTGACATTGTCTGATTCACATAAGCAAAGCAACCCCAAACTCTCATGTAAGAAAATGTGGGCTTCTTGTTATACCATATCTCATATGGAGTGATATCAACTGACTTCGAAGGGACTCCATTTAATATATAAATGACGGCCTCTAGTGGATAAACCGAAAAGGATTTAAGGAGTTTTGCAAAGCTCATCATAGACCTTACCATATCTAATAGGGTTCGGTTTCTTCTTTCAGGCACACAATTGTATTATGGAGTGTTAGGTGAAGTCCATTGAGATAATATCCCATTATCCCTAAGATAATCTAGAAACTCTTGGCTCAAAGTATTCTCCTCCTGGATCTAATCGAATTGTTTTAATACTTTTTCCAAGTTGTTTCTCTACTTCATTTTTGAACAATTTGAACTTTTCAAAAGCTTCAAATTTGTATCTCATAAGATACACATACCCATATCATGAATATTCATCGATAAAAGTAATGAAGTACATGAAACTACCTCTAGCATGTGTGGACATTGGACCATATACATCCGAATGTATTAAAGTTAAGAGCCCATTAACACGTTCACCCTTTCCTTTAAAGGGTAATTTAGTCCTCTTGCCTAATAAGCAAAATTCACATGTGTCATATGATTCATAATCAAATGACCCTAAACTACCACTCTTGTATAGTTTAGCCATGCGTTTCTCACTTATGTGACCAAGGCAATAATGCCATAAGTGAGATGATTTCAACATATCTTGTTTTTGCCTTTTATTATCATTGATATTTAAAATTGGATTTGATATATCTAATATGCATATTGCATTGCATAATGTACTGCTAGCATAAAGAATTCCATTCAACATAATATAACAACAATTGCCACTAAAAGCTAAATGGAAACCATCTTTATTTAAACTTGAAACATAAATAATATTTTTAGTTAAAGTAGGTACATAACAGCAATTATCCAAATTTAACATAAGCCCACTAAGGAGGGTCAAAACATAAGTTCCTACAGTTAATACAGCAATCCTTGCTACATTTCCAATGCGTAGGTCTAACTTTCCCTTATTGAGCTACCTACTGTTCCTTAGGCCCTGCATATCAATGCATATGAGTGAGCCACAACTAGTATCTAATACCCATATGTCATTATTGGAAACAGTTTTAATTTCAATGACAAAAATACTTGAAGTAGATGGGGCATTAGATGCCTTCTTTTTCAAAGGCTCTAAGTAAGCCTTGCAGTTTCTCTTCCAATGGGCATCCTTGTCATAATGGAAGCATGTCCCCTTTGGAGCAATCTCCTTGGCATTCTTCTTAGTCACACCTCCCTTAGGCTTCATGGACTTCTTCTTCTTCTTAAGGTTCTTTTTCTTAGAACTAGAAGAGTCCAACAACATCACATCCTTACTATCCTTCTTGTTAGATGACTTAGTTATCTTGAGCAAATTGATCAGTTCGGGAATAGTGGTGTAGATTTGGTTCAGCCTATAGTTAAGCACAAAATGTGAATAACTATCCGACATACCGGTTAGAATTTAAGTCAATACTTAATTCATAGTCCATCAGAAATCCTAAGGTAGTCAACCTCTCAATATAGTGATTCATCTTCAATACATATTGCACTAGAGATGTCCCCTCAACCATCTTAGTGCGGAAGAGCAACCTCAATGTTTTGAACCTTTTGGAATGTGTTTGCTCATTAAAAAGCTCTCTTAGATGGTAGACTATGGAATTAGCATCCATAGCCTCATGTTACTTTTGAAACTTAGCTGACATAGTAGCAAGCATAATGCAGCTTGCCATCTCACTATCATCGAGTTGCTTTTGATATGCTATCTGAACATTTTCAAAAGCATTAGTAGCAGGGGAATTAGGGAGTGCCTCCTCTAAGACATAGCCAATCTTTTCAGATTTGAGAACTATTCTCAAATTCCTTAGAAAATCTAAAAAATTAGGCCCAATCAACTTATTTGACTCCATTAATGATCACAAATTCAAACTTGTCATGATGATGATTTTAACAACCTAGATGTAAAATAGAGCATGTTATAATGTACATGAAAATGAATGTTTATTAGGTCTGTAATAAATCGCATTATAATACTACTATTTTATTACGAATCTATAGCCTTTACTATGAACCCGAGAGAACTTATATGTAAGTTCTTCTAGTGGGTCGATATCCAACTAGCTAAGAATAACCTTGAGGCAACTCAACTAGTCATCCTTAGTTTGGTTGGTAGGTTTCTAATCCATACTGATTGCTTTATTCATGCAATTATCGAATCTTATGCTATCAACTAATTGATGTGTGCACATACATTGGGCTATCAACTCTTGAGATGTGTACATCTCATGTATACTAATCCAACTTCGCCTCCAATACATATTAACCTTAGCACAAATCCTGATGCGGAACCCCAAAGACTGTGCCTTGAAACCCCTCAACAAGACAAGGTAAACAAACCTTAAGCTATGATGATCATAGATTGAATCTGACCCAAAGCTAACCAATGTAGCAAAGAACCAAGATTATATGGTTTATTAAGCCATGCCACAAGCAATATTACTTGATAAGTAACTAATTCCTAAAGGTAATAAAGAAATGCAAATCTGCCTCACTTTAAAGAAAAACACTCAAATTCGTTTTTATTCATTCATATCTTGTACAAGAAGCCTAGATGAGTATTTATAGCCCTAAGTCTTTGAATCTTTTCTGGTAAAGGATAACTAAATCATATCCTAACTCAACTCTTAAAAGTACAGTCATATTCTAACTCATATTCTAAAAAGTAGAGTCCTACTTGAATTATGACACTAATTAAATCCTTCTAAAATAAGACAAGTGGTGGGTTGGGCTTTATTTCTTTGGCCCACATGTCTATCACTAATTAAAGCCTAAGGTAATTTAAATTATGCAGCCCACATACATAATTAAGCCCAATTACAAGTTAAGCCCCAAATCACATAAGTAGGGACATGGTTGGCATATGATCTTGAGCACAAGGTTGGCACATGATGTAACATCCTTGACCTTCCCCATATGCATTTCATCGAACATAAGCATCTTGCATACAATTCAATTGAATACGTGCATTTCATACATATTTTCGTAGGAACAAGTTCATGGCACGCACTAGCTATGTGTCCTAGTATTTGGTAATTATATCGAGTCACACGTGTATCCTTAAAACCTAAATAAGGATAACAAAGTATTAGAAATGAATTGAATAAGTTGACTAAATTAAAGTAAGAAAAATGATTAGATTAAGATTAGTGAACATTTACATTGCTAATTTAGTTAAATCGGGTCAAATGATTAAGCTGTATCATTGTGTGAATTAGTAGAATTATAAATCTATGTAAATAATAATAATAATATAGACAAAATAAAATGAAAATGACATAAAAGAGAAATAGAAGAGAAGAGAAGAGAAAAGAGAAGAGAAAGGAGAAAAGAGATGAGAAAAGAGATGAGAAAAAGATAAAAAGGACAAAACCAAAAGTTAGCTTTATCTTCCCATTTCTGCCTTCTTCTCTAGCCCGACTTCTTCTTCAATTTCCTCCATTTCAGACTTCAATTCTTCCTTGTTTCACCTAGTTTTTGAAGCTAATTGATCCCTTTCAAGGTTGTTCTTGGTAAGTAATCAATTCTTATTGCTATAGGGTTGATTTGAGTTGCTTAGGTTCAATATTAGGCACTAAATTGCACCCCACTTTTGATGTTAATAGAAATTGATTCTGGAAATGTGTAAAACACAAAGTTTGTTCCTTTATGTCTTAGATTTGTGGATATGTAAACATGTTTACAAGATTTTATGTATAGGGAGAGATATGCTCTTCGTACTGAAACTGGTCATGGTGTAAATCCTAACCAAATTAGCTACTGTGTGGTTTGATTTCGAATATGTTAAAGCCCTTATTTGAAGTCTCTCAAAAAATAAAAGTTGTAGATATATGTGTTTTGTATCTTTCTACCAAAATTCAGATTCATAGGCCATGTAAATTGTGAGTTATGGTGAATGGAACCATGACTATTCCATGGTTTGAACTACCTACTGAGTGCCCTGGGAAGATAAAGTAACTTGTTTGGCTAAGTTGAGCTTGTTAGAGCTAGATTCTGTAAATGATCAAAACATTAAAGTTATAGGTATATGTCTTATCTAAAGTTTGGTACTAATTTCAACTTCATTGGTTATGTATAGTGAAGTTATGGCCTTTGAAAGCCATACTGGTCCGGAAGTCAATTCTATTCTGGACCAGTAAAATGTTTGCTATAATTAGGAGACCCTAGAGACATAATTGGTAAAATTTGTAAACATGAAACATGTTCCATATGAACCCATATAAGTTTCTGTAAAGTTTCATTAAAATAGGACTTATATATTATAAGTTATGATGAACCCAAATGAGTACCCTGAAACTGCCTAAAGGCAGAAAACAGAACACTCTTAGAAATTCCACCAAATATTGTACAATGATCCAATTGGTCTGAAATTTGAATATGTTCTATAATTATATGTTATTTTTAATTAGGAATAAGAATCAGATTAATTGGTCAATTATAGAAAAAGTTATAGGCTAAACAGTCTCATAAGGTCACACTGCCTCATAGGAAAAATCTTAACTATTGACATGAACAATGCATATTAATTTGTTTAAGCCACATTAAGTCTCTCTAATCATGAGTTAATCGATTATGTTTTCATATTAGGCTCACAACATATTGGAGACTCACAAGGAGCAGATAGACAATAAGTTAGGGGTCAGAATTAAAGGAGAACGGTGAGTCTAATTATCGATTGAATTCTTTAGTGCAAATGAATGTTGTTTGCTATGTGATTCATATGATTGTCATGATTGGTCCTTGATAATGTAATGACGGATAATTTGTGACAGTGTGGTACATATAAATGGTATACTTGTGGTATATTTGAGGTATATGTTTGACAAATGTGATAATATATACATGGTATATGTATAGTATATGCAAGGTATATGCGTGATATATGAGGTATATATGGAATATATGTATGTTGTATATGATAAAGATGCAATGATTAATGAATGCTTAAATACAAGTGCGTATGCATATGGACTAAAAAGGTGTTGTGACTAGTTAATCGATATTGTAAAGCAAAAGAAGAGGCCTATGGCCCAACAAATGTGCAAATGAAACAAATGATCAAGCTAGCTAGCAAATGCAAATGCAAATGTTCACATGAAAAATGTTCACATGGAAACCCGGGGCAATGTCTGTTTAACTTAGTCACAACAAAATGAAATAAGCAAAGCAATTTGCATACATAAAAAGTAATGATTATATGTTTCAAATTTATTGATACTTATATGATACTGATGAATGGAATGGAATACATGGTATATATTGGAATTGTGATTTATTACTATGAGTTGTTTGGTACTTTAGAGCTCATTGGATGGTTATTCTCACTGAGCTGCAACTCATCAATTTGCATCATTTTTCAGGTAAAGAAAAGTGATAACTCATTTTGAGTAGCGTATAAAAGACATGGAGCACAGGTCACTGGTCGAGCCTCATCACTCTCTCTCCTTGCATTCCACACAAGCATGAAAACATGTCATATGTATTTTGGACTTATATGCTTGAATATGTATTATCACTCTAGATTAGTTTTGAAATGGATAAATGGAAACAACCCGTAATCCTTCGGATGTGAAGTTTATGTTTTAATATATGTGATATATCGTATTGTGGTTTTTAATGTTGACTTGAAAAGTCATTGAGTGATATTACAGGATATAAGACTTGTAAAGTCATTAGTTGATTTTACAGGATATGATATGAAAAAAAATTTACTACCACTGTTATCAGGGTATTTTACCTTTCCAGTATGCCATGTATGATTACTTGATATAGGGATAAGTTATACTCAAATGCATAAGGTGTGACGTTACACATGACTTGTAATCTTGAATTTTATGGACTTTGTCTTGTTTAGCCCATTGGACTAGTCCATGCAAGATGGTTCTTCATACACCCCAAGATAAATAATGGGCCTTAGGTCTTTAATCAACTCCATCTCCTTTGTCATGTATGCATCTTTTGTGATCTTCTTAGTGACCAAGCTTTGAACATAGCCTTGCATTGCTTGCCTTAGTTTGTTAGCCCTTGATCTTGTGATCGCACCACTTGTCATGACTAGTGCGTCATTTTCCTTTTGTAAAGATTGACTTATATGTCCTTGATCTACATCATTCCCCCCCTCCATAAAGGGATTCGTCCTCGAATCTACTATTCCTACATTGTGAAAAGGAGTAAGGTCAGAAACATTGAATGATGCAGAAACACCATACTCACCAGGAAGTTCTATCTTGTAAGCATTATCATTGATCCTTTCAAGTACGCGAAATGGGCCATCTCCTCTAGGATCAAGTTTATTCTTCCTTTGGTGAGGAAATCTCTCTTTAATCATATGCACCCACACCCAATCGCCTGGTTCAAACACCATTTTTCTACGCCCCTTGTTAGTTTGTCGTGTATATGACTCATTCTTCTTCTCCAAGTGCTGTTTTGCTTTCTCATGCATAGCTTTCACAAAATCTGCCTTTTTCTTACCATCCAAATTAGTTAACTCATTAAAAGGCAAAGATGTTAGATCCAATGGAGTTAATTGATTCAAACCATACACAAGTTCAAAAGGTGAAAAACCAGTAGAAGAATGTATGCATCTATTATAAGCAAACTCAACCAATGGCAAACAATCTTCCCATGATTTTAAATTTCTACCCACAACAGCACGCAATAGAGCACGTCCATCAGTTTGTGGATGACAAGTAGTATAAAACAACAATTTAGTACCAAGTTTACCCCACAAAACATGCCAAAAGTGATAAGGAATTTAGCATCTCTATCAGAAACAATTGATTTAGGAATACCATGCAAACGCACTACCTCTCTAAAGAACAAGTCAGCTATATTTGTTGAATCATTCGTTTTAGTACACGCAATAAAATGAGCCATTTTATTGAATCTATCAACTACAACAAATATGCTATCTTTACCTCTCTTAGTCTTAGGCAATCCCAATACAAAATCCATTGAAATATCAATCCAAGGTGCAATAGGAATAGGTAAAGGTGTATACAATCCATGAGGCATAACTTTAGATTTAGCTTGTTTACATGCAACACACTTAGCACAAATTCTTTCAACATCCTTACGCATATGTGGCCAATAAAAGTGTCCATGCAACATATCCAAAGTCTTATTAACACCAAAATGCCCCATCAAACCCCCACTATGAGCTTCACGCACAAGTAGCTCCCTTAATGAACATATAGGCACACAAAGTTTACCATCCCTAAACAAATATCCATCATGCCTATAAAATTTCTGAAAAGAAGCTTGTTCACATGCATCATACACAATAGCAAAATGAAGATCAGTTGCATAAAGTTCTTTAATTTGTTCAAATCCCAACAATTTATAACTTAAAGTAGAAATTAAAGTATATCTTCTTGAAAGTGCATCAGCCACCACATTATCTTTACCTTGCTTGTATTTTATCACATATAGAAATGTCTCAATAAATTCCACCCACTTACCATGCCGCCTATTGAGTTTCATTTGTCCCTTCAAATGCTTTAAGGACTCATGATCAGTATGTATGACAAACTCTTTAGGAAGAAGATAATGTTGCCACATATCCAAGGCTCTCACTAAAGCATATAATTCCCTATCATAGGTGGAATAATTCAATTGAGCTCCATGTAACTTCTCACTAAAGTATGCTATTGGTCGCCCCTCCTGCATTAAAACGGCTCCTATGCCAACTCCTGAGGCATCACACTGAAGCTCAAAAGTTTTGTTAAAATCAGGCAAGGACAAAATAGGTGCACTACATAGTTTATCCTTAAGCAAATTAAATGTCTTTTCCTGTGATTCAGTCCATTTAAATTTAACATCCTTTTTAACTAACTCATTTAAAGGTGCTGCAATGGAACTAAAATCTTTAACAAACCTTCTATAAAAACTAGCCAATCCATGAAAACTCCTAACCTCACTAACATTAGTAGGCATCAGCCAATCTCTAATAGCTTTAACTTTTTCCTCATCTACCTCAATTCCTTTAGCACTAACAACAAATCCAAGAAATACAAGTTTTTCACTAGCAAACATGTACTTCTTTAAGTTGGCATATAATTTCTCTTTTCTCAATACTTCTAATATAGTCCTAACATGCATAATATGATCATCAAAACATTTGTTGTATATAAGTATATCATCAAAATAAACCACAACAAACTTACCAATAAGTTGTCTCAAAACATGATTCATAAGTCTCATGAAAGTACTAGGTGCATTAGTTAAACCAAAAGGCATTACCAACCACTCATATAAACCTTGTTTAGTTTTAAACTTGGTTTTCCATTCATCTCCTACTTTCATCCTAACTTGAAAATAACCACTTTTAAGATCAATTTTGGAAAAGTAACATGCCCCACATAATTCATCAAGCATATCATCAAGTCTAGGAATAGGATGTCTATACTTTACTATTATTTTATTAATGGCATGACAATCCACACACATCCTCCAAGATCCATCCTTTTTAGGCACTAACAACACAGGAACGACACATGGACTCAAGCTTTCCTTCACGTGCCCCTTCTCTAAAAGCTTTTCAACTTGTCTTTGTATCTCCTTTGTCTCCTCAGGATTGGTTCTATAGGCTGGTCTATTTGGTATGGCAACCCCGGGAACAAAGTCAATTTGATGTTCAATACCTCTTAATGGAGGGAGACCTTTAGGAATCTCTTCAGGGAAGACATCCTCAAATTCCTGCAACAAAGACACAAACATACTAGGCAAACAAAGGTCAATGTCAGTCAAAATTAAAAGATTCTCCTTGTACCTAAGTACAATAAGACTCCTTTGTGCATTAAAAGCACCTCTCAAGTCTTTCTCCCTTGCATACGAGCTTACTTTCTTTTCTCTCTTCACAATCTCACCCTTACTTTTCTCTCTTGCTCCATCACTCACCATTGGCCTTTTATTTGTATTTCTTTCATTTTTATCATTCAAGGCCTATTTTCTCTCAATTCTTTTACTTGAACTTGCCTCACTACCTGAATTCCTCATAATGGATTTTTGGATTTTCATTTGGTCTTCATATAATGCCAATGGAGATGAAGGTGCAAGAATGTAATTTTGGTTATTCAAGCTAAAAGAATACCGATTCCTATACCCATCATGCATCACACATCTATCATATTGCCAAGGCCTTCTAAGTAAAACATGACTAGCATGCATAGGTACAACATCACATAACACCTCATCCTTATATCTACCAATAGAGAATGCAAGCATCACTTGTTTATTCACCCTTATTTCACCACATTCATGCAACCATTGCAACTTATATGGATTAGGATGTCTAATACAATTCAAACCCAACTTTTCAACAAGTGTTGCACTAGCCACATTAGTACAACTACCTCCATCAATAATCAAACTACATGCCTTTCCATTGACTATGCAACGTGTATGAAAAATATTTTCTCTTTGATCACTAGTTTCATCTTTAACATGCATATTCAAGGCTCTCCTAACAACCAAAGATTCAATATGCACATCATTCCCATATTTCTCATCATCATCATCACAATCACTAGCATCCACTAAGGAAGGCATACCATCACTATCACTACTTTCTTCACTTTCACTATCAATTACACTATTATCTTTTAATAACATAATTTTCTTATTAGGACATTGAGATGCAATATGCCCTACACCCAAACATCTAAAATATTTAATTTTACTATGTTTATCATTAGCACTAGGTGTTTTTGATTTTCCATCATCTTTTACCCATTTTTCTTTCCTTACGTCTTTCGGGTCAGTCACCTTTTCTTTACCCTTTTCTTCCCTTTTAGGCCATTTTGAACTCCATTTGGATGTGGAATTCGTGTAACTCCTTGCTGCCCCCTTGCTTTTTAGTTGCTTTTCAATTTTTATGGCCATATTGACCATGTCTTCAAAGTCCACATAGTGTTGTAATTCAATAACATTAGCAATATCTTTGTTCAAACCTCCTAGGAAACGTGCCATGGTGACTTCTGGATCCTCCTCCACATTGGCTCTCATCATTGCCATCTCCATCTCCTTATGGTAATCTTCAATGGTCATGGGTCCTTGTGTAAGGCGTTGCAATTTTTGGTGCAACTCCCTATAGTAATAGGCTGGTACAAATCGTTTTCTCATCACCCTCTTCATCTCCTCCCACCTTTTTGATGCGGAACTCCAAAAACTGTGCCTTGAAAGCCCTCAACAAGACAAGGTAAACAAACCTTAAGCTATGGTGATCATAGATTGAATCTGACCCAAAGCTAACCAATGTAGCAAAGAACCAAGATTATATGGTTTATTAAGAATAGCCACGCCACAAGCAATATTACTTGATAAGTAACTAATTCTTAAAGGTAATAAAGAGATGCAAATCTGCCTCACTTTAAAGAAAAATACTCAAATTCTTTTTTGTTCATATTCATTGATTCATTGATGTCTTGTAAAAGAAGCCTAGATGAGTATTTATAGCCCTAAGTCTTTGAATCCTTTATGGTAAAGGATAACTAAGTCCTATTCTAACTCAACTCCTAAAAGTAAAGTCATAATCTAACTCATATTCTAAAAAGTAGAGTCCTACTTGAATTAGGATACTAATTAAATCCTTCTAAAAGAAGACAAGTGGTGGGTTGGGCTTTATTTCTTTGGCCCACATGTCTATCACTAATTAAAGCCTAAGGTAATTTAAATTAGGCAGCCCACATACATAATTAAGCCCAAGTACAAGTTAAGCCCCAAATCACATAAGTAGGAACATGATGTCTTGCACATGAATGGTACATGTCTTGCACAGGTTTGACACATGACTCATAGCACATGATTTGCACATGACTTGTAATCTTCAAGGTTTATGGACTTTGCCTTGTTTAGCCCATTTGAATTTAATCTTCATGAAATACTACTTTGATCTTCACTTTAGGCTTCCCTTTATGTAGTATTGGCTCATAAGCTTGATTGTGAATTTTAGGCCCATTGTTGCTCTCAAAGATCCATTTCTGCCTCATATGGTTTGGAACACGCCCCATAAGCATTTTGATCATATTAATGGGCTTTTGAACTCCTTTTAAACCCATTTCAATGATATAAGATTGCTCCACTCTATTGATAAAAGATTGTCTTTCTTGCCTTCCATGCATGGTTCCAGTGCAAATATCACTTCTAATGGGTCTTTCTCCATTCTTTCTTCTAGTCATCATGATCTGATCTGATGCGAACCAAGACAACAAAAATGATCTTACATGCCATGGAGGAGATGGATTAGTGATGCCACTTGGTCCAATCATAAGATCAAGTAGAAACAAGCTCAAGGCAGCCTTGCAAATGTATATTCAGAGCTTTGGTTCTAAATCAATTGTACTTATCTTTATTTTTCTGGTTTTAGTGATATTTGTTCAAGTTACAACATAAAAAAATAAAAAAAAAAGTTTATCTATTTGTGGCTGAATTTGCCTATATTGCTGTCTATTGAAGTTTGGTTTATTTTTTTTTTTGGGTACGAATTTTTGGTGTTTCAATTTTTTTTTGTTGTATATCATTTTACAAAAAAAAAATTCGTGCATATTGGCATTGATTGCCAAAAGTGGGACTGTTTGGATTCAATTGATTGCACACATATATAAAATGAATTGCCTCTGAATATATTTGCTTATTCTGATTAAAATTGATAATTTGAGCAATTTTGAGTGGAGTTCGTAATTGAAATTGATTGGTTTCATATTGAGGTATAAGTTGAGGTTTCATTGCTTATTGCTGGAAATTGTGCAATTGGTGGATAATAGTTACTAATAGGCATACAATTAGTTTATTTGACAGTAAGTTGGGAATGGTTTAGTGAGTTTTAGGTTCTGGTTCGAATTCTTTTAGGGCAATAGCACATATGTACTTAATTTTTTACTAGTTTTGTCAATTTATTGCATTCTTTGTTTTATATTCTTGACTGCTGTCCTACTTGTTTCCATTACATTAGTTGAGTAATTTTGCATTCCATATTACTCAAATAACAATATTATATCTGCACACCTCACTCTTCATCCGTGTGTGCATATAGCATATACTTGTCATTCCTTGCTTTCATCTCATTAATTTTGCTTCTAGTTTTGTGATGTTTCCTTTCTTGCTTAGGAATTGTCTATTTTAATTTTTTGTTGGATATTGCTGCTCATTGTTATTGATCTGGTTGGTTGAAATTGATCCGAAAATATATCATAGTGAGTACACAAGAGCGGTAAAAGGCAGGAGTGGTTAGCTCAAAAGAGGGTAAAAGCCTTAATTGAGTGAAACACGAGCGAACATACACATTTTGAGTGAAACACGTGAGGGAATGTGTGAGGCCATATATTTACATTATGTCTAAATCAAGCAACCAGGAAAGAAGTAGTGATGATGGAAACAAAACTTTCTTCACATTGGAGGCTATGCAACAACAATTTGGAAGGCTTGAGATTCTGCTCCGAGACAAGAATGATCGGTTAGAGTTATATTCTTAGGGTATGTGGTGAGTGCCAATGGAATTGAGGTTGATGAGGAGTAGATAAGGGCTATCCAAGAATGGCCAACCCCTAGGAATGTGAGTGATGTTATGAGCTTTCATGGCCTTGCTAGCTTTTACAGGAGGTTTGTAAAGGATTTTAGTGTCATTGCTGCTCCTTTAACTGAAATCATTAAAAAGGATGTGGGGTTTAAGTGGGGCGAGGCGCAAGAACTTGCATTTAATACTTTGAAAGATAAACTTTGTTCTGCACCTGTTTTGAGTTTTCCTGATTTTAATTCTACTTTTGAGATTCAATGTGATGCCTCCGGGATAGGTATTGGTGCTGTTTTGATGCAGGGTAGGCGACCAATTGCTTTCTTTAGTGAAAAGTTGAGTGGTGCACAACTCAATTATTCCACGTATGACAAGGAGTTGTATGCATTGGTCAGGGCTTTGGAGACTTGGCAGCATTATCTTTGGCCTAAAGAGTTTGTGATTCATAGTGATCATGAGTCTTTAAAGCATCTCAAGGGTCAAGGTAAGTTGAACAAACGACATGCCAAGTGGTTGGAGTTCATTGAGACCTTTCCTTATGTGATTGAATACAAACAAGGTAAGGAAAACGTGGTTGCTGATGCATTATCTAGAAGATATACTCTTATTACCACTTTGAGTTCTCGATTGATGGGATTTGAATATATAAGAGAATTGTATGCTTCTGATTCAGATTTTTCAAATGTTTATAATGCATGTGAACAATCTGCATTTCAAATGTTTTATAGGCATGATGGCTATTTATTTAGAGAAAATAAACTGTGTCTAATTGTTCTATGCGTGAGTTGCTTGTGCGTGAGGGTCATAATGGTGGTTTGATGATGCGAACCAAGACAACAAAAATGATCTTACATGCCATGGAGGAGATGGATTAGTGATGCCACTTGGTCCAATCACAAGATCAAGTAGAAACAAGCTCAAGGCAGCCTTGCAAATGTATATTCAGAGCTTAGTGACAAGAGATATCAAGGAAGAGGCTTGGGTCAGGCTTGAAGAGATGGAATCAGTTTGTGATCCAAAGCTTGTGACACTCATTGGGGCATGTGATGGTGAAGACAACTAGCCTAGTGGGCTAGAGAAGAAGTCTATATTAAAAGGTTCAACTCATGTGCAATATGCTATGTTAAGGTGGACTTATGTTATGTCATGGTTGGGCCTAAGATTAATTTTAGTGGGCTGTTTTATTTTAATTATTGGAATGTAATTTCATTTAAAGACACATGATCAGCCTTATTTGAACTTGTCTTAAGTGTGTAGGCCTTATAAAATTAAGCCCATTCGTTTGTCCTTAAGTCATTAGGGTCAGAGTGGTCTTTTCTTCATGTTTGCAGCTAGGGTTTGGTTTGTAGAGGTATAAATACCTCCTTATGCGTGTAAGACAATCAGATTGGTGATTTAAGACCAAAATTTCAGTGTTCTTGAGTGTTCTTCAAGTGGGAGGTGTGATCTCCATTGATATACCAAGGATTGTTTTCACTTATCAGGTTGGTAATTAATTTGTGGCGTGAATCCAATTCTCTCTTCATACTCTTTGTTACCAACTCCTTGCTGTTTTGGGGGTGAAGAGTCTAATCTTGCAATTGTTTAAAACTTAAGATTTGTATCAAATTGATTTGGAGGTTGTCTAGACTTAGATTCTAGGTGGTTGCTGCATCATTTGATGGGTCATTTTGGTATTGCTAAGAAACTTGACATCTTGCATGAGCATTTTTATTGGCCTAATATGAAGAAAGATGTTGAGAAAATTTGCTCTAGGTGTGTTGCATGTAAGCAAGCCAAGTCAAGAATTCAACCTCATGGGTTGTATACTCCTTTACCCATCCCTAGTCAGCCCTGGATTGACATTTCTATGGATTTTGTGTTGGGACTGCCCAGGACTAAAAGGGGAAGAGATAGCATTTTTGTTGTAGTTGATAGGTTTAGCAAGATGGCACATTTCATCGCTTGCCATAAAACTGATGACACTACACATATTTCTGATTTGTTCTTTAAGGATGTTGTGTGTTTGCATGGTGTTCCTAAAACTATTGTTTCTGATAGAGATTCTAAGTTTTTGAGTCATTTTTGGCGTGTGCTGTGGGGAAAGTTGGGAACAAAGTTGCTATTTTCTACTACTTGTCATCCTCAAACAGATGGTCAAACTGAAGTGGTTAATAGAACTTTAGGATTACTATTACGTTCTGTTGTTGGAAAGAATTTGAAAACTTGGGAAGATTGTTTGCTATTAGTAGAATTTGCATATAATAGAAGCATTCATTCATCAACAGGTTATTCTCCATTTGAAATTGTCAATGGTTTTAATCCGCTAACCCCTTTGGATTTGTTGCCTATACCTGTGAATGATATTTCTAACTTAGATGGACAAAAGAAGGCAGATTTGGTTAAGTCCATACATGAGAAGGCAAAGCAGCACATTGAGTTAAAGAACAAAAGTTATGCACAAAAAGCCAACCAAGGACGTAAAGTTGTGAAATTTGAACCTGGAGATTGGGTATGGGTGCATTTTAGGAAAGAGAGATTTCCTAACCAAAGGAAATCCAAATTGGATCCAAGAGGCGATGGACCTTTTCAAGTGGTTGAGAGGATCAATGACAATGCCTATAAGATTGACTTGCCCGGTGAGTATGGTGTTTCAGCAACTTTTAATGTTGCTGACCTTTCTCCGTTTGATAATGCAGGTGGTGATTCGAGGACGAATCCTTTTGTGGAGGGAGGGAATGATGCGAACCAAGACAACAAAAATGATCTTACATGCCATGGAGGAGATGGATTAGTGATGCCACTTGGTCCAATCATAAGATCAAGTAGAAACAAGATCAAGGCAGCCTTGCAAATGTATATTCAGAGCTTAGTGACAAGAGATATCAAGGAAGAGGCTTGGGCCAGGCTTGAAGAGATGGAATCCGTTTGCGATCCAAAGCTTGTGACACTCATTGGGGCATGTGATGGTGAAGACAACTAGCCTAATGGGCTAGAGAAGAAGTCTATATTACATGGTTCAACTCATGTGCAATATGCTATGTTAAGGTGGACTTATGTTATGTCATGGTTGGGCCTAAGATTAATTTTAGTGGGCTGTTTTATTTTAATTATTGGAATGTAATTTCATTTAAAGACACATGATCAGTCTTATTTTAACTTGTCTTAAGTGTGTAGGCCTTATAAAATTAAGCCCATTCGTTTGTCCTTAAGTCCTTAGGGTCAGATTGGTCTTTTCTTCATGTTTGCAGCTAGGGTTTGGTTTGTAGAGGTATAAATACCTCCTTATGCGGGTAAGACAATCAGATTGGTGATTAAGATCAAAATTTCAGTGTTCTTGAGTGTTCTTCAAGTGGGAGGTGTGATCTCCATTGATATACCAAGGATTGTTTTCACTTATCAGGTTGGTAATTAATTTGTGGCGTGAATTCAATTCTCTCTTCATACTCTTTGTTACCAATTCCTTGCTGTTTTGGGGGTGAAGAGTCTAATATTGCAATTGGTTAAACTTAAGATTTGTATCAAATTGATTTGGAGGTTGTCTAGACTTAGATTCTAGGTGGTTGATGATGCGTCCCACATCGGTTGCGGAGGAACTCCTAGACTGGTTTATAAGGCTGGGTTCAAACCTTCCCCTTTGAGCACACTTTTGGGCGAAGTTAGGAGTCCACATTCTTATCATTTGGTATCAGAGCCAGCCCTGTACACTGGTGTCCTTTCGGGTTACGACAGATCGCCGACCGAGGCAGTCGGGGTCTTAAGGGGGTGGGGATGATGCGTCCCACATCGGTTGCGGAGGAACTCCTGGACTGGTTTATAAGGCTGGGTTCAAACCTTCCCCTTGGAGCGCGCTTTTGGGCGAAGTTAGGAGTCCACATTCTTATCATGATCCCACCAAACAAGAGCATAATCAGTGAATTCAATAGCATCAAGTTTTATTTTTTTCTGTTCACTATAGCTTTGGCATTCAAAAATGAGCTCCACTTTTCTCTCCCATTCTAGGTATGCTCAGCATCATTCCACCCTTTAAAAGGTGGAATTTTCATTTTGGTGGAATTGATGTTGCTATCACGCTTATCTCATCCTCTCCTCGTTGAATGGGTATGATCTTCATCATCATAGGAATCAAAGTCCTCATCTTCTTCTTGAGGCCGAAACCTCCCTATTCCAGAATTGTGAATGTTCCATTTCCCATGAGTCCGTGACTCTTCTCTTGTTTTTCTGGAATTTGAAGTGCTTTGTCGTCTCACCTCTTCAATTTTTCGATTTTGTCTCTCCATCTTCTCATTAAAAGATTCAATCATGGAAAATAGCCTTTGGAATTCAGATTGGACAGCCTATAATGGTATGAGTTTCAACTTGTCCTCTCGTTCACTACTTCCCCTTGTGTTTTCCTTTGACATTGTTAGTAATTCAAGAAAGTAATAATGAAGTAAAAGGACCTCACAATCACTCCCTCACGTGTTTCTCTCAAAAACAGACTATATACCACTCGTGTTTTACACAAATAATGACTTTTACCCTCTTTTAAGCTCACCACTCTTGCCTTTTACAGCTCAAAATTTGAATCTCAAAATTACAAGTAAGAACCAGAAACAAAAACAAACAATATGCAAGTGATCTATGCTAAGAATTAACAATGAACCCTATCAAGAATGAATGGAACAAAGTCTAGAAGCAAACTGATGTGAAAAAAATTTATATGTGCATGCTACTGATTTTTGTTCAAATTAAATCTAAAAATGCAAATTAGACTTAACTAAGGTAATTAGATACAAAAAGGACAGAATTAACAGAATGAAAACTTAAGAGCACAAAGAATTAGAGAATATTAAAAAAATTCAGAATCGGTTTCCTCCTAGTAAGTAGCCGATTGTCCCTTAATTAAAACCTTATTCAACCTTAATTTATCACCAACTAGCAAGAACTCAAGGTATATTCAATAGATAAGCTCAATTCCTCAAGATCAAATCAATGCTCAATATGATCACTAAGGTATCTGAATTCAAAAGCTATACTTTTCAACCTCAAAACCAATTATTTAAGTTGGATTGCAGTAGTTTATGATGATACCAAACAATACCAGCAATCAAAAATCACAAGATTTCAACTTGAAGCTCAAAATAGCACAATTTCACAATTTTGGTGCTAAATTCGAAATTCTAATTTTTTTTCCTTTGTTTTTTAATCAAATAACACTAAACTAATGCTTAATAAATCTCAAACATATCAAAGAATTGAAAAGAAATCCAAACTTGCAATTTTACTCTTTATGGCATAAATTTTTCCTAAGGTACCTCTAATGGCAAAATTTAAATCTAACTAAGTTAACAACTAGAAAGCAATTTTAATGGATAGATAATGATTACCTAACCAAAAGCTCTGATATCAAACTTATGCGGAACCCCAAAGACCGTGCCTCGAAACCCCTCAACAAACAAGGTAAACAAACCTTAAGCTATGGTGATCATAGATTGAATCTGACCCAAAGCTAACCAATGTCTCAAAGAACCAAGATTATATGGTTTATTAAGAATGGCCATGCCACAAGCAATATTACTTGATAAGTAACTAATTCCTAAAGGTAATAAAGAGATGCAAATCTGCCTCAATTTAAAGAAAAATACTCAAATTCGTTTTTATTCATTCATATCTTGTACAGATGAGTATTTATAGCCCTAAGTCTTTGAATCCTTTATGATAAAGGATAACTAAATCATATTCTAACTCAACTCCTAAAAGTACATTCATATTCTAACTCATATTCTAAAAAGTAAAGTCCTACTTGAATTAGGACACTAATTAAATCCTTCTAAAATAAAACAAGTGGTGGGTTGGGCTTTATTTCTTTGGCCCACATGTCTATCATATAATTAAGCCCAATTACAAGTTAAGCTCCAAATCACATAAGTAGGCACATGGTTGGCACATGATCTTGAGCACATGGTTGGCACATGACTTGTAATCTTGAATTTTATGGACTTTGCCTTGTTTAGCCCATTGGACTAGTCCATGCAAGATGGTTCTTCATACACCCCAAGATAAGTAATGGGCCTTGGGTCTTCAATCAACTCCATCTCCTTTGTCATGCATGCATCTTTTGTGATCTCCTTAGTGACCAAGCTTTGAACATAGCCTTGCATTGCTTGCCTTAGTTTGTTAGCCCTTGATCTTGTGATCGCACCACTTGTCATGACTAGTGCATCATTCTCCTTTTGTGAAGATTGACTTATATATCCTTGATCTACATCAAATCCAACGAGCTAATGATATCAATTAAATCCAACCCATTAATTGTGAAATCTAATTTCAATAGTTTAGACATATTCTTATAGAGCGGGCTTGAGGCAACTCAACAACCTTAACACTAGAAGAACTCTGGTTCTCCTCATATTAATGGAAGACATAAGGCTTAATTGTTTATTTAGTGAGGGATTTCTTTGTTAAGTCTCATCATGTTAATAGTGCATGCTTTTATATATCATACATTCATCACATAAACATATAAAGATAGTTACATTAACTGTATAACATGATTATGGACATACTAAAGTCAATCTTTTGAGTCAAAGAGAAATTGACTAGGTCTTACCTAGGTATATGCATGAATTTACAACCCAAAATAGAAATCAAATTCCTATTTCTAAGTCTACTTGTTTATGGCACCACCTCATTTGCTTCTTCCTCTTTTGTATCTTCATTATATCATAATCCTATATAATCTAATTACATATTTCAAAGTATAAAAAACCTCAATTTATATTTGAGGGGAGTAAGATGAGAAGAGAAATACACAAAAAAGAAAGAGAGGTAGGGACATGCAGACCCTGTTTACCATAAAACAAAACAAATCCATGCATGCTCAATTACATTGGGCCTAAATCCATAATCATCTATCATGCCTTTCCATATACCTTAAAATACACTCTCTAATGCATAAAATCAAATAATGACAATTTTAGATTTCAATTTGAAAATCGATTCAACAATTGAACCAAAATTGTCTACTTGTATTGTTTCGGTTAATTTAATTTTGTATGTCATTTAAATGTGGAATTTAAAATTTAATCAAATTAAATTAAATTCCATATTTTCAGAATTAATTCAAAATTAATTCACCTTAAAATCAAAATATTATAATTTTAAAATTAAACAATTTAATTTTAATATGTATCAATTTCTAGTCATACTAGAATTACCATTGCTCAACTTAAATTAATTCAAAATGAATTTTAAAAAATTATAAAAATTTCCATTATGACTAGAACCTCAAATTACCATTCTAATTATCTTTAGGTCAGCTCAATTTAATCAAAATATTTTTAGCACAAGCCAAAATTACTAAGACAAACGAACCAATACACTTAGACGTCAAAACGACTCATTCAATATCTAGAATTTTTTAAAATTTTAAATTCATGAAAAATAATTTTAGCATGTATATAACATTAAAATAACATATTTTTAATCACGTAAAAATTATTTCAAGGTACTGTAAACAAAATAATCACATACAAAACAATTCAAACAAAACAGTCTTACCGGATATGCCAAAATAGTCCCTTTTTATATTTATTTGAAATTAATTAAAATAATATTTAATTAATTATTGAATACTTACAGAGGAATAAATACATTCTCAATATGTATAAATAAATTTTTCACAATCAAATTATAAGAAAAATATAAACAGCCTCATCAATTAAACCAAATAACAACACATGTTCATTAATAAGACAATTTTCAGCAATTTGAAATAAATCTAAAATTAATTATTTGAATCACATTCAAACCATTTTTCAATCAAAATAATCATTCTTAATTATCCCATGATCATATTAGAGAAAAAAAAATGTGTAAAATATATTTTATAAATTAATTTTAATTTTTCAAATCTATTGATCCAAAATTATCAAAACAGTGCAATTCCATTGCACTTTCAATTAAAATTAATTTTAATTGACATAAGATGTCTCTTATACCACTTGATGCGAACCAAGACAACATAAATGATCTTACATGCCATGGAGGAGATGGATTAGTGATGCCACTTGGTCCAATCATAAGATCAAGTAAAACAAGCTCAAGGCACCCTTGCAAATGTATATTCAGAGCTTAGTGACAAGAGATATTAAGGAAGAGGCTTGGATCAGGCTTGAAGAGATGGAATCAGTTGGCGATCCAAAGCTTGTGACACTCATTGGGGCATGTGATGGTGAAGACAATTGGCCTAATGGGCTAGAGAAAAAGTTTATATTACAAGGTTCAACTCATGTGCAATATGCTATGTTAAGGTGGACTTATGTTATGTCATGGTTGGGCCTAAGATTAAATTTAGTGGGCTATTTTATTTTAATTATTGGAATGTAATTTCATTTAAAGACACATGATCAGACTTATTTTAACTTGTCTTAGGTCTGTAGGCCTTATAAAATTAAGCCCATTCGTTTGTCCTTAAGTCATTAGGGTCAGATTGGTCTTTTCTTCATTTTTGCACCTAGTGTTTGGTTTGTAGAGGTATAAATACCTCCTTATGCATGTAAGACAATCAGATTAGTGATTAAGATCAAAATTTGAGTGTTCTTGAGTGTTCTTCAAGTGGGAGGTGATGCGAACCAAGACAACAAAAATGATCTTACATGCCATGGAGGAGATGGATTTTAGTGTCATTGCTGCTCCTTTAACTGAAATCATTAAAAAAGATGTGGGGTTTAAGTGGGGCGAGGTGCAAGAACTTGGATTTAGTACTTCGAAAGATAAACTTTGTTCTGCACCTGTTTTGAGTTTGCCTGATTTTAATTCTACTTTTGAGATTGAATGTGATGCCTCCGGGATAGGTATTGGTGCTGTTTTGATGCAGGGTATGTCCAATTGCTTTCTTTAGTGAAAAGTTGAGTGGTGCACAACTCAATTATTCCACGTATGACAAGGAGTTGTATGCATTGGTGAGGGCTTTGGAGACTTGGCAGCATTATCTTTGGGCTAAAGAGTTTATGATTCATAGTGATCATGAGTCTTTAAAACATCTCAAGGGTCAAGGTAAGTTGAACAAACGACATGCCAAATGGTTGGAGTTCATTGAGACCTTTCCTTATGTGATTCAATACAAACAAGGTAAGGAAAATGTGGTTGCTGATGCATTATCTAGAAGATATACTCTTATTACAACTTTGAGTTCTCGATTGATGGGATTTGAATATATAAGGGAATTGTATGCTTCTGATTCTGATTTTTCAAATGTTTATAATGCATGTGAACAATCTGCATTTTAAAGGTTTTATAGGCATGATGGTTATTTATTTAGAGAAGATAAACTTTGTGTGCCTAATTGTTCAATGCATAAGTTGCTTGTACGTGAGGCTCAGAATGGTGGTTTGATGGGTCATTTTGGTATTGCTAAGACATTTGACATCTTGCATGAGCATTTTTATTGGCCTAATATGAAGAAAGATGTTGAGAAAATTTGCTCTAGGTGTGTTGCATGTAAGCAAGCCAAGAATTCGACCTCATGGGTTGTATACTGCTTTACCCATCCCTAGTCAGCCCTGGATTGACATTTCTATGGATTTTGTGTTGGGACTGCCCAGGACTAAAAGGGGAAGAGATAGCATTTTTGTTGTAGTTGATAGGTTTATCAAAATGGCACATTTCACCGCTTGCCATAAAACAGATGACACTACACATATTTCTGATTTGTTCTTTAAGGATGTTGTCCGTTTGCGTGGTGTTCCTAAAACTATTGTTCATGATAGAGATTCTAAGTTTTTGAGTCATTTTTGGCGTGTGCTGTGGGGAAAGTTGGGAACAAAGTTGCTATTTTCTACTACTTGTCATCCTCAAATAGATGGTCAAACTGAAGTGGTTAATTGAACTTTAGGATCATTATTACGTGCTGTTGTTGGAAAGAATTTGAAAACTTGGGAAGATTTTTTGCCATTCGTAGAATTTGCATATAATAGAAGCATTCATTCATCAACAGGTTATTCTCCATTTGAAATTGTCTATGGTTTTAATCCGCTAACCCCTTTGGATTTGTTGCCTATACCTGTGAATGATATTTTTAACTTAGATGGGCAAAAGAAGGCAGATTTGATTAAGTCCATACATGAGAAGGCAAAGCAGCACATTGAGTCAAAGAACAAAAGTTATGCACAAAAAGCCAATCAAGGACGTAAAGTTGTTGAATTTGAACCTGGAGATTGGGTATGGTGCATTTTAGGAAAGAGAGATTTCCTAACCAAAGGAAATCCAAGTTGGATCCAAGAGGCGATGGACCTTTTCAAGTGGTTGAGAGGATCAATGACAATGCCTATAAGATTGACTTGACCGGTGAGTATGGTGTTTTAGCAACTTTGAATGTTGCTGACCTTTCTCCTTTTGATAATGCAGGTGGTGATTCAATGATGCGAACCAAGACAACAAAAATGATCTTACATGCCATGGAGGAGATGGATTAGTGATGCCACGTGGTCCAATCATAAGATCAAGTAGAAACAAGCTCAAGGCAGCCTTGCAAATGTATATTCAGAGCTTAGTGACAAGAGATATCAAGGAAGAGGCTTGGGTCAGGCTTGAAGAGATGGAATCAGTTTGCGATCCAAAGCTTGTGACACTCATTGGGGCATGTGATGGTGAAGACAACTAGCCTAATGGGCTAGAGAAGAAGTCTATATTACAAGGTTCAACTCATGTGCAATATGCTATGTTAAGGTGGACTTATGTTATGTCATGGTTGGACCTAAGATTAATTTTAGTGGGCTGTTTTATTTTAATTATTGGAATGTAATTTCATTTAAAGACACATGATCAGCCTTATTTGAACTTGTCTTAAGTGTGTAGGCCTTATAAAATTAAGCCCGTTCGTTTGTCCTTAATTCATTAGGGTCAGATTGGTCTTTTCTTCATGTTTGCAGCTAGGGTTTGGTTTGAAGAGGTATAAATAACTCCTTATGCGTGTAAGACAATCAGATTGGTGATTTAAGATCAAAATTTCAGTGTTCTTGAGTGTTCTTCAAGTGGGAGGTGTGATCTCCATTGATATACCAAGGATTGTTTTCACTTATCAGGTTGGTAATTAATTTGTGGCGTGAATCCAATTCTCTCTTCATACTCTTTGTTACCAATTCCTTGCTGTTTTGGGGGTGAAGAGTCTAATCTTGCAATTGTTTAAAACTTAAGATTTGTATCAAATTGATTTGGAGGTTGTCTAGACTTAGATTCTAGGTGGTTGCTGCATCATTTGGTATCAGAGCTTTGGTTCTAAATCAATTGTACTTATCTTTATTTTTCTAGTTTTAGTGATATTTGTTCAAGTTACAGCATAAAAAAATAATAAAAAAAAAGTTTATCTATTTGTGGCTGAATTTGCCTATATTGCTGTCCATTGAAGTTTGGTTTATTTATTTTTTTTTTGGGTACGAATTTTTGGTGTTTCAATTTTTTTTGTTGTATATCAGATTACAAAAAAACAAACAACAAAAAAAAAATTCGTGCATATTGTCATTGATTGCCAAAAGTGGGACTATTTGGATTCAATTGATTGCAGACATATATTAAATGAATTTCCTCTGAATATGTTTGCTCTATTCTGATTAAAACTCATAATTTGAGCAATTTTGAGTGGAGTTCGTAGTTGAAATTGATTGGTTTCATATTGAGGTATAAGTTGAGATTTCATTGCTTATTGCTGGAAATTGTGCAATTGGTGGATAATAGTTACTAATAGGCATACAATTAGCTTATTTGGCAGTAAGTTGGGAATGGTTTAGTGAGTTTTAGATTCTGGTTCGAATTATTTTAGGGCAGTAGCACATATGCACTTAATTTTTTCTAGTTTTGTCAATTTATTGCATTCTTTGTTTTATATTCTTGACTGCTGTCCTACTTGTTTCCATTACATTAGTTGAGTAATTTTGCATTCCATATTACTCAAATAACAATATTATATCTGCACACCTCATTCTTCATCCATGTGTGCATATAGCATATACTTGTCATTCCTTGCTTTCATCTCATTAATTTTGCTTCTAGTTTTGTGATGTTTCCTTTCTTGCTTAGGAATTGTCTATTTTAATTTTATGTTGGATATTGCTGCTCATTGTTATTGATCTGGTTGGTTGAAATTGATCCGGAAATATATCATAGTGAGTACAGAAGAGCGGTAAAAGGCAGGAGTGGTTAGCTCAAAAGAGGGTAAAAGCCTTAATTGAGTGAAACACGAGCGAACATACACATTTTGAGTGAAACACGTGAGGGAGTGTGTGAGGCCATTTATTTACATCATGTCTAAATCAAGCAACCAGGAAAGAAGTAGTGATGAAGGAAACAAAACTTTCTTCACATTGGAGGCTATGCAACAACAATTTGGAAGGCTTGAGATTCTGCTCCGAGACATGAATGATCGGTTTGACAAGTATGATAGGAGGTTAGAAGGCCATGATCAAGCTCTACAGAATCTTAGAAGAGATACATCCTTGCAAAGTCGAATTGGAGGGAGAAGGGAAAGGTTAGTAACTCCACCTCAATCTGACTATGAAGAAGATTTTGATGACTTTGATGATGATAGGGATAGAAATCAGTTTGGAGGTAGAGGAGGCAGAAATGATAGAGGAAGGAATAGGAGAGAACATAGAGGCAGGGTAGAGGCGAATAGATTTGGGAATGTTGAGAATCGGATAGATCGTAATTTGGGGAGTATTAAAATGAAAATCCCTACTTTTCAAGGTAGGAATGATGCTGATGCTTACTTGGAGTGGGAGAGAAAAGTGGAATTGGTATTTGAATGTCATAACTATTCTGAGGAAAAAAAAAGTAAAGTTGGCAGCCGTGGAATTCACTGACTACGCCTTGGTATGGTGGGACCAAATCATCCTCAATAGGCGTAGGAATGGGGAAAGGCCTATAAACGCATGGGTGGGGATGAAGGCAGTCATGAGAAAGAGGTTTGTCCCTAGTTACTATTATAGGGAACTACATCAAAGGCTCCAAACTTTAAGGCAAGGGAATAAAAGTGTTGAGGACTATCATAAAGAAATGGAGATAGCTATGATGAGGGCTAATATTGTTGAAGATAGGGAGGCTACCATGGCACGTTTCTTGGCTGGTCTAAATAAAGAAATTGCAAATGTTATTGAGCTGCACCACTATGTAGAGTTAGAGGAGATGGTGAATATGGCTATGAAGGTGGAGAAGCAACTAAAGCAGAAGGGAACCAACAAACCAACCTATTTGGGTTCCACATCTAATTGGAGCTCAAAATGGCCGAAAAGGGAAGACAAAGCCAAAGACAATGTAAGAGAAGAAAAGGGTAAAGTAGAGCAAAAAGGCAACCCTAAAGCTAATGCTACTTCTTCTTCCAATACTGAAAAACATAGAAACATAAAATGCTTTAAGTGCCTTGGCAATGGACATATTGCATCTCAATGCCCAAATAAAAAGGTTATGATATTGAAAGATAATGGTGTAATTGAATCCGAAAGTGATAAAGAATCTGATTCAATGCCTTCATTTGAAGATTGTAGTGATGATGATGAGGCTGAGCATGCTGTTGGTGGGGATTTAAATCTTGTGGTTAGGCGTGTACTAAATGTACAATTGAAAGAAGATGGGGTTGAACAAAGGGAAAATATCTTCCATTCCAGATGCTTGATAAATGGCAAAATTTGTAGTCTTATAATTGATGGAGGAAGTTGTACTAATGTTGCAAGTACTACTTTAGTTGATAAGTTGGGGCTGGATTGTTTGAAACATCCTAGGCCATATAGACTACAATGGCTTAATGATAGTGGAGAGATAAAGGTAAATAAACAAGTTTTAATTTCATTCTCCATTGGAAGATATTCTGACCGTGTACTTTGTGATGTAGTACCTATGCATGCAGGTCATGTGTTGCTTGGTAGGCCATGACAATATGACAGAAAGGTGACACATGATGGGTATAGAAATAGACACTCATTCATGATGGGAGATCAACGTATCATTCTGGCTCCTATGACTCCTAGTGAAATTTATGAAGATCAAATGAAGCTAAAAAGGAGCATGGAGGAAGAAATGCAAAAAGAAGCCGAAAAGTCCAAATTGAGAGAAAAGGAGCAAAAAGAAAATGGAAAGGCTGAGAGTTGCAAAATAAGAGAGATGAGAGGAAAAGAAAAAGGAGAGGCTAAAAAACAGAGAAAAATGGGAGGAAAAGAGGCCCAAAAACAAAAGCAAATAATTGGCCCAAAGGAGAGTGGTACAAAGAAAAACAATTTTTATGCAAAAGTAAGGGATATGAGAGTGGCTTTTGAGAATCAACAATGTTTTCTTGTACTCATGTACAAGGAATCTTATTTTAATGAAGCTGACCTTAACCCTACTTTGCCTAGTGTTGTTGTTTCTTTATTGCAGGAATATGAGAATGTATTCCCTGAAGAGTTACCACAAGGATTGCCACCAATAAGAGGAATTGAACATCAAATTGATTTCATACCAGGAGCACAAATTCCAAACCGACCAGCCTATAGGAGCAACCCCGAGGAGACAAAGGAACTTCAAAGGCCAGTGGAGGAGTTGTTAGCTAGGGGCATATCCGTGAGAGTCTTAGTCCGTGTGCAGTGCCGATGCTTTTGGTACCAAAAAAGGATGGGAGTTGGCGCATGTGTGTTGATTGTAGGGCTGTGAATCGCATAACAGTTAAGTATCGCCATCCAATACCCAGATTGGATGATATGTTAGACGAACTGCATGACGCTTGTGTCTTTACTAAGATTGATTTGATGAGTGGATATCACCAAATTAGGATGAAAGTTGGTGATGAATGGAAAACAACATTGAAAACAAAGCTTGATTTATATGAGTGGCTCGTTATGCCTTTTGGTCTAACCAATGCCCTTAGCACTTTTATGAGATTGATGAATCATGTTTTGCGTCAGTTCATTGGAAAATTTGTTGTTGTTTATTTTGATGATATTTTGATTTATAGTAAATCTGTTGATGAGCATCTACATCATCTTAGGGCTGTTTTGGATACACTTAGGAGAGAAGAATTGTATGCTAAACTTAAAAAGTGCACATTTTGCATGAATAGAGTTATATTCTTAGGGTATGTGGTGAGTGCCAATGGAATTGAGGTTGATGAGGAGAAGATAAGGGCTATCCAAGAATGGCCAACCCCTAGGAATGTGAGTGATGTTAGGAGCTTTCATGGTCTTGCTAGCTTTTACAGGAGGTTTGTAAAGGATTTTAGTGTCATTGCTGCTCCTTTAACTGAAATCATTAAAAAGGATGTGGGGTTTAAGTGGGGCGAGGCGCAAGAACTTGCATTTAATACTTTGAAAGATAAACTTTGTTCTGCACCTGTTTTGAGTTTGCCTGATTTTAATTCTACTTTTGAAATTGAATGTGATGCCTCCGGGATAGGTATTGGTGCTGTTTTGATGCAGGGTAGGCGTCCAATTGCTTTCTTTAGTGAAAAGTTGAGTGGTGCACAACTCAATTATTCCACGTATGACAAGGAGTTGTATGCATTGGTGAGGGCTTTGGAGACTTGGCAGCATTATCTTTGGCCTAAAGAGTTTGTGATTCATAGTGATCTTGAGTCTTTAAAGCATCTCAAGGGTCAAGGTAAGTTGAACAAACGACATGCCAAATGGTCGGAGTTCATTGAGACCTTTCCTTATGTGATTCAATACAAACAAGGTAAGGAAAACGTGGTTGCTGATGCATTATCTAGAAGATATACTCTTATTACTACTTTGAGTTCTCGATTGATGGGATTTGAATATATAAGGGAATTGTATGCTTCTGATTCTGATTTTTCAAATGTCTATAATGCATGTGAACAATCTGTATTTCAAATGTTTTATAAGCATGATGGTTATTTATTTAGAGAAAATAAACTGTGTGTGCCTAATTGTTTTATGCGTGAGTTGCTTGTGCGTGAGGCTCATAATGGTGGTTTGATGGGTCATTTTGGTATTGCTAAGACACTTGGCATCTTGCATGAGCATTTTTATTGGCCTAATATGAAGAAACATGTTGAGAAAATTTGCTCTAGGTGTGTTGCATGTAAGCAAGCCAAGTCAAGAATTCAACCTCATGGGTTGTATACTGCTTTACCCATCCCTAGTCAGCCCTGGATTGACATTTCTATGGATTTTGTGTTGGGACTGCCCAGGACTAAAAGGGGAAGAGATAGCATTTTTGTTGTAGTTGATAGGTTTAGCAAGATGGCACATTTCATTGCTTGCCATAAAACTGATGACGCTACACATATTTCTGATTTGTTCTTTAAGGATGTTGTGCGTTTGCATGGTGTTCCTAAAACTATTGTTTCTGATAGAGATTCTAAGTTTTTGAGTCATTTTTGGCATGTGTTGTGGGGAAAGTTGGGAACAAAGTTGCTATTTTCTACTACTTGTCATCCTCAAACAGAAGGTCAAACTGAAGTGGTTAATAGAAATTTAGGATCATTATTATGTGCTGTTGTTGGAAAGAATTTGAAAACTTGGGAAGATTGTTTGCCATTAGTAGAATTTGCATATAATAGAAGCATTCATTCATCAACAGGTTATTCTCCATTTGAAATTGTCTATGGTTTTAATCCGCTAACCCCTTTGGATTTGTTGCCTATACCTGTGAATGATATTTCTAACTTAGATGGACAAAAGAAGGCAGATTTGGTTAAGTCCATACATGAGAAGCAAAGCAGCACATTGAGTTAAAGAACAAAAGTTATGCACAAAAAGCCAACCAAGGGCGTAAAGTTGTGAAATTTGAACCTGGAGATTGGGTATGGGTGCATTTTAGGAAAGAGAGATTTCCTAACCAAAGGAAATCCAAGTTGGATCCAAGAGGGGATGGACCTTTTCAAGTGGTTGAGAGGATCAATGACAATGCCTATAAGATTGACTTGCCCGGTGAGTATGGTGTTTCAACAACTTTTAATGTTGCTGACCTTTCTCCTTTTGATAATGCAGGTGGTGATTCGAGGACGAATCCTTTTGTGGAGGGAGGGAATGATGCGAACCAAGACAACAAAAATGATCTTACATGCCATGGAGGAGATGGATTAGTGATGCCACGTGGTCCAATCATAAGATCAAGTAGAAACAAGCTCAAGGCAGCCTTGCAAATGTATATTCAGAGCTTAGTGACAAGAGATATCAAGGAAGAGGCTTGGGTCAGGCTTGAAGAGATGGAATCAGTTTGCGATCCAAAGCTTGTGACACTCATTGGGGCATGTGATGGTGAAGACAACTAGCCTAATGGGCTAGAGAAGAAGTCTATATTACAAGGTTCAACTCATGTGCAATATGCTATGTTAAGGTGGACTTATGTTATGTCATGGTTGGACCTAAGATTAATTTTAGTGGGCTGTTTTATTTTAATTATTGGAATGTAATTTCATTTAAAGACACATGATCAGCCTTATTTGAACTTGTCTTAAGTGTGTAGGCCTTATAAAATTAAGCCCGTTCGTTTGTCCTTAAGTCATTAGGGTCAGATTGGTCTTTTCTTCATGTTTGCAGCTAGGGTTTGGTTTGTAGAGGTATAAATACCTCCTTATGCGTGTAAGACAATCAGATTGATGATTTAAGATCAAAATTTCAGTGTTCTTGAGTGTTCTTCAAGTGGGAGGTGTGATCTCCATTGATATACCAAGGATTGTTTTCACTTATCAGGTTGGTAATTAATTTGTGGCGTGAATCCAATTCTCTCTTCATACTCTTTGTTACCAATTCCTTGCTGTTTTGGGGGTGAAGAGTCTAATCTTGCAATTGTTTAAAACTTAAGATTTGTATCAAATTGATTTGGAGGTTGTCTAGACTTAGATTCTAGGTGGTTGCTGCATCATTCAAGGACGAATTCTTTTGTGGAGGGAGGGAATGATGCGAACCAAGACAACAAAAATGATCTTACATGCCATGGAGGAGATGGATTAGTGATGCCATTTGGTCCAATCATAAGATCAAGTAGAAACAAGCTCAAGGCAGCCTTGCAAATGTATATTCAGAGCTTAGTGACAATAGATATCAAGGAAGAGGCTTGGGTCAGGCTTGAAGAGATGGAATCAGTTGGCGATCCAAAGCTTGTGACACTCATTGGGGCATGTGATGGTGAAGACAACTAGCCTAATGGGCTAGAGAAGAAGTCTATATTACAAGGTTCAACTCATGTGCAATATGCTATGTTAAGTTGGACTTATGTTATGTCATGGTTGGGCCTAAGATTAATTTTAGTGGGCTGTTTTATTTTAATTATTGGAATGTAATTTCATTTAAAGACACATGATCAGCCTTATTTTAACTTGTCTTAAGTTTGTAGGCCTTATAACATTAAGCCCATTCGTTTGTCCTTAAGTAATTAGGGTCAGATTGGTCTTTGCACCTAGGGTTTGGTTTGTAGAGGTATAAATACCTCCTTATGCGTGTAAGACAATCAGATTGGTGATTTAAGATCAAAATTTCATTGTTCTTTAGTGTTCTTCAAGTGGGAGGTGTGATCTCCATTGATATACCAAGAATTGTTTTCACTTATCAGGTTGGTAATTAATTTGTGGCGTGAGGGGTGAAGAGTCTAATCTTGCAATTGTTTAAAACTTAAGATTTGTATCAAATTGATTTGGAGGTTGTCTAGACATAGATTATAGGTGGTTGCTGCATCAGGAGATCAACATATCATTGTGGCTCCTATGACTCCTAGTTAAGTTTATGAAGATCAAATGAAATTAAAAAGGAGCATGGAGGAAGAAATGCAAAAAGAAGTTAAAAGGTCCAAATTGAGAGAAAAGGAGCAAAAATAAAATGGAAAGGCCGAGAGTTGCAAAATAAGAGAGATGAGAGGAAAAGAAAAAGGAGGGGCTGAAAAAGAGAGAAAAATGGGAGGAAAAGAGGCCCAAAAAGAAAAGCAAATAATTGGCCCAAAGGAGAGTGGTACAAGGAAAAACAATTTTTATGCAAAAGTAAGGGATATGGGAGTGGCATTTGAGAATCAACAATGTTTACTTGTACTCATGTACAAGGAATCTTATTTTAATGAAGATGACCTTATCCCTTCTTTGCCTAGTGTTGTTGTTTCTTTATTGCATGATGTGGGGTTTAAGTGGGGTGAGGCACAAGAACTTGCTTTTAATAGTTTGAAGGATAAACTTTGTTCTGCACCTGTTTTGAGTTTGCCTGATTTCAATTCTACTTTTGAGATTGAATGTGATGCCTCCGGGATAGGTATTGGTGCTGTTTTGATACAGGGAAGACGTCCATTTGCTTTCTTTAATGAAAAGTTGAGTGGTGCACAACTCAATTATTTCACGTATGACAAGGAGTTGTATACATTGGTGAGGGCTTTGGAGACTTGGCAGCATTATCTTTGGCCTAAAGAGTTTGTGATTCATAGTGATCATGAGTCTTTAAAGCATCTCAAGGGTCAAGGTAAGTTGAACACACGACATGCCAAATGGTTGGAGTTCATTGAGACCTTTCCTTATGTGATTCAATACAAACAAGGTAAGGAAAATGTGGTTGCTGATGCATTATCTAGACGATATACTCTTATTACTACTTTGAGTTCTTGATTGATGGGATTTGAATATATAAGGGAATTGTATGCTTCTGATTCTGATTTTTCAAATGTTTATAATGCATGTGAACAATCTGCGTTTCAAAGGTTTTATAGGCATGATGGTTATTTATTTAGAGAAAATAAACTTTGTGTGCCTAATTGTTCAATGCGTGAGTTGCTTGTACGTGAGGCTCAGAATGGTGGTTTGATGGGTCATTTTGGTATTGCTAAGACACTTGACATCTTGCATGAGCATTTTTATCGGCCTAATATGAAGAAAGATGTTGAGAAAATTTGCTCTAGGTGTGTTGCATGTAAGCAAGCCAAGTCAAGAATTCAACCTCATGGGTTGTATACTCTTTTACCCATCCCTAGTCAGCCCTAGATTGACATTTCTATGGATTTTGTGTTGGGACTGCCCAGGACTAAAAGGGGAAGAGATAGCATTTTTGTTGTAGTTGATAGGTTTAGCAAGATGATACATTTCATCGCTTGTCATAAAACTGATAACGCTACACATATTTCTGATTTGTTCTTTAAGGATGTTGTGCGTTTACATGGTGTTCCTAAAACTATTATTTTTGATAGAGATTCTAAGTTTTTGAGTCATTTTTGGTGTGTGCTGTGGGGAAAGTTGGGAACAAAGTTGCTATTTTATACTACTTGTCATCCTCAAATAGATGGTCAAACTGAAGTGGTTAATAGAACTTTAGGATCATTATTACATGCGGTTGTTGGAAAGAATTTGAAAACTTGGGAAGATTGTTTGCCATTAGTAGAATTTGCATATAATAGAAGCATTCATTCGTCAACAGGTTATTCTCCATTTGAAATTGTCTATGGTTTTAATCTGCTAACCCATTTGGATTTGTTGCCTATTCCTGCGAATGATATTTCTAACTTAGATGAGCAAAAGAAGGGAGATTTGGTTAAGTCCATATATGAGAAGGCAAAGCAACACATTGAGTTAAAGAACAAAAGTTATGAAATTTTTAAAATTTGAACCTGAAGATTGGGTATGGGTGCATTTTAGGAAAGAGAGATTTCCTAACCAAAGAAAATCCAAGTTGGATCCAAGAGGCGATGGACCTTTTCAAGTGGTTTAGAGGATCAATGACAATGCCTATAAGATTGACTTGCCCGGTGAGTATGGTGTTTCAGCAACTTTTAATGTTGCTGACCTTTCTCCTTTTGATAATGCAGGTGATGATTCGAGGACGAATCCTTTTGTGGAGGGAGGGAATGATGCGAACCAAGACAACAAAAATGATCTTACATGCCATGGAGGAGATGGATTAGTGATGCCACTTGATCCAATCATAAGATCAAGTAGAAACAAGCTCAAGGCAGCCTTGCAAATGTATATTTAGAGCTTAGTGACAAGAGATATCAAGGAAGAGGCTTGGGTCAGGCTTGAAGAGATGGAATCAGTTGGCGATCCAAAGCTTGTGACACTCATTGGGGCATGTGATGGTGAAGACAACTAGCCTAATGGGCTAGAGAAGAAGTCTATATTACAAGGTTCAACTCATGTGCAATATGCTATGTTAAGGTGGACTTATGTTATGTCATGGTTGGACCTAAGATTAATTTTAGTGGGCTGTTTTATTTTAATTATTGGAATGTAATTTCATTTAAAGACACATGATCAGCCTTATTTTAACTTGTCTTAGGTGTGTAGGCCTTATAAAATTAAGCCCATTCGTTTGTCCTTAAGTCATTAGGATCATATTGGTTTTTTCTTCATGTTTGCACCTAGGATTTAGAGGTATAAATACCTCCTTATGCGTGTAAGACAATCAGATTGGTGATTAAGATCAAAATTTCAGTATTCTTGAGTGTTCTTCAAGTGGGAGGTGTGATCTCCATTGATATACCAAGGATTGTTTTCACTTATCAGATTGGTAATTAATTTGTGGTGTGAATCCAATTCCTTCTTCATACTCTTTGTTACCAATTCCTTGCTGTTTTGTGGGTGAAGAGTCTAATCTTGCAATGGTTTAAAACTTAAGATTTGTATCAAATTGATTTGGAGGTTGTCTAGACTTAGATTCTAGGTGGTTGCTGCATCACCATATAGACTACAATGGCTTAATGATTGCGGAGAGATAAGGATAAATAAACAAGTTTTAATTTCATTCTCCATTGGAAGATATTCTGACCGTGTACTTTGTGATGTAGTACCTATGCATGCAGGTCATGTGTTGCTTGGTAGGCCATAGCAATATGACAGAAAGGTGACGCATGATGGGTATAGAAATAGACACTCATTCATGATGGGAGATCAACGTATCATTCTGGCTCCTATGACTCCTAGTGAAGTTTATGAAGATCAAATGAAGCTAAAAAGGAGCATGGAGGAAGAAATGCAAAAAGAAGCCGAAAAGTCCAAATTGAGAGAAAAGGAGCAAAAAGAAAATGGAAAGGCCGAGAGTTGCAAAATAAGAGAGATGAGAGGAAAAGAAAAAGGAGAGGCTGAAAAAGAGAGAAAAATGGGAGGAAAAGAGGCCCAAAGGAGAGTGGTACAAAGAAAAACAATTTTCATGCAAAAGTAAGGGATATGAGAGTGGCTTTTAAAATCAACAATGTTTACTTGTACTCATGTACATGGAATCTTATTTTAATGAAGCTGACCTTAACCCTTCTTTGCCTAGTGTTGTTGTCTTTTTATTGCAGGAATATGATAATGTATTCCCTGAAGAGTTACCACAAGGATTGCCATCAATAAAAGGAATTGAACATCAAATTGATTTCATACCAGGAGCTGAAATTCTAAACCGCCCAGCCTATAGGAGCAACCCCGAGTAGACAAAGGAACTTCAAAGGCAAGTGGAGGAGTTGTTAGCTAGGGGGCATATCCGTGAGAGTCTTAGTCCGTGTGCAGTGTCGGTGCTTTTGGTGCAAAAAAAAGATGGGAGTTGGCGCATGTGTGTTGATTGTAGGGCTGTGAATCGCATAACAGTTAAGTATCGCCATCCAATGCCCAGATTATATGATATGTTAGACGAACTGCATGGCGCATGTGTCTTTACTAAGATTGATTTGATGAGTGGATATCACCAAATTAGGATGAAAGTTGGTGATGAATGGAAAACAACATTTAAAACAAAGCTTGATTTATATGAGTGGCTCGTTATGCCTTTTGGTCTAACCAATGCCCCTAGCACTTTTATGAGATTGATGAATCATGTTTTGCATCAGTTCATTGGAAAATTTGTTGTTGTTTATTTTGATGATATTTTGATTTATAGTAAATCTGTTGATGAGCATGTACATCATCTTAGGGTTGTTTTGGATACACTTAGGAGAGAAGAATTGTATGCTAAACTTAAAAAGTGCACATTTTGCATGAATAGAGTTATATTCTTAGGGTATGTGGTGAGTGCCAATGGAATTGAGGTTGATGAGTAGAAGATAAGGGCTATCCAAGAATGGCCAACCCCTAGGAATGTGAGTGATGTTAGGAGCTTTCATGGCCTTGCTAGCTTTTACAGGAGGTTTGTAGAGGATTTTAGTGTCATTGTTGCTCCTTTAACTGAAATCTGTAAAAAAGATGTGGGGTTTAAGTGGGGCGAGGCACAAGAACTTGCATTTAATACTTTGAAAGATAAACTTTGTTCTGCACCTGATTTGAGTTTACCAGATTTTAATTCTACTTTTGAGATTGAATGTGATGCCTCTAGGATAGGTATTGGTGCTGTTTTGATGTAGGGTAGGTGTCCAATTGCTTTCTTTAGTGAAAAGTTGAGTGGTGCACAACTTAATTATTCCACGTATGACAAGGAGTTGTATGCATTGGTGAGGGCTTTGGAGACTTGGCAGCATTATCTTTGGCCTAAAGAGTTTGTGATTCATAGTGATCATGATTCTTTAAAGCATCTCAAGGGTCAAGGTAAGTTGAACAAACGACATGCCAAGTGGTTGGAGTTCATTGAGACATTTCCTTATGTGATTCAATACAAACAAGGTAAGGAAAATGTGGTTGCTGATGCATTATCTAGAAGATATACTCTTATTACTACTTTGAGTTCTCAATTGATGGGATTTGAATATATAAGGGTATTGTAAGCTTCTGATTCTGATTTTTCAAATGTTTATAATGCATGTGAACAATCTGCGTTTCAAAGGTTTTATAGGCATGATGGTTATTTATTTAGAGAAAATAAACTTTGTGTGCCTAATTGTTCAATGCGTGAGTTGCTTGTACGTGAGGCTCGTAATGGTGGTTTGATGGGTCATTTTGGTATTGCGAAGACACTTCACATCTTGCGTGAGCATTTTTATTGGCCTAATAAGAAGAAAGATGTTGACAAAATTTGCTCTAGGTGTGTTGCATGTAAAAGGGGAAGAGATAGCATTTTTGTTGGGACTGCCCAGTTCGTCTAACATATCATCCAATCTGGGTATTGGATGACGATACTTAACTGTTATGCGATTCACAGCCCTACAATCAACACACATGCGCCAACTTCCATCATTTTTTGGCACCAAAAGCACCGGCACTACACACGGACTAAGACTCTCACAGATATGCCCCCTAGCTAACAACTCCTCCACTTGCCTTTGAAGTTCCTTTGTCTCCTCGGGGTTGCTCCTATAGGCTGGGCGGTTTGGAATTTGAGTTCCTGGTATGAAATCAATTTGTTGTTCAATTCCTCTTATTGGTGGCAATCCTTGTGGTAACTCTTCAGGGAATATTTTCTCATATTCCTGCAATAAAGAAACAACACTAGGTAAAGAAGGGTTAAGGTCAGCTTCATTAAAATAAGATTCCCTGTACATGAGTACAAATAAACATTGTTGATTCTCAAAAGCCACTCTCATGTCCCTTACTTTTGCATAAAAATTGTTTTTCTTTGTACCACTCTCCTCTGGGCCAATTATTTGCTTTTCTTTTTGGGCCTTTTTTCCTCCCATTTTTCTCTCTTTCTCAGCCTCTCCCTTTTCTTTTCCTCTCATCTCTCTTATTTTGCAACTCTCAGCCTTTCCATTTTCTTTTTGCTCCTTTTCTCTCAATTTGGACCTTTCTGCTTCTTTTTGCATTTCTTCCTCCATGCTCCTTTTTAGCTTCATTTGATCTTCATAAACTTCATTAGGAGTCATAGGAGCCAGAATGATACGTTGATCTCCCATCATGAATGAGTGTCTATTTCTATACCCATCATGCGTCACCTTTCTGTCATATTGTCATGGCCTACCAAGCAACACATGACCTGCATGCATAGGTACTTAAAGCATTTTATGTTTCTATGCTTTTCAGTATTGGAAGCAGAAGTAGCATTAGTTTTACGGTTACCTTTTTGCTCTACTTTATCCTTTTCTTCTCTTACCTTGTCTTTGACTTTGTCTTCCCTTTTAGGCCACTTTGAGCTCCAATTAGATGTGGAACCCAAATAGGTTGGTTTGTTGGTTCCCTTATGCTTTAGTTGCTTCTCCACCTTCATAGCCATATTCACCATCTCCTCTAACTCTACATAGTGGTGCAGCTCAATAACATTTGCAATTTCCTTATTTAGACCAGTCAAGAAACGTGCTATGGTAGCCTCCCTATCTTCATCAATATTAGCCCTCATCATAGCTATCTCCATTTCTTTATGATAGTCCTCAACACTTTTATTCCCTTGCCTCAAAGTATGGAGCCTTTGATGTAGTTCCCTATAATAGTAACTAGGGACAAATCTCTTTCTCATGACTGCTTTCATCCCCACCCATGTGTTTATAGGCCTTTCCCCATTCCTACGCCTATTGAGGATGATTTAGTCCCACCATACCAAGGCCTAGTCAGTGAATTCCACGGCTGCCAACTTTACTTTTTTTTCCTTAGAATATTTATGACATTCAAACACCAATTCCACTTTTCTCTCCCACTCCAAGTAAGCATCAGCATCATTCCTACCTTGAAAAGTAGGGATTTTTATTTTAATACTCACCAAATTACGATCTATCCAATTCTCAACGTTCCCAAATCTATCCGCCTCTACCCTACCTCTATGTTCTCTCATATTCCTTCCTCTATCATTTCTGCCCCCTCTACCTCCAAACTGATTTCTATCCCTATCATCATCAAACTCATCAAAATCTTCTTCATAGTCAGATTGTGGTGGAGTTGCTAACCTTTCCTTTCTCCCTCCAATTCGGCTTTGCAAGGATGTATCTCTTCTAAGATTCTATAGAGCTTGATCATGGCCTTCTAACCTCCTATCATACTTGTCAAACCGATCATTCATATCTCTGAGCAGAATCTTAAGCCTTCCAAATTGTTGTTGCATAGCCTCCAATGTGAAGAATGTTTTGTTTCCTTCAACACTACTTCTTTCCTGGTTGCTTGATTTAGACATGATGTAAATAAATGGCCTCACACACTCCCTCACGTGTTTTCACTCAAAGGGTGTATGTTCGCTAGTGTTTCACTCAATTAAGGCTTTTACCCTCTTTTGAGCTAACCACTCTTGCCTTTTACCGCTCTTGTGTCCTCACTATGATATATTTCCGGATCAATTTCAACCAACCAGATCAATAATAATGAGCAACAATATCCAACAGAAAATTAAAATAGACAATTCCTAAGAAAGAAAGGAAACATCACAAAACTAGAAGCAAAATTAATGATATGAAAGCAAGGAATGACAAGTAAATGATATATGCACACACGGATGAAGAATGAGGTGTGCAGATATAATATGTGTTATTTGAGTAATATGGAATGCAAAATTACTCAACTAATGTAATGGAAACAAGTAGGACAACAGTCAAGAATATAAAACAAAGAATGCAATAAATTGACAAAACTAGAAAAAATTAAGTGTATATGTGCTACTGCCCTAATAGAATTCGAACCAGAACCTAAAATTCACTAAACCATTCCCAAATTACTACCAAATAAGCTAATTGTATGCCTATTAGTAACTATTATCCACCAATTGCACAATTTCCAGCAATAAGCAATGAAATCTCAACTTATACCTTAATATGAAACCAATCAATTTCAATTACGAACTCCATTCAAAATTGCTCAAATTATCAATTTTAATCAGAATAGAGCAAATATATTCAGAGGTAATTCATTTTATATATGTGTGCAATCAATTGAATCCAAACAGTCCCACTTTTGGCAATCAATGCCAATATGCACGAATTTTTTTTTGTTGTTTTTTTTTGTAATCTGATAAACAAAAAAAAATTAAAAACACCAAAAATTCTTACCCCAAAAAAAAGAAATAAACCAAACTTCAATAGACAGCAATATAGGCAAATTCAGCCACAAATAGATAAACTTTTTTTTTTAATTTTTTTATGTTGTAACTTGAATAAATATCACTAAAACTAGAAAATAAAGATAAGTACAATTGATTTAGAACCAAAGCTCATATACCAAATGATGCAGTAACCACCTAGAATCTAAACTAGACAACCTCCAAATCAATTTGATACAAATCTTAAGTTTAACCAATTGCAAGATTAGACTCTTCACCCCCAAAACAACAAGGAATTGGTAACAAAAAGTATGAAGAGAGAATTGGATTCACACCACAAATTAATTACCAACCTGATAAGTGAAAACAATCCTTGGTATATCAATGGAGATCACACCTCCCACTTGAAGAACACTCAAGAACACTCAAATTTTGATCTTAATCATCAATCTGATCGTCTTACACGCATAAGGAGGTATATATACCTCTACAAACCAAACCCTAGGTACAAAAATGAAGAAAAGACCAATCTAACCCTAATGACTTAAGGACAAACGAATGGGCTTAATATTATAAGGCCTACACACCTAAGACTAGTTAAAATAAGGCTGACCATGTGCCTTTAAATGAAATTACATTCCAGCCCACTAAATTTAATCTTAGGCCCAACCATGACATAACATAAGTCCACCTTAACATAACATATTGCACATGACTTGAACCTTGTAATATAGACTTATTCTCTAGCCCATTAGGCTCGTTGTCTTCACCATCACATGCCCCAATGAGTGTCACAAGCTTTGGATCGCCAACCGATTTCATATCTTCAAGCCTGACCCAAGCCTCTTCCTTGATATCTCTTGTCACTAAGCTTTGAATATACATTTGCAAGGATGTCTTTAGCTTGTTTCTACTTGATCTTATGATTGGACCAGGTGGCATCACTAATCCATCTCCTCCATGGCATGTAAGATTATTTCTGTTGTCTTGGCTGGCATCACAAGAGGGAGGAGAAGAGGGAGAAGTTGCAGAATTCTCTGACCTTTTTTATTATGGCTTAAATGGGTGGGCTTGGGACCAAACAAAGTCCAACCCATTTAGGCCCAATTAAGCACTCTAAATTATTTATCACTTCCCAAGCTCAATTTCATCCAAATTTCATTCCATAATCCATTATATATATATATATATATATATATATATATATATATACACACATAAAAATTTCAACTCAATTGGAGTCTGTTTCATGTCTGATTCACTCAAACCGGACTAATTAATCAATTTTCGGTGTTACCATAAATTTCATTTTTCACTGTCAAATAATCATAAATATTATTTAGAATCTATCCATGTTTTAAAATAAATTTTTAGATGTCGTTTGCTATTTTTCATAGACCGATCCAAGTATAGTCAACCAATTTATTAATAAAAATGGATCCCATTTTTTCCTTAATTTTGATTTTTGTGGACTTATTTGACCTCATTTTCACTCCAAGTTTTACTCCTAAACTAGTCATAACCTATATTTTCCGATGATCAAATAAAATATGTTTCACCCGCTGATGTATTTTTGTCCCTCGAATATACCGATCAATTTCAGAAACTACAGTTTATGACTAACCCGGTATTTGAGCCATTATAGGGTAGGCATCCCATAACTCAATTATTCCACTTATGACAAAGAGTTATATGCATTGGTGAGGGCTTTAGAGACTTGGCAGCATTAGCTTTGGCCTAAGGAGTTCATAATTCATAGTGACCATGAGTCATTAAAGTATTTAAAAGGTCAAGGTAAATTGAATAAATGTCATGCTAAGTGGCTAGAGTTCATTGAGACATTTCCATATGTGATCAAATACAAGCAAGGTAAAGAGAATGTGGTCGCCGATGCATTATTAAGAAGATACACCTTATTACTACTTTGAGTTCTAAATTAATGGGATTTGAATATATAAGAGACTTGTATGCTTCTAATTCTAATTTTGCTAACATTTATGTTGCATGTGAGCAATATGCTTTTCAAAAGTTTTATAGGTATGATGGATAATTGTGTAGAGAAAAAAAAACTTGGTGTGCCTAATTGTTCCATACATGAATTGCTTGTGCATGAGTCTCATAATGGTGGTTTGATGGGTCATTTTGGTATTGCTAAGACACTTGATATTTTCCAAGAACACTTTATTGGCCAAGTATGAGAAAGGATGTTGAAAATTTGTGTTAAGTTGTGTGGCATATAAGCAAACCAAATCTAAGATTCAACCTCATGGGTTATATACTCCGTTACCCATCCCTAACCAAACTTGGATTGATATTTCAATGGATTTTATATTATGGTTGCCTAGGACTAAAAGGGGTAAAGATAGCATATTTGTTGTAGTTGATAATTTCGGCAAGATGACACATTTTATTACTTATCATAAAACTGATGATGCTACACATATTGCTTATTTGTTCTTTAGGGATGTTGTGTGTTTGTATGGTGTACTTAGGACAATTATTTCTGAAAGAGTTTCTAAGTTCTTAAGTCATTTTTAGGGTGTCTTTGGGGAAAATTGGGAACTAATTTATTATTTTCTACATCTTGTCATCCTCAAACTGATGGCCAAATTGAAGTTGTTAATAGAACTTTAGGCTCTTTATTATGTGATATGATTGCAAAGAATTTGAAAACTTGGGAAGATTATTTGCCTTTGGTTGATTTTGCATATAATAGAAGCATTCATTCTTGTACAGTTTATTTACCATTTGAGATTGTGTATGGTTTTAATCCACTAATACCTTTGGATTTGTTGCCTTTACCTTTGAAATATATTCTAACTTAGATGGACAAAAGAAGGTGGAATTGGTTAAATCCATACATGAGAAGGCAAAGCAACACATTGAGATGAAAAATAAAAATTATGTACAAAAGGCCAATCAAGGGCGTAGAGTTATGAAATTTGTACCTGGAGTTTGGGTTTGGGTGCATTTTAGGAAGGAGAGGTTTCCTAACCAATGAAATCCAAATTAGATGCAAAAGGCAAGGGACCTTTTCAAGTGGTTGAGAAAATCATTGACAAACGTCTATAATATTGATTTTTCTAGTGAGTATGGTGTTTCAGCTACTTTTAATGTTGCTTACCTTTCTCCTTTTGATAATGTAGATAGTGATTTGAGGACGAATCCTTTTTAAGAGGGAGGGAATGATGCGAGCCAAGGCATGAATCATGGTTCTTCAGGCCAAGGAGATGGGATATTGCTTATTCCATTTGGACAAATTACAAGATCAATAGAAAATAAGGTTAAGGTAGCCTTGCAAACATATGTTTAAAGCTTGGTGACAAGAGACATCAAAGAAGTGGAATGGATGTAGCTGGAGGAGACATCATCATGGGGCGGCCCAAAGCTTATAACATCCATTTGTGTGTGTGAAGACCAAGACAACTAGCTGAATGGGCTAGCCAACAAGTCCATATTGAAGCTTTAATGTCACGTGCAAGTCATATGGAGGTCATATGCAAGACATGTGCAAGGGGTCATGAGCAAGTCATGTGCTAGAGACATGTGTAAGGCATGTGTAAAAGGAGGCATGTACATATCATGAGGATTCAAGCAATATGGGCTTATTTATCTATTTAGGGCCTAAATCAAGATTGGGCCATAATTCTTTTGATATAATGGGTGTGTGTGGGCCATTTAAAATAAAGCCTATTTTGCCACCTCATTAATTAAATTAAGTCTTTATTTAATTTTCCTTATTAGGAAATGATTCATATTACTTAGTTGTCAAATCCCTAACTTTAAGGGATTTAGATAGGATGAATTGTAAATCCCAATCTATAAGGGATTAGGGTTATATATCTTTAGGATTCCTTTTCCTTATCAGACTTTAGGTCATTAGAGGTATAATACCTGTTAAAAATGTGAATGACATTAAATTACATGATTAATAAAGATTTGAGATGTTTTCTTCAAGAAGGGTGTGTTCAACACCTTGGTATGCAAATGATTATTTCACTTATCAATTTAGCATTGACTTGTGCCATGTTCTAATTCTTTCTTATAGTATTTGTTACCAATCCCTTGTTGATTTGGGAGTTAAGGGTTCAATTAGCAATTGATTAGAATTGAAGATTTGATTCTAAATTGATTTAAATGTCGTATAGACTTAGATTCTAGGGGGTTGTCATATCAGATAGTAAGTAGGATGACTCAAACTCGGGTGAGAGTGCTTCTGTTTCACAACACACATTTACATAGTCTAGGTTTAACTAGAAATAAGGATAAGGAAATCAAGTATATGAAATCTATTAAAAAGGATTAAGGACAACTAGTCACAAAGTAAATGAAACAAGGATATGGAAATTGTTATTAAATATCATGAAAATTATAAGGTTATAGTTATATGGATTTTCTTATGTAAATATCCATGTATGTGTTTTAAAATCAGTTGATCATGTATGTTATTGTTAGAGAAGTGCTCTAAATGCAATCACCTTTTAGAACTTATTGGTCAAATTTATTTGATTAATAAAATATTTTTTCATTAATTTGATGTTCGTTTGATATATGAATTGATAATTATCTTAAATCAATTAATGAAGTCCTTGATACATAACATAATATGAAGGAAATCATGATGAGATCATGATACTGAGATTCTTATCATATGTAATTATATTAGTATCTAAATTATCTCTAGTCATAGGATTGATGAGATGAGACATTATTAATCCGGACAGACTAGCACATGTTACACTCCTTGATTGGATCGAGCAGTAGATCTTATAATCTGTAAACATGAGATGTTTAGAGTAAACATATGGATGCTTGCTAAGTGTAGCTAAGTACATTAGATTACCTACTATGAGACAATCATATGGATAATCTATTCAAATGTCAATGATAGTCTCAACATAGCAATGGTGCAATTATCTTTAGACTTAAGATACTCAAAGGATATCTTGGATACTGATTCTGTATTTTGACATAATTCCTTTTCGCCTTAGGGAGGTTACTCATAGGGTGGTGATTGGATACAACTTGAGGTATTCAAAGGTAATTGGATAACAAACAAATGATTCACTTGAGTGTATACCCATGGCCTCTTGTTGGGGTCATTACTTGGAAATCTCTAGCTAGAGTGATGAAGTTGGTCTTCAATGACATGTCTGATAGAGTAATGAGCCTCAGGGACAAGAACTAACATTACATGGATTAGACGTGATGTAGTCAGTCTAGTGGGAGTTGACACATATCCATACTCTGAATCAAGTGGGGTATAGAATGGTGAAAGGAATAATTGCATGAAAATTGTCTATGGAAAGGTTTGTAGCCAAACCACTAACTTTCCAGTCAATTGGAGGTCATAATGTGTTGCTAGATAGTACTCATGACTTGCTTAAATTAATTATTAATTTAAGTGACCAATATAACTAGGAAACTAATGGGTCACACATTGAAGATATGGAGAATGAGTAAAATGGTATTAGATGAGATGCAAAAATATGAGAGAATTATTTCGAGACGATTACGGTGTGATCGCACGAAAAATTCATACGGGAGGGTAATAGGCCCGTGCGGGCTAGACAGGCTGTTGGTTTGCCTAGCAGGCCCATGTGGGTAGATGCGCACAAACATGCGTTGCTGCCCACACGACACTGTTGCCATTGGCCTTATTGGTTTTTCACTATTCATTTGACCTTCCTTTTCTTCTCTTTTAATTTTTGATCTTTTCTTTGAATACGATTTAGATAGAAAAGACAACAAATGGTTGAAAAGATATATGAAAATATTTTTTTGTGAAAAAAATATTTTTGAGACAAAAAAAAATTCTCTCAATAACACTTTCAAAGCTACTAGCACTTGGAATTTGTTTAAACTATTTCTTTTATTAGTTTGTTCTTCATTTTTTTGTGTGGATTATCATTACAAACATCCTAGTATGAATTGTTGTGGTTTGCTACAACCCAATAAGGTGAAAATTTGAATAACAACACAAAAAATTACAAGGTATAATTTCTAACCTCTATGTTTCATAAATTAGTTTTAATGCCACAAACATGATGCATGTTTCAGATTTTTGAAAATTTTATTTTCCGCTGTATTTTATCAATGTGATTCATCTTCAAACCTAATAGTGGTATCAGAGCAACCTTGTGTCAATTAAAATTAATTTTAATTGAAAGTACAATGAGATTGCACGATTTTGATGATTTTGGATCAATAAGATTGAAAATTTGAAATTAAATTGTAAAATATATTTTACACATTTTTATTTCTCTAATTTGATCATAGGATGATTAAAGATGATTATTTTAATTGAAAAATAGTTTGAATGTGATTCCAATAATTAATTTTGGATTTATTTTAAAATGCTAAAAATTGTCTTGTTTATGAATAAGTGTTGTTGTTTGGCTTAATTGATTGGGTTGTTTATATTTTTCTTATAATTTGATTATGGAAAAATTATTTATATATATTGAGAATGTGTTTATATCTCTAGAAGTGTCCAATAATTAATTAAAAATTATTTCAATTAATTTTTTAAACAAACACAAAAATGAGACTGTTTTGCTATACCAAGCGGAACTGTTTTGTTTGATTTTTTTATGTGATTTTTTTTCCTGCACCTTAAAACAGTTTTTATGTGATTAAAAATATGTTATTTTTTTGAGAATGTGTTTTTTCCAACACCTTAAAAATATGTTATTTTTCCAGCACCTTAAAGGTATAATTTCTAACCTTTATGTTTGATGAATTGGTTTTAATGGAATAAGCAAGATCCTTGTTTCGAGTTTTGAAAATTTTATTTTTTCATTGCGTTTTATGAATGAGATTCATCTTCAAATTATGTTAAATTTGGATAATTCTATTATTTACCTGTTTTAACTAAAAACATTATTTATGTTTCAAGTTTAAATAAAGATGGTTTCCATTTAGCTTTTAGTAACAATTGTTTTCTATTATGTTGAATGGAATTATTTATGCTAGTAGTACATTATGCAATGGAATATACATATTAGATATGACAAATCCAATTTTAAACATCAATGATAATAAAAGGCAAAAACAAGATATGTTGAAATCATCTTACTTATGAAATTATCGCCTTGGTCATATAAGTGAGAAATGCATGGCTAGGCTATACAAGAGTGGTAGTTTGGGGTCACATCAATGATAACATGTGAATCTTATTTATTAGGCAAGATGACTAAATTACCCTTTAAGGGAAGGGTTGAACGTGTTAATGGGCATTTTGTTGAGTTCTTAACATGCATCACATACATGGCACAACGAAAAATTAAAATTAATTGAACCCAAAATCATGGAATGCCCTATGAACATTAAAATTGGATCATACCATCGATATGAGAGAAGTTGATTACCTTTTTTTGGAACTCTTAACATTCCAAGTTGTGAGGTTTTTCTTTTTTGTTGGGTTGTAGCAAACCATAGCAATCCAAAGCTAAGATTGCCTCTTAGAGTATCCACGCGAAGGAAAAAGAAGAAAACCTCTAAAGAGATGGGGTGACAAAAGTCCAAAGTGACTCATTAAAAGGAGTATTTATACACCTTTAAGGAGATGGGCCTATGGAAAATTGTCTTATGAAAGAGAAAAGGGAGAGAAAAAAATAACTCTTATTTTTCTTAATAGGGCAGCCATGAAATTGACTCATTAAAAGGAGTATTTAAACACTTTCTAATCCCTTTTAGAGTTGGAAAAGAAAAAGCCATAATGAGCATATTTTCCTAAGGTATAAGGCCCAATGTTGACCAAGTCAACAATCCTAATCCAATTTGGATTTGACCCATTTTTATAACTCTTATAAAAGGCCTAATTCTTTTTCTTTCTCATTTCAATCTTATCCAAAACCCATTTTACATTTTCTTCATTCCTTCTATGCGTGTGACCTAATAGATTTTCTAGTCATGCTGACAGCTCAAGTCTGGAGAGAAATCCTAATCCAATTATGATTATATGAGTCAAATACTTTTGATCCATAAGGAATTTCTAATCAAGTTCCCTTGACTTAGCAGATCATTAGTAGTATTTAGCAATATATCATAACCACCCAATTAAGCAAAAAATTAGTGGTCTAACTATAAACTCTTCCATAGACAATTACCATGCAATTTATCTTTTCACCAAACTATACCTCATTTGGTTTAGAGCATGGATTGTGTGTTATCTCTTGCTAGGCTGACTATGTGACATCTAGTCCAAATGATATTAGTTCGTGTCTATGAGATTCATTACTCTTTTAGATATGTCCTTGAAGACCTTCTTCAAGACATGTCCACCTTGGCCAAGGATTTTTGAGCAATGATCTCTACAAGAGACCATAAGTATACTCTCCTTCTATTAGAAGTGGTGAATCCTTTATTGACTACTCAACTACCTTTGAATACCTCATGCTATCTCAACTAACATAACATGTGCTAATCTATTCAGATTAACAAGGGATTAACAATGTCCTGTCTTGTTAATCCTATGACTATGGATCATTTAGGTATAAACACAGTTACACATGCTAAGAATCTCATCATGAATTCCTTCATGTTGTGTTACATACCAAGAACTTTATTAAGTAGATTAAGATCTATATCAATTCATATGCAATGAATACCATATAATGAAAATGCATTTTATTAATAATAACTAAGTACATTAGGTGTTTAAGGTGATTGCCTTTAGGGTACCTCTCTCACACTTTTAGACTTAATACATTCGGATGTATTTGGTGTAATGTCCACACACGCCATAGGTGGTTTGATTTACTTCATTACTTTTATTGATGACTACTCACAATATGGGTATGTGTATCTTATGAGATACAAATCTGAAGCTTTTGAAAAGTTCAAAGTATTAAAAAATGAAGTAGAGAAACAAATTGGCAAAAGTATTAAAACACTTTGATCAGCTCAAGAAGGAGAATGCTTGAACTAAGAGTTTCTAGATTATCTTAGGGATAATGGGATATTATCTCAATGGACTCCATATTACACATCACAACACAATGGTGTGGCTGAAAGAAAAAATTGAACCCTGTTAGGCATGGTAAGGTCTATGATGACCTTTGCAGAACTCCTTAAATCCTTTTGGGGTTATGCACTAGAGATTTCCTTTTATATATTAAATGGAGTCCCATTAAAGTCAGTAGATGTTACTCCATATGAGATATAGTATAACAAGAAGCCCATATTTTCTGACATGAGAGTTTGGGGTTGTCCTGCTTATGTGAAGCGGACAATATGAGATAAGCTGGAAGCTAAGTCTGATCGATGTCTATTTGTGGGATATCCAAAAGCATCATATGCATATCAATTTTACCACCCCTTGGAACAAAAGGTGTTTGTTTCAAGATATGCTATCTTTTTAGAAAAAGAATTTCTTCTATAAGAAGATAGTGGGAGCAAAATTAAACTTGAGGAATTTCAAGATGCTTAAGATGATGTTGATCAACTGCCTGAACTTGAGCCTATTATTCATAAAAATGATATAGCAACTCAACCTTTTGATGCATAAAAGTTTCGTAGGTTAAGTAGGATACATATTAATCTAGAGAGATACGGATTTCTCAAGAGTGAACTGTACAACATATTGCTCATAGAAAACGAAGAGCCTATAAACTGTGAAGAAGTTCTAAATAGTTCAGAATTTGACAAATGGCTTCAAGCCATGAATTCAGAAATGGATTTCATATATGAAAACCAAGTATGGACTTTGGTTAACCCATCCGAAGGGATAAAGCCTATAGGATGCAAGTGGATTTTCAAGAAGAAAACTGACATGGATGGTAATGTGGTTACTTATAAAACAAAACTTGTAGCTAAAGGTTATCATCAAAGACAAGGAATTGACTATGATGAAACTTTTAGCCCAGTAGCTATGCTTAAATCCATAAGGATACTCCTAGCCATTGCTGCTTATTATGATTATGAGATATGGAAAATGGATGTGAAGACAACTTTTCTTAATGGAAATCTAAGGATGTGTACATGAAACAACAAGAAGACTTCATATCCAAAGATGGAAAAAAGGTATGTAAGCTTCAAAGATCCATTTTTGCATTAAAGCAAACATCCAGGAGTTGGAATATTCAGTTTGATGAGACAATCAAACAGTTTGGTTTCTTAAAAATTTAGATGAACCTTGTGTTTAGAAGAAGGTTAATGGGAGTGCAATCATATTCCTTTTGTTACATGTAGATGTCATACTGCTAATAAAAAATGATGTCTCAGCCTTACAATCGGTTAACTTTTGGTTATCCAAGAATTTCTTTATGAAAGACCTTGAAGAAGCGGTCTATATTTTGGGGATAAGAATTTATAAAGATAGATCTAAAAGATTGCTTGGTCTTTCACAATTTACATACATAGACAAGATACTAAAGAGGTTTAATATAGAGCAGTCCAAGAGAGGACATATTCCCATGACCCATAGGATTACTCTCTCAAAGTCTATATTTCCAAGGAAATAAGATGAGAGGACACGCATGGGTTTGATTCCATATGCTTTAGCTATAGGATCAATCATGTACACTATGATATGTATAAGACTCGATGTATCATATGCTCAGAGTGTCATGGGAAGATACTAATCAAACCCTGGTGAGGGTCATTGGGTGGCTATCAAGAATATCCTTAAGTACTTAAGAAAGACTAAGGATGTATTCTTGGTATATGGAGATGGAGATCTTATTGCGAGCGGGTATACCGATCTCATAAGGATGACTCAAAATCCAAGTGAGGTTGTATATTCACACTAAATGGTGGAGCAGCCAATTATAAGAGTTTCAAATAGAAAATGACTGCTGATTTCACAGCCAAAACATAGTACATTGCAGGTTCCGAAGCAGCAAAGGAAGCAGTTTTGATAAAGAAATTCATCATAGAACTTGAAGTGGTTCTTAGTACTGTTGATCCAATACAACTGTATTGTGATAATAATGGAGTCATTGCACAAGCAAAAGAGCCATAGTCTCATCAGAGATCCAAACATGTACTTATAAGATACCATTTGATTAGAGAAATCATTGGTAGAAATGATGTAAAGATAGAAAGAGTGCCCACTGATCAGAATATTGCTAATCCTTTAACTAAGCCACTTCTCAAAAAGAAATACGATTTTCATGTACTCACCTATGGAATTAAATATAAAGGCGATTGACTTTAGTGCAAGTGGAAGATTGTTAGAGAAGTGCTCTAAGGCAATCACTTTTAGCACTTATTATACAAATTTATTTGATTAATAAAAGGAATTTTCATTAATTTGATATTCATTTGATAGTTATCTTAAATCAATTAATGAAGTCCTTGATACATAACATAGCATGAAAGAAATCATGATGAGATCACTTTTAGATTCATCTGGATGCTTGCTAAATATAACTAAGTACATTGGGATGACCAACTATGAGACAATCATATGGATAAATTATTCAAATGTCAATTATAGTCTCATCATAGCAATGGTGCAAGTATCCTTGGACTTGAAGTAATCAATGAAATTTTGGATACTAATTTTGTATTTTGACACTATTCTTTGTTGCCTCAGGGAGGTTGCTCATAGCGTGGTGATTAGGTATAGCTTGTGGTATTCGAAGGTAATTGGGTAACCAACAAAAGATTCACCACTCTTGATAAAATGAGTGTATACTCGTGACCTTTTATCAGGGTCATTGCTTGGGAATCTCTGGCTAGAGTGAAAATGTCACGAAGATAGTCTTCAATGACATATCTAATAGAGTAATGAGGCATAGGGACAAGAACAAACATTACTTGGTCTAGAGATGACATAGTTAGTCTAGTGGGAGTTAACACATGTCCATACTCTGAACCAAATGGGAAATAGAATGGTTAAAGGAATAATTGCATGGAAATTCTTTATGGAAAGGTTCGTAGTCGAACCACTAACTTTCCAATCAATTGGGAGTCATGATTTCTTGCTAGATACCACTCATGACTTGCTGAAATTAACTGTTAATTTAAGTGAAAAATATAACCGAGAACCTAATGGGTATACGCATTGAGGATATAGAGAACGAGTAAAAGGGTATTTGATAGGATCCAAAAATATGAGAGAATTATTTCGGGATGGATCACAATGAGATCTTATGAAAAATTTGTTTGAGAGGGTAATGGACCCATATGGGCCCGCATAGGCTAGACAGGCTTCTGGCTTATGAGCATGTGAGCTAGACCTGCCCAGTAGCAAACCCATTTGGGTTGACGCATGCTACTGCGACACGACACTGTTGTTGTTGGCCTTAATTAGGCTATAATTTGCCTTAATGGTTTTTCACTATTCATTTGACCTTCCTTTTTTTTTTTAATTTTTGATATTTTCTTTGAATATGATTCAGATAGAAAAGACATCAAAGAGAACAAAAAGATACATGAAAAATATTTTGTTAGTTTCTTCTTCATTCTTCATGTGGATTATCATTAGAGACATCCTAGTATGGATTGTTGTGGTTTGCTACAACCCAATAAGGTAAAGATTTAAATAACAACTCAAGAAATTACAAGGTATAATTTCTAACCTCTCTTTCTTTCTTGTGTATCTCTCTTTGCATCTTACTCTCCTCAAATATAAATTGAGGTTTTCTATACTTAGAAATATGTAATTTGATTACGTATGATTAGGATAGAATGGAGATACAAAGAAGCAAGATGCAAAAGAACTAGTGTCATAAACAAGAAGACTTTAAAATATTAATTTGATTTCTATTTTGGGTTACAAATTCATGCATATACCTAGGTAAGACCTAGTCAATCTTTTTGGTTCAAGAATTTGACTTTCATTTGTCCATAATCACGCCATATAGTTAATGTAACTATCTTTATATTTTCATGTGATGAATGTATGATATATAAAAGCAGACAATAATTACATGATAAGACTTAACAAAGAAATCTCTAGCTAAATAAACAATTAAGTCTTACGCCTTCCATTAATATGAGGAGAACCAGAGTTCTACAGTCAGGTTCAAGTGGGTTTTCAAGAAGAAAACTGACATGGATGGTAATGTGGTTACCTATAAAGCTAAACTTGTAGCTAAAGGTTATTGTCAAAGACAAAGAATTGACTATGATGAAACTTTTAGCCAAGTAGCAATGCTTAAATCTATAAAGATACTCCTAGCCATTGCTGCTCATTATGATTATGAGATATGACAAATGGATGTGAAGACAACTTTCCTTAATAGAAATCTGACTAAGGATTTGTACATGACACAACAAGAAGGCTTCATATCCAAAGATAGAAAAAAGATATGCAAGCTTTAAAGATCCATTTATGGATTAAAGCAAGCACCCAGGAGTTGGAATATTCGGTTTGATGAGACAATCAAACAGTTTTGTTTCTTACAAAATCTGGATGAACCTTGTATTTACAAAAAAGATAGTGGGAGTGTAATTGTATTCCTTTTGTTGTATTTAGATGACATACAACTAGTGGGAATTGATGTCTCAGCCTTAGAATCAGTCAAAATTTGGTTATCCAAGAATTTCTCTATGAAAGACCTTGGAGAAGAGGTCTATATTCTGGGGACAAGGATTTATCGAGATAGATCTAAAAGATTGCTTGGTCTTTCACAGTCTACATAGATTAGACAAGATGCTAAAGAGGTTTAGCATGGAGGAATCCAAGAGATGTTATATTCCCATGACCCATGGGATTATGCTCTCAAACTCTGTGTGTCCAAAGACACAAGATGAGAGGACACGCATGGGTTTTGATGCGGAACCCCAAAGACTGTGCCTTGAAACCCCTCAACAAGACAAGGTAAACAAACCTTAAGCTATGGTGATCATAGATTGAATCTGACCCAAAGCTAACCAATGTAGCAAAGAACCAAGATTATAAGATTTAATAAGGATAGCCACGCCACAAGAAATATCACTTGATAAGTAACTAATTCCTAAAGGTAACAAAGAGATGCAAATCTGCCTCACTTTAAAGAAAAACACTCAAATTCGTTTTTATTCATTGATGTCTTGTAAAAGAAGCCTAGATGAGTATTTATAGCCCTAAGTCTTTGAATCCTTTATGGTAAAGGATAACTAAATCCTATTCTAACTCAACTCCTAAATGTACAGCCATATTCTAACTCAAATTCTAAAAAGTAGAGTCCTACTTGGATTAGGACACTAATTAAATCCTTCTAAAATAAGACAAGTGGTGGGTTGGGCTTTATTTCTTTGACCCACATGTCTATCACTAATTAAAGCCTAAGGTAATTTAAATTAGGCAGCCCACATACATAATTAAGCCCAATTACAAGTTAAGCCCAAATCCCATAAATAGGCACATGCATGGCACATGATCTTGAGCACATGGTTGGCACATGATGTCTTCCACATGGATGGCACATGTCTTGCACATGTTTGGAACATGACTTGTAATCTTCAATTTTATGGACTTTGTCTTGTTTAGCCCATTTGAATTGAATCTTCATGAAAGACTCACTTGATCTTCACTTTAGGCTTCCCTTTGTGTATTATTGGCCCATAAGCTTGATTGTGAATTTTAGGCCCAATAAGACAACAAATGCTCCAATGTTGCCTTCTGTGACTTGGAACACACCCCACATTGAATTGGATCATATGAAAAGACTTTTGAACTCCTTTAAGGCCCATTTCAATGATATAAGATTGCTCCACTTCATTGACGAAAGATTGTCGTTCATGTTCTTCATACATGGTTCCCATGCATACATCAGGTTTTATTACATATGATTTTGCTATAAGATCAATCATGTATGCTATAATATATACAAGACTCGATGTATCATATGCTCTGAGTGTCAAGCAGATACCAATCGGACCCTAATGAGGGTCATTGGGTGGTTGTCAAGGATATCCTTAAGTACTTGAGAAAGACTAAAGATTATTCTTGGTATATGGAGATGGAGAGATCTTGTTGTGAGTGGGCACACCGATGCTAGCTTCTAATCTGAGAAGGATGATACAAAATCCCAGTTAGGTTATATATTCACAGTAAATGGGGGAGCAGTTAGTTGGAAGAGTTCCAAACAAGAAACGATTGTTGATTCCACAATCGAAGCAGAGTATATTGAAGCTTTCGAAGTAGCAAAAGAAGCAGTTTGGATAAAGAAATTCATCACATAACTTAGAGTAGTTCCTAGTGTTGTTGATATAATAATGGAGCCATTACACAAGCAAAAGAGCCACGATCTCATCAGAGATTCAAACATATACTCAGAAGATACCATTTGATTAGAGAAATCATTGGTAGAAATGATGTAAAGATAGAAAGAGTGCTCAGTGATCAGAATATTGTTGATCCTTTAACTAAGCCACTTCCTCAAAAGAAATATGATTCTCATATACCTGCCATTGGAATTAAATACAAAGGCGATTGGCTTTAATGCAAGTAGGAGCATGTTAGAGAAGTGCTCTAAAGGGAATCATCTTTACATTTATTGTAAAAATTTATATGATTAATAAAAGGCTTTTTCATTAATTTTATGTTCCTTTGATATAAGAATTGATAGTGATCTTAAATCAATTAATAAAGTCCTTGATACATAACATAACATGAAGGAAATCATAATGAGATCATGATATTGAGATTCTTATCATATATAATTATGTTAATATCTAAATTATCCCTAGTCATAAGATTAATGGGATGAGACATTGTTAATCAGAACATACTAGCACATGTTACACTCCTTGAGTGGATCGAGTAGTAGATCTCATAATTTGTAAACATGAGATGTTTATAGCTAACATATGGATGCTTGCTAAGTGTAGCTAAGTACATTGGATGACCTGCTATGAGACAATCACATTGATAATCTATTCAAATGTCAATGATCGTATCAACAAAGCAATAGTGCAAGTATCCTTAGACTTGAAATACTCAAGGATATCTTGGATACTGATTATGTATTTTGACACTATTCCTTGTTGCATCAGGGTGGTTGCTCATAGGGTAGTAATTGGATACAACTTGAGGTATTCGAAGCTAATTGGATAACCATAAAGGATTCTCCACTCCTAATAGAAGGATTGTATACCCATGGCCCCTTGTCAGGGTCATTACTTGGGAATCTCTGGCCAGAGTGAAAATGTCATGAAGATAGTCTTCAATGATATATCTAATAGAGTAATGAGCCTCAGGGATAAAATAAACATTACTTGGGCTAGACATGTCATAGTTAGTGTAGTGGGAATTGACACATATCCATACTCTAAACCAAGTTGGGTATAGAATGGTGAAAGAAATAATTGCACGAAAATTGTTTATAGAAAGGTTTGTAGTCAAACCACTGACTTTCTGGTCAATTGAGGTCATGATGTGTTGCTAGATACCTCTCATGACTTGCTTAAATTAATTATTAATTTAAGTGGTCAACATAACTGGAAACCTAATGGGTCACACGCATTAAAGATATGGAGAATGAGTAAAATGGTATTAGATGAGATTCAAAAATATGAGAGAATTGTTTCAAATGGATCGCGATGAGATTGCATGAAAATTTTGTTCGAGAGGGTAACAGGCCCACGTGGGCTAGACAAACTATTGGCTAGCTGGCCTGACTAGCAGTAGGCCCATGCATGCTGTTGTGCGCTGATGCCAACACAACACTGTTGTCGTTGGCCTTAATTAGGCCATAATTGGCCTTAATGATTTTTCACTATTCATTTAACTTTCCTTTTCTTCTCTTTTGATTTTTGATCTCTTCTTTGAATAGGATTTAGATAGAAAAGACATCAAATGGTAGAAAGATACATGAAATTTTTTTTGTGAAAAATATTTTTGAGACAAGAAAAATTCTCTCAAAAACACTTTCAAAGCTAGCACTTTGAATTTGTTTTCAAACCATTTCTTTTGTTGGTTCTTCTTCATTTTTTGTGTAAATTATCATCAGACATCCTAGCATGGATTGTTATGGTTTGTTATAACCCAACAAGTGAAGATTTGAATAACAAACAAACAAGATCCTTGTTTTAGGTTTTTGAAAATTTTATTCTTCTGCTGCATTTTATGATTGAGATTCATCTTCAAAACCCAACATTTATATTATCTATACTAAATTGATTGAATTGACAAGAAATGTATACAGTTTATATGTTATGATATTGCATAACAATCCATGTTGCCAGTGATAGTCTCATCACAACAATGATGCAAATATCCTTCGATTTGAGATGCTCAAGATTATCTTGGATACTGAATCATATATTTTGACTCTATTCCTTGTTGCCTCTCAGAGGTTGCTCATAGGGTGGTGATTGGGTATAGCATGAGGTATTCAAAGGTAGTTGAGTAGTCAATAAAGGATTCACCACTTCTAATAAAAGAAGAGTATACCTATGGCCTACTCAAAAATCCTTAGTCGAGGTTGTATGTCTTGAAGAAGGTCATCAAGGCCATGTTTAATAGAGTAATGAGTCTCATAGACAAGAACTAGTAACATTTGGACTAGATATTGTGTAGTCAATTTAGTGAGAGTTGACACATAGTCCATGCTCTAAACAAAATGAGGTATAGTATGGTGAAAGGACAAACAGCATGGTAATTGTCTAAGAAAAGGGTTTATAGTCAGACTATTGACTTTTCCAATCAATTAGGGGTCATGATATGTTGCTATATACCGCACATGATCTACTTAAAATCATATGATGATTTGAATGGCCAACATAGCAAGGAACCTAATGGGTCACATACACAGAAGAAATGAAGAAAATGTGAAATAGGCCTTGGATTGGATTCAAGACATAAGAGAGAAATAATTTGACCAAGCATCATGGGTCATAGGCGTGACAACATAGAAGTCATGACCGTGACACATTAGTCATGGGCATGAAGACCCCTATATAAGCTTTTGTGATTTTAGGTTTTCTATTTCAAATTGAACTCATATGCATGGAAACTTATGTCCAACCCTAATTATGATTAATGGACAGATAAATAACCCTGTTAAGGAACAAATTCGTGGCTGCCACCTTGAGAAATAAAAGTTATTCTCTCATCTTCTCCTCTTTCAAGTTAAAACACCATTGTTGGCACCTTGGAGTTTTGACATCTCATCTCCCTTATGGTTGTTTCGTTCATTCTTTTTCATGGATTACAATTAGAGACAATCCAGTTTTGGATTGTTATGGTTTGCAATAACCGAACTTGAAGGAAAGGCTCACAAACTTGGAAGATCAAAAGATACAAACAATGAAATCAACTTCTCCCATTTGTTGGTATGTAATCCGATTTTAAATTACATGGGGCATCCCATGGCTTTTGGATTCAATTAATTTTAAATTTCCACTGTGTCATGTATGAGATGCATTTTAATGACTCAACAATGGTATCAGAGCTGCCCTATGTAAATTAATTTTAGATTTCATTGAAGTACCAATGAGATTGATTGAAAAGGAACAACTTGGATTCCCTCCTTCTGTTAAAAATGAATTTGATTCTGTTCGGCCTAAAATTTTAATTATAATTCAATATCATGTTAATATGATGATAATGTTGTTGATAATTATTAGAAGGTATGAATTTGATTTAAACATAAAATTTGAAATTGTACTTGTTGCTGAATTTTAGGGTTTATGAACCCTAGTTTTGCCAATTAGTTCTTTTCGGGGCTATTCGAATTTAGTTTATTAATTTATTTATTCAAACATGTTTATGACTTATTTAGAATGTGTTTTAACTTCTGGACATAACCTATTATGATGCAAAATCATTTTTGATCATGGAACAAATAAAACTAATAACTAGGTCAAAAATCTCAACATATGATGGAATTGTTTTGTGGTAGATGATTTAATGTGTTGTAACTTAATTCATGTTTGTAAGACATTCATGATATTATTTTGATCTCAATTGTATGCATTGTCAAATTAAAATCGTGCTTAAATTTGTCATATATGATTCAATTTAGGCAATTTTGAGTAATTAGTTTATAATGATTTAGATTATCTAATGAACGAATTTAATTAGTTTAAACTGATTATAAGTTGTATAATGATAAGATGAATTCTAGAAATTTTGATAATTTTTCAAAAGAATTTAATTTGGATTAGAAAAGGGTTTTCTAAATTCTAGTTTAACTAGGATTTTAGTATGCAATTGTAAGTAGAATTGTTTAATCCTATTTGAAATCAAACTAATAACTAATTAAGGTAATTTAATTATGAATTAAATATTGTTCATATTTAATTTAATATTTAATGTTATAGTATTATTAAATTCGGATTTAACTATTGCATGTATTAAATTGATAGTAACCTAGTTGGCAAATAAGTAATTTTAGGAAAAATTTTGATATCATAAAACGTATGCCTAATTTCCATGATTTTCTTTTAGAAAGTGTTTCTAAATGTTCATATATTCATTTAATTTGATTGAATGATTGGTGTATGATGAATTTGATTAAAGGTCAAACAATCAAAATAATGTTTCAAGAGTTGAAACAAAAAGATTCCAAATTGTTACTTTAATAGATTACCTTTATTTATGCATTAGAGAATGCATGCTAGGGGTGTATGGAATTGAATGATGGCATGATTATGGACTGGACCAATGTGATTAATTGTACATGGAATTTTATTTTTGGTAAATAGGGCTTGCGAGTCCCTGCTTTCTCTATTGTATTTCTCTTCTCATCTTACTCCCCTCAAATGTAACTTAAAGCTTTCTTATGAAGAATTTATGTAATTATATTACATAGAATTAGAATAAAATTGAAATACAAAGGAACAAGAAGCCAAAGAGATGCTGTCAAACGCAAAAAAGCATTAGAATAGGAAATTATTTTCTATTTTATTGTTGTAATTTCATGCATCTACCTAAGTGAGACCTAGTCAATCCTTTCATGGCTCAAATGATTGATGTTAGATATTTCCATAATTAGTGCAATTATTTTATATATCTAGATATGATGAATGGATATATTATGCATGCCAAACAATCATGATAAGACAAAATTAAAGAAAATACCTCATAAAGTATATTAAGGCCAATGCCTTCCATTAATATGGCAAGAATAATAGTTCTTTTAGAGTTTGGATTATTGGGCACACCAAAGCATGCTCCACAAAATATGATTTCAAGATTAATGGGTCAGATTTTAACTAGTTACATTATCTTATTAGGCACACTTATGGTCAATGTGAATTAGAGGTAGTATTGGGTACATATACATGAGATGTGCACATATCAAGAGTTGATAGCCCAATAATTCAGTAGTTACAATATATGATCCAATTGGTATGATATACCTACCAATTGACCTAAAGTGTCTTATAAGACACACCTAAGGTCATTCTTAGTGATGTTGGATACTGACTTACTAGGAGAGCTTCCAACGGCTTTTCTTGGATTTATAGTGAGGGCTATGAGTTCATAATAAAATAGTGGGAATAATAATGCATGTTTATTAAAGACCTAATAATCATGCATATAGTACATTCTCTAACATGATTTTTCTTTACATCTAGGTTGCTATAATCATTTCATCTAACGTGAACCTATGCTCAATTCTCGAATCCAACAAATTGACTGGCCTAAACCCAAAATTCTTTGATTGCTTAGGGAATTTTAGAATAGTTCTCAAAGTAAAAGAGATAGCCTATATCTTGGAAGATTTGCTTCCCTTCCATCCTGCTACTGATGCATATGTTGATGAACAGTTAACATATAAGAGGCAAGTGGATGATAATGAGTTGAAAGGTTGCATAATGCTCACCTCTATCTCTTCCGAGCTTCAAAAGTTGCATGAGACCATGGATGCAAATATCATCATGTATCATCTGAAGGAGGTTTTTGATGGGCAAGCTCGAACAGAACAATATGAGATGTCTAAATTGCTCTTCTGCTCTAAGAAGATAGAGGGGACATCTCTAGTGCAACATGCATTGAAGATGAATAGGTACATTTAGCGATTGACTACTTTGGGATTTATAATGGATAATGAGTTAGGTATAGACTTAATTCTCAAAAGTTTGTCTGATAGTTATGCATACTTTATCATATAAACAAGATTTCTACTTCAATCCCTGAGTTGATCAATATGCTTAAGGCAGTTAAGCCTTCTATCAAGAAAGAGAAAAAGGCTATGATGTCGGTGGACACTTCTGGTTCTTTGAAGAAGAAGGATAGGAAAAAGAAGAAGAAGTCCACAAATACCCAAGGGGCATGAAAAAGAAGGGCAAATAAATTGCTTCAAAGGGGACTTACTTCCATTGCAGCAAGACTGATAATTGGAAAAGGAACTCCTAGGCCTATCTAGAGTCTTTTAAGATGGAAAAGGATAAGACATTGGATGCACCTTTAACTTCAGAGATTTATGTTATTGAAGTTAATATTGTTTCTAGTAATAATACTTGGGTATTGCATACCATATATAGCTCACACATATGTACGTAAATGTAGGGCCAAAGGAATAGTAGATAGCTCAAGACTCAATAAAAGAGAGTCACACCCAAGGTCATTCTTAGTGATATTAGATATAGACCCACTAGGAGAGCTTCCAACAGGTTCTCTCTTATTCATAGTGAGGTATATGGGTTCATAATAAAATAGTAGGAGTAATAATGCATATTTATTAAAGACCTAATAATCATGCATATAATACATTATCTTGTTAGAGAGGTGCCCTAAAGGTAGTCACCTTAGGCACTTCATGTACTCATTTATTATTAATAAAATGCATTTTCAATATATGGTATTCATTGCATGTGAATTGATATAAATCTTAAACCATTTAATGAAGTCTTTGGTATATAACACAATATGAAGGAAATCATGTTGAGATCATAATGATGAGATTCCTATCATCTGCAATTGTGTTTATACCTAAATAATCCCTAGTCATAGGATTAACAAGACAGGACATTATTAATCTAGATAGATTATCACATGTTATACTCCTTGATTAGGTCAAACAACTGATCTCATAAGCTGATAACATGAGATGTTTAGAGTTAACATGTGGATGCTTGCTAGAGTAGCCAAGTACATTGGATGACCTGCTAGTAAGGTAATCACATGGGTATCTATTCAATGTCAATGATAGTCTCATCATAGCAATATTGCAAGTATCCTTAGACTTGAGATACTTATGATTATCTTGGATACTGAATCTTATACTTTGACTCTATTCCTTGTTGCCTCTCAGAGGTTGCTCATAGGGTGGTGATTGGGTATAGCATGAGATATTCGAAGGTAGTTGAGTAGTTAATAAAGGATTCACCACTTCTAATAGAAGGAGAGTATACCTATGGCCTCTTGTAGAGATCATTACTTAGAAATCCTTGGCCGAGATTGACATGTCTTGAAGAAGGTCTTCAAGGACATATATGATCAGGGTAATGAGTCTCATAGATAAGAAATAATATCATTTGTACTAGATGTGATGTAGTCGATCTAGTGTGAGCTGACATACATACCATGCTCTGAACCAAATGAGGTATAGTTTTGTGAAATGATGAATTGCATGGTAATTGTCTATGAAAGGGTTTGCAGTCAGACCATTGACTTTTTGGTTAATTGGGGATCATGATGTGTTGCTAGATACCACTCTAAATCTACTTGAAATCATGTGATGATTTGAGCTGCCAACATAACTAGGAACCTACTTGTAACATCTTTGACCTTCCCCACATGCATATCCACATGCATTTCATTTGAACATATGCATCTTCCATATAATCCAATTAAACACGTGTATTTCATACATATTTTCTTAGAAACAAGTTCATGGCACGCACTACCTATATGTCCTGGTATTTGGCAATTGTATCAAGTCGCACGTGTGTACTTATAACCTAAAGGAGGATAGTAAAGCATTAGAAATAAATTGAATAAGGTGACTAAATTAAAGTAAGCAAAATGAGTAGATTAAGATTAGTAAACATTTACATTGTTAATTTAGTTAAATCGGGCCAAATGATTAAGTTGTGTTATTGTGTGAATTAGTGGAATTATAAATATATGTAAATAATAATATCGACAAAATAAAAAAATGAAACAAAAGGAAAATAAAAAAAAAAAGAAGAGAAAGGAGAAGAGAAAAGAGAAGAGATGAAGAGAAAAAGATAAAAAGACAAAAACAAAAAAAGTTAGCTTTATCTTCCTCCCCCATTTCTACCTCCTCACTCCATCCCGTTTTCTTCTTCATCTTCCTCCATTCCAGAACTCAATTCTTCCTTGTTTCACTTAGTTTTTAGGCAAATTGATCCCTTGCAAGTTTGTTCTTGGTAAGTAATCAATTCTTATTGCTATAAGGTTGATTTTAGTTACTAAGGTTCATTAATAGGCACTGATTTGCACACCGATTTTGATATAAATAGGAATTGATTCTGGAAAAGATTAAAACACAAATGTTGTCCATTTATTCTTAGCCTTATGGATATGTAAACCTTTTTGCAAGATGTTGTGTATAGTATTAGATATCCTCTATCTACTGAAACTGGTCTGAATGTAGATCCTAAGTGAGTTAGATACTATATTTGTTAGGTTTGAATATGATAAAGCCATTATTTGAAGTATCTCAAAACATAAAATTTGTAGCTATATTTGTTATTTATCTGTATCCCAAATGATAGGTTCATATGGCTTGTAAATTTGGAGTTATGGTGTATGGAACCATGAAGGTTACATGGTTTGAAATGCCAACTGAGTGCCCTGGGCAGATCCAACAAATTGTTTGGTTGCTTTGAGCTCCTTAGAGATAGATTTTGTAAATTATCAAAACCATAAAGTTATAGGTATTTCTCTTTGCTAAATTTGGGTACTAATTTCAGCTTAATATGTTATGTATCGACTACGTTATGGCCTTTGGAAGTCATACTGGTCCGGAAGCCAATTCTATTTTTGACCAGTGAAATGTTTCTTATAATTTGAAGACGTTAGAGACATAATTAATAAATATTTTAAACATGAAACATGTTCCATTGGAACCCATATAAGTGTCTGTAAAGTTTTCATAGAAATGTGACTTATATATTATAAGTTATGATGAACCAAAGTTGGTACCCTGAATCTGCCTAAAGGCAGAAAACAAGGCAGAAAATAGAACACATTTGGAAATTTCAACAAAACTTGTACAATGATCCAATTGGTCTAAAAGTTTAATATGTTACATAATTATATGTTAGTTTTAGTTAGGAATAAGAATCATATTAATTGGTCAAGTATAGAAAAATTTATAGGCTAAACAGTACTATAAGGTCACACTGCCTCATAGGAAAAATCTTAACTATTGATATGAACAATGCATATTAATTTGTTTAAGCCACATTAAGTCTCCCTAATCATGAGTTAATTGATCATATTTTCATATTAGGCTCACAACATATTGGAGACCTACAAGGAGCGGATAGACAATAAGTTAGGGGTCGGAATCAAAGGAGAAACGTGAGTCTAATTATTAATTGAATTCTTTAGTGCAAATGAATGTTGCTTGCTATGTGATTCACATGATTGTCATGATTGGTCCTTGATAATGTGATGATGAATAATTTGTGACATTGTGACACATATAAATGGTATACTTGTGGTATATTTGAGGTATATGTTTGACATATGTGATATATATACATGATATATGTATAGTATATACAAGGTATATGCGTTGCATATGAGGCATATATGCGGTATATGTATGTTATGTGTGATAAGATACAATGGTTGATGAATGCTTAAGTACAAGTGCATATGCATATGGACTTAAAAGGCGGTGTGACTTGTTAATCGATATTGTAAAGCAAAAGAAGAGGCCTATGGCCCAACAAATGTGCAAATGAAACAAATGATCAAGCTAGCTAGCAAATGCAAATGTTCACATGGAAACCCGGGGCAATGTCTGTTTAACTTGATTACAATAAAATGAAATAAGCAAAGCATTTGCATACGTAAGGAGTAATGATTATATGTTTCAACTTTATTAATATTTATATGATACTGACGAATGGAATGAAATACATGGTATGTATTGGATTTGTGATTTATTACTGTGAGTTGTTCGATACTTTAGAGCTCATTTGATGGTTATTCTCACTGAGCCGCAACTCATCAATTTGTATCATTTTTCAAGTAAAGAAAAGTGATAGCTCATTTTGAGTAGCGTATAGAAGACATGGAGCACAGGTCACTGGCTGAGCCTCATCACTCTCTCCTTGCATTCCACACGAGCATGAAAATATGTCATATGCATTTTGTATTTACGTGTTTGAATATGTATAGTCATTTTGGAATGAGTTTTAAAAATGTATAAATGAAAGCAACTCGTAAATACTTATGCGTAAAGTTTATTGTGCCGAAAGCCTCAAAGTTGACATGAAAAGTCATTGAATGATATTACAGGATATAAAAAAAAAATTACTACCAATGTTAATAGGGTATTTTGCCTTTCCACTCTACTATGTGTGGTTACTTGATACATGAATAGGTTATACTTAATTACATAAGATGCGGTCTTACATTTTTGGTATCAGAGTAGGGATAGGTTCCATGAGAACATGCATATGCATAAGAGCATGATAACATGTGCATCATATATGTTGAACATTATGTAGTGACATAATTCTATATATTTTAGGGACATCATAAGTCATGATTCACAAAGGAGGGAGAGGCCGGCCGAAATGCATTCTCATGAGGCATCACCTCATTTACATAGAGATCAATCAGCACTAGGAGCTAGAGCTCCAGCACATGCATCACAGTCATCTCATGCAGAAGTACCCCAAGAAAACCTAGAATTGGAAGTATATGGTCCTGAAATGTACAAGGAAAGACATTATGACAAACTGAGGAAACATGGTGCAACTTATTTCAATGGCACAACAGATCCAGCAGAAGTCGAGACATGGCTGAAAAAGGACACAGAGGGTACTAAATATGATGAGATGTACCCCAGATGAGAAATTTGATTATGCAATATCTTTGCTTCAAGGCAATGCCTATGAATGGTGGGAGACAATCCTCGACAGTGATGTACAACCACCGGTTTTGACATAGAATGATTTCCTCCAGGAATTTCCAAACAATTACATGCTTGAGGCATATAAAGATGAGAAGAGAAAGGAATTTCTGAATCTAAGACAGAGAAACATGTCCATTGCTGAGTATGAGGTGCAGTTCAAGAAACTTTCCCACTATGCCACCTTCATGGTCTCTACTGAAAGAGACAAATGCAGGAAGTTTGAGGAGGGCCTCAAATATGAGATCAGAATTAGAATCACAACTACTGATGTTGATAGTTACGCCAGACTCAGAACTACTACAATTAGAGCTGAACGGTTAATGAAAAAAGCTGGGGAATAACAAATTAAAAGGGTAGCACGTGAGTTCTTTGGTGAGTCTAGTAGAAGGTTGGGAAAGAGAGGTAGATGTATGCTAGTACAGTCTGGTAACAGAGGGGGATATTCGAGCTCTAGAGGTCATGCTATGACTTCTTTCTATCCAGGCAGAGGGGCAGAGCCAATATGTTGAACAGAGGCCCACATGTACTCATTGTGGTAGACAACATACGGGCGAATGTAGAAGGCTCACAAGAGCATGTTATTTTTGTGGATCAATGAAGCACATGTATAGAGACTGTCCAAATAGAGCCAAACTAGCAGAGACCAGCAGAGGCAGAGGAGTATCTGAGACTACTGTTGAGGCACCGAGGGTCTACCCTACTAGTAGAACACAGGGCAGAGGAAGGCAGGACTGGTACAATGGGCAGAGGAGTGACCAGATCTAAAGGTCAGAGTTCTAAACCCCCTACTCATGCCAGGGTGTTTGCTATGACTAGACAGGAGGCGGTTGATACTCCCGAAGTAGTTACCGGTAATATTTACATTTATGATATGTTAGCATATGCATTGATTGACCCAGGCTCCACTCATTCATTTATATAATTGCATATGGCATCTAAACTGCATCAAACACATGAGCCTTTGGGGATTGACATAAATGTGAGTACTCCATTAGGAATAGTAGTAGTTGTGAATAATTTCTGTCATGACTGCTTGATATGCATTGATAAAGCTGAGTTAATAGCTGATCTGATTTTATTGCCAATATATGAATTTGATGTGATACTGGGAATGGACTGGTTAACTAGACATCATGCAATAGTAAATTACTTTACTAAAGAAGTAATTTTGGAATCCCCAAACCAGCCAAGGGTAGTATTTCTAGGTGAAAGAAAACTTGTGCCTACATGCTTAATCTTAGCTGTAAAGGCATTTCGAATGATCAAAGGGGGATATGAAGCATATTTGGCACATGTGAATGATACTAGAACCACTGATAGCTTGCTTGAAAATATATCAGTGGTAAGGGAATTTACTGATGTATTCCCAGATGATCTACCTGGTTTACCACCAGATAGAGAGCTAGAATTCACTATTGAACTAGTACCAGGAGCAGCACCAATATTAAGGTCACCCTACAGAATGGGCCCAGTTGAGTTGAAAGAACTGAAGGCCCAATTGCAGGAGTTACTTAACAAAGGATATATTAGACCTAGTGTATCACCTTGGAGAGCTCCAGTATTATTTGTTAAAAAGAAAGATGGAACAATGAGATTGTGCATCGATTACAGGCAACTAAATAAAATGACAGTGAAGAACAAATATCTGTTGCCCAGAATAGATGATTTGTTTGACCATTTGCAAGGAGCCCAAATATTCTCCAAGATTGATTTGAAATCAGGCTATTACCAGCTGAAGGTAGCAGAAGCGGATGTTCCAAAGACTGCCTTTCGTACCAGGTATGGACAATATGAATTTTTAGTAATGCCATTTGGGTTGACTAATGCTCCAGCTGCATTTATGGCATGAATTAATAAGGTGTTTCAACCATATCTGGATAGGTTTGTGAGTATTTAGTGATGACATATTGGTGTACTCAAAGAATAGGGGAGAACATGAACAACATTTAAAAATTGTGTTGCAAACTTTGAGGGAGAAACAATTATATGCCAAATTGAGTAAATGTGAATCCTGGTTAGATCATTTGGTGTTTCTTGGACATGTGGTGTTGAGCAAGGGCATAGAGGTTGACCCAAAGAAAATAGAGGCCCTGGAAAATTGGGAAGCTCCTAAAAATATTTCAGAAATGCGTAGTTTTCTGAGTTTAGTCGAATACTATCGCAGATTTTTTGATGGATTCTCCTTAATTGCTAACCCTTTGACTAAATTGTTGAGAAAGAATGTGCCTTTCAAGTGGACTCCAGAATGTCAGAGGAGTTTCGATGAACTAAAACACAGGCTAACCTCAGCACCAGTGTTAGCTATTCCTATGGGTACAAGTGGATTTACGATATATAGTGATGCTTCTCACCAAGGCTTAGGATGTGTATTGATGCAACATAGTAAGTGATGCGAACCAAGACAACAAAAATGATCTTACATGCCATGGAGGAGATGGATTAGTGATGCCACTTGGTCCAATCATAAGATCAAGTAGAAACAAGCTCAAGGTAGCCTTGGAAATGTATATTCAGAGCTTAGTGACAAGAGATATCAAGGAAGAAGCTTGGGTCAGGCTTGAAGAGATGGAATCAGTTGGCGATCCAAAGCTTGTGACACTCATTGGGGCATGTGATGGTGAAGACAACTAGCCTAATGGGCTAGAGAAGAAGTTTATATTACAAGGTTCAAGTCATGTGCAATATGCTATGTTAAGGTGGACTTATGTTATGTCATGGTTGGGCCTAAGATTAATTTTAGTGGGTTGTTTTATTTTAATTATTGGAATGTAATTTCATTTAAGATGCATGATCAGCCTTATTTTAAGTTGTCTTAAGTGTGTAGGCCTTATAAAATTAAGCCCATTCGTTTGTCCTTAAGTCATTAGGGTCAGATTGGTCTTTTCTTCATATTTGCACCTATGGTTTGGTTTGTAGAGGTATAAATACCTCCTTATTCGTGTAAGACAATCAGATTGGTGATTAAGATCAAAATTTCAGTGTTCTTGAGTGTTCTTCAAGTGGGAGGTGTGATCTCCATTGATATACCAAGGATTGTTTTCACTTATCAGGTTGGTAATTAATTTGTGGCGTGAATCCAATTCTCTTTTCATACTCTTTGTTACCAATTCCTTGCTGTTTTGGGGGTGAAGAGTCTAATCTTGCAATTGTTTAAAACTTAAGATTTGTATCAAATTGATTTGGAGGTTGTCTAGACTTAGATTCTAGGTGGTTGCTGCATCAGTAAGGTGATAGCTTATGCATCTAGACAGTTGAGACCACAAGAGATCTCATATCTAGTGCATGATTTAGAACTGGCTACAGTCGTATTTGCATTGAAGATTTGGAGGCATTATCTGTATGGTGAGACATTCCAAATCTTCACAGACCATAAAAGCTTGGGTTATTTGCTGACACAAAAAGAATTAAACATGAGGCAGAGACGGTGGTTAGAGCTATTGAAAGATTATGACTGTACAATTGAATACCATCCAGGGAAAGCCAATGTGGTAGCAGATGCATTGAGTTTAATTCAACATCAGGCACCAATTGGAAAACTTCATCCATTGCCAATACCAGAATGGAAATGGGAAAGAATAACGATGGATTTTGTTTATGGATTGCTAAGAACTCCACAAAAAATAATGCAGTATGGGTAATTGTTGATAGATTAACCAAGTCAGCGCATTTTTTACCTATCAGATTGGGGTGTACACTCGAGAGTTTGGCAAAATTATATGTGAATGAGATAGTTAGATTGCATGGAATTCCAGTGTCCATTGTGTCTGATAGAGATCCACGGTTTACTTCACATTTTTGGGTGAGTTTACAAGATGCATTGGGAACAAAATTGAATTTCAGTACTGTATTCCACCCACAGACTGATGGACAATCAGAAAAGACTATACAGACATTGGAAGAAATGCTTAGGGCATGTTCTATGGAATTCAGAGGTGCTTGGAACGAATATATAGCATTGATTGAATTTGCTTACAACAACCAGTATCATAGCAGTATCCAGATGACACCATATGAGTCATTGTATGGCAGAAAGTGTCGAAGCTCTATCATATGGGATGAAGAAGGTGCACATGCATTAGAAGGGCCAAAGATAGTACAAGATACAGTGGATAAAATCAAAATTGTCAAGAATAAGCTAAAGGCAGCACCAGACAGATAGAAAAGTTATGCTGATCAACATAGAAGGGAAATGGAATACGAGTTGGGTGAAAAGATATTTCTATGAGTATCTCCATGGAAAGGGGTAATCCAATTTGGCAAGAAAGGTAAATTGAGCCCAAGATACATAGGATCTTATGAAATTCTTGAAAATGTTGGTCCACTGGCATACTGATTGGCATTACCACCAGAGATGGCTCAGATTCATAATGTGTTTCATATGAGCATGCTTAGAAGATACAGGTCAGATCCTACACATGTACTTAAAGATCAAGCCATTGAGATTGCGGAGGACATGAGTTATGTTGAGGAGCCAATAGAAATCATTGGATACAAGACTAAACAGCTAAGAAACTGAGAAATACCTTTGGTTAAGGTATTATGGCGTAACCATTTACAAGAAGAGGAAACATGGGAAACAGAAGAGAATATGAAAAATCAATATCCACACCAATTTCCAGGTATTAAATTTCGAGGATGAAATTTTTAAAAGGAGGGGAGAATTGTAACATCCTTGACCTTCCCCATATGCATTTAATTTGAACATATGCATCTTCCATATAATCCAATTGAACATGTGTATTTCATACATAATTTCTTAGAAACAAGTTCATGGCACGCACTAGCTATGTGTCCTAGTATTTGGCAATTGTATCAAGTCCCACGTGTGTACTTATAACCTAAAGGAGGATAACAAAGCATTAGAAATAAATTGAATAAGGTGACTAAATTAAAGTAAGCAAAATGACTAGATTAAGATTAGTAAACATTTACATTGTTAAGTTAGTTAAGTCAGGCCAAATGATTAAGTTGTATTATTGTGTGAATTAGTGAAATTATAAATATATGTAAATAATAATAATAATAATAATAATATAGAGAAAATAAAAAGAAAATGAAACAAAAGGAAAATAAAAGAATAGAGAAGAGAAAGGAGAAGAGAAAAGAAAAGAGATGAAGAGAAAAAGATAAAAAGACAAAAACAAAAAAAGTTAGCTTTATCTTCCTCCCCCATTTTTGCCTCCTCACTCCATCCCATTTTTTTCTTCATCTTCCTCCATTCCATAACTCAATTCTTCCTTGTTTCACTTAGTTTTTGAGAGAAATTGATCCCTTGCAAGTTTGTTCTTGGTAAGTAATTAATTCTTATTGCTATAAGGTTGATTTGAGTTGCTAAGGTTTATTAATAGGCACTGAATTGCACACCAATTTTGATATCAATAGGAATTGATTATGGAAAATATTAAAACACAAACATTGTTCATTTATGTCTTAGCCTTATGGATATGTAAACATTTTTGCAAGATGTGGTGTATAGTATTAGATATCCTCTCTCTACTAAAACTGGTCCGGATGTGGATCCTAAGTGAGTAAGCCACTGTGTTTATTAGGTTTGAATATGATAAAGTCATTATTTAAAGTATCTAAAAGCATAAAAGTTGTAGATATATGTGTTATGTATCTGTATACCAAATGATAGGTTCATATGTCTTGTTAATTTGGAGTTATGGTGTATGGAACCATGACTGTTTCATGGTTTGAACTACCAACTGAGTGCCCTGGGCAGATCTAGCAAATTGTTTGGCTACTTTGAGCTCCTTAGAGATAAATTCTGTAAATTATCAAAACAATAAAGTTATATATATTTGTCTTCGCTAAATTGGGGTACTAATTTTAGCTTAATATGTTATGTATCGACTAAGGTATAGCCTATGGAAGTCATACTGGTCCGGAAGCCAATTCTATTCTAGACCAGTGAAATATTTCTTATAATTTGAAGACCTTAGAGACATAATTGATAACCATTGTAAATATGAAACATGTTCCATTGGAACCCATATAAGAGTCTATAAATTTCATTGAAATGTGACTTATATATTATAAGTTATGATGAACCAAAATTGGTATCCTGAATCTGCCTAAAGGCAGAAAATAGAACACATTTAGAAATTTCACCAAAACTTGTACAATGATCCAATTGGTCAGAAAGTTTAATATGTTACATAATTATATTTTAGTTTTAATTAGCAATAAGAATCATATTAATTGGTCAAGTATAGAAAAAGTTATAGGCTAAACAGTACTATAAGGTCACACTACCTCATAGGAAAAATCTTAACTATTGATATGAACAATTCATATTAATTTATTTAAGCCACATTAAGTCTCCCTAATTATGAGTTAATTGATCATATTTTCATATTAGGCTCACAACATATTGGAGACCCACAAGGAGCAGATAGACAATAAGTTAGGGGTCGGAATCAAAGGAGAAAGGTGAGTCTAATTATCAATTGAATTCTTTAGTGCAAATGAATGTTACTTGCTATGTGATTCACATGATTGTCATGATTGGTCCTTGATAATGTGATGATGGATAATTTGTGACATTGGGGTACATACAAATGGTATATTTGTGGTATATGTTTGACATATGTGATATATATACATGGTATATGTATAGTATATACAAGGTATATGCATTGCATATAAGTCATATATGCGGTATATGTATGTTATGTGTGATAAGATACAATGGTTGATGAATGTTTAAGTACAAGTGCATATGCATATGGACTTAAAAGGCATTGTGACTAGTTAATCGATATTGTAAAGCAAAAGAAGAGGCCTATGACCCAACAAATGTGCAAATGAAACAAATGATCAAGCTCGCAAATGCAAATGTTCACATGGAAAATATTCACATAGAAACCCGGGGCAATGTCTGTTTAACTTGGTCACAACAAAATGAAATAAGCAAAGCATTTGCATACGTAAGGAATAATGATTATATGTTTCAACTTTATTGATATTCATATGATACTGACAAATGGATTCGTGGTATGTATTGGATTTGTGATTTATTAATGTGAGTTATTCGGTACTTTAGAGCTCATTTGATGGTTATTCTCACTGAGCCGCAACTCATCAATTTACATCATTTTTCAGGTAAAGAAAAGTGATAGCTCATTTTGAGTAGCGTATAGAAGACATGGAGCACAGGTCATTGGCTGAGCCTCATCACTCTCTCTCCTTGCATTCCACACGAGCATGAAAATATGTCATATGCATTTTGTATTTACGTGTTTGAATATGTATAGTCATTTTGGAATGGGTTTTAAAAATGTATAAATGAAAGCAACTCGTAAATACTTATGTGCAAAGTTTATGTTTTAATATATGTAATATATCGTATTGTGGCGAAAGCCTCAAAGTTGATTTGCAAAGTCATTAAATGATATTACAGGATATGAAAAAAAAATTTACTACCAATGTTAACAGGGTATTTTGCCTTTCCACTATGCTATGTGTGATTACTTGATACAGGGATAGGTTATACTTAATTGCATAAGATGTGGTCTTACACTAATGGGTCACACGCATAGAAAAAATGAAGGAAATGTGAAATGGGCCTTGGATTGGATCCAAGAGATGAGAGAGAAATGATTTGGCCATGCACCATGTGTCACAGCCATGACAAAGGGGGTCACAACCATGACACTACTATGCATGGCTGTGAAGGCCTCGATATCAGCTTTTCCGATTTTAGATTTTTCTATTTCAAATAGAACTCCTATGCATGGGTTACGCATGTCCAACCTTAATATGATTATAGGACATATAAATAACCATTCTAAGGGAAAATTCTGAAGCTACCACATTGAGAAATAATAGTTATTCTCTCATCTTCCTCTTAAAAAGGTTGAATCACCATTGCTAGCACTTTGGTACTTTGATGCCCTATCTCCCTTTGAGGTTGTTTCTTCCATTCCTTCATGTGGATTGCCATTAGAGACAATCAAGCTTTGGATTTTTATAGTTTGCAACAACCCAATTTGAAGGAAAGGCTCACAAACTTGGAAGATTGAAAAGAAACAAATAAGGTAATCAACTTCTTCCATATGAATGGTTCAATTCGATTTTAATGTTCATAGGGCGTTCCTTAGTTTTTGGGTTCAATTAATTTTAAATTTTCACTATACCATGTATGAGATGCATGTTAAGAACCTAATAGGTATCAAAGCATGTAAATTAATTTTGGATTTAATTGAAGTATCAATGAGATTGATTGAAAAGGAACAACTTGGATTCCCTCCTTCCGTTAAAAATGAATTTGAATATGTTTGGCCTCAAATTTTAATTTTAACTCAATGATGTGTTAATATGATGACATTCAATATTATTGATGATAATTAAAGGGTTCAAATTGATTTAAATATGAAATTCGAAATTATGCATAGTTGCTAAATTTCTAGTGTTTTTGAAACATAGTTGTGCTAATTGAGTTGTTTGAGGGGCTGTTCAAATATAGTTTGTTAATTTGATTAATAAACATGTTTATGAAATATTTAGAATGTGTTTTAACTTCTGGAAAGCACCTATAATGATGCAAAAATCATTTTTGAAGATGGAACAAACAAAACAAGTAACTAGGTCAAAAACCTTACCATATGATGGGATTATTTTGTGTTGTTTTATTTAATGGAATGTAACTTGATGAACATAACCTCAATTCATATTTATGAGATATGAATAATATTATTTTGATGTTAATTTTATGCTAAAATTATATTAAATTCGTGGTTAAATTCCTAAAGAATCCTAATTCATGTATGATTCAATTTAAGTAATTTTTGCATAATTGGTTTGCTAATTGAATGATGAATGATTTAGATTGTCTAATGAGTGAATTTAATTAGTTTAAACTGATTATAAGTTTCTTATAATGATGAGAATGAATTCTGAAAATTTTGGAAATTTTTAAATGGAATTTGATTTGAATTAGGAAAAGGGTTTTCAAAGTCCTAGTTTGACTAGGATTCAAGTATGCAATTTTAACTAGGATTGTATAATCCTATTTGGAATCAAACTAATAACTAATTAAAGTAATTTAATTATGAATTAATTACTGTTCATATTTAATTTAATATTTAATGTGATTTAATTATTAAATTCGGATTTAATAATGCATGCATTAAATTGGAAGTAATCTAGTTGGCAAAGTAGACAATTTTAGAAAACTTTTTAATATGATCAAATGCTTGCCTAAAATGCATGATTTCCCTTTAGAAGTGTTTCTAAATATTTATATGATTATTTAATGTGATTAAATAATGATTTTATGATGAATTTCATTAAGGCCAAATAATCAAAACAATGTTTCAAGAGTTGAAACAAAGGGAACCCAAATTATTTCTTTAATAGATTACCTTTATTTATGCATTAGAGAATGAATGCTAAAGGTGTATGGAATGGCATGATAGTATGATTATGGACTTGACTAATAAGATTGATCATGCATGGAAATTTTGTTTTGTTAAATAGGGCCTGCAAGTTTCTGCCTTTTTTATTCTATCTATTGTATTTCTCTTCTCATCTTACTCCCCTCAAATGAAACTTGAGGTTTTCTTATAAATATTTATGTAATTAGATTACATAGGATTAGAATAGAATTTAAGTGCAAAGGAGCAAGAAGCCAATGAGATTGTGCTAAAATCAAATGAGCATTAAAATAGGAAATTGTTTTCTACCTAGGTGAGACCTAGTCAATCCTTTAATGGCTCGAAGGATTAATGTTAGATTATGCCTATAATCATAACCATATAATTAGTGTAATTATCTTATATATCTATATGTGATGAATGTATATGTTATGCCTGCCAAATTGCCATGATGAGACCTAAAATTAAAGAAATCCTTCCATTAATATAGAAAGAACCAAAGTTCTTTTAGAGTTTGGGTTGTTGGGTACACCTAAGTCCGCTCTACACGAATATGTTCAAACCATCAAAATATGATTTCATGATTGGGTTGGCTTTAACTAGTTACATTAGCTTATTGGACACATCTAAGGTCAATGTGAATTAGATGCAGTATTGAGATGTGCACATATCAAGAGTTAATAGCTCAATGATTTAGTAGTTGCATGATATGATGCAATTGGTATGAGATACCAACCAATTAACCTAAGGTGGCTTGTTGGGCACACCCAAGGTTATTCTTAGTGATGTTGGATACTAACCCACTAGGAGAGCTTCCAACGGGTTCTCTAGAATTCATAATGAGGGCTATGAATTTGCAATAAAATGGTGGGAGTTATAATGCGCATTTATTAAAGACCTAATATTCATGCATTTAGTACATTCTCTAGTTTGATCTTTATTTACATTTAGGTTTCTAGAATCATGTCATCAAATGTGAACTTATGCTCAATTCTCAAATCCAACAAATTGACTAGCCTTGTGACATCCAGTGATTTAGGTCCCGAATTCGTGTAACTGAAGTGAGGCACACAGATTCAATCGGAGTCTAAATTTGAACCCATACAAAAATTACTAATAATAAAGAAAAATAATTAAGGGTATTATTATTTGGAAATTAAAAATATTAGTGCTAGAATTAGAAAAAAATAAAATTTCCTATGGACAAAATTGGTATTATGGCAATTGTTGAGGGAAAAAGTGTGAATATGGAAGGAGATGTGGTAAATATGGAATTTCTCAAAGTTTAAATGTTAATCAAGATTAATTAACTTAATGAACCAATGAGAATTATGATTAATTTTAATTAGTGGGACCACACCTTAATCAAGGTATAAAAAGTCAAAAAGGAAGAAATTCTACATTCTTCCACCTAAAAATCTAACTCATTTTCATTTTCTTTTCTCTCCTCTTGCCGTCCACCACAACTCTCCCAAAAAGCTTCCATTTCTCTTCAAATCAAGCTTGAAAAAGTGAGGAAAGAAATTAGTTTTGAGAGAGGAAAAATTAGAATTAAAGAGTTCTTACTACAAAGGGAACAAAGGAGCAAGAAGGAAGGAAGAAAGAAGAAGAAGAAGAAAAAAAAAAGAGAAGAGTGGGGCATATTTGACCAGCCCTATGACTCCATTAAAGTGAGTTTATTCTTCTTAAATTCAACATTTTTCCTTCCATTTGAGATCCATATTGATGATAGATGTGATTAGGTTTGGTAGATTTAGGTTATGTTGCAAGATTGAACTTAGAAAATGTAAGTTTGTGATTAGTTGATGAAAGTATAGTTAAACTTTGAATTAATGATAATTAATGTTAGTTAATTATTTTATGACTTAAAAAAACTAGAGAAATATGATGTTAGTGGATGAATGAGGGGCTGCCATAGTTGGAGTAATTTGGGAGAAATTGAAATTTACATAGAAACAACACAATTGGTGATAAGTGAAGTATGATTTGAGTGTTGAATTGAAGAAAATAAATTGGGAACTAGGATATGATTTTTGGGCATCCATGACATATTAAGAGGGAAGTTTAACCTTAGTACATTTTAGCTCAATTAAGATATAAAACATATTAGGAGCATTAGAATATTATGTAGACATGAAAAGCATTGAAAATGGATATTGGAATATGAAGTATGGTATGGCTGTGTCGGTAAAATAAATGAACAAGTGAAAGGCCCTCAAGAGGGTGATAAAGGCAAGGAGAAAGCTAGCTAATAAGGGAAGAGAAAGAAAGATTAAGAGAAGAACCAAGACTGATTAGGTATGTGCTTCATTGATAAAAATCTTGCATGTTGTTATTATGTATATAATTATGCATTAAGGTTTGATAGGTTTGATATGTTTGTGTTTGTGATATGTTATATGATTTGTGATCAAATGATGTGAAATAATTGAGACATATGAATGTAGTTAAAATCTGGAAATTTTAGCATCAAAATGAATGCAAATGATGAATGTGGATTGATGCTAATTGATGACCCTGCTGTAGGGATTATGAAACAATATTGACTATTTTGATTGTAACTTGAGTTATGGAATTCCGTTTTATATGCTATTTATTGGAAATGAAAGCTAAGCCACAGGGCTTTAATTTTTATTTAGACCATAAAATCTAATTATGTCTAGATTTTCCCAGAAAAATGCATGAACGCTCAAGTGGAATTTGGAGCATTCCAAAAACTTGGAGATCCAACTACAAAGATTTTTTTTGTTTGACTTTATAATGAAAAGATAACTAGTAATACCTGTCCCTTTTATCACTAAAGTGTATATCCATGTAAACAACTATTGGAAATCTTAGTGAAAGACTGGATTTGTTATCTCATGTTTGCTTTTCGTGAAAAAAATACCAATTGAAGTGGAGGGTTTCTTCAAACAACAAGGAGCATTTATTCATTGATAAGAAAAAGAAAAAATGTGAACGGTGATTGGATTGATGATAAAATAGAATCCTTCTTCTCAGATACAAGAAAATGATTCAATTCAAGAGCCAAAGATCGTAGTTGATTTCAAAGAACTCTACTCTACGCTTGTTGACAATTCCATTTGTCTAAATTTCGGAGTAAATGGGCTTCTAGGTGTGGTACAAATCTAGAATCTGTCTAGAAAATTCTGCCAATTCTGGGCAAAAAATTTCTGTGATGAAGCAGTATTCAATTGATCATAACTTTTGATAGAAAACTGAGATTTAAGTGATTTTTGATGTGTCTGAAAGCTAAGACAATAAGATAAATAGTTTTAGAAGACCAGAACTCCCAATTTAAAATATAAATGGGCTAAAAATAAATCCCCAAAATAGGTATGAAATCTGCCATATGTTTACATAAAATATTGGGCTTTTGTATGTGTTGTGATAATTATATGTAATAATTAATGTGAATATTTACTTTAATGATAATTATAAATGTTTAAAAAAAATTATTTATGTATGAGATTTTAGTGCAATAATAATGGGAATAAAGAATAAAAATAAATAAGCATAATTATAATAATTGAATAATATTGTCATTTTTGGAAAATATTGTGAATTAATTTAAAAATAGTTAAGCCCTATGACACCTAATCTAGAACTAGAATAGAGAATAGTTTGGAATATCAATCAGGAGATTTAAGGCACTCGGCGCCAAATATGAAAGTCGGTAATGACAATTTATAAATGTGCTCGGCGAAAAATTATTAAGCCAGTAATGACAATATTATAAAAGTCGGTAATGACATTCTTATAAAACGCTCAGCGCAATATTATGAATAACCCCATTATTCATATTAGTTATTTCGGTTATAGGTGTTATGGGCACAAGAAAAATGAAAAATAATAATAATGTTAAAGTATGTATTTTGCTAATGTTATATGAATTAAATTTGTTAACTATTTTATGTTGAATGAAATTTATTTGATTTTATATAATTCTTTATTTTATGCCTTATTTATTAAAGGGTTAATTAATATGTAAGAAAATATGTGTATGTAAAATTTTTATCATTGAAGCACCACTAAAGTAGTACTTAGCGCGGGTGGTTTCCTTTCGCGCAGGTTTAGAAGAGTAGCTATAAATATTAGAATTGTCAAAAGAAAAAGGGTACTCGGAGGGAAGCAGCTATAAGCTTTGGTTTTCTTTTTGGTACATTTTGTTAAAAAATTTGTAAATTAAATTATCGTTTTTATTTCATATAATGTGTATTAAAGATGTCAATTAGAATGTAAAAGAACATACTTTGGATGTAAATTAATGTATTTTATAAATAAATAAAATTTTGAGTATTTATGCTTGTAATGATTTTTATTTTAGTGTCTGCAATATTTTCATAAAAAAAAAATTACTTCACTTCATTAATTTTGTAAAACATTAAGACGGGTAATACTCACTTGCCTTGCTGAACTACAGTGGGGTAAGGGGGTGTTACAAGCCCGAACATCTTAGATTGGTTAAGAAATTTGAGAATAGTTCTCAAAGCTGAAAATATAGCCTATGTCTTGCAAGAGTCACTTCCCTTCCCTCCCCTCCTGTTGATGGTGCATTTGTTGATAACAATTGTCATACAAGAAGCAAATGGATGATAGTAAGTTGATAGGTTGCATTATGCTCCCCTCTATAACTCCCAAGCTTCAAAAGTAGTATGAGAATATGGATGCTAATACCATTATGTATCATCTTAGTGAAGATTTTTGATGAGAAAGCTCGAACCAAGCGATATGAGATATCCAAGTTTCTCTTCCACTCCAAGATGATAGAGGGGACTTCTCCAGTGCGGCATGCATTAAAGTTGAATGGGTACATTGACCAATTGGCTACTTTAGGGTTTGTAATGGATCATGAGTTAAGTATAGACTTAATTCTCTGAAGTTTTCTTGATAGTATGCACACTTCATGCTAAACTATTAGATGAACAAGATATCCACTTTGATCCCCGAATTGATCAATATGCTCCAGATAGTTGAGCCTTATGTTATTGAGGTTAATATTGTTTATATTAATTATGCAAGGGCATTGGATACCAGATGTGGCTCACATATATTTACTGATATGCAGAGCCTAATGAACAATAAATAGCTCAAGAAAGGAGAATCAGACCTGTGTGTTGGTAATGGAGAAAGAGTTGCTACATTAGTTGTAGAAACTTATGTATTGACACTCCCTAGTGGACTTATTTTAGAATTAGACAATTGCTTTTATGTTCTAGTTTTAACTAAGAATATTATTTTTATTTCTTATTTAACTAGAAAAGGATTTCACTTGATTATTAATGGAAATGTTTGCTCTATATGGTTGAATGATATTCTTTATGGAACTGGCACATTATGCAATAGAATTTACATTCTTGACACGTCTAATTCAATCCTCAATATTGATAATAATAAAAGACAAAAGTTGGATAACCTAAAACCATTGTATTTATGGCATTGTCGCCTTGGCCATATAAATGAGAGGCACGTGACTATGTTATACAAGAATGGCGACTTAGGGTCATTTGATTATGAATCATATCACACATGTGAATTTTATTTATTAGGCAAGATGACAAAATCACCTTTTAGTGGAAAGTATGAACATGCCAATGGACCATTAGACCTTGTACATAGAGATGTATGTGGATCAATGTCAGTGCATGCTAGAGGTGGTTTTATCTACTTCATTACCTTTATCGATGATTATTCATTATTTGGGTACTTATATCTGATGAGATATAAATCTGAAGTTTTTGAAAAGTTCAAAGAATTCAAAAATAAAGTAGAGAAACAACTTGGAAAAAGTATTAAAACACTTTGATAAGATCGAGGTGGAGAATACTTAAGTCAAGATTTTCAAGGTTATCTATGAGATAATGAGATTTTATCTCAATGGACTCAACATTACACGCCATAACATAATGGTGTGTCTAAAAGGAGAAACTGAACCTTGTTAGACATGGTGAGGTCAATGATGAGCTTTGTAGAATTGCCTAAGTCCTTTTGGGGTCATGCACTAGAGACTTATGTTTATATAATAAATAGAGTATTTTCTAAGTCAATTGATGTTACTCCATATGATATATGGAATAACAGGAGACCTATTCTTTCACATATGAAAGTATGGGGTTGTCCTAATTATGTGAATAGGACAATGTCAAACAAGCTAGTCTTTTGGCTATCTAATTCACGGAAGTGAACATATGTCACGAGCGTGAATTGCCTAAAATTTTCATCAAATAAAATTAAGTCCTAAAACAAGACTAAATCATTTCTATGAAGATTTTATCCCTTATAACATAAAATTTTCATCAAATTTACTACCTTATATCTAGTAATATGATACAAAAATAAGATGAGCACTTAAGATTTGACAATTTGGCAATCACAAGGTTAATCCATCAATATACCAAGTTCTCTTATAATAAAATTAAATCTTTCCTCATTTAGAGACTTCGTAAATATATCTGCCAATTGATTTTCTGTGCATATAAATTCCAATGCAACATCTCCATATTGAACATGATCTCTAATAAAGTGGTGTCTAATGTCAATTTGCTTACTTCTAGAATATTGAATGAGATTCTTTGAAAGATTTATAGCACTTGTATTATCACATTTAATAGGTATATAGTTCATATCATGACCATAGTCCTTAAGTTGTTGTTTTATCCAAAGGATTTGAGTACAACAACATCCTGTTGCTACATACTCTGCTTCAGCAGTTGAAAGAGCAACTGAAACTTGTTTCTTGCTAAACCAAGAAACTAAGCACTCTCCAATAAAGTGACAAGTACCTGAAGTACTTTTTCTATCTAAAATACTACCAGCATAATCTGCATCTGAATATCCTACAATATAAAAGAATGAATTTCTAGGATACCATCAACCTAGATGCAATGATCCATGTAAATATGTTAGAATTCTTTTTACTGCATGTAAATGAGATTCTTTTGGACATGATTGAAATCGCACACACAAGCAAACACTATACATTATGTCAGGTCTAGAAGCAGTAAGATATAAAAGTGATCCGATCATACCTCTATAGAGCTTTTCATTAATGCTCTTACCCTTTTCATCCTTGTCCAATTTTGTTGATGTGCTCATTGGAGTCTTGGCATTCTTGCATCCTTCTATTCCAAATTTTTTAATTAAAACTTTGGCATATTTGGATTGGTTGATGAATATGCCCTCATTGCCTTGTTTTATTTGTAGACCAAGGAAATATTTAAGCTCTCTCATCATGCTCATTTCAAATTCCCTAGTCATTACACTTGGCAAATTCTTGACAAAGCAATTTATTAGTAGAACCAAAGATGATATCGTCAACATAAATTTGAACAATTAGTATATCATGCTTATGCTTTTTAATGAATAATGTGGTGTCAATATTCCCCTTTGTAAAGTTATTTTCTAAGAGAAAAGAACTTAGTCTTTCATACCAAGCTCTTGGGGCTTATTTCAAACCATATAAAGCTTTTGAAAGTTTAAAAAACATGATTTGGCAAATCATAGCTTTCAAAGCCTGGTGGTTGTTCTACATAAACTTCTTCTTCTTCTATATAACCATTTAGGAAGGCACTTTTTACATCCATTTGAAAGAGTTTGAAATTCATGTGACATGCATATGCTAAAAGTATTCTTATGGCTTCTAATCTAGTTACAAGTGCATATGTCTCATCATAATCTATTCCTTCTTCCAGATTGTATCCTTTTGCAACTAATCTAGCCTTATTCCTAGTTATTGAACCTTGTTCATCTAATTTATTTCTAAATACCCATTTGCTACCTATAATTTGATGATTCTTGGGTCTAGGTACTAAGGTTCATACCTTACTTCTCTCAAATTGATTGTGTTCTTCTTACATTGCAATCACCCAACTTTCATCATTAAGAGCCTCATCAACATTCTTAGGCTCAATTTGAGAAATAAAAGCAAGGTCAGTGGCTAAATGTTTGAAATGGGATCTAGTACTTACTCCCCTTGAAGGATCACCAATGATTTGCTCCTTTAGATGATCTTTTATCATTCTCCATTCTTTTGGGAGTTCTTGCTCGTTTTCTTCTTGAGCTTGAGGTAGAGAATCATCTTGATTTGAATCTTCTTGATCATTTTCTTCTTTTCCATTTCTAAGATAAAGTCTTTCCATAGTTCCTGCAATATCATCAAGAACACTACTTTCACAAGATCAAGTCTGCTAGATTCATTAAAAACAACATGCATAGATTCTTCAACAGTTAATGATCTTTTATTAAATACTCTATATGCTTTGCTCATTGTAGAGTATCCTAAAAAGATACCTTCATCAGATTTAGAGGCAAAATTTCCAAGGTTGTCCTTGGTATTCAATATGAAGCACTTGCATCCAAATACTCTAAAGTATGATATCAAGAGCTTTCTTCCATTCTGTAGCTCAAATGAGGTTTTGTTTAAAATAGGTCTTTTGAAAACTTGATTTGAAATATAACATGCAGTGTTTGTGGCTTCTGTCCAAAAGTAAGTTGGTAGAACATACTCATTAAGCATTGTTCTAACCATTTCAATCAAAGTTCGATTTTTCCTTTCAACTACCCCATTTTGTTGAGGTGTCCTAGGAGATGAAAAATTCTGTGAAATGTCATGTTCAAGACAAAAACTTTCAAAGTTTTCATTTTCAAATTCTTTGCTATGGTCACTTCTTATATTTGAAATACAATATCCTTTTTCATTTTGAACTCTTTTCGGAAAGTTTTTGAAATTTTCAAAAGCATCACTCTTTTGAGCTAAGAAAATTACCCAAGTAAATCTAGAGTAATCATCTACGATGACAAAGGCATAATGTTTACCTTCTAAGCTAGTAATTCTAGTAGGTCCAAATAAGTCTAAATGCAAGAGTTGAAGAGGTTTTGAGGTACTTACTATGTTTTTGGCTTTGAAGGATGACTTGTGTTGCTTCCCTCTTTGGCAAGGTTCATAGGTCTCGTCTTTCTCAAATTTGACTTTTGGCAGTCCTTTTACTAGTTCTCCTGTGCTGAGGTTTTGGATTAAGTCCATGTTAGCATGACCAAGCCTTCTATGCCACAACAAAGATTCATCACTAATGGTCACAAGACACTTAGAGGAATGGTTAGATAATTAATGTAAGTCTATTATGTATATGTTGATATCTCTATTTCCTTTAAATATCTCTTGACCATTGATAGAGGTTACAAGACATTCATTTGAAGTAAAAATTCTCCTTTTCTAAAGCATCCGTTTTGTTTTTCAAATTGGAAATGTTATTCCTATAAGTATTGAATTTACTCCTATATTTCTCTAGTTCTAAATTTAATTCTTCTATAAGGCTTAGCTCATCATCATCACTATCACTATCACTATCATTATCACTACTATCATTATTGTAAGAGTATGAGTGTAGTGATCTTACCTTATTCGAGACGTGATCCTCAGTAGCCATGAAGCTTAGGTTGACCTCTTCGCTTTCATTATCATCCCTTTTACTTGAAGAGCTTTCGTCATCCCATGTGGCTTTGTGACCTTTCTCCCCATTATCTCTTTGGTATTTGCTCTTATGCTTCTTGAGCCTTGGACATTCTGGTTTGATATGTCCTTTCTTTCCACACTCATAGAACTTTACCTCTTTCTTACTTCTTTGTGCATCATTAGAAGTTTGTTTGAGGTTTCTTTGCCTGAATTTTCTGGAGTTGCTCATTTTCTTTTCAATCATTCTTTTCAGTCTTCTTGAAAGCATAGCAACATCCTCATTTTCATCATCACTCATTTCTTCATCATCTTCACTTTCTTCTTGAGATTTTAAAGTAGAGGCTTTGAGTGCTAAAGGCTTTATTTTCTCTGGTTTTGCTTCAAGCTCTCTATCTCTTTTCACTGCCATTTCATGTGTGAGAAGTTTGCCAATAAGCACATCAGTATTCATGATGCTCATGCCTTCATTTGCTTCTTCTATGCCAGCAACTCTTGAGCCATAGTCTTTAAGAGGAAGACTTCTCAGGATTTTCTTGTTTACATCTTCCAAGCTCAGTTGCTTCCCAAGTTTTCTCATTCCATTTATAATGGCTAGAAGACATTTGGTCATGTCAGTGATTGACTCATTGGATTTCATCTTGAAGAGCTCATATTATGAGGTAAGAAGTTGAATCTTCTTGTATTTTTGACTTGCTTAGTTCCTTCATGATAATTTTCCAATGTCTTTCGCATGCTGTAGGCTGTTGGGTAGTGTTGTATTCTTCCACATTCTTCAATAGATAATGAGCTTGAGAGGATTGTCATTGCCTTCTTGTTTTTAAAATTTGCTCTAATAGATAATGAGCTTGAGAGGATTGTCATTGCCTTCTTGTTTTTAAAATTTGCTCTTCTTTGAGGCTCTGTCCAATCATCTATTGATAAGATTTCTTCTTCACCATCAGCTCCTCTTTTGGTTGGTGACACAAGGATTTTTATAGAGGTTCGGGTGTTAACAAACCCTACTCCTCTCCCCAATCGCAATTGGGAGTTTCTCTAACACACTAAGTGTTACAATGGAGTTTTACAAGCTCACTCCCAACTATGGTATTTCTCACAATGGCTCACACCTAACCCAAAAATCTCTTGTGTTTTAATGGCTCACACAATATCAATTCCTTGTGTTTTACAGGCTCACACAAACAACCTTTACCTTGTGTTTTACAGACTCACACAAACAACCTTTACCTTGTGTTTTACAGGCTCACACAAACAACCTTTACCTTGTGTTTTACAGGCTCACACAAATAATCTTTCTTTGTGTTTTAAAGGCTCACACAACTAACCCTTACAAGTGTTCTACTCTTAACCCAGAAATACCCAAAACTCACTTGAGTAATAAATGATTACAGAGAGAAACACTTACAAATCTTTATTGCTCAATAAATGATGAGCAAAACGATTTTCACAGAGAATAGATATTTGTTATGAAAGTATTAAATGTACAAATAGCTTATAATAAGATTTTGATTCAAAGTATTAGTTATTCTCTTGTACTGAATGCATAAATGACTTGCATTTATATTCTCATTCTCATGGAGAATTATAGCCATTAGAATGCATTTAATACGAAACTAGCCGTTGCACCAACCCAAATAATCACTCCTGACATTTTTCTCTTTCATTTTTCACGGGCGTGACTATGTTTTTCACGGGCGTGACTGTTCTTCCAAGCCGTGACTGAAGTGGTGACCTTAGTCGTGAAACATTCTGGAAGGTTTTGAAATATTGGGTCACGGGTGTGACATATATCTTCATGGGCGTGACAAACTTCCAAGCCGTGATCCAAGTGGTGACTTTGGTCGTGAAGCTCTCTGGATGAATTTGTCATGAAGATTCACGGGCGTGACTTAAATGTGCATTTCACGGTTTGTTGTCTTCCTTCATGGCCGTGAACTTCAAATGTTGGTTTTGTTGACAGTTAGCTTCTTCACGGGCGTGACACCTAGGGTTACGGGGTGTGAACATGCTACTTCCTTAATTTTATCTTTCAAGGATTAATCTTCCATTCTCCATTCTTGCTATTTTATTCCATACTCTGTTTAATAGACTTAGAAAAACAAGTATGTTAAATACATTATTGCTATTTTATTTGTTATCATCAAAATGATGGAATTACCCCTTAAGGTTCAATAGATTGGAAGATGGTATCGGTATACCCACTAACAAAAAGGTCTCCATCTCCATATATCAAGAATACATCCCTAGTCCTTCTCAAGTACTTAAGGATATTCTTGATGGTCATCCAATGACCCTCACCAAGGTTCGATTGGTATCTACTCGTGACACTCAAACCATATGATATATCGGGTCTTGTACATAACATAATGTACATGATTGAGCTGCTATATTATTTATATGAATAACAAGCTTGGGTTTGGGCAGTTGATCAATGTGTGCTTAAGCATCTTGAACTTTCTCAAGTTCAATTTTGCTCCCACTATCTCCTTTCAGAATAAATTATCTCTCTAAAGTGATAGCATATCTTGAAACAAACACCTTTTGTTCCAATGGGTGGTAGAATTAATATTCATATGATGCTTTTGGATATCCCATAAATAGATATTGGTTAGACTTAGCTTCTAGCTTATCTGACATTGTCCACTTCACATAAGCAGGACAACTCTAAACTCTCATGTAAGAAAGTGTGGGCCTCTTGTTATTCCACATCTTAGATAGAGTAACATCAACTTACTACGAAGGGACTCTATTTAATATATAAACAACAGTCTCTAGTGCATAATCTCAAAAAGATTTAGGGAGTTCCCCAAAGCTCATCATAGACCTTATCATATCTAATAGGGTTCAGTTTCTCCTTTCAACCACACCATTGTATTGTGGCATCTAAGGTGGACTCCATTGAGATAATATCCCATTATACCATATCGTGAGTTGTCATCGATAAAAGTAATGAAGCATATGAAACCACATTTGGCATGTGTGGATATTAGACCACATACATCCGAATGTATGAAGTCTAAAACCCATTAGCACCATTCACCCTTCCCTTAATGGGTAATTGGTAATTTAGTTATCTTAAACACAAGATGTGTCATATGATTCATAATCAAATGACTCTGAACAACCACTCTTGTGTAGCTTAGCCATGCGTTTCTCACTTATATGACAAAGTTAACAATGTCATAAGTAAGATGATTTGTAATGTCACACCTTATGCATTTGAGTATAACCTATCCAAATATCAAGTAATCATACATGGCATACTGGAAAGGTAAAATACTCTGTTAACAATAGTAGTAAAAATTTTTTTTCATATCCTGTAATATAATTCCATAACTTTGCAAGTCTCATATCCTATAATTTCATTCAATGACTTGCAAGTCTCATATCCTGTAATATTATTCACTGACTTTGCAAAATTAACACTGAGGTTTTCACTACAATATAATATATCACATATATCAAAACATAAACTTTACACATAAGTATTTTCGAGTTGATTTCATTTATACATTTTTAGACTCATTCCAAAATGACTATACATATTCAAGCACGTAAATACAAAACACATATGACATATTTTCATGCTTGTGTGGAATGCAAGGAGAGAGAGTGATGAGGCTCGGCCAGTGACCTGTGTTCCATGTCTTTTATACGCTACTCAAAATGAGCTATCACTTTTCTTTACCTAAAAAATGATGCAAATTGATGAGTTGCGGCTCAGTGAGCATAACCATCCAATGAGCTCTAAAGTACCAAACAACTCATAGTAATAAATCACAATTCCAATATATACCATGTATTCCATTCCATTCAACAGTATCATATAAGTATCAATAAAGTTGAAACATATAATCATTACTCTTTATGTATGCAAATGCTTTGCTTATTTCATTTTGTTGTGACTAAGTTAAACAGACATTGCCCCAGGTTTCCATGTGAACATTTGCATTTGCATTTGCTAGCTAGCTTGATCATTTGTTTCATTTGCACATTTGTTGGGCCATAGGCCTCTTCTTTTGCTTTACAATATCGATTAACTAGTCACAATGCTTTTTTAGCCCATATGCATATGCACTTGTATTTAAGCATTCATCAACTATTGCATCTTTATCATATACAACATACATATATTCCATATATACCTCATATGTCAAGCATATACCTTGCATATACTATACATATATCATGTATATATATCACATTTGTCAAACATATACCTCAAATATACCACAAGTATACCATTTATATGTACCACAATGTCACAAATTATCCATCATTACATTATCAAGGACTAATCATGACAATCACATGAATCACATAGCAAGCAACATTCATTTGCACTAGAGAATTCAATCGATAATTAGACTCACCGTTCTCCTTTGATTCCGACCCCTAACTTATTGTCTATTTGCTCCTTGTGGGTCTCCAATATGTTGTGAGCCTAATATGAAAACATAATCGATTAACTCATGATTAGAGAGACTTAATGTGGCTTAAACAAATTAATATGCATTGTTCATGTCAATAGTTAAGATTTTTCCTATGAGGCAGTGTGACCTTATGGGACTGTTTAGCCTATAACTTTTTCTATAATTGACCAATTAATCTAATTCTTGCTCCTAATTAAAAATAACACATAATTATAGAACATATTCAAATTTCAGACCAATTGGATCATTGTAAAATATTTGGTGGAATTTATAAGAGTGTTATGTTTTCTGCCTTGTTTTCTGCCTTTAGGCAGTTTCAGGGTACTCAATTGGGTTCATCATAACTTATAATATATAAGTCCTATTTTAATGAAACTTTACAGAAACTTATATGGGTTCATATGGAACATGTTTCATGTTTACAACTTTTACCAATTATGTCTCTAAGGTCTTCTAATTATACCAAACATTTTACTGGTCCAGAATAGAATTGACTTCCGGACCAGTATGGTTTCCAAAGGCCATAACTTAGTCTATACATAACCTATGAAATTGAAATTAGTACCAAAAGTTAGCTGAGACATATAAATATAACTCCCCTGGTTTGATTATTTACATAATCTAGCTCTAACAAGCTCAAATTAGCCAAACAAGTTACTGTATCTTCCCAGGGCACTCAGTAGGCAGTTCAAACCATGGAACAGTCATAGTTCCATTCACCATAACTCACAATTTACAAGGCTTATGAAACTTAAATTTGGTAGGAAAATACAAAACACATATATCTGCAACTTTTATGTTTTGACAGACTTCAAATAAGGGCTTTAACATATTCGAAATCAAACCACACAGTAGCTAACTTGGTTAGGGTTTACACCCTGACCAGTTTCAGTACGAAGAGCACATCTCTCCCTATACATAATATCTTGCAAACATGTTTACATATCCACAAATATAAGACATAAATGAACAACTTTTGTGTTTTACACATTTCCAGAATCAATTTCTATTAACATCAAAATTGGGGTGCAATTCAGTGCCTAATATTGAACCTAAGCAACTCAAATCAACCCTATAGCAATAAGAATTGATTACTTACCAAGAACAACCTTGAAAGGGATCAATTAGCTTCAAAAACTAGGTGAAACAAGGAAGAATTGATGTCTGAAATGGAGGAAATTGAAGAAGAAGTTGGGCTGGAGAAGAAGGCAGAAATGGAAAGATAAAGCTAACTTTTGGTTTTTTCCTTTTTATCTTTTTCTCATCTCTTTTCTCCTTTCTCTTCTCCTTTCTCTTCTCTTCTCTTCTATTTCTCTTTTATGTCATTTTCATTTTATTTTGTCTATATTATTATTATTATTATTTACATAGATTTATAATTCCACTAATTCACACAATGATACAGCTTAATCATTTGACCCGATTTAACTAAATTAGCAATGTAAATGTTCACTAATCTTAATCTAATCATTTTTCTTACTTTAATTTAGTCACCTTATTCCATTCATTTCTAATACTTTGTTATCCTTATTTAGGTTATAATTACACATGTGCGACTCAATACAAGTGCCAAATACTAGGACACGTAGCTAGTGTGTGTCATAAACTTGTTCCTACAAAAATACGTATTAAATGCACGTGTTCAATTGAATTGTATGCAAGATGCTTATGTTCGATGAAATGCACGTGGGGGGAAGGTAAAGGATGTTACATGATTTCACCCGTATATTATGCAATCGAATTTACATTCTTAACATGTCTAATTCAATCCTTAATATCAATAATAATAAAAGATAAAAGTTGGATAACCTAAAACCATCATATTTATTGCATTGTCGCCTTAGCCTTATAAATGAGAGACTCATGACTAAGTTATATAAGAATGGTGACTTAGGGTCAATCGATTATGAATCATATGACAAATGTGAATCTTGTTTGTTAGGCAAGATGACAAAATCACCTTTTAGTGAAAAGGCTGAACGTACTAATGTACTATTAGACCTTATACATACAGATGTATGTGGCCAAATGTTAGTGCATGCCAGAGGTAGTTTTTGTTAGAGAAGTGCTCTAAAGGCAATCACCTTTAGCATTTATTATATAAATTTATTTGATTAATAAAGACTTTTTCATTAATTTGATGTTTATTTGATATATGAATTGATAGTGATCTTAAATCAATTAATGAAGTCTTAGATACATAAAATAACATGAAGGAAATCATGATGAGATCATGACATTGAGATTCTGATCATGTGTAATTATGTTAGTATCTAAATTATCCCTATTCATAGGATTAATGAGATGAGACATTATTAATCCAGACAGACTAGCACATATTACACTCCTTGATTGGATCGAGCAGTAGATCTCATAATCTACAAATATGAGATATTTAGATTTAACATGTTGAAGCTTGCTAAGTTTAGCCAAGTATATTGGATGACCTGCTATGAAACAATCATATGGATAATTTATTCAAATATCAATGATAGTCTCAACATAGCAATGGTGCAAGTATCCTTAGAATTGAGGTACTCAAAGATATCTTGGATACTGATTCTGTATTTTGACACTATTCCTTGTTACCTCAGCGAGGTTGCTCATAGGGTGGTATTCAAATGTAATTGTATAACCAACAAAAGATTTACCACTCCTGATAAAAGGAGTGTATACCCATGACCTCTTGTTAGGGTCATTACTCAGGAATCTCTGGCCGGAGTGGAAATATCATGAAAATAGTCTTCAATGACATGTCTAATAGAGTAATGAGCGTTAAGGACAAGAACTAACATTACTGGGACTAGACGTGATGTAGTCAATCTAGTAGGAGTTGACACATGTTCATACTCTGAACCAAGTGGGGTATAGAATGGTGAAAGGAAAATTGCATAGAAATTGTTTATAGAAAAGTTCGTAATCAAACCACTAACTTTCCTATCAATTGGGGGTCATGATATGTTGCTAGATACCGCTCATGACTTGCTTAAATTAATTGTTAATTTAAGTGGTCAACATAACTGGGAATCCAATGGGTCGCATGCATTAGAGATTTGAATAATGAATACAATGGTCTTAGATGGGATCCAAAAATATGAGATAATTATTTTGGGATTGATTGCGATGAGATTGCATGGAAAATTATTCGGGGGGTCACAGGCCCACATGGGCTGCTAGCCTACTAGGTAAGCTAGCTGGCTTGCTGGCCTGCCTTGTAGGCCTGGCCAACTGCTAGCCTAGTTGGCCTTAATTGGCCAATTAAGGCAAAAATCTTTCTCTTGTCTTGTGCACTTTGTACCTAGATTATTTTTGGGGTAAAAACATTTTTAAAAAGTTTAAAAGTCTGAAAATTATTTTTAGAAATTAAGAAATTCTAAAAAGAAAAATAATAGTTATTTTTTATATTCTCTCAAATTGAGCATACACACCATGGTAGCACTTTGAGGTGTGTTCAACCATTTCTTTGGTATTTCTTCTCATATTTTTATGTGGATTAACATTGGAGACATCCTAAAATAGATTATTGTGGTTTGCAAAAATCCAACAAGGTTAAAATTTGAGAATAAATCAAGAAATTACAAGGTATAATTTCTTACCTCTATGTTTTGATAAATTAGTTTTAAATGTAAAAGCAAGATTTCGAGTTTTGAAAATTTTATTTTTCCACTGCATTTTATGAATATCGTCTTCAAAACCCAATAGTTTTATCTACTTCATTACCATCATTGATTATTATTCACGATTTGGGTACTTTTATCTGACGCGATACAAATCTAAAGCCTTTGAAAAGTTCAAAGAATAAAAAAAATGAAGTGGAGAACAACTTAGCAAAAGTATTAAAACACTTAGATTAGATAAAAGGTGGAGAATACTAAAGTCAAGAGTTTTAAGGTTATCTATGAGATAATGGGATTTTATCTCAATAGACTGCACCTTACATGCCACAACCCAATAGTGTGACTGAAAGGAGAAACTGAATCTTGTTAGATATAGCGAGGTCAATGATGAGCTTTATAGAACTACCTAAGTCCTTTTGGGGTCATGCACTAAAGGCTGTTGTCTATATACTAAATAGATTTACTTATAAGTCAGTTGATGTTACTCCATATAAGATATGGAATAACAAGAGACCAATTCTTTCACCAATGAAAGTATGGAGTTGTCCTACTTATGTGAAGCGGACAATGTCAGATAAGTTAGAAGCTAAATCTGAAAGGTGTTTATTTGTGGGATATCGAAATGATTCACTTGGATATCAATTCTACCACCCTTTTGGAACAAAAGGTGTTTGTTTCAAAATATATTGCCTTCATAGAACAAGTCTTCTAACAGAATATAGTGGGAGCAAGATTGAACTGGATAAAGTTCAAGATGCTCAAACATATGCAAATCAACTTACCGAACCTAAATCACTTACTCAACAATTATACCATGGACTGCTCAATTACAATTCTGGGCAGTTCCAGATTTTATAATCAACTTCTGAGCAAAATTTAGGCATAATTAGGCTTTCCACTCTTAATGAAAGTTATGACCTGACGTTTAAGCTTTCTATAGGATTTTGTATCACCAAAATCCTTCATCTGTAGAGGAAGATATTACAAACTTATTGGAGGCTGTTCAGTCATAAACTGCACTGCCAGTTTTAGGTAGTTTCAATATCCGGTTTTGAAGATCATTTTCAACCTAGTTGAAAACAAAATTTCACTCCAGGGTCTTTAAGAAAGTTTTAGCATATGTTGGACTAACTATAACATCTAGAATTATGTCAATTTGAGTATTTATAGCCATAAGTCTTTGAATCATTTATGGTAAAGGATAACTAAATTCTATTCCAACTCAACTCCTAAAAGTACAGTCATATTCTAACTCATATTCTAAAAAGGTAGAGTCCTACTTGAATTAGAATACTAATTAAATCCTTCCAAAATAAAATAAGTGGTGGGTTGGGCTTTATTTCTTTGGCCCACATGTCTATCACTAATTAAAACCTAAGGTAATTAAAATAGACAGCGCACATACATAATTAAGCCCAATTATAAGTTAAGCCCAAATCTCATAACTAGGCACATGCATGGCACATATTCTTGAGCACATGGTTGGCACATGTTCTTGAGCACATGGTTGGCACATGATGTCTTCCACATGGATGACACATGTCTTGCACATGTTTGGCATAGGACTCCTAGCACATGACTTGCACATAAGTTGCACATGACTTGTAATTTTCAAGGTTTTATGGACTTTGCCTTGTTTAGCCCATTCGACTTGAATCTTCATATAAGACTCCTTTTATCTTCACTTTAGGCTTGCCTTTGTATAGTGTTAGTCCATAAGCTTGATTGTGGATTTTAGGTCCATTGTTGCTCTCAAAGATCCATTTCTGTCTCATATGGTTTAGAACACGCCCCATAAGCATTTTGATCATATTAATGGGCTTTTGAACTCTTTTTAGTCTCATTTCAATGATATAAGATTGCTTCATTCCATTGATAAAAGATTGTAATTCATTTCCTTCATGTATGGTTCCCGTGCATACATCATTCCCCATTTCCTCAAGAAGATTCGCCCTCGAATCTTTGCCTACATCAAAAGAAAAATGAACAACACGAAGCAAAGGATAATTAAAATTTAGTAAAAAATTGACTTTTCACCTCTTTCTCCTTTTTACACACATTCACTATTTTCTCTCTTTACTCATTACTACCACTTTTATCCCTCAAAACCTCATCTCTCTCAATTCTCTCTTTAGCTTCTCTATAAACAACTCCTTCTTTCATCTCAATCTCACTCACTGTTACTCCCTTAATCTCATCCAATTCGTATTCATCACTCACCTTTATGGATTCACTATCATTAGCTACAAATTCATCTTGAATGATGTTTTCACTCTCAATTTCAATGCTCTCGAAAACACTAACACCATTAACTTCTTCTAGTGAAATAGAATCAATACTCTCACCTACAATTTCAACTTCACTAGTATGAGCATCATTAATATCCTCATGAATTTGATTCTTACCTTCATCCACCATTTTACACTTAGGAACAAAATCAAATTCATAATGAAAATTTGAATTTTGAATTTCACTCCTTGGATAAGAATTCTTCATTTCATTCTCTTTCTCTTCATGCCCCCACTTATCAATCCTAGCACGCATTTTGTCCATTTCTTTTTGAAAGGCACTCATCGAAGATGCTTTGTCTTTCTTTTTTTCTCTTCTTTGTCTATCATTATCATAATGTTCAAAATACTTTTTTTCTTCATAATATTGAAACCTCCTAATGCCTTGAGGTTGATCTTCTCGTGTCAAAGATACTTTGCTGCCTCAAATTTTCAATTTTCTGATTTTGTCTCTCCATCTTGTACATAATTTTTCCAATCTTTACCTCCAATATTTGAATGTAAGATTGAACAACATCCGTTGGCACATAGTCACCATGTTCCTCATGTCTACTACTTCCTCTTGTGTTTTCCTTTGACATGGTTAGTAATTCAAGAAAGTAACAATGAAGTAAAATGACCTTACAATCTCTTCCTCACGTGTTTATCTCAAAACAGACTATATACCACTCATGTTTCCCACAAATAATGGATTTTACCCTCTTTTAAGCTCACCTCTCTTTCCTCTTACCACTCAAAGTTTGAATCTCAAGATTACAAGTAAGAAACAAAAACAAAATCAAACAATATGCAAGTGTTCTATGCTAAGAATTAACAGTGAACCCTAACAAGAATGAATGGAACAAAGTCTAGAAGCAAACTGATGTGAAAGAAATTAATTATATCTAAAGCTATACACGAATGCAAATAGGTGTATGCTACTGTTTTTTGTTCAAATTAAATATAAGAATGCAAATTAGACTTAACTAATGTAATTAGATGCAAATAGGACAGAATTAAAAAAAATGAAAACTTAAGAGCACAAAGAATTAGACAATATTGAAAAAAATTCAGAATCAGTTTCCTCCTAGTAAGTAGCCGATTGTCCTTTAATTAAACCCGTATTCAATCTTAATTTATCACCAACTAGCAAGAACTCAAGGTATATTTAATAGATAAGCTCAATTCCTCAAGATCAAATCAATGCTCAATATGATCACTAAAGTACCTGAATTCAAAAGTTGATTTTTTTTCAACCTCAAAACCAATTATTTATGTTAGATTTCAATAGCTTATGATGATACCAAACAATACCAGCAATCAATAATCAAAAGATTTCAACTTGAAGCTCAAAATAGCACAATTTCACAATTTTGGTGCTAAATACGAAATTCTGATTTTTTTTCTTTTTTTTTTTTGTTTTGTTTTTAATCAAATAACACTAAACTAATGCTTAATAAACCTCAAACATATCAAAGAATTGAAAAGAAACCCAAACTTGCAATTTTACTCTTTATGGAAGAAATTTTTCCTAAGGTACCTCCAATGGCAAAAATTTAAATCTAACTAAGTTAACAACTAGAAAGCAACTTTAAAGGATATATAATGATTACCTAACCAAAAGCTCTGATACCAAATGATGCAACTAGGCCAATGTATTCCCAGAAAGTCACCAATCCTGGTACTGACCCTGCTCAAGAACGCTTAATCGGCCGCTTAACCGCCTTGAGCCAAGCACTTCCTAGGAAGTGGTACTCCCCCTGCTCAAGCACGCTGAACCGGAAAGAGCGCTTACCGTTTTGCCAAAAGCTGATAGCAGAGGCGCAACTCTATTCCTTTATCCAGGATCAAACAAGAGCCATCAGTCTCTTTCGACTTTGTATGCCACCTGGCCAAACCCGTTCCACACCCCCCAGACCCGAGATGTATTGCTTCTCCTCTTTACTTTCATTTTGAGGTTTATTATCATTGAGGCTGGTAATTTGGGGTTATTAGTATATTCATAGTGATTAAGGGTTGATTAGTGTAATTAATGCTTGATTAGTATGAGCTAAGGATTAATGATGGATTAGAAGAGTAGTTTATGGACATAAGATGGGGTAGAGGTGATTAGTAGTTTATGTGAGCTTTGTGTGTATATGTAACATTAAAGTATAAGATAAATTGAAGTGTATGTGTAAAATTGTTGTTAAGCCAAGGAGGTGAGCAACATTTGGGCTATAATAAAAGAGGAAATAAGGGTAAGGAGAAAGCCAATTAGGAGGTAGAGAAGGTGTAACAAAGTGAACTTTTTGAGGTATGTATATTTGGCAAAAATTCAATACGGTAAAAATATTAATTGTTGATTGTATTATTATGTTGAGCATGATATTATGTATGATCGTATAAAAAATTATTGATATTTTTATTGAGTGGTGAAATGATGATTTAATGATGCCATGAATATGAAAATAAAATTTAGAATATGTTGTTGATGCATGAAGATATGAAATTGTAGGATTTAAAAAAGTACTGAAAATTCATCTTATGAACAGTGTCTATATTTTAGGGCATAACTTGAGTTTTGGATATGATTTTTAGGTGTTTCTTATTGAGTTGGAAATTTAAGACATAGGAATTCAACTTTTATTCAAACCATTAGATCTGGATATGTCTGAATTTAGTTTTAAAATTGACTCAAAATTCAAACTGAAAATCTATCCAGTAAAATACTGGACAGAATGAAATGAACATAGCTAAATAAAAAATTCATAACTTTTGCTAAAAAAATTGGTTTGATGTGATTTTAATTGATAAATAAAGATAAGACATGTATTTATATTTTGTTAGTTTATCACTTGTCTGAATTGCATTTAAAAATTAAATTCTACCTAGAATAGGGCAGTTTGTATATATGAGTTTATTGTTGAATTTTATGATAGAAAAAGATATTGTTTGACTTTTCTTATATTTATAATGATTTAATGAGTGAGTATGATATTTTAATATATTTAATGGAGATTATTGTATTTATGAAAAATTATATTAGCATTTCATACCTAATTGATGTAAATAATAATAAAGGTAACAAATATGATTAAACTCAATAACATATAATCGAGAACTAGAAATTAGGATAAGTTGGCATGCTAATAAAATGATAAAAATGTAGACACTATATGATGCAAGCCGAGACAACAAAAATGATCTTACATGTCATGGAGGAGATGGATTAGTGATGCCACCTAGTCCAATATAAGATCAAGTAGAAACAAGCTCAAGGCAGCCTTGTAAATGTATATTCAAAGTTTGGTGACAAGAGATATCAAGGAAGAGCCTTGGATCAGACATAAAGAGATGGAATCGGTTGGTGATCCAAAGCTTGTGACACTCATTGGGGCATGTGATGGTGAAGACAACTAGCCTAATGGGCTAGAGAATAAGTCTATATTACAAGCTTCAAGTCATGTGCAATATGCTATGTTAAAGTGGGCTTATGTTATTTCATGGTTGGGCCTAAGATTAAATTTAGTGGGATATTTTATTTTAATTATTGGAATGTGATTTCATTTAAAGACACATGATCAACCTTATTTTAACTTGTCTTAGGTGTGTGGGCCTTATAAAATTAAGCCCATTCATTTGTCCTTAAGTCATTAGGGTCAGATTGGTCTTTTCTTCATTTTTGCACATAGGGTTTGGTTTGTAGAGGTATAAATACCTCTTTATAAATGTAAGACAATGATATTGGTGATTAAGATCAAAATTTGAGTGTTCTTGAGTGTTCTTCAAGTGGGAGTTGTGATCTCCATTGATATACCAATGATTGCTTTCACTTATCAGGTTGGTAACTAATTTGTGGCGTGGATCCAATTCTCTCTTCATACTCTTTGTTACCAATTCCTTACTATTTTGGGGGTGAATAATCTAATCTTGCAATTGGTTAAACTTATGATTTGTATCAAATTGATTTGAAGGTTGTCTAGACTTAGATTCTAGGTGGTTGCTGCATCATTTGGTATCAGAACTTTGGTTCTAAATCAATTGTACTTCTCTTTATTTTGTTGTTTTTAGTGATATTTGTTAAAATTACAGCATAAAAATTAAAAAAAAAAGTTTATCTATTTGTGGCTGAATTTGCCTATATTGCTGTCTATTGAAGTTTGGTTTATTTCTTTTTTTTTTGTACGAATTTTTTTTGTTTTTAATTTTTTTTTTGTATATCAGATTACAAAAAAAAATTCGTGCATATTGGCATTGATTGCTAAAAGTGGGACTTTTTGGATTCAATTGATTGCAGACATATATAAAATGAATTGCCTTGGAATATATTTCCTCTATTCTGATTAAAATTGATAATTTGAGCAATTTTGAGTGGAGTTCATAATTGAAATTGATTGGTTTCATATTGAGGTATAAGTTGAGATTTCATTGCTTATTGCTGGAAATTATGCAATTGGTGGATAATAGTTACTAATAGGCATATAATTAGCTTATTTGGCAGTAAGTTGGGAATGATTTAGTGAATTTTTAGATTTTGGTTCGAATTCTATTAGGGCAGTAGCACATATACACTTAATTTTTCCTAGTTTTGTCAATTTGTTGCATTCTTTGTTTCATATTCTTGACTGTTGTCCTACTTGTTTCCATTACATTAGTTGAGCAATTTTGCATTCCATATTACTCAAATAAAACATATTATATATGCACACCTCATTCTTCATCCGTGTGTGCATATATCATATATTTGTCATTCCTTGCTTTTATTTCATTAATTTTGCTTCTAGTTTTGTGATGTTTCCTTTCTTTCTTAGGAATTGTATGTTTTAATTTTCTATTGGATATTGTTGCTCATTATTATTAATCTGGTTGGTTGAAATTGATTCGGAAATATATCATAGTGAGGACATAAGAGCGGTAAAAGGCAAGAGCGCTCAAAAGAGGGTAAAAGTCTTAGTTGAGTGAAACACGAGCGAACATACACCTTTTGAGTGAAACATGTGAGGGAGTGTGTGAGGTCATTTATTTACATCATGTCTAAATCAAGCAACCAGGAAAGAAGTAGTGATGAGGAACAAAAACTTTCTTCACATTGGAGGCTATGCAACAACAATTTGGAAGGCTTGAGATTCTGCTCTGAGATATTAATGATCGGTTTGACAAGTATGATAGGAGGTTAGAAGGCCAAGATCAAGCTCTACATAATCTTAGAAGCGATACATCCTTGCAAAATCGAATTAGAGGGAGAAGGGAAAGGTTAGCAACTCCACCTCAATCTGACTATGAAGAAGATTTTGATGAGTTTGATGATGATAGGGATAGAAATCAATTTGGAGTTAGAGGGGGCAAAAATGATAGAGGAAGGAACACGAGAGAACATAGAGGTAGGGTAGAGGCGGATAGATTTGGGAACATCGAGAATCGGATAGATCGTAATTTGGGGAGTATTAAAATGAAAATCCCTACTTTTCAAGGTAGGAATGATGCTGATGCTTACTTGGAGTGGGAGAGAAAAGTGGAATTGGTGTTTGAATGTCATAACTATTCTGAGGAGAAAAAGGTAAAGTTGGCAGTTGTGGAATTCACTGACTATGCATTGGTATGGTGGGACCAAATCATCCTCAATAGGCGTAGAAATGGGGAAAGGCCTATAAACACATGGGTGGGGATGAAGGCAGTCATGAGAAAGAGGTTTGTGCCTAGTTACTATTATAGGGAACTACATCAAATGTTCCAAAGTTTGAGACAAGGGAATAAAGGTATTGAGGACTATCATAAAGAAATGGAGATAGCTATGATAAGGGCTAATATTGATGAAGATAGGAGGGCTACCATGGCACGTTTCTTGGCGGGTCTAAATAAGAAAATTGCAAATGTTATTGAGTTGCACCACTATGTAGAGTTAGAGGAGATGGTGAATATGGCTATGAAGGTGGAGAAGCAACTAAAGCAAAAGGGAACCAACAAACCAACCTATTTGGGTTCCACATCTAATTGGAGTTCAAAGTGGCCTAAAAGGGAAGACAAAGCCAAAGACAAGGTAAGAGAAAAAAAGGGTAAAATAGAGCAAAAAGGTAACCCTAAAGCTAATGCTACTTCTTCTTCCAATACTGAAAAGCATAGAGACATAAAAATGCTTTAAGTGCCTTAGCAATGGACATATTGCATCTCAATGCCCAAATAAAAATGTTATGATATTGAAAGATAATAGTGTGATTGAATCCGAAAGTGTTAAAGAATCTGATTCAATGCCTTTATTTGAATATTGTAGTGATGATGATGAGGCCGAGCATGCTATTGGCGGGGATTTAAATCTTGTGTTTAGGCATGTACTTAATGCATAATTGAAAGAAGATGGGGTTGAACAAAGGAAAAATATCTTCCATTCCAGATGCTTGATAAATGGCAAAATTTGTAGTTTTATAATTAATGGAGGAAGTTGTACTAATGTTGCAAGTACTACTTCAGTTGATAAGTTGGGGTTGGATTGTTTGAAATATTGTAGTGCTCCCTTACCCTACTAAATGTTAATAGGATATGGAAGTGCTAATAAGCTTTTTTTTTTTAACAATCAATGTACAAATCATTATAATAATTTTTTTTTCGAGTTTATTATTAGCGAAATATTTATTACTATTTTTTTCATTTAAATATATAACTAGTGATGGAAATAGTTTGATTTAATTGAACTCATGCAATTAAACCATAATATTTAGAAACAATACTAGATTTATAAAATTACAAAATTCATTCCTTATAAATCCTACATGCCACAAACTCACATAAAAAAAAAACAATTTCTTAGAATTTAATTTTTACAACATAATTTTCAAAACATACAAAAAGAACTAGACTGCTGCAATCTGATCTTGGGGGTTTCCTCTTCTTCGGTCGCCCTATCGGAACAGCTACTTCTATTTATCTGCGCGTGAAACACACACGCTAAGCTTATAGCTTAGTGGTACGTTTGACAACTATCCAATAATTACATAAATAATTCTAAAATAAAATTTTTGAAACTATAATTAATTTATTAAGCATGCCAAATATTCAATTAATAATAAAACCATTCTCCATGCAAAAATATTTAATTCATCAATTATGACATTTCATTCATTAAGCATGCTTGAAATTTCTTAACAATTTAAGATATAAAATTCACAATATCAATTTCATAATTCACATTTTTTTTCTGTTATTCATTTAATAGCCCACGACATCTTAGACCGGAACTAAACACTGGATACAGAGTTTCTGCTCTCCGGCAGTATACTCAGCGCCTACATAATTATTTTATAACTCGGCGTTTACCGCCTACATTTCCAATAACAACTCAGAAATGATTTCCAGAACTCAAGTTATGATCAAAATACTATACACTGTTCATAAGACGAATATTTCAGCACATCAATTAAATCATACAATTTCCATTTTTGCATCAACCTCATATTCTAGTTTTTATTTTCATATTCATTGCATCATTTAATCACCACTTAATTTCTCAATCAATTATTCAGAATTTCATACACATCACAAAATTAAAATCAATATTTTTATATATTGAATTTTTGCCAAATATACATACCTCAAAATTTTACTTCTCTTTGATGATTTTGCCTTAATCCCTTTTTTTTCATCTAATCTTAGCTTGAATTGAAGAAAGAAAAAGAAGACTAATTGGGGGAGGAGAGTCACGGCCAAAGAAGAAGAAAAGGGAGAGAAAATGGGTTTGGTCAAGATGAAAAAGAAGAATGATAAAAAAAATGGAAATTTGACTTTTTATAGTTGGATTAGGTGGGTGGTTAGGATTAATGGTTAATCTTGCTTCCCATTGGTTCATTAATTTTAATCACTCTTAATTTATCTTAATTAAAAGAATATTCCTTTCCTTAGATAAAGAATATTCCATTTTTATGCCTTCTTATAATTTCTGTGCTAAAAACACTGTAATTTCAAATTTCGTTCAGCGAAAAATTATTTTTTTCTCAATTTTAATTCTGAACTTCAAAATTCTCAATTAATAATATCCAAAATATTTTCTCCCATATTATTATTATTTTAATTTATTTCTTTCATGTCCGAATTTAGACCCGACCGGTTCGGCGTGCCAGATTTCGCTCAACCGCGACCGTGGCCTAAATTATCGGGCATTACAAACATCCTAGGCCATATAGACTACAATGGTTTAATAATTGCGGATAGATAATGGTAAATAAATAAGTTTTAATTTCATTCTCCATTGGAAGAATATTCTGACCGTGTACTTTGCGAGCCGAGACAATAAAAATTATCTTACATTCCATAGAGGAGATGGATTAGTGATGCCACCTGGTCCAATCATAAGATCAAGTAAAAACAAGCTCAAGGCAGCCTTGCAAATGTATATTCAAAGCTTGGTGACAAGAGATATCAAGGAAGAGGCTTAGATCAGGCTTGAAGAGATGGAATCGATTGGTGATCCAAAGCTTGTGACACTTATTGGGGCATGTGATGGTGAAGATGTTAGAGGAGTGCTCTAAATGCAATTGAGCACTTATTGTACAAATTTATTTGATTAATAAAAGGTTTTTTCGTTAATGATGTTCATTTGATATTTGAATTGATAAATGATCTTAAATCAAATAATGAAGTCCTTGATACATAACATAGCATGAAGGAAATCATGATGAGATCATGATATTGAGATTCTTATCATATGTAATTATGTTAATATCAAAATTATTCCTAGTCATAGGATTAATGAGATGAGACATTATTAATCCAAACAGACCAGCACATGTTACACTCTTTGATTGGATCGAGTAGTAGATCTCATAATCTATAAACATGAGATGTTTAGAGTTAACATGTGAATGCTTACTAAGTGTAGCTAAGTACATTGAATGACCAACTATGAGACAATCATATGGATAATCTATTCAAATGTCAATGATAGTCTCATCATAGCAATGGTGCAAGTATCCTTAGACTTGAGATACTCAAGGATATCTTGAATATTTATTCTGTATTTTGACACTATTCCTTATTGCCTTAGAGAGGTAGCTCATAGGGTGGTGATTGGATACAGGTTGAGGTATTCGAAGGTAATTGGGTAAACAACAAAGGATTCATCCACTCTTGATAGAAGGAGTGTATACCTATGGCCTCTTGTCGTGGTCATTACTCGGAAATCTCTGGCCGGAGTGGAAATGTCATAAAGATAGTCTTCAATGACATATCTTATATTATGACATATCTTATAAAGTAATGAGCCTCAAGGACAAGAACTAACATTACTTGGACTAGACGTGAAGTAGTCAGTCTAGTGGGAGTTGACACATATCCATACTCTGAACCAAGTGGGGTATAGAATGGTGAAAGGAATAATTGTACGGAAATTGTCTATGGAAAGTTCATAGTCAAATCACTGACTTTCCAGTCAATTGAGGGTCATGATGTGTTGCTAGATACCGCTCATGACCCGCTTAAATTAATTGTTAATTTAAGTGGCCAACATAACCGAGAACCTAATAGGTCACACGTATTGAAGATATGGAGAATGAGTAAAATGGTCTTGGATAGGATCCAAAATATGAGAGAATTATTTCGGGATGGATCGAGATGAGTTCGCACGGAAAAATCATACGGGAGGATAACAGACCCGTGCTGGTTAGGCAGGCTGTTGGCCTGCCTAGCGGGCCAGCTGGGCTATCCAGCAGTAGCCTGCAGCAGGCCCAGCGTGTTGCTGCTTCCCACCCGTTGGCCAACGGTAGATTTTGGCCTTAATTAGGTCAATTACTATTCATTCATTTCTCTTTTCTCCATTTTTGACTTTTCATCTTTTCTTTGAATTTAATTCAAATAGAAAATACATCAAATGACAGAAAATAGACATGAAAATATTTTTTTGTGATAAAAAATATTTTTAAGACAACAAAATTCTCTCAAGAACACTTTCAAAACTAGCACTTTGAATTTGTTCAAATCATTTCTCTTGATAGTTTCTTCTTCATTCTTCACGTGGATTGTCATTAGAGACATCCTATTGTGGATTGTTGTGGTTTGCTACAACCCAACAAAGTGAAGATTTGAAGAACAAATAAGAAATTACAAGGTATAATTTTTAACATTTATATTTATATAAATTAGTTTTAATGGTACAAGTATGATATTTTGTTTTGGATTTTGAAAATTTTATTTTTCCGTTGTGTTTATGAATATGATTCATTTTTCAAAACCCAACATCGGTATCAGAGCCTCCTTGTATCTATTAAAATTAATTTTAATTGAAAATGCAATGGGATTTCATGTTTTTGATGATTTTGGATCAATAGGTTTTGAAAATTTGGATCAATAGGTTTTGAAAAATTGAAATTAATTTATAAAATATATTTTACACATTTTTCTTTCTTTAATATGATCATGGGATGATTAAGAATGATTATTTTGATTAAAAAATAATTTGAATGTGATTTAAATAATTAATTTCGGATTTATTTCAAAAATGCCTAAAATTGTCTTGTTTATGAACATGTGTTGTTGTTTGGCTTAATTGATGAGGCTGCTTATATTTTTCTTGTAATTTAATTATAAAAACATTATTTAGACATATTGAGAATATTTTTATACCTCTAGAAGTCTCCAATAATTAATTAAAAATTATTTTAATTAATTTTGCAAATAACCACAAAAACAGGACTGTTTAAGCATACCCGGTGGGGCTGTTTTGTTTGATTTTTTTGTATGTGTTTATTTTATTTTTAGCACCTTCAAATAATTTTTATGTGATTAGAAATATGTTATTTTGATGTTATATGCATGCCAAAATTATTTTGCAAGCATTTTAAATTTTAAAAATTCTAGATATCGAATTAGTCATTTTGAGCGTCTAAGTGTGTTGGTTCGTTTGTCTTAATAATTTTGGCTTGTGCCAAAAATATTTTGATAAACTTGAACTGACCTAAAGATGATTCAAATGATGATTTGACATTCTGAAAATTTTTAGAATTTTTGAAAATTAATTTTGAATTAATTTAAGTTGTGCAATTGTAATTTTTGTATGACTAGAAATTGGTATGTATATTAAAATTAAATCATAATATTCTGATTTTAAGGAGAATTAATTTTGAATTATTTCTGGACATATGGAATTTAATTTAATTTGATTAAATATTAAATTCCACTTTAAAATGACATACAAAATTAAATTAACCGAAAGAACACATATAGGTAATTTCGGTTCAAGCGTTGAATCGATTTACAAATTAAAATCTAAAATTGTCATTTTTATTTTGTGCATTAGAGAATGCATGTTAGAGATGTATGAAAAGACATGATGAATGATTATGAATTTAGGCCCAATGTGATTAAGCATGCATGAAATTATTTTGTTTTATGGTAAATAGGGTCTGCGTGTTCCTACCTTTTTTTTTCTTATGTATTTCTCTTCTCATCTTACTCCCCTCAAATATAAATTGAGATTTTCTATAATTTGAAATATGTAATTAGATTACATAGGATTAGGATAGAATGAAGATAAAAAGAGCAAGAAGCAAAGAAGGTGGTACCATAAACAAGAAGACTTAGAAATAGGAATTTGATTTCTATTTTGGATTGTAAATTCATGCATATACCTAGGTAAGACCTCATCAATTTCTCTTTGGCTCAAGAAATTGACTTTAGTATGTCCATAATCATGTCATATAGTTAATGTAACTATCTTTATATATCCTTGTAATGAATGTATGATATATAAAAGCATGAAATAATAACTTGATCAGACTTAACAAAGAAATCCCTCACTAAATAAATAATTAAGTCTTACGCCTTCCATTAATATGGGAAAAACCAGAGTTCTTCTAGAGTTAGGGTTGTTGAGTTGCCTCAAGCTCACTCTATAAGAATATGTTCAATCTATTGAAATTAGATTTCACGATTAATGAGTTAGACTTAACCGATATTATTAACTTGTTGGATTTACGCCAAGGTTAATATGTATTGGAGGCGAAGTTGGGTTTGTATACATGAGATGTACATATATCAAGAGTCGATAGCCCAATGTATGTGTACACATCAATAAGTTGATAGCACAAGATTTGATAGTTGCATGAATAATGCAATTGGTATGGATTAGATACCTACCAACCAAACTAACGATAACTTGTTGAGTTGCCTCAAGGTTATTCTTAGCTAGTTGGATATCGACCCACTAGGAGAACTTCTATATAAGTTCTCTCGGGTTCATAGTGAGGGCTATGGATTTGCAATAAAATAGTGGGAGCCATAATACGATTTATTAAAGACCTAATAAATATGCATTTTATGTACATTCTAACATGTTCTATTTTACATCTAGGTTGCTAGAATCATCATCATGACAAGTGTGAATTTGCGATCGCTAATGGAATCAAATAAGTTAACTGGGGTCAATTTTTTGAATTGCCTAAAGAATCTGAGAATAGTTCTCAAATCCGAAAAGATTGGCTATGTCCTAGATGAGGCACTCCCTAATCCTCATATTGCTAATGCTTCTGAAGATGTTCAGAAGACATATCAAATGTAAGACCACATCTTATGCAATTCAGTATAAGATTGGAAAAGCAAAATACCCTGTTAACATTGGTAGTAAATTTTTTTCATATCCTGTAATATCATTCAATGACTTTACAAGTCTCATATCCTGTAATATCATTCAATGACCTTGCAAGTCAACACTGAGGTTTTCACCACAATATAATATATCACATATGTCAAATATATACCTCAAATATATCACAAGTATACCACTTATGTGTACCACAAATGTCACAAATTATCCATCATCATATTATCAGGAGCAAATCATGACAATTATATGAATCGCATAGCAAGTAACATTCATATGCACTAAAGAGTTCAATCGATAATTAGACTCACATTTCTACTTTGATTTCGACCCCTAACTTATTGTCTATCCACTCCTTATGGGTCTCTCATATGATGTGAGCCTAATATAAAAACATAATCGATTAACTCATGATTAGGGAGACTTAATGTGACTTAAACAAATTAATATGCATTGTTCATATCAATAGTTAAGATTTTTCCTATGAGGCAGTGTGACCTTATGGGATTGTTTAGCTTATAACTTTTTATATAATTTACCAATTAATCTAATTCTTATTCCTAATTCCAAGCTCGTTTTGGACCACCTTCTACTTTTGAACCAGTTCTCGACCCCGAGCGTAGCGACCCAAAGAAAGGTGCATTAACATATAATTATATAACATATTAAAATTTCAGACCAATTAGATCATTGTACAATTTTTGGTGGAATTTCTAAATATGTTTTGTTTTCTGCCCTGTTTTCTGCCCTTTGGCAGTTTCAGGGTACCAACTTTGGTTCACCATAACTTATAATATATAAGTTATATTTCAATGAAACTTTATAGACACTTATATGGGTTCAAATGGAACATTTTTAGGTTTACAACTTTTATCAATTATGTCTCTAATGGCTTCCAATTATAAGAAATATTTCACTGGTCTAGAATAGAATTGACTTCCGGACCAGTATGACTTACAAAGACCATAACTTAGTCTATACATAACATATTAATATGAAATTAGTACCCAAATTTAGCTACGACATATACCTATAATTTAAATGTTTTTATACGTTAGAGACTATATCTCTAAGGAGCTCAAAATGGCTACACAAGTTGCTAGAACTGTACAGGGCACTAAGCAGTTAGCTCAACTATAGAACAGTCATAGTTCCATTCACAATAACTCAACATCCACAAGACATATGAATCTGAAATTTAGTATACAAATACATAACATATATATCTACAAATTTTATGTTTTGAGATACTTCAAATAATGGTTTAGCATATTCAAAACTAACAAACACAGTGGCTAACTCACTTAGGATCCATATCCGGACCAGTTTTATTAGAGAGATGATATCTCATTCTATACATCACATCTTGCAAAAATATTTATATATCCATAAATCTAAGACATAAAATAATAACCTTTGTATTTAATATTTTCCAGAATCAATTTCTATTGATATCAAAATTGGAGTGCAAGTCAGTGCCTATTAATGAATCTTAGCAACTCAAATCAACCTTATAGCAATAAGAATTGATTACTTACCAAGAATAAACTTGCAAGAGATTAATTTGCCTTAAAAACTAAATGAAACAAGGAAGAATTGAGGTCTGGAATGGAGGAAGATGAAGAAGAAAACAGGGCTGAAGTGAGGAGGCAGAAATGGGGGAGGAAGATAAAGCTAACTTTTTCTTTTTGTCCTTTTTATTTTTATCTTTTATCTTCTCTCTTCTCTTTTCTCTTTTCTCTTCTCTTCTCTTCTCTCTTCTCTTTTCTCTTCTCTTCTCTTTTCTCTTCTCTTTTATTTTTCTTTTGTTCATTTTCATTTTATTTTATCTATATTATTATTATTATTTACATATATTTATAATTCTACTAATTCACACAATAATACAACTTAATCATTTTGCCCGATTTAACTAAATTAACAATGTAAATGGTTACTAATCTTAATATAGTCATTTTGCTTACTTTAATTTAGTCTCCTTATTTGAATTTATTTCTAATACTTTGTTATCCTCATTTAGTTTATAAGTACACATGTGCAACTCGATACAATTGCCAAATTTTAGGACATATAGCTAGTGCGTGCCATGAACTTGTTTCTAAGAAAATATGTATGGAATGCACATGTTCAATTGGATTATATGGAAGATGCATATGTTCAAATGAAATGCATGTGGAGAAGGTCGAGGATGTTACAATTCTCCCCTCCTTTTAAAAATTTCGTTCTCGAAATTTAATACCTAGAAACAGGTGTGGATATTGCTTTTTCATATTCTTTTTCATTTCCCATGTTGCATCTTCTTGTGAATGGTTTCTCCATAACACCTTAACTAAAGGTATTTCTATGTTTCTCAATTGTTTAGTCTTATATCCGATGATTTCTATTGGTTCCTCAACATAGCTCATGTCCTCTGCAATCTCAATGGCTTGATCTTTAAGTACATGTGTAGGATTTGACCTATACTTTCTAAGCATGCTCACATGAAACACATTATGTATCTGAGCCATCTCTGGTAGTAAATCCAACCTATAAGCCAATGGACCAACCTTTTCAAGAATTTCATAAGGTCTTATGTACATTGGGCTCAATTTACCCTTCTTGCCGAATTGGATTACCCCTTTCCATGGAGATACTCGTAGAAATACCTTTTCACCTAACTCATATTCCATCTCCCTTCTATATTGATCAGCGTAACTTTTCTGTCTGTCCTGTGCTGCCTTTAGCTTGTTTTTGACAACTTTGATTTTATCCACTGTGTCTTGTACTATCTCTGGCCCTTCTAATGCACGTGCTCCTTCTTTATCCCAAATGATGGGGCTTCGGCACTTTCTGGATACTGCTATGATACTGGTTATTGTAAGAAAATTCAATCAATGCTATATATTCATCCCAAACACCTATGAATTCCATAGAACATGCCCTAAGCATTTCTTCCAATGTCTGTATAGTCCTTTTTGATTGTCCATCAGTCTATGGATGAAATGCAGTGCTGAAATTTAATTTTGTTCCCAATGCATCTTGTAAAATCACCCAAAAATGTGAAGTAAACTGTGGATCTCTATCAGACACAATGGACAATGGAATGCCATGCAATCTGACTATCTCATTCACATATAATTTGGCCAAACACTCAAGTGTACACCCCCATTTGATAGGTAGAAAATATGCTGACTTGGTTAATCTGTCAACAATTACCCATATTGCATCATTTTTCCATGGAGTTCTTGGAAATCCATAAACAAAATCCATCATTATTTTTTCCCATTTCCATTCTGGCACTGGCAATGGATGTAGTTTACCAACTGGTGCCTGATATTTAATTTTAATCTGCTGACATGACAAACATTTGGAAACATATTCTGCTATGTCTTTCTTCATTCTTGGCCACCAGTAATGAGGCCTTAAACTGTGATACATCTTTGTCATCCCTGGGTGCATTGCATAAGGTGCATTGTGTGCCTCTTCCATCACTTTCTGACGCAAGTTCTCAGTGTTTGGAACACATATGCTTGACTTTAACATCAATGTATCATTCTACAAATGAAACTCTGTATTATTTTCCTGCCTTACCACATCAATTTTCTCACATAATTGAAGATCTTTGATTTGTGCTTTTTTAATTCTCTCCTTTAGTATAGGTCTAACTTGAAGAGTAGCAATCAGTGATCCTCTATCATGCATATTTAATTCAACATTCATGGATTGTAATTGAATCAAATATGAAAAAAATGATGTTTGCAAATGAGCTACATTGATACTGGCCTTCCTACTCAATGAATCTACTATCACATTGGCTTTCCCTGGATGGTATTCAATTGTACAGTCATAATCTTTCAATAGCTCTAACCACCATCTCTGCCTCATGTTTAATTCTTTCTGTATCAGCAAATAACCCAAACTTTTATGGTCTGTAAAGATTTGGAATGTCTCATCATACAGATAATGCCTCCAAATCTTCAATGCAAATACAAATGTCTGTAGCCAGTTCTAAATCATGTATTGGATATGTGGTCTCAACTGTCTGGATGCATAAGCTATCACTTTACAATGTTGCATCAATACACATCCCAAGCCTTAGTGAGAAGCATCACTATATACTGTAAATCCACCTGTACCCGTAGGAATAGCTAACATTGGTGCTGAGGTTAACCTCTGTTTTAGTTCTTCAAAACTCCTTATGCATTCTAGAGACCATTCAAAAGGCACGTTCTTTCTAAGTAATTTAGTCAAAGGTCTAGCAATTAAGGAGAATCCATCAATAAATCTGCGATAGTATTCGGCTAAACCCATAAAACTACGGATTTCTGAAATATTTTTAGGAGCTTCCCAATTTACCATAGTCTCTATTTTCTTTAGGTCAACCTCTATGCCTTTGCCCAATACCACATGTCTAAGAAACACCAAATGATCTAACCAGAATTTACATTTACTCAATTTGGCATATAATTGTTTCTCCCTCAAAGTTTGCAACACAATTTTTAAATATTGTTCATGTTCTCCCCTATTCTTTGAGTACACCAATATGTCATCAATAAATACTATCACAAACCTAGCCAGATATGGTTGAAACATCTTATTTATTAAAGCCATAAATGCAGCTGGAGCATTAGTCAACCCAAATGGCATTACTAAAAATTCATAATGTCCATACCTGGTTCGAAAGGCAGTATTTGGAATATCCGCTTTGCTACCTTCAGCTGGTAATAGCCTGATTTTAAATCAATCTTGGAGAATATTTGGGCTCCTTGCAACTGGTCAAACAAATCGTCTATTCTGGGCAATGGATATTTGTTCTTCACTATCATTTTATTCAGTTGCCTGTAATCGATGCACAATCTCATTGTTCCATCTTTCTTTTTAACAAATAATATTGGAGCTCCCCAAGGTGATACACTAGGTCTAATATACCCTTTGTCAAGTAACTCCTGCAATTGGGCCTTCAGTTCTTTCAACTCAACTAGGGTCATTCTGTAGGGTGACCTTGATATTGGTGTTGTTCCTCGTACTAGTTCAATAGTGAATTCTATCTCTCTATCTGGTGGTAAACCAGGTAGATCATCTGGGAATACATCAGCAAATTCCCTTACCACTAGTATATTTTCAAGCAAGCTATCAGTGGTTCTAGTATCAGTCTCATAAGAATGCATTTCGACCAGCCTCTCCCTCCTTGGTGAATCATGTCTTATGATATCCCTAAAATATTTAGAATTATTTCACTACATAATGTTCAACATATATGATGCACATGTTATCATGCTCTTATGCATATGCATGTTCCTATGGAACCTATCCCTGCTCTGATACCAAAAATATAATGTCACACCTTATGCATTTAAGTATAACCTATCCCTGTATCAAGTAATCACACATCGCATACTGGAAAGGCAAAATACCCTGTTAACATTGGTAGTAAATTTTTTTCATATCCTGTAATATCATTCAATGACTTTGCAAGTCTCATATCCTGTAATATCATTCAATGAACTTGCAAGTCAACACTGAGGTTTTCACCACAATATAATATATCACATATGTCAAACATATACCTCAAATATATCACAAGTATACCACTTATATGTACCACAAATGTCACAAATGTCACAAATTATCCATTATCATATTATCAGGGGCCAATCATGACAATCATATGAATCGCATAGCAAGCAACATTCATATGCATTAAAGAGTTCAATCGATAATTAGACTCACATTTCTCCTTTGATTCTGACCCCTAACTTATTGTCTATCCACTCATTGTGGGTCTCTCATATGATGTGATACTAATATAAAAACATAATCGATTAACTCATGATTCGGGAGACTTAATGTGGCTTAAACAAATTAATATGTATTGTTCATATCAATAGTTAAGATTTTTCCTATGAGGCAGTGTGACCTTATGGGACTATTTAGCCTATAACGTTTTATATAATTGACCAATTAATCTAATTCTTATTCCTAATTCCAAGCTCGTTTTGGACCACATTCTACTTTTGAACCAGTTCTCGACCCCGAGCGTAGCGACCCAAAGAAAGGTGCATTAACATATAATTATATAACTTATTAAAATTTCAGACCAATTAGATCATTGTACAATTTTTGGTGGAATTTCTAAATATGTTTTGTTTTCTGCCCTTTGGCAGTTTCAGGGTACCAACATTGGTTCATATAACTTATAATATATAAGTCATATTTCAATGAAACTTTACAAATACTTATATGGGTTCAAATGGAACATTTTGTAGGTTTACAATGTTTATCAATTATGTCTCTAAGGGCTTCAAATTATAAGAAATATTTCACTGGTCTAGAATAGAATTGGCTTCCGGACCAGTATGACTTCCAAAGGTCATAACTTAGTCTATACATAACATATTAATATGAAATTAGTACCCATATTTAGCTAATACATATACCAATACCTTAAATGTTTTGATAATATAGAGAATATATCTCTAAGGAGCTCAAAAAGGCTACACCAATTGCTGGAACTGCCCAGGGCACTAAGCAGTCAGCTCTTGGCTCAATTGATAATTAGACTCACATTTCTCCTTTGATTCCGACCCCTAACTTATTGTCTATCCACTCCTTGTAGGTATTCCATATGATGTGAGCCTAATATAAAAAGATAATCGATTAACTCATGATTAGAGAGACTTAATGTGGCTTAAACAAAATAATATCCATTGTTCATATCAATAGTTAAGATTTTTCCTATGAGGCAGTGTGATATTATGGGATTGTTTAACCTATATATTTTTCTATAATTGACCAATTAATCTAATTCTTATTCCTAATTCTAATTAACATATAATTATGTAACATATTAAAATTTCAGACTAATTTGATCATTGTACAATTTTTGGTGGAATTTCTAAATATGTTATGTATTCTGCCATATTTTCTGCCCTTTGGCAATTTCAAGGTACCAGCGTTGGTTCATATAAATTATAATATATAAGTCATATTTCAATGAAACTTTACAAACACTTATATGAGTTCAAATGGAACATTTTTTAGGTTTACAACTTTTATCAATTATGTCTCTAAGGGCTTCAAATTATAATAAACATTTCACTGGTCGAGAATAGAATTGGCTTCCGGACCAGTATGACTTCCAAAGGCCATAACTTAGTCTATACATAACATATTAATCTAAAATTAATACCCAAATTTAGATAATACATATACCAATAACTTAAATGTTTTGATAATATAGAGAATATATCTCTAAGGAGCTCAAAAAGGCTACACCAATTGCTGGAACTGCCCAGGGCACTAAGCAGTCAGCTCAACTATGAAACAGTCATAGTTCCATTCACAATAACTCAAATCAACAAGACATATGAACCTAAAATTTGGTGTACAGATACATAACACATATATCTATAAATTTTATCTTTTGAGATACTTCATATAATGGCTTTATCATATTCAAAACTAACAAACACAGTGGCTAACTAACTCACTTAGGGTCCACATCCGGACCAGTTTCATTAGAGAGAGGATATCTCATTCTATACACCACATCTTGTAAAAGTGTTTATATATCCATAAATCTAAGATATAAAGGAACTTTTTTGTTTTAATCTTTTCCAGAATCAATTTCTATTGATATCAAAATCAGGGTACAAGTCAGTGCCTATTAATAAACCTTAGCAACTCAAATCAAACTTATAGCAATAAGAATTGATTACTTACCAAGAACAAACTTGCAAGGGATGAATTTGCCTCAAAAACTAAGTGAAAAAAGGAAGAATTGAGGTCTGGAATGGAGGAAGATGAAGAAGAAAATGGAGCTAAAGTGAGGAGGTAGAAATGGGGGAGGAAGATAAAGCTAACTTTTTCTTTTTGTCCTTTTTATCTTTTCTCTTTTCTCTTCTCTTCTCTTTTATTTTTCTTTTGTTTCATTTTCATTTTATTATTATTATTATTATTATTATTATTATTATTTACATATATTTATAATTCCACTAATTCAAACAATAATATAACTTAATCATTTGGCTCGATTTAACTAAATTAACAATGTAAATGTTTACTAATCTTAATCTAGTCATTTTGCTTACTTTAATTTAGTCACCTTATTTGAATTTATTTCTAATACTTTGTTACATCAAAAGCATCTCGATGATAGTGAGATGGCAAGCTGCATTATGCTTGCTACTATATCAGCTGAGTTGCAAAAGCAGCATGTGGCTATGGATGCTAATTCCATAGTATACTATCTAAAAGAGCTTTTTGATGAGCAAGCACGTTCCGAAAGGTTCGAAACTTCAAGGTTGCTCTTCCACACTAAGATGGTTGAGGGAACATCTCCAGTGCAATATGCATTGAAGATGAATGACAATATTGAAAGGTTGGCCACCTTGGGATTTGTGATGGACCATGAATTAATTATTGACTTAGTTCTAACCGGTTTGTCTGATAGTTATTCATATTTTGTGCTTAACTATAAGATGAACCAAATCTCTACCACTATTCCTAAACTGATTAACTTGCTTAAAATAGCTAAACCATCTGTCAAAAAGGTCAGTAAGGCTGTGATTCTGGTGGACTCTTCAAGTTCTAAAAGGAAGAACCTTAAGAAGAAGAAGAAGTCCATGAAGCCTAAGGGAGGCGTGGCCAAGAAGAAGGCCAAGGAGATTGCTCCAAAAGGGACATGCTTCCATTGTGGCAAGGATGACCATTGGAAGAGAAACTACAAGGCTTACTTGGAGTCCTTGAAGAAGAAGGCATCTAATGCCCCATCTACTTCAAGTATTTTTGTCATTGAAATTAATACTGTTTCCAATAATAATATATGGGTATTAGATATCGGTTGTGGCTCACACATATGCACTGATATGCAGAGCCTAAGGAACAGTATACAACTCAATAAGGGAGAGTCAGACCTACGTGTTGGAAATGGAGCAAGGGTTGCTGCATTAGCTATAGGAACATATGTATTGACCCTCCCTAGTGGGCTTATATTAAATTTGGATAATTGCTATTATGTACCTGCTTTGACTAAAAACATTATTTCTGTTTCAAGTCTAAATAAAGATGGTTTCCTTTTAGGTTTTGGTAACAATTGTTGTTCTATTATGTTGAATGGAATTCTTTATGCTAATGGTACATTATGCAATGGAATATACATATTAGATATGTCAAATCCAATTTTAAACATAAATGATAATAAAAGGCAAAAACAAGATATGTTGAAATCATCTTATTTATGGCATTTTCGTCTTGGTCATATAAGTGAGAAACGTATGGCTAAGCTACACAAAAGTGGTAGTTTGGGGTCATTTGATTATGAATCATATGACACATATCTTGCTTATTAGGCAAGATGACTAAGTTACCGTTTACGGGAAAGGGTGAAAGTGCTAATGGACTTTTAGGCTTAATACATTCAGATGTATGTGGTCCAATGTCTACACATGCCAGAGGTGGTTTCATCTACTTCATTACTTTTATCGATGACTACTCACGATATGGGTACGTGTATCTTATGAGATACAAATCTGAAGCTTTTGAAAAGTTCAAAGAATTCATAAATGAAGTAAAGAAACAACTTGGCAAAAGTATTAAAACACTTCGATCAGATCGAGGAGGTGAATACTTGAGCCAAGAGTTTATAGATTATCTTAGGGATAATGGGATTTTATCTCAATTGACTCCACCTTACATGCCATAACACAATGGTGTGGCTGAAAGAAGAAACCGAACCTTGTTAGACATGGTATGGTCTATGATGAGTTTTGTGGAATTGCCTAAATCCTTTTAGGGTTATGCACTAGAGACCGCCATTTATATATTAAATAGAGTTCCTTCAAAGTCAGTTGATGTTACTCCGTATGAGATATGGTATGACAAGAGGCCCACATTTTCTTACATGAGAATTTGGGGTTGTCCTGCTTATGTGAAGCGAAAAATGTCAGATAAGCTAGAAGCTAAGTCTGACCGATGTTTGTTTGTGGGATATCCAAAAGAATCATATGGATATCAATTTTACCACCCCTTCGAATAAAAGGTTTTTGTTTCAAGACATGCTATCTTTTTAGAGAGAGAATTCCTTCTAAAAGGTTGCACACGCCAGAGGTGGTTTCATCTACTTCATTACTTTTATCGATGACTGATGCATCCCACATCGGTTGCGGAGGAACTCCTGGACTGATTTATAAGGCTAGGTTCAAACCTTCCCCTTTGAGCGCGCTTTTGGGGCGAAGTTAGGAGTCCACATTCTTATCATTTGGTATCAGAGCCAGCCCTGTACACCGGTGTCCCTTCGGGTTACGACAGATCGCCGACCGAGGCAGTCGGGGTCTTAAGGGGGTGGGGATGATGCGTCCCACATCGGTTGCGGAGGAACTCCTGGACTGGTTTATAAGGCTGGGTTCAAACCTTCCCCTTTGAGCGCGCTTTTGGGGCGAAGTTAGGAGTCCACATTCTTATCAATGACTACTCACGATATGGGTACGTGTATCTTATGAGATACAAATCTGAAGCTTTTGAAAAGTTCAAAGAATTCATAAATGAAGTAGAGAAACAACTTGGAAAAAGTATTAAAACACTTCGATCAAATCGAGAAGGTGAATACTTGAGCCAAGAGTTTCTAGATTATCTTAGGGATAATGGGATTTTATCTCAATTAACTCCACCTTACATGCCATAACACAATGGTGTGGCTGAAAGAAGAAACCGAACCTTGTTAGACATGGTATGGTCTATGATGAGTTTTGTGGAATTGCCTAAATCCTTTTAGGGTTATGCACTAGAGACCGCCATTTATATATTAAATGGAGTTCCTTCAAAGTCAGTTGATGTTACTTCGTATGAGATATGGTATGACAAGAGGCCCACATTTTCTTACATGAGAATTTGGGGTTGTCCTGCTTATGTGAAGCGAACAATGTCAGATAAGCTAGAAGCTAAGTCTGACCGATGTTTGTTTGTGGGATATCCAAAAGCATCATATGTATATCAATTTTACCACCCCTTGGAACAAAAGGTTTTTGTATCAAGACATGCTATCTTTTTAGAGAGAGAATTCCTTCTAAAAGGAGATAGTGAGAGCAAAATTGAACTTGAGGAAGTTCAAAATACTCAAACAGATGTTGATCAACTGCCTGAACCCGAGCTTGTTACTGATACAGATGATATAACAGCTCAACCTTCTAAAGCACAAGAGCTTGGTAGGTCAAGTAGGATACATACTGTTCCAAAGAGATATGGATTTCTCATTATTGAACAAAACAATGTATTGCTCATAAAAAATGATGAGCATACAATCTATGAAGAAGTTCTAAATAGTTCAGAATCTGACAAATGGCTTCAAGCCATGAAGTCAAAAATGGATTCTATGTATGAAAACCAAGTATGGACTTTGGTTGACCCACCCGAAGGAATAAAGCCTATAGGGTGCAATGGGTTTTCAAAAAGAAATCTGACATGGATCGTAATGTGATTACCTATAAAGCTAGACTTGTTGCTAAAGGTTATTGTCAAAGACAAGGAATTGACTACGATGAAACTTTTAGCCTAGTAGCTATGCTTAAATCCGTAAGGATACTTCTAGCCATTGCTACTCATTATGATTATGAGATATGACAAATGGATGTGAAGACAGCTTTCCTTAATGGAAATCTAACTGAGGATGTGTACATGATACAACCAGAAGGTTTCATATCCAAAGATGACAAAAAGGTATGTAAGCTTCAAAGATCCATTTATGGATTAAAGCAAGCATCCAGGAGTTGGAATATTCAGTTTAATGAGACAATCAAACAGTTTGGTTTCTTACAAAATCCGGATGAACCTTGTGTTTATAAGAAGGTTAGTGGGAGTGCAATCGTATTTCTTATGTTATATATAGATGACATATTGTTAATGGGAAATGATGTCTCAGCCTTACAATCAGTCAAAATTTGGTTATCCAATAATTTCTCTATAAAAGACCTTGGAGAAGTAGTCTATATTTTAAGGATAAAGATCTATAGAGATAGATCTAAAAGATTGCTTGGTTTTTCATAGTCTACATACATAGATAAGATGCTAAAGAGGTTTAGCATGGAGCAGTCCAAGAGGGGATATATTCCCATGACCTATGGGATTACTCTCTTAAAGTCTTTGTGTCCAAAGACATAAGATGAGAGGACACACGAGTTTGTTTCCATATGCTTCAGCTATAGGATCAATCATGTACACTATGATATGTACAAGACCCGATGTATCATATGCTCTGAGTGTCACAAGTAGATACCAATTGGACCCTTTAAGAAGAACTAAGGATGTATTCTTGGTATATGGAGATGGAGATCTTATTGTGAGCGGGTATACCAATGCCAGCTTCCAATCTGACAAGGATGACTCAAAATCTCAGTCAGGTCATATATTCACACTAAATGGTGGAGCAGTTAGTTGGAAGAGTTCCAAATAGGAAACGACTACTGATTCCACAACCGCAGCAGAGTACATTGCAGCTTTTAAAGCAGCAAAAGAAGTAGTTTGGATAAAGAAATTCATCACAGAACTTGGAGTGCTTCCCAGCATTATTGATCCAATACAATTGTATTGTGATAATAATGGAGCCATTGCGCAAGCAAAGGAGCCACGGTCTCATCAGAGATCCAAACATGTACTCAGAAGATACCATTTGATTAGAGAAATCATTGGTAGGAATGATGTAAAGATAAAAAGAGTGCCCACTGATCAGAATATTGTTGATCCTTTAATTAAGCCATTTCCCCAAAAGAAATATGATTCTCATGTACTCGCCTATGGAATTAAATATAAAGGCGATGGATTTAGTGCAAGCGGGAGCTTTTTAGAGGAGTGCTCTAAAGGCAATCACCTTTTAGCACTTATTGTACAAATTTATTTGATTAATAAAAAGCTTTTTCATTAATTTGATGTTCATTTGATATATGAATTGATAAGTGATCTTAAATCAATTAATAAAGTCCTTGATACATAACTAACATGAAGAAAATCATGATGAGATCATGATATTGAGATTCTTATCATGTGTAATTATGTTAGTATCAAAATTATCCATAGTCATAGGAATAATGAGACAGGACATTATTATTACAAATAGACTAGCACATGTTACACTCCTTGATTGGATCGAGTAGTAGATCTCATAATCTATAAACATGAGATGTTTAGAGTTAAAATGTGGATGCTTGCTAAGTGTAGCTAAGTACATTGGATGACCAACTATGAGACAATCATATGGATAATCTATTCAAATATCAATGATAGTCTCATCATAGCAATGATGCAAATATCCTTAGACTTGAGGTACTCAAGGATATCTTGAATATTGATTCCGTATTTTGACACTATTCGTCGTTGCCTCAGAGAGGTAGCTCATAAAGTGGCGATTGGATGCAACTTGAGGTATTCGAAGGTAATTGGGTAACCAATAAAGGATTCAACACTCTTGATAGAAGGAGTGTATACCCATCGCCTCTTGTCGTGGTCATTACTCGGGAATATCTGGCCGGATGTAAATATCATAAAGATAGTCTTCAATGACATATCTAATAGAGTAATGAGCCTCAAGGACAAGAACTAATATTGCTTGGACTATACATGACGTAGTCAGTCTAGTGTGAGTTAACACATGTCCATACTTGGACTAGTAAGTTTTGTAAAATGTTAGAAAGTGTTAATAGGAGTGACTAACATTGGTTAGCCTTTGCCTTTGCATATGGTGTGCACAATTGCCTCAAATTGGTACTAATATTTGACACAGACTGATGATTGATAGCTAAGACATGTTGTTCATGCCTGCGAATGTCAACACTGAAAAGGTCATGGCTTGAGTCACGGGTAGACAACCCATGAAAGAAGGCCTCAGGGCTGTGAATTGCCATTCATGCCCATGAAAGCCTTATAACCAGAATTTTGCATTTTGATTTCTATGATGAAATTATATGGTATCGGTATGCACACACACCTTGAATGATTTAATAAGATGGTATACAATATGATAACTTGAACATAAATATAAATGTGCTTATCATGCATAAGGTACCATGTGAAAATCATAAATTGGACTATGAAATGAGATAAATAACCAGTTTTTAATTATAAACTCCTATTCTCTTTATGAGGACTAGCATAAGATAAATGGTGTGCTATTAAGGGGGTTAAATACCATATTTTATCTAGCGCATGGATTTATTATTTAGATACAAGGTGGCTTAAGCTCGAGTGAGAGCACCCTTGATCTCATATGTATGCAGTTATTATATTTTACTCAGTCAAGGTGGCTTAAACTCGGGTGAGAGCGCTCTTAACTTGAGAAGCTCAGTTGAGCACTACATAAATAGATACAATTAATGAGTAGGGTGACTTAAGCAGTGTTTCACAACCCACATCTAGGTACTCTAGGTCTTGAGTATTGGGCAATGATAATAAACCCAGTAATAAGGAAAGTAACATAGATTTATGGAAACCGGATACAGTTATATTCTATAAAAGAATGAGGAAAACCATTAACCAGGTTTAGGGAAATAGGAAATATGGGAATTTGTGTTATATAATATGAATGCAATATGGGTATGGTTAATTGGATTCATATATGTGTATTATGGCATGTTTGTGCTCTAATTCAATAGATTAAGTATATATGACATATATGGATATATGATGGCTTTGTCGAGCACACAGGTATGTACACAGTACATATATGCTATGATATGGTATGAATACATGTTAGAATTTTTACGCTTATATGTACCACTAAGCGTTTAGTTGCTTAGCTTGTGGGTTTCCTTGCACATAGGTTTGGAGCTGTTATATAGTTAAGTTGGCAAGAAGATGAGTGCAAGCCCATCAGAGCAATTAAAGAAGACCTATATTTGGTTTCTTTTTATTTCATTTGTCATATTCTCATGACACGGGATAAAGACAGTTAGTTATTCATGTTTTCAATGATTAAAGACATATAATTGTAGTGGTTCATTTTAATTAATGATTATTTTGTAATAAAGGGCTTATGAAAGCCAAACCACTTTATTTTGGTAATAAGGATATAGTATTTATACAGACATAGAAATTTTAATTATACAATATTTGGTTTATTCACTATATGGAAAACATATGCTTTTATTATGCATGTTATACAAACTTATGAACATGATATAAGTATATTGATTAAGACATGAAAGTTTTTAATGGGAATAGATTTATAAGGCATCCAATCATGTGGCATCTATTGATATAATGAGATTTTGTTCTACTATATGGGTAGGTATTATAGATTACGTGACCATGAACACAAAAAAAAACCTTCTATGCTCTAAATCATAAATTTTTATATGGTTATCATATGGATAACAAGAAAAGGACAGTAAAATGAGATGAATAACTAGATTATAACCATTAATGTTCATTGTCTATATGAGGACTAGCATAGAATTGATGGCATGCCATTGAAGGGGTTACGGTACCATAGTTTATATCACATGGATTTATATTTTTGAAGATAAGGTGACTTAAGCTTGTGTGAGATCACCCTTTATCCCATATGGATGCAACTACTATTTTATACTCAGTTAAGATGGCTTAATTTCGGGTGAAAGTGCTCTTGACTTGAGAAGCTCAGTTGAGTAGTTATATAGATCGATATAGATAGTGATGCAAGCTAAGGAATAGATCATGGTTTTTCACGTAAAGGAGATGGGAGATTGGTTATGCCACTTGGACCAATTACAAGATTAATAGAAAATAAGCTTAAGGAAGCCTTGCAAACATATATTCAAAGTTTGGTGACAAGAGACATCAAAAAAGTGGAATGGATCAAGTTTGAGGAGACATCATTATGGGGAGGACTAAACCTTATAACATCTGTTGAACCTTGAGGCGTATTTTCATCATTTTTATGCTAACAAATAAAATAATAATAATGTATTTAACAATACTTGTGTTCTAAGCTTGTTGAATATGATGTATCTTGAATAGAATATGATGCAAGAATGAAAGACAACTTTTAAAAATCAAAATAAGAAGAAAAAGCAGAATTGTGAATGGAATTTCAAAGACAACTTTTCTCTCCCATTCTAGGTATGCTCAGCATCATTCCTCCCTTTAAAAGGTGGAATTTTCATTTTGATGGAATTGATGTTGCTCTCACGCTTATCTCCTCCTCTCCTCGTTGAATGGGTATGATCTTCATCTCCATAGGAATCAAAGTCCTCATCTTCTTCTTGAGGCCGAAACCTCCCTATTCCAGAATTGTGAATGTTCCATTTCCCATGAGTCTGTGACTCTTCTTTTGTTTTTCTGGAATTTGAAGTGCTTTGTCGTCTCACCTCTTCAATTTTTTGATCTTGTGTCTCCATCTTCTCATTAAAAGATTCAATCATGGAAAATAACCTTTGGAATTCAGATTGGACAGCCTCTAATGGTATGAGTTTCAGCTGGTCCTCACATTCTGATGCGGAACCCCAAAGACCGTGCCTTGAAACCCCTCAACAAGACAAGGTAAACAAACCTTAAGCTATGGTGATCACAGATTGAATCTGACCCAAAGCTAACCAATGTAGCAAAGAACCAAGATTATAAGATTTAATAAGAATAGCCACGCCATAAGCAATATCACTTGATAAGTAACTAATTCCTAAAGGTAACAAAGAGATGCAAATCTGCCTCACTTTAAAGAAAAACACTCAAATTCGTTTTTATTCATTGATGTCTTGTAAAAGAAGCCTAGATGAGTATTTATAGCCCTAAGTCTTTGAATCCTTTATGGTAAAGGATAACTAAATCCTATTCTAACTCAACTCCTAAATGTACAGCCATATTCTAACTCAAATTCTAAAAAGTAGAGTCCTACTTGAATTAGGACACTAATTAAATCCTTCTAAAATAAGACAAGTGGTGGGTTGGGCTTTATTTCTTTGGCCCACATGTCTATCACTAATTAAAGCCTAAGGTAATTTAAATTAGGCAGCCCACATACATAATTAAGCCCAATTACAAGTTAAGCCCAAATCCCATAAATAGGCACATGCATGGCACATGATCTTGAGCACATGGTTGGCACATGATGTCTTCCACATGGATGGCACATGTCTTGCACATCTTTGGCACATGACTCCTAGCACATGATTTGCACATGACTTGTAATCTTCAATTTTATGGACTTTGTCTTGTTTAGCCCATTTGAATTGAATCTTCATGAAAGACTCCCTTGATCTTCACTTTAGGCTTCCCTTTGTGTATTATTGGCCCATAAGCTTGATTGTGAATTTTAGGCCCAATAAGACAACAAATGCTCCAATGTGGCCTTCTATGACTTGGAACATGCCCCACATTGAATATGATCATATGAAAAAGCTTTTGAACTCCTTTTATGCCTATTTCAATGATATAAGATTGCTCCTCTCCATTGACAAAAGATTGTAGTTCATTTCTTTCATGTATGGTTCCCGTGCATATATCACATTCACTACTTCCCCTTGCATTTTCCTTTAACATGGTTAGTAATTCAAGAAAGTAATAATGAAGTAAAAGGACATCACAATCACTCCCTCACGTGTTTCTCTTAGAAACAGACTATATACCACTTGTGTTTCACACAAATAATGGCTTTTACCCTCTGTTAAGCTCACCACTCTTGCCTTTTACCGCTCAAAATTTGAATCTCAAAATTACAAGTAAGAACCAGAAACAAAAACAAACAATATGCAAGTGATCTATGCTAAGAATTAACAATGAACCCTATCAAGAATGAATGGAACAAAGTCTAGAAGCAAACTGTTGTGAAAGAAATTTATATTTAAAGTTATACACGAATTTAAATAGGTGCATGCCACTGATTTTTGTTCAAATTAAATCTAAGAATGCAAATTAGACTTAACTAAGGTAATTAGATACAAAAAGGACTGAATTAAAAGAATGAAAACTTAAGAGCACAAAGAATTAGACAATATTGAAAAAAAATTCAGAATCGGTTTCCTCCTAGTAAGTAGCCGATTGTCCCTTAATTAAAACCGTATTCAACCTTAATTTATCACCAACTAGCAAGAACTCAAGGTATATTCACTAGATAAGCTCAATTCCTCAAGATCAAATCAATACTCAATATGATCACTAAGGTATTTGAATTCAAAAGCTGTACTTTTCAACCTCAAAACCAATTATTTAAGTTGGATTGCAGTAGTTTATGATGATACCAAACAATTCCAGCAATCAAAAATCACAAGATTTCAACTTGAAGCTCAAAATAGCACAATTTCACAATTTTAGTGCTAAATTCGAAATTCTGATTTTTTTTTCTTTGTTTTTTAATCAAATAACACTAAACTAATGCTTAATGAATCTCAAATATATCAAAGAATTGAAAAGAAATCCAAACTTGCAATTTTACTCTTTATGGTATAAATTTTTCCTAAGGTACCTCTAATGGCAAAATTTAAATCTAAGTTAACAACTATAAAGCAATTTTAAAGGATAGATAATGATTACCTAACCAAAAGCTCTGATACCAAACTTATGCGGAACCCCAAAGACCGTGCCTTGAAACCCCTCAACAAGACAAGGTAAACAAACCTTAAGCTATGGTGATGATAGATTGAATCTGACCCAAAGCTAACCAATGTAGCAAAGAACCAAGATTATATGGTTTATTAAGAATAGCCATGCCACAAGCAATATTACTTGATAAGTAATTAATTCCTAAAGGTAATAAAGAGACGCAAATCTGTCTCACTTTAAAGAAAAATACTCAAATTCGTACAAGAAACCTAGATGAGTATTTATAGACCTAAGTCTTTGAATCCTTTATGGTAAATGATAACTAAATCATGTTCTAACTCAACTCCCAAAAGTACATTCATATTCTAACTCATATTCTAAAAAGTAGAGTCCTACTTGAATTAGGACGCTAATTAAATCCTTCTAAAATAAGACAAGTGGTGGGTTGGACTTTATTTCTTTGGCTCATATGTCTATCACTAATTAAAGCCTAAGGTAATTTAAATTAGGCAGCCCACATACATAATTAAGCCCAATTACAAGTTAAGCCCTAAATCACATAAGTAGGCACATGGTTGGCACATGATCTTGAGCACATGGTTGGCACGTGACTTGTAATCTTGAATTTTATGGACTTTGCCTTGTTTAGCCCATTGGACTAGTCCATGCAAGATGGTTCTTCACACACCCCAAGATAAGTAATGGGCCTTGGGTCTTCAATCAACTCCATCTTCTTTGTCATGCATGCATCTTTTGTGATCTCCTTAGTGACCAAGCTTTGAACATAGCCTTGCATTGCTTGCCTTAGTTTGTTAGCCCTTGATCTTGTGATCTCACCACTTGGCATGACTAGTGCTGATGCGGAACCCCAAAGACCGTGCCTTGAAACCCCTCAACAAGACAAGGTAAACAAACCTTAAGCTATGGTGATCACAGATTGAATCTGACCCAAAGCTAACCAATGTAGCAAAGAACCAAGATTATAAGATTTAATAAGAATAGCCACGCCACAAGCAATATCACTTGATAAGTAACTAATTCCTAAAGGTAACAAAGAGATGCAAATCTGCCTCACTTTAAAGAAAAACACTCAAATTCGTTTTTATTCATTGATGTCTTGTAAAAGAAGCCTAGATGAGTATTTATAGCCCTAAGTCTTTGAATCCTTTATGGTAAAGGATAACTAAATCCTATTCTAACTCAACTCCTAAATGTACAGCCATATTCTAACTCAAATTCTAAAAAGTAGAGTCCTACTTGGATTAGGACACTAATTAAATCCTTCTAAAATAAGACAAGTGGTGGGTTGGGCTTTATTTCTTTGGCCCACATGTCTATCACTAATTAAAGTCTAAGGTAATTTAAATTAGACAGTCCACATACATAATTAAGCCCAATTACAAGTTAAGCCCCAAATCACATAAGTAGGCACATGCATAGCACATGATCTTGAGCACATGGTTGGCACATGATGTCTTCCACATGGATGGCACATGTCTTGCACATGTTTGGCATAGGACTCCTAGCACATGATTTGCACATGACTTGTAATCTTCAAGGTTTATGGACTTTGCCTTGCTTAGCCCATTTGAATTTAATCTTCATGAAATGCTCCTTTTTATCTTCACCTTAGGCTTGCCTTTATGTATTATTGGCCCATAAGCTTGATTGTGAATTTTAGGCCCAATATAGCAACGAATGCTCCAATGCTGCCTTATGACTTGGAACACGCCCCACATTGAATTGGATCATATGAAAAGACTTTTGAACTCCTTTAAGGCTCATTTCAATTATATAAATATTGCTCCACTCCATTGAAAAAAGATTGTCGTTCATATTCTTCAATTATGGTTCCCGTGCATACATTAAGTGCATCATTCTCCTTTTGTGAAGATTGACTTATATGTCCTTGATCTACATCAAATCCAACGAGCTAATGATATCAATTAAATCCAACCCATTAATCATGAAATCTAATTTCAATAGTTTAGACATATTCTTATAGAGCAGGCTTGAGGCAACTCAACAACCTTAACTCTAGAATAACTCTGGTTTTCCTCATATTAATGGAAGACATAAGGCTTAATTGTTTATTTAGCGAGGGATTTCTTTGTTAAGTCTCATCATGTTAGTGCATGCTTTTATATATCATACATTCATCACATAAACATATAAAGATAGTTACATTAACTGTATAACATGATTATGGACATACTAAAGTCAATCTCTTGAGCCAAAAAGAAATTGACTAGGTTTTACCTAGGTATATGCATGAATTTACAACCCAAAATAGAAATAAAATTCCTATTTCTAAGTCTACTTGTTTATGGCACCACCTCATTTGCTCCTTCCTCTTTTATATCTTCATTATATCATAATCCTATATAATCTAATTACATATTTCAAAATATAGAAAACCTCAATTTATATTTGAGGGGAGTAAGATGAGAAGAGAAATACACAAGAAAGAAAGAGAGGTAGGGACATGCAGATCCTGTTTACCATAAAACAAAACAAATTCATGCATGCTCAATTACATTGGACCTAAATCCATAATCATCTATCATGTCTTTCCATATACCCCTAACATACATTCTCTAATGCATAAAATCAAATAATGACAATTTTGGATTTCAATTTGAAAATTGATTCAACGCTTGAACCAAAATTGTCTACTTGTATTGTTTCGGTTAATTTAATTTTGTATGTCATTTAAATGTGGAATTTAAAATTTAATCAAATTAAATTAAATTCCATATTTTCAGAATTAATTCAAAATTAATTCATCTTTAAATCAAAATATTATAATTTTAAAATTAAACAATTTAATTTTAATATGCACCAATTTCTAGTCATACTAGAATTACCATTGCTCAACTTAAATTAATTCAAAATGAATTTTAAAAAATTATAAAAATTTCTAGTATGACTATAACCTCAAATTACCATTCTAATTATCTTTAGGTCAGCTCAATTTGATCAAAATATTTTTAGCACAAGCCAAAATTACTAAGACAAACGAACCAATACACTTAAACGTCAAAACGACTCATTCGATATCTAGAATTTTTTAAAATTTTAAATTCATGAAAAATAATTTTAGCATGTATATAACATTAAAATAACATATTTTTGATCACATAAAAATTATTTCAAGGTACTGTCAACAAAATAATCACATACAAAACAATTCAAACAAAACAGTCTTACCGGATATGCCAAAATAGTCCCCTTTTTGTATTTATTTGAAAAATTAATTAAAATAATATTTAATTAATTATTGAATACTTACAGAGGAATAAATACATTCTCAATATGTATAAATAAATTTTTTACAATCAAATTATAAGAAAAATATAAACAGCCTCATCAATTAAACCAAACAACAACACATGTTCATTAACAAGACAATTTTCAGCAATTTGAAATAAATCTAAAATTAATTATTTGAATCACATTCAAACAAATTTTCAATCAAAATAATCATTCTTAATTATCTCATTATCATATTAGTGAAACAAAAATGTGTAAAACATATTTTATAAATTAATTTTAATTTTTCAAATCTATTGATCCAAAATTATCAAAATAGTGCAATTCCATTTCATTTTCAATTAAAATTAATTTTAATTGACATAAGATGTCTCTTATACCACTGTTGGGTCTTGAAAGAAAAATCTCATTCATAAACACAACTAAAAAATAAAAATTCAAAATCCAAAACAATGATCTTTCTCATTCCATTAAAATTAATTTATCAAACGTAGAGGTTAGAAATTATACCTTATAATTTCTTGAGTTGTTATTCAAATCTTCACCTTGTTGGGTTGTAGCAAATCACAATAATTCACACTATGATGTCCTTAATGATAATCCACGTGAAGAATGAAGAAGAAACTAACAAAAGAAATGGTTTGAACAAATATAGAGTGTTAGATTTAAAAGTGTTCTTGAGAGAATTTTTCTTGTGTCTTAAAAAAAATTTTGATGAAAAATTATTTTCATGTCTTTTTTATGATAATTGATGTCTTTTCTATTTGAATCATATTCAAAGAAAATATCAAAATGAATAGTGATTGCCAATTATGGCCTAATTAAAGCCAAAGAAAGCCAATGGCAACAGTGTCAGCATGTTATGTGTTGTGCCATGCATGTGATAGACCTGATGTGGGCTGCTGGTGGGCAGGCCAGCTAGCCCCACAGGCTCGTACCCTCTCAAATAAATTTTTCGTGCAATCTTATCGCGATCCATTCTGAAATAATTCTCTCATATTTTTTAATCTCATTTAATACCATTTTACTCATTCTCCATATCTTCAATATGTGTGACCCATTAGATTCCTAGTTATATTTGTCACTTAAATTAACAATTAATTTATGCAAGTCATTAGCGGTATCTAGCAACACATCAAGACCCCAATTGACCGGAAAGTTAATGGTTTGACTACGAACCTTTTTATAGACAATTTTCATGCAATTATTTCTTTCACCATTTATACCCCACTTGGTTTAGAGTATGGACATGTGTCAACTTCCTCTAGACTGACTACATCACCTCTAGTCCAAGTAATGTTAGTTCTTATCCTTGAGGCTCATTACTCTATTAGACATGTCATTGAAGACTATCTTCATGACATTTCTACTTCGGCTAGAGATTTCCAAGTAATGACCTTCACAAAAGGCCATGAATATACACTGTTTCTATCAGGAGTGGTGAATCTTTTATTGGTCAACTAATTAGCATCCAAGATATCCTTGAGTACCTCAAGTCTAAGGATGTTTGCACCATTTCTATGTTGAGTCTATCATTGATATTTGAATAGATTATCCATATGATTGTCTCATAGCAGGTCATCCAATGTACTTAGCTACACTTAGCAAGCATCCACATATTAACTCTAAACATCTCATGTTTACAGATTATGAGATCTACTGCTCGATCTAATTAAGGAGTGTAACATGTGCTAGTCTGTCTAGATTAATAATGTTCCGTCTCATTAATCCTATGACAAGAGATAATTTAGATACTAACATTATTACACATGATAATAATCTCAATATCACGATCTCATCCTGATTTCCTTCATGTTATGTTATGTATTAAGTACTTCATTAATGGATTTAAGATCACTATTAATTCATATATCAAATGACATCAAATTAATGTAAAAATCTTTTATTAATCAAATAAATTTATACAATAAGTGCTAAAGCTAAAAGTGATTGCCTTTTAGCGCATGTGTTTTAATTGTAGGGTTGTTAATTGCATAACAATTAAGTATCACCATCCTATACCTAGATTAGATGACATGTTGGATGAGTTGCATGGTGCATGTTTGTTTACTAAGATTGTTTTAATGAGTGGATATCACCAAATTAGATTGAATGTGGGTGTTGAATGGAAAACAACTTTTAAAATTAAACATGGTTTGTATGAGTGGCTTGTAATGCCTTTTGGGCTAACTAATGCCCCTAGCACTTTTACGAGATTAATGAATCATGTTTTGTGTGAATTTATTAGAAAATTCGTGGTTGTTTACTTTGATGACATTTTGATATATAGCAAATTACTTGATGAGTATGTATGTCATCTTAGGGCTGTTTTAGATGCACTTAGGAAGGAAAAGTTGTTTGCTAAGCTTACAAAGTGCACATTTAGCATGGATAGAGTTATATTCCTAGGATATGTGGTTAGTGCTAATGGAATCGAGTTTTAAAAAAAAGATTGAGGCTATTCAAAGTTGGTTGAATCCTAGGGATGTAAGTGATGTTAAGAGTTTTCATGGACTTGCTAATTTTTGTATGAGGTTTGATGCAGCAACCACCTAGAATCTAAGTCTAGACAACCTCCAAATCAATTTGATACAAATCTTAAGCATAACCAATTGCAAGATTAGACTCTTCACCCCCAAAACAGCAAGGAATTGGTAACAAAGAGTATGAAGAGAGAATTGGATTCATGCCACAAATTAATACCAACCTGATAAGTGAAAACAATCCTTGGTATATCAATGGAGATCACACCTCCCACTTGAAAAACACTCAAGAACACTCAAATTTTGATCTTAATCACCAATCTGATTGTCTTACATGCATAAGGAGGTATTTATACCTCTACAAACCAAACCCAAGGTGCAAAAATGAAGAAAAGACCAATCTGACCCTAATGACTTAAGGACAAACGAATGGGCTTAATTTTATAAGGCTTACACACCAAAGACAAGTTAAAATAAGGCTGATCATGTGTCTTTAAATGAAATTACATTCCAATAATTAAAATAAAACAGCCCACTAAATTTAATCTTAGGCTCAACCATGACATAACATAAGTCCACCTTAACATAACATATTGCACATGAGTTGAACCTTGTAATATAGACTTCTTCTCTAGCCCATTAGGCTAGTTGTCTTCACCATCACATGCCCCAATGAGTGTCACAAGCTTTGGATCGCCAACTGATTCCATCTCTTTAAGCCTGACCCAAGCCTTTTCCTTGATATCTCTTGTCTTTAAGCTCTGAATATACATTTGCAAGGCTGCCTTGAGCTTGTTTCTACTTGATCTTGATGCAGCAACCACCTAGAATCTAAGTCTAGACAACCTCCAAATCAATTTGATACAAATCTTAAGTTTTAAACAATTGCTAGATTAAACTCTTCACCCCCAAAACAGCAAGAAATTGGTAACAAATAGTATGAAGAGAGAATTGGATTCACGCCACAAATTAATTACCAACCTAATAAGTGAAAACAATCCTTGGTATATCAATGGAGATCACACCTCCCACTTGAAGAACACTCAAGAACACTGAAATTTTGATCTTAAATCACCAATCTGATTGTCTTACACGCATAAGGAGGTATTTATACCTCTACAAACCAAACCCTAGCTGCAAACATGAAGAAAAGACCAATCTGACCCTAATGAGTTAAGGACAAACGAATGGGCTTAATTTTATAAGGCCTACATACTTAAGACAAGTTAAAATAAGGCTGATCATGTGTCTTTAAATGAAATTACATTCCAATAATTAAAATAAAACAGCCCACTAAAATTAATCTTAGGCCCAACCATGACATAACATAAGTCCACCTTAACATAGCATATTGCACATGAGTTGAACCTTGTAATATAGACTTCTTCTCTAGCCCATTAGGCTAGTTGTCTTCACCATCACATGCCCCAATGAGTGTCACAAGCTTTGGATCGCAAACTGATTCCATCTCTTCAAGCCTGACCCATGCCTTTTCCTTGATATCTCTTGTCACTAAGCTCTGAATATACATTTGCAAGGTTGCCTTGAGCTTGTTTCTACTTGATCTTATAATTGGAACACGTGGCATCACTAATCCATCTCCTCCATGGCATGTAAGATCATTTTTGTTATCTTGGTTCGCATCATTCCCTCCCTCCACAAAACGATTCGTCCTCGAATCACCTGCATTATCAAAATGAGAAAGGTCAGCAACATTAAAAGTTGTTGAAACACCATACTCACCGGGTAAGTCAATCTTATAGGCATTGTCATTGATCCTCTCAACCACTTGAAAAGGTCCATCGCCTCTTGGATTTTCTTTGGTTAGGAAATCTCTCTTTCCTAAAATGCACCCATACCCAATCTCCAGGTTCAAATTTCACAACTTTACGTCCTTGGTTGGCTTTTTGTGCATAACTTTTGTTCTTTAACTCAATGTGCTGCTTTGCCTTCTCATGTATGGACTTAACCAAATCTGCCTTCTTTTGTCCATCTAAGTTAGAAATATCATTCACAGGTATAGGCAACAAATCCAAAGGGGTTAGCGGATTAAAACCATAGACAATTTCAAATGGAGAATAACCTGTTGATGAATGAATGCTTCTATTATATGCAAATTCTACTAATGGCAAACAATCTTCCCAAGTTTCCAAATTCTTTCCAACAACAGCACGTAATAATGATCCTAAAGTTCTATTAACCACTTCAATTTGACCATCTGTTTGAGGATGACAAGTAGTAGAAAATAGCAACTTTGTTCCCAACTTTCCCCACAGCACACGCCAAAAATGACTCAAAAACTTAGAATCTCTACCAGAAACAATAGTTTTAGGAACACCATGCAAACGCACAACATCCTTAAAGAACAAATTAGAAATATATGTAGCATCATCAGTTTTATGGCAAGCGATGAAATGTGCCATCTTGCTAAACCTATCAACTACAACAAAAATCCTATCTCTTCCCCTTTTAGTCCTGGGCAGTCCCAACACAAAATCCATAGAAATGTCAATCCAGGGCTTACTAGGGATGGGTAAAGGATTATACAACCCATGAGGTTGAATTCTTGACTTGGTTTGCTTACATGCAACACACCTAGAGCAAATTTTCTCAACATCTTTCTTCATATTAGGCCAATAAAAATGCTCATGCAAGATGTCAAGTGTCTTAGCAATACCAAAATGACCCATCAAACCACCATTATGAGCCTCACGCACAAGCAACTCATGCATGGAACAATTAGGCACACACAGTTTATTTTCTCTAAATAAATAGCCATCATGCCTATAAAACCTTTGAAATGCAGATTGTTCACATGCATTATAAATATTTGAAAAATCAGAATCAGAAGCATACAATTCCCTTATATATTCAAATCCCATCAATCGAGAACTCAAAGTAGTAATAAGAGTATATCTTCTAGATAATGCATCAGCAACCACATTTTCCTTACCTTGTTTGTATTGAATCACATAAGGAAAGGTCTCAATGAACTCCAACCATTTGGCATGTCGTTTGTTCAACTTACCTTGACCCTTGAGATGCTTTAAAGACTCATGATCACTATGAATCATAAACTCTTTAGGCCAAAGATAATGCTGTCAAGTCTCCAAAGCCCTCACCAATGCATACAACTCCTTGTCATACGTGGAATAATTCAGTTGTGCACCACTCAACTTTTCACTAAAGAAAGCAATTGGTCGCCTACCCTGCATCAAAACAGCACCAATACCTATCCCGGAGGCATCACATTCAATCTCAAAAGTAGAATTAAAATCAGGCAAACTCAAAACAGGTGCAGAATAAAGTTTATCTTTCAAGGTATTAAATGCAAGTTCTTGCGCCTCGCCCCACTTAAACCCCACATCCTTTTTAATGATTTCAGTTAAAGGAGCAGCAATGACACTAAAATCCTTTACAAACCTCCTGTAAAAGCTAGCAAGGCCATGAAAGCTCCTAACATCACTAACATTCCTAGGGGTTGGCCATTCTTGGATAGCCCTTATCTTCTCCTCATCAACCTCAATTCCATTGGCACTCACCACATACCCTAAGAATATAACTCTATTCATGCAAAATGTGCACTTTTTAAGTTTAGCATACAATTCTTCTCTCCTAAGTGTATCCAAAACTGCCCTAAGATGATGTACATCTTCATCAACAGATTTACTATAAATCAAAATATCATCAAAATAAACAACAACAAATTTTCCAATGAACTGACGCAAAACATGATTCATCAATCTCATAAAAGTGCTAGGGGCATTGGTTAGACCAAATGGCATAACGAGCCACTCATATAAACCAAGCTTTGTTTTAAATGCTGTTTTCCATTCATCACCAACTTTCATCCTAATTTGGTGATATCCACTCATCAAATCAATCTTAGTAAAGACACATGCGCCATGCAGTTCGTCTAACATATCATCCAATCTGGGTATTGGATGGCGATACTTAACTGTTATGCGGTTCACAGCCCTACAATCAACACACATGCGCCAACTCCCATCCTTTTTTGGCACCAAAAGCACCGGTACTGCACACGGACTAAGACTCTCACGGATATGCCCCCTTGCTAACAACTCCTCCACTTGCCTTTGAAGCTCTTTTGTCTCCTCGGGGTTGCTCCTATAGGCTGGTCGGTTTGGAATTTGAGCTCCTGGTATGAAATCAATTTGATGTTCAATTCCTCTTATTGGTGGCAATCCTTGTGGTAACTCTTCAGGAAATACATTCTCATATTCCTGCAATAAATAAACAACAACACTAGGCAAAGAAGGGTTAAGGTCAGCTTCATTAAAATAAGATTCCTTGTACATGAGTACAAGTAAACATTGTTGATTCTCAAAAGCCACTCTCATATCCCTTACTTTTGCATAAAAATTATTTTTCTTTGTACCACTCTCCTTTGGGCCAATTATTTGCTTTTCTTTTTGGGCCTCTTTTCCTCCCATTTTTCTCTCTTTTTTAGCCTCTTCTTTTCCTTTTCCTCTCATCTCTCTTATTTTGAAACTCTCAGCCGGGCCATTTTCTTTTTGCTCCTTTTCTCTCAATTTGGACTTTTTGGCTTCTTTTTGCATTTCTTCCTCCATGCTCCTTTTTAGCTTCATTTGATCTTCATAAACTTCACTAGGAGTCATAGGAGCCAGAATGATACGTTGATCTCCCATCATGAATGAGTGTCTATTTCTATACCCATCATGTGTCACCTTTCTGTCATATTGCCATGGCCTACCAAGCAACACATGACCTGCATGCATAGGTACTACATCACAAAGTACACGGTCAGAATATCTTCCAATGGAGAATGAAATTAAAACTTGTTTATTTACCCTTATCTCTCCACAATCATTAAGCCATTGTAGTCTATATGGCCTAGGATGTTTCAAACAATCCAGCCCCAACTTATCAACTAAAGTAGTACTTGCAACATTAGTACAACTTCCTCCATCAATTATAAGACTACAAATTTTGCTATTTATCAAGCATCTGGAATGGAAGATATTTTCCCTTTGTTCAACCCCATCCTCTTTCAATTGTACATTTAGTACACGCCTAGCCAACAGCATGCTCGGCCTCATCATCATCACTACAATCTTCAAATGAAGGCATTGAATCAGATTCTTTATCACTTTCAGATTCAATTACACCATTATCTTTCAATATCATAACCTTTTTATTTGGGCATTTAGATGCAATATGTCCATTGCCAAAGGCACTTAAAGCATTTTATGTTTCTATGCTTTTCAGTATTGGAAGAAGAAGTAGCATTAGCTTTAGGGTTACCTTTTTGCTCTACTTTACCCTTTTCTTCTCTTACCTTGTCTTTGGCTTTGTCTTCCCTTTTTGGCCATTTTGAGCTCCAATTAGATGTGTAACCCAAATAGGTTGGTTTGTTGGTTCCCTTTTGCTTTAGTTGCTTCTCCACCTTCATAGCCATATTCACCATCTCCTCTAACTCTAGATAGTGGTGCAGCTCAATAACATTTGCAATTTCTTTATTTAGACCAGCTAAGAAACGTGCCATGGTAGCCTCCCTATCTTCAGCAATATTAGCCCTCATCATAGCTATCTCCATTTCTTTATGATAGTCCTCAACACTTTTATTCCCTTGCCTTAAAGTTTGGAGCCTTTGATGTAGTTCCCTATAATAGTAACTAGGGACAAACCTCTTTCTCATGACTGCCTTCATCCCCACCCATGTGTTTATAGGCCTTTCCCCATTCCTACGCCTATTGAGGATGATTTGGTCCCACCATACCAAGGCATAGTCAGTGAATTCCACGGCTGCCAACTTTACTTTTTTTTCCTCAGAATAGTTATGACATTCAAACACCAATTCCACTTTTCTCTCCCACTCCAAGTAAGCATCAGCATCATTCCTACCATGAAAAGTAGGGATTTTCATTTTAATGCTCCCCAAATTACGATCTATCCGATTCTCCAAATTACGATCATGTTTTGCGTCAGTTTATTGGAAAAATATGTTGTTGTTTATTTTGATGATATTTTGATTTATAGTAAATCTGTTGATGAAGATGTACATCATCTTAGGGCAGTTTTGGATACACTTAGGAGAGAAGAATTGTATGCTAAACTTAAAAAGTGCACATTTTGCATGAATAGAGTTATATTCTTAGGGTATGTGGTGAGTGCCAATGGAATTGAGGTTGATGAGGAGAAGAGAAGGGCTATCCAAGAATGGCCAACCCCTAGGAATGTTAGTGATGTTAGGAGCTTTCATGGCCTTGCTAGCTTTTACAGGAGGTTTGTAAAGGATTTTAGTGTCATTGCTGCTCCTTTAACTGAAATCATTAAAAAGGATGTGGGGTTTAAGTGGGGCGAGGCGCAAGAACTTGCATTTAATACTTTGAAAGATAAACTTTGTTCTGCACCTGTTTTGAGTTTGCCTGATTTTAATTCTACTTTTGAGATTGAATGTGATGCCTCCGGGATAGGTATTGGTGCTGTTTTGATGCAGGGTAGGCGACCAATTGCTTTCTTTAGTGAAAAGTTGAGTGGTGCACAACTCAATTATTCCACATATGACAAGGAGTTGTATGCATTGGTGAGGGCTTTGGAGACTTGGCAGCATTATCTTTGGCCTAAAGAGTTTGTGATTCATAGTGATCATGAGTCTTTAAAGCATCTCAAGGGTCAAGGTAAGTTGAACAAACGACATGCCAAATGGTTGGAGTTCATTGAGACCTTTCCTTATGTGATTCAATACAAACAAGGTAAGGAAAATGTGGTTGCTGATGCATTATCTAGAAGATATACTCTTATTACTACTTTGAGTTCTCGATTGATGGGATTTGAATATATAAGGGAATTGTATGCTTCTGATTCTGATTTTTCAAATGTTTATAATGCATGTGAACAATCTGCATTTCAAAGGTTTTATAGGCATGATGGCAATTTATTTAGAGAAAATAAACTGTGTGTGCCTAATTGTTCCATGCGTGAGGCTCATAATGGTGGTTTGATGGGTCATTTTGGTATTGCTAAGACACTTGACATCTTGCATGAGCATTTTTATTGGCCTAATATGAAGAAAGATGTTGAGAAAATTTGCTCTAGGTGTGTTGCATGTAAGCAAGCCAAGTCAAGAATTCAACCTCATGGGTTGTATACTCCTTTACCCATCCCTAATCAGCCCTGGATTGACATTTCTATGGATTTTGTGTTGGGACTGCCTAGGACTAAAAGGGGAAGAGATAGATTTTTGTTGTAGTTGATAGGTTTAGCAAGATGGCACATTTCACCACTTGCCATAAAACTGATGATGCTACACATATTTCTGATTAGTTCTTTAAGGATGTTGTGTGTTTGCATGGTGTTCCTAAAACTATTGTTTCTGATAGAGATTCTAAGTTTTTGAGTCATTTTTGGCGTGTGCTGTGGGGAAAGTTGGGAACAAAGTTGTTATTTTCTACTACTTGTCATCCTCAAACAGATGGTCAAACTGAAGTGGTTAATAGAAATTTAGGATCATTATTACGTGCTGTTGTTGGAAAGAATTTGAAAACTTGGGAAGATTGTTTGCCATTAGTAGAATTTGCATATAATAGAAGCATTCATTCATCAACAGGTTATTCTCCATTTGAAATTGTCTATGGTTTTAATCCGCTAACCCCTTTGGATTTGTTGCCTATACCTGTGAATGATATTTCTAACTTAGATGGACAAAAGAAGGCAGATTTGGTTAAGTCTATACATGAGAAGGCAAAGCAGCACATTGAGTTAAAGAACAAAAGTTATGCACAAAAAGCCAACCAAGGACGTAAAGTTGTGAAATTTGAACCTGGAGATTGGGTATGGGTGCATTTTAGGAAAGAGAGATTTACTAACCAAAGGAAATCCAAGTTGGATCCAAGAGGCGATGGACCTTTTCAAGTGGTTGAGAGGATCAATGACAATGCCTATAAGATTGACTTGCCCGGTGAGTATGGTGTTTCAGCAACTTTTAATGTTGCTGACCTTTCTCATTTTGATAATGCAGGTGATTCGAGGACGAATCCTTTTGTGGAGGGAGGGAATGATCCGAACCAAGACAACAAAAATGATCTTACATGCCATGGAGGAGATGGATTAGTGATGCCACATGGTCCAATCATAAGATCAAGTAGAAACAAGCTCAAGGCAGCCTTGCAAATGTATATTCAGAGCTTAGTGACAAGAGATATCAAGGAAGAGGCTTGGGTCAGGCTTGTTGAAATGGAATCAGTTTGCGATCCAAAGCTTGTGACACTCATTGGGGCATGTGATGGTGAAGACAACTAGCCGAATGGGCTAGAGAAGAAGTCTATATTACAAGGTTCAACTCATGTGCAATATGAAGTATGGTATGGTTGTGTCGGTAAAATAAATGAACAAGTGAAAGGCCCTCAAGAGGGTGACAAAGGCAAAGAGAAAGAAAGATTAAGAGAAGAACCAAGACTGATTAGGTATGTACTTCAATGATAAAAATTTTGCATGTTGTTAATATGTATAGAATTATGCATTAAGGTTTGATATGCTTGTGTTTGTGATATGTTATATGATTTGTTGTGGCTTTTGATATTTTATATGGCAATGGGATCAAATGATGTGAAATAATTGAGACATATGAATGTAGTTAAAATATGGAAATTTTAGTATCAAAATGAATGCAAATGATGAATGTGGATTGATGCTAATTGATGACCCTGCTGTAGGGATTATGGAACAATCTTGACTATTTTGTTGTAACTTGAGTTCTGGAATTCCGTTTTTTATGCTATTTATTGGAAATGAAATTTAAGCCACAACGCTTTAATTTTTATTTAGACCATAAAATCTAATTATGTCTAGATTTGCCCAGAAAAATGCATGAAGTTCAAATCTAGAATCTATCCAGAAAATGCTGCCAATTCTGGGTAGAAAATTTTTGTGATGAACCAGTATTCAATTGATCATAACTTTTGATAGAAATGAGATTTAAGTGATTTTTGATGCATATGAAAGCTAAGACAATAAGATAAATAGTTTTAGAAAACCAGAACTCCCAGTTTAAAATATAAATGGGCTAAAAATAAATTCCCAAAATAGGTATGAAATCTGCCGTATGTAAAAACATAAAATATTGGGCTTTTGTATGTGTTGTGATAATTATATGTAATAATTAATGTGAATATTTACTTTAATGATAATTATAAATGTTTAAAAAAATTATTTATGTATGAGATTTTAGTGCAACAATAATGGGAATAAAGAACAAAAATAAATAAGCATAATTATGATAATTGAATAATATTGTCATTTTTGGAAAATATTGTGAATTAATTTAAAAATAGTTAAGCCCTATGACACCTAATCTAGAACTAGAATAGAGAATAGTTTGGAATGTCAATAAGGGGATTTAAGGCACTCGGTGCCAAATATGAAAGCCGGTAATGACAATTTATAAATGCGCTCGGCGAAAAATTATTAAGCCAGTAATGATAATATTATAAAAGCCGGTAATGACATTCTTATAAAGCGCTCGACGCAATATTATGAATAACCTCATTATTCATATTAATTATTTCGGTTATAGGTGTTATGGGCACAAGATAAATGAAAAATAATAATAATGTTAAAGTATGTATTTTGCTAATGTTATATGAATTAAATTTGTTAACTATTACATGTTGAATGAAATTTATTTGATTTTATATAATTCTTTATTTTATGCCTTATTTATTAAAGGGTTAATTAATATGTAAGAAAATATGTATATGTAAAATTTTTATCATTGAAGCACCACTAAACTAGTACTTAGCGCGGGTGGTTTCCTTTCGCGCAGGTTTAGAAGGGTAGCTGTAGATATTAGAATTGCAAGAGTCACTTCCCTCCCCTCCCCTCCTGTTGATGGTGCATTTGTTGATAACAATTGTCATACAAGAAGCAAATGGATGATAGTGAGTTGGTAGGTTGCATTATGCTCCCCTCTATAACTCCCGAGCTTCAAAAGCAATATGAGAATAAGGATGCTAATACCATTATGTATCATCTTAGTGAGATTTTTGATGAGAAAGCTCGAACCAAGCGATATGAGATATCCAAGTTTCTCTTCCACTCCAAGATGATAGAGGGGACTTCTCCAGTGCAGCATGCATTAAAGTTTAATGGGTACATTGACCAATTGGCTACTTTAGGGTTTGTAATGGATCATGAGTTAAGTATAGACTTAATTCTCCGAAGTTTTCTTGATAGTTATGCACACTTCGTGCTAAACTATTAGATGAACAAGATATCCACTTTGATCCCTGAATTGATCAATATGCTCAAGACAGTTGAGCCTTATGTTATTGAGGTTAATATTGTTTATATTAATTATGCATGGGTATTGGATACTAGATGTGGCTCACATATAATTACTGATATGCAGAGCCTAATGAACAATAAATAGCTCAAGAAAGGAGAATCAGACTTGTGTGTTGGCAATGGAGAAAGAGTTGCTACATTAGTTGTAGAAACTTATGTATTGACACTCCCTAGTGGACTTATTTTAGAATTAGACAATTGCTTTTATGTTCTAGTTTTAACTAAGAATATTATTTTTATTTCTTATTTAACTAGAAAAGGATTTCACTTGACTATTAATGGCAATATTTGTTCTATATGCTTGAATGATATTCTTTATGGAACTGGCACATTATGCAATAGAATTTACATTCTTGACATGTCTAATTCAATCCTCAATATCGATAATAATAAAAGACAAAAGTTGGATAACCTAAAACATTGTATTTATGGCATTGTCACCTTGGCCATATAAAATGAGAGGCACATGACTATGTTATACAAGAATGGCGACTTAGGGTCATTTGATTATGAATCATATGACACATGTGAATCTTGTTTATTAGGCAAGATGACAAAATCACCTTTTAGTGAAAAGGATGAACATGCCAATGGACCATTAGACCTTGTACATAGAGATGTATGTGGATCAATGTCAGTGCATGCTAGAGGTGGTTTTATCTACTTCATTACCTTTATCGATGATTATTCACTATTTGGGTACTTATATCTTATGAGATATAAATCTGAAGTTTTTGAAAAGTTCAAAGAATTCAAAAATAAAGTAGAGAAACAACTTGGAAAAAGTATTAAAACACTTTGATAAGATCGAGGTGGAGAATACTTAAGTCAAGATTTTCAAGGTTATCTATGAGATAATGAGATTTTATCTCAATGGACTCAACCTTACACACCACAACATAATGGTGTGTCTAAAAGGAGAAACTGAACCTTGTTAGACATGGTGAGGTCAATGATGAGCTTTGTAGAATTCCCTAAGTCTTTTTGGGGTCATGCACTAGAGACTTATGTTTATATAATAAATAGAGTCTTTTCTAAGTTAGTTGATGTTACTCCATATGATATATGGAATAACAAGAGACCTATTCTTTCACATATGAAAGTATGAGGTTGTCCTAATTATGTGAATAGGACAATGTCAAACAAGCTAAAAGCTAAGTTTGATAAGTGTCTGTTTCACGAGTCATTTGGATATCAATTCTACCACCATTTGGAAAAAAGGTGTTTGTTTCAAAACATGTTATCTTCCTAGAGAAAGAGTTTCTTCTAAAAGAAGATAGTGGGAGAAAAATTGAAGTTGATGAAATTCAAAAGGCTCAAACATATGCAAATCAACTGTTTGAACCTGAATCTGTTGCTCATACAGATGAAGTAATAGTTATACTTTCTGAAATACAAGAACTTCTTAGATATAGTAGGATACACACTATTCTTGAGAGATATGGATTTCTGATAAGTGAACATAATGATGTATTGCTCATAGAGCATGATGAGCCTATTTCCTATAAAGAAATTCTAAATAGTTTAGAATTTGATAGATGGCTAAAAAGCTATGCAGTCAGAAATGGATTCCACATATGAAAACCAAGTATGGACTTTGATTGACCCACATGAAGGGATTAAACCTATTGAGTGCAAATGGGTCTTTAAGAAGAATACTGACATGGAAGGTAATATAGTTACTTATAAAGCTATGCGGGTAGCTAAAGGATATCGTCAAAGATAAGGTGTTGACTACAATAAAACTTTTTCTCCAATTGCTATGCTTAAATCCTTCACGATACTCCTAACCATTACTACTCATTATGATTATGATATTTGGCAAATGGATGTGAAAACAACTTTCCTTAATGAAAATCTGACTGAGGATGTGTACATGACACAACCTGAGAGTTTCACATCAAGTAATGGCAAAAAGGTATGCAAATTGTAAAGATCCATTTATGGATTGAAGCAAGCATCTAGGAGTTGGAACATCCGATTTGATAAGACAATCAAAGAGTTTGGTTTCTCCCAAAATGTGGATGAACCTTGTGTTTATAAGAAGGTTAGTGGGCATGCAGTCGCATTCCTAGTATTGTATGTAGATGATATTCTTCTTATAGGAAATGATGTCTCAATTCTTCAATCAATCAAAATTTGGCTTTCTAAGAATTTCTCCATGAAAGACCTTAGAGAAGCGACCTACATACTGGAGATAAAGATCTATAGAGATAGATCTAAAAGGTTTCTTGGTCTTTCTCAGTCTACATACATAAATAAGATGCTAAAGAGGTTTACCATGGAATAGCCAAAAGAGAATTAATTCCAATGACTCAGGAGATTACCCTCCCTAAGTCTATGTGTCTAAAGACACGGGATAAATGGACACATATGAGTAGGATTCCATATGCTTCAGATATTGGATCCATTATGTATGTCGTGTTAAGTACTAGACTTTATGTATCATATGCTCTGAGTGTTACGAGTAGATATCAGTCAGATCCCAACGAGAGGCATTGGGTGGTTTTCAAAAATATCCTTAAGTATTTAAAAAGAACTAAGGATGCATTCTTGGTTTATGGAGATGAGGAGCTTAAAGTAAGTAGGTATACGGATGCCATCTTCCAAGCCATATTTACACGTTAAATGGTGATGCAATAAGTTAAAAGAGTTTCAAACAAGAGACGACTACAGATTCCACAACTGAAGCAGAGTACACTGAATCTTCTGAGATAGCTAAGGAAGTGTTTGGATAAGGAAATTCATCATGGAGTTAGAAGTGCTTCCTAGTATTATTGATCCAATATCCTTATATTGTGATAAGAATGGAACCATTGCACAAGAAAATGAGCTACACTCTTATCAAAGATCCAAGCAGGTACTCAGACATTACCATCTAATTCAAGAAATCATAGGTAGACATGATGTAAAGATAGTGAGAGTTCTCACAAATTAGAATATAGCTGATCCTCTAACTAAGCCTCATTTCCAAAAGAAATATGATAGTTATGTACCTGCCTATGGTATAACGTATAAAAGCGATTGACATTAGTGCTGGTGGGAGATTGTTAAAAAGGTGTTTTAAAGGCAATTACCTTAGGAACTTGATGTACTCATTTATTATTAATAAACGACATTTTCATTATATGGTATTCATTGCATATGAATTGATATAGATCTTAGGCCATTTAATGAAGTCTTTGGTATGTAACACAACATAAAGGAAATCATGATGAGATCATGATGATGAGATTCCTATCATGTGCAATTGTGTTTATGCCTAAATAATCCCTAGTTATAAGATTAATAAGATAGGACATTGTTAATTTGGATAGACTAGCATATGTTATACTCTTTGACAAGGTCAAATAGTTGATCTCATAAGCTGATAACATGAGATGTTTAGAGTTAACATATGGATGCTTGCTAGAGTATCCAAGTATATTGGATGACCTACTAATGAGGTAATCGCATATGTATCTATTCAATCTCAATGATACTCAAGATTATCTTAGATACTGAATCCTATAGTTTGACTCCATTTCTTGTTGCCTCTCAAAGGTTGCTCATAGGGTGGTGATTGATTATACCATGAGGTATTTGAAGGTAATTGAGTAGTTAAAAAGGATTCACCACTCCCAATAGAAGGAGAGTATACCTATAGCCTATTGTAAAAATCCTTGGCCAAGGTGGTATATCTTGAAGAAGGTCTTTAAGGACATATCTGATCAGGGTAATGAGTCTCATAGATAAGAACTACTATCATTTAGACCAGATGTGATGTAATCAGTCTAGTGGGAGCTGACACACAGACCATGCTCTGAACCAAAATAAGATATAGTTTGGTAAAATGACGAATTGCACGATAATTGTCTATGGAAAAGTTTACAATCAGATTAGTGACTTTTCGGTCAATTGGGGGTCCTGATGTGTTGCTATATACTACTCATGTGAAATGGGCCTAGGATTCGATCCAAGACTTGAGAGAGAAATGATTTAGCCATGCTCCATGTCTCACAACTGTGACAAAGGTTGTCACACCTGTGACAAAGGGGAGTCACTGCCATGATACTACTATTCATAGCTGTGAAGGCCCCGATATTAGCTTTTGTGATTTTAGGTTTTTATATTTTGAATGGAACTCCTATGCTTGGGTTACGTTTGTGCAACCCTAATATGATTAGTGGATATATAAATAACCTTTTTAAGGGCCAAATTCGAAGTTGCCATGTTGAGAAATAATAGTTATTCTCTCATCTTCCTCTCAAAAAGGTTTAATCACCATTGCTAACACTTTGGTGCTTTGACACCTTATCTCGCTTTGAGGCTGCTTCTTTCATTCCTTCGTATGGATTCCCATTAGAGACAATCCAACCTTGGATTGTCATGGTTTGTAACAACCCAACTTGAAGGAAAGACTCATAAACTTAGAAGATTGAAAAGAAACAAACAAGGTAATCAACTTCTTTTATATGAATAGTTTAATCCAATTTTAATATTCATAAGGCATTCCATAGTTTTTGGGTTCAATTAACTTTAAATTTCCATTGTGTCATGCATGAGATACATGTTAAGAACCTAACATCTCTAACATTATCTTTCTTTACATCTAGGCAGCAAGAACCATGTCATCAAATGTGAACCTATGCTTAATTATGAATCCAACAAATTGATTGATCTGATCTTCTTTGATTTGCTAAGGAATTTGAGAATAGTTCTTAAAGCCAAAAAGATAGCATATGTCTGCTACCTTTCCCTCCAACTAGAGATGCATATATTGATGAACAGTTGGCATATAAGAAACATATGGATGATAGTGAGTTGGAAGGCTGCAGTATGCTTGCCTCTATATCCCTGAGCTTCAAAAGAAGCATGAGAACATGGATGCTAACACCATCATGTATCATCTATGGAAGATTTTTGATGAGCAAGCTCGAACAGAGCGATATGAGATATCTAAACTCCTCTTCAGCTCTAAGATGGTAGAGAGGACATCTTCAATGCAACATGCATTGAAGATGAGGAAGAAAGGCAAAATGACAACATCAAAAGTAAGACGAACTGCAATACCTATCTGGAGTCTTTAAAGAAAAAGAAGGATAAGACATTGGATGCACCTTTTCCATCAAGTATTTATTTTATTGAGGTTAATACTGCTTCTAGTAATAATGAATGGGTATTAGATACCAGATGTGTATGATGTTAGAGATGTGCCCTAAAGGCAATCACCTTAGGCACTTAATGTACTCATTTATTATTAATAAAAAGGCATTTACATTATATGGTAATCATTGCATAGGAATTGATATAGATTCTAAACCATTAATGAAGCCTTTGGTATGTAACATAGGATGAAGGAAATCTTGATGAGATTATGATAGTGAGATTCCTATAATGTATAATTATATTTATACTTAAATTATCCTCAGTCATAGGATTAATAAGACAGGACATTTCCATGGAGATCTATTTAATGTCAGTGATAATCTCATCATAGTAATGGTGCAAGTATCCTTAGACTTGAGATACTCAAGGTTACCTTAGACACTAAATCCTATACTTTGACACCATTCCTTGTTGCCTCTCAGAGGTAGCTCATAGGGTGGTGATTGGGTGTAACATGAGATATTCAAAAGTAGTTTAGTAGTTAATAAAGGATTCACCACTCCTGATGCAAGGAGAGTATACCTATTGCATCTTGTAAAGATCATTACTCAAAAATCATTGGACAAGGAGACAAGTCTTGAAGAAGGTTATCAAGGACATGTCAAATAGAGTAATGAGTCTCATAAATAAGAAATAATGTCATTTGGATTAGATGTGACATAGTCATTTGGAGTTGACACACAGTGCATGCTCTGAACCAAATGAGGTGTACTTTGTTGAAAAAAAGAATTGTATGGTAATTATCTATGGAGTGATTAAAAGTCAAACTACTGACTCTTTAATTAATTGGGTGGTCATGATGGGTTGCTAGATACTGCCCATGATCTACGAAGTCAAGGAAAATTTATTAGAAATCAAATATGGCTCAAAAGAGTTTGACTCATAGAATCCTAATTGGATTAGGATTCCTCCCGAGACTTGAGCTTCCAATATAATTAGAAAAACTATTAGATCACATGCATAGAGGGAATAAAGAAAATATAAAATGGATTTTGGATATGATTCGAGTGAAATAGGAAAATAATTGGACATTTTATAAGAGTCATAAAAATGGTCAAATCCAATTTAATTTAGGATTATTGACTTGGTCAACATTGGGCCATATACCTTAAGGATTAAAGGTTTTGAAGATGAATCCCACTCATAAACACAACGAAAAATTAAAATTTTTAAAACCTGAAACGAAGATCCTACTTGTGTCATTAAAACTAATTAATCAAATCATAAAGATTAGAAATTATACCTTGTAATTTCTTGATTTTGTTTTTCAAATTTTCACTCTGTTGGGTTGTAACAAACCAAAAAAATCCACACTATGACATTTTTAATATTAATCCATGCAAAAATATGAGAAGAAACTATAAGAGAAATGATTTAACACACCTCAAAATGTTAGCAATGGTGTATGCTCAATTTGAGAGAATATGAAAATTAACTATTATTTTTCTTTTTGAAATTTATTAACTTCCAAAAACAATTTTTAGACTTTTAAACTCTTCAAAAAAATGTTTTAACCCTAAAATTACTCTAAATACAACGTGCACAAGAGAAAAGGAGGGATTTAGGGGGTTTTGCCTCAATTGGACATCTAAGGCCAATTAGACCAGCTGGCTTGCTGGGCTCGTGAACTCTCCAAGCAATTTTTCCATACAATCTCATTGCAATCCAACCCAAAATAATTCTCTCATATTTTTGGATCCCATCCAACACCATTTCACGCATTCTTCATATCTCCAATATGTGTGACCAACTAGGTTCTCGGTTATATTGTCCACTTAAATTAACAATTAATTTAAGCAATTATGAGCGGTATCTAGCAACACATCATGACCCCCAATTGATTGAAAAGTTAGTGGCTTGTAACATCCTTGACCTTCCCCCACATGCATTTCATCGAACATAAGCATCTTGCATACAATTCAATTGAACATGTGCATTTCATGCGTATTTTTATAGGAACAAGTTTATGACACGCACTAGCTACGTATCCTAGTATTTTGCACTTGTATCGAGTCGCACATGTGTAATTATAACCTAAATGAGGATAACAAAGTATTAGAAATGAAATAAATAAGGTGTCTAAATTATAGTAAGCAAAATGATTAGATTAAGATTAGTGAACATTTACATTGCTAATTTAGTTAAATCGGGTCAAATGATTAAGCTGTATCATTGTGTGAATTAGTGGAATTATAAATCTATGTAAATAATAATAATAATATAGACAAAATAAAATGAAAATGACATAAAAGAGAAATAGAAGAGAAGAGAAGAGAAAGGAGAAAAGAGATGAGAAAAGAGATGAGAAAAAGATAAAAAGGACAAAAACCAAAAGTTAGCTTTATCTTCCCATTTCTGCCTTCTTCTCCAGCCCGACTTCTTCTTCAATTTCCTCCATTTCAGACTTCAATTCTTCCTTGTTTCACCTAGTTTTTGAAGCTAATTTATCCCTTTCAAGGTTGTTCTTGGTAAGTAATCAATTCTTATTGCTATAGGGTTGATTTGAGTTGCTTAGGTTCAATATTAGGCACTGAATTGCACCCCGATTTTGATGTTAATAGAAATTGATTCTGGAAATGTGTAAAACACAAAAGTTGTTCCTGTATATCTTAGATTTGTGTATATTAAACATTTTTGCAAGATGTTATGTATAGGGAGAGATATGCTCTTCGTACTGAAACTGGTCAGGGTGTAAACCCTAACCAAGTTAGCTACTGTGTGGTTTGATTTCAAATATGTTAAAGCCCTTATTTGAAGTCTCTCAAAACATAAAAGTTGTATATATATATATGTGTGTTGTATCTGTATACCAAATTTCAGATTCATAGGTCTTGTAAATGGTGAGTTATGGTGAATGGAACCATGACTGTTCCATGGTTTGAACTGCCTACTGAGTGCTCTGGGCAGATCCAGTATATTGGTTGGATAATTTGAGCTTGTTAGAGCTAGATTATGTAAATGATAAAAACATGAGAGTTATAGGTATATGTCTTAGCTAAATTTTGTTATTAATTTCAACTTCATTGGTTATGTATAGACTAAGTTATGGCCTTTGGAAGCCATACTGGTCCGGAAGTCAATTCTATTATGGACCAGTAAAATGTTTGGTATAATTCGGATACCTTAGAGACATAATTGGTATACATTTTAAACATGAAACATGTTCCATATGAACCCATATAAGTTTCTGTAAAGTTTGATTAAAATAGGACTTATATATTATAAGTTATGATGAACCCAAATGAGTACCCTGAAGGCAGAAAACAGAACACTCTTAGAAATTCCACCAAATATTGTAAAATGATCCAATTGGTCTGAAATTTGAATATGTTCTATAATTATATGTTATTTTGAATTAGGAACAAGAATCAGATTAATTGGTCAATTATAGAAAAAGTTATAGGCTAAACAGTCCCATAAGGTCACACTGCCTCATAGGAAAAATCTTAACTATTGACATGAACAATGCATATTATTTTGTTTAAGCCACATTAAGTCTCTCTAATCATGGGTTAATCGATTATGTTTTCATATTAGGCTCGCAACATATTGGAGACCTACAAGGAGCAGATAGACAATAAGTTAGGGGTCGGAATCAAAGGAGAACGGTGAGTCTAATTATCGATTGAATTCTTTAGTGCAAATGAATGTTGCTTGCTATGTGATTCATGTGATTGTCATGATTGGTCCTTAATAATGCAATGATGGATAATTTGTGACATTGTGGTACATATAAATGGTATACTTGTGGTATATTTGAGGTATATGTTTGACAAATGTGATATATATACATGGTATATGTATAGTATATGCAAGGTAAATGCTTGACATATGAGGTATATATGGAATATATGTATGTTGTATATGATAAAGATGCAATGGTTGATGAATGCTTAAATACAAGTGCATATGCATATGGGCTAAAAAGGCACTGTGACTAGTTAATCGATATTGTAAAGCAAAAGAAGAGGCTTATGGCCCAACAAATGTGCAAATGAAACAAATGATCAAGCTAGCTAGCAAATGCAAATGCAAATGTTCACATGACAAATATTCACATGGAAACCCGGGGCAATGTCTGTTTAACTTGGTCACAACAAAATGAAATAAGCAAAGCATTTGCATACATAAAGAGTAATGATTATATGTTTCAACTTTATTGATACATATATGATACTGATGAATGGAATGGAATATATGGTATATATTGGATTTGTGATTTATTACTATAAGTTGTTTGGTACTTTAGAGCTCATTGGATGATTATTCTCACTGAGCCGCAACTCATCAATTTTCATCATTTTTCAGGTAAAGAAAAGTGATAGCTCATTTTGAGTAGCGTATAAAAGACATGGAGCACAGGTCACTGGCCGAGTCTCATCACTCTCTCTCCTTGCATTCCACACAAGCATGAAAATATGTCATATGTGTTTTGTATTTACGTGCTTGAATATGTATAGTCATTTTGGAATGAGTCTAAAAATGTATAAATGAAATCAACTCGAAAATACTTATGTGTAAAATTTATGTTTTGATATATGTGATATATTATATTGTGGTGAAAACTTCAGTGTTAACTTTGCAAAGTCAGTGAATAATATTACAGGATATGAGACTTGCAAGTCATTGAATGAAATTATAGGATATGAGACTTACAAAGTCATTGAATTATATTACAGGATATGAAAAAAAATTTACTACTATTGTTAACAGGATATTTTACCTTTCCAATATGCCATGTATGATTACTTGATATTTGGATAGGTTATACTCAAATGCATAAGGTGTGACGTTACATGGCTTGACTATGAAACTTTTCATAAACAATTTCCATGCAATCAAGTCTTTCACCATTCTATACCCCACTTGTTTTAAAGTATGGACATGTCTTAACTTCTACTAGACTGACTACATCACATTTAGCCCAAGTAAATATTAGTTCTTGTCTCTGAGGCTCATTATTTTGTTAAATATGTCATTGAAGACTATCTTCATCACATTTCCACTATGGCCAAAAATTTTCAAGTAATGACCCCGACAAGAGGCCATAGGTATACACTCCTTCTATCAGGAGTGGTGAATCCTTTGTTGGTTACCCAATTACCTTCAAATACCTCAAATTGTACCCAATCTCCACCCTATGAGCAACCTCCCTAAGGCAACAAAGAATAATGTCAAAGTAGATAATCAGTATACAAGATATCCTTGAGTACCTCAAGTCTAAGGATACTTGTACCATTACTATGATGAGACTATCATTGACATTTGAATAGATTATCCATATGATTGTTTCATAGCAGGTCATCCAATGTACTTAGCTACACTTAGCAAACATCCATATGGTAACTCTAAAAATCTCATGTTTACAAATTATGAGATCTACTGCTTGATCCAATCAAGGAGTATAACATATGTTAGTCTGTCTAAATTAACAATGTCTCGTCTTATTAATTCTATGACTAGGGATAATTTAGATACTAACATAATTACACATGATAAGAATTGCAATATCATGATCTCATCATGATTTCCTTTATGTTATGTTATGTATCAGAGACTTCATTAATTGATTTAAGATCATTATCAATTCATATACCAAATGAATATCAAAATTAATAAAAATGTCTTTTATTAATCAAATAAATTTGTATAATAAGTGCTAAAGGTGATTGCCTTTAAAGCACTTCTCTAACAACATTCTACTTGCACTAAAGCCAATTGTGTTTATATTTGATTCCATAAGCAAGTACATGAGAATCATATTTTTTCTAAGGAAGTGGCCTAGTCAAGGGATCAACAATATTTTGATCGATGGACACTCTTTCTATCTTTACATCATTCCTACCAATGATTTCTCTAATCAAATGTATCTTTTGAGTACATGTTTAGATTTCTGATATGACCATGGCTCCTTTGCTTTGCAATGGCTCCATTATTGTCACAATACAGTTGTATTTGATCAATAATGCTAGAAACCACTCCAAGTTTCATGATGAATTTTTTTATCCAAATTGCTTCCTTTGCTGCTTCGGAAGTTTCAATGTACTATACTTTAGTTGTGGAATCAATAGTCATTTTCTGTTTGGAACTCTTCCAATTGAATGTTCCACAACTTAGTGTGAATATAAAGCCTGACTAGGATTTTAAGTCATGCTTATCAGATTGTGTTGCCCAGATATTAAGCCAAGAAGGGGGGCTTGAATTGGAGTTTTAAAAATTTAATTTTAAAGTGCGGAAATAAAGAGTTAAGTTTAGGAGGGATAGAGAAATTTGACACAAGGATTTTTATAGAGGTTTGGGTATTAACAAACCCTACTCCTCTCCCCAATCACAATTGAGAGTTTCTCTAACACATTAAGTGTTACAATAGAATTTTACAAGCTCACTCCCAACTATGGTATTTCTCACAATGGCTCACACCTACCCAGAAATCCCTTGTGTTTTAATGGCTAACACAATAACCAATTCCTTGTATTTTACAGGCTCACACAATAACCAATTCCTTGTGTTTTACAGTCTCACACAAACAAACTTTACCTTGTATTTTACAGGCTCACACAAACAACCTTTACCTTGTGTTTTACAGGCTCACACAAACAATCTTTCTTTGTATTTTAAAGGCTAACACAACTAACCTTACAAGTGTTCTACTCTTAACCCAAAAATACCAAAAACATACTTGAGTAATAAATGATTACAGAGAGAAACACTTACAAATCTTTATTGCTCAATAAATGATGGGCAAAAAGATTTTTTTCAGAGAATAGATATTTGTTATGAAAGTATTAAATGTACAAATAGCTTATAATAAGATTTTGATTCAAAGTATGAGCTATTCTCTTGTACTAAATGCATAAATGACTTGCATTTATATTCCCATGGAGAATTATAGCCGTTAGAATGCATTTAATACGAAACTAGCCATTGCACCAACCCAAATAATCGCGCTTGACATTTTTCTCTTTCATCTTTTACGGGTGTGACAATGTTTGTCAGGGGCGTGACTGTTCTTCCAAGCCGTGACTGAAGTGGTGACCTTGGTCATGAAGCATTTTGGAAGGTTTTGAAATATTGGGTCATGGGCGTGACATATCTTTGCGAGCGTGACAAACTTCCAAGCCATGATCCAAGTGGTGACTTTGGTCGTGAAGCTCTCTGGATGAATTTTTCATGAAGATTCACGGGCGTGACATTTAATTTACGAGCATGACTTAAATGTGCATTCCACACTTTGTTGGTCACGAGCGTGAACATGCTACTTCCTTAATTTTATCTTTCAAGGATTAATCTTCCATTCTCCATTCTTGCTATTTTATTCCATACCTTGTTTAATAGACTTAGAAAAACAAGTATGTTAAATACATTATTGCTATTTTATTTGTTATCATCAAAATGACGAAAATACCCCTCAAGGTTCAACAATCTCCCCCTTTTTGATGGTGACAAATAATCTAGCAATATGTGTTTTTGAGAAGTCTCCCCCTCAAAATATGCTTAGGATAAAAATTGATGAAATGCAAGAATTGTAAAGAATGATGAAGTGTAGCATTAACTTTCTAGTTTTACGTATATGCAAGTTATATGCAAAGTATATCCAATATATACCAAAATTCTCTTTTAATCATGAAGTATATGTAAGGTATATTTAGAGTATATCAAGTGCATATTCATTTATGTAAGCTGCATCAAGATATATGCAAAGTATACTTAAGATATATTTAATGTGTATAAAGCTCAATTTGCATACTTGCATATTAATTTTGAATCAAATTTTAAGTATTGCACTTAAACTCAAAATATTGCTATTTTCTCCCTACTTAACTCAATATATTTGTAGGTTCTTCATTTTGATTCAAAATTAAGTATTGCTTGCATTTATCTTAATATATTGCTAGTTTCTCCCCCTTTTGTCATCAACAAAAAGAATATCAATAAAGATAAACCATAATGGAAAAACAAAGCAAATATATTAATTTATAAAAATTGAAATACAATCAAAGGTAATTAAAATTCAGAAAAGAAATTTAAGATTTCCTACACACAAACAAAATAAGCAAACTAAACAAACAGACAAGTGTATCAAGGCTACCATCTAGCCTAACATCTATCCGGATATCCTGTCCCTAAGACGAGTAACTTCAGCCTCGAGGCTGTCCATCCTAGACTCCATGAAGTCCTTGAGGTTCTCCAACCTCTCATCCATAGAAGCCTGCAGCTGCTCAAATCGTGGTGCTCGGAGGTCAACCACCTGCTGCACCAAATTCGGTGTGGAAGCCGAGGATTGTCCGATGTCCTGCTTAACCGTTGGAGGTGCGTCCTCAACTTTGAAAAGTTTGGAAAAATTTGACAGAAATTGTGAGGAAAACCTAAGGAAAGATGATTTTTGATGATGGAAGGGATTTTTGATGGTATTTATAGCAAAAATTTGTGACTTGGGGGCCGGAATCTTCAATGTACCATTCAATGTGTATAAATGAGAGTGGTTTCAAGGAGTTGGAAGGTTGAAATGTGAAAAATAATCGGCAGAATTGTTATATAGCCGATGCATTCACGAGCGTGATATATGTAGTCACGGGCGTGAATGGTCGTGTTCATGGTTTGCTGAAGGGGTACTCTAACCATGAATAAAGGCTTAAAAAGGTTCACGATCGTGACATTTGAATGTCACGGGCGTGAATGATAAACTATCACGGTGGTTAAAGACGAGTCATGGGCGTGAAGGGTTGAATTTCACTACTTATGCCCGTAAAACAAAGTGTGAACGTCTCTGTGAGTTTTAGGTGAAAATATTCACGGGCATAAATATGTGTAACGGGTGTGAACAAGGCTTTTCACAGGAGTGAATGAAGTCGTGAACATAAGCTTCACTACTTAAAGCCGTGAACCATGTCGTGAATCAAGTCGTGAAAGACACTGGTTTTTTTGGCTATCTAATTCACGGGGGTGAACATATGTCACGGGCGTGAATTGCCTAAAATTTCCATCAAATAAAATTAAGTCCTAAAACAAGACTAAATTATTTCTATGAAGATTCTATCCCTTATAACATAAAATTTTCATCAAATTTACTACCTTATATATAGTGATATGATACAAAAACAAGATTATCACTTAAGATTTGACAATTTGGCAATCACAAGGTTAATCCATCAATATACCAAGTTCTCTTCTAATGAAATTAAATGTTTCTTCATTTAGAAACTTAGTAAATATATATGCCAATTGATTTTCTGTACTTATAAATTCCAATGCAATATCTCCATATTGAACATGATCTCTAATAAAGTGGTGTCTAATGTCAATTTGCTTACTTCTAGAATGTTGAATGAGATTCTTTAAAAGATTTATAGCACTTGTATTGTCACATTTAATAGGTATATGGTTCATATCATGACCATGGTCCTTAAGTTGTTGTTTCATCCAAAGAATTTGAGTACAACATCCTGCTGCTACATACTCTGCTTCAGCAGTTGAAAGAGCAACTGAAACTTGTTTCTTGCTAAACCAAGAAACTAAGCACTCTCCAATAAAGTGACAAGTACCTGAAGTACTTTTTCTATCTAAAATACTACCAGCATAATCTGCATCTGAATATCCTATAATATAAAAGGATGAATTTCTAGGATACCATCAACCTACATGCAATGATCCATGTAAATATCTTAGAATTCTTTTTACTGCATGTAAATGAGATTCTTTTGAACATGATTGAAATCATGCACACAAGCAAACACTATACATTATGTCAGGTCTAGAAGCAGTAAAATATAAAAGTGATCCGATCATACCTCTATAGAGCTTTTCATTAATGCTCTTACCCTTTTCATCCTTGTCCAATTTTGTTGATGTGCTCATTAGAGTCTTGGCATTCTTGCATCATTCCATTCCAAATTTTTTAATTAAATCTTTGGCATATTTAGATTGGTTGATGAATATGCCCTCATTGCCTTTTTTTATTTGTAGACCAAGAAAATATTTAAGCTCTCCCATCATGCTCATTTCAAATTCCCTAGTCATTACACTTGGCAAATTCTTAACAAAGCAATTCATTAGTAGAACCAAAGATGATATCGTCAACATAAATTTGAACAATTAGTATATCATGCTTATGCTTTTTAATGAATAATGTGGTGTCAACATTCCCCTTTGTAAAGTTATTTTCTAAGAGAAAAGAACTTAGTCTTTTATACCAAGCTCTTGGGGCTTATTTCAAACCATATAAAGCTTTTGAAAGCTTAAAAAACATGATTTGGCAAATCATAGCTTTCAAAGCCTGGTGGTTGTTCTACATAAACTTCTTCTTCTATATAACCATTTAGGAAGACACTTTTCACATCCATTTGAAAGAGTTTGAAATTCATGTAACATGCATATGCTAAAAGTATTCTTATGGCTTCTGATCTAGTTACAGGTGCATAGGTCTCATCATAATCTATTCCTTCTTCCAGATTGTATCATTTTGCAACTAATCTAGCCTTATTCCTAGTTATTGAACCTTGTTCATCTAGTTTATTTCTAAATACCCATTTGCTACCTATAATTTGATGATTCTTGGGTATAGGTACTAAGGTCCATACCTTACTTCTCTCAAATTGGTTGAGTTCCTCTTGCATTGCAATCACGCAACTTTCATCATTAAGAGCCTCATCAACATTCTTAGGCTCAATTTGAGAAATAAAAGCAAGGTCAGTGGCTAAATGTTTGAAATGGGATCTAGTACTTACTCCCCTTGAAGGATCACCAATGATTTGCTCCTTTAGATGATCTTTTGTCATTCTTGCCCGTTTTCTTCTTGAGCTTGAGGTAGAGAATCATCTTGATTTTAATCTTCTTGATCATTTTCTTCTTTTCCATTTCTAAGATCAAGTCTTTCCATAGTTCCTGCAATATCATCAAGAACACTAACTTTTCATAAGATCAAGTCTGCTAGATTCATTAAAAACAACATACATAGATTCTTCAACAGTTAATGATCTTTTATTAAATACTCTATATGCTTTGCTAGTTGTAGAGTATCCTAAAAAGATACCTTCATCAGATTTAGAGGCAAATTTTCTAAGGTTGTCCTTGATATTCAATATGAAGCACTTGCATCCAAATACTCTAAAGTATGATATCAAGGGCTTTCTTCCATTCCATAGCTCAAATGGGTTTTGTTTAAAAGAGGTATTTTGAAAACTTTATTTGAAATATAACATGCAGTGTTTGTAGCTTTTGCCCAAAAGTAAGTTGATAGACCATACTCATTAAGCATTGTTCTAGCCATTTCAATTAAAGTTCGATTTTTCTTTTCAACTACCCCATTTTGTTGAGGTGTCCTAGGAGATGAAAAATTCTGTGAAATGCCATGTTTAAGAAAAAAACTTTCAAAGTTTTCATTTCAAATTATTTGTCATGGTCACTTCTTATCTTTGAAATACAATATCCTTTTTCATTTTGAACTCTTTTAGGAAAGTTTTTGAAATTTTCAAAAGCATCACTCTTTTGAGCTAAGAAAATTACCCAAGTAAATCTAGAGTAATCATCTACGATGACAAAAGCATAATGTTTACCTCCTAAGCTAGCAATTCTAGTAGGTCCAAATAAGTCTAAATGCAGGAGTTGAAGAGGTTTTGAGGTACTTACTATGTTTTTGGCTTTGAAGGATGACTTGTGTTGCTTCCCTCTTTGGCAAGGTTCACAGGTCTTGTCTTTCTCAAATTTGACTTTTGGCAGTCCTTTTACTAGTTCTCCTATGTTGAGGCTTTGGATTAAGTCTATGTTAACATGACCAAGCCTTCTATGCCACAACAAAGATTCATCACTAGTAGTCACAAACACTTAGAGGAATGGTTAGATAATTCATGTAAGTCTATTATGTATGTGTTGATATCTCTATTTCCTTTAAATATCTCTTGACCATTGATAGAGGTTACAAGACATTCATTTGAAATAAAGATTACTTTGTTTCCTATATCACATAATTGACTAATACTTAACAAGTTATGTTTCAAGCCATCAACAAGTAAGACATCTTTAATAAAAGTAGTACCATCAATACCAATAGAACCAATGCCAATTACTTTACCCTTAGCGTTGTTTCCAAAGGTAACTTTACCTCCATCAATACTTTTGATTTAATAGAAGAGTTCTTTGTCTCCTGTCATATGCCTTGAGCATCCACTGTCTACTAGCCAAGTATTTTTGTTTATTGTGGACTCAACATACCTATAGAATCACATATCAAGTATAATTTTTAGGTACCCAAATGAGCTTGGGTCCTTGGAGGTTAGCACATGAAGGTTCCCAATGAGCCTTCCTTATCCAACAATGTTTATTTATATGACCAATCTTCATACAATAATTACATTGTTTAGGTCTAAAATTGCTTTTTGGTCTTACAATATATTTGAATGCCATATCTCTATTTAACTGATTTTGAGAACAATGGTTATTGATGCTTTTCTAGATGCATCAATTCTTATACAAAAAGGCATGATTATTCTTTTTATGTATAGAAGGTTTAATATACTTATTCCTTGGTGTTGTTCCAATAATTGTGGAGATGTGAGGTTCACTAGACTTAACAAAAGTGGTTTTATGAGAAGATGATGATGTGTCCTTAAATTCTAGACCATGTCTAATTAAAGGTGGTCTTTGAGACACAATGAGAGTATCTAAACTCTCTTTACCTTTGTGAAATTTAGAAATGGAATTTCTATTTTCTTCAACTTTATTTTTCAAAGTATTATTTTCTTTAAGCAAGGAAGTAGTTGAGGGTCTTGATGAATATTCATCTAATGACTTTTGAAGAGATTCATTAGATGATTTAAGCTTAAGATTCTCCTTTTCTAAAGCATCCGTTTTGTTTTTCAAATTGGAAATGTTATTCCTATAAGTACTGAATTGACTCCTATATTTCTCTAGTTCTAAATTTAATTCTTCTATAAGGCTTTGCTCATCATCATCATCATCACTATCACTATCATTATCATTATCACTACTATCATTATTGAAAGAGTATGAGTGTAGTGATCTTACCTTATTCGAGACATGATCCTCAGTAGCCATGAAGCTTAGGTTGACCTCTTCGCTTTCATTATCATCTCTTTCACTTGAATAGCTTTCGTCATCCCATGTGGCTCTGTGACCTTTCTCCCCATTGTCTCTTTGGTATTTGCTCTTATGCTTCTTGAGCCTTGGACATTCTGGTTTGATATGTCCTTTCTTTCCACACACATAGCACTTTACCTCTTTCTTACTTCTTTGTGCATCATTAGAAGTTTGTTTGAGGTTTCTTTGCCTGAATTTTTTGGAGTTGCTCATTTTCTTTTCAATGATTCTTTTCAGTCTTCTTGAAAGCATAGCAACATCCTCATTTTCATCATCACTCATTTCTTCATCATCTTCACTTTCTTCTTCAGATTTTGAAGTAGAGGCTTTGAGTGCTAAAGGCTTTCTTTTCTCTGGCTCTACTTCAAGCTCTCTATCTCTTTTCACTGCCATTTCATGTGTGAGAAGTTTGCCAATAAGCACATCAGTATTCATGATGCTCATGTCTTCATTTGCTTCTTCTATGCCAGCAACTCTTGAGCCATAGTCTTTAAGAGGAAGACTTCTCAGGTTTTTGTTGTTTACATCTTCTAAGCTCCGATGCTTCCCAAGTTTCCTCATTCCATTTATAATGGCTAGAAGACTTCTCAGGTCATGTCAGTGATTGACTCATTGGATTTCATCTTGAAGAGCTCATATTCTGAGGTAAGAAGTTGAATCTTCTTTGATTTGACTTGCTTAGTTCCTTTATGATAATTTTCCAATGTCTTCCGCATGTTGTAGGCTATTGGGCAGTGTTTGTATTCTTCCACATTCTTCAATAGATAATGAGCTTGAGAGGATTGTCATTGCCTTCTTCTTTTTAAAATTTGCTCTTCTTTGAGTCTTTGTCCAATCATCTCTTGATAAGATTTCTTCTTCACCATCAGCTCCTCTTCTGGTTGGTGGTGTCTATTCTTTTTGTACACTATCCCGGACTTCAATTCCTTCACTATCCAGGTATATCTCCATCCAAAACTTCCAATTGGCTTAATTTGCTCCATCAAAGTAAGGTTTGAGACTTTGGAATCCTTCACTAGCCATATCTTCATCTTTACTAGCGCTTTTTAGGCTTAGATGCTAGACAAAGCTCTGATACCAATTGTTGCCCAGATATTAAGCCAAGAAGGGGGGTTGAATTGGAGTTTTAAAAATTTAATGTTAAAGTGCGGAAATAAAGAGTTAAGTTTAGGAGGGATAGAGAAATTTGACACAAGGATTTTTATAGAGGTTCGGGTGTTAACAAACCTACTCCTCTCCCCAATCGCAATTGGGAGTTTCACTAACACACTAAGTGTTACAATAGAGTTTTACAAGCTCACTCCCAACTATGGTGTTTCTCACAATGGCTCACACCTAACCCAAAAATCCCTTGTGTTTTAATGGCTCACACAATAACCAATTCCTTGTGTTTTACAGGCTCACACAAACAACCTTTACCTTATGTTTTACGGGCTCACACAAACAACCTTTACCTTATGTTTTACAGGCTCACACAAACAACCTTTCTTTGTGTTTTAAAGGCTCACACAACTAACCCTTACAAGTGTTCTACTCTTAACCCAGAAATGCCAAAAAATCACTTGAGTAATAAATGATTACAAAGAGAAACACTTACAAATCTTTATTGCTCAATAAATGATGAGCAAAAAGATTTTCACAGAGAATAGATATTTGTTATGAAAGTATTACATATACAAATAGCTTATAATAAGATTTTGATTCAAAGTATTAGCTATTCTCTTGTACTGAATGCATAAATGACTTGCATTTATATTTCCATGGAAAATTATAGCCGTTAGAATGCATTTAATATGAAATTAGTCGTTGCACCAACCCAAATAATCACGCCTGACATTTTTCTCTTTTATCTTTCACGGGCGTGACTATGTTTGTCACGGGCGTGACTATTCTTCCAAGCCGTGACTGAAGTGGTGACCTTAGTCGTGAAGCATTCTGGAAGGTTTTGAAATATTGGGTCACGGGCATGACATATATCTTCACGGGCGTGACAAACTTCCAAGCCGTGATCCAAGTGGTGAGTTTGGTCGTGAAGCTCTCTGGATGAATTTGTCATGAAGATTCACGAGCATGACATTTAATTCACGGGCGTGACTTAAATGTGCATTTCACGGTTTGTTGTCTTCCTTCATGGCCGTGAACTTCAAATGTTGGTTTTGTTGACGGTTAGCTTCTTCACAGGCGTGACACCTAGGGTCACGGACGTGAACATGCTATTTCCTTAATTTTATCTTTCAAGGATTAATCTTTCATTCTCCATTCTTGCTATTTTATTCCATACTCTGTTTAATAGACTTAGAAAAATAAGTATGTTAAATGCATTATTGCTATTTTATTTGTTATCATCAAAATGATGGAAATACCCCTTAAGGTTCAACAGATTGGAAGATGGTATCGGTATACCCACTAACAAAAAGGTCTCCATTTCCATATATCAAGAATACATCCCTAGTCCTTCTCAAGTACTTAAGGATATTCTTGATGGTCATCCAATGACCCTCACCAAGGTTCGATTGGTATTTACTCGTGACACTCAAACCATATGATATATCGGGTCTTGTACATAACATAATGTACATGATTGAGCTGCTATATTATTTATATGAATAACAAGCTTGGGTTTGGGCAGTTGATCAATGTGTGCTTAAGCATCTTGAACTTTCTCAAGTTCAATTTTGCTCCCACTATCTCCTTTCAGAAGAAATTATCTCTCTAAAGTGATAGCATATCTTGAAACAAACACCTTTTGTTCCAATGGGTGGTAGAATTAATATTCATATGATGCTTTTGGATATCCCAGAAATAGATATTGGTTAGACTTAGCTTCTAGCTTATCTGACATTGTCCTCTTCACATAAGGAGGACAACTCTAAACTCTCATGTAAGAAAGTGTGGGCCTCTTCTTATTCCACATCTCATATGGAGTAACATCAACTTACTACGAAGGGACTCTATTTAATTTATAAACAACTGTCTCTAGTGCATAATCTCAAAAATATTTAGGGAGTTCCACAAAGCTCATCATAGACCTTATCATATCTAATAGGGTTCAGTTTCTCCTTTCAACCACACCATTGTATTGTGGCATCTAAGGTGGACTCCATTGAGATAATATCCCATTATACCATATCGTGAGTTGTCATCGATAAAAGTAATGAAGCATATGAAACCACATTTGGCATGTGTGGATATTAGACCACATACATCCGAATGTATGAAGTCTAAAACCCATTAGCACCGTTCACTCTTCCCTTAATGGGTAATTTAGTCATCTTGCCTTTATACGCAAGATGTGTCATATGATTCATAATCAAATGACTCTGAACAACCACTCTTGTGTAGCTTAGCCATGCGTTTCTCACTTATATGACCAAGATAACAATGTCATAAGTAAGATGATTTCACCCTTATATTATGCAATGGAATTTACATTCTTAACATGTCTAATTCAATCCTTAAGATCAATAATAATAAAAGATAAAAGTTGGATAACCTAAAACCATCATATTTATTGCATTGTCGCCTTAGCCTTATAAATGAGAGACTCATGACTAAGTTATATAAGAATGGTGACTTAGGGTCAATCGATTATGAATCATATGACAAATGTGAATCTTGTTTGTTAGGCAAGATGACAAAATCACCTTTTAGTGAAAAGGGTGAATGTACTAATGTACTATTGGACCTCATACATACAGATGTATGTGGCCAAATGTTAGTGCATGCCAAAGGTAGTTTTTGTTAGAGAAGTGCTCTAAAGGCAATCACCTTTAGCATTTATTGTACAAATTTATTTGATTAATAAAGACTTTTTCATTAATTTGATGTTTATTTGATATATGAATTGATAGTGATCTTAAATCAATTAATGAAGTCTTAGATACATAACATAACATGAAGGAAATCATGATGAGATCATGACATTGAGATTCTTATCATGCGTAATTATGTTAGTATCTAAATTATCCCTATTCATAGGATTAAGGAGATGAGACATTATTAATCCAGACAGACTAACATATATTACACTCCTTGATTGGATCGAGCAGTAGATCTCATAATCTACAAATATGAGATATTTAGATTTAACATGTGGAAGCTTGCTAAGTTTAGCCAAGTATATTGGATGACCTGCTATGAAACAATCATATGGATAATTTATTCAAATATCAATGATAGTCTCAACATAGCAATGGTGCAAGTATCCTTAGAATTGAGGTACTCAAGGATATCTTGGATACTGATTCTGTATTTTGACACTATTCCTTGTTACCTCAGCGAGGTTGCTCATAGGGTGGTGATTGGATATAGCTTGAGGTATTCGAATGTAATTGTATAACCAACAAAAGATTCACCACTCCTGATAAAAGGAGTGTATACCCATGGCCTCTTGTCAGGGTCATTACTCAGGAATCTCTGGTCGGAGTGGAAATATCATGAAAATAGTCTTCAATGATGTCTAATAGGGTAATGAGCCTTAAGGACAATAACTAACATTACTGGGACTAGACGTGATGTAGTCAATCTAGTAGGAGTTGACACATGTTCATACTCTGAACCAAGTGAGGTATAGAATGGTGAAAGGAAAATTGCATAGAAATTGTTTATAGAAAAGTTCGTAGTCAAACCACTAACTTGCCTATCAATTGGGGGTCATGATGTATTGCTAGATACCGCTCATGACTTGCTTATATTAATTGTTAATTTAAGTGGTCAACATAATGAACATTACTGGGACTAGACGTGATGTAGTCAATCTAGTAGGAGTTGACACATGTCCATACTCTGAACCAAGTGGGATATAGAATGGTGAAAGGAAATTTGCATAGAAATTGTTTATAGAAAAGTTCGTAGTTAAACCACTAACTTTTCTATCAATTGGGGGTCATGATGTGTTGCTAGATACCGCTCATGACTTGCTTAAATTAATTTTTAATTTAAGTGGTCAACATAACTGGGAATCCAATGGGTCGCATGCATTGGAGATTTGAATAATGAGTACAATGGTCTTAGATGAGATCCAAAAATATGAGATAATTATTTTGGGATGGATTGCGATGAGATTGCATGGAAATTGTTCAGGGGGTCACAGGCCAACATGGGATGCTAGCCTACTAGGTAAGCTAGCTAGCTTGCTGGCCTGCCTAGTAGGACTGGCCAACAGCTAGCCTAGTTGGCCTTAATTGGCCAATTAAGGCAAAAATCCTCCTCTTGTCTTGTGCACTTTGTACCTAGATTATTTTTGGGGTAAAAACATTTTTAAAAAGTTTAAAAGTCTAAAAATTATTTTTGGAAATTAAGAAATTCAAAAAAGAAAAATAATAGTTATTTTTTATATTCCCTCAAATTGAGCATATACCATGGTAGCACTTTGAGGTGTGTTCAACCATTTCTTTGGTATTTTCTTCTCATATTTTTATGTGGATTAACATTAGAGACATCCTAAAATAGATTATTGTGGTTTGCAAAAATCCAACAAGGTTAAAATTTGAGAATAAATCAAGAAATTACAAGGTATAATTTCTTACCTCTAAGTTTTGATAGATTAGTTTTAAATGTACAAGCAAGATTTCGAGTTTTGAAAATTTTATTTTTCCACTGCATTTTATGAATATCGTCTTCAAAACCCAATAGTTTTATCTACTTCATTACCATCATTGATTATTATTCACAATTTGGATACTTCTATCTGACGAGATACAAATCTAAAGCCTTTGAAAAGTTCGAAGAATAAAAAAAATGAAGTGGAGAAACAACTTAGTAAAAGTATTAAAACACTTAGATTAGATAAAGGTGGAGAATACTAAAGTCAAGAGTTTTAAGGTTATCTCAATAGACTGCACCTTACACGCCACAACCCAATGGTGTGACTGAAAGGAGAAACTGAATCTTGTTAGATATAGTGAGGTCAATGATGAGCTTTATAGAACTACCTAAGTCCTTTTGGGGTCATGCATTAAAGATTGTTGTCTATATACTAAATAGATTTACTTATAAGTCAGTTGATGTTACTCCATATAAGATATGGAATAACAAGAGACCAATTCTTTCACCAATGAAAGTATGGAGTTGTCCTACTTATGTGAAACGGATAATGTTAGATAAGTTAGAAGCTAAATCTGAAAGGTGTCTATTTGTGGGATATCGAAATGATTCATTTGGATATCAATTCTACCACCCTTTTGGAACAAAAGGTGTTTGTTTCAAAATATATTGCCTTCATAGAACGAGTCTTCTAAAAGAATATAGTGGGAGCAAGATTGAACTTGATAAAGTTCAAGATGCTCAAACATATGCAAATCAACTTACCAAACCCAAATCACTTACTCATGTAGATGGAGTAACAACTATACCTTCAAAAATAAGAACTTTGTAGATCTATTAGGATACCCACTATTCCCAATAGATATGAATTTCTCATAAGTGAAAAGAATGACATATTGCTCATAGAGAATGATGAGCCTACTACCTATGAATAAGTTTTAAATAGTTCAGAATCTGACAGATGGCTAAAAGACATGTAGTCAAAGATGGATTCCATGTAAGAAAACTAATTATGGACATTGGTTGACCCACCTAAAGGGATAAAAACCATTGGATGCAAATGGGTCTTTAAGAAAAAGGCTGACAAGAAAGGTAATATAGTTACATGTAAAGCAAGGCTGGTAGCTAAAGGATATTGTCAAATACAAGGTAAATGAGTATTACATGTCTAACTGTTTTATAAATTTAATGAAAAGAAGTAACTTTTTTTTCAAACATATTGCAGACACTTAAATAAAAATTAATACAAGCACAAATATTTAAAAATTTTATTCATTTATAAAGTACATTAATTTACATTATAATTCATGTCTATAATACATACTATAGAAAATAAAACCATAATTTAATTTACAAATTTTTTTTTTATTTTTATAAAATATACCAAAAAGAAAATTCAAAACTTTTTGCTGCTTCCTTCCGGGTACCCTTCTTCTTATGACAATTTATTTTCTACGGCTACCATTCTAAACCTGCGCGAGAGAAAACCACTCGTGCTAAGCTAATAACTTAGTGGTGCTTCAATGATAAAAATTTTACATACATACATATATATATATATATATATATATATATATTTTTCATATTAATCAATCATTTAATAAATAAAGCATAAAATAAAGAATTATAGAAATTTAATAAATTCCAGCAAATATTCAACATTTAATATCTTTAATTCATATAACATTGATCGAAATCACATACTTCCATATTAATACTAGTATGATTTTCTTGTGCCCATAAAACCTATAACCGAACTATCTAATAGGAATAACGGGGTTGTCATTCCCGGCTTTCATAATATAGCACCGAGCGCTTTTATAATAATATCATTACCAGCTTTTGTTATATTGCCATTATTTACGCCGAGCGCATTTATAAATTGTCATTACCGCCTTTTATATTAGGTACCAAGTGCTTTAAATCCTCTAATTGGCATGCCAAACTATTCCTTATTCTAGTTCTAGACTAGGTATTTTTGGGCTTAACTATTTTTATATTAATTCACAATATTTTAAAAATGTCAATATTATTCAACTATCATAATCATGCTTATTTATTTTTGTTCTTTATTTCCATTATTATTGCACTAAAATCTCACATATAAATAATTTGTTAGACATTCATAACTACTATTAAAATAATTATTCACATTAATTATTATATATAATTATCACAACACATGCACAAATCTAATATTTCATGTTTTTACCTATGGCATATTTCGGATCTATATTTTGGGCTTCATTTTTAGCCCATTTATAATTCGAATTTAGAGTTCTGACCTTCTAGCAATTCGTATCCTATTGTCTTAGCTTTCAGATTCATTAAAAATAACTTAAATCCCATTTTTCTATCAAAAGTTGTGGTTAATTGAATACTACATCATCACAAATATTCTTGCCCAGAATTTTCTAGATAGATTCTAGGTTTGAACGTCATGCATTGTTTTGGGTAAATCTAGATATAATTAGACATTATGTTCTAAATACAAGTTAAATATCTGGCTTAGCTTTCATTTACAACAAATAACATACAAAAAGAATTCCAGAACTCAAGTTATCATCAAAATAGTCAGGGATGTTCCTGGAATTCTGTACCCGATCCATCAATTGACATTTATCCATATTTCAACCACATTCATCATTTGCATTCATTCTGATATTAAAATTTCTAGAATTACAACTACATTCATATGTCTCAATTATTTCATACCATTTGGTCTCATTTCCATATAAAATATTAAAAACAACAACTAATTACATAACACATCAAACACACAATCATATTAAACTTTAATACATAATTATATAAACATCATGTAAGATTTTTATCAATGAAGCACATACCTAATCAGCCTTGGCTCTTCCCTTAATCCTTCTTTTTCTTCCCTTATTAGCTAGCTTTCTCCTTGCCTTTGTCACCCTCTTGAGGGTCTCTCACTTGATCACTTATTTTTCCTACACAACCATACCACATCTCAATTCCAATATCCATTTTTTCATGTCTACATAGTATTCTAATGCTCCTAATATGTTTTACACTTTAATTGAGCTAAAATGTACTAAGGTTAAACTTCCCTCTTAATATGTCACGGCTGCCCAAAAACCATATCCTAGTTCTCAATTCATTTCCTTCAATTCAACACTCAATTCACATTTTCCTTATCACCAATTGTGGTGTTTCCATATTAATTTCAATTTTTCCTAATTTCATTAACTATGGCAGCCCCTCATTCATCCCTTCACATCATATTTTCTTTAGTTTTTAAGCCATAAAACACTTAACTAACTTCAATTATCATTAATTCAAAGCTTAATTACATTTCCATCAACTAATCTCAAATTTAAATTTCTAAGTTCAATCTTGCAATATAACCTATATCTATCAACCCTAATCACATCTATCATCAATATAAATCTCAAATGGAAGGAAAAAGGTTGAATTTAAGAAGAATAAACTAACCTTAAGTGTTCTCCAAGGTGAGCCGAAATCTGTCCCACTCTTCTCCCTTTTTCTTCTTCTTTCTTCCTTCCTTCTTGCTCCTTTGGTACCTTTGTAACTCTTTAATTCTAATTTTTCCTCTCTCAAAACTAATTTATTTCCTCATCTTTTTAAGCTTGATTTGCAGAGAAAAATGGAGCTTTAGGGAGCCTATGGTGGACGACAAAGCGAGGAGAAAAAGAGAAGATGAAGATGGCTTATGGAACAATGTGGAATTTCCTTCATTTTTTTGACTTTTATACCTAAATTAAGAAGTGGATCCCACTAATTAAAATTAATCCTAATTCTTATTGGTTCATTAAGTTAATTAATCTTGATTAACAAATAAACTTTGAGAAATTCCATATTTGCCACATCTTCCTCCATATTCACACTTTTTCCCCACACAATCTCCATAATACCGATTTTGTCCATAGAAAATTTTATTTTTTTCTAATTCTACCCCTAATCTTTTTAATTTCCAAATAATAATACCCTTAACTATTTTTCCTTATTATTAGTCATTTTTTATGGGTTCAAATTTAGACTCCGATTGAACTTGCGCGCCTCACTACGGTCACGCGCAACCGGGGTCTAAATCACTGAATGTTACAATTCTCTCCCCCTTAAGAAAATTTCGTCCTCAAAATTTACCTGATTAGGTGGAGCTGAATAACTGAGGATACTGAGTTCTCATCATTTCTTCACTCTCCCAGGTGGCTTCTTCTTTTGCATGATTGCGCCATAGGACCTTTACCAGTGGTACCTTCTTGTTCCGTAGTTCTTTGACTTCTTGAGCTATGATTTTTATTGGCTCTTCAACATATGTCAAGTCTGGTTGTACCTCTATTGATTCCACAAGTATTACATGTATCGGATCCAATCTATATCTCCTTAACATTGAGACATGAAACACATTGTGGATCTCATCCAATTCTGATGGTAAGGCCAATATGTAAGCCACTGGACCCACACGTTCAAGTATTTCATATGGTCCAATAAATCTAGGACTCAGTTTCCCCTTTTTACCAAAACGAAGAACTTTCTGCCAAGTGAAACTTTCAAAAATACCTTGTCTCCGATGGCATATTCAATGTCTTTCCTCTTCAAATCAGCGTAGGACTGTTGTCGATTAGTTGTAGCTTTTAACCGATCTTGGATTAATTTTACCTTCTCCTCTGTCTGTTGCACTAATTCTGGCCCCATTAACTTCTTTTCACCAAGTTTTGTCTAGCATAATGGTGTCCTACATCTCCTTCCATACAAAGCTTCGTATGGTGTCATGCCGATACTAGTTTGATAGCTATTGTTATATGCAAATTTCATCAATGATAGGTACTTATCCCAGCTACCCTCAAAGTCAATTACACAACTTCTAAGCATATCTTCTAGCAATTGAATAACTCGTTTGGATTGCCCATATGTTTGTGGTGAAATGTTTTACTAAAAGTAAGTCGGGTCCCCAATGCTTGATGTAGACTTTTCTAAAATTTTGATGTGAATCATGGATCTCGATCAGAAATAATAGATACTGGCACCCCATGCAGTTGAATTATCTCATTAACATATAATTCTGCTAACTGGCTCAACGAATAATCCATCCGAACTGGAAGAAAGTGAGCCGACTTGGTAAGCCTATCAATAATTACCCATACTGCATCATGCTTCTTTTGTGTCAAAGGCAAACCAGATACAAAATCCATCGTAATCCTTTACCACTTTCATTCTGGGATAACAATGGGTTGCAACAATCCAGATGGTACCTGGTGTTCTGCTTTCACTTGTTGGCATGTCAAGCATCTTGTAGTGTATTCCATGATATCTTTCTTCATTCCAAGCCACCAATAATGAGTTTTCAAGTCTTGATACATTTTATTGCTTCCTGGATGCACGAAATAAGTTGTATTATATGCCTCTTTTAGAATTATTTGTTTTAATCCGCTGTCATTTGGCAAGCACAATCTTGCTTTGTAACTTATGCTTCCATCATCTTCAACTTTAAATTCAGGTCTCTCCCCCTTTTTCACTGCCTCCGCAATTATCATCAATTTTGGATCTTGCTTCTAAGCTTCTCTCACTTATTGCCTTAAAGTAGGTTGGACCCATGACTCTGCCAAAATAAATTGTGAGTCTAATTTTTTTTAATTTACTATTAATTTATACATATTATATTATATTATAATTGAGGAAATTTTTAAACTATACCTGCTAGTGTTTTTCTACTTAAAGCATCCGCTACTACATTGGCTTTGCCTGACTAATAATCAATAATACAATTATAATCCTTGATTAACTCCAACCAACGTCTTTGCTTTAAATTCAACTCCTTTTGTGTGGGTAAATATTTGAGGCTCTTATGATCTGTGTATATATAGCACCGCTCGCCATACAAATAATGTCGCCATATTTTTAGTGCAAACACTATTGCTGCCAACTCTAAATCTCGAGTAAGGTAATTTAGCTCATGAGCTTCAATTGCCTAGATGCATAAGCAACTATTTTACCCTCTTGCATTAATACACAACCTAGTCCATTATGAGAGGCATCACTGTATATCACAAAATTTTTCCCTGGCGTAGGTTGGGACAAACAGGTGCTTCGGTTAGCATGACTTTTAATTTCTCAAAGCTTGCCTGATACTGATCTGTCCACTCGAACTTTTCTAAGCAACTTAGTAATTGGTGCATCTATGCTTGAAAATCCCATCACAAACCTTCTGTAGTAGCCAGCTAATTCAAGGAAACTCCAAACTTCTGTTACATTGAGAGGCAGCTTCCAACTTAGAATGGCTTCTATTTTGTTAGGATCAACCTAGATTCCTTCACTGAAATAACATGCCCTAAGAATCCCACTTCTTCCAACCAGAACTCACATTTTGACAGCTTTGCATACAATTGATTTTTCCTTAAAGTCTGAAGTACTATTCTGAGATGCCTATCATGTTCTCCCTTGTCCCTTGAATACACCAGGATATCGTCTATAAAAACTACCATAAACTGATCAAGGTAAGGCCTAAAAATTCCGTTCATCATATCCATAAAGGCAACTGGTGCATTCGTTAAGCCAAATGGCATAACCAGGAATTCATAGTGGCCATATCGAGTCCTAAAGGCTGTTTTGGACACATCTGATTCTTTGATTTTCAATTGGTGATACTTGTATTGAGATCAATCTTAGAAAATACTCCTACTCCCTTCAATTGATCAAACAAATCATCAATTCTAGGTAGTGGGTATTTATTTTTAATTGTCACCTTGTTCAATTGTCGATAATCAATACATAATCGTAGAGTGCCATCCTTCTTTTTCACAAACAACATCGGAGTGCCCCATGGTGACACACTGGGTCTTATGAATCCCTTGTCGAGCAATTCCTGTAATTGAACCTTCAACTCTCTCAATTCTGCAAGTGCCATTCTATGAGGAGTAATTGATATCGGGGTTGTACTAGGAATTACATCAATAGCAAACTCTATCTCCCAATCTGGTGGTAACCCTGGAAAATCTTCTGGAAACACATCTGGAAACTCACACCCTGTGGGGATGTCCTTGAGTTTCAGGCTCCCCTTCCTGGTATCTATCATATGGGCCAAGTATGCCTCACATCCCTTCCTAATATATTTCCGAGCTTTTAAAGCTGAAATAACACTGGTCAAACATGTTTGACCTTCACCTTGAATGATGGTGTCATCCTGTCCGGGAATTTTAAGTACAACTTTTCTAGATCGACAGTCGACTATAATTCCATGTTTGTCAACCAATCCATACCCAAAATAGCATCGAATTCATGAAAAGGTAATTCTATTAAGTCTGCTAGAAATTCTCTACCCTGAATTATTATTGAAATGTTTCTATAAATCTGATTCACTTTCACACTATGTCCCAGCGGATTGATCACAACTATTTCATAATCTAAAGTCTCGGGTATCATATTCCCGTGTCTAAGTGCAGTTCTGCTTATGTATGAATGCGTGGAACCAGGATTTATCAATACATGTAAATCAAAATCAAATAAGGATAATTTACCAACTATGACGTCTGGTGCATCCTGGTCCTCACGGGCTCTCATCACATATGCCTGAGCTGGAGCTCTACTTCCTCTGGATTTGTCAACTGTCTCTGATACCCCCTGACTCTGTCCGGTACAACCTCTAAACTGGCCTCAACCTCTACCGCGACTTTGAACTGGTTCCACAGTCTGTGCTGGTGCCGTACTGCCTGTACTAAGTCTAGGACAATCTCTCTTCATATGGTCAGTAGCTCCACATCTCAAACATGCCCCAGTTAACCACCAACACTCTCTTGTATGAGCTCTACCACAATGCTGACACATAGCTGGAACTGGTCTCTTGGGAAATGATGCTGGTGAACTAGCAGATGATGCTGTGGATCTAAAATGCTGACCCCGCCTACCAGAAAATATCTACCCAGCCGCCCGTGACTGAAATGGTTTGGGTACTATCCGTCCTTTCCTACTTGATGTCTGGGCCACAGTAGCTATTGATTTGTTGGAGAACTCTTCTGTTTTCAGCTTTTTTCTCCTTTCAACACTAATGGTAGAGGACACTCGCGTAGCAAAATCTGTATGCTGGTGGGAAGCCAATAAATATCCAATCTCTTCACCGAGACCGTCTTCAAATCTATGACATTTATCAGCTTCATCTCCAATAATCCCTGTTGCATACTTGCTCAGCCTGGTGAACTCCATCTCATACTCAGCTACTGTCATACCCCTTTACTTCAAATTCAGAAATTCTTGCTTTTTCTCATTCACATAAATACTTGGCACATATTTCTTTTTAAACTCTGCCACAAAGAAATCCCATGTCTGAGGGGTCGGAGTCTGAGGTTTCGCTAACACTAACTTCCACCAGTCATAGGCATGCTCCTAAAGAAGGGATACTGCATATCTAACCTTGTACTCCTCCGGACATTGCAGCTCCTCAAAAATCCGCTGTCTTTTCCAACCAAAATTTTGCTGCGGCTGGATCATCCTCTTTCTTGCCCATAAAATCCGGAGTGCCATATTTTCTTAATTTATCAATATGGGGGTTTGGTTGAGATGGGGGAGGTGGTGGAGCTGGTGGTGGCACAAGGGGTACCTGACCCGGGTTAACCTGTTCTTCAGCATGTTGTGGAGCTATAACACTAGGCTCCGAGGCTCTAATTGATGCTAACTGTTTATGAGTAGCCGAATCAGCTATACTATCACCTCTTGTTCTTCGTGACTTCCCTTTGATTCCATATCCATTAAAACCTATATTGTCAGAAGAAGGGTCCCTTATTAGAATATAACAGCTTAAAACAATGCAAATATTGAAAATATGCACTTCTCTTCCCATACCCACTAAATAAGAATCGTTAAAACCTATAGCTCTGATACCAAAAATTGTAACACCCCCTTACCCCACTTGCATTCAGCAAGGTAAGTGAGAATTATCTATCTAACTATTTTGTAAATTTAATGAAAAGAAGTAATTTTTTTTTCAAACATATTGCAGACACTAAAATAAAATTTAATACAAGCACAAATATTCAAAAATTTTATTTATTTATAAAGTATATTAATTTACATTATAATTCATGTCTATAATACATACTATAGAAAATAAAACCATAATTTAATTTACATTTTTTGATTTTATAAAATATACCAAAAAGAAAATCCAAAGCTTTTTGTTGCTTCCTTCCGGGTACCCTTCTTCTTCTGACAATCTATTTTCTACGGCTACCCTTCTAAACCTGTGCGAGAGGAAACCACCCGCGCTAAACTAATAGCTTAATGGTGCTTCAATGATAAAAATTTTACATATATATATATATATATATATATATATATATATATATATATATATATATATATATATTCATAATAATTAATCATTTAATAAATAAAGAATTATAGAAATTTAATAAATTCCAGCAAATATTCAACATTTAATATCTTTAATTCATATAACATTGATCGAAATTACATACTTCGATATTAATATTATTATTATTTTCTTGTGCCCATAACAACTATAACCGAACTATCTAATAGGAATAACAGGGTTGTCATTCTAGGCTTTCATAATATAGCGCCGAGCGCTTTTATAATAATGTCATTACCAGCTTTTGTTATATTGCCATTACCGGAATTTTGTGCCAAACGCATTTATAAATTGTTATTACCGGCTTTTATATTAGGCACAGAGTGCCTTAAGTCTCCTGATTGGCATGCCAAACTATTCCCTATTCTAGTTCTAGACTATGTATTTTTGGGCTTAACTATTTTTATATTAATTCACAATATTTCAAAAATGCCAATATTATTCAACTGTCATAATCATGCTTATTTATTTTTGTTCTTTATTCCCATTATTATTGCACTAAAATCTCACACATAAATAATTTGTTAGACATTCATAACTGTTCAACCTTGAGGGGTATTTCTGTCATTTTGATGCTAACAAAAAAATAGCAATAATGTATTTAACATACTTGTTTTCTAAGTTTATTGAACAGGGTATGGTATATGATAGCAAGAATGGAGAATAGAAGACTAATCCTAAAAAGACAAAAAATGAAAAAATAACATGTTCACGCCCGTGACCTTATATGTCACGCCCGTGATGAAGCTTAGCACCAACTATCCAACATTTAAAGTTCATAGCCATGAAGAATGATAGCAACCATGAATGATCATATCAGTCACGACCGTGAGAGAAAGTCACACCCATGAGAAGACATGACAAATTCTTCCAGAGAGGTTCACGGCCAAAGTCAAAACTTGGACCACGACTAGGAAGGATGTTCACACCCATGAAGATATAATGTCACGCCCATGATCAAATACTTCAAATCATTCTAGAATGCTTCACGGCTGATAAGAATGTGGACTCCTAACTTCGCCCCAAAAGCGTGCTCAAAGGGGAAGGTTTGAACCCAGCCTTATAAACCAGTCCAGGAGTTCCTCCGCAACTGATGTGGGACGCATCATCCCCACCCCCTTAAGACCCCGCTCAAAGGGGAAGGTTTGAACCCAGCCTTATAAACCAGTCCAGGAGTTCCTTCGCAACCGATGTGGGAAGCATCATCCCCACCCCCTTAAGACCTCGATTGTCTCGGTCGGCGATCTGTCGTAACCCGAAGGGACACCGGTGTATAGGGCTGGCTCTGATACCAAATGATGCAGCAACCACCTAGAATCTAAGTCTAGAAAACCTCCAAATCAATTTGATACAAATCTCAAGTTTTAAACAATTGCTAGATTAAACTCTTCACCCCCAAAACAGCAAGGAATTGGTAACAAAGAGTATGAAGAGAGAATTGGATTCACGCCACAAATTAATTACCAACATAATAAGTGAAAACAATCCTTGGTATATCAATGGAGATCACACCTCCCACTTGAAGAACACTCAAGAACACTGAAATTTTGATCTTAAATCACCAATCTCCTCTAACTCTATATAGTTGTGCAACTCAATAACATTTGCAATTTCTTTATTTAGACCAGCCAAGAAACGTGCCATGGTAGCCTCCCTATCTTCAACAAATAGCTATCTCCATTTCTTTATGATAGTCCTCAACACTTTTATTCCCTTGACTTAAAGTTTGGAGCCTTTGATGTAGTTCCCTATAATAGTAACTAGGGACAAACCTCTTTCTCATGACTGCCTTCATCCCCACCCATGTGTTTATAGGCCTTTCCCCATTCCTACGCCTATTGAGGATGATTTGGTCCCACCATACCAAGGCATAGTCAATGAATTCCACGGCTGCCAACTTTACTTTTTTTCCTCAGAATAGTTATGACATTCAAACACCAATTCCACTTTTCTCTCCCACTCCAAGTAAGCATCAGCATCATTCCTACCTTGAAAAGTAGGGATTTTCATTTTAATACTCCCCAAATTACGATCTATCTGATTCTCAACATTCCCAAATCTATCCGCCTCTACCCTGCCTCTATGTTCTCTCCTATTCCTTCCTCTATCATTTCCGCCCCCTCTACCTCCAAACTGATTTTTATCCCTATCATCATCAAAGTCATCAAAATCTTCTTCGTAGTCAGATTGAGGTGGAGTTACTAACCTTTCCCTTCTCCCTCCAATTCGACTTTGCAAGGATGTATCTGTAACATCCTTTACCTTCCCCCACATGCATTTCATTGAACATAAGCATCTTGCATACAATTCAATTGAACAAATGCATTCCATACGTATTTTCGTAGGAACAAGTTTATCACACGCACTAGCTACGTGTCCTAGCATTTGACACTTGTATCGAGTAGCACATGTGTACTTATAACCTATATGAGGATTATGAAGTATTAGAAATGAATTGAATAAGTGACCAAATTAATGTAAGCAAAATGATTAGATTAAGATTAGTAAACATTTTGCATTGTTAATTTAGTTAAACCGGGCCAAAAGATTAAGCGGTATTATTGTGTAGATTAGTCGAATTATATATATATGTAAATAATAATAATAATATAGATAAAATAAAATGAAAATGAAACAAAAGAGAAATAGAAGAGAAGAGAACAGAAAAGAGAAGAGAAATGAGAAATGAGATGAGAAATGAGATGAGAAAATGATAAAAAGACAAAAACATAAATCTGCCTTTATCTTCATCTTTCCCATTTCTGCCTCCTCACTTCAGCCCCGACTTCTCCTTCATTTTCCTCCATTTCAGACTTCAAATCTTCCTTGTTTTACCTAGTTTTTGCACCAAATTGATCCCTTGCAAGTTCGTCCTTGGTAAGTAATCAATTCTTATTGCTTTAGGGTTGATTTGAGTTGCTTAGGTTCATTAATAGGCACTGTTTTGCAACCCGATTTTGATGCACATCTAAATTGATTCTGGACAAGTATAAAACACAAAAGTTGTTCCTTTATGTCTTATATTTATGAATATGTAAACGGTGTTTCGTGATTTGGTTTATAGAATTAGATATGCTCTTCGTACTGAAACTGGTCAGGGTGTAAACCCTAACCAAGTTAGCTACTGTGTTACTTGATTTCGAATATGTTAAAGCCATTATTTGAAGTATCTCAAAACATAAAAGTTGTAGATATATGTGTTATGTATCTGTATACCAAATTTCAGGTTCATATGTCTTGTAAATTGTGAGTTATGGTAAATGGAACCATGACTGTTCCATGGTTTGAACTGCCTATTGAGTGCCCTGGGCAGTTCCAGAGACTTTTTTGTCTAATTTTAGATCCTTAGAGCTAGATTCTGTAACTTATCAAAACATGAAAGTTATAGGTATATGTCTTAGCTAAATTTTTGTACTAATTTCAGCTTAAAATGTTATGTATATAGTAAGTTATGGCATTTAGAAGTCATACTGGTCCGGAAGCCAATTCTGTTCTGGACCAGTGAAATTTTGCTTATAATTTGAAGACCTTAGAGGCATAATTGGTAAAAGTTGTGAACATTAAAAATGTTCCATTTGAACCCATATAAGTGTCTGCCAAGTTTAATTATAATCTGATTTACAGATTGTAAGATATGGACTACCCAAATTGGTACCCTGAAACTGCCAAAGGGCAGAAACAGGGCAGGAAACAGAACACTCTTAGAAATTTCACCAAAAATTGTACAATGATCCAATTGGTCTGATATTTTAATATGTTTCATGATTATGTGTTATTTTGAATTAGGAACAAGAATCAGATTAATTGGTCAACTATAGGAAAAGTTATAGGCTTAACAGTCCCATAAGGTCACACTGCCCCATAGGAAAAAGCCTAGCTATGTATATGCATTATGCATATTAATTTGTTTAAGCCACATTAAGTATCTCTAATTATGAGTTAATCGATTATGTTTTCATATTAGGCTCGCAACATATTGGAGACCCACAAGGAGCAGATAGACAATAAGTTAGGGGTCGGAATCAAAGGAGAACGGTGAGTCTAATTATCGATTGAATTCTTTAGTGCAAATGAATGTTGTTTGCTATGTGATTCATGTGATTGTCATGATTGGTCCTTGATAATGTAATGATGGATAATTTGTGATATTGTGGTACATATAAATAGTATACTTGTGGTATATTTGAGGTATATATTTGAAAAATGTGATATATATACATGGTACATGTATAGTATATACAAGGTGTATGCTTGACATATGAGGTATATAGGGAATATATGTATGTTGTATATGATAAAGATGCAATGGTTGATGAATGCTTAAATACAAGTGCATATGCATATGGGCTAAAAAGGCGTTGTGACTAGTTAATCGACATTGCAAAGCAAAAGAAGAGGCCTATGGCCCAACAAATGTGCAAAGCAAAAGAAGAGGCCTATGGCTCAACAAATGTGCAAATGAAACAAATGATCAAGCTAGCTAGCAAATGCAAATGCAAATGTTCACATGGAAACCCGGGGGCAATGTTCGTTTAATCTGGTCACAACAAAATAAAATGTACAAGCAAAGCATAAGTAAATAACAATTATTGAGTACTTGATTTTATCTATATTTATATGTAATTGACTGATGAATGGAATGGAATACATGGTATATATTGGAATTGTGATTTATGACTATGAGTTGTTTGGTACTTTAGAGCTCATTGGATGATTATTTTCACTGAGCCGCAACTCATCAATTTGCGTCATTTTTCAGGTAAAGAAAAGTGATAGCTCATTTTGAGTAGTGTATAGAAGACATGGAGCACAGGTCATTGGCCGAGCCTCATCACTCTCTCTCCTTGCATTCCACACAAGCATAAAAACATGTCATCTGTATTTTGGACTTATATGCTTGAATATGTATAGTCATTTTGGAATGAGTCTAAATATGTATAAATGAAATCAACTCGGAAATACTTATGTGTAAAGTTTATATTTTGATATATGTGATATATCGTATTGTGGTTTTAATGTTGACTTGAAAAGTCGTTTAGTAATTTTACAGGATATAAGACTTGTAAAGTCATTAGTTAATTTTACAGGATATGATATGAAAAAAAAATTTTACTACTATTGTTAACAGGGTATTTTGCCTTTTCAGTATGCAGTATGTGACTATTTGATACAGGGATAGGTTATACTTAAATGCATAAGAGGTGTGACGTTACATTTTTGGTATCAGAGCAGGGATAGGTTCCATGGGAACATGCATAAGCATAAGCTCATGATAACATATGCATCATATGTGTTGAACATTATGTAGTGACATACTTTCATTTATTTTAGGGACATCATAAGACATGATACACCAAGGAGGGAGAGGTCGGTCGAAATGCATTCTCATGAGGCATCACCTCATTTACATAGAGAGCAACCAGCACTAGGAGCTAGAGCTCCAGTACATGCATCACAGTCATCTCATGCAGAAGTACCCCATGAAAACCTAGAACAAGAAGTATGTGGTCCTGAAATGTACAAGGAAAGACGGTATGACAAGCTGAGGAAACATGGTGCAACTGATTTCAATGGCACAACAGACCCAGCAGAAGCTGAGACATGGCTGAAAAGGACACAGAGGGTACTGAATATGATGAGATGTACTCCAGATGAGAAATTTGATTATGCAGTATCCTTACTGCAAGGAAATGCTTATGAATGGTGGGAGACAGTCCCTGACAGTGATGCACAACCACCGGTGTTGACATGGAATGATTTTCTCCTGGAATTTCAGAACAATTATATGCCTGAAGCATATAAAGATGAGAAGAGGAAGGAATTCCTGAATCTGAAGCAGGGGAATATGTCTATTGCGGAGTATGAAGTACAATTTAACAAGCTTTCCCATTATGCCACTTTCATGGTCTCTACTGAAAGAGACAAATGCAGGAAGTTTGAGGAGGGCCTCAAATATGAGATCAGAAACAGAATCACGACTACTGATCTTGATAGTTATGCTAGGCTTAGAGCTGCTGCAATCAGAGCTGAACGGTTAATGAAAGAAGCTGGGGAACAACAAATAAAAAGGCCATCACGTGAATTCTTTGGTGAGTCTAGCAGAAGGTTGGGGAAAAGAGGTAGATATATGCCTGCACAAGCTGGTAACAGAAGTGGGTACTCCAGTTCTAGAGGTCGAGGAATGACTTTCTCTTACCCAGGCAGAGGGCAGAGCCAATATGTTGAACAGAGGCCCACATGTAGTCATTGTGGCAGACAGCATACGGGCGAATGTAGAAGGCTCACAGGAGCATGTTATTTCTGTGGATCGATGGAGCATATGTATAGAGACTGTCCAAATAGAGCCAAACTAGCAGAGACTAGCAGAGACAGAGGAGTATCTGAGACTACTGTTGAGGCACCGAGGGTCTACCCTACTAGTGGGACACAAGGCAGAGGAAGAGGCAGGGGCAGGACTGGTACACTGGGCAGAGGAGTGACCAGATCTGAAGGTCAGAGTTCTAGACCCCCTACTCAGGCCAGGGTGTTTGCTATGACTAGACAAGAGGCAGTGGATGCTCCCGAAGTAGTCACTGGTAATATTTATATTTCTGAAATATTAGCATATGCATTGATTGACCCAGGCTCCACTCATTCATTTATATCATTGCATATGGCATCTAAACTACATCAAATGCATGAGCCTTTGGGGATTGACATAAATGTGAGTACTCCATTGGGAACAGTGGTAGTTGTGAATAATGTATGTCGTGATTGCCTGATATGCATTGACAGAGCTGAGTTAATAGCTGATCTAATTTTATTGCCAATATATGAATTTGATGTGATACTGGGAATGGACTGGTTAACTAGACATCATGCAATAGTGAATTGCTTTACTAAGGAAGTAATTTTGGAATCACCAAACCAGCCAAGGGTAGTATTTCTAGGTGAAAGAAAACTTGTGCCTACATGTCTAGTTTCAGCGGTAAAGGCATTTCGAATGATCAAAGGGGGATGTGAAGCATATTTGGCATATGTGACTGATATTAGAACCACTGATAGCTTGCTTGAAAATATACCAGTGGTAAGGGAATTTGCTGATGTATTCCCAGATGATCTACCTGGTTTACCACCAGATAGAGAGATAGAATTCACTATTGAACTAGTACCAGGAACAGCACCAATATCAAGGTCACCCTACAGAATGGCCCCAATTGAGTTGAAAGAGCTGAAGGCCCAATTGCAGGAGTTACTTGATAAAGGGTATATCAGACCTAGTGTATCACCATGGGGAGCTCCAGTGTTATTTGTTAAAAAGAAAGATGGAACAATGAGATTGTGCATCGATTATAGGCAACTGAACAAAATGACGGTGAAGAACAAATATCCATTGCCTAGAATAGATGATTTGTTTGATCAGTTGCAAGGAGCCCAAATATTCTCCAAGATTGATTTGAAATCAGGCTATTACCAGTTGAAGGTAGCAGAAGCAGATGTTCCAAAGACTGCCTTTCGAACCAGGTATGGGCATTATGAATTTTTAGTAATGCCATTTGGATTGACTAATGCTCCAGCTGCATTTATGGCTTTAATGAATAAGGTGTTTCAACCATGTTTTGGATAGGTTTGTGATAGTATTTATTGATGACATATTGGTGTACTCAAAGAATAGGGGAGAACATGAACAACATTTAAAAATTGTGTTGCAAACTTTGAGGGAGAAACAATTATATGCCAAATTGAGTAAATGTGAATTCTGGTTAGATCATTTGGTGTTTCTTGGACATGTGGTGTCGTGTAAGGGCATAGAGGTTGACCCAAAGAAAATTGAGGCTATGGTAAATTGGGAAGCTCCTAAAAATATTTCAGAAATGCGTAGTTTTCTGGGTTTAGCCGGATATTATCGTAGATTTGTTGATGGATTCTCCTTAATTGCTAACCCTTTGACTAAATTGTTGAGAAAGAATGTGTCTTTCAAGTGGACTCCAGAATGTCAGAGGAGTTTCGATGAACTAAAGCACAGGCTAACCTCAGCACCAGTGTTAACCATCCCTACAGGTACAGGTGGGTTTACAGTATATAGTGATGCTTCTCACCAAGGCTTGGGATGTGTGTTGATGCAACATGGTAAGGTGATAGCTTATGCATCCAGACAACTGATGATGCAGCAACCACCTAGAATCTAAGTCTAGACAACCTCCAAATCAATTTGATACAAATCTTAAGTTTTAAACAATTGCAAGATTAGACTCTTCACCCCCAAAACAGCAAGGAATTGGTAACAAAGAGTATGAAGAGAATTGGATTCACGCCACAAATTAATTACCAACCTGATAAGTGAAAACAATCCTTGGTATATCAATGGAGATCACACCTCCCACTTGAAGAACACTCAAGAACACTGAAATTTTGATCTTAAATCACCAATCTGATTGTCTTACACGCATAAGGAGGTATTTATACCTCTACAAACCAAACCCTAGCTGCAAACATGAAGAAAAGACCAATTTGACCCTAATGACTTAAGGACAAACGAATGGGCTTAATTTTATAAGGCCTACACACTTAAGACAAGTTCAAATAAGGCTGATCATGTGTCTTTAAATGAAATTACATTCCAATAATTAAAATAAAACAGCCCACTAAAATTAATCTTAGGCCCAACCATGACATAACATAAGTCCATCTTAACATAGCATATTGCACATGAGTTGAACCTTGTAATATAGACTTCTTCTCTAGCCCATTAGGCTAGTTGTCTTCACCATCACATGCCCCAATGAGTGTCACAAGCTTTGGATTGCAAACTGATTCCATCTCTTCAAGCCTGACCCAAGCCTCTTCCTTGATATCTCTTGTCACTAAGCTCTGAATATACATTTGCAAGGCTGCCTTGAGCTTGTTTCTACTTGATCTTATGATTGGACCACGTGGCATCACTAATCCATCTCCTCCATGGCATGTAAGATCATTTTTGTTGTCTTGGTTCGCATCATTCCCTCCCTCCACAAAAGGATTCGTCCTCGAATCACCACCTGCATTATCAAAAGGAGAAAGGTCAGCAACATTAAAAGTTGCTGAAACACCATACTCACCGGGCAAGTCAATCTTATAGGCATTGTCATTGATCCTCTCAACCACTTGAAAAGGTCCATCCCCTCTTGGATCCAACTTGGATTTCCTTTGGTTAGGAAATCTCTCTTTCCTAAAATGCACCCATACCCAATCTCCAGGTTCAAATTTCACAACTTTACGTCCTTGGTTGGCTTTTTGTGCATAACTTTTGTTCTTTAACTCAATGTGCTGCTTTGCCTTCTCATGTATGGACTTAACCAAATCTGCCTTCTTTTGTCCATCTAAGTTAGAAATATCATTCACAGGTATAGGCAACAAATCCAAAGGGGTTAGCGGATTAAAACCATAGACAATTTCAAATGGAGAATAACCTGTTGATGAATGAATGCTTCTATTATATGCAAATTCTATTAATGGCAAACAATCTTCCCAAGTTTTCAAATTCTTTCCAACAACAGCACGTAATAATGATCCTAAAGTTCTATTAACCACTTCAGTTTGACCATCTATTTGAGGATGACAAGTAGTAGAAAATAGCAACTTTGTTCCCAACTTTCCCCACAACACACGCCAAAAATGACTCAAAAACTTAGAATCTCTATCAGAAACAATAGTTTTAGGAACACCATGCAAACGCACAACATCCTTAAAGAACAAATCAGAAATATGTGTAGCGTCATCAGTTTTATGGCAAGCAATGAAATGTGCCATCTTGCTAAACCTATCAACTACAACAAAAATGCTATCTCTTCCCCTTTTAGTCCTGGGCAGTCCCAACACAAAATCCATAGAAATGTCAATCCAGGGCTGACTAGGGATGGGTAAAGGAGTATACAACCCATGAGGTTGAATTCTTGACTTGGCTTGCTTACATGCAACACACCTAGAGCAAATTTTCTCAACATGTTTCTTCATATTAGGCCAATAAAAATGCTCATGCAAGATGTCAAGTGTCTTAGCAATACCAAAATGACCCATCAAACCACCATTATGAGCCTCACGCACAAGCAACTCACGCATGGAACAATTAGGCACACAGTTTATTTTCTCTAAATAAATAACCATCATGCCTATAAAACCTTTGAAATGCAGATTGTTCACATGCATTATAGACATTTGAAAAATCAGAATCAGAAGCATACAATTCCCTTATATATTCAAATCCCATCAATCGAGAACTCAAAGTAGTAATAAGAGTATATCTTCTAGATAATGCATCAGCAACCACGTTTTCCTTACCTTGTTTGTATTGAATCACATAAGGAAAGGTCTCAATGAACTCCAACCATTTGGCATGTCGTTTGTTCAACTTACCTTGACCCTTGAGATGCTTTAAAGACTCATGATCACTATGAATCACAAACTCTTTAGGCCAAAGATAATGCTGCCAAGTCTCCAAAGCCCTCACCAATGCATACAACTCCTTGTCATACGTGGAATAATTGAGTTGTGCACCACTCAACTTTTCACTAAAGAAAGCAATTGGACGCCTACCCTGCATCAAAACAGCACCAATACCTATCCCGGAGGCATCACATTCAATTTCAAAAGTAGAATTAAAATCAGGCAAACTCAAAACAGGTGCAGAACAAAGTTTATCTTTCAAAGTATTAAATGCAAGTTCTTGCGCCTCGCCCCACTTAAACCCCACATCCTTTTTAATGATTTCAGTTAGAGGAGCAGCAATGACACTAAAATCCTTTACAAACCTCCTGTAAAAGCTAGCAAGGCCATGAAAGCTCCTAACATCACTCACATTCCTAGGGGTTGGCCATTCTTGGATAGCCCTTATCTTCTCCTCATCAACCTCAATTCCATTGGCACTCACCACATACCCTAAGAATATAACTCTATTCATGCAAAATGTGCACTTTTTAAGTTTAGCATACAATTCTTCTCTCCTAAGTGTATCCAAAACAGCCCTAAGATGATGTACATTCTCATCAACAGATTTACTATAAATCAAAATATCATCAAAATAAACAACAACAAATTTTCCAATGAACTGACGCAAAACATGATTCATCAATCTCATAAAAGTGCTAGGGGCATTGGTTAGACCAAAAGGCATAACGAGCCACTCATATAAACCAAGCTTTGTTTTAAATGCTGTTTTCCATTCATCACCAACTTTCATCCTAATTTGGTGATATCCACTCATCAAATCAATCTTAGTAAAGACACAAGCGCCATGCAGTTCGTCTAACATATCATCCAATCTGGGTATTGGATGGCGATACTTAATTGTTATGCGATTCACAGCCCTACAATCAACACACATGCGCCAACTCCCATCCTTTTTTGGTACCAAAAGCACCGGCACTGCACACGGACTAAGACTCTCACGGATATGCCCCCTAGCTAACAACTCCTCCACTTGCCTTTGAAGTTCCTTTGTCTCCTCGGGGTTGCTCCTATAGGCTGGTCGGTTTGGAATTTGTGCTCCTGGTATGAAATCAATTTGATGTTCAATTCCTCTTATTGGTGGCAATCCTTGTGGTAACTCTTCAGGGAATACATTCTCATATTCCTGCAATAAAGAAACAACAACACTAGGCAAAGAAGGGTTAAGGTCAGCTTCATTAAAATAAGATTCCTTGTACATGAGTACAAGTAAACATTGTTGATTCTCAAAAGCCACTCTCATATCCCTTACTTTTGCATAAAAATTGTTTTTCTTTGTACCACTCTCCTTTGGGCCAATTATTTGCTTTTCTTTTTGGGCCTCTTTTCCTCCCATTTTTCTCTCTTTTTTAGCCTCTCCTTTTTCTTTTCCTCTCATCTCTCTTATTTTGCAACTCTCAGCCTTTCCATTTTCTTTTTGCTCCTTTTCTCTCAATTCGGACTTTTCGGCTTCTTTTTGCATTTCTTCCTCCATGCTCCTTTTTAGCTTCATTTGATCTTCATAAACTTCACTAGGAGTCATAGGAGCCAGAATGATACGTTGATCTCCCATCATGAATGAGTGTCTATTTCTATACCCATCATGTGTCAACTTTCTGTCATATTGCCATGGCCTACCAAGCAACACATGACCTGCATGCATAGGTACTACATCACAAAGTACACGGTCAGAATATCTTCCAATGAAGAATGAAATTAAAACTTGTTTATTTACCCTTATCTCTCCACTATCATTAAGCCATTGTAGTCTATATGGCCTAGGATGTTTCAAACAATCCAGCCCCAACTTATCAACTAAAGTAGTACTTGCAACATTAGTACAACTTCCTCCATCAATTATAAGACTACAAATTTTGCCATTTATCAAGCATCTGGAATGGAAGATATTTTCCCTTTGTTCAACTCCATCTTCTTTCAATTGTACATTTAGTACACGCCTAACCACAAGATTTAAATCCCCACCAACAGCATGCTCAGCCTCATCATCATCACTACAATCTTCAAATGAAGGCATTGAATCAGATTCTTTATCACTTTCGGATTCAATTACACCATTATCTTTCAATATCATAACCTTTTTATTTGGGCATTGAGATGCAATATGTCCATTGCCAAGGCACTTAAAGCATTTTATGTTTCTATGCTTTTCAGTATTGGAAGAAGAAGTAGCATTAGCTTTAGGGTTGCCTTTTTGCTCTACTTTACCCTTTTCTTCTCTTACATTGTCTTTGGCTTTGTCTTCCCTTTTTGGCCATTTTGAGCTCCAATTAGATGTGGAACCCAAATAGGTTGGTTTGTTGGTTCCCTTTTGCTTTAGTTGCTTCTCCACCTTCATAGCCATATTCACCATCTCCTCTAACTCTACATAGTGGTGCAGCTCAATAACATTTGCAATTTCTTTATTTAGACCAACCAAGAAACGTGCCATGGTAGCCTCCCTATCTTCAACAATATTAGCCCTCATCATAGCTATCTCCATTTCTTTATGATAGTCCTCAACACTTTTATTCCCTTGCCTTAAAGTTTGAAGCCTTTGATGTAGTTCCCTATAATAGTAACTTGGGACAAACCTCTTTCTCATGACTGCCTTCATCCCCACCCATGTGTTTATAGGCCTTTCCCCATTCCTACGCCTATTGAGGATGATTTGGTCCCACCATACCAAGGCATAGTCAGTGAATTCCACGGCTGCCAACTTTACTTTTTTTTCCTCAGAATAGTTATGACATTCAAACACCAATTCCACTTTTCTCTCCCACTCCAAGTAAGCATCAGCATCATTCCTACCTTGAAAAGTAGGGATTTTCATTTTAATACTCCCCAAATTACGATCTATCCGATTCTCAACATTCCCAAATCTATCCGCCTCTACCCTGCCTCTATGTTCTCTCCTATTCCTTCCTCTATCATTTCTGCCCCCTCTACCTCCAAACTGATTTCTATCCCTATCATCATCAAAGTCATCAAAATCTTCTTCATAGTCAGATTGAGGTGGAGTTACTAACCTTTCCCTTCTCCCTCCAATTCGACTTTGCAAGGATGTATCTCTTCTAAGATTCTGTAGAGCTTGATCATGGCCTTCTAACCTCCTATCATACTTGTCAAACCGATCATTCATGTCTCGGAGCAGAATCTCAAGCCTTCCAAATTGTTGTTCCATAGCCTCCAATGTGAAGAAAGTTTTGTTTCCTTCATCACTACTTCTTTCCTGGTTGCTTGATTTAGACATGATGTAAATAAATGGCCTCACACACTCCCTCACGTGTTTCACTCAAAATGTGTATGTTCGCTCGTGTTTCACTCAATTAAGGCTTTTACCCTCTTTTGAGCTAACCACTCCTGCCTTTTACCGCTCTTGTGTACTCACTATGATATATTTCCGGATCAATTTCAACCAACCAGATCAATAACAATGAGCAGCAATATCCAACAGAAAATTAAAATAGACAATTCCTAAGCAAGAAAGGAAATATCACAAAACTAGAAGCAAAATTAATGAGATGAAAGCAAGGAATGACAAGTATATGCTATATGCACACACGGATGAAGAATGAGGTGTGCAGATATAATATTGTTATTTGAGTAATATGGAATGCAAAATTACTCAACTAATGTAATGGAAACAAGTAGGACAGCAATCAAGAATATAAAACAAAGAATGCAAGAAATTGACAAAACTAGAAAAAATTAAGTGCATATGTGCTACTGCCCTAAAAGAATTCGAACCAGAATCTAAAACTCACTAAACCATTCCCAACTTACTGCCAAATAAGCTAATTGTATGTCTATTAGTAACTATTATCCACCAATTGCACAATTTCCAGCAAGAAGCAATGAAATCTCAACTTATACCTCAATATGAAACCAATCAATTTCAACTACGAACTCCACTCAAAATTGCTCAAATTATCAATTTTAATCAGAATAGAGCAAACATATTCAGAGGAAATTCATTTAATATATGTCTGCAATCAATTGAATCCAAACAGTCCCACTTTTGGCAATCAATGCCAATATGCACGAATTTTTTTTTGTTGTTTGTTTTTTTTTGTAATCTGATATACAACAAAAAAAAATTGAAACACCAAAAATTCGTACCCCAAAAAAAAGAAATAAACCAAACTTCAATAGACAGCAATATAGGCAAATTCAGCCACAAATAGATAAACTTTTTTTTTTTTGATTTTTTTATGCTGTAACTTGAACAAATATCACTAAAACCAGAAAAATAAAGATAAGTACAATTGATTTAGAACCAAAGCTCTGATACCAAATGATGCAGCAACCACCTAGAATCTAAGTCTAGACAACCTCCAAATCAATTTGATACAAATCTTAAGTTTTAAACAATTGCAAGATTAGACTCTTCACCCCCAAAACAGCAAGGAATTGGTAACAAAGAGTATGAAGAGAATTGGATTCACGCCACAAATTAATTACCAACCTGATAAGTGAAAACAATCCTTGGTATATCAATGGAGATCACACCTCCCACTTGAAGAACACTCAAGAACACTGAAATTTTGATCTTAAATCACCAATCTGATTGTCTTACACGCATAAGGAGGTATTTATACCTCTACAAACCAAACCCTAGCTGCAAACATGAAGAAAAGACCAATCTGACCCTAATGACTTAAGGACAAACGAATGGGCTTAATTTTATAAGGCCTACACACTTAAGACAAGTTCAAATAAGGCTGATCATGTGTCTTTAAATGAAATTACATTCCAATAATTAAAATAAAACAGCCCACTAAAATTAATCTTAGGCCCAACCATGACATAACATAAGTCCACCTTAACATAGCATATTGCACATGAGTTGAACCTTGTAATATAGACTTCTTCTCTAGCCCATTAGGCTAGTTGTCTTCACCATCACATGCCCCAATGAGTGTCACAACCTTTGGATTGCAAACTGATTCCATCTCTTCAAGCCTGACCCAAGCCTCTTCCTTGATATCTCTTGTCACTAAGCTCTGAATATACATTTGCAAGGCTGCCTTGAGCTTGTTTCTACTTGATCTTATGATTGGACCACGTGGCATCACTAATCCATCTCCTCCATGGCATGTGAGATCATTTTTGTTGTCTTGGTTCGCATCAACTGAGACCACATGAGATCTCCTATCCAGTGCATGATTTAGAATTGGCTGCAGTCGTATTTGCATTAAAGATTTGGAGGCATTATCTGTATGGTGAGACATTCCAAATCTTCACAGACCATAAAAGCTTGGGTTATTTGTTGACACAGAAAGAATTAAACATGAGGCAGAGACGGTGGTTAGAGCTATTGAAAGATTATGACTGTACGATTGAATACCATCCAGGGAAAGCCAATGTGGTAGCAGATGCATTGAGTAGGAAGGCTAGTGGCAGTGTAGCTCACTTGCAAGTATCCTCTTTTCCATATTTGATTCAATTACGATCTATGAATGTTGAATTAAATATACATGATGAAGGATCACTTATTGCTACTCTTCGAGTCAGACCTATACTAAAGGATAGGATCAAAGAAGCACAAAGCAAAGATCCTGAATTATGTGAGAAGATGGATGTGGTAAGACAGGGAAATAATACAGAGTTTGATTTGCATAATGATACACTGATGTTAAAGTCACGCATATGTGTTTCAGACACTGAGAACTTGCGTCGGGAAATAATGGAAGAGGCACACAATTCACCGTATGCAATGCACCCAGGGATGACAAAGATGTATCACAGTTTAAGGCCTCATTACTGGTGGCCAAGAATGAAGAAAGATATAGCATAATATGTTTCCAAATGCTTGACATGTCAGCAGATCAAAATTGAACATCAGGCACCAATTGGTAAGTTACATCCATTGCCAGTGCCAGAATGGAAATGGGAAAGAATAACGATGGATTTTGTCTATGGATTGCCAAGAACTCCACGGAAAAATGATGCAGTATGGGTAATTATTGACAGATTAACCAAGTCAGCACATTTTCTACCTATCAGATGGGGTTGTACACTTCAGAGTTTGGCCAAATTATATTTGAATGAGATAGTCAGATTGCATGGCATTCCAGTGTCCATTGTGTCTGATAGACATCCACGGTTTACTTCACGTTTTTGGGTGAGTTTACAGAATGCATTGGGAACAAAATTGAACTTTAGCACTGCATTCCACCCACAGACTGACGGACAATCAGAAAGGACTATACAGACATTGGAAGAAATGCTTAGGGCATGTTCTATGGAATTCAGAGGTGCTTGGGATGAATATATAACATTGATTGAATTTGCTTACAACAACCAGTATAATAGCAGTATCCAGATGGCACCATATGAAGCATTGTATGGCAGAAAGTGTCGAAGTCCTATCATTTGGGATGAAGAAGGAGCACGTGCATTAGAAGGGCCAGAGCTAGTGCAAGACACAGTGGATAAGATCAAGGTTGTCAAGAACAAGCTAAAGGCAGCACAGGATAGGCAGAAAAGTTATGTTGATCAGCATAGAAGGGAGATGGAATACGAGTTGGGTGAGAAGGTATTTCTTCGTGTATCTCCATGGAAAGGGATAATTCGATTTGGCCAGAAGGGTAAATTGAGCCCAAGATACATAGGGCCATATGAAATTCTTGAGAAGATTGGTCCACTGGCATATAGATTGGCGTTACCACCAGAGATGGCTCAGATACATAATGTGTTTCATGTGAGCATGCTTAGAAGATACAGGTCAGATCCTACACATGTACTTAAAGATCAAGCCATTGAGATTGCAGAGAACATGAGTTATGTTGAGGAACCAGTGCAAATCATTGGATACAAGACTAAACAACTAAGAAATCGAGAAATACCTTTGGTTAAGGTATTATGGCGTAACCATTTACAAGAAGAGGCAACATGGGAAACAGAAGAAAATATGAAAAAGCAATATCCACAACTGTTTTCAGGTATTAATTTCGAGGACGAAATTTTAAAAGGAGGGGAGAATTGTAACATCCTTGACCTTCCCCCACATGCATTTCATTGAACATAAGCATCTTGCATACAATTCAATTGAACAAATGCATTCCATACGTATTTTCGTAGGAACAAGTTTATCACACGCACTAGCTACGTGTCCTAGCATTTGACACTTGTATCGAGTAGCACATGTGTACTTATAACCTATATGAGGATTATGAAGTATTAGAAATGAATTGAATAAGTGACCAAATTAATGTAAGCAAAATGATTAGATTAAGATTAGTAAACATTTTGCATTGTTAATTTAGTTAAACCGGGCCAAAAGATTAAGCGGTATTATTGTGTAGATTAGTCGAATTATATATATATGTAAATAATAATAATAATATAGATAAAATAAAATGAAAATGAAACAAAAGAGAAATAGAAGAGAAGAGAACAGAAAAGAGAAGAGAAATGAGAAATGAGATGAGAAATGAGATGAGAAAATGATAAAAAGACAAAAACATAAATCTGCCTTTATCTTCATCTTTCCCATTTCTGCCTCCTCACTTCAGCCCCGACTTCTCCTTCATTTTCCTCCATTTCAGACTTCAAATCTTCCTTGTTTTACCTAGTTTTTGCACCAAATTGATCCCTTGCAAGTTCGTCCTTGGTAAGTAATCAATTCTTATTGCTTTAGGGTTGATTTGAGTTGCTTAGGTTCATTAATAGGCACTGTTTTGCAACCCGATTTTGATGCACATCTAAATTGATTCTGGACAAGTATAAAACACAAAAGTTGTTCCTTTATGTCTTATATTTATGAATATGTAAACGGTGTTTCGTGATTTGGTTTATAGAATTAGATATGCTCTTCGTACTGAAACTGGTCAGGGTGTAAACCCTAACCAAGTTAGCTACTGTGTTACTTGATTTCGAATATGTTAAAGCCATTATTTGAAGTATCTCAAAACATAAAAGTTGTAGATATATGTGTTATGTATCTGTATACCAAATTTCAGGTTCATATGTCTTGTAAATTGTGAGTTATGGTAAATGGAACCATGACTGTTCCATGGTTTGAACTGCCTATTGAGTGCCGTGGGCAGTTCCAGAGACTTTTTTGTCTAATTTGAGATCCTTAGAGCTAGATTCTGTAACTTATCAAAACATGAAAGTTATAGGTATATGTCTTAGCTAAATTTTTGTACTAATTTCAGCTTAAAATGTTATGTATAGAGTAAGTTATGGCCTTTAGAAGTCATACTGGTCCGGAAGCCAATTCTGTTCTGGACCAGTGAAATGTTGCTTATAATTTGAAGACCTTAGAGGCATAATTGGTAAAAGTTGTGAACATGAAAAAATGTTCCATTTGAACCCATATAAGTGTCTGCCAAGTTTCATTATAATCTGATTTACAGATTGTAAGATATGGACTACCCAAATTGGTACCCTGAAACTGCCAAAGGGCAGAAACAGGGCAGGAAACAGAACACTCTTAGAAATTCCACCAAAAATTGTACAATGATCCAATTGGTCTGATATTTTAATATGTTTCATGATTATGTGTTATTTTGAATTAGGAACAAGAATCAGATTAATTGGTCAACTATAGGAAAAGTTATAGGCTTAACAGTCCCATAAGGTCACACTGCCCCATAGGAAAAAGCCTAGCTATGTATATGCATTATGCATATTAATTTGTTTAAGCCACATTAAGTATCTCTAATTATGAGTTAATCGATTATGTTTTCATATTAGGCTCGCAACATATTGGAGACCCACAAGGAGCAGATAGACAATAAGTTAGGGGTCGGAATCAAAGGAGAACGGTGAGTCTAATTATCGATTGAATTCTTTAGTGCAAATGAATGTTGTTTGCTATGTGATTCATGTGATTGTCATGATTGGTCCTTGATAATGTAATGATGGATAATTTTGTGATATTGTGGTACATATAAATAGTATACTTGTGGTATATTTGAGGTATATATTTGAAAAATGTGATATATATACATGGTACATGTATAGTATATACAAGGTGTATGCTTGACATATGAGGTATATAGGGAATATATGTATGTTGTATATGATAAAGATGCAATGGTTGATGAATGCTTAAATACAAGTGCATATGCATATGGGCTAAAAAGGCGTTGTGACTAGTTAATCGACATTGCAAAGCAAAAGAAGAGGCCTATGGCCCAACAAATGTGCAAAGCAAAAGAAGAGGCCTATGGCTCAACAAATGTGCAAATGAAACAAATGATCAAGCTAGCTAGCAAATGCAAATGCAAATGTTCACATGGAAACCCGGGGGCAATGTTCGTTTAATCTGGTCACAACAAAATAAAATGTACAAGCAAAGCATAAGTAAATAACAATTATTGAGTACTTGATTTTATCTATATTTATATGTAATTGACTGATGAATGGAATGGAATACATGGTATATATTGGAATTGTGATTTATGACTATGAGTTGTTTGGTACTTTAGAGCTCATTGGATGATTATTTTCACTGAGCCGCAACTCATCAATTTGCGTCATTTTTCAGGTAAAGAAAAGTGATAGCTCATTTTGAGTAGTGTATAGAAGACATGGAGCACAGGTCATTGGCCGAGCCTCATCACTCTCTCTCCTTGCATTCCACACAAGCATAAAAACATGTCATCTGTATTTTGGACTTATATGCTTGAATATGTATAGTCATTTTGGAATGAGTCTAAATATGTATAAATGAAATCAACTCGGAAATACTTATGTGTAAAGTTTATATTTTGATATATGTGATATATCGTATTGTGGTTTTAATGTTGACTTGAAAAGTCGTTTAGTAATTTTACAGGATATAAGACTTGTAAAGTCATTAGTTAATTTTACAGGATATGATATGAAAAAAAATTTTACTACTATTGTTAACAGGGTATTTTGCCTTTTCAGTATGCAGTATGTGACTATTTGATACAGGGATAGGTTATACTTAAATGCATAAGAGGTGTGACGTTACAGTATCTCTTCTAAGATTCCGTAGAGCTTGATCATGGCCTTCTAACCTCCTATCATACTTGTCAAACCAATCATTCATGTCTCGGAGCAGAATCTCAAGCCTTCCAAATTGTTGTTGCATAGCCTCTAATGTGAAGAAAGTTTTGTTTCCTTCATCACTGCTTCTTTCCTGGTTGCTTGATTTAGACATGATGTAAATATATGGCCTCACACACTCCCTCACGTGTTTCACTCAAAATGTGTATGTTCGCTCGTGTTTCACTCAATTAAGGCTTTTACCCTCTTTTAAGCTAACCACTCCTGCCTTTTACCGCTCTTGTGTACTCACTATGATATATTTCCGGATCAATTTCAACCAACCAGATCAATAACAATGAGCAGCAATATCCAACATAAAATTAAAATAGAATATTCCTAAGCAAGAAAGGAAACATCACAAAACTAGAAGCAAAATTAATGAGATGAAAGCAAGGAATGACAAGTATATACTATATGCACACACGGATGAAGAATGAGGTGTGCAGATATAATATTGTTATTTGAGTAATATGGAATGCAAAATTACTCAACAAATGTAATGGAAACAAGTAGGACAGCAGTCAAGAATATAAAACAATGAATGCAATAAATTGACAAAACTAGAAAAAAATTAAGTGCATATGTGCTACTGCCCTAAAAGAATTCGAACCAGAACCTAAAACTCACTAAACCATTCCCAACTTATTGCCAAATAAGCTAATTGTATGCCTATTAGTAGCTATTATCCACGAATTGCACAATTTCCAGCAATAAGCAATGAAATCTCAACTTATACCTCAATATGAAACCAATCAATTTCAATTACGAACTCCACTCAAAATTGCTCAAATTATCAATTTTAATCAGAATAGAGCAAATATATTCAGAGGCAATTCATTTTATATATGTGTGCAATCAATTGAATCCAAACAGTCCCACTTTTGGCAATCAATGCCAATATGCACGAATTTTTTTTGTTATTTTTCTAATATACGACAAAAAAAAATTGAAACCCCAAAAATTCGTACACCAAAAAAAAAAGAAATAAACCAAACTTCAATAGACAGCAATATAGGCAAATTCAGCCACAAATAGATAAACTTTTTTTTTTTGATTTTTTTATACTATAAATTGAACAAATATCACTAAAACCAGAAAAATAAAGATAAGTACAATTGATTTAGAACCAAAGCTCTGAATATACATTTGCAAGGCTGCCTTGAGCTTGTTTCTACTTGATCTTATGATTGGACCACGTGGCATCACTAATCCATCTCCTCCATGGCATGTAAGATAATTTTTGTTGTCTTGGTTCGCATCATTCCCTCCCTCCACAAAAGGATTCATCCTCAAATCACCTGCATTATCAAAATGAGAAAGGTCAACAACATTAAAAGTTGCTGAAACACCATACTCACCGGGCAAGTCAATCTTATAGGCATTGTCATTGATCCTCTCAACCACTTGAAAAGGTCCATCGCCTCTTGGATCCAACTTGGATTTCCTTTGGTTAGGAAATCTCTCTTTCCTAAAATGCATCCATACCCAATCTCCAGGTTCAAATTTCACAACTTTACGTCCTTGGTTGGCTTTTTGTGCATAACTTTTGTTCTTTAACTCAATGTACTGCTTTGCCTTCTCATGTATGGACTTAACCAAATCTGCCTTCTTTTGTCCATCTAAGTTAGAAATATCATTCACAGGTATAGGCAACAAATCCAAAGGGGTTAGCGGATTAAAACCATATACAATTTCAAATGGAGAATAACCTGTTGATGAATGAATGCTTCTATTATATGCAAATTCTACTAATGGCAAACAATCTTCCCAAGTTTTCAAATTCTTTCCAACAACAGCACGTAATAATGATCCTAAAGTTCTATTAACCACTTCAGTTTGACCATCTGTTTGAGGATGACAAGTAGTAGAAAATAACAACTTTGTTCCCAACTTTCCCCACAGCACACGCCAAAAATGACTCAAAAACTTAGAATCTCTATTAGAAACAATAGTTTTAGGAACACCATGCAAACACACAACATCCTTAAAGAACAAATCAGAAATATGTGTAGCATCATCAGTTTTATGGCAAGCGATGAAATGTGTCATCTTGCTAAACCTATCAACTACAACAAAAATGCTATCTCTTCCCCTTTTAGTCCTGGGCAGTCCCAACACAAAATCCATAGAAATGTCAATCCAGGGCTGACTAGGGATGGGTAAAGGAGTATACAACCGATGAGGTTGAATTCTTGACTTGGCTTGCTTACATGCAACACACCTAGAGCAAATTTTCTCAACATCTTTCTTCATATTAGGCCAATAAAAATGCTCATGCAAGATGTCAAGTGTCTTAGCAATACCAAAATGACCCATCAAACCACCATTATGAGCCTCACGCACAAGCAACTCATGCATGGAACAATTAGGCACACACAGTTTATTTTCTCTAAATAAATAGCCATCATGCCTATAAAACCTTTGAAATGCAGATTTTTCACATGCATTATAAACATTTGAAAAATCAGAATCAAAAGCATTCAATTCCCTTATATATTCAAATCCCATCAATCGAGAACTCAAAGTAGTAATAAGAGTATATCTTCTAGATAATGCATCAGCAACTACATTTTCCTTACCTTGTTTGTATTGAATCACATAAGGAAAGGTCTCAATGAACTCCAACCATTTGGCATGTCGTTTGTTCAACTTACCTTGACCCTTGAGATGCTTTAAAGACTCATGATCACTATGAATCACAAACTCTTTAGGCCAAAGATAATGCTGCCAAGTCTCCAAAGCCCTCACCAATGCATACAACTCCTTGTCATACGTGGAATAATTCAGTTGTGCACCACTCAACTTTTCACTAAAGAAAGCAATTGGTCGCCTACCCTGCATCAAAACAGCACCAATACCTATCCCGGAGGCATCACATTCAATCTCAAAAGTAGAATTAAAATCAGGCAAACTCAAAACAGGTGCAAAACAAAGTTTATCTTTCAAAGTATTAAATGCAAGTTCTTGCGCCTCGCCCCACTTAAACCCCACATCCTTTTTAATGATTTCAGTTAAAGGAGCAGCAATGACACTAAAATCCTTTACAAACCTCCTGTAAAAGCTAGCAAGGCTATGAAAGCTCCTAACATCACTAACATTCTTAGGGGTTGGCCATTCTTGGATAGCCCTTATCTTCTCCTCATCAACCTCAATTCCATTGGCACTCACCACATACCCTAAGAATATAACTCTATTCATGCAAAATGTGCACTTTTTAAGTTTAGCATACAATTCTTCTCTCCTAAGTGTATCCAAAACTGCCCTAAGATGATGTACATGTTCATCAACAGATTTACTATAAATCAAAATATCATCAAAATAAACAACAACAAATTTTCCAATGAACTGACGCAAAACCTGATTCATCAATCTCATAAAAGTGCTAGGGGCATTGGTTAGACCAAAAGGCATAACGAGCCACTCATATAAACCAAGCTTTGTTTTAAAAGTTGTTTTCCATTAATCACCAACTTTCATCCTAATTTGGTGATATCCACTTATCAAATCAATCTTAGTAAAGACACATGCGCCATGCAGTTCGTCTAACATATCATCCAATCTGTGTATTGGATGGCGATACTTAACTGTTATGCGGTTCACAGCCCTACAATCAACACACATGCACCAACTCCCATCCTTTTTTGGCACCAAAAGCACCGGCACTGCACACGGACTAAGATTCTCACGGATATGCCCCCTTGCTAACGACTCCTCCACTTGCCTTTGAAGTTCCTTTGTCTCCTCGGGGTTGCTCCTATAGGCTGGTCGGTTTGGAATTTGAGCTCCTGGTATGAAATCAATTTGATGTTCAATTCCTCTTATTGGTGGCAATCCTTGTGGTAACTCTTCAAGAAATACATTCTCATATTCCTGCAATAAAGAAACAACAACACTAGGCAAAGAAGGGTTAAGGTCAGCTTCATTAAAATAAGATTCCTTGTACATGAGTACAAGTAAACATTGTTGATTCTCAAAAGCCACTCTCATATCCCTTACTTTTGCATAAAAATTGTTTTTCTTTGTACCACTCTCCTTTGGGCCAATTATTTGCTTTTCTTTTTGGGCCTCTTTTCCTCCCATTTTTCTCTCTTTTTTAGCCTCTCCTTTTTCTTTTCCTCTCATCTCTCTTATTTTGAAACTCTCAGCCTTTCCATTTTCTTTTTGCTCCTTTTCTCTCATTTCGGACTTTTCGGCTTCTTTTTGCATTTCTTCCTCCATGCTCCTTTTTAGCTTCATTTGATCTTCATAAACTTCACTAGGAGTCATAGGAGCCAGAATGATACGTTGATCTCCCATCATGAATGAATGTCTATTTCCATACCCATCATGTGTCACCTTTCTGTCATATTGCCATGGCCTACCAAGCAACACATGACCTGCATGCATAGGTACTACAGCACAAAGTACACGGTCAGAATATCTTCCAATGGAGAATGAAATTAAAACTTGTTTATTTACCCTTATCTCTCCACAATCATTAAGCCATTGTAGTCTATATGGCCTAGGATGTTTCAAATAATCCAGCCCCAACTTATCAACTAAAGTAGTACTTGCAACATTAGTACAATTTCCTCCATCAATTATAAGACTACAAATTTTGCCATTTATCAAGCATCTGGAATGGAAGATATTTTCCCTTTGTTCAACCCCATCCTCTTTCAATTGTACATTTAGTACACGCCTAACCACAAGATTTAAATCCCCGCCAACAGCATGCTCGGCCTCATCATCATCACTACAATCTTCAAATGAAGGCATTGAATCAGATTCTTTATCACTTTCAGATTCAATTACACCAATATCTTTCAATATCATAACCTTTTTATTTGGGCATTGAGATGCAATTTGTCCATTGCCAAGGCACTTAAAGCATTTTATGTTTCTATGCTTTTCAGTATTGGAAGAAGAAGTAGCATTAGCTTTTAGGGTTACCTTTTTGCTCTACTTTACCCTTTTCTTCTCTTACCTTGTCTTTGGCTTTGTCTTCCCTTTTTGGCCATTTTGAGCTCCAATTAGAAGTAGCATTAGTTTTTCCTTAAGTCATTAGGGTCAGATTGGTCTTTTCTTCATGTTTGCAGCTAGGGTTTGGTTTGTAGAGGTATAAATACCTCCTTATGAGTGTAAGACAATCAGATTGGTGATTTAAGATCAAAATTTCAGTGTTCTTGAGTGTTCTTATAAGTTGGCTCTGATACCAAATGATAAGAATGTGGACTCCTAACTTCGCCCCAAAAGCATGCTCAAAGGGGAAGGTTTGAACCCAGCCTTATAAACCAGTCCAGGAGTTCCTCCGCAACCGATGTGGGACGCATCAACGGCCAAAGTCACCACTTGATTCACGGCTTGGAAGAACATTCACGACTGTGACACACATATTCACGACCATGAAAGAGGATAGAGAAACATCTCAAGCACGAAGATAAGAGTTGGTGCAATGGCTATTTCCGCATTAAATGCAATCAAACTGCTATAATTCGCCATGAAAGTATAAATGCAAGTAATTTATGAATCCAAAACAAGAGAATAGCTAATACTTTGAATCAAAATCTTGTTGTAAGCCATTTGTGCATTTGATATTTTCAAAACAAACATTTATTCTCTGTGAAAATCTTTTTGCTCATCATTCTCTGAGCATTATAGATTTGTAAGTGTTTCTCTCTGTAATCATCTACTCAAGTGAGTTTGGGTATTTTGGGGTTAAGAGTAGAACACTTATAAGGGTTATTTATGTGATCCTTTAAAACACAAGGAATTAGTTTAAACCATTAAAACACAAGGGATTTCTGGGTTAGGTGTGATCTATTGTTAGAAACACCATAGTAGGGAGTGAGCTTGTGATGCGAACCAAGACAACAGAAATGATCTTACATGCCATGTAGGAGACGTATTAGTGATGCCACTTGGTCCAATCATAAGATCAAGTATAAACAAGCTCAAGGCAGCCTTGCAAATGTATATTCAGAGCTTAGTGACAAGAGATATTAAGGAAGAGGCTCGGCTCAGGCTTGAAGAGATGGAATCAGTTGGCGATCCAAAGCTTGTGACACTTATTGGGGCATGTGATGGTGAAGACAACTAGCCTAATGTGCTAGAGAAGAAGTCTATATTACAAGGTTCAACTCACGTGCAATATGCTATGTTAAGGTGGACTTATGTTATGTCATGGTTGGGCCTAAGATTAAATTTAGTCGGCTGTTTTATTTTAATTATTGGAATGTAATTTCATTTAAAGACACATGATCAACCTTATTTTAACTTGTCTTAGGTTTGGTTTGTAGAGGTATAAATACCTCCTCATGCGTGTAAGACAATCAGATTGGTGATTAAGATCAAAAGTTCAGTGTTCTTGAGTGTTCATCAAGTGGGAGGTGTGATCTCCATTGATATACCAAGGATTGTTTTCACTTATCAGGTTGGTATTTAATTTGTGGCGTGAATCCAATTCTCTCTTCATACTCTTTGTTACCAATTCCTTGCTGTTTTGGGGGTGAAGAGTCTAATCTTGCAATTGTTTAAACTTAAGATTTGTATCAAATTGATTTGGAGGTTGTCTAGACTTAGATTCTAGGGGGTTGCTGCATCATTTGGTATCAGAGCTTTGGTTCTAAATCAATTGTACTTATCTTTATTTTTCTGGTTTTAGTGATATTTGTTCAAGTTACAACATAAAAAAAATTAAAAAAAAAGTTTATCTATTTGTGGCTGAATTTGCCTATATTGCTGTCTATTGAAGTTTGGTCTATTTCTTTTTTTTTTTGGTACGAATTTTTGGTGTTTTTTATTTTTTTGTTTATCAAATTACAAAAAAAAAACAACAAAAAAAAATTTGTGCATATTGGCATTGATTGCCAAAAGTGGGACTGTTTGGATTCAATTGATTGCACACATATATAAAATGAATTGCCTCTGAATATATTTGCTCTATTCTGATTAAAATTGATAATTTGAGCAATTTTGAGTGGAGTTCGTAATTGAAATTGATTGGTTTCATATTGAGGTATAAGTTGAGATTTCATTGCTTATTGGTGGAAATTGTTCAATTGGTGGATAATAGTTACTAATAGGCATACAATTAGCTTATTTGGCAGTAAGTTGGGAATGGTTTAGTGAATTTTAGGTTCTGGTTTGAATTCTATTAGGGCAGTAGCACATATACACTTAATTTTTTTCTACTTTTGTCAATTTATTGCATTCTTTGTTTTATATTCTTGACTGCTGTTCTACTTGTTTCCATTACATTAGTTGAGTAATTTTTCATTCCATATTACTCAAATAACAATATTATATCTGCACACCTCATTCTTCATCCGTGTGTGCATATATCATATACTTTTCATTCCTTGCTTTCATCTCATTAATTTTGCTTCTAGTTTTGTGATGTTTCATTTCTTTCTTAGGTATTGTCTATTTTAATTTTCTGTTGGATATTGTTGCTCATTATTATTGATCTGGTTGGTTGAAATTGATCCAGAAACATATCATAGTGAGGACACAAGAGCGGTAAAAGGCAAGAGTGGTTAGCTCAAAAGAGGGTAAAATCCTTAATTGAGTGAAACACGAGTGAACATACACCTTTTGAGTGAAACACGTGAGGGAGTGTGTGAGGCCATTTATTTACATCATGTCTAAATCAAGCAACCAGGAAAGAAGTAGTGATGAAAGAAACAAAATTTTCTTCACATTGCAGGCTACGCAACAACAATTTGGAAGGCTTGAGATTCTGCTACGAGATATGAATGACCGGTTTGACAAGTGTGATAGGAGGTTAGAAGGCCATGATCAAGCTTTACAGAATCTTAGAAGAGATACATCCTTGCAAAGTCAAATTGGAGGGAGAAGGGAAAGGTTAGCAACTCCACCTCAATCTGACTATGAACAAGATTTTGATGAGTTTGATGATGATAGGGATAAAAATCTGAAAAGCATAGAAATATAAAATGCTTTAAGTGCCTTGGCAATGGACATATTGCATCTCAATGCCCAAATAAAAAGGTTATGATATTGAAAGATAATGGTGTAATTGAATCCGAAAGTGATAAAGAATCTGATTCAATGCCTTCATTTGAAGATTGTAGTGATGATGATGAGGCCGAGCATGCTGTTGGCAGGGATTTAAATCTTGTGGTTAGGCGTGGTTAGGCGTGAAAGAAGATGGGGTTGAACAAAGGGAAAATATCTTCCATTCCAGATGCTTGATAAATGGCAAAATTTGTAGTCTTATAATTGATGGAGGAAGTTGTACTAATGTTGCAAGTACTACTTTAGTTGATAAGTTGGGGCTGGATTGTTTGAAACATCATAGGCCATATAGACTACAATGGCTTAATGATTGCGGAGAGATAAGGGTAAATAAGTAAGTTTTAATTTGATTCTCCATTGGAAGATATTCTGACCGTGTACTTTGTGATGTAGTACCTATGCATGCAGGCCATGTGTTGCTTGGTAGGCCATGGCAATATGACAGAAAGGTGACGCATGATGGGTATAGAAATAGACACTCATTCATGATGGGAGATCAACGTATCATTCTGGCTCATATGACTCCTAGTGAAGTTTATGAAGATCAAATGAAGCTAAAAAGGAGCATGGAGGAAGAAATGCAAAAAGAAGCCGAAAAGTCCAAATTGAGAGAAAAGGAGCAAAAAGAAAATGGAAAGGCCGAGAGTTGCAAAATAAGAGGGATGAGAGGAAAAGAAAAAGGAGAGGCTGAAAAAGAGAGAAAATTGGGAGGAAAATAGGACCAAAAAGAAAAGCAAATAATTGGCCCAAAGGAGAGTGGTACAAAGAAAAACAATTTTTATGTAAAAGTAAGGGATATAAGAGTGGCTTTTGAGAATCAACAATGTTTACTTGTACTCATGTACAAGGAATTTTATTTTAATGAAGCTGACCTTAACCCTTCTTTGCCTAGTGTTGTTGTTTCTTTATTGCAGGAATATGAGAATGTATTCCCTGAACAGTTACCACAAGGATTGCCACCAATAAGAGGAATTGAACATCAAATTGATTTCATACCAGGAGCTCAAATTCCAAACCGCCCAGCCTATAGGAGCAACCCCGAGGAGACAAAGGAACTTCAAAGGCAAGTGGAGGAGTTGTTAGCAAGGGGGCATATCCGTGCGCATGTGTGTTGATTGTAGGGCTGTGAATCGCATAACAGTTAAGTATCGCCATCCAATACCCAGATTGGATGATATGTTAGACGAACTGCATGGAGCATGTGTCTTTACTAAGATTGATTTGATGAGTGGATATCACCAAATTAGGATGAAAGTTGGTGATGAATGGAAAACAACATTTAAAACAAAGCTTGGTTTATATGAGTGGCTCGTTATGCCTTTTGGTCTAACCAATGCCCCTAGCACTTTTATGAGATTGATGAATCATGTTTTGCGTCAGTTCATTAGAAAATTTGTTGTTGTTTATTTTGATGATATTTTGATTTATAGTAAATCTGTTGTTGAGCATGTAGATCATCTTAGGGCTGTTTTGGATACACTTAGGAGAGAAGAATTGTATGCTAAACATAAAAAGTGCATATTTTGCATGAATAGAGTTATATTCTTAGGGTATGTGGTGAGTGCCAATGGAATTGAGGTTGATGATGAGAAGATAAGGGCTATCCAAGAATGGCCAACCCTTAGGAATGTGAGTGATGTTAGGAGCTTTCATGGCCTTGCTAGCTTTTACAGGAGGTTTGTAAAGGATTTAGTGTCATTGCTGCTCATTTAACTGAAATCATTGAAAAAGATGTGGGGTTTAAGTAGGGCGAGGTGCAAGAACTTGCATTTTAATACTTTGAAAGATAAACTTTGTTATGCACCTATTTTGAGTTTGCCCGATTTTAATTCTACTTTTGAGATTGAATGTGATGCCTCCTGGATAGGTATTGGTGCTATTTTGATGCAGGGTAGGCGTCCAATTGCTTTCTTTAGTGAAAAGTTGAGTGGTGCACAACTGAATTATTCCACGTATGACAAGGAGTTGTATGCATTGGTGAGGGCTTTGGAGACTTGGCAGCATTATCTTTGGCCTAAAGAGTTTGTGATTCATAGTGATCATGAGTCTTTAAAGCAAAACCCCCTAGGAAACGTGCCATGGTGACTTCTGGATCCTCCTCCACATTAGCTCTCATCATTGCCATCTCCATCTCCTTATGGTAATCTTCAACGGTCATGGATCCTTGTGTAAGGCGCTGCAATTTTTGGTGCAACTCCCCATAGTAATTGATAAGAATGTGGACTCCTAACTTCGCCTCAAAAGCGCGCTCAAAGGGGAAGGTTTGAACCCAGCCTTATAAATCAGTCCAGGAGTTCCTTCGCAACCGATGTGGGACTCATCATCCCCACCCCCTTAAGACCCCAACTTCCTCGATCGGCGATCTGTCGTAACCCGAAGGGACACCGGTGTACAGGGCTGGCTCTGATACCAAATGATAAGAATGTGGACTCCTAACTTCGCCTCAAAAGCACGGTCATAGGGGAAGGTTTGAACCCAGCCTTATAAATCAGTCCAGGAGTTCCTTCGCAACCGATGTGGGACTCATCATCCCCACCCCCTTAAGACCCCGACTGATGTATGCACGGGAACCATAATTGAAGGATATGAACGTCGATATTTTGTCAATGGAGAGGAGCAATCTTATATCATTGAAATAGACCGAAAAGGAGGTCAAAATCCCATTCAAATGATCCAAATTAATGTAGGGCGTATTCCAAGTCATAGAAGGCAGCATTGGAGCATTTGTTGCTATATTGGGCCTAAAATTCACAATCAAGCTTATGGGCCAATAATACACAAAGGGAAGCCTAAAGTGAAGATCAAGGGAGTCTTTCATGAAGATTCAATTCAAATGGGCTAAACGAGGCAAAGTCCATAAAATTAAAGATTACAAGTCATGTGCAAATCATGTGCTAGGAGTCATGTGCCAAACATGTGCAAGACATGTGCCATCCATGTGGAAGACATCATGTGCCAACCATGTGCTCAAGATCATGTGCCATGCATGTGCCTATTTATGGGATTTGGGCTTAACTTGTAATTGGGCTTAATTATGTATGTGGGCTGCCTAATTTAAATTACCTTAGGCTTTAATTAGTGATAGACATGTGGGCCAAAGAAATAAAGCCCAACCCACCACTTGTCTTATTTTAGAAGGATTTAATTAGTGTCCTAATCCAAGTAGGACTCTACTTTTTTAGAATTTGAGTTAGAATATGGCTGTACATTTAGGAGTTGAGTTAGAATAGGATTTAGTTATCCTTTACCATAAAGGATTCAAAGACTTAGGGCTATAAATACTCATCTAGGCTTCTTTTACAAGATATCAATGAATCAATGAATAAAAACGAATTTGAGTGTTTTTCTTTAAAGTGAGGCAGATTTGCATCTCTTTGTTACTTTTAGGAATTAGTTACTTATCAAGTGATATTGCTTGTGGCGTGGCTATTCTTATTAAATCTTATAATCTTGGTTCTTTGCTGCATTGGTTAGCTTTGGGTCAGATTCAATCTATGATCACCATAGCTTAAGGTTTGTTTACCTTGTCTTGTTGAGGGGTTTCAAGGCACGGTCTTTGGGGTTCCGCATCAGTTTGGTATCAGAGTTTTTGGTTAGGTAATCATTATCTATCCTTTAAAATTGCTTTCTAGTTGTTAACTTAGCTAGATTTAAATTCTGCCATTAGAGGTACCTTAGGAAAAATTTCAGCCATAAAGAGTAAAATTGCAAGTTTGCGTTTCTTTTCAATTCTTTGATATGTTTGAGGTTTATTAAGCATTAGTTTAGTGTTATTTGCTAAAAAAAAAAAACGAAAAGGAAAAAAAAATCAGAATTTCGAATTTAGCACCAAAATTGTGAAATTGTGCTATTTTGAGCTTCATGATGAAATCTTGTGATTATTGATTGCTGGAATTATTTGGTATCATCATAAACTACTGCAATCCAACTTAAATAATTGGTTTTGAGGTTGAAAAGTACAACTTTTGAATTCAGGTACCTTAGTGATCATGTTGAGCATTGATTTGATCTTGAGAAATTGAACTTATCTATTAAATATACCTTGAGTTCTTACTGATTGGTGATAAATTAAGGTTGAATAAGGGTTAAATTGGCTACTCACTAGGAGGAAACCGGTTCTGATTTTTATTCCATACTGTCTAATTTTTTGTGCTCTTAAGTTTTCATTCTTTTAATTCTGTCCTTTTTGCATCTAATTACATTAGTTAAGTCTAATTTGAATTCTTAGATTTAATTTGAACAAAAATCAGTAGCGTACACCTATTTGCATTCGTGTATAGCTTTAGATATAATTAATTTCTTTCACATCAGTTTGCTTCTAGACTTTGTTCCATTCATTCTTGTTAGGATTCATTGTTAATTCTTAGCATAGATCACTTGCATATTGTTTGATTTTGTTTCTGGCTCTTACTTGTAATTTTGAGATTCAAAATTTGAGTGGTAAAAGGCAAGAGTGGTGAGCTTAAAAGAGGGTAAAAGCCATTATTTGTGTGAAACACGAGTGGTATATAGTCTGTTTTGAGAGAAACACGTGAGGGAGTAATTGTGAGGTCATTTTACTTCATTGTTACTTTCTTGAATTACTAACCATGTCAAAGGAAAGCACAAGAGGAAGTACTGGACATGAGGAACATGGTGATTATGTGCCAACAGATGTTGTTCAATCTTACATTCAAATATTGGAGGTAAAGATTGGAAAAATTATAGACAAGATGGAGAGACAAAATGAGCAAATTGAGAATTTGAGGCAGCAAAGTATCTTTGACACAAGAAGATCAAGAGAGGGGTCTCGACCTCAAGGCATTAGGAGGTTTCAATTTCATGAAGAAAAAGAGTATTTTGAACATTATGATAATGATAGACAAAGAAGAGAAAGAAAGAAAGACAAAGCATCTTCGGTGAGTGCCTTTCAAAAAGAAATGGACAAAATGCGTGCTAGGATCGATAGGTGGGGGCATGAAGAGAAATATAATGAAATGAAGAAAAAGAGTATTTTGAACATTATGATAATGATAGACAAAGAAGAGAAAGAAAGAAAGACAAAGCATCTTCGGTGAGTGCCTTTCAAAAAGAAATGGACAAAATGCGTGCTAGGATCGATAGGTGGGGGCATGAAGAGAAATATAATGAAATGAAGAATTATTATCCAAGAAGGTGTGAAATTCAAAAATCAAATTTGCATTATGAATTTGATTTTGTTCCTAATTTTAAAATGGTGGATGATGGTAATAATAAAATTAATGAGGATATTAATGATGCTCATACTAGTGAAGTTGAAATTGTAGGTATTGATTATATTTCACTAGAAGAAGTTAATGGTGTTAGCGTTTTTGAGAGCATTGCAATTGAGAGTGAAAACATCATTCAAGATGAATTTGTGGCTAATGATAGTGAATCCATAAAGGTGAGTGATGAACATGAATTGGATGAGCTTGAAGGAGTAACGATGAGTGAGATTGAGATGAAAGAAGGGGCTGTTTATGGAGAAGCCAAAGAGAGAATTGAGAGAGATGAGGTTTTGAGGGATAAAAGTAGTAGTAGTAATGAGCAAAGAGAGAAAATAGTGAATGTGTGTGAAAAGGAGAAAGAGATGAAAAGTAAATTTTTTACTAACAATTTTAATTATCCTTTGCTTCGTGTTGTGCATTTTTCTTTTGATGTAAGCAAAGATTCGAGGGCGAATCTTCTTGAGGAAAGGGGGAATGATGTATGCACGGGAACCATAATTGAAGGATATGAACGTCGATATTTTGTCAATGGAGAGGAGCAATCTTATATCATTGAAATAGACCGAAAAGGAGTTCAAAATCCCATTCAAATGATCCAAATTAATGTAGGGCGTATTCCAAGTCATAGAAGGCAGCATTGGAGCATTTGTTGCTATATTGGGCCTAAAATTCACAATCAAGCTTATGGGCCAATAATACACAAAGGGAAGCCTAAAGTGAAGATCAAGGGAGTCTTTCATGAAGATTCAATTCAAATGGGCTAAACGAGGCAAAGTCCATAAAATTAAAGATTACAAGTCATGTGCAAATCATGTGCTAGGAGTCATGTGCCAAACATGTGCAAGACATGTGCCATCCATGTGGAAGACATCATGTGCCAACCATGTGCTCAAGATCATGTGCCATGCATGTGCCTATTTATGGGATTTGGGCTTAACTTGTAATTGGGCTTAATTATGTATGTGGGCTGCCTAATTTAAATTACCTTAGGCTTTAATTATTGATAGACATGTGGGCCAAAGAAATAAAGCCCAACCCACCACTTGTATTATTTTAGAAGGATTTAATTAGTGTCCTAATCCAAGTAGGACTCTACTTTTTTAGAATTTGAGTTAGAATATGGCTGTACATTTAGGAGTTGAGTTAGAATAGGATTTAGTTATCCTTTACCATAAAGGATTCAAAGACTTAGGGCTATAAATACTCATCTAGGCTTCTTTTACAAGATATCAATGAATCAATGAATAAAAACGAATTTGAGTGTTTTTCTTTAAAGTGAGGCAGATTTGCATCTCTTTGTTACTTTTAGGAATTAGTTACTTATCAAGTGATATTGCTTGTGGCGTGGCTATTCTTATTAAATCTTATAATCTTGGTTCTTTGCTACATTGGTTAGCTTTGGGTCAGATTCAATCTATGATCACCATAGCTTAAGGTTTGTTTACCTTGTCTTGTTGAGGGGTTTCAAGGCACGGTCTTTGGGGTTCCGCATCACCGACTGCCTCGATCGGCGATCTGTCGTAACCCGAAGGGACACCGGTGTACAGGGCTGGCTCTGATACCAAATGATAAGAATGTGGACTCCTAACTTCGCCTCAAAAGCGCGCTCAAAGGGGAAGGTTTGAACCCAGCCTTATAAATCAGTCCAGGAGTTCCTCCGCAACCGATGTGGGATGCATCAGTAATAGGCTGGCACAAATCGTTTTCTCATCACCCTCTTCATCTCCTCCCACCTTCTAGTCATCATGATTTGATCCCACCAAACAAGAGCATAATCAGTGAATTCAATAACAGCAAGTTTTATTTTTTTCTCTTCACTATAGTTGTGGCATTCAAAAATGAGCTCCACTTCTCTCTCCCATTCTTGGTATGCTTCAGCATCATTCCTCCCTTTAAAAGGTTGAATTTTCATTTTGATGGAATTGATGTTGCTATCACGCTTATCTCCTCTCCTCGTTGAATGGGTATCATCTTCATCATCATAGGAATCAAATCCTCATCTTCTTCTTGAGGCCGAAACATCCCTATTCCAAAATTGTGAACATTTACCAGGAGTCCGTGACTCTTCTCTTGTTTTTTTGGAATTTGAAGTGCTTTGTTGTCTCACCTCTTCAATTTTTCGATCTTGTCTCTCCATCTTCTCATTAAAAGATTCAATCATGGAAAATAGCCTTTGGAATTCAGATTGGACAGCCTCTAATCGTATGAGTTTCAGCTGGTCATCTCGTTCACTACTTCCCCTTGCGTTTTCCTTTGATATGGTTAGTAATTCAAGAATAATGAAGCAAAAGGACCTCACAATCACTCCCTCACGTGTTTCTCTCAAAACAGACTATATACCACTTGTGTTTCACACAAATAATGGCTTTTACCCTCTTTTAAGCTCACCACTCTTGTCTTTTACCACTCAAAATTTGATTCTCAAATTTACAAGTAAGAACCAGAAACAAAAACAAACAATATGCAAGTGATCTATGCTAAGCATTAACAATGAACCCTAACAAGAATGAATGGAACAATGTCTAGAAGCAAACTGATGTGAAAGAAATTTATATTTAAAGCTATACACGAATTTAAATAGGTGTATGCTACTGATTTTTGTTCAAATTAAATCTAAGAAGGCAAATTAGACTTAACTAAGGTAATTAGATGCAAAAAGGACAGAATTAAAAGAATGAAAACTTAAGAGCACAAAGAATAAGACAATATTGAAAAAAATTTGAATTCGGTTTCCTCCTAGTAAGTAGCCGATTGTCCCTTAATTAAACCGTATTCAACCTTAATTTATCACCAACTAGCAAGAACTCAAGGTATATTTAATAGATAAGCTCAATTCCTTAAGATCAAATCAATGCTCAATATGATCACTATGGTACCTGAATTCAAAAGTTGCACTTTTCAACCTCAAAACCAATTATTTAAGTTGGATTTCAGTAGTTTATGATAATACCAAACAATTCCAGCAATCAAAAATCACAAGATTTCAACCTGAAGCTCAAAATAGCACAAATTCACAATTTTAGTGCTAAATTCGAAATTCTGATTTTTTTCCTTCTTCCTATTTTTTTGTTTTGTTTTTTTTACAGCAAATAACACTGAAGTAATACTTAATAAACCTCAAACATATGATGAATTGAAAAGAAATCCAAACATGTAATTTTACTCTTTATGGCAGAAAATTTTCTTAAGGTACCTCTAATAGCAGAATTTAAATCTAGCTAAGTTAACAACTAAAAAGCAATTGTAAATGATAGATAATGATTACCTAACCAAAATCTCTGATACCAAACTGATGCGTAACCCCAAAGACCTTGCCTTGAAACCCCTCAACAAGACAAGGTAAACAAACCTTAAGCTATGTGATTATAGATTGAATCCGACCCAAAGCTAACCAATGTAGCAAAGAACAAAGATTATATGGATTATTAAGAATAGCCAGGCCACAAGCAATATTACTTGATAAGTAACTAATTCCTAAAGGTAATAAAAAGATGCAAATTTGCCTCACTTTAAAGAAAAACACTCAAATTCATTTTTATTCATTCATGTCATGTACAAGAAGCCTAGATGAGTATTTATAGCCCTAAGTCTTTGAATCCTTTATGGTAAAGGATAACTAAATCATATTCTAACTCAACTCCTAAAATTGCAGTAATATTCTAACTCATATTCTAAAAAGTAGAGTCCTACTTGAATTAGGACACTAATTAAATCCTTCCAAAATAAGACAAGTGGTGGGTTGGGCTTTATTTCTTTGGCCCACATGTCTATCACTAATTAAAGTCTAAGGTAATTTAAATTAGGCAGCCCACATACATAATTAAGCCCAATTACAAGTTAAGCCCCAAATCACATAAGTAGGCACACGGTTGGCACATGACTTGTAATCTTTAATTTTATGGACTTTGCCTTGTTTAGCCCATTGGACTAGTCCATGCAAGATGGTTATTCACACACCCCAAGATAAGTAATGGGCCTTGGGTCTTTAATCAACTCCATCTCCTTTGTCATGCATGCATCTTTTGTGATCTCCTTAGTGACCAAGCCTTGAATATAGCCTTGCATTGCTTGCCTTAGTTTGTTAGCGCTTGATCTTATGATAGCACCACTTGGCATGACTAGTGCATCATTCTCCTTTTGTGAAGATTGACTTATATGTCCTTGATCTACATCAATTCCATTCATCAGTATCATATATGTATCAATAAAGTTGAAACATATAATCATTACTCTTTATGTATGCAAATGCTTTGCTTATTTCATTTTGTTGTGACCAACATAAACAGACATTGTCCCGGGTTTCCATGTGAATATTTTCCATGTGAACATTTGCATTTGCATTTGCTAGCTAACTTGATCATTTGTTTCATTTGCACATTTGTTGGGCCATAGGCCTCTTCTTTTGCTTTACAATATCAATTAACTAGTCACAACGCCTTTTTAGTCCATATGCATATGCACTTGTATTTAAGCATTCATCAACCATTGCATCTTTATCATATACAACATACATATATTCCATATATATCTCATATGTCAAGCATATACCTTGCATATACTATACATATACCATGTATATATATATCACATATGTCAAACATATATCTCAAATATACCACAAGTATACCGTTTATATATACCACAATGTCACAAATTATCCATCATTACATTATCAAGGACCAATCATGACAATCATATGAATCACATAGCAAGCAACATTCATTTGCACTAAAGAATTCAATCGATAATTAGACTCATCGTTCTCCTTTGATTCCGACCCCTAACTTATTGTCTATCCGCTCCTTGTGGGTCTTCAATATGTTGCGAGCCTAATATGAAAACATAATCGATTAACTCATTATTAGGGAGACTTAATGTGGCTTAAACAAATTAATATGCATTGTTCATGTCAATAGTTAAGATTTTTTCTATGAGGCAGTGTGACCTTATGGGACTGTTTAGACTATAACTTTTTTTATACTTGACCAATTAATCTGATTCTTGTCCCTAATTAAAACTAACATATAATTATAAAACATTTGGTTTATAAGTGTGTTCTGTTTTCTGTCTTGTTTTATTCCTTTAGGCAGTTTCAGGGTACTCATTTGGTTTCATCATAACGTATACTCTATAAGTACTATTTCAATGAAACTTTACAGAAACTTATATGGGTTCATATGGAACATTTTTTATGTTTACAACTTTTATCAATTATGTCTCTAAGGTCTTCAAAATATAACAAACATTTTACTGGTCCAGAACAGAATTGGCTTCCGGACCAGTATGACTTCTAAAGACCATAACTTAGCCTATAAATACTCAATTAAGCTGAAATTAGTACAAAACTTTAGCTACGACATATACCTATGAATTTCATGTTTTAATCATTTACAGAATCTAGATCTAACAAGCTCAAATTAGCCAAACAAGGTACTGTATCTGCCTAGGGCACTGAGTAGGCAGTTCAAACCATAGAACAGTCATGGTTCCATTCACATAACTCAACATTTACAAGACCTATGAACCTGAAATTTGGTATCAAGATAAAACACACATATATCTAAAACTTTTATGTTTTGAGATACTTCCAATAATGGATTTAACATATTCGAAATCAAAGCAAACAGTAGCTAACTTGGTTAGGGTTTACACCCTAACCAGTTTCAATACGAAGAGCATATCTCTCCCTATACATAACATATTGCAAAAAGGTTTACATATCCATAAATCTAAGACATAAAGGAACATATTTTGTGTGTTACACTTTTCCAGAATCAATTTCTATTAACATCAAAATTGGGGTGCAATTCAGTGCCTAATATTGAACCTAAGCAACTCAAATCAACCCTATAGCAATAAGAATTGATTACTTACCAAGAACAACCTTGCAATGGATCAATTAGCTTCAAAAACCAAGTGAAACAAGGAAGAATTGAATTCTGAAATGGAGGAAATTGAAGAAGAAGTCGGGCTGGAGAAGAAGGCCGAAATGGGAAGATAAAGCTAACTTTTTGTTTTTGTCTTTTTATCTTTTTCTCATCTCTTTTCTCCTTTCTCTTCTCCTTTCTCTTCTCTTCTCTTTTATTTCTCTTTTGTGTCATTTTTATTTTATTTTGTCTATATTATTATTATTATTTACATTTATTTATAATTCCACTAATTCACACAATAATACAGCTTAATTATTTGGCCCGATTTTACTAAATTAGCAATGTAAATGTTTACTAATCTTAATCTAATCTTTTTGCTTACTTTAATTTAGTCACCTTATTCAATTCATTTCTAATACTTTGTTATCCTTATTTAGGTTATAAGGATACATGTGTGACTCGATATAATTGCCAAATACTCGGACACGTAGCTAGTGCGTGCCATGAACTTGTTTCTAAGAAAATATGTGTGAAATGCACGTGTTCAATTGAATTGTATGTAATATGCTTATGTTCAATGAAATGCATGTGGGGAAGGTCAAGGATGTTACAATTTCCCTATTCAAACCAGCCAAAAAATGTACCATTGTAACCTCCCCATCTTCATTTATATTCAACCTCATCACGGCCATTTTCGTCTCCTTATAATAGTCTTTCACACTTTTACTCCTTTGCCTCAAAGTTTGGGGCCTTTGATGCAGCTCCCTGTAGTAGTAACTAGGCACAAACCTTTTTCTCATGATTGTTTTCATCTCTACCCATGTGGAAATAGGTCTCTCTCCATTCCTACGCCTACTAACCAATATTTGGTCCCACCATACTAACGCATAATCAATGAATTCTAGTACAACTAGTTTCACCTTCTTTTCGTCAGAATAATTATGACACTCAAAAACTAGTTCTACCTTTTCTCTCCTGCTCAACATATGCATTAGCATCATTCCTACCTTGAAAATGAGGGATTTTCATTTTAATACTACTCAAATTTTTATCTACCCTATCCTCTTCATTCCCATACTTCTCATGCTCTATTCTTTGTCTATAGCGGGCCCTATATCTCCCTCCCTCTTTAACCTCTGTCCCCTCTACCACCATACCTATTTTTATCATGCTCCTCCTCAAAATCACCAAATTCATCATCAAATTCAGAAGGAGGTGGCACTGGTTGTCTTACCTTTTATCTTTGGTTTGACTTTGCATAAAAGATTCATGCCCAATGTCATTTAGATTCTTATCATCTCGATCAAACTGGTCTTGCATGTTTTGAAACATTGGGTCAATCCTCTTAAATCGGTGGTACATGGCTTCTAATGTGTGGAAGGTTTTATCATCTTCCTCCCCATTTTTGTCTTGCTTGCTTGAATTGGACAAAATGTTGATAAAATGACCTCACACTCTCCCTCACATGTTTCACTAAAAAATCAGAATGTGTTTGATGTATGCATGGGAACCATGTATGAAGAACATGAACGACAATCTTTCGTCAATGAAGTGGAGCAATCTTATATCATTGAAATGGGCCTTAAAGGAGTTCAAAAGTCTTTTCATATGATCCAATTCAATGTGGGGTGTGTTCCAAGTCATAGAAGGCAGCATTGGAGCATTTGTTGCTATATTGGGCCTAAAATTCACAATCAAGCTTATGGGCCAATAATACACAAAGGGAAGCCTAAAGTGAAGATCAAGGGAGTCTTTCATGAAGATTCAATTCCAATGGGCTAAACGAGGCAAAGTCCATAAAATTAAAGATTACAAGTCATGTGCAAATCATGTGCTAGGAGTCATGTGCCAAACATGTGCAAGACATGTGCCATCCATGTGGATGACATCATGTACCAACCATGTGCTCAAGAACATGTGCCATGCATGTGCCTATTTATGGGATTTGGGCTTAACTTGTAATTGGGCTTAATTATGTATGTGGGCTGCCTAATTTAAATTACCTTAGGCTTTAATTAGTGATAGACATGTGGGCCAAAGAAATAAAGCCCAACCCACCACTTGTCTTATTTTAGAAGGATTTAATTAGTGTCCTAATCCAAGTAGGACTCTACTTTTTAGAATTTGAGTTAGAATATGGCTGTACATTTAGGAGTTGAGTTAGAATAGGATTTAGTTATCCTTTACCATAAAGGATTCAAAGACTTAGGGCTATAAATACTCATCTAGGCTTTTTTTACAAGACATCAATGAATAAAAACGAATTTGAGTGTTTTTCTTTAAAGTGAGGCAGATTTGCATCTCTTTGTTACCTTTAGGAATTAGTTACTTATCAAGTGATATTGCTTGTGGCGTGGCTATTCTTATTAAATCTTATAATCTTGGTTCTTTGCTACATTGGTTAGCTTTGGGTCAGATTCAATCTATGATCACCATAGCTTAAGGTTTGTTTACCTTGTCTTGTTGAGGGGTTTCAAGGCACGGTCTTTGGGGTTCCGCATCAGTGTTTCACTCATGTTTCACTCAATTGATGGCTTTTACCCTATCATTAGCTCACCACTCTTGCCTTTTACTACTCTTGTGCTCCCACCAAGGTATTACTCCATATCAAAATCAATCTTGTGCTCCCACCAAGGTATTACTCCATATCAAAATCAATCACTCATATTAGTAATAACAAGCAACAAGTATCTAATGGAATGTAAAAATAATGAACAACCTACGAAAGAAAGGGTAAAAAACAAGATTAGAAGTAAACTGATGTTATGAAAGAAATGAAAAGACAAATTTAATATATGCACACATGGATGAAGAGTTATTATGTATGTTATTTGAGTAAGATGGATGCAAAATTACTCAACTATGTAAAGGAAACAAATTGGACAACAAACAAGAATAGAAAACAAGGAATGCAAAAGATTTGACAAAACTAGGAAAATTATGTAAATATGTTCTCCTCACCTATGGAATTCAAACAAAACCTTAGACACACAAACCCAAATTGATGTCAATTAATCATAATAAATGCCCTCAAGCATGTATTAATCACCAATAGCACTAATTCCATAAATATGTGATGAAAACTCCACTACAGTGCTCAATATGAAACCAATATGATCCAACTATGAACTTCACCAAAAATTGCTCAAAATATCAATTTTAACCATTTCAAGCAAAATAATCAGTAGCAATTTAAATTGATAGGTGTGCTATCAATTTTGGCAATTTACTTCTATGCACATGCAATTTTCCTTTTCTATTCGTTTTTCCATTTATTTTATAATATGATCAAAATCAAAATCAAAGTATTTATAACACCAAAATTGCACGAATTAAGCAAAACTTCAATAGCTTGCACAAAAGGGCATATTTGGCCACAATTATGTAAACCCTAGTTTTATTTTTTTTTCTGTATTTTTATGTTGTAACTTGAACCAATATAACTAAAACAACAATATAAAGATAAATTTAATTGATTTGGAACCTTTGCTTTGATACTAAATGATGCAGCAACCCCTTAGAATCTAAGTCTAGACGACCTCCAAATCAATTCAGAATCAAATCTTCAATTCTAATCAATTGTTAATTGAACCTTTTACCCTCAAATCAACAAGGAATTGGTAACAAAGAGTATAAGAAAATATCAGAACATGCCACAAGTCAATACTAACCTGATAAGTGAAATAATCCTTAGCATACCAAGGTGTTGAACATGCCTTTCTTGAAGAAAACCTTTCAAATCTTTATTAATCATGTAACATGATGTCATTCACATTTTTGGGAGGTATTTATACCTCTAAATGACCTAAAGTCCCATAAGGAAAAGGAATCCTAAAGATTTAATTTAATTAATAAGGTGGTGGCATGGGTTTTATTTTAAATGGGCCACACGCCCATTACATCAAAAGGCTAATGGACCAATCTTGATTTAGGCCCTAAATAGATAAATAAGCCCATATTTCTTGAATCCTCGTGATATGCACATGCCTCCCCCTGGACATGCCTTATGCATGCCTCTTGCAGATGACTTGCACATGACTTTGAAGCTTGGATATGGACTTGTTGGCTAGCCCATTGGGCTAGTTGTCTTGATCTTCACATGCCCAAATGGATGTTGTTGTCCAGACAATGAACCAAGAAGGGGGTTGAATTGGTTATGAAATAAAAATTTCTTAACTTTAAGTGTGGAATAAAATAAAATAGAGTAGGGATGGAGAGATATCACACACGAGATGTATAGAGATTCGGGTATTTTACTAACACACTAAGTGTTACAATGGAGTTTTACAAGCTCACTCTCAACTATGGTGTTTCTCTCAATGGCTAACACCTAACCCAAATTTTCCCTTGTGTTTTGAATGGCTCACACGCTAAACCAATTCCTTGTATTTTATGGCTCACACAATAAACCCTTACAAGTGTTTCAATCTTAACCCAATATACCCAAACTCACTTGAGTATTTGATTACAATAAAAACACTCACCAACCTATAATGTCAGAAATTATGAGCAATTAGGTTTTTACAAAGAATAAAGGTTTTGTTGAAAAATAATTAATGCACAATGGCTACAACATGATTAAAGATTCAAAATAATTGTTGTTCTTCTTTATAGGATTCATAAATGTTTTGCATTTATACTTCCTCTTCGAATTATAGTCATTTGGGTGCATTTAATGCTAAAATAGCCTTTGAATTAACTCTTAATTTCATGCCTGACATGTTTCTCTTTCCTCATTCATGGGCGTGAATGTTCTCCAAGTCGTGGTCCAAGTGGTGACTCTGGTCATAAAGCTCTCTAGAAGAACTTGAAGTGTTTGATTATGGGCGTGACTTTGTACTTTCACGGGCATGAACATTTTTTCAAGTCGTGGTTCAAGTGGTGACTCTGGTCTTGAAGCTCTGAGGAAGAACTTGACATGTTATTTCATGAGCGTGTCTTTCTTTCACGGGCATGACTGATTTGATCATTCACGATTAGTATGATCCTTCATGGCTGTAAACTTTGAATGTTGGAGAGTTGGCGCTAAGCTATATCACGGGCGTGACTTTGCTATTTCTTCTTATTTTGATCTTTAAAAGTTGTCTTTCATTCTTGCATCATATTCTATTCAAGATACATCATATTCAACAAGCTTAGAACACAAGTATTGTTAAATACATTATTGTTATTTTATTTGTTAGCATCAAAATGATGGAAAAACCCCTCAAGGTTCAATAGATGTTATAATGTTTTGTCCTGCCCATGATGATGTCTCCTCAAACTTGATCCATTCCACTTTTTTTATGTCTTTTGTCACCAAGCTTTGAATATATGTTTGCAAGGCTTCCTTAAGCTTATTTTCTGTTAATCTTGTAATTGGTCCAAGTGGCATAACCAATCTCCCATCTCCTTTGCGTGAAAAACCATGATCTATGCCTTAGCTTGCATCACTATCTATATCGATCTATAACTGCTCAACTGAGTTTCTTAAGTCAAGAGCGCTTTCACCCGAAGTTAAGCCATCTTAACTGAGTATAAAATAATAGTTGCATCCATATGGGATAAAGGGTGATCTCACACAAGCTTAAGCCACCTTATCTTCAAAAATATAAATCCATGTGATATAAACTATGGTACCGTAACCCCTTCAATGGCATGACATCAATTCTATGCTAGTCCTCATATAGACAATGAACATTAATGGTTATAATCTAGTTATTCATCTCATTTTATTGTCCTTTTCTTGTTATCCATATGATAGCCATATAAAAATTTATGATTTAGAGCATAGAAGGTTTTTTTTGTGTTCATGGTCACGTAATCTATAATACCTACCCATATAGTAGAACAAAATCCCATTATATCAGTAGATGCCACATGACTGGATGCCTTATAAATCTATTCCCATTAAAAACTTTCATGTCTTAATCAATATACTTATATCATGTTCATAAGTTTGTATAACATGCATAATAAAAGCATATGTTTTCCATATAGTGAATAAACCAAATATTGTATAATTAAAATTTCTATGTCTGTATAAATACTATATCCTTATTACCAAAATAAAGTGGTTTGGCTTTCATAAGCCCTTTATTACAAAATAATCATTAATTAAAATGAACCACTACAATTATATGTCTTTAATCATTAAAAATATGAATAACTAACTGTCTTTATCCCGTGTCATGAGAATATGACAAATGAAAATAAAAAGAAACCAAATATAGGTCTTCTTTAATTGCTCTGATGGTCTTGCACTCATCTTTTCGCCAACTTAACTATATAACAGCTCCAAACCTATGTGCAAGGAAACCCACAAGCTAAGCAACTAAACGCTTAGTGGTACATATAAGTGTAAAAATTCTAACATGTATTCATACCATATCATAACATATATAGATGTACTGTGTACATACCTGTGTGCTCGACAAAGCCATCATATATCCATATATGTCATACATACTTAATCTATTGAATTAGAGCACAAACATGCCATAATACACATATATGAATCCAATTAATCATACCCATATAGCATTCATATTATATAACACAAATTCCCATATTTCCTATTTCCCTAAACCTGGTTAATGGTTTTCCTCATTCTTTTATAGAATATAACTATATCTGGTTTCCATAAATCTATGTTACTTTCCTTATTACTGGGTTTATTATCATTGCCCAATACTCAAGACCTAGAGTACCTAGATGTGGGTTGTGAAACACTGCTTAAGCCACTCTACTCATTAATTGTATCTATTTATGTAGTGCTCAATTGAGCTTCTCAAGTTAAGAGCGCTCTCACCTGAGCTTAATCCACCTTGACTGAGTAAAATATAATAACTGCATACATATGAGATCAAGGGTGCTCTCACTCGAGCTTAAGCCACCTTGTATCTAAATAATAAATCCATGCGCTAGATAAAATATGGTATTTAACCCCCTTAATAGCACACCATTTATCTTATACTAGTCCTTGTAAAGAGAATAGGAGTTTATAATTAAAAACTGGTTATTTATCTCATTTCATAGTCCAATTTATGATTTTCACATGGTACCTTATGCATGATAAGCACATTTATATTCATGTTCAAGTTATCATATTGTATACCATCTTATTAAATCATTCAAGGTGTGTGTGCATACCGATACCATATAATTTCATCATAGAAATCAAAATGCAAAATTCTGGTTATAAGGCTTTCATGGGCATGAATGGCAATTCACAGCCCTGAGGCCTTCTTTCACGGGTTGTCTACCCGTGACTCAAGCCACGACCTTTTCAGTGTTGACATTCACAGGCATGAACAACATGTCTCAACTATCAATCATCAGTCTGTGTCAAATATTAGCACCAATTTGAGGCAATTGTGCACACCACATGCAAAGGCAAGGGCTAACCAATGTTAGTCACTCCTATTAACACTTTTCAACATTTTACAAAACTTACTTAAGCTATAAATCATTCAAATAAGAATTAAACTACCATTGTCGATGTCATGACATAATCAAGTCTCATATACGAATCTTCCTCATGCATATCAGATTTGACAAGCCAATTCTTGCAACTTATAGATAACCATACATGCCCATTTAACATACCAATTACATAATTTAGCACACAAACATACAATAATTTGAATTTAAATGTATATATGTACAAACCTAATTTGGAGCCTTAATTCCAACCTCTCTTTGTGTTCCTACTCCCTTTGGTGGTTGTCTCCACATTCTATCTTAGTCCCTAAGAAAAAATAAAAGCCCACATTACTGCCTAACTATCTAAAATGTCCACTATACCATGACTAAACCAAAACCCCAACTTAAACTACTTTGATGAGTTCTAAATCACTATATTCCTTTATTAACCAATTTAAACTAATTGAAAGCACAAAGAAAATGTAACCCTTACTCTGTTTCCTAAAAATATATTGGTTCTAGGGTTTGAAATCGAATTCTCCTTTCTCCCCACTTCTGCCCTTAATGCTATGATGAAAACCCCTATTTCTAATAAATTTTAATTTATTTTAAGGAAGAAATTTCGTATTATATTAACCAAGATTGAAGGGAACTGAAGGAGAATTATTTTGGGGTTAAAAGAATATGGTGGTTAGGATTTTTGGGTGGAAAATCATGAAAGTCAATCAAAACACGAAACTACCCAATTTAAATAACAAGTATCCACAGCATGACCATGTGTGTTTTTGGGTTTTGAATATGAATCTCATACATATGGAAGTGGAAATTTAAGATTTAACTAAACCCAAAACCCATGGAATTCCCTATGTAATATAAACTTAGATTGAACCATTCAATGGTAGAAATTGATTACCTTTGCAACACTTGATCTTCCAAGTTGTGAGCTTTTTCTTCTTTCTTGGGTTGTAGCTACTAGGTTTTGAAGGCGAATCTCATTCATAAAAGCACCGAAAAATAAAAATTTCAAAACCCGAGAGAAGAATCTTGCCAGTGCCATTAAAACTAATTCATTAATGATATAGATTAGAAATTATACATTATAATTTCTTGATTTGTTTTTCAAATTTTCACCTTGTTGGGTTGTAGTAAACCACAACAATCCACACTAGGAAGTCTCTCATGCTAATCCATATGAAAATATGAAGAAGAAATGACTAGAGAAATGGTTGAACACACCTCAAAGTTCTAGCAATGGTGTATGCTCCATTTGAGATAATATGAAAAATAATTCTTATTTTTCATTCTTAATTTCTTAATTTTCATAAATAATTTTCAGAATTTTTAAACATTTCAAAAATATTTTTATCCCAAAATAGTCTAGGTACAAAGTGCACAAGATAAGGAGAGGGATTTGGGAGGTTTTACCTTAATTAGCCTTAATTGGCCAATTAAGCCAAATTAGGTCAGCTGCTGGCCAATAGTGTGCTGGTCAGGCTTGCTAGGTAGGCCAACAGCCCGTGCGGGCCTGTACGGACCCATGACCCCCCTTTGAATAAATTTTATGTGCAATCTCATCGCAATCCGTCCTGAAAAAACTCTTCTATATTTTTGGAACCAATCCAAGACCATTTTACTAATTCTTCATATCTCCAATGCGTGTGACCCATTAGCTTTCCGCTTATGTTGGCCACTTAAATTAACAATTAATTTAAGTAAGTCATGAGCAATATCTGACAACATATCATGACCTCTAATTGACCGGAAAGTTAGTGGTTTGACTATAAACTTTTTCATAGATAATTTTCTTGCAAGTATTTCTTTCACCATTCTATACCCACTTGGTTCATAGTATGGACATGTGTCAACTCCCACTATACTTACTATGTCACATCTAACCCAAGTAATTTTAGTTCTTATCCCTGAGGCTCAGTACTGTGTTAAATATGTTATTGAAGACTGTCTTCATGATATTTCCACTTTGGCTAGAGATTCCCGAGTAATGACCCCATAAGTGGCCATAAGTATACACTCTTTCTATTAGGAGTGGTGAATCATTTGTTGGTTACCCAATTACCTTTGAATACCTCAAGTTCACCCAATCACCGCCCTATGAGCAACCTCCCTGAGGCAACAAGGAATAGTGTCAAAATGCAAAATCAGTATCTAAGATATCCGTAAGTACATCAAGTCTAAGGATACTTGCACCATTGCTATCACGAGACTATCATTGACATTTGAATAGATTCTCCATATGATTGTCTCATAGTAGGTCGTCCAATGTACTTAGCTACACTTAGTAACTATCAACATGTTAACTCTAAACATCTTCTGTTTATAGATTACGAGATCTTCTGCTGGATCTAATCAAGGAGTATAACATGTGTTAGTCTATCCAGATTAACAATGTTCCATCTCATTAATCCTATGACTGGTGATAATTTAGATATTAACATAATTACACATGACAAGAATCTCAATATCATGATCTCATCATAATTTCCTTTATGCTATGTTATGTATTAAGGACTTCATTAATTGGTTTAAGATCACTATCAATTCATATATCAAATGAATATCAAATTAATGAAAATTCCTTTTATTAATCAAATAAATTTGTACAATAAGTGGTAAAGGTAATTGCTTTTATAGCACTTCTCTAACAATCTCCCACCGAAACTAAGGTCAATCGCCTTTGTATTCAATTCCATAGGCGAGTACATGAGAATCATGTTTCTTTTGGCGAAGTGGCTTAGTTAAAGAATCAGCAATAGTTCGATTAGTTGACACTTTTTCTATGTTGACATTATTCCTACCAATGATTTATCTAATCAAATGGTATCTTTTGAATACATGTTTAGATCTCTAATGAGACCATGTCTCCCCTTTGCTTGTGCAATGGATCCTTTATTATCATAATATAATTGTATTGAATCAACAATGCTAGGAACCACTCAAGTTTCATGATGAATTTCTTTATCCAAACTGCTTCCTTTGCTGCTTCAAAAGTTGCAATGTACTCTACTTCGGTTGCGGAATTAGCAGTCGTTTCCTGTTTGGAAATCTTCCAACTGACTGCTCCACCATTTAGTGTGAATATATAACCTGATTAGGATTTTGAGTCATCCTCATCAAATTGGAAGCTGGCATCAGTATACCTGCTCATAACAAGATCTCCATCTCCATATACCAAGAATACATTATAAGTCTTTCTCAAGTACTTAAGGATATTCTTGACAACCACCCAATGACTTTCACAAGGGTTTGATTGGTATCTGCTCGTGATACTCAGGGCATATGATACATCAGGTCTAGTACATAAAATGGCGTACATGATTGATCCTATAACTGAAGCATATGGAATCAAATTCATGTGTGTCCTCTCATCTTGTGTCTTTGGACATATAGATTTTGAGAGAGTAATCCTATGAGTCATGGGAATATATCCTCTCTTGGACTACTCCTTGCTAAACCTCTTTAGCATCTTGTCTATGTATATAAATTATGAAAGACTAAGCACTCTTTTAGATATATCTCTATAGTTCCTTATCTCCAAAATATAGATTGCTTCTCCAAGGTCTTTCATAGAGAAATTCATACATAACCAATTTTTGACTGATTATAAGACTAAGACATAATTTTCCATTAGTAGTATGTCATCTATATATAACATAAGGAATACGATTGCACTCCCACTAACCTTCTTGTATATACAAGGTTCATCCAATTTTTGTAGGAAACTAGACTGTTTGATTGTCTCATCAAATTAAATATTCCAACTCCTGGATGCTTGCTTTAATCCATAAATGGATCTTTGAAGCTTGCATACCTTTTATCCATCTTTGGATATAAAGCCTTCTGGTTGTGTCATGTACATATCCTTGGTTAGATTTCCATTAAGTAAAGTCGTCTTCACATCCATTTACCATATCTCATGAGTAAGATTCACATATGTCATATGATTCATAATCAAATGACCCTAAACTACCATTTTTGTGTAGCTTAGCCATGCATTTTTCACTTATATGACCAAGGCGACAATGCTATAAGTAAGATAATTTCAACATATTTTATTTTTGTCTTTTATTATCATTGATTTTTAAAATTGGATTTCACATATCTAATATGTATATTCCTTTGCATAATGTATTGCTAACATAAAGAATATCCTTCAACATAATAGAACAACAATTGTTACCAAAAGCTAAATGGAAACCATCTTTATTTAAACTAGAAACATAAATAATGTTTTTAGTTCAAGTAACCCATAATAAAAATTATCCAAATTTAAAATAATCCCACTAGGGAGGGTCAATACTTAAGTTCCTCCATTTCTAACGCGCAGGTCCGACTCTCCCTTATTGAGCTGCATACTGTTCCTTAGGCCCTGTATATCAGTACGTATGTGTGAGCCACGACCAGTATCTAATATTCATATATATATATATATATATATAATTGGAAACAATATTAATTTCAATGACAAAAATAACTGAAGTAGATGGGGCATCAGATGTCTTCCTCTTCAAGGACTCCAAATAGGCATCGCAGTTTCTCTTCCAATGGCAATCCTTGCCACAAAAGAAGCAAGTCCCTTTTGGGGTAGTCTCCTTGGCCTTCATCTTGGCCATGTCTCCCTTAGGCTTTATGGACTTCTTCTTCATCTTAAGGTTCTTCTTCTTAGAACAAGAAGAGTCCACCAGCATCACAACCTTACTGTCTTTCTTGATATATGGCTCAACTGTCCTGAGCATGTTGATCAGCTCATGAATAGTGATGGAGATTTGGTTCATTCTATAGTTAAGCACAAAATGTGAAAAACTATCATACAATCTAGTTAGAATTAAATCAATACATAATTCGTGATTCATCACAAAACCCAAGGTGGCCAACCTCTCAATATAGCCATCATCTTCAGTGCATATTACAATGGAGATGTCCCCCTCCCCCCACACCAAGATGGTGTCCCCTCAACCATCTTGGTGCGGAAGAGCATCCTTAAACTTTCAAACCTTTTGGAACGTGCTTGCTAATCAAAAAGCTCCTTTGGAATTAGCATCCATGTCTGTAAGTTGCTTTTGCTACTCAGTTAACATAGTGGCAATCATAATGCAACTTGCCATCTCACTATCATTGAGATGTTTTTGATATGCCCTCTTATCACATTATGACTCCCACTATTTTATTACGAATCCATAGCCCTTACTATGAAACCGAGAGAACCTATATGGAAGTTCTCCTAATGGATCAATATCCAACTAGCTAAGCATAACCTTGAGGCAACTCAATAAGCCATCCTTGGTTTGGTTGGTAGGTATCTAATCCATACCAATTGCATTATTCATGCAATTATCGAATCTTGTGCTATCAACTAATTGATGTGTGCACATACATTGGGCTATCAACTCTTGATATGTGTACATCTCATGTATAAAAACCCAACTTCGCGTCTAATACATTTAACCTTAGCACAAATCCAACAAGTTAATGATATCGATTAAGTCCAACCCGTTAATCGTGAAATCTAATTTCAATGGTTTGAACATATTCTTATAGAACGAGCTTGAGGCAACTTAACAACCCTAACTCTAATGGTTTTCCCCATATTAATGGAAGGCATAAGAATAAATTATTTATTTAGTGAGGGATTTCTTTGTTAAGTCTCATCATGCTATTATTGCATGCTTTTATATATCATACATTCATCACATGAAAATATAAAAATAGTTATATTAACTATATGACATGATTATAGACATTCTAAAGTTAATCTTTTGAGATAAAGTGATGCGTCCCACGTTGGTTGCGGAGGAACTCCTGGACTGGTTTATAAGGCTGGGTTCAAACCTTCCCCTTTGAGCGCGCTTTTGGGGAGAAGTTAGGAGTCCACATTCTTATCATTTGGTATCAGAGCTTTGGTTCTAAATCAATTGTACTTATCTTTATTTTTCTGGGTTTAGTGATATTTGTTCAAGTTACAGCATAAAAAAATCAAAAAAAAAAAGTTTATCTATTTGTGGCTGAATTTGCCTATATTGCTGTCTATTGAAGTTTGGTTTTTTTTTTGGTACGAATTTTTGGTGTTTCAATTTTTTTTGGTGTATATCAGATTACAAAAAAAAACAACAAAAAAAAATTCGTGCATATTGGCATTGATTGCCAAAAGTGGGACTGTTTGGATTCAATTGATTGCACACATATATAAAATGAATTGCCTCTGAATATATTTGTTTATTCTGATTAAAATTGATAATTTGAGCAATTTTGAGTGGAGTTCGTAATTGAAATTGATTGGTTTCATATTGAGGTATAAGTTGAGGTTTCATTGCTTATTGCTGGAAATTGTGCAATTGGTGGATAATAGTTACTAATAGGCATACAATTAGTTTATTTGGCAGTAAGTTGGGAATGGTTTAGTGAGTTTTAGGTTCTGGTTCGAATTCTTTTAGGGCAATAGCACATATGTACTTAATTTTTTTCTAGTTTTGTCAATTTATTGCATTCTTTGTTTTATATTCTTGACTGCTGTCCTACTTGTTTCCATTACATTAGTTGAGTAATTTTGCATTCCATATTACTCAAATAACAATATTATATCTGCACACCTCACTCTTCATCCGTGTGTGCATATAGCATATACTTGTCATTCCTTGCTTTCATCTCATTAATTTTGCTTCTAGTTTTGTGATGTTTCCTTTCTTGCTTAGGAATTGTCTATTTTAATTTTCTGTTGGATATTGCTGCTCATTGTTATTGATCTGGTTGGTTGAAATTGATCCGAAAATATATCATAGTGAGTACACAAGAGCGGTAAAAGGCAGGAGTGGTTAGCTCAAAAGAGGGTAAAAGCCTTAATTGAGTGAAACACGAGCGAACATACACATTTTGAGTGAAACACGTGAGGGAGTGTGTGAGGCCATATATTTACATCATGTCTAAATCAAGCAACCAGGAAAGAAGTAGTGATGATGGAAACAAAACTTTATTCACATTGGAGGCTATGCAACAACAATTTGGAAAGCTTGAGATTCTGCTCCGAGACATGAATGATCGGTTTGATAAGTATGATAGGAGGTTAGAAGGCCATGATCAAGCTCTACGGAATCTTAGAAGAGAATACATCCTTGCAAAGTCGAATTGGAGGGAGAAGGGAAAGGTTAGTAACTCCACCTCAATCTGACTACGAAGAAGATTTTGATGACTTTGATGATGATAGGGATAAAAATCAGTTTGGAGGTAGAGGGGGCGGAAATGATAGAGGAAGGAATAGGAGAGAACATAGAGGCAGGGTAGAGGCGGATAGATTTGGGAATGTTGAGAATCGGATAGATCGTAATTTGGGGAGTATTAAAATGAAAATCCCTACTTTTCAAGGTAGGAATGATGCTGATGCTTACTTGGAGTGGGAGAGAAAAGTGGAATTGGTGTTTGAATGTCATAACTATTCTAAGGAAAAAAAAGTAAAGTTGGCAGCCGTGGAATTCACTGACTATGCCTTGGTATGGTGGGACCAAATCATCCTCAATAGGCATAGGAATGGGGAAAGGCCTATAAACACATGGGTGGGGATGAAGGCAGTCATGAGAAAGAGGTTTGTCCCTAGTTACTATTATAGGGAACTACATCAAAGGCTCCAAACTTTAAGGCAAGGGAATAAAAGTGTTGAGGACTATCATAAAGAAATGGAGATAGCTATGATGAGGGCTAATATTGCTGAAGATAGGGAGGCTACCATGACACGTTTCTTGGCTGGTCTAAATAAAGAAATTGCAAATGTTATTGAGCTGCACCACTATGTAGAGTTAGAGGAGATGGTGAATATGGCTATGAAGGTGGAGAAGCAACTAAAGCAAAAGGGAACCAACAAACCAACCTATTTGGGTTCCACATCTAATTGGAGCTCAAAATGGACAAAAAGGGAAGACAAAGCCAAATATCAGAGGTTCATGAAAGGATTTTCAATGATAGCCTCACCACTGACAAAATTGCTTAGAAAGGAGACCAGATTTGAGTGGACAGACCAGTGCCATACTAGTTTTGATAAGTTGAAGAAAATGTTGACAGAAGCACTAGTGTGGACATAGCCTACTGAGGGAAAAGATTTGTGGTGTACAATGATGCTTCCCTTAATGGTTTGGGTTGCATGTTAATGTAAGAAGGCAAGGTGATTATGCATGCTTCGAGATAACTGAAGTCTCATGAGAGAAATTATCAAACACATGATCTGGAACTAGCAGCAATTGTGTTTGCATTGAAAATATGGCGACACTACCTGTATGGAGAGTAATATTATATCTATACATACCATAAAAAGTCTGAAATATTTGCCTTCATAAAAGGAACTTAATTTGAGACAGAGGCGATGGTTAGAATTGATCAAAGACTATAATTGTATCATTGATTATCAGCTGGGTAAGGCCAATGTGGTACCTGATGCTCTTAGTAGAAAAACTTTGCCTAGTAAGAGTTAAAACTCAAATTTACTAAGTGAACAAAATTAAACAACTAATAACAAGATAATAAGTAATTTATATATTATTTTAGCAGAATTGCATATTCAACCCACATTAATCCAGCAAGTAAAGGACAATCAGAAGTAAGACACAAAATTAAAGGAAATCTTTGAAATTGTGAAAAAGGGTGAAAAACTAAAATTTATTATTGAAGCATACGAGAGTTTAAGGCATAAAGGCAGGTATGTGTGCTAGATATACTGATGCAAGCCGAGACAACAAAAATGATCTTACATGCCATGGGGGAGATAGATTAGTGATGCCACCTAGTCCAATCATAAGATCAAGTAGAAACAATATCAAGGTAGCCTTGCAAATGTATATTCAAAGCTTGGTGACAAGAGATATCAAGGAAGAGGCTTGGATTAGGCTTGAAGAGATGGAATCGGTTGGTGATCCAAAGCTTGTGACACTCATTGGGGCATGTGATGGTGAAGACAACTAGCCTAATGGGCTAGAGAAGAAGTCTATATTACAATCTTCAAATCATGTGCAATATGCTATATTAAGGTGGACTTATGTTATTTCATGGTTGGGCCTAAGATTAAATTTAGTGGGATGTTTTATTTTAATTATTGGAATGTGATTTCATTTAAAGACACATGATCAGCCTTATTTTAACTTGTCTTAGGTATATGGGTCTTATAAAATTAAGCCCATTCGTTTGTCCTTAAGTCATTAGGGTTAGATTGGTCTTTTCTTCATTTTTGCACCTAGGATTTGGTTTGTAAAGGTATAAATACCTCCTTATGCGTGTAAGAAAATGAGATTGGTGATTAAGATCAAAATTTGAGTGTTTTTGAGTGTTCTTCAAGTGGGAGGTGTGATCTACATTGATATACCAAAGATTGCTTTCACTTATCAGGTTGGTAACTAATTTGAATTGAATTCTCTCTTCATACTCTTTGTTACCAATTTCTTGCTGTTTTGGGAGTGAAAAGTCTAATCTTGCAATTGGTTAGACTTAGATTTGTATCAAATGATGTAGCAACCACCTAGAATCTAAGTCTAGACAACCTCCAAATCAATTTGATACAAATCTTAAGTTTAACCAATTGCATGATTAGACTCTTCACCCCCAAAACAGTGGAATTAGTAATAAAGAGTATGAAGAGAGAATTGGATTCACGCCACATATTAGTTACCAACCTGATAAGTGAAAGCAATCCTTGGTATATCAATGGAGATCACACCTCCCACTTGAATAACACTTAAGAACACTCAAATTTTGATCTTAATCACCAATCTCATTGTCTTACACGCATAAATACCTCTACAAACCAAACCCTAGGTGCAAAAATGAAGAAATGACCAATGTAACCCTAATGACTTAAGGACAAACGAATGGGCTTAATTTTATAAGGCCCACACACCTAAGACAAGCTAAAATAAGGCTGATCATTTGTCTTTAAATGAAATCACATTCCAATAATTAAAAGAAAACATCCCACTAAATTTAATCTTAGGGCCAACCATGAAATAACATAAGTCCACCTTAACATAGCACATTGCACATGACTTGAAGCTTGTAATATAGACTTCTTCTCTAGCCCATTAGGCTAGTTGTCTTCTGTTAGGTTTTGAAGAATGAATCATATTCATAAACGCAGCAGAAAAATAAAATTTTTAAAACCCAAAACAAAATATCATACTTGTACCATTAAAACTAATTTATATATATATAAATGTTAAAAATTATACCTTGTAATTTCTTATTTGTTCTTCAAATCTTCACTTTGTTGGGTTGTAGCAAACCACAACAATCCACACTATGATGTCTCTAATGATAATCCACGTGAAGAATGAAGAAGAAACTATCAAGAGAAATGGTTTGAACAAATTCAAAGTGCTAGCTTTGAAAGTGTTCTTGAGAGAATTTTGTTGTGCCTTAAAAATATTTTTTTTCACAAAAAAATATTTTCATGTCTATTTTCTGCCATTTGATGTCTTTTCTATTTGAATCAAATTCAAAGAGAAGATGAAAAGTCAAAAATGGAAATGAGTTATTTGAAAGGAAAAATCGAACTTTAATTGAAATGACTCGAACAATGCTCAATGAGTATGGGTTACCAACCTGCTTTTGGGCCGAAGCCACTAATATTGCACATTATATTTCAAATCGAGTTTTCAAAAGACCACTCTTAAACAAAATTTTTTTTGAATTATGGAATGAAAGAAAGCCCATGATATCTTACTTTAGAGTATTTGGATGCAAGTGGTTCATATTAAATACCAAGGACAACCTTGGAAAATTTGCCTCTAAATCCGATGAAGGTATCTTTTTACTATACTCCACCTCTAGCAAAATTTATAAAGTCTTTAATAAAAGGTCATTAGTTGTTGAAGAACCTATGCATGTTGTCTTTCATGAATCTAGTAAGCTTGATCTTGTGAAAGGTAGTATTCTTGATGATATTGTAGGTACAATGGAAAAGCTTGATCTTGATTATGAGAAAGATGAAAATGATCAAGAAAACCATATCAAGATAACTCTCTACCTCAAGCTCAAGAGCAAGACAAACAAGAGCTTCCAAAGGAGTGGAAAATGACAAAAGATCACCTCAATGATCAAATCATTGGTGATCCTACTAAAGGAGTAAGCACTAGATCTCATCTCAAATTGAACCTAAAAATATTGATGAGGGTCTTAATAATGAATATTGGGTGATTGCTATGCAAGAAAAACTCAATCAATTTGAGAGAAGTAAGGTGTGGACCTTAGTTCCTAGACCTAAAGAGCATCAATCATTGGTAGCAAATGGGTATTTAGAAATAAACTAGATGAACAAGGTTCAATAACTAGAAATAAGGCTAGGTTAGTTGCAAATGGTTATAATCAAGAAGAAAGAATAGATTATGATGAGACTTATGCTTTGGTAGCTAGATTAGAAGCCATAAAAATTCTTTTAGCATTTGCATGCCATATGAATTTTAAACTCTTTCAAGTGGATGTCAAAAGTGCTTTCTTAAATGGTTTTATAGAAGAAGTTTATCTAAAATAATCACCGGGTTTTGAAAGCCATAACTTGCCCAATCATATTTTTTAACTTTCAAAAGTTTTGTATGGTTTGAAACAAGCTCCAAGAGCTTGGTATGAAAGACTAAGTTCTTTTCTTTTAGAAAATAATTTTTCAAAGGGAAGTATTGACACAACATTATTTACTAAAAAGCATTAGCATGATATTCTAATTGTTCAAATTTATATTGATGACATTATATTTGGGTCTACTAATGAATTGCTTTGCCAAGAATTTGCTAAGTGTATGACTAGGGAATTTGAATGAGCATGATGGGTGAGCTTAAGTTCTTTCTTGGTCTACAAATAAAACAAAGCAATGAAGGTATATTCATCAACCAATACAAGTATGCCAAAAACTTAATCAAGAAATTTGGAATGGAAGGATGCAAAAATACCAAGACTCCTATGAGCACATCAACAAAATTGGACAAAGATGAAAATGGTAAGAGCATTAATGAAAAGTTCTATAGGGATCGGATCACTCTTATATCTTACTTCCTTTAGGCCCGATATAATGTATAGTGTACGCTTATGTGCTAGATTTCAATAATGTCCCTAAAGAATCACATTTGAATGCTGTGAAAAGAACCTTAAAATATTTAAATGGCACATTGCATCTAGGTTTATGGTATCCTAGAAATTCATCCTTTCATATCATAGGATATTTAGATGCAGACTATGTCGCCAAGTCCCTTAATGAAAAAATATTTAACTTCATAAGAATCGTTTTAGTATTCTTGATGGATTGACCTTATCTTAAGCATGATTGTTAAAATTGTCCAATCTTGAATGTTAATTTCCTTATTGTTGTCTAATCTTTAAGGTATGAAGTGGTTAACATGATGAGAATATATGTTATAAGGCATAGAGGCATCTTAGGAATCTTTAGTCTTATTTTAGATTTAGTTTTATTTATTAAAGATTTAAGGAAATTCACGCCCATGACATATATTCACGATCGTGATCATAATCGCCAAAAGTTCCAGTAGCTTTCATGCCTTGCTTCACGATATTCTTCATGGCTGGCGGTAGTGAAAACTATGTATCACGCCCTTAACTCTTTTCTTTCATTCCCGTGAAACTCTTCATTCATGCCCATGACACTTTTTCACAACCGTGAATATTAACATCAAATAATTACAGAACCGTTCACGTGTTGCCTCACGGTCAGAAGTAGTGAAGATTGCACTTCACGATCGTGACTCATTTTGTCACCACCGTAAAATTCATAAGTAACACCTGTGACTTAAAATGTCATGACCATGAACCTATTCATATCCTTTATCACGGCTAGAGCTCCTCTTCAACAAACCGTGACCACGACTATTCACGCCCGTGATGGACGATTCACGGCCGTGAATCTGTTGACTATAAAACAGAATTTTACCGTTTCTTCTCACTTTTAACCTTAAAAATTCTCTCAATTAAAGCTCTCATTCATTATTTCTCACAAAATCCGGCATCCTCATATCCTTTTCCATCTATAAAATCCTTTAAAACTTCTTCTCTTTGAAGAAGCATAACATCTCAAGGTTGTTCTCAAAATCCCTAGTCAAAAAATCACTCCCCAAAATCCTTTTTCGAGATTATCAATGGAACCTGGCTCATCAAAAGGCACAAGGAAGAAATCCTATGCTCCGAGATGCCACACAGACTATCTTCTCAACATTATTCCGGAGCATTGTCATTCGAGATATGCTGTTTTTAAGAAAAGACCCTTACTTTCATCTCATTCCTTCGAATGGAATGTTGTTAGGACTCTCAGTCTTGAGACAAGCATGACAGAACAATTACAAGCTTGTTACCTCAAGAAATTTGTGGATATTCATTAGTCAATGCTAAGGGAACCAACTCTCGAGTTTCGTAGCACTTTGCAAGTTTCTTCTACCGGAACAATCAAATTCCAACTCTATAAGCATCCGAACACTCTCACAGCAACGAAATTTGGCACTATCTTCAAACTTCCCTCAGATGATATTTTCAATGAGAGTGAGGTGGAATTCTATGCCAATCTGGCGTAGACTCATTTTGGGTTGGATTGTAGCTGGGATATGAAGAAGACTAAGAGCACCCATCTTCGATCTCCAGTGCATAAATATTTACATAGGTTTCTTACCTATAGTATCTTTGCCAAAGGCGATAGTAATGGAGCAATCCGAAAAATTAGAGCTTTTCCTACTAGAGATGGCACAAAGAGGTCTAACTATGGCTTTGTCTCGCTTGTTTGCAAATCATATTCTTTCAATTGTAACAAAGCCATCAGGAGATATCTTGATTGGTGGGTATGTGACTCACCTTGCAATTGAGCTCGGGTATCTAAAGCTCGATGAGCACAATTTCAACCTCATTCCAGTACATCCTCGAGACCGTCTAGATGTCGAGTCTTTTATAAAGATGGGAGTAGCTGTTTGCATAATTTACGAGAATAATGTCTATTACCGCTTCACCGCACCAACTGGTAAAATTGATTGGGAAGACCAAGATTTTAATGAATTCAAAGCTGGCTTCCAAGGTATCCAGCAAAGAAAATTAGCCCAAGTCGAGACAGTCACCCCAAAGGTTGAGCAAGAGGTTGGTCAATCATCGACTTCTACACCCAGCTTGGCGCAACAGGTTGCTGATCTTTTAGCACCTCACTTTGACCTATTACAGGCTTCCATCGATGAGAGATTGGAAAGCCTTAAAGACTTCATGGAATCTCGTATGGATAGCCTCGAGGCGGAGGTAGCATGCCTTAGAGATAGTTTGTCAGGCTTAAAGCCTAATTAGAGTCCTAGTTTTTTCATGATTTTTATGTACTAGTTTTTATTTTTATGGATGTAGGACTTTAATTTATATTTTTTAAATTCTGTAATTCTTCTCTTTCGTTTAATATAATTACATCATTTTATGGTTTATTTTGTTGATCACAAAAGGGGGAGAACCTAACAATATATGCAAATGTGTAGTAAAAGGCAAATGTGTTGTATAACATATACTTTGAATATACTTTGCATATACTTAACTAATTAAGCAAACAACTTTGATATACTTTGAATATATTTTGCATATACTTAACTAATTAAGCAAACAACTTTGATATACTTTGAATATACTTAACTAGTTAAGCAAACAATTTGATATACTTAGAATATACCTCACATATACTTAACTAGTTAAGCAAACAACTTTGATATACTTTGAATATACCTCGCATATACCTAACTAATTAACAAAGATTCATGCTATACGCCGTTCAATTATTGCACAACTTTGATGATGCAGAACCCCAAAGACCGTGTCTTGAAACCCCTCAACAAGACAAGGTAAACAAACCTTAAGTTATGGTGATCATAAATTGAATCTGACCCAAAGCTAACTAATAGAGCAAAGAACCAAGATTATAAGGATTATTAAGAATAGCCACGCCACAAGCAATATCACTTGATAAGTAACCAATTCCTAAAGGTAATAAAGATATGCAAATTTGCCTCACTTTAAAGAAAAACAATCAAATTCATTTTTATTCATTCATTGATTCATTGATGTCTCGTACAAGAATCCTAAATGAGTATTTATAACCCTAAGTCTTTGAATCCTTTATGGTAAAGGATAACTAAATCCTATTCCAACTCAACTCCTAAAAGTACAGTCATATTCTAACTCAAATTCTAACAAGTAGAGTCCTACTTGAATTATGACACTAATTAAATCCTTCTAAAATAAGACAAGTGGTGGGTTGGGCTTTATTTCTTTAGCCCACATGTTTATCACTAATTAAAAACTAAGATTATTAAAATAGGCAGTCTACATACATAATTAAGCCCAATTACAAGTTAAAACCAAATCACATAAGTAGACATGCGTGGCACATGATCTTGAGCACATGATGTCTTGCACATGGATGACACATGTCTTGCACAGGTTTGGCACATGACTTCTAGCACATAAATTGCACATGACTTGCACATGAGTTGTACATGGCTTGTAATCTTCAAGGTTTATGGACTTTGTCTTGTTTAGCCCATTTGAATTCAATATTCATAAAAAGACTCCCTTGATCTTCACTTTAGGCTTCCCTTTCTGTAGTACTAACCCATAAGCTTGATTGTGGATTTTTGGCCCAATATAGCAACCAATACTCCAATGTTGCCTTCTATGACTTGGAACACGCCCCACATTGAATTGGATTATATGAAAAGGCTTTTGAACTCCTTTTAGGCCCATTTCAATGATATAAGATTACTCCTCTCCATTGACAAAATATTGTCGTTCATATCATTCAATTATGGTTCCCGTGCATACATCATTCCCCCTTTCCTCAAGAAGATTCGTCCTCGAATCTTTGCCTATATCAAAAGAAAAGTGCACAACACGAAGCAAATGATAATAAAATTTGTTAGTAAAAAGTTCACTCTTCACCTCTTTTTCTTTTTCACACACATTCACTATTTTCTCTCTTTATACATTACTACTACTTTTATCCCTCAAAACCTCATCCCTCTCAATTCTCTCTTTAGCTTATCCATAAGCAGCCCCTTCTTTCATCTCAATCTCACTCACGTTTACTCTCTCAAACTCATCCAATTCATGTTCATCACTTACCTCTATGGATTCACTATCATTAGCTACAAATTCATCTCGAACTATGTTTTTACTTTCAATTGCAATGCTCTCAAAAACACTAACACCATTAACTTCTTCTAGTGAAATAGAATCAATACTCTTACCTACAATTTCAACTTCGCTAGTATGAGCATCATTAATATCCTCATGAATTTGATTCTTACCTTCATCCACCATTTTAAACTTAGGAACAAAATCTAATTCATAATGAAAATTTGATTTTTGATTTTCACACCTTCTTGGATAAGGATTCTTCATTTCATTCTCTTTCTCTTCATGCCCCCACTATCAATCCTAGCACGCATCTTGTCCATTTCTTTTTGAAAGGCACTCATCGAATATGCTTTGTCTTTCTTTCTTTCTCTTCTTTGTCTATCATTATCATAATATTAAAAATACTCTTTTTCTTCATGAGATTGAAACCTCCTAATGCCTTGAGGTCGAGACCCCTCTCATGATCTTCTTGTGTCGAAGATGCTTTGTTGCCTCAAATATTCAATTTTCTGATTTTGTCTCTCCATCTTGTACATAATTTTTCCAATTTTTTCCTCCAATATTTGAATGTAAGATTGAACAACATCCGTTGGCACATAGTCACCATGTTCCTCATGTCCACTACTGCTCCTCATACTTCCCTTAGACATGGTTAAGATACAAGAAAGAGTTAATGAAGACAAAAAGTCCTCACAATCACTCCCTCACGTGTTTCACTCAAAACAGAATATAACAACTCTCGTGTTTCACACAAATGATGGTTTTTACCCTCTTTAAGCTCACCTCTCTTGCCTCTTACCACTCAAAATTTGAATATCAAAATTACAAGTAAGAACCAGAAAACAAAATCAAACAATAAGCAAATGATATGTGCTAAGAATTAACAATGAATTCTAACAAGAATGAATGGAACAAAGTCTAAAAGCAAACTAATGTGAAAGAAATTAATTATATCTAAAGCTATACACGAATGCAAATAGGGTATGCTACTGATTTTTGTTCAAATTAAATCTAAGAATGCAAATTAGACTTAACTAATGTAATTAGATGCAAATAGGACAGAATTAAAAGAATAAAAACTTAAGAGGACAAAGAATTAGACAATATGGAATAAAAATCAGAACCGGTTTCCTCCTAGTGAGTAGCTGATTTAACCCTTATTCAACCTTAATTTATCACCAATTAGCAAGAACTCAAGGTATATTTAATAGATAAGCTCAATTCCTCAAGATCAAATCAATGCTCAATATGATCATTAAGGTACCTAAATTCAAAAGTTATACTTTTCAACCTCAAAACCAATTATTTAAGTTTGATTTCTGTAGTTTATGATGATACCAAATAATTTCAGCAATCAATAATCACAGGATTTCAACTTCAACAACAAAATATCACAATTTCACAATTTTGGTGCTAAATTCGAAATTCTGAATTTTTTTTTTTATCAAATAACACTAATCAGAAGTTATAAATACTAAATAAAACTAAACATATCAAAGAAACCTAAACATACAATTTTACTCTTTATGGTCGAAATTTTTTCCTAAGGTACCTCTAATGGAAGAATTAAATCTAGTTAAGTTAACAACTAGAAAGCAGTTTTAAAGGATAGATAATGATTACCTAACCAAAAGCTCTGATACCAAACTGATGCGGAACCCAAAGATCGTGCATTGAAACCCCTTAACAAGACAAAGTAAATAAACCTTAAGCTATGGTGATCATAAATTGAATCTAACCCAAAGCTAACTAATGTAGCAAAGAACCAAGATTATAAGGATTATTAAGAATAGTCACGCCACAAGCAATATCATTTTATAAGTAACCAATTCCTAAAGGTAATAAAGAGATGCAAATTTGCCTCATTTTAAAGAAAAACACTCAAATTCATTTTTATTCATTCATTGATTCATTAATGTCTTGTACAATAAGCATATATGAGTATTTATAGCCCTAAATCTTTGAATCCTTTATGGTAAAGGATAACTAAATCTTATTCTAACTCAACTCCTAAAAGTACAGTCATATTCTAACTCAAATTCTAACAAGTAGAGTCCTACTTAAATTAAGACACTAATTAAATCCTTCTAAAATAAGACAAGTGGTGGGTTGGGATTTTCTTTAGCCCACATATTTATCCCTAATTAAAACCTAAGGTTAATAAATTAGGCAGTCCACATACATAATTAAACTCAATTACAAGTTAAGACCAAATCACATAAGTAGACATGCATGAAACATGATCTTGAGCACATGGTTGGCACATAATGTCTTGCATATGGATGACACATGTCTTGCACAGGTTTGGCACATGACTCCTAGCACATAATTTGCACATGACTTGTAATCTTCAAGGTTTATGGACTTTTTCTTGTTTAGCCCATTTGAATTCAATCTTCATGAAAGACTCATTTGATCTTCACTTTAGGCTTCCCTTTTTGTAGTATTAACCCATAAGCTTGATTGTGGATTTTTGGCCCAATATAGCAACAATGCTCCAATGCTGTCTTCTATGACTTGGAACACACCCCACATTGAATCGGATTATATGAAAAGGCTTTTGAACTCCTTTTAGGTCTATTTCAATAATATAAGATTGCTCATCTCCATTGACAAAAAATTATCGTTCATATCCTTCAATTATGGTTCTCGTGCATACATCATTTGATATATTTTGAATATACTTTGCATATGCTTAACTAGTTAAGCAAACAATTTGATATACTTAGAATATACCTCACATATACTTTGCATATACTTAACTACCTAAGCAAATAACTTTGATATACTTTGAATATACCTCACATATACCTAACTAGTTAGCAAAGATCGATGCTATACGTCGTTCAATTCTTGCACTCTATTATTTTTTGTCTTCAAGCATCTTTTGAGGGGGAGACTTCTCAAAAGCACATATTTCTAGATTATTTGTCACCATTAAAAAGGGAGAGATTGTTAAACCTTGAGGGTATTTTCCTTCATTTTGATGCTAACAAATAAAATAGTAATAATGTATTTAACAATGCTTGTGTTCTAAGTTTATTGAATATGATATATCTTGAATAAAATATGATACAAGAATGAAAGACAACATTTGAAGGTCAAAATTAGAAAAAATAGCATGTTCACGCCCATGATTGATTATGTCACCCCCATGATATAGCTTAGCGCCAACTCTCCAACATTTAAAGTTCACGGCCATGAAGGATCATACCAATCGTGAATGATCAAATCAGTCATGCCTGTGAAATAACATGTCAAGTTCTTCTAAAGAACTTCATGGCCAAAGTCACCACTTGAACCATGGCTTGGAAAAATGTTCACGCCTATGATCAAATACTTCAAGTTCTTCTAGAAAGCTTTACGGTCAAAGTTACCATTTTGATGCGGAACCCCAAAGACCGTGCCTTGAAACCCCTCAACAAGACAAGGTAAACAAACCTTAAGCTATGGTGATCATAGATTGAATCTAACCCAAAGCTAACCAATGTAGCAAAGAACCAAGATTATATGGTTTATTAAGAATAGCCACGCCACAAGCAATATTACTTGATAAGTAACTAATTCCTAAAGGTAATAAAGAGATGCAAATCTGCCTCACTTTAAAGAAAAAAACACTCAAATTCGTTTTTTATTCATTCATGTCATGTACAAGAAGCCTAGATGAGTATTTATAGCCCTAAGTCTTTGAATCCTTTATGGTAAAGGATAACTAAATCATATTCTAACTCAACTCCTAAAATTTCAGTCATATTCTAACTCATATTCTAAAAAGTAGAGTCCTACTTGAATTAGGACACTAATTAAATCCTTCCAAAATAAGACAAGTGGTGGGTTGGACTTTATTTCTTTGGCCCACATGTCTATCACTAATTAAAGCCTAAGGTAATTTAAATTAGACAGCCCACATACATAATTAAGCCCAATTATAAGTTAAGCTCAAATCTCATAAGTAGGCACATGCATGGCACATGATCTTGAGCACATGGTTGGCACATGATGTCTTCCACATGGATGGCACATGTCTTGCACATATTTGGCACATGACTCCTAGCACATGATTTGCACATGACTTGTAATCTTCAATTTTATGGACTTTGTCTTGTTTAGCCCATTTGAATTGAATCTTCATGAAAGACTCCCTTGATCTTCACGTTAGGCTTCCCTTTGTGTATTATTGGCCCATAAGCTTGATTGTGAATTTTAGGTCCAATATAGCAACAAATGCTCCAATGCTGCCTTCTATGACTTGGAATACGCCCTACATTAATTTGGATCATTTGAATGGGCTTTTGAACTCCTTTTCGGTCTATTTCAATGATATAAGATTGCTCATCTCCATTGACAAAAGATTGACGTTCATATCCTTCAATTATGGTTCTCGTGCATACATCACATTTGGACCACGACTTCGAAGAACATTCAGGACCGTGACACATATTGTCACGTCCGTGAATGAGAATAGAAAAACATGTCAGGTGTGAAGTTAAGAGTTGGTTCAACGGGTATAATTCGCTGAGAAAGTATAAATGCAAGTCATTTATGAATCATAATAAGTAGAACAACAATTACTTTGAATCTTAAATTTTGTTGTAGCCATTGTGCATTAATTATTTTCAACAAAAACTTTTACTCTTTGTAAGCATTATAGGTTGGTGAGTGTTTTCATTGTAATCTTTTACTCAAGTGAGTTTGGGTATATTGGGTTAAGATTGAAACACTTGTAAGGGTTTATTGTGTGAGCCATAAAACACAAGAAATTGGTTAATTGTGTGAGCCATTAAAACACAAGAGAATTTCTAGGTTAGGTGTTAGCCATTGAAAGAAATACTATAGTTGAGAGTGGGCTTGTAAAACTCCATTATAACACTTAGTGTATTAATAAAACTCCCAATTGAGATTGGGAAGAGAAGTAGGGTTTGTTAATACCCGAACTTCTATAAATCTTGTATGTGATATATCTTCATTCCTACTCTATTTAATTTTATTCCGCATTTAAAGTTAAAATTTTTTTATTTCATAACCATTCAACCCATCTTCTTGGTTTATTGTTTGGACAACAATCTATACCATATCTTACAGACCTAATATTCACATCCAACACTTGTCAATTTTTAAGAAATTAATTTTGAGAAGTTGGAGTACAAAGAAAATTTAAGAATTGAAATAGGAAAAATATAAATTAAGGATTGGAGTATGAAAATAAAATTAAATTAAAAGATTAAAATAAAGAATCTGGACTATGAAAAAATAAATTCAATAATTGGAGAAAATAATTTTGAGAAAAATGTTAAAATTGCAAATGAGAATTGATTTACACTTGGATAGGGAGGTCATGAACATCTAAGCCTAAGATATATATAAAATATCTGAATCCTTTATTTTCTTTCAATTCAAATAGAAAATCGTCAAAAGCCTTCATCTCATTAATCAATAAGTTAATTTCAATCTCTCAACTTCTGTCTCTCAAAAAATACTAGGGGCATTTTGATGTATGCACGGGAACCATAAATGAAGGATATGAACAACAGTCTTTTGTCAACGAAGTGGAGCAATCTTATATCATTGAAATGAGGCTTAAAGGAGTACAAAAGCCTTTTCATATGATCCAATTCAATGTGGGACATATTCCAAGTCATAGAAGGCAGCATTGGAGCATTTGTTGCTATATTGGGCCTAAAATTCACAATCAAGCTTATGGGCCAATAATACACAAAGGTAAGCCTAAAGTCAAGATCAAGGGAGTCTTTCATGAAGATTCAATTCAAATGGGCTAAACAAGACAAAGTCCATAAAATTGAAGATTACAAGTCATGTGCAAATCATGTGCTAGGAGTCATGTGCAAATTATGTGCTAGGAGTCATGTGCCAAACATGTGCAAGACATGTGCCATCCATGTGGAAGACATCATGTGCCAACCATGTGCTCAAGATCATGTGCCATGCATGTGCCTACTTATGGGATTTGGGCTTAACTTGTAATTGAGCTTAATTATGTATGTGGGCTATCTAATTTAAATTACCTTAGGCTTTAATTAGTGATAGACATGTGGGCCAAAGAAATAAAGCCCAACCCACCACTTGTCTTATTTTAGAAGGGTTTAATTAGTATCCTAATTCAAGTAGGACTCTACTTTTTAGAATATGAGTTAGAATATGACTGTACTTTTAGGAGTTGAGTTAGAATAGGATTTAGTTATCCTTTACCATAAAGGATTCATAGACTTAGGGCTATAAATACTCATCTAGGCTTCTTGTACAAGACATCAATGAATGAATGAATAAAAACGAATTTGAGTGGTTTTCTTTAAAGTGAGGCAGATTTGCATCTCTTTATTACCTTTAGGAATTAGTTACTTATCAAGTAATATTGCTTGTGGCGTGACTATTCTTAATAAACCATATAATCTTGGTTCTTTGCTACATTGGTTAGCTTTCGGTCAGATTCAAACTATGATCACCATAGCTTAAGGTTTGTTTACCTTGTCTTGTTGAGGGGTTTGAAGGCACGGTCTTTGGGGTTCCGCATCAGTTTGGTATCAGATATTTTGGTTAGGTAATCATTATCTATCCTATAAAATTACTTTCTAGTTGTTAATTTATTTAGATTTAAATTCTGCTATTGGAGGTACCTTAAGAAAATTTTCTGCCATAAAGAGTAAAATTACATGTTTGGATTTCTTTTCAATTCATGATATGTTTGAGGTTTATTAAGCATTAGTTCAGTGTTATTTGCTATAAAAAAACAAAACAAAAAGAAGGAAAAAGGAAAAAAAATCAGAATTTCGAATTTAGCACTAAAATTGTGAATTTGTGCTATTTTGAGCTTCAAGTTGAAATCTTGTAATTTTTGATTGCTGGAATTGTTTGGTATCATCATAAACTACTGGAATCCAACTTAAATAATTGGTTTTGAGATTGAAAAGTACAACTTTTGAATTCAAATACCTTAGTGATCATATTGAGCATTGATTTGATCTTGAGGAATTGAGCTTATCTATTAAATATAACTTGAGTTCTTGCTAGTTGGTGATAAATTAAGGTTGAATACAGTTTAATTAAGGGACAATCGGCTACTTACTAGGAGGAAACCGATTCTGAATTTTTTTTCAGTATTGTCTAATTCTTTGTGCTCTTAAGTTTTCATTCTTTTAATTATGTCCTTTTTGCATCTAATTACCTTAGTTAAGTCTAATTTGCATTCTTAGATTTAATTTGAACAAAAATCAGTAGCATACACCTATTTAAATTCGTGTATAGCTTTAAATATAAATTTCTTTCACATCAGTTTGCTTCTAGACTTTGTTCCATTCATTCTTGTTAGGGTTCATTGTTAATTCTTAGCATATATCACTTGCATATTGTTTGATTTTGTTTCTGGTCCTTACTTGTAATTTTGAGATTCAAACTTTGAGTGGTAAAAGGCAAAAGTGGTGAGCATAAAAGAGGGTCAAAGCTATTATTTGTGTGAAACAAGAGTGGTATATAGTCTGTTTTGAGAGAAACACGTGAAGGAGTAATTGTGAGGTCATTTTACTTCATTGTTACTTTCTTGAATTACTAACCATGTCAAAGGAAAGCACAAGAGGAAGTAGTGGACATGAGAAACATGGTGATTATGTGCCAACGGATGTTATTCAATCTTACATTCAAATATTGGAGGTAAAGATTGGAAAAATTATAGACAAGATGGAGAGACAAAATGAGCAAATTGAGGATTTGAGGCAGCAAAGTATCTTTGACACAAGAAGATCAAGAGAGAGGTCTCGACCTCAAGGCATTAGGAGGTTTCAATTTCATGAAGAAAAAGAGTATTTTGAACATTATGATAATGATAGACAAAGAAGAGAAAGAAAGAAAGACAAAGCATCTTCGGTGAGTGCCTTTCAAAAAGAAATGGACAAAATGCGTGCTAGGATTGATAGGTGGGGGCATGAAGAGAAAGAGAATGAAATAAAGATTCCTTATCCAAAAAGGTGTAAAATTCAAAATTCAAATTTTTATTATGAATTTGATTTTGTTCCTAAGTTTAAAATGGTGGATGATGGTAAGAATCAAATTCATGATGATATTAATGATGCTCATACTAGTGAAGTTGAAATTGTAGGTGAGAGTATTGATTCTATTTCACTAGAAGAAGTTAATGGTGTTAGTGTTTTTGAGAGCATTGCAATTGAGAGTGAAAACATCATTCAAGATGAATTTGTGGCTAATGATCATCCATAAAGGTGAGTGATGAACATGAATTGGATGAGCTTGAAGGAGTAACAATGAGTGAGATTGAGATGAAAGAAGGGGCTGTTTATGGAGAAGCCAAAGAGAGAATTGAGAGAGATGAGGTTTTGTGTAACATCCTTGACCTTCTCCATATGCATTTCATCGAACATAAGCATCTTGAATACAATTCATTGAACACGTGCATTTCATACGTATTTTCGTAGGAACAAGTTCATGGCACGCACTAGCTACGTGTCCTAGTATTTGGCAATTATATCGAGTCACACGTGTATCCTTATAACCTAAATAAGGATAACAAAGTATTAGAAATGAATTGAATAAAGTGACTAAATTAAAGTAAGAAAAATGATTAGATTAAGATTAGTGAACATTTACATTGCTAATTTAGTTAAATCGGGTCAAATGATTAAGCTGTATCATTGTGTGAATTAGTGGAATTATAAATCTATGTAAATAATAATAATAATAATATAGACAAAATAAAATGAAAATGACATAAAAGAGAAATCGAAGAGAAGATAAGAGAAAGGAGAAAAGAGATGAGAAAAAGATAAAAAGGACAAAAACCAAAAGTTAGCTTTATCTTCCCATTTCTGCCTTCTTCTCCAGCCCGACTTCTTCTTCAATTTCCTCCATTTCAGACTTCAATTCTTCCTTGTTTCACCTAGTTTTTGAAAGCTAATTGATCCCTTTCAAGGTTGTTCTTGGTAAGTAATCAATTCTTATTGATATAGGGTTGATTTGAGTTGCTTAGGTTCAATATTAGGCACTGAATTGCACGCCGATTTTGATGTTAATAGAAATTGATTCTAGAAATGTGTAAAACATAAAAGTTGTTCCTTTATGTCTTAGATTTTTGGATATGTAAACATTGTTGTAAGATGTTATGTATAGAGAGAGATATGCTCTTCGTACTGAAACTGGTCAGGGTGTAAACCCTAACCAAATTAGCTACTATTTGGTTTGATTTAGAATATGTTAAAGCCCTTATTTGAAGTCTCTCAAAACATAAAAGTTGTAGATATATGTGTGTTGTATCTTTCTACCAAAATTCATATTCACAGGCCTTGTAAATTGTGAGTTATGGTGAATGGAACCATGACTGTTCCATGGTTTGAATTGCCTACTGAGTGCCCTGAGAAGATATAGTAACTTGTTTGGCTAATTTGAGCTTGTTAGAGCTAGATTATGTAAATTATAAAAACATAATAGTTATAGGTATATGTCTTAGCTAAATTTTAGTACTAATTGGAACTTCATTGGTTATGTATAGACTAAGTTATGGCATTTGGAAGACATACTGGTTCGGAAGTCAATTCTATTATGGACCAGTAAAATGTTTGGTATAATTAGGAGACCTTAGAGACATAATTGGTAAAAGTGGTAAACATGAAACATGTTCCATATGAACCCATATAGGTGTCTGTAAAGTTTTATTAAAATAGGACTTATATATTATAAGTTATGATGAACCCAAATGAGAACCCTGAAACTGCCTAAAGGCAGAAAACAGAACACTCTTAGAAATTCCACCAAATATTGTAAAATGATCCAATTGGTCTACAATTTGAATATGCTCTATAATTATATGTTATTTTTAATTAGGAATGAGAATCAGATTAATTGATCAATTATAGAAAAAGTTATAGGCTAAACAGTCTCATAAGGTTACACTGCCTCATAGGAAAAATCTTAACTATTGACATGAACAATGCATATTAATTTATTTAAGCCACATTAAGTCTCTCTAATCATGAGTTAATCGATTATGTTTTTATATTAGGCTCGCAACATATTGGAGACCCACAAGGAGCAGATGGACAATAAGTTAGGGGTCGGAATCAAAGGAGAACGGTGAGTCTAATTATCGATTGAATTCTTTTGTGCAAATGAATGTTGCTTGCTATGTGATTCATGTGATTGTCATGATTGGTCCTTGATAATGTAATGATGGATAATTTGTGACATTGTGGTACATATAAATGGTATACTTGTGGTATATTTGTGGTATATGTTTGACAAATGTGATATATATACATGGTATATGTATAGTATATGCAAGGTATATGCTTGACATATGAGGTATATATGGAGTATATGTATGTTGTATATGATAAAGATGCAATGGTTGATGAATGCTTAAATACAAGTGCATATGCATATGGGCTAAAAAGGCGTTGTGACTAGTTAATCGATATTGTAAAGCAAAAGAAGAGGCCTATGACCCAACAAATGTGCAAATGAAACAAATGATCAAGCTAGCTAGCAAATGCAAATGCAAATGTTCACATGGCAAATATTCACATAGAAACCCGGGGCAATGTCTGTTTAACTTGGTCACAACAAAATGAAATAAGCAAAGCATTTGCATACATAAAGAGTAATAATTATATGTTTCAACTTTATTGATACTTATATGATACTGATGAATGGAATGGAATACATGATATATATTGGAATTGTGATTTATTACTATGAGTTGTTTGGTACTTTAGAGCTCATTGGATGGTTATTCTCACTGAGCCGCAACTCATCAATTTGCATCATTTTTCAGGTAAAGAAAAGTGATAGCTCATTTTGAGTAGCGTATAAAAGACTGGAGCACAGGTCACTGGCCGAGTCTCATCACTTTCTCTCCTTGAATTCCACACAAGTATGAAAACATGTCATCTGTATTTTGGACTTATATGCTTGAATATGTATTATCACTCCATATTAGTTTTGAAATGTATAAATGGAAACAACCCGTAATCCTTCGGATGTGAAGTTTATGTTTTAATATATGTGATATATCGTATTGTGGTTTTTAATGTTAACTTGAAAAGTCATTGAGTGATATTACAGGATATAAGACTTGTAAAGTCATTAGTTAATTTTACAGGATATGATATGAAAAAAAATTTACTACCACTGTTATCAGGGTATTTTCTATTTCCAACATATAGTATGTGATTATTTTATACAGAAATAGGTTATACTTAAATGCATATGATGTGGTGTTACATTTTGAGGGATAAAAGTAGTAGTAGTAATGAGCAAAGAGAGAAAGAGATGAAAAGTAAATTTTTTACTAACAATTTTAATTATCCTTTGCTTCGTGTTGTGCATTTTTCTTTTGATGTAGGCAAATATTCGAGGATGAATCTTCTTGAGGAAATGGGGAATGATATATGCACGGGAACCATAAATGAAGGATATGAACAACAGTCTTTTGTCAACGAAGTGGAGCAATCTTATATCATTGAAATGAGCCTTAAAGGAGTACAAAAGCCTTTTCATATGATCCAATTCAATGTGGGGCATGTTCCAAGTCATAGAAGGCAGTATTGGAGCATTTGTTGCTAAATTGGGCCTAAAATTCACAATCAAGCTTATGGGCCAATAATACACAAAGGGAAGCCTAAAGTCAAGATCAAGGGAGTTTTTCATGAAGATTCAATTCAAATGGGCTAAACAAAATAAAGTCCATAAAATTGAAGATTACAAGTCATGTGCAAATCATGTGCTAGGAGTCATGTGCAAATCATGTGCTATGAGTCATATACCAAACATGTGCAAGACATGTGTTATTCATGTGGAAGACATCATGTGCCAACCATGTGCTCAAGATCATGTGTCATGCATGTGCCTACTTATGGGATTTGGACTTAACTTGTAATTGGGCTTAATTATATATGTGGGCTGTCTAATTTAAATTACCTTAGGCTTTAATTAGTGATAGACATGTGGGCCAAAGAAATAAAGCCCAACCCACCACTTGTCTTATTTTAGAAGGATTTAATTAATATCCTAATTCAAGTAGGACTCTACTTTTTAGAATATGAGTTAGAATATGACTGTACTTTTAGGAGTTGAGTTAGAATATGATTTAGTTATCCTTTACCATAAAGGATTCAAATACTTAGGGCTATAAATACTCATCTAGGCTTCTTGTACAAGACATCAATGAATGAATGAATAAATAAAAACGAATTTAAGTGTTTTTCTTTAAAGTGAGACAGATTTGCATATCTTTATTACCTTTAGGAATTAGTTACTTATCAAGTAATATTACTTGTGACGTGGCTATTATTAATAAACCATATAATCTTGGTTCTTTGCTACATTGGTTAGCTTTGGGTCAGATTCAATCTATGATCACCATAGCTTAAGGTTTGTTTACCTTATCTTTTTGAGGGGTTTCAAGACACGATTTTTGGGGTTCCACATCAGTTGATGATGCGTCCCACATCTGTTGCGAAGGAACTCCTGGACTAGTTTATAACGCTGGGTTCAAACCTTTCCCTTTGAACGCGTTTTGGGGCGAAGTTAGGAGTCCACATTTTTATCACATTTTTAACTTATATTTAAATAATATATTTGATCCTGGTTGGGGTTGATACTCTATTTATACATTATTATTTAATATGATTAATGCACTTATTAGAGTTAATTTAATTGCATTGTGAATTTTTATGCAAAATGGTAAAGTTTGGTAGGACGGGTTCTGGGGTGGCGATAGTTGAAGAAAGAATGGGCATGGGAAACAAATCTTAAAAGGTAATCATAAGATAAAAAATGAAGTAAAATATGAAAGGCAAACACCACTCTCCACCTGCTCAAGATATGGTAAGAGCCACATGATCTCACATTAAGAAAAAGGCATCTCTGCTTACATCATCTGTATCTCCTATGGGGATTTCGTTGGGCCCATTCCCAATTTTTCTTTCTTTTCCTTTTGCTTTCACCGTAAACCTTTTTTTTCCCATTCTTCTCTCTTTCTTACATTTTACATTGTCTATCTATTAGTATTATTTTTGTATGTATAAGAGTAAAACCCATCTCCCTTCTCTCTTTAAACATTTCCCATAAAAGTTTTGTTTTCTTTATTTATTATTTTGTTATTCGGTTCTGTTATTTGCATTGCAATTCAAAAAATCGCTTGGAAAAATTTTCAAGATTTGCAAAATCAATCTGGTCAGATCTTGCTTTGTGGGTTGAGGATTTTCTTGCTTCTTATTTCAACACAATAAATTCTCCCTTTCTCTTCTCCTTCTCATCTTATTTCCTTTTTTTTTTTTTCATACAAATATACCAACCCCATTTATTCATCACAAAAATATATTTCAAAACAAAACCGAGATTATTCTTGATTGGGTATTTGGATCTTGAAGTTTTGCTGCAATGTCTGTAGCAGCAGAGTCAATATTTCATATTTTAGCTGTTGATGACAGCCTAATTGACAGAAAGCTTATTGAAAGGCTCCTCAAGACTTCATCATATCAAGGTACAATCACTCTCTTAGCTAACAAACAGAAAATAGAAAATAGAAAAGGGGAAAGATTTTTCCCTTAAAGGGTTCTTGTATTCATGTATTGTGTGTTATTGTATGACAGTTACTGCAGTTGATTCTGGTAGTAAGGCTCTTGAATTTCTGGGTTTACATGAAGATGAAGAAACCAACACAGATACACCTTCTGTTTCTCCAAACAATCATCATGTATGGTTTAATATTTCAATGTCAAATATTATTTTTCTCATCTTTATGATAAGTTTTCCTAAATTTTATTTCTGGGTTTTTCTGATATTTTTTTCTCTGATATTTTATTTTTGTGAATTTTCTGGAAGTGAAAGTGAATCTTATTATTACAGATTACTGTATGCCTGGCATGACAGGCTATGATTTGCTTAAGAAAATGAAGGTATGCTTTCAATTTTTATTTTTTGTTTTCTATTATTTGCCCTAGTTTCAATTATCATCATATGCCCTTTTATTTTCTCAATCAATACCACTAAGAACGATATCTATTATTGGAAAATTAGGTTCTTTAAAACTCTTTCCAAGGATTAAATCTTTTTTTTTTTTTTTTCATTTTAGCATTTTTTGGATGGTTTGGTTGGCTGGCTAGATGGATCTTATTATTTTTATGCCCACTAGCTAGAGAATGTCAAAGAAAATATTTTTTAGAATATTATGACACCTCTTTTTCTAAACATGCACTTTCTTTTATGTGAATTATATATATATATATATATATATATATATATATATATATATATATATATATATATATATATATATATATATATATATATATATATATATAAGATGATGAAGAATCCAAACCCGAATTATTCAAGAGCCTCACAATCTCTTTACTATCTGAATGTCCCCTAAGCCGAATTGTCAATTATAATTACTTCTTTTTTTCTCTTTCAGAAATTACAGGGGCCTTTTTTTCTGAATTTTTTCTTTTAAATTTTTTGCAGGAATCATCTTCATTGAGAAATATACCTGTAGTGATAATGTCATCTGAGAATGTTCCTTCAAGAATCACTGGGTAGAAAAAAAATAAAAATAAAAATAAAAATGAGTTATCTTTTTTAAAAATTTGTAGAAAAAAAGGAATCTGAATTTTGGGTTATCGTGGAATAAAAAGTGACTAATGATATCGTTATAATTTTTGGTAACAGATGTTTAGAGGAAGGAGCAGAGGAATTTTTCTTAAAGCCTGTGCGACTAGCAGATTTGAATCGGCTTAAACCTCATATGATGAAAACAAAATTAAAGAAACAAAAACAAGAAAATCAAGAATTAGTTGAAAAATCAGAGGTTGAGTCACAACCACCGCCACCGCAACAGCCCCCCAACAACAATAACAAAAGGAAGTCCATGGAAGAAGGGCTTTCCCCTGATCGAACAAGACCAAGATATAATGACATTACCACTGCTGTCTGATTAATTTTTATTATTTACTTTTTTCAAGATCTTTTAAATTTTTCTTTAACAATGTAGAGATAGGGTTCCGTCTGCTATACACATTTATCTGAAGATAATTTCTTTCCAATTTTGTTTTGCTAATTTAATTAGACATTAAAGAAGATAAGATCTGAAGCCCCTTTATTTCTTTCTGTTTTTAATTATTTTAATCAACCAAAGCTTCTTTGAATTTTTTTTTTTAATTTGAATTGGATTGCTTTGATTATGTATTGGACATGTCATTCGAGTTTCTTTAGATTACCAAGGATATGACTGAATTCGAATTAACAATCTTAATTATTGATTAATATCACTAAATTACAATTTATTATTCTATCGAGTGTATTTTTTTTACTGAATTATTCTATCGATTGTTAATAATACTATATTAATGCTATTGAAATCATATTTTTAAGCTCTCCATCTGAAAATTTAAGCAAAATTATAAATTTATCCTCGTTAAGAGTCAACAATGTTGGATATGGGTATAAGTTCATATGATTTTTATTTTCATTAAATGGCAATAACATTGGATAGAACTATAAATATAGTTGATTTGTTCAGTTTACAAATATAATGTGCAACTAAACCAACTATTTTGATTTGGAATCAAATTTGTTGGTTCAAGTGGCTACAAATGATATCTGGATTTTAAAGATGATATCTGGATTTTGAAAATAACAAAACACCGAGAGAAATATATAATTTGTGTTTGATATTACAGAAATTAAGAAGAGAAATGTTATCCAAAACAATAACCAAGAATTGAATTGGTTGATAATTAAAATTTTTATTTGAGACAATTTTACAAAAAAATAATTTATGACAGAGAAATTCGGTACACAAAATTTATAGAGGTTTGGGTATTAACAAATCATACTCCTCTCTCCATTCTCAATTGAGTATTTCACTAACATATAAAGTGTTACAAATGAAGTTTTTCCTAACTCACTCCCAATTATGATATTTTTCTCTTGGCTAACACCTAACGCAAAAAAATTTTTGTATTTTAATGGCTAATACAACAACCAAATTTTTGTATTTTTATGGCTTATATAACAACTCTTACAAATATTTCACTCACAACCCAATTCACTCAAACTGACTTTTGAGTAATTAATTATAAGAATGAAACACTCACAAATCAAAAAGTTCAACAATTCTGAGCAATTATAGTTCTTACAATAAGAATGGTAAAATAAATTAAAAGCACAAATTTATACAATATTAGAAAATTGAATGCACGTTTTTCTCTTATTTTCTAATATTTTGAAGTAATAAATATATTGTATTTATATTTTTCTTAACAAAAATAGTCGTTTATGATGCAATTAATGCAAAAATTCTCATTCAATAACTTTTCCGGTCGCGCTTGACAACTTTCCCTTTTCAGGTTCACGGATGTGACTAATCTTCACGGGCGCGGCTATTCTTCATAGTCGTGAATGAAGTAGTGAAGTTGGTTGTGAATGGTTCTATCCAGAAATGAGTAATTTTTCATAGGCATGACATATTTCTTCATAAGCATGACTTAATCAATCTTCATGGGTAGTCCAATACTTCACTGCCATAAATGTTTGAAAGAACAATCTTTGGCGCTAACTATTTCATGGGTGTTACCCATGAGTCACGGGAGTGAAATGTGTTTTTTATAGTTGTGGTAATTCTTCGCCATGGGTGTGATAATATTCATTGGCATGAATATTTGGTTCACATACGTGAACCTTTGCTGATTTTTATTCTTTTAAACTTCAAACAACTTCAATCAACTTGTTTCATAATCTTAAAAATATGTCTATCTAACATAAAAATGTGGTTAAATTCCTTATGTTTTAATGACTAATACAACAATCAAATCATTATATTTTTATGGCTCACATAACAACCCTTACAAATGTTTCACTCACAATCTAATTCACTCAAACTCACTTTTGAGTAATTAATTATAAGAATGAAATACTCACCAATCAAAAAGTTCAACAATTCTGAGCAATTATAGTTTCTTACAATACAAATGGTGAAATAAATTAAATGCACAAATTTATACAATATTAAACAATTGAATGCACATTTTTCTCTTATTTTCTAATACTTGGAAGTAATAAATATGTTGTATTTATACTTTCCTTAACAAAAATATTCATTTGAGATGCAATTAATGAAAAAAATTTCATTCAACAACTTTTTTGTTCGCGCTGACAATTTTCTCTTTCTAGGTTCACGGACATGACTTAATCTTCACGGGTGTGACTGTTCTTCATAGATGTGAATGAAGTAGTGAAGTTGACTGTGAAAGGTTCTATCCAAAAATGAGAAGTCTTTTATAGGCATGACTTAATAAAGCTTCATGGGTAGTCCAATACTTCACTGCCGTGAATATTTGAAGGAACAGTTTTTGGGGCTAACTATTTCACGAGTGTTACCCATGAGTCACAGGCGTGAAATGTACTTTTCACGGTTGTGGCAATTCTTCACCACAGGCGTGCAATATTCATTGGCATGAATATTTGCTTAACAGATGTGAATCTTTACTGATTTTCATTCTTTTAAACTTCAAACAACTTCAATCAACTTGCTTCATAATCTTAGGAATATGTAACCTATCTAATATACTTAGAATATAAAAATATGATTAAATTCATTATTGTCCAATTATTTGTGATAATCAAAATGATGAAAAATACCACTCAAGGTTCAACAATCTCATTTTTTTATGGTAACAAATAATTTTGCAATATGTGGCTTAAGGAGAAATAAATTTCTCTTCCTCAAAAGATGCTTAATAAATATGAACTATAAAAAGAATTAGGATACCATATTTTCAAGCCATAAGCATGTAAGAGATGAAGTTTCAAAAGAAATTAAAATAAAGCATTTTATCATAACATTTATGCCAAGTATATGGATGATATATTTTAAGTATATTTTATGTTACATGACATTTATGTTAAGTATATGCAAAGTATATGTCAAGTATATGTTATGTTAAGTATATTGCATTTCTTCTCTCCTTTTGGTACAATAAAAAAATGACAAAGATTAAATATAAGAGAAGAAAATATACAATATATGGTAGATCTTACATTCAATTACAAAAATTGCAAATAAAAGTTTAAGTGCAAAAAATATTTACCTAATGATCCTAAGGATCCTAATGAACCTAAATACATGATTCTAAAGTAGAAATCTAAAACCAAAGAAATGATAACTCATGGCTTGAAGCCAAATACTTGCTCGCGAAGATAAGCTACCTCTTCCTCGAGACTATCAACTCTCAACTCTATAAAGTCCTTAAGATTCTCCAATTTCTTATCAATGGAGTGTTGAAAAGTCAAGATGAGGAGTGATAAGCACCATAAGCTGTTGAGCCATGTTTGGTTGTGATGAAGATGTTTCACCAACTGCTGGGGCAATCAGTGTTTCTGTCGTAGCTTGAGGAAGCTCGACTCTAGCTCTCTTTCTCTACTTTGGCCCTTGAAGGCCAATTTTAAAAGCTTATGAGTCCTCTGATTCCTATGCAATTTCACTAGCAGGAGTGATAAACCTATAGTAGATGTTATCCTAAAGAGGATTCTCACTGTGGCTCCCATCTTAATGAAAGATTCAATGTCTAATCGATCTCTAGGAGATGTCGGATGATGGTGAAGTTGTGATTGCTAAGATCCATCAATTTGAGCTCAATTGTCAGATGAGTAATGTAGCCACCTACTAGAATGTCACCTGATGACTTCGAGGCAATTGATTAAAGATGGGATGCAAACCATCTTGATAGGGCCTTTGGCTCTTTTTTTTAGCCATCTTGAATAAAAGCAACTCTAATTTCCTAACTTCCCCGTTGTATCTCCTCTGGAAAATATTGAGTAACTCAAGAACCGATGAATATAGTGGAAAACCGGATTCTTCAAATGAGTGCTCTTCATCTTCTTAACATCCCAGTTACAGTCACTGCCAACATTGCACCAATCTGCAGAGGGATTAAAATTTGTTGGTTCACTCTCATTGATCAAGCCCTCATATGGCAGCTTGAAAATTTTTGCAAATTCCAAGGCGGTGAGTGAATTCTCTTGCCTGCAAAGCTAAAAGAAGACCTTGACAACAGGAGATACTTGCAAGGTGCTAAAAAATTCCAATCTTGGCTCCTTAAACGTGGGCTTATAGATATCTACAAATTCCAGCAATCCACATTGTCGAAGCCACACTTTCATATCTAGTTCAAGGTCAAAAGCCTTGACGCAACTTCAATCAAATGTCTAGGTGGACAAAATGGGCCACTTCTTAAGAGAAGCATACTTCTGATGAAAGTGTCGGGGTAGAATATTCAGAAGATGGTCGGCATAGATCTTTGGGGTTGTGCTCTTTCTATTCCCTTTGGAGGAACCGGCTCCGGAGGCCATATCAGTGTTCAAAATCCTTGATAAAAATGGAAAGAGATGGAAAAGAGAACCTTAGGTTTGATCATCGCCTAAAAAACTCCAAGAGGACTTGAAGAAATTAGATGAAATCAAAGATTTTGATGTATAGATTATGAAATCGACAAATATTTTTAGTGAGAGGATGTTTGGAGGGTCATATTTAGGCAAAAAGAGGGAAAGGGGTGCATTTTTTGCATTTTTGAAGAGAGAGAAATGAGAGAAACAATGAAGTTTTAGGCTATATATCGATTGATTCACAAGCATGAATAATCGTTTTCATAGGAAAACCAAATGGTGACTCATCCCGTGACCAAAGATGTGAATGTTTCTTCTGTTTGAAGTATGTTAAGTTCACAGTCGTGGTATAAAATAGTCACGGGCGTGAAAAAGGATATTCACGACATCACACCGTGACCTAAGGCATGAGCTAAAACATGAACGCTTCTACCATTTTTGGCTACTATTTTCATGATCGTGAAGTTTTACTCACGAGTGTAAAGACCTAAAACATTGTGAAAAATAAAGCATGGTCCAAACAAAAAATATGTGATATGCATTTTCTTCCTATGTAAATTAAGCATACTCTTTCATAATAAATAATCACTCATCATACAAATTGAATATGCAAATAATGAAATATTACTCAAGGTTTACAAGTTGAACACCAAAGATACACAATTGACCAAAGTGAATACGATTCTTTAAACATAATTTTAAGATAATGTGCCTCCATCAAGCATACCAAGCTCCCTTTTTATAAAACAAAATATTTCATCATTAAGAGACTTGGTGAAAATATCAGCCAATTGACTGTTTGCATCAATAAATTCTAACACAACAACTGAGGTAAGAGGTAGTTGTAATCTCTATGGATATGGAACTAATGTTTGCTTTTCAATTGATCCTTTTTTAGGTAATGAGATGGAGCACACTTATGGTATGGAGATCACCCAATCTAGATATCAGAACAATTGTCACTTCATTCCTCATAACTCTAGTTGGGGGAACAATCCTAGTTCTTCAAGGGAGAACAATGGTCAGTATCCTCCTTAAATTATCTGAAATCAAAACCATTATTCATACCAATAAATAGAACCTCAATACTAGAAAATTCCACTTTCATACCCTAACCAATACCAATAAGGACTTTTTAATGCATATAAAAAGCTTTCTTTAGAAGAAATCCTTTAGAATTTCATGATAGTTACTTAAGAGAAAATAGAACTAACTGACAAAAGGGTGGAATTTATTTAATTAATTTTAAGAAGGATGGAAACTTTAGATTGGACAGAAAATTCCACTTTCCATCCTCTTAAGGCCACTAGGGAACAAACTTTAGAATTTCATGCACGTAACATGCTACCCCTTTTGCTCTCTTGCACAAAACTCTTTCACACAACTTTCTCTCTCATGTTTTTGGATCCAATCCAAAACCCATTTCACATTTTCTTTATTCTTTTTATGCATGTGACCCATTAGGTTTCCGATTATGTTGGTAGCTCAAATCATCACATGATTTTAAGCAAATTATGAGCGGTATATAACAATACATTATGACCTCCAATTGACCGAAAAGTCAGTGACCTGACTATAAACTCTTCCATAGATGATTATCATGCAATTTATCCTTTCACCAAGCTATACCTCATTTCATTCAGAGTATGGACTATGTGTCAACTCCCACTAAATTGAATACATCACACCGAGTACAAATGATGTTAGCTCTTGTCTTTGAAGTTCATTACTCTATCAAATATGTCCTTGAAGATCTGCTTCAAGATATGTCCAACTTGGCCAAAGATTTCTGAGTAATGAACTCTACATGAGGCCATAAGTATACACTCCTATCAGAAATGATGAATCCTTTATTGACTACTCAACTACATTTAAATACCTTATGCTATACCCAATTGCCGCCCTATGAGCAACCTCTGGAAGGTAATAAGGAATGGAGTCAAAGTATAGGATTCAGTATCCAAGATAACCTTGAGTATCTCAAGTTTAAGGATACTTGCACTATTGCTATGATGAGACTATCACTGAAATTGAATAGACATCCATGTAATTGTCTCATAGCAGGTCATCCAATGTACTTGACTACTCTAGCAAGCATCCACAAGTTAACTCTAAAAATCTCATATCTACATCTTATGAGATTAGTTGCTTGACCTAGTCAAGGAGTATCACATATGCTAGTCTATCTATATTAACAATGTCTCATCTTATTAATCCTATGACTAGAGATAATTTAGGCATAAACACAATTATATATGATATGAATCTCATCATCATGATCTCATCATGATTTCCTTCATATTGTGTTATATACCAATGAATTCGTTAAATAATTTAAGATTTCTATCAATTCATATGCAATGAATACCATATAATGAAAATGCCTTTTATTAATAATAAATGAGTACATCAAGTGTTTAAGATAATTGCCTTTAAGGCACCTCTCTAACACTTCACTGTAGATATCATACTAGGGATAGAAAAAAGGTCAAAGCTACGTTAGACTTGAGTGCTAGCATTAATCTAATGCCATACTCATTCTACTCTCAAATTAGTTTAGGTATGTTAAACCCAATTGATATACGCATCAGTTTGGTATGCAGAACCCCAAAGACCGTGCCTTGAAACCCCTCAACAAGACAAGGTAAACAAACCTTAAGTTATGGTGATCATAGATTGAATCCGACCCAAAGCTAACCAATATAGCAAAAAACCAAGATTATAAGGATTATTAAGAATAGCCACGCCACAAGCAATATTACTTGATAAGTAACTAATTCCTAAAGGTAATAAAGAGATGCAAATCTGCCTCACTTTAAAGAAAAACACTCATATTCATTTTTATTCATTCATGTCATGTACAAGAAGCCTAGATGAGTATTTATAGTCATAAGTCTTTGAATCATTTATGGTAAAGGATAACTAAATCATATTCTAACTCAACTCCTAAAATTACAGTCATATTCTAACTCATATTCTAAAAAGTAGAGTCCTACTTGAATTAGGACACTAATTAAATCTTTCTAAAATAAGATAAGTGGTGGGTTGGGCTTTATTTCTTTGGCCCACATGTCTATCACTAATTAAAATATTCCGGTAATTAAAATAGGGAGCCCACATACATAATTAAGCCCAATTACAAGTTAAGCCCAAATCCTATAAGTAGGCACATGCATGGCACATGATCTTGAGCACATGGTTGGCACATGATGTCTTCCACATGGATGGCACATGTCTTGCACATGCTTGACATAGGACTCCTAGCACATGATTTGCACATGACTTGTAATCTTCAAGGTTTATAGACTTTGCCTTGCTTAGCCCATTTGAATTAAGCTTCATGAAAGGCTCCTTTTATCTTCACCTTAGGCTTGCCTTTGTGTATTATTGGGCCATAAGCTTGATTGTGAATTTTAGGCCCAATATAGCAACGAATGCTCCAATGCTGCCTTCTATGACTTGGAACACGCCCCACATTGAATTGGATCATATGAAAATACTTTTGAACTATTTTAAGGCTCATTTCAATGATATAAGATTGCTCCACTCCATTGACAAAAGATTGTCGTTCATATCCTTCAATTATGGTTCCTATGCATACATCATTCCCCCTTTCCTCAAGAAGATTTGTCCTCGAATCTTTACCTACGTCCAAAGAAAAATGCACAATACGAAGCAAAGGATAATTAAAATTGTTAGTAAGAAATTCACTTTTCACCTCTTTCTCCTTTTCACACAAATTTACTATTTTCCCACTTTGCTCATTACTAACACTTTCATCCCTCAAAACCTCATCTCTCTCAATTCTCTCATTAGCTTCTCCATAGACAACTCTTTCTTTCATCTCAATCTCACTCTTTTTTACTCCCTCAAACTCATGCAATTCATGTTCATCACTTACCTCCATGGATTCATTATCATTAGCTACAAATTCATCTCGAATGATATTTTTACTTTCAATTGCAATGCTCTCAATAACACTAACACCATTAACTTCTAGTGAAATAGAATCAATACTCTCACGTACAATTTCAACTTCACTAGTATGAGCATCATTAATATCCTCATGAATTTGATTCTTACCATCATTCACCATTTTAAACTTAGGAACAAAATCACATTCATAATGAAATTTTGATTTTTGAATTTCACACCTTCTTGGATAAGGATTCTTTATTTAATTCTCTTTCTCTTCATGCCCCCACCTATCAATTCTAGCAGTATCTTGTCCATTTCTCTTTGAAAGGCACTCATCGAAGATGCTTTGTCTTTCTTTCTTTCTTTTCTTTGTCTATCATTATCATAATGCTCAAAATACTCTTTTTCTTCATGAGATTGAAACCTCCTAATGCCTTGAGGTCGAGACCCCTCTCTTGATCTTCTTGTGCCAAAGATACTTTGTTGCCTCAAATCTTCAATTTGCTGATTTTGATTCTCCATTTTGTCTATAATTTTTCCAAATTTTACCTCCAATATTTGAATGTAAGATTGAACAACATCCATTGGCACATAATCACCATGTTCCTCATGTCCACTACTTCCTCTTGTACTTTCCTTTGACATGGTTAGTAATTCAAGAAAGTAATAATGAAGTAAAAGGACCTCACAATCACTCCCTCACGTGTTTCTCTCAAAACAGACTATATACCACTCGTGTTTCACACAAATAATGGCTTTTACCCTCTTTTAAGCTCACCTCTCTTGCCTCTTACCAATCAAAATTTGAATCTCAAAATTACAAGTAAGAACCAGAAACAAAATCAAACAATATGCAAGTCATTTATGCTAAGAATTAACAATGAATCCTAACAAGAATGAATGGAACAAAGTCTAGAAGCAAACTGATGTGAAAAAAAATCAATACATATTATACACGGATGCAGAGATGTGTATGCTACTGATTTTTTTTTTAATTTTAAGTCTAAGGATACAAATTAGACTTGACCAATGTAAATAGATGCAAAAAGGATAGAATTAAAAGAATGAAACTCAAGAGCACAAAAAATTATACAATATTGAATAAAATTCAGAATCGGTTTTCTCTGAGTAAGTAGTCGATTGTCCCTTAATCAAACCCATATTCAACCTTAATTTATCACCAATTAGCAAGAACTCAAGGTATATTTAATAGATAAGCTCAATTCCTCAAGATCCAATCAATGCTCAATATGATCACTAAGGTACCTGAATTCAAAAGTTGTACTTTTCAACCTCAAAACCAATTATTTAAGTTGGACTGCAATAGTTTATGATGATACCAAACAATTCCAGCAATCACTAATCACAAGATTTCAACTTGAAGCTCAAAATAGCACAATTTCACAATTTTGGTGCTAAATTCGAAATTCTGATTTTTTTCTTTTTCCTTTTTTTCTTTTTTTCTTTTTATAGCAAATAACACTAAACTAATGCTTAATAAACCTCAAACATAAAAGAAACCCAAACATGCAATTTTACTCTTTATGGAAATTTTTTTTCTATGGTACCTCTAATGGCATAATTTAAATATAACGAAGTTAATAACTAGAAAGCAATTTTGAAGGATAGATAATGATTATCTAACCAAAAGCTCTGATACCAAACTGATGCGGAATCCCGAAGACCGTGCCTTGAAACCCCACAACAAGACAAGGTAAACAAACCTTAAGCTATGGTGATCATAGATTGAATCCGACCCAAAGCTAACCAATATAGCAAATAACCAAGATTATAAGGATTATTAAGAATAGCCACGCCACAAGTTTGGGGTTCCGCATCAATCTACATCGTTATGAGGTATTTTTTTCACTCTAGGGGAGTATTTCTTTTTCCTTTTGAGCTTCACTATTTATTTTTGTTTTTATTTGCTTTGACATTGAGGACAATGTCAAATTTAAGTGTGGGGAAGGGAAATTCTTATCTTGCAGATGAATATGTTTTAGTTTTCGTATTTGGTTTATTTTCTTTTCTTTTCAAACAAATGGGCTTACCTTCATATGTGCTTAGAGTTTTTGTTGTTTTTCTCTATAGAAGTTAGTGAATGAGTGTTATGATATGCTTATTTTAGGATTATATTCAGTTGATTTAGTTTGGGATGATTTTTATATTAATGACATGTTGCTTTTGAAAACATTTAAATATGAGAATAACAATGCCTTTAGATATAATTTTTAGTTAATTAGTTGAATTTCAAATGGATAAATATAATTACATTATATTGTGCTTAATGAGTAACTAGTGAGATGGAGCATAAAATGCACTCACTAAGGAAAATAAATAAATAAAAAATAAAAGGGTTTACAAAAATAGTGAGATGGAGCATAAAATACACTAATCGTATCTTCTCCTATATCCTTGTTTGCCAGTCATAAATACATGTATAATGTACTTTCCTTAAAAAAAAGAGAAAAGAAAGAAATATCGAAGTTATAAGTGGGAAGTGCATTTTGACTTGGGGAAGAATTGTAAGCCCATGAAAAGAAAGAAATAATTAAAAAAAAGAGAAAAAAACTTATTAAATGATTTTGGTATTCAAAAATTAGAAACTTAGCTAAAGTATTGAACTTTATATTTATGAGGTGGTGATATGATTATATTGGTTTGATATGTGAAATGCAATTTGAAACTAGTATTAATTTTGTTCTGAACTTGATATGTTGATATGATTTTGATTTAAGAATGTCGGGTGCACTAGTGAGACTTTCAAATCACCAAAGTCAAGTTTTGAGCATATGAGTTGGTCTAGTTGTGTGCATATTTTATTTTGTGTGTGTTAAGTATTTTATCTTATTTTTAGTTTAGATATTACTTAAGGACAAGCAAAGTTTAAGTGTGGGGGAATTTGATATGTATTTATTTAGTATAATTTTTATTCATATTTTTCATGTCTAATTATATGTTTTTGCCATGTTTTAGGAACTTAGATGTGTCTATTTTTTGTTTGTAGGTGTGTGGAGGAATTGTAGAGAAATAAAGGCCCTCACGTGCATGAAAAGGTGTCATGTGTGTGAGGGAGGGGAAATTCAAGTCCTCCCGTGCGTGACACCATGTCATACTCATGAGGGTGGTTATATGCATCCTATTGTATTCTCTTTAACACGCGCATGAAGCATCAATAGGAGCGTGAAGTATTTCCATCCTAAGTTTCTATTGCAAGTGCAGGCGAATTGAGGCCAATCTTTAAAGTTTTCTATCATGAGTGTGTTGTGGTGTTGCGAACGTGAAGTAACTATGCCTTTCTAAGCTATAGCGTGCATGACACCTTTGTCATGTGCATGACAGTCAATGATCCTGTAGAGTCCTTTTTATGATGAAAGTCTACCTTATATACTTGGACCCATATTATGGAGGAATACTTATGGAGTTTATTTTTAGAGATTTTATTGATGAATTCAATAAGGAAATTTTCTGTTTTTAGACTCCAAGTTCAATAAGAACTCTTAGTAGTATAAACATAGTTTCTTTTTAGAATTAAGGCAGTTTTACAAAAACATTGAGGGAAGGTCATTCTGTATGTCTTTGAAAAGGAGTTGTTGAAGAGAACTTTAAGCCATCTTTCTCATCCTGATCCAACAAATCTATCATTATTGAAGGAAGCGAGTTTGAAACTTGAAGATTGTTTTGGAGTTTACCCTGAAGGTTCGGGGACCAATCGGTCTTGAGTTAAATTCTTTCAATTTTTGGGGGAGAAATTTACTTATTTTATTTTTATTTTTGCTGTAACTTGTTTAGTTTAACTTTTGATATTAACAAGACCATTGTAGTATCAATGCTAGGCTAATTTTTATTGAGTCTTTTGATGTATGCACGGGAACCATAATTGAAGGATATGAACATCGATATTTTGTCAATGGAGAGGAGCAATCTTATATCATTGAAATAGACCGAAAAGGAGTTCAAAATCCCATTCAAATGATCCAAATTAATGTAGGGCGTATTCCAAGTCATAGAAGGCAGCATTGGAGCATTTGTTGCTATATTGGGCCTAAAATTCACAATCAAGCTTATGGGCCAATAATACACAAAGGGAAGCCTAAAGTGAAGATCAAGGAAGTCTTTCATGAAGATTCAATTCAAATGGGCTAAACGAGGCAAAGTCCATAAAATTAAAGATTACAAGTCATGTGCAAATCATGTGCTAGGAGTCATGTGCCAAACATGTGCAAGACATGTGCCATCCATGTGGAAGACATCATGTGCCAACCATGATGCGAACCAAGACAACAAAAATGATCTTACATGCCATGGAGGAGATGGATTAGTGATGCCACGTGGTCCAATCATAAGATCAAGTAGAAACAAGCTCAAGGCAGCCTTGCAAATGTATATTCAGAGCTTAGTGACAAGAGATATCAAGGAAGAGGCTTGGGTCAGGCTTGAAGAGATGGAATCAGTTTGCAATCCAAAGCTTGTGACACTCATTGGGGCATGTGATGGTGAAGACAACTAGCCTAATGGGCTAGAGAAGAAGTCTATATTACAAGGTTCAACTCATGTGCAATATGCTATGTTAAGGTGGACTTATGTTATGTCATGGTTGGGCCTAAGATTAATTTTAGTGGGCTGTTTTATTTTAATTATTGGAATGTAATTTCATTTAAAGACACATGATCAGCCTTATTTGAACTTGTCTTAAGTGTGTAGGCCTTATAAAATTAAGCCCATTCGTTTGTCCTTAAGTCATTAGGGTCAGATTGGTCTTTTCTTCATGTTTGCAGCTAGGGTTTGGTTTGTAGAGGTATAAATACCTCCTTATGCGTGTAAGACAATCAGATTGGTGATTTAAGATCAAAATTTCAGTGTTCTTGAGTGTTCTTCAAGTGGGAGGTGTGATCTCCATTGATATACCAAGGATTGTTTTCACTTATCAGGTTGGTAATTAATTTGTGGCGTGAATCCAATTCTCTCTTCATACTCTTTGTTACCAATTCCTTGCTGTTTTGGGGGTGAAGAGTCTAATCTTGCAATTGTTTAAAACTTAAGATTTGTATCAAATTGATTTGGAGGTTGTCTAGACTTAGATTCTAGGTGGTTGCTGCATCATTTGGTATCAGAGCTTTGGTTCTAAATCAATTGTACTTATCTTTATTTTTCTGGTTTTAGTGATATTTGTTCAAGTTACAGCATAAAAAAATAAAAAAAAAAGTTTATCTATTTGTGGCTGAATTTGCCTATATTGCTGTCTATTGAAGTTTGGTTTATTTCTTTTTTTTTGGGGTACGAATTTTTGGTGTTTCAATTTTTTTTTGTTGTATATCAGATTACAAAAAAAAAACAAACAACAAAAAAAAATTTGTGCATATTGGCATTGATTGCCAAAAGTGGGACTGTTTGGATTCAATTGATTGCAGACATATATTAAATGAATTTCCTCTGAATATGTTTGCTCTATTCTGATTAAAATTGATAATTTGAGCAATTTTGAGTGGAGTTCGTAGTTGAAATTGATTGGTTTCATATTGAGGTATAAGTTGAGATTTCATTGCTTATTGCTGGAAATTGTGCAATTGGTGGATAATAGTTACTAATAGACATACAATTAGCTTATTTGGCAGTAAGTTGGGAATGGTTTAGTGAGTTTTAGATTCTGGTTCGAATTCTTTTAGGGCAGTAGCACATATGCACTTAATTTTTTCTAGTTTTGTCAATTTCTTGCATTCTTTGTTTTATATTATTGACTGCTGTCCTACTTGTTTCCATTACATTAGTTGAGTAATTTTGCATTCCATATTACTCAAATAACAATATTATATCTGCACACCTCATTCTTCATCCGTGTGTGCATATAGCATATACTTGTCATTCCTTGCTTTCATCTCATTAATTTTGCTTCTAGTTTTGTGATATTTCCTTTCTTGCTTAGGAATTGTCTATTTTAATTTTCTGTTGGATATTGCTGCTCATTGTTATTGATCTGGTTGGTTGAAATTGATCCGGAAATATATCATAGTGAGTACACAAGAGCGGTAAAAGGCAGGAGTGGTTAGCTCAAAAGAGGGTAAAAGCCTTAATTGAGTGAAACACGAGCGAACATACACATTTTGAGTGAAACACGTGAGGGAGTGTGTGAGGCCATTTATTTACATCATGTCTAAATCAAGCAACCAGGAAAGAAGTAGTGATGAAGGAAACAAAACTTTCTTCACATTGGAGGCTATGCAACAACAATTTGGAAGGCTTGAGATTCTGCTCCGAGACATGAATGATCGGTTTGACAAGTATGATAGGAGGTTAGAAGGCCATGATCAAGCTCTACAGAATCTTAGAAGAGATACATCCTTGCAAAGTCGAATTGGAGGGAGAAGGGAAAGGTTAGTAACTCCACCTCAATCTGACTATGAAGAAGATTTTGATGACTTTGATGATGATAGGGATAGAAATCAGTTTGGAGGTAGAGGGGGCAGAAATGATAGAGGAAGGAATAGGAGAGAACATAGAGGCAGGGTAGAGGCGGATAGATTTGGGAATGTTGAGAATCGGATAGATCGTAATTTGGGGAGTATTAAAATGAAAATCCCTACTTTTCAAGGTAGGAATGATGCTGATGCTTACTTGGAGTGGGAGAGAAAAGTGGAATTGGTGTTTGAATGTCATAACTATTCTGAGGAAAAAAAAGTAAAGTTGGCAGCCGTGGAATTCACTGACTATGCCTTGGTATGGTGGGACCAAATCATCCTCAATAGGCGTAGGAATGGGGAAAGGCCTATAAACACATGGGTGGGGATGAAGGCAGTCATGAGAAAGAGGTTTGTCCCTAGTTACTATTATAGGGAACTACATCAAAGGCTTCAAACTTTAAGGCAAGGGAATAAAAGTGTTGAGGACTATCATAAAGAAATGGAGATAGCTATGATGAGGGCTAATATTGTTGAAGATAGGGAGGCTACCATGGCACGTTTCTTGGCTGGTCTAAATAAAGAAATTGCAAATGTTATTGAGCTGCACCACTATGTAGAGTTAGAGGAGATGGTGAATATGGCTATGAAGGTGGAGAAGCAACTAAAGCAAAAGGGAACCAACAAACCAACCTATTTGGGTTCCACATCTAATTGGAGCTCAAAATGGCCAAAAAGGGAAGACAAAGCCAAAGACAATGTAAGAGAAGAAAAGGGTAAAGTAGAGCAAAAAGGCAACCCTAAAGCTAATGCTACTTCTTCTTCCAATACTGAAAAGCATAGAAACATAAAATGCTTTAAGTGCCTTGGCAATGGACATATTGCATCTCAATGCCCAAATAAAAAGGTTATGATATTGAAAGATAATGGTGTAATTGAATCCGAAAGTGATAAAGAATCTGATTCAATGCCTTCATTTGAAGATTGTAGTGATGATGATGAGGCTGAGCATGCTGTTGGTGGGGATTTAAATCTTGTGGTTAGGCGTGTACTAAATGTACAATTGAAAGAAGATGGAGTTGAACAAAGGGAAAATATCTTCCATTCCAGATGCTTGATAAATGGCAAAATTTGTAGTCTTATAATTGATGGAGGAAGTTGTACTAATGTTGCAAGTACTACTTTAGTTGATAAGTTGGGGCTGGATTGTTTGAAACATCCTAGGCCATATAGACTACAATGGCTTAATGATAGTGGAGAGATAAGGGTAAATAAACAAGTTTTAATTTCATTCTCCATTGGAAGATATTCTGACCGTGTACTTTGTGATGTAGTACCTATGCATGCAGGTCATGTGTTGCTTGGTAGGCCATGGCAATATGACAGAAAGGTGACACATGATGGGTATAGAAATAGACACTCATTCATGATGGGAGATCAACGTATCATTCTAGCTCCTATGACTCCTAGTGAAGTTTATGAAGATCAAATGAAGCTAAAAAGGAGCATGGAGGAAGAAATGCAAAAAGAAGCCGAAAAGTCCAAATTGAGAGAAAAGGAGCAAAAAGAAAATGGAAAGGCTGAGAGTTGCAAAATAAGAGAGATGAGAGGAAAAGAAAAAGGAGAGGCAAAAAAAGAGAGAAAAATGGGAGGAAAAGAGGCCCAAAAAGAAAAGCAAATAATTGGCCCAAAGGAGAGTGGTACAAAGAAAAACAATTTTTATGCAAAAGTAAGGGATATGAGAGTGGCTTTTGAGAATCAACAATGTTTACTTGTACTCATGTACAAGGAATCTTATTTTAATGAAGCTGACCTTAACCCTTCTTTGCCTAGTGTTGTTGTTTCTTTATTGCAGGAATATGAGAATGTATTCCCTGAAGAGTTACCACAAGGATTGCCACCAATAAGAGGAATTGAACATCAAATTGATTTCATACCAGGAGCACAAATTCCAAACCGACCAGCCTATAGGAGCAACCCCGAGGAGACAAAGGAACTTCAAAGGCAAGTGGAGGAGTTGTTAGCTAGGGGGCATATCCGTGAGAGTCTTAGTCCGTGTGCAGTGCCAGTGCTTTTGGTACCAAAAAAGGATGGGAGTTGGCGCATGTGTGTTGATTGTAGGGCTGTGAATCGCATAACAGTTAAGTATCGCCATCCAATACCCAGATTGGATGATATGTTAGACGAACTGCATGGCGCTTGTGTCTTTACTAAGATTGATTTGATGAGTGGATATCACCAAATTAGGATGAAAGTTGGTGATGAATGGAAAACAGCATTTAAAACAAAGATTGGTTTATATGAGTGGCTCGTTATGCCTTTTGGTCTAACCAATGCCCCTAGCACTTTTATGAGATTGATGAATCATGTTTTGCGTCAGTTCATTGGAAAATTTGTTGTTGTTTATTTTGATGATATTTTGATTTATAGTAAATCTGTTGATGAGCATGTACATCATCTTAGGGCTGTTTTGGATACACTTAGGAGAGAAGAATTGTATGCTAAACTTAAAAAGTGCACATTTTGCATGAATAGAGTTATATTCTTAGGGTATGTGGTGAGTGCCAATGGAATTGAGGTTGATGAGGAGAAGATAAGGGCTATCCAAGAATGGCCAACCCCTAGGAATGTGAGTGATGTTAGGAGCTTTCATGGCCTTGCTAGCTTTTACAGGAGGTTTGTAAAGGATTTTAGTGTCATTGCTGCTCCATTAACTGAAATCATTAAAAAGGATGTGGGGTTTAAGTGGGGCGAGGCGCAAGAACTTGCATTTAATACTTTGAAAGATAAACTTTGTTCTGCTCCTGTTTTGAGTTTGCCTGATTTTAATTCTACTTTTGAAATTGAATGTGATGCCTCCGGGATAGGTATTGGTGCTGTTTTGATGCAGGGTAGGCGTCCAATTGCTTTCTTTAGTGAAAAGTTGAGTGGTGCACAACTCAATTATTCCACGTATGACAAGGAGTTGTATGCATTGGTGAGGGCTTTGGAGACTTGGCAGCATTATCTTTGGCCTAAAGAGTTTGTGATTCATAGTGATCATGAGTCTTTAAAGCATCTCAAGGGTCAAGGTAAGTTGAACAAACGACATGCCAAATGGTTGGAGTTCATTGAGACCTTTCCTTATGTGATTCAATACAAACAAGGTAAGGAAAACGTGGTTGCTGATGCATTATCTAGAAGATATACTCTTATTACTACTTTGAGTTCTCGATTGATGGGATTTGAATATATAAGGGAATTGTATGCTTCTGATTCTGATTTTTCAAATGTCTATAATGCATGTGAACAATCTGCATTTCAAAGGTTTTATAGGCATGATGGTTATTTATTTAGAGAAAATAAACTGTGTGTGCCTAATTGTTCCATGCGTGAGTTGCTTGTGCGTGAGGCTCATAATGGTGGTTTGATGGGTCATTTTGGTATTGCTAAGACACTTGACATCTTGCATGAGCATTTTTATTGGCCTAATATGAAGAAACATGTTGAGAAAATTTGCTCTAGGTGTGTTGCATGTAAGCAAGCCAAGTCAAGAATTCAACCTCATGGGTTGTATACTCCTTTACCCATCCCTAGTCAGCCCTGGATTGACATTTCTATGGATTTTGTGTTGGGACTGCCCAGGACTAAAAGGGGAAGAGATAGCATTTTTGTTGTAGTTGATAGGTTTAGCAAGATGGCACATTTCATTGCTTGCCATAAAACTGATGACGCTACACATATTTCTGATTTGTTCTTTAAGGATGTTGTGCGTTTGCATGGTGTTCCTAAAACTATTGTTTCTGATAGAGATTCTAAGTTTTTGAGTCATTTTTGGCGTGTGTTGTGGGGAAAGTTGGGAACAAAGTTGCTATTTTCTACTACTTGTCATCCTCAAACAGATGGTCAAACTGAAGTGGTTAATAGAACTTTAGGATCATTATTACGTGCTGTTGTTGGAAAGAATTTGAAAACTTGGGAAGATTGTTTGCCATTAGTAGAATTTGCATATAATAGAAGCATTCATTCATCAACAGGTTATTCTCCATTTGAAATTGTCTATGGTTTTAATCCGCTAACCCCTTTGGATTTGTTGCCTATACCTGTGAATGATATTTCTAACTTAGATGGACAAAAGAAGGCAGATTTGGTTAAGTCCATACATGAGAAGGCAAAGCAGCACATTGAGTTAAAGAACAAAAGTTATGCACAAAAAGCCAACCAAGGACGTAAAGTTGTGAAATTTGAACCTGGAGATTGGGTATGGGTGCATTTTAGGAAAGAGAGATTTCCTAACCAAAGGAAATCCAAGTTGGATCCAAGAGGGGATGGACCTTTTCAAGTGGTTGAGAGGATCAATGACAATGCCTATAAGATTGACTTGCCCGGTGAGTATGGTGTTTCAGCAACTTTTAATGTTGCTGACCTTTCTCCTTTTGATAATGCAGGTGGTGATTCGAGGACGAATCCTTTTGTGGAGGGAGGGAATGATGCGAACCAAGACAACAAAAATGATCTTACATGCCATGGAGGAGATGGATTAGTGATGCCACGTGGTCCAATCATAAGATCAAGTAGAAACAAGCTCAAGGCAGCCTTGCAAATGTATATTCAGAGCTTAGTGACAAGAGATATCAAGGAAGAGGCTTGGGTCAGGCTTGAAGAGATGGAATCAGTTTGCAATCCAAAGCTTGTGACACTCATTGGGGCATGTGATGGTGAAGACAACTAGCCTAATGGGCTAGAGAAGAAGTCTATATTACAAGGTTCAACTCATGTGCAATATGCTATGTTAAGGTGGACTTATGTTATGTCATGGTTGGGCCTAAGATTAATTTTAGTGGGCTGTTTTATTTTAATTATTGGAATGTAATTTCATTTAAAGACACATGATCAGCCTTATTTGAACTTGTCTTAAGTGTGTAGGCCTTATAAAATTAAGCCCATTCGTTTGTCCTTAAGTCATTAGGGTCAGATTGGTCTTTTCTTCATGTTTGCAGCTAGGGTTTGGTTTGTAGAGGTATAAATACCTCCTTATGCGTGTAAGACAATCAGATTGGTGATTTAAGATCAAAATTTCAGTGTTCTTGAGTGTTCTTCAAGTGGGAGGTGTGATCTCCATTGATATACCAAGGATTGTTTTCACTTATCAGGTTGGTAATTAATTTGTGGCGTGAATCCAATTCTCTCTTCATACTCTTTGTTACCAATTCCTTGCTGTTTTGGGGGTGAAGAGTCTAATCTTGCAATTGTTTAAAACTTAAGATTTGTATCAAATTGATTTGGAGGTTGTCTAGACTTAGATTCTAGGTGGTTGCTGCATCAAACCATGTGCTCAAGATCATGTGCCATGCATGTGCCTATTTATGGGATTTGGGCTTAACTTGTAATTGGGCTTAATTATGTATGTGGGCTGCCTAATTTAAATTACCTTAGGCTTTAATTAGTGATAGACATGTGGGCCAAAGAAATAAAGCCCAACCCACCACTTGTCTTATTTTAGAAGGATTTAATTAGTGTTCTAATCCAAGTAGGACTCTACTTTTTTAGAATTTGAGTTAGAATATGGCTGTACATTTAGGAGTTGAGTTAGAATAGGATTTAGTTATCCTTTACCATAAAGGATTCAAAGACTTAGGGCTATAAATACTCATCTAGGCTTCTTTTACAAGACATCAATGAATCAATGAATAAAAACGAATTTGAGTGTTTTTCTTTAAAGTGAGGCAGATTTGCATCTCTTTGTTACCTTTAGGAATTAGTTACTTATCAAGTGATATTGCTTGTGGCGTGGCTATTCTTATTAAATCTTATAATCTTGGTTCTTTGCTACATTGGTTAGCTTTGGGTCAGATTCAATCTATGATCACCATAGCTTAAGGTTTGTTTACCTTGTCTTGTTGAGGGGTTTCAAGGCACGGTCTTTGGGGTTCCGCATCATCTTTAATGAGCTAACCCAATTTGTTTGAACTTTTCTTTATTATTTATGAAGTATTGTAACACCCCTCTATACAGCAGGGCAAACCTTACTATACAGATGGATGCCACACAACTGTATCAATTTAAACTATTATGAATAAAAAATTTTCTAACATATTCCTACATGAAGATATTCATATTTGAATAACATGCAACTTTCAACATTTATTTAACACAATTTGTATAAAACTATTTCTTTGTATGGAAATATTAACAAAAAAATCATACCATAAATGCTTGAGCAACATCTGCCCTTATTACAAAATCAAACTTACTTAAAATATAAATCAATTATCGGTTTCTATCTCATAAGATACAAAATAACAAATGCGATGAATTAAATAAATTAACCGACCCACATGGGTCAACTCTAACTGGCTCCGTGTTCTCTTCAAATCAACTCAACAATCTATTGGCTTCAAACTTGCTTGCAGGGAAACCCACACCCTAAGCTACTGAAAGCTTAGTGGTACATATAAGCATTTAAATTCTAGCATGCAATCACATGTTAGTACAATATCTCATATTCATAATACATGTGTGCTTGATCATATCTCCATATACATAAATATACACATAGAACATTCATAATGAATTAATTTCAATACATTCATAACATACACTGCATAAGTGATTACATCATCGTAGTAACAATACATGTCATTTATCATATTTTTATATCATCAGTCATAGTGAATTTCATCATATATATATATGATTTATGTATACTGTTATAATTCTTATTGGATCAAGCAGTAGATCTCATAATCTGTAAATATAATATGTTTAGAGTTAACATACGGATGCTTGCTAAGTGTGACTAAGTATATTGGATGACCTACTATGAGACACTCATATAGATAATCTATTCAAATGTCAATGATAGTCTCGTCATAACAATGGTGCAAATATCCTTAGACTTGAGATACTCAACTTAGACTTGAGATACTTAAGGATATCTTGGATACTGATTCTATATTTTGATAATATTCCTTGTTGCCTCAGGAAGGTTGCTCATAGGGTGGTGATTGGGTGCAACTTGAGGTATTCGAAGGTAATTGGGTAACCAATAAAGGATTAACCACTTGTGATAGAAGGAGTGTATACCCATGGCCTTTTATCGGGGTCATTACTCGAAAATCTTTGGCTGAAGTAAAAAAGTCATGAAGATAGTTTTCAATGACATATCTAACAGAGTAATGAGCCAATGGACAAGAACTAATATTACTTGGGCTAGATGTGATGTAGTCAATATAGTGGGAGTCGACACATGTCTATACTCCGAACCAAGTGGGTATAGAATGATGAAAGGAATAATTGCACGAAAATTGTCTATAGAAAAGTTCGTAGTCAAACCATTGACTTTTCGGTCAATTGGAGGTCATGATGTGTTGCTAGATAACGCTAACTTACTTAAATTAATTGTTAATTAAATGACAAACATAACTGAGAACCTAATAGGTCACATGCATTGGAGATATAGAGAATGAGTAAAATAGTTTTGGAAAGGATCCAACCTACAATGCTCATAAGTTATGAGCAATTAAGTTTTCACAAAAAATAGAGTATTGTTGAAAAACAATTAATGCACAAAGCAATGACAAGATTAAAGATCAAAATAATTGTTGTTCTACTTGTTGTTCTACTTGTTCTTCTTTTTTATGATTCATAAATGACTTGCATTTATACTTTCTCTGTGAATTATAGTCGTTTGGATACATTTAATGTAAAAATAGTCGTTGAACCAACTCTTAATTCGAGCCTGACATATTTTTCTGTCTTCATTCACTGGCGTGACTATGTTTATCACGGGCATAAATGTTCTTCCAAGCTGTGGTTCAAGTGGTGACTCTGGCCGTGAAGCTCTCTAGAAGAATTGAAAGTATTTGATCACGGGCGTGACTAATACATTCACAAACGTGAATATTCTTCCAAGCCGTGATCCAAGTGGTGACTCTGGCCGTGAAGCTCTCTGTAAGAATTGGACATGTTTGGTCATAGGCGTGACTTATTTGATCATTCATGGTTGGTTTGATCACTCATGTCCGTGAACTTTAAATGATGAAAAATTAGCGCTAAGCTATTTTCACGGGCATGACTTATCTTCAAAAGTAGTCTTTCAATCTTGTTTCATGTTCTAATCAAAGTATATCATATTTAACACACTTAAAACACAAACATTGTTAAATACATTATTGCTATTTTATTTGTTATCCTCAAGGTTCAACAATCTCTCCCTTTTTATGGTGACAAATAATCTAACAATATGTATTTTTGAGAAGTCTCCCCCTCAAAAGGCGCTTAAGATAAAATAATAAAGTGCTTATTTGAAAGAAATATAGCAAAGGTATTTGTAAACTAATAAGGTATATGCAAGGTATATCTTAAGTATATCTCATCAAATAAAATATGTATAACCAAGTGTATTCATAGTATATGTGATATATATGTTAAGTATATCTTATGCATTCAAATAATTTCAAGTTGCAAGGTATATGTGAGGTATAGCTTATGCCTATCATCAATTAAAATAAAGTTGCATAGAACACATATATAACCACACATTGCATATTGAACACATACATATTTGTTTCTCCAATTGACATATATTCAATACATATATGCTTGTTTCTCCCCCTTTGTCACCAACAAAAAGATTGAAATATCAATAAGATGGTTGTATTAAAATTAAAGGAGAAGGATTACATTAAAATTAGAATGCATAAAGATAAAGTCCTATAACAGCAAAAGTAAAGCTACTACAAGAAAACTAGGACTCTAAGTAGGTTTCAAGCCTGACAAATCATCCCTAAAGCGTGCTACCTCTGCCTTGAGGCTTTCCATACGAGACTCCATAAAAGTCTTTGAGGTTCTCCAATCTCTCATCGATGGAAGCCTGCATCATGTCAAGTTGAGGTGTTATAAGATCAGTAACCTATTGTGCCAAAATGGATGTTGAAGAGGCCAATGTCTGACCAACATCCTCAGTTATCGCCGGTGTTGATGTCTTGTCATGGGCTCGCTTCCGTTGCTGGACAGCCTGGAGGCCAGCTTTGAAAGCTTCAGAGTCATTATCCTCCCAATCAATTTCACCAGCTAGAGTGGAGAAATGGTAGTAGATGTTTCCTTCATGAAGAATACGGACAGCTGCTCCCATTTTTATAAATGACTCGACATCGAGTTGGTCTCGTGGATGTGCCAGAATGAGAGTGTAGATGTGTTTGTTAAGGTTCAAATAACATAGCTCAATGGCAAGGTGTGTCACATATCTACCAATCAAAATATCTCATGATGGGATGGAGAGGAGGTGATTTGTAAACCTTCGTGATAGGACTACAGACAGTTCTCTAAGTGTCATTTCTAATAAAAAGAGCTCTGACTTTCTGATAGCACTGTTGCTTCTCCATGAGCAAATATACTATAGGTGAGAAACCTATGTATATACTTGTGCACAGGAGACCAAAGATGGGTGCTCTTCGTCTTTTTCACATCCCAACTGCATTCTAAACCAAAATGTGTCCAAACTGGATGAGCATAAAATTCTACCTCTCTTTCATTGACGATGCCATCGGAAGAGAGCTTGAAAACGGTACCAAATTCCGCTGCAGTGAGAGTGCTAGCATGCTTGCATAGCTGGAATTTGATGATTCCAGTGGGTGAGACCTGCAACATGCTAAGGAACTCAAGAGTGGGTTCCCTTAGCGTTGGACGATAGATGTCCATAAACTCTCGGAGGTGACATGCCTGTAGTTGTTCGATCATACTTGTTTCAAGACCAAGTGTCTTGATACAACTCAACTCAAAGGATCGTGATGATAGCAGAGGTCGTTCTTGAGAACGGCATAGCACGAATGGCAATGGTCTGGAATGACGTTGAGTAGGAAATCGGTGTAGCATTTAGGAGCATGTGATTTCTTCCTAGTGCCCTTGGAGGAACTAGATTCCATTTTTGATAGCTTGAACAACAGAAAAGAAGAAATTTGCAAACAAAAGGTTGAAAACCTTTGAGAAACCTGTGATTCTTTAAAGAGAAAGGGGTTTGAGAGAGTTTTATAGAGGGAAAAGTAAGTGAGGAGGCCGAATTTTGTTAGAAATGTTGAATGGATGTGTTACACGCTAGAATTTAGAGAGATGGAAATGAGAAAAGACATAAAATTTTATTTTATAATTGATGGCTTCACAGCTGTGAATAACCAGTCATGGGCATGAATCATCGGGGTCACGGTTTATTGAAGGGGCACTCTAGCCATGAAAAGGAAGGTGAAACGAGTCACAGTCGTGACATTAAATAGTCACGGGCGTGAAGAAGGCTTTTCATAGATGTGACAAATATTGTCACGGGCGTGAAGCTTAGTCTTCACTACCTCTTCCCGTGAGGCAAGTTGTGAAACAAAAGCGTGAACGGTTCTGGAATATTTTGCTATCTTTATTCACGGCTGTGAATATATGTCACGAGTGTGAAGAAAGCTTTCCACAGGTGTGACAAATAAAGTCTCGGAGTGAAACTTAGTTTTCACCACTTCTACCCATAAAACAAGTCTTGAACCAAAGCGTGAAAGCTACTAAAACTAATGTGGAACCCCAAACACCGTGCCTTGAAACCCCTCAACAAGACAAGGTGAACAAACCTTAAGCTATGGTGATCATAAATTGAATCCAACCTAAAGCTAACCAATGTAGTAAAGAACCAAGATTATAAGGATTATTAAGAATAGCCACGCCACAAGCAATATCACTTGATAAGTAACTAATTCCTAAAGGTAATAAAGAGATACAAATCTGCCTCACTTTAAAGAAAAATACTCAAATTCATTTTTATTCATTCATGTCTTGTAAAAGAAGCCTAAATGAGTATTTATAGCCCTAAGTCTTTGAATCATTTATGGTAAAGGATAACTACGTTAAAATTATTCAATTAAAATTTTGACCTATATCCCCCCGAGCCAAGTGGAGCATGCACCCGTACTCAAAAATAAAAAAAAAAATATATATATATTTAAAGACCCCCAATGACCAATCTTGGCATGAATTGCTAAAGATCCAATAAGTCCATAATCGTTTCAATGTTATTTTTTTGTTTTTTCATATAAAATATAAAAAAAAAGTTTTTCCGATTAGAAATTCCCATGCACCACCTGTGTCCGCGTTCCCGAAGGTACTCCTCTCTTTTATATATTATATTAATATATATTTTATATATTTTATTATAGCTATTAGCTATTAGAATTAGCTATTAGATCTTATATCTTCTAATTTTTTTTTATCTTATAATACTTCAGATGCTAATGAAACTATTTTAGTAAAATTTAATCCTCCCTTCGCGAAAGGAAAGAGGTGGAATTTTTTGACTTTTAATTTTAGGAATAGTAAATTATTTTCATTTAATAGCGACTTTATCGAGAAAGATTACTTTTATATTCTAACTCAATGCCTAAAAATAGAGTAATATTCTCAAATTCTAACAAGTAGAGTCCTACTTGAATTAGAACACTAATTAAATCCTTCTAAAATAAGACAAGTGGTGGGCTAGGCGTCATATCCTTTGGGTCACATGCCTAACACTAATTAAAATTTTATGATAATTAAAATAGGCAGCTTACATACATAATTAAGCGCAATTACAAGTTAAGCCCAAATCCCATAAGTAGGCATATGCATGGCACATGATGTCTTCCACATGGATGGCACATGTCTTGCATATGTTTGGCACATGACTCCTAGCACATGATTTGCACATGACTTGTAATCTTCAATTTTATGGACTTTGTCTTGTTTAGCCAATTGGACTAGTCCATGCAAGATGGTTCTTCACACATCCCAAGATAAGTAATGGGCCTTGGGTCTTCAATCAGCTCCATCTCCTTTGTCATGCATGCCTCTTTTGTTATCTCCTTAGTGACCAAGCTTTGAACATAGCCTTGCATTGCTTATCTTAGTTTGTTAGCCTTTGATCTTGTGATCACACCACTTGGCATGACTAGTGCATCACTGTCCTTATGCGAATATTGACTTATATGTTCTTGATCTACATTAGGAACTATTTGCTATCTATGTTCACAACTATGAATATACGTCACAGGCATGAACCACCTCAAATGTTCAAAAAATAAAACTAAGTCTAAAATAAGACTAGAAGATTTCTAAAAATTTTCTATGCTTGAAAACACATATTTCTATCATGTTAACCACTTCATACCATAAAATGCATCATATGAAGGAATTAACATTCAAGGTTCACACAACATTGGCATAAATAATTAATTAAGACAATGTTGATCCATCAAGCATACCAAACTCTCTTCTTATAAAACAAAAACTTTCTTCATTAAAAGGTTTGGTAAAAATATCTGCCAATTGATTATTTATATCAATAAATTCTAACACAATATCTTCATACTGAATGTGATCTCTAAGTAATGTCTAATGTCAATATGCATACTTCTAGAGTATTGAATGAGATTCTTAGATAGGTTGATGACACTAGTATTGTCACATTTGATGGGTATATGATCCAAACTATGACCATAATCCTTAAGTTGTTGTCTCATCCATAAGATTTGAGTGCAACAACACCCTGCTGCCACATATTCTGCTTCAGCGGTAGATAAGGCAACCGAAACTAGTTTCTTGCTAAAGCAAGAAACTAGGCATTCACCAATAAAGTGACAAGTGCCTGAGGTGCTCTTTCTATCCAAAAGACTACCTGATGCAGCAACCACCTAGAATCTAAGTCTAGACAACCTCCAAATCAATTTGATACAAATCTTAAGTTTAACCAATTGCAAGATTAGACTCTTCACCCCCAAAACAGCAAGGAATTGTAACAAAGAGTATGAAGAGATAATTGGATTCATGTCACAAATTAGTTACCAACCTGATAAGTGAAAATAATCTTTGGTATATCAATAGAGATCACAACTCCCACTTGAAGAACACTCAAATTTTGATCTTAATCACCAATCTGCTTGTCTTAAATGCATAAGGAGGCATTTATACCTCTACAAACCAAACCCTAGGTGCAAAAATGAAGAAAAGACCAATTTGACCTTAATGGTCTAAGGACAAACGAATGAGCTTAATTTTATAAGGCCCACACACCTAAGACAAATTAAAATAAGGCTGATCATGTGTCTTTAAATGAAATTACATGCCAATAATTAAAAAAAATATATATACCACTACATTTAGTCTTAGGCCCAACCATAAAATAACATAAGTCCATCTTAACATAGCATATTGCACATGACTTGAAGCTTGTAATATAGACTTCTTCTCTAGCCCGTTAGGCTAGTTTTCTTCACCATCACATGCCCTAATGAGTGTCACAAGCTTTGGATCACCAACCGATTCCATCTCTTCAAGCCTGATCCATGCCTCTTCCTTGATGTCTCTTGTCACCAAGCTTTGAATATACATTTGCAAGGCTACCTTGAGCTTATTTCTGCTTGATCTTATGATTGGACTAGGTGGTATCACCAATCCATATCCTCCATGGCATATAAGATCATCTCTGTTGTCTTAGCTGGCATCATTCCCTTCATCCTCAAAAGGATTCGTCCTCGAATCACCACCTACATTATTAAAAAGAGAAAGGTCAGCAACATTAAAAGTTACTGAAACACCATACTCACCCGACAAGTCAATCTTATAAGCATTGTCATTGATCCTCTCAACCACTTGAAAAGGTCCATCGCCTCTTGGATCCAACTTGGATTTCCTTTAGTTAGGAAATCTCTCTTTCTAAAATGCATCCATACCCAATCTCTAGGTTCAAATTTCACAACTTTACGTCCTTGATTGGCTTTTTGTGCATAACTTTTGTTCTTTAACTCAATGTGTTGCTTTGCCTTCACATGTATGGACTTAACCAAATCTGCCTTCTTTTGCCCATCTAAGTTAGAAATATCATTCAAAGGTATAGACAATAAATCCAAAAGGGTTAGTGGATTAAAACCATACACAATTTCAAATGGAGAATAACCTATAGATGAATGAATGCTTCTATTATATGCAAATTCTACTAATGGCAAATAATCTTCCTAAGTTTTCAAATTCTTACCAACAACAGCACGTAATAACGATCTTAAAGTTCTATTAACCACTTCAGTTTGACCATCTGTTTGAGGATGAAAAATAGTAGAAAATAACAACTTTGTTCCCAACTTTTCCCATAGAACACGCCAAAAATGAATAAAAAATTAGAATCTCTATCAGAAACAATGGTTTTAGGAACACCATTCAAACGCACAACATTCTTAAATAACAAATCAGAAATATGTGTAGCGTCATCAATTTTATGGCAAGCAATGAAATGTGCCATCTTGCTAAACCTATCAACTACAACAAAAATGTTATCCCTTCCCCTTTTATTCCTGGGCAGTCCCAACACAAAATCCATAGAAATGTCAATCCAGGGTTGACTAGGGACGGGTAAAGGAGTATACAACCCATGAGGTTGAATTCTTCACTTGGCTTGCTTACATGCAACACACTTAGAGCAAATTTTCTCAACATCTCATTCATATTAGGCTAATAAAAATGCTCATGCAATATGTCAAATGTCTTAGCAATACCAAAATGACCCATTAAACCACCATTATGAGCCTCACGCACAAGCAACTCACGCGTTGAACAATTAGGCACACAAATTTTATTTTCTCTAAATAAATATCCATCATGCATATAAAACCTTTGAAATGCAGATTGTTCACATGCATTATAAACATTTGAAAAATCAGAATCAGAAGCATACAAATCCCTTATATATTCAAATCCCATCAATCGAGAACTCAAAGGAGTAATAAATGTATATCTTCTAGAAAATTATCAGCAACCATATTTGCCTTACCTTGTTTGTATTGAATCACATAAGGAAAGGTCTCAATGAACTCCAACCACTTGGCATGTCATTTATTCAACTTACCTTGACCATTGAGATGCTTTAAGGACTCATGGTGATGCGAAACCCCAAAGACCGTGCCTTGAAACCCCTCAATAAGATAAGGTAAACAAACTTTAAATTATGGTGATCACAAATTGAATCCAACCCAAAGCTAACTAATGTAGCAAAGTACCAAGATTATATGGTTTATTAAGAATAGCCACGCTACAAGCAATATCACTTGATAAGTAACTAATTCCTAAAAGTAATAAAGAGATGCAAATCTGTCTCACTTTAAAGAAAACTCTCAAATTAGTTTTTATTCATTGATTCATTGATTCAATCATGTCTTGTAAAAGAAGCCTATATGAGTATTTATACCCATTAGTAGGAATCATTTATGGTAAAGGATAACTAAGTCCTATTCTAACTCAATTCCTAAAAGTACAGTTATATTCTAACTCAAATTCTAAAAAAGTAGAGTCATACTTGAATTAGGACACTAATTAAATCCTTCTAAAATAAGACGAGTGGTGGGTTGGGCTTTATTTCTTTGGCCCACATGTTTATCACTAATTAAAAATTTATGATAATTAAAATAGGCTGCCCATATACATAATTAAGCCCAATTACAAATTAAGCCCAAATTCCATAAGTACGCATATGCATGGCACATGATCTTGAGTACATGATTGGCATATGATGTCTTCCACATGGATGTCACATGTCTTGCACATGTTTGGCATATGACTCCTAGCATATGATATGCACATGGCTTGTAATCTTCAATGTTTATGGACTTTGCCTTGTTTAGCCCATTTGAATTTAATCTTCATGAAAGACTCCTTTTATCTTCACTTTAGGCTTGCCTTTGTGTAGTGTTAGCCCATAAGCTTGATTGTGAATTTTAGGCCCAATATTGCTTTTAAAGCTCCAATGCTGACTCCAATGACTTGGAATACACCCTACATTGTTTTTGATCATTTGAATAGGCGTTTGAACTCCTTTTCGGCCTATTTCAATGAGATAAGGTTGCTCCACTCCATTGACAATAGACTGTCATTCATATCCTTTATTTATAGTTCCTATGCATACATCATTCCCCCTTTCCTCAAGAAGATTCGACCTCGAATCGTTGCCTACATCAAAAGAAAAATGCACAAAACAAAGCAAATGATAATAAAAATTGTTAGTAAAAAGTTCGCTTTTTACCTCTTTTTCTTTTTCACACACATTCACTATTATCTCTCTTTGCACATTTCTACTACTTTTATCCCTCAAAACCTCATCTCTCTCAATTCTCGCTTTAGCTTCTCCATAAACAACCCCTTCTTTCATCTCAATCTCACTCACCGTTACTCCCTCAAGCTCATTCAATTCATGTTCATCGCTTACCTCTATGGATTCACTATCATTAGCTACAAATTCATCTTGAACTATGTTTTTACTTTCAATTGCAATGCTCTCAACAACATTAACACCATTAACTTCTTCTAGTGAAATAGAGTCAATACTCTCACCTACAATTTCAACTTAACTAGTATGAGCATCATTAATATCCTCATGATTTTGACTTTTACCATCATTCACCATTTTACATTTAGAAACAAAATCAAATTCATAATGAAAATTTGATTTTTGAATTTCACACTTTCTTGGATAAGGATTCTTCATTTCATTCTCTTTCTCTTCATTCCCCCACCTATCAATTCTAGCATGCATCTTGTCCAATTCATTTTGAAAGGCACTCACCGAAGATGCTTTGTCTTTCTTTCTTTCTCTTCTTTGTCTATCATTATCATAATGTTCAAAATACTCTTTTTCTTCATGAGATTGAAACTCCTATTGCCTTGAGATCGAGACCCCTCTCTTGATCTTCTTGGGTCAAAGATACTTTACTGCCTCAAATCTTCAATTTTCTGATTTTGTCTCTCCATCTTGTCTATAATTTTTCCAATCTTTACCTTTCATATTTGAATGTAATATTGAACAACATCTATTGGCACATAATCACCATGTTCCTCATGTCCATTACTTCCTCTTGTGCATTCCATTGACATGGTTAGTAATTCAAGAAAGTAACAATGAAGTAGAATGACCTCACAATCACTTCCTCACGTGTTTATCTCAAAACATACTATATACCACTCGTGTTTCAAACAAATAATGGCTTTTACCCTCTTTTAAGCTCACCACTTTTGCCTTTTACCACTCAAAATTTGAATCTCAAAATTACAAGTAAGAACCATAAATAAAATCAAACAATATGCAAGTGATCTATGCTAAGAATTAACAATGAACCCTAACAAGAATGAATGGGACAAACTCTAGAAGCAAACTGATGTGAAAGAAATTTATATTTAAAGCTATACACGAATGCAAATAGGTGTATGCTACTAATTTTTGTTAATTTTAAGCCTAAGGATTCAAATTAGACTTAAATAATGTAATTAGAAGCAAAAAGATCAGAATTAAAAGAATGAAAATTTAAGAGAACAAAGAATTAGACAATATGGAATAAAAATCAAAATCGGTTTCCTCCTAGTGAGTAGCCGATTTAACCCTTATGCAACCTTAATTTATCATCAACTAGTAAGAACTCAAGGTATATTTAATAGATAAGTTCAATTCTTCAAAATGAAATCAATGCTCAAAATGATCACTAGGGTACCTGAATTCAAAAGTTGTACCTTTCAACCTCAAAAACAATTATTTAAGTTGGATTTCTGTAGTTTATGATGATACCACATAATTTCAGCAATTAATAATCACATGATTTGAACTAGAAGCTCAAAATAGCACAATTTTACAATTTTGGTGCTAAATTCGAAATTTTAATTTTTTTTGTTTTTTTTTTATCAAATAACACTAATTAGGAGCTATAAATACTAAATAAACCTCAAATATATCAAAGAAACCCAAACATGCAATTTTACTTTTTATGGTCGAATTTTTTTCTAAGGTACCTCTAATGGCAGAATTTAAATCTAAGTTAACAACTAGAAAGCAATTTTAAAGGATAGATAATGATTGTCTAACCAAAACCTCTAATACCAAACTGATGCGGAACTCTAAAGACCGTGCTATAAAACCCTTCAACAAGATTGAATCCGACCCAAACCTAACTAATGTAGCAAAGAACTAAGATTATATGGTTTATTAAGAATAGTCACGACACAAGCAATATCACTTGATAAATAACTAATTCCTAGAAGTAATAAAGAGATGCAAATCTGTCTCACTTTAAAGAAAACTCTCAAATTCTCTTTTATTCATTGATTCATTCATGTCTTGTAAAAGAAGCCTAGATGAGTATTTATAGCCCTAAGTAGGAATCCTTTATGGTACAGAATAACTAAGTCATATTCTAACTCAATTCCTAAAAGTACAATCAAATTCTAACTCAAATTCTAAAACTGTAAAGTCCTACTTGAATTAGGACACTAATTAAATCCTTCTAAAATAAGATAAGTGGTGGGTTGGGCTTTATTTCTTTGGCCCACGTCTCTATCACTAATTAAAGGTTTACGATAATTAAAATAGGCATCCCACATACATAATTAAGCCCAAATCCCATAAGTAGGCACATGCATGGCACATGATTGGCACATGATGTCTTCCACATGGATGGCACATGTCTTGCGCATGTTTGGCATATGACTCCTAGCACATGATTTGCCCATGGCTTGTAATCTTCATGGTTTATGGACTTTGCCTTGTTTAGCCCATTTGAACTTAATCTTCATGAAAGACTCCTTTTATCTTCACTTTAGGCTTGCCTTTATGTAGTGTTAGCATAGATGCTACATCACAAAGTACACGGTCAGAATATCTTCCAATGGAGAATGAAATTAGAACTTATTTATTTACCCTTATCTCTCTGCAATCATTAAGCCATTGTAGTCTATATGGCCTAGGATGTTTCAAACAATCCAGCCCCAACTTATGTAATGTAGTACTTGCAACATTAGTACAACTTCCTCTATCAATTATAAGACTACAAATTTTGCCATTTACCAAGCATATGGAATGGAAGATATTTTTCCTTTGTTCAACCCCATCTTCTTTCAATTATGCATTAAGTACATGCCTAACCACAAGATTTAAATCCCCACCAATAGAATGCTTGCCTCATCTTCAAATGAAGGCATTGAATCAGATTCTTTATCACTTTCGAATTCAATCACACCATTATCTTTCAATATCATAACCTTTTTATTTGGGCATTGAGATGCGATATGTCCATTTCCAAGACACTTAAAGCATTTTATGTTTCTATGTTTTTCAGTATTGGAAGAAGAAGTAGCATTAGCTTTAGGGTTACCTTTTTGCTCTACTTTACCCTTTTCTTCTCTTACCTTGTCTTTGGCTTTGTCTTCCCTTTTAGAACACTTTGAGCTCCAATTAGATGTGGAACCCAAATAGGTTGGTTTGTTGGTTCCCTTTTGCTTTAGTTGCTTCTCCACTTTCATAGCCATATTCACCATCTCCTCTAACTCTACATAGTGGTGCAACTCAGTAACATTTGCAATTTCCTTATTTAGACCAGCCAAGAAACGTGCCATGGTAGCTTCCTTATCTTCATTAATATTAGCCCTCATCATAGTTATCTCCATTTCTTTATGATAGTCCTCAACACTTTTATTCCCTTGTCTCAAACTTTGGAGCCTTTGATGTAGTTCTCTATAATAGTAACTAGGCACAAACCTCTTTCTCATGACTGCCTTCACCCCACCCATGTGTTTATAGGCCTTTCCCCATTCCTATGCCTATTGAGGATGATTTGGTCCCACCATACCATGGCATAGTCAGTGAATTCCACGGCTGCTAACTTTACCTTTTTCTCCTCATAATAGTTATGACATTCAAACACCAATTCCACTTTTCTAAGCATCAGCATCATTCCTACCTTAAAAAGTAGGGATTTTCATTTTAATACTTCCCAAATTACGATCTATCTGATTCTCAACGTTCCCAAATCTATCCGCCTTTACCCTACCTCTATTTTCTTTCCTATTCCTTCCTCTATCATTTCTGCCCCCTCTACCTCCAAACCAATTTCTACCCCTATCATCATCAAACTCATCAAAATCTTCTTCATAGTTAGATTGAGGTGGAGTTGCTAACCTTTCCCTTCTCCCTCCAATTCGACTTTACGAGGATGCATCTCTTCTAAGCTTATGTAGAGCTTGATCATGACCTTCTAACCTCCTATCATACTTGTCAAACCGATCATTCATATCTCGGAGCAGAATCTCAAGCCTTCCAAATTGTTGTTGCATGGCCTCCAATGTGAAGAAAGTTTTGTTTCCTTCGTCACTACTTCTTTCCTGGTTGCTTGATTTACACATGATGTAAATAAATGGCCTCACACACTTCCTCATGTGTTTCACTCAAAAGATGCATGTTCGCTAGTGTTTCACTCAATTAAGGCTATTACCCTCTTTTGAGCTAACCACTCTTGCCTTTTACACTTGTGTCCTCACTATGATATATTTCTGGATCAACTTCCACCAACCAGATCAATAATAATGAGCAACAATATCCAATAGAAAATTAAAACAGACAATTCCTAAGAAAGAAAGGAACTATCACAAAACTAGAAGAAAAATTAATGAAATGAAAGCAAGGAAAGACAAATGTATGACATATGCACACACGGATGAAGAATGAGGTGTGTGGATATACTATGTATTATTTGAGTAATATGAAAAGCAAAATTACTCAACTAATGTAATGGAAACAAGTAGGACAACAATCAAGAATAGAAAACAAAGAATGCAACAAATTGACAAAACTAGGAAAAATTAAGTGTATACTGCCCTAATAGAATTCGAACCAGAACCTAAAAACTCACAAAACCATTCCCAACTTACTGCCAAATAAGCTAATTGTATGCCTATTAGTAACTATTATCCACCAATTGTACAATTTCCAGCAATAAGCAATGAAATCTCAACTTATACCTCAATATGAAACCAATAAATTTCAATTGATAACTCCACTCAAAATTGCTCAAATTATCAATTTTAATCAGAATAGAGCAAATATATTCAGAGGCAATTCATTTTATATATGTGTGCAATCAATTGAATCAAAACAGTCCCACTTTTGGCAATCAATGCCAATATGCACGATTTTTTTTTATAATCTGATCTACAAAAAAAAGATTAAAAACAACAAATATTCATACCCCAAAAAAAAAGAAATAAACCAAACTTCAATAGATAGCAATATAGGCAAATTCAGCCACAAATAGCTAAACTTTTTCTTTTAATTTTTATGCTGTAACTTGAACACTAAAAACAGCAAAATAAACATAAGTACAATTGATTTGGAACCAAAGCTCTGATACCAAATGTGATGCGGAACCCCAAAGACCGTGCCTTGAAACCCCTCAACAAGACAAGGTAAACAAACCTTAAGCTATGGTGATCATAGATTGAATCTGACCCAAAGCTAACCAATGTAGCAAAGAACCAAGATTATATGGTTTATTAAGAATAGTCACGCCACAAGCAATATCACTTGATAAGTAACTAATTCCTAAAAGTAATAAAGAGACACAAATCTGCCTCACTTTAAAGAAAAATACTCAAATTCGTTTTTATTCATTGATATCATGTACAAGAAGCCTAGATGAGTATTTATAGCCCTAAGTCTTTGAATCCTTTAAGGTAAAAGATAACTAAATCATATTCTAACTTAACTCTTAAAATTACAGTCATATTCTAACTCATATTCTAAAAAGTAGAGTCCTACTTGAATTAGAACACTAATTAAATCCTTCCAAAATAAGACAAGAGGTGGGTTGGACTTTATTTCTTTAGCCCACATGTCTATCACTAATTAAAGCCTAAGGTAATTTAAATTAGGCAGCCCACATACATAATTAAGCCCAATTACAAGTTAAGCCCCAAATCAAATAAGTAGGCACATGCATGGCACATGATCTTGAGCACATGGTTGGCACATGATGTCTTCCACATGGATGGAACATGTCTTGCACATGTTTGGCATAGGACTCCTAGCACATGATTTGCACATGACTTGCACATGACTTGTAATCTTCAAGGTTTATGGAATTTGCCTTGCTTAGCCCATTTGAATTTAATCTTCATGAAAGACCCCTTTTTATCTTCACCTTAGGCTTGCCTTTGTTTATTATTGGCCCATAAGCTTGATTGTGAATTTTAGGCCCAATATAGCAACGAATACTCCAATGCTGCATTCTATGACTTGGAACACGCGCCCACATTGAATTGGATCATATGAAAAGACTTTTGAACTCCTTTAAGGCTCATTTCAATGATATAAGATTGCTCCACTCCATTGACAAAAGATTGTCGTTTATATCCTTCAATTATGGTTCCCGTGCATACATCATTCCCCCTTTCCTCAAGAAGATTCGCCCTCAAATCTTTGCCTACATCAAAAGAAAAATGCACAACACGAAGCAAAGGATAATTAAAATTGTTAGTAAAAAAATTACTTTTCATCTCTTTCTCCTTTTCACACACATTCACTATTTTCTCTCTTTGCTCATTACTACTACTACTTTTATCCCTCAAAACCTCATCTCTCTCAATTCTCTCTTTGGCTTCTCCATAAACAGCCCCTTCTTTCATCTCAATCTCACTCATCTTTACTCCCTCAAGCTCATCCAATTCATGTTCATCACTTACCTCCATGGATTCACTATCATTAGCTACAAATTCATGTCGAATGATATTTTTACTTTCAATTGCAATGCTCTCAATAACACTTACACCATTAACTTCTTCTAGTGAAATAGAATCAATACTCTCACTTACAATTTCAACTTAACTAGTATGAGCATCATTAATATCCTCATGAATTTGATTTTTACCATCATCCACCATTTTAAACTTAGGAACAAAATCACATTCATAATGAAATTTTGATTTTTGAATTTCATACCTTCTTGGATAAGGATTCTTTATTTCATTCTCTTTCTCTTCATGCCTCCACCTATCAATCCTAGCACGTATCTTGTCCATTTCTTTTTGAAAGAAACTCACCGAAGATGCTTTTTCTTTCTCTTCTTTGTCTATCATCATCATAATGTTCAAAATACTCTTTTTCTTCATGAGATTGAAACCTCCTAATGCCTTGAGGTCGCGACCCCTCTCTTGATCTTATTGTGTCAAAGACACTTTGCTGCCTCAAATCCTCAATTTGCTCATTTTGTCTCTCCATCTTGTCTATAATGTTTCCAATCTTTACCTCCAATATTTGAATGTAAGATTGAACAACATCCGTTGGCACATAATCACCATGTTCCTCATGTCCACTACTTCCTCTTGTGCTTTCCTTTGACATGGTTAGTAATTCAAGAAAGTAACAATGAAGTAAAATGACCCCACAATCACTCCCTAACATGTTTCTCTCAAAACAGACTATATACCACTCGTGTTTCACACAAATAATGGCTTTTACCCTCTTTTAAGCTCACCGAGAGCCTTTTACCACTCAAAATTTGATTCTCAAAATTACAAGTAAGAACCAGAAACAAAAAAAAAACAATATGCAAGTGATCTATGCTAAGAATTAACAATGAACCCTAACAAGAATGAATGGAACAATGTCTAGAAGCAAACTGATGTGAAAGAAATTTATATTTAAAGCTATACACGAATTTAAATAGGTGTATGCTACTGATTTTTGTTCAAATTAAATCTAAGAATGAAAATTAGACTTAACTAAGGTAATTAGATGCAAAAAGGACAGAATTAAAAGAATGAAAACTTAAGAGCACAAAGAATTAGACAATATTGAAAAAAATTCAGAATCGGTTTCCTCCTAGTAAGTAGCCGATTGTCCCTTAATTAAACCGTATTCAACCTTAATTTATCACCAACTAGCAAGAACTCAAGGTATATTTAATAGATAAGCTCAATTCCTCAAGATCAAATCAATGCTTAAGGTATCTGAATTCAAAAGTAGTACTTTTCAACCTCAAAACCAATTATTTAAGTTGGATTGCAGTAGTTTATGATGATACCAAACAATTCCAGCAATCAAAAATCACAAGATTTCAACTTGAAGCTCAAAATAGCACAAATTCACAATTTTAGTGCTAAATTCGAAATTCTGATTTTTTTTTTCTTTTTCCTTCTTTTTGTTTTGTTTTTTTATAGCAAATAACACTGAACTAATGCTTAATAAACCTCAAACATATCATGAATTGAAAAGAAATCCAAACATGTAATTTTACTCTTTATGGCAGAAAATTTTCTTAAGGTACCTCCAATAGCATAATTTAAATCTAAATAAATTAACAACTAGAAAGTAATTTAAAAGGATAGATAATGATTACCTAACCAAAAGCTCTGATACCAAACTGCTGCGGAACCCCAAACACCGTGCCTTGAAACCCCTCAACAAGACAAGATAAACAAACCTTAAGCTATGGTGATCATAGATTGAATCTGACCCAAAGCTAACCAATGTAGCAAAGAACCAAGATTATATGGTTTATTAAGAATAGCCACGCCATAAGCAATATCACTTGATAATTAACTAATTCCTAAAGGTAATAAAGAGATACAAATCTGCTAAAATTACAGTCATATTCTAACTCGTATTCTAAAAAGTAGAGTCCTACTTGAATTAGGACACTGATTAAATCCTTCCAAAATAAGACAAGTGGTGGGTTGGACTTTATTTCTTTAGCCTACATGTCTATCACTAATTAAAGCCTAAGTTAAGCCCCAAATCACATAAGTAGGCACTTGCATGGCATATGATCTTGAGCACATGGTTAGCACATGATGTCTTCCACATGGATGGCACATGTCTTGCACATGTTTGGCATAGGACTCCTAGCACATGATTTGCACATGACTTGTAATCTTCAAGGTTTATGGACTTTGCCTTGCTTAGCCCATTTGAATTTAATATTCATGAAAGGCTCCTTTTTATCTTCACCTTAGGTTTGCCTTTGTGTATTATTGGCCAATAAGCTTGATTGTGAATTTTAGGCCAAATATAGCAACGAATGCTCCAATGCTGCCTTCTATGACTTGGAACACGCCCCACATTGAATTGGATCATATGAAAAGACTTTTGAACTCCTTTAAGGCTCATTTCAATGATATAAGATTGCTCCACTCCATTGACAAAAGATTATCGTTCATATCCTTCAATTATGGTTCCCGTGCATACATCAAAATGATGCAGTAACCTCCTAGAATCTAAGTCTAGACAACCTCCAAATCAATTTGATACAAATCTTAAGTTTAACCAATTGCAAGATTAGACATTTTACCTTATTTTAATGAAGCTGACCTTAACCCTTCTTTGCCTAGTGTTGTTGTTTCTTTATTGCAGGAATATGAGAATGTATTCCCTGAAGAGTTACCACAAGGATTTCCACCAATAAGAGGAATTGAACATCAAATTGATTTCATACCAGGAGCTCAAATTCCAAACCAACCAGCCTATAGGAGCAACCCCGAGGAGACAAAGGAACTTTAAAGGCAAGTGGAGGAGCTGTTAGCAAGGGGGCATATCCGTGAGAGTCTTAGTTCGTGTGCAGTGCCAGTGTTTTTGGTGCCAAAAAAGGATGGGAGTTGGCGCATGTGTGTTGATTGTAGGGCTGTGAATCGCATAACAGTTAAGTATCCCCATTCAATACCCAGATTGGATGATATGTTAGACGAACTGCATGGCGCATGTGTCTTTACTAAGATTGATTTGATGAGTGGATATCACCAAATTAGGATGAAAGTTGGTGATGAATGGAAAACAACATTTAAAACAAAGCTTGGTTTATATGAGTGGCTTATTATGCCCTTTGGTCTAACCAATGCCCCCATCACTTTTATGAGATTGATGAATCATGTTTTGCATCAGTTCATTAGAAAATTTGTTGTTGTTTATTTTGATGATATTCTGATTTATAGTAAATCTGTTGATTAGCATGTACATCATCTTAGGGCTGTTTTGGATACACTTAGGAGAGAAGAATTGTGTACTAAACTTAAAAAGTGCACATTTTGCATGAATAAAGTTATATTCTTAGGATATGTGGTGAGTGCCAATGGAATTGAGGTTGATGAGGAGAAGATAAGGGCTATCCAAGAATGGCCAACCCCTAGGACTGTGAGTGATGTTAGGAGCTTTCATGGCCTTGCTAGCTTTTACAGTAGGTTTGTAAAGGATTTTAGTGTCATTGCTGCTCCTTTAACTAAAATCATTAAAAAAGATGTGGGGTTTAAGTGGGCCGAGGCGCAAGAACTTGCATTTAATACTTTGAAAGATAAACTTTGTTCTGCACCTGTTTTGAGTTTGCCTGATTTTAATTCTAGTTTTGAGATTGAATGTGATGCCTTCGGGATAGGTATTGGTGTTGTTTTGATGCAGGGTAGGTGTCCAATTGCTTTCTTTAGTGAAAATTTGAGTGGTGCACAACTTAATTATTCCACGTATGACAAGGAGTTGTATGCATTGGTCAGGGCTTTGGAGACTTGGCATGTAATACCACATCATATGCATTTAAGTATAACTTATTTCTATATCAAATAATCACATACTGCATGTTGGAAAGAGAAAATACCCTAATAACAGTGGTAGTAAATTTTTTTTTCATATCATATCCTGTAAAATCAACTAATGCCTTTACAAGACTTATATTCTGTAATTCTGTATATTTAGAGCTTAGTGACAAGAGATATCAAGGAAGAGGCTTGGGTCAGGCTTGAAGAGATGGAATCAGTTGGCGATCCAAAGCTTTGGACACTCATTGGGGCATGTAATGGTGAAGACAACTAGCCTAATGGGCTAGAGAAGAAGTCTATATTACAAGGTTCAACTCATGTGCAATATGCTATGTTATGGTGGACTTATGTTATGTCATGGTTGGGCCTATGAATAAATTTAGTGGGCTATTTTATTTTAATTATTGGAATGTAATTTCATTTAAAGACACATGATCAGCCTTATTTTAACTTGTCTTTGGTGTGTAGGCCTTATAAAATTAAGCCCATTCGTTTGTCCTTAAGTCATTAGGGTCAGATTGGTCTTTTCTTTATTGTTGCACCTAGGGTTTGGTTTGTAGAGGTATAAATACCTCCTTATGCGTGTAAGACAAGGAGATTGGTGATTAAGATCAAAATTTGAGTGTTCTTGAGTGTTCTTCAAGTGGGAGGTGTGATCTCCATTGATATACCAAGGATTGTTTTCACTTATCAGGTTGGTAATTAATTTGTGGCGTGAATCCAATTCTCTCTTCATACTCTTTGCTACCAATTCCTTGCTGTTTTGGGGGTGAAGAGTCTAATCTTGCAATTGTTTAAACTTAAGATTTGTATCAAATTGATTTGGAGGTTATCTAGACTTAGATTCTAGGTGGTTGCTGCATCATTTCCCCACATGCATATCCACATGCATTTCATTTGAACATATGCATCTTCCACATAATCCAATTGAACACGTGCATTTCATACATATTTTCTTAGAAACAAGTTGATGGCACGCACTAGCTTTGTGTCCCAGTATTTGGCAATTGTATCGAGTCGCACGTGTGTACTTATAACCTAAAGGAGGATAACAAAGCTTTAGAAATAAATTGAATAAGATGACTAAACTAAAGTAAGCAAAATGACTAGATTAAGATTAGTAAACATTTACATTGTTAATTTAGTTAAATCGAGCCAAATGATTAAGCTGTATTATTGTGTGAATTAGTGGAATTATAGATATATGTAAATAATAATAATAATATAGATAAAATAAAATGAAAATGAAACAAAAGGAAAATAAAAGAAAGGAGAAGAGAAAAGAGAAGAAATGAAGAGAAAAAGATAAAAAGACAAAAACAAAAAAGTTAACTTTATCTTCCTCCCCCATTTCTGCCTCCTCACTCCATCCCGTTTTCTTCTTCATCTTCCTCCATTCTATAACTCAATTCTTCTTTGTTTCACTTAGTTCTTGAGGCAAATTGATCCCTTGCAAGTTTGTTCTTGGTAAGTAATCAATTCTTATTGCTATAAGGTTGATTTGAGTTGCTAAGGTTTATTAATAGGCACTGACTTGCACCCCAATTTTGATATCAATAGAAATTGATTCTGGAAAAGATTAAAAAACAAAAGTTGTTCTTTTAAGTCTTAGATTTATGGATATATATTTTGCAAGATGTGGTGTATAGAATGAGATATCCTCTCTCTACTGAAACTGGTCCGAATGTGGACTCTAAGTGCAGTATCTAAAAACATAAAAGTTGTAGATATATGTGTTATGTATCTGTATACCAAATTTTAGGTTCATATGTCTGGTGGATTTTGAGTTATTATGAATGGTACCATGACTATTCCATAGTTGAGCTAACTGCTTAGTGCCCTAGGCAGTTCCAGAAACTTGTTGAGCTCCTTAGAGATAGATTCTGTAAATTATCAAAACATGAAAGTTATAGGTATATGTCTTAACTAAATTTGGGTACTAATTTCAGATTAATATGTTATGTAAAGACTAAGTTATTGCCTTTGGGAGTCATACTGGTCTGGAAGCCAATTCTATTATGGACCAGTCAAATATTTCTTATAATTTGAGGATCATACAGACATAATTGATAAAAGTTGTAAACATGAACAATGTTCCATTTTAACCCATATAAGTTTCTACAAAGTTTCATTAAAATATGACGTATATATTATAAGTTATGATGAACCAAAGTTGGTACCCTGAAACTACCTAAAGGCAGAAAACAAGGCAAAAAACATAACACATTTAGAAATTGCACCAAAAATTGTATAATGATCCAATTGGTCTGAAATTTTAACATGTTACATAATTATATGTTAATTTGAATTAAGAATAAGAATCATATTAATTGGTCAAGTATAGAAAAAGGTATATGCTAAATAGTCCCATAAGGTCACACTACCTCATAGGAAAAATCATAACTATTGATATGAATAATGCATATTAATTTGTTTAAGTCACATTAAGTCTCCCTAATCATGAGTTAATCAATTATGTTTTCATATTAGGCTCACAATATATTGGAGACCCACAATGAGCGGATAGACAACAAGTTAGGAGTCAGAATCAAAGGAGAAAGGCGAGTCTAATTATCAATTGAATTTTTTAGCCTAAATGAATGTTGCTTGCTATGTGATTCATATGATTGTCATGATTTGATGCGAACCAAGCCAACAAAAATGATCTTACATGCCATGGAGGAGATGGATTAGTGATGCCACTTGGTCCAATCATAAGATCAAGTAGAAACAAGCTCAAGGCAGCCTTGCAAATGTATATTCAGAGCTTAGTGACAAGAGATATCAAGGAAGAGGCTTGGGTCAGGCTTGAAGAGATGGAATCAGTTGGCGATCCAAAGCTTGTGACACTCATTGGGGCATGTGATGGTGAAGACAACTAGCCTAACGGGCTAGAGAAGAAGTCTATATTACAAGGTTCAACTCATGTGCAATATGCTATGTTAAGGTGGAATTATGTTATGTCATGGTTGGGCCTAAGATTAATTTTAGTGGGCTGTTTTATTTTAATTATTAGAATGTAATTTCATTTAAAGACACATGATCAACCTTATTTTAACTTGTCTTAAGTGTGTAGGCCTTATAAAATTAAGCCCATTCGTTTGTCCTTAAGTCCTTAGGGTCAGATTAGTCTTTTCTTCATGTTTGCAGCTAGGGTTTGGTTTGTAGAGGTATAAATACCTCCTTATGCGTGTAAGACAATCATATTGGTGATTAAGATCAAAATTTCAGTGTTCTTGAGTGTTTTTCAAGTGGGAGGTGTGATCTCCATTGATATACCAAGGATTGTTTTCACTTATCAGGTTGGTAATTAATTTGTGGTGTGAATCCAATTCTCTCTTCATACTCTTTGTTACCAATTCCTTGCTGTTTTGGGGGTGAAGAGTCTAATATTGCAATTGGTTAAACTTAAGATTTGTATCAAATTGATTTGGAGGTTGTCTAGACTTAGATTCTATGTGGTTGCTGCATCAGACATTGTGGTATATTTGAGGTATATGTTTGACATATGTGATATATATACAAGGTATAAGCGTGACATATGAGGCATATATGCGGTATATGTATGTTATATGTGATAAGATACGATGGTTGATGAATGCTTAAGTACAAGTGCATATGCATATGGACTTAAAAGGCATTGTGACTATTTAATCGATATTGTAAAGCAAAAGAAGAGGCCTATGGCCCAACAAATGTGCAAATGAAACAAATGATCAAGCTAGCTAGCAAATGCAAATGTTCACATGGCAAATGTTTATATGGAAACCCGGGGTAATGTCTGTTTAACTTGGTCACAACAAAATGAAATAAGCAAAGCATTTGCATACGTAAAGAGTAATGATTATATGTTTCAATTTTATTGATATTTATATGATACTGATGAATGGAATGGAATACATGGTATGTATTGGATTTGTGATTTATTATTATGAGTTGTTCGGTACTTTAGAGCTCATTTGATGGTTATTCTCACTGAGCCACAACTCATCAATTTGCATCATTTTTCAGGTAAAGAAAAGTGATAGCTCATTTTGAGTAGCATACAGAAGACATAGAGCACAGGACACTGCCGAGCCTCATCACTCTCTCTCCTTGCATTCCACACGAGCATGAAAATATGTCATATGCGTTTTGTATTTATGTATTTGAATATGTATAGTCATTTTGGAATGGGTTTTAAAAATGTATAAATGAAAGCAACTCGTAAATACTTATGTGCAAAGTTTATGTTTTAATATATGTGATATATCATATTGTGGCAAAAGGCTCAAAGTTGACTTGCAAAGTCATTGAATGATATTACAGGATATGAAAAAAATTTACTACCAATGTTAACAGGGTATTTTGCCTTTCCACTCTGCCATGTATGATTACTTGATACAGGGATAGGTTATACTTAATTGCATAAGATGTGGTCTTACAGAAAATGTCTTTTATTAATTATAAATGAGTACATTAATTGCCTAAAGTTATTGCCTTTAGGGTGCCTCTCTAACAGGAACACCTTATGTAAACCTGATTCACAAACACATTGTCTTGTTGAGGCGTTTCAAGGCACGGTCTTTTAGGTTCCGCATCACTAAGTCTTTGAATCCTTTATGGTAAAGGATAACTAAATCCTATTCTAACTCAACTTCTAAAAGTACAGTCATATTCTAACTCATATTCTAAAAAGGTAGAGTCCTACTTAAATTAGGACACTAATTAAATCCTTCTAAAATAAGATAAGTGGTGGGTTGGGCTTTATTTCTTTAGCCCACATGTCTATCACTAATTAAAAGTTTATGATAATTAAAATAGGCAGCCCACATACATAATTAAGTCTAATTACAAGTTAAGCTCAAATCCCATAAGTAGGCACATGCATGGCACATGATCCACATGGTTGGCACATGATGTCTTCCACATGGATGGCACATGTCTTGCACATGTTTGGCATAGAACTCCTAGCACATGATTTGCACATGACTTGTAATCTTCAAGGTTTATCGACTTTGCCTTGTTTAGCCCATTTGAATTTAATCTTCATAAAAGACCTTTTATCTCACCTTAGCCTTGCCTTTGTGTAGTATTAGCCCATAAGCTTGATTGTGGATTTTAGGCCCAATATTACTTTTAAAGCTCTAATGCTACCTCCAATGACTTGGAATACGCCCTACATTGATTTGGATCATTTGAATAGGCTTGAACTCCTCATATCCTTTATTTATGGTTCCCATGCATACATCAGGTGCTCTCACCCAAGCTTGAGCCACCTTGTCTTCAAAATGATAATTCCATGTGATATATTTTATGGTACCATAACTCTCTCAATGGCATGTCATCTATCTAATAACCAGTCCCATATTAAAAAAATGGGCTTAGTTGGTGTTATCTTTTTCTTGTTTACATAATTCATCATCATTCATATATTTAACTACATGTATCATATAGTCATGTTATAAAGTCATCCATATTCATATATCATTTCAATTCAACATAGCCATAATAATTTTCAGTTTACATGTCATATACATGCCAAAATTTTTTATATCTCATTTGCAACCTCAAAAACACAGCATACCACATTAACTTAGCTAATAAACCATAAAATTTAAAAAGACAATTACTAGCATATTATTCACAATGAAAGTACATACATACATACATACATACATATATGTATATATATATATATCACAATATTAGAAGACCAAATTACTAAACCTTTATTCCTAGACAAATTCCTGGCTCCAACTTAGGTCACATTTTCACCTATTTTTGGTTTCAAATTTGACCTCTTGGTCTTCTATGAATTTTTATTTTAAAGTATATTCTTTCATCAACCATTGCATCTTTATCATATACAATATACATATATTTCGTATATACCTCATATGTCAAGCATATACCTTGCATATACTATACATATACCATGTATATATATCACATTTGTCAAACATATACCTCAAATATACCACAAATATACTATTTATATGTACCACAATGTCACAAATTATCCATCATTACATTATCAAGGACCAATCACGACAATCATATGAATCACATAGCAAGCAACATTCATTTGCACTAAAGAATTCAATCGATAATTAGACTCACCGTTCTCCTTTGATTCTGACCCCTAACTTATTGTTTATCCTCTCCCTGTGGGTCTTCAATATGTTGCGAGCCTAATATGAAAAAATAATCGATTAATTCATGATTAGGGAGACTTAATGTGGCTTAAACAAATTAATTTGCATTGTTCATGTCAATAGTTAAGATTTTTTCTATGAGGCAGGGTGACCTTATGGGACTGTTTAGCCTATAACATTTTCTATACTTGACCAATTAATCTGATTCTTGTTCCTAATTAAAAATAACATATAATTATAGAACATATTCAAAGTTCAAACCAATTGGATCATTGTAAAATATTTGGTGGAATTTCTAAAAGTGTTCTGGTTTCTGCCTTATTTTCTGCCTTTAGGCAGTTTCAGGGTACTCATTGGGGTTCATCATAACTTATAATCTATAAGTCCTATTTTAATTCCACTTTACAGACACTTCTATGGGTTCATATGGAATATGTTTCATGTTTTCAACTTTTGTCAACTATGTCTCTAAGGTCTTCTAATTATATCAAACATTGTACTGGTCCAGAATATAATTGGCTTCTGGAGCAGTATGTCTTCCAAAGGCCATAACATAGTCTATACATAACCAATGAAGCTAAAATTGTTACCCAAATTTATCTAAGACATATACCTATAACTTTCATGTTTTGATCATGTACATAATCTAGCTCTAACAAGCTGCAATTATCCAAACAAGTTACTGTATCAGCCCAAGGCACTCAATAGGCAGTTCAAACCTTGGAACAGTCATGGTTCCATTCACCATAACTACACATTTACAAGACCAATGAACCTGAAATTTGGTATAAAGATACAACACACATATATCTACAACTTTTATGTTTTTAGAGACTTCAAATAATGGCTTTAACATATTTGAAATCAAAGCACACAGTAGCTAACTTGGTTAGGGTTCACACCCTGACCAGTTTCAGTACGAAGAGCATATCTTTCCCTATACATAATATCTTGCACAAATGTTTACATATCCACAAATATAAGACATAGAGGAACAAATTTTGTGTTTTATAAATTTTCAGAATCAATTTCTATTAATATCAAAATCGGGGTGCAATTCAGTGCCTAATATTGAACCTAAGCAACTCAAATCAACCCTATAGCAATAAGAATTGATTACTTACCAAGAACAACCTTGCAAGGGATCAATATGCTTCAAAAACTAAGTGAAACAAGGATGAATTGAAGTCTGAAATGGAGGAAATTGAAGAAGAAGTCGGGCTGGAGAAGAAGCCAGAAATGGGAAGATAAAGCTAACTTTTTGTTTTTGTCTTTTTATCTTTTTCTCATCTCTTTTTTCCTTTCTCTTCTCTTCTCTTTTATTTCTCTTTTGTGTTATTTTCATTTTATTTTGTCTATATTATTATTATTATTTACATATATTTATAATTCCACTAATTCACACAATAATACAGCTTAATCATTTGGCCCGATTTAAATAAATTAGCAATGTAAATGTTTACTAATCTTAATCTAATCATTTTACTTACTTTAATTTAGTCACCTTATTCAATTCATTTCTAATACTTTGTTATCCTTATTTAGGTTATAAGGATACACGTGTGACTCGATATAATTGCCAAATACTAGGACGTAGCTAGTGCGTGCCATGAACTTGTTTCTAAGAAAATATGTGTGAAATGCACGTGTTCAATTGAATTGTATGCAAGATGCTTATGTTCAATGAAATGCATGTGGGGAAGGTCAATGATGTTACAATTCTCCTCTCCTTTTAAAAATTTCGTCCTCGAAATTAATACCTGAAAACAGGTGTGGATATTGCTTTTTCATATTTTCTTCTGTTTCCCATGTTGCCTCTTCTTGTAAATGGTTACGCCATAATACCTTAACCAAAGGTATTTCTCGATTTCTTAGCTGTTTAGTCTTGTATCCAATGATTTGCACTGGTTCCTCAACATAACTCATGTTCTCTGCAATGTCAATGGCTTGATCTTTAAGTACATGTGTAGGATCTGACCTGTGTCTTCTAAGCATGCTCACATGAAACACATTATGTATCTGAGCCATCTCGGGTGGTAAAGCCAACCTATAAGCCAATGGACCAATCTTCTCAAGAATTTCATAAGGCCCTATGTATCTTGGGCTCAACTTACCCTTCTTTCCAAATCGGATTATCCCTTTCCATGGAGATACACGAAGAAACACCTTTTCACCTAACTCGTATTCCATCTCCCTTATATGCTGATCAGCGTAACTTTTCTATATATCTTATGCTGTCTTTAGCTTGTTCTTGACAACCTTGATCATATCCACTGTGTCTTGCACTATCTCTGGCCCTTCTAATGCACATGCTCCTTCTTCATCTCAAATGATAGGGTTTCAGCACTTTATGCCATACAATGCCTCATATGGTGCCATCTGGATACTGCTATGATACTGGTTATTGTAAGCAAATTCAATCAATGCTATATATTCATCCCAAGCACCTCTGAATTCCATAGAACATGCCCTAAGCATTTCTTCCAATGTCTATATAGTCCTTTCTAATTGTCCATCAGTCTGTGGGTGGAATGCAGTGCTAAAGTTCAATTTTGTTCCCAATGCATTATGTAAACTCACCCAAAAATGTGAAGTAAACCGTGGATCTCTATCAGACACAATGGACACTGGAATGCCATGCAATCTAACTATCTCATTCACATATAATTTGGCCAAACTCTCAAGTGTACAGCCCCATTTGATAGGTAGAAAATGTGCTGACTTGGTTAATCTGTCAATAATTACCCATACTGCATCATTTTTCTGTGGAGTTCTTGGCAATCCATAGACAAAATTCATCGTTATTCTTTCCCATTTCCATTCTGGCACTGGCAATGGATGTAATTTACCAACTGGTGCCTGATGTTCAATTTTAATCTGCTAACATGTCAAGCATTTGGAAACATATTCTACTATATATTTCTTCATTCTTGGCCAACAGTAATGAGGCCTTAAACTGTGATACATCTTTGTCATCCCTAGGTGCATTGCATACGGTGCATTGTGTGCCTCTTCCATTATTTCCTGACGTAAGTTCTCAGTGTCTGGAACACATATGCATGATTTTAATATCAGTGAATCATTCTGCAAATGAAACTCTGTATTATTTCCCTGCCTTACCACATCAATTTTCTCACATAATTCAGAATCTTTGCTTTGTGCTTCTTTGATCCTCTCCTTTAGTATAGGTCTGACTTGAAGAGTAGCAATCAGTGATCCTTCATCATGTATATTTAATTCAACATTCATAGATCGTAATTGAATCAAATATGGAAAGAGGATACTTGCAAGTGAGCTACACTTCTAACTCACTGCATCTGCTACCACATTGGTTTTCCCTGGATGGTATTCTATTGTACAGTCATAATCTTTTAATAACTCTAACCATCATATTTGCCTCATGTTTCACTCCTTTTGTGTCAGCAAATAACCTAAGCTTTTATCGTTTGTGAAGATCTGGAATGTCTCACCATACAAATAATGCCTCCAAATCTTCAATGCAAATACAACTGCAGTCAATTCTAAATCGTGCACTGGATATGAGATATCATGTGGTCTCAGTTGCCTAGATGCATAAGCTATCACCTTACCATATTGCATTAATACACATCCCAAGCCTTGATGAGAAGCATCGCTATATACTGTAAACCCACCTGTACCTATAGGGACAGTCAACACTGGTGCTGAAGTTAGTCTATGTTTTAGTTCATCGAAACTCCTCTGACATTCTGGAGTCCACTTGAAAGACACATTCTTTCTCAACAATTTAGTCAAAGGGCTAGCAATTAATGAAAATCCATCAACAAATCTGCGATAGTATCCGGCTAAACCCAGAAAACTACGTATTTCAGAAACATTTTTAGGAGCTTCTCAATTTACCATAGCCTCAATTTTCTTTGGGTCAACCTCTATGCCCTTACACGACACCACATGTCCAAGAAACACCAAATGATCTAACTAGAATTCACATTTACTCAATTTGGCATATAATTGTTTCTCCCTCAAAGTTTGCAACACAACTTTTAAATGTTGTTCATGTTCTCCCCTATTCTTTGAGTACACCAATATGTCATCAATAAATACTATCACAAACCTATCCAAATATGGTTGAAACACCTTATTCATTAAAGCCATAAATGCAGCTGGAGCATTAGTCAATCCAAATGGCATTACTAAAAATTCATAATGCCCATACCTGGTTCGAAAGCCAGTCTTTGGAACATCCGCTTCTGCTACCTTCAGCTGGTAATAACCTGATTTCATATCAATCTTGGAGAATATTTGGGCTCCTTGCAACTGGTCAAACAAATCATCTATTCTAGGCAATGGATATTTGTTCTTAACCGTCATTTTTTTCAGTTGCCTATAATCGATGCACAATCTCATTGTTCCATCTTTCTTTTTAACAAATAACACTGGAGCTCCCCATGGTGATACACTAGGTCTAATATACCCTTTGTCAAGTAACTCCTGCAATTGGGCCTTTAGTTCTTTCAACTCAACTGGGGTCATTCTGTAGGGTAGATCATCTGGAAATATATCAGCAAATTCCCTTACCACTGGTATATTTTCAAGCAAGCTATCAGTGGTTCTAGTATCAGTCACATATGCCAAATATGCTTCACATCCCCCTTTGATCATTCGAAATACCTTTACAGCTGAAACTAGACATGCAGGCACAAGTTTTCTTTCACCTAGAAATACTACCCTTGGTTGGTTTGGTGATTCCAAAATTACTTCCTTAGTAAAGCAATTCACTATTGCATGACGTCTAGTTAACCAGTCCATTATCAGTATCACATCAAATTCATATATTGGCAATAAAATCAGATCAGCTATTAACTCAGCTCTGTCAATGCATATCAGGCAATCATGACAGACATTATTCACAACTACCACAGCTCCCAATGGCATACTCACATTTATGTCAATCCCCAAAGGCTCATGCATTTGATGCAGTTTAAATGCCATATGTAATGATATAAATGAATGAGTGGAGCCTGGGTCAATCAATGCATATGCTAACATATCATAAATATAAATATTACCAGCAACTATTTCGGGAGCATCCACCGCCTCCTGTCTAGTCATAGCAAACACCCTGGCCTGAGTAGGAGGTCTAGAACTCTGACCTTCAGATTTGGTCACACCTCTACCCATCGTACTAGTCCTGCCCCTACCTCTTCCCCTGCCCTGTGTCCCACTAGTAGGGTAGGCCCTCGGTGCCTCAACTGTAGTCTCAGATACTCCTCTACCTCTGCTAGTCTCTGCTAGTTTGGCTCTATTTGGACAATCTCTATACATGTGCTCCATCGATCCACAGAAATAACATGCTCCTGTGAGCCTTCTACATTCACCCGTATGTTGTCTGCCATAATGACTACATGTGGGCCTTTGTTCAACATATTGGCTCTGCCCCCTGCCTGGGTAAGAGAAAGTCATGCCTCGACCTCTAGAACTGGAGTACCCACTTCTGTTGCCAGACTGTACAGACATATATCTACCTCTTTTTCCCGACCTTCTGCTAGACTCACCAAAGAACTCACGTGATGACCTTTTTATTTGTTGCTCCCCAGCTTCTTTCATTAACCGTTCAGCTCTGATTGCAGCAACTCTGAGTCTGGCATAATTATCAAGATCAGTAGTCATGATTCTGTTTCTGATCTCATATTTGAGGCCCTCCTCAAACTTCCTGCATTTGTCTCTTTCAGTAGAAACCATGAAGGTGGCATAATGGGAAAGTTTATTAAACCGTACTTCATACTCCGCAACAGACATATTCCCCTGTTTCAGATTCAGGAATTCCTTCCTCTTCTCATCTTTATATGCTTCAGGCATGTAATTGTTCTGAAATTCCAGGAGGAAATCATTCCATATCAGCACTGGAGGTTGTGCATCACTGTCGGGGACTGTCTCCCACCATTCATAAGCATTTCCTTGCAGCAAGGATACTGCATAATCGAATTTCTCATCCGGGGTACATCTCATCATATTCAGTACCCTCTGTGTCCTTTTCAGCCTTGTCTCAGCTTCTGTTGGATCTGTTGTGCCATTGAAATCAGTTGCACCATGTTTCCTCAGCTTGTCATAACGTCTTTCCTTGTACATTTCAGGACCATATACTTCTTGTTCTAGGTTTTTATGGGGTACTTCTGCATGAGATGACTGTGATGTATGTACTGGAGCTCTAGCTCCTAGTGCTGGTTGATCTCTATGTAAATGAGGTGATGCCTCATGAGAATGCATTTCAGTCGACCTCTCCCTCCTTGGTGAATTATGTCTTATGATGTCCCTAAAATAAATGAAATTATGTTACTACATAATGTTCAACACATAGGATGCATATGTTATCATGCTCTTATGCTTATGCATGTTCCCATGGAACCTATCCCTGCTCTGATACCAAAAATGTAACACCACATCATATGCATTTAAGTATAACCTATTTTTGTATCAAATAATCACATACTGCATGGTGGAAATAGAAAATACCCTGATAATAGTGGTAGTAAATTTTTTTTCATATCATATCCTGTAAAATCAACTAATGACTTTACAAGTCTTATATCCTGTAATATCACTCAATGACTTTTCAAGTCAACATTAAAAACCACAATACGATATATCACATATATTAAAACCTAAACTTCACATCCGAAGGATTACGGGTTGCTCCCATTTATACATTTCAAAACTAATCTAGAGTGATAAGTATATATTCAAACATGTAAGTCCAAAATACATATGACATGTTTTCATGCTTGTGTGAAATACAAAGAGAGAGAGTGATGAGGCTCGGCCAATGACCTGTGCTCCATGTCTTCTATACACTACTCAAAATGAGCTATCACTTTTCTTTACCTGAAAAATGATGCAAATTGATGAGTTATGGCTCAGTGAGAATAATCATCCAATGAGCTCTAAAGTACCAAACAACTTATAGTAATAAATCACAAATCCAATATATACCATACATCCATTCCATTCATCAGTATCATATATGTATCAATAAAGTTGAAACATATAATCGTTACTCTTTATGTATGCAAATGCTTTGCTATTTCATTTTGTTGTGACCAAGTTAAACAGACATTGCCCCGAGTTTCCACGTGAATATTTGCCATGTGAACATTTGCATTTGCATTTGCTGGCTAGCTTGATCATTTGTTTCATTTGCACATTTGTTGGGCCATAGGCCTCTTCTTTTGCTTTACAATATCGATTAACTAGTCACAACGCCTTTTTAACCCATATGCATATGCACTTGTATTTAAGCATTCATCAACCATTGCATCTTTATCATATACAACATACACATATTCCGTATATACCTCATATGTCAAGCATATACCTTGCATATACTATACATATACCATGTATATATATCACATTTGTCAAACATATACCTCAAATATACCACAAGTATACCATTTATATGTACCACAATGTCACAAATTATCTATCATTACATTATCAAGGACCAATCACGACAATCATATGAATCACATAGCAAACAACATTCATTTGCACTAAAGAATTCAATCGATAATTAGACTCACCGTTCTCCTTTGATTCCGACCCCTAACTTATTGTCTATCCGCTCCCTGTGGGTCTTCAATATGTTGCGAGCCTAATATGAAAATATAATAACTCATGATTATGGAGACTTAATGTGGCTTAAACAAATTAATATGCATTGTTCATGTCAATAGTTAAGATTTTTCCTATGAGGCAGTGTGACCTTATGGGACTGTTTAACCTATAATGTTTTCTATACTTGACCAATTAATCTGATTTTTGTTCGTAATTAAAAATAAGATATAATTATATAACATATTCAAAGTTCAAACCAATTGGATCATTGTACAATATTTGGTGGAATTTCTAAAAGTATTCTAGTTTCTGCCTTGTTTTCTGCCTTTAGACAGTTTCAGGGTACTCATTGGGGTTCATCATAACTTATAATCTATAAGTTCTATTTTAATGCCACTTTACAGACACTTCTATGGGTTCATATGGAACATGTTTCATGTTTTCAAATTTTGTCAACTATGTCTCTAAGGTCTTCTAATTATATCAAACATTGTACTGGTCCAGAATAGAATTGGCTTTCGGAGCAGTATGTCTTCCAAAGGCCATAACATAGTCTATACATAACCAATGAAGCTAAAATTAGTACCAAAATTTAGATAAGACATATACCTATAACTTTCATATTTTGATCATGTACAGAATCTAGCTCTAACAAGTTCCAATTATCCAAACAAGTTACTGTATCTGCCCAGGGCACTCAATATGCAGTTCAAACCTTGGAACAGTCATGGTTCCATTCACCATAACTACACATTTACAAGACCAATGAACCTGAAATTTGGTATAAAGATACAAAACACATATATCTACAACTTTTATGTTTTGAGAGACTTCAAATAATGGCTTTAACATATTCGAAATCTAAGCACACAGTAGCTAACTTGGTTAGGGGTTCACACCCTGACCAGTTTCAGTACGAAGAGCATATCTATCCCTATACATAACATCTTGGACAAATGTTTACGTATCCACAAATCTAAGACATAGAGGAACAAATTTTGTGTTTTACAAATTTCTAGAATCAATTTCTATTAACATCAAAATAGGGGTGCAATTCAGTACCTAATATTGAACCTAAGCAACTCAAATCAACCCTATAGCAATAAGAATTGATTACTTACCAAGAACAACCTTGCAAGGGATCAATATGCTTCAAAAACTAGGTGAAACAAGGATGAATTGAAGTCTGAAATGGAGGAAATTGAAGAAGAAGTCGGGCTGGAGAAGAAGGCAGAAATGGGAAGATAAAGCTAACTTTTTGTTTTTGTCTTTTTATCTTTTTCTCATCTCTTTTCTCATCTCTTTTTTCCTTTCTCTTCTCCTTTCTCTACTCTTCTCTTTTATTTCTCTTTTGTGTCATTTTCCTTTTATTTTGTCTATATTATTATTATTATTATTTACATATATTTATAATTCCACTAATTCACACAATAATACAGCTTAATCATTTGGCCCGATTTAACTAAATTAGCAATGTAAATGTTTACTAATCTTAATCTAATCATTTTGCTTACTTTAATTTAGTCACCTTATCCAATTCATTTCTAATACTTTGTTATCCTTATTTAGATTATAAGGATACACGTGTGACTTGATATAATTGCCAAATACTAGGACACGTAGCTAGTGCGTGCCATGAACTTGTTTCTAAGAAAATATGTGTGAAATGCACGTGTTCAATTGAATTGTATGCAACATGCTTACATTCAATGAAATGCATGTGGGGGAGGTCAAGGATGTTACATATTTTGAGTTTGCCTAATTTTAATTCTACATTTGAGATTGAATGTGATGCCTCCGGGATAGGTATTGGTGCTATTTTGATGCAGGGTAGACGTGCCATTGCTTTCTTTAGTGAGAAGTTAAATGGTGCATAACTCAATTATTCTATGTATGACAAGCTTTGGAGACTTGTCAACATTATCTTTGGCCTAAAGAGATTCATAGTGACCATAAGTCTTTAAAGCATCTCAAGGGTCAAGGTAAGTTGAATAAATGAAATGCCAAGTGGTTGGAGTTCATTGAAACCTTTCCTTATGTGATTCAATACAAACAAGGTAAGGTAAATGTGGTTGTTGATGCATTATCTAGAAGATATACTCTTATTACTACTTTGAGTTCTCCATTAATGGGATTTGAATAAATAAGGGAATTGTATGCTTCTGATTCTGATTTTTCAAATGTTTATAATGCATATGAACAATCTGTATTTCAAAGGTTTTATAAGCATGGCTATTTATTTAGAGAAATAAACTTTGTGTGCCTAATTGTTCTATGCGTGAGTTGCTTGTGCATGAGGCTCATAATGGTGGTTTGATGGGTCATTTTTGAATTGCTAAGACACTTGACATATTGCATGAGCATTTTTATTGGCCTAATATGAAGAAAGATGTTGAGAAAATTTGTTCTAAGTGTGTTGCATGTAAGCAAGCCAAGTCAAGAATTCAACCTCATGGGTTGTATACTCCTTTACTCATCCCTAGTCAGCCTTGGATTGACATTTTCTATGGATTTTGTGTTGGGACTGCCCAGGACTAAATGGGGAAGGGATAGTTTTGTTATAGTTGATAGGTTTAGCAAGATGACACATTTCATTGCTTGCCATAAAACTGATGACGCTACACATATTTCTGATTTGTTCTTTAAGGATGTTGTGCGTTTGCATGGTGTTCTAATGAAAACCATTGTTTCTGATAGAGATTCTAAGTTTTTGAGTCATTTTTGGCTTGTTATGTGGGAAAAGTTGGGAACAAAGTCGCTATTTTCTACTACTTGTCATCCTCAAACAGATGGTCAAACTGAAGTGGTTAATAGAACTTTAGGATCGTTATTACATGTTGTTGTTGGGAAGATTGTTTGCTATTAGTAGAATTTGCATATAATAGAAGCATTCATTCATCTACAGGTTATTCTCCATTTGAAATTGTGTATGGTTTTAATCTGCTAACTCTTTTGGATTTGTTGCCTATAACTTTGAATGATATTTCTAACTTAGATGGGAAAAAGAAGGCAGATTTGGTTAAGTCCATACATGAAAAGTAGCACATTGAGTTAAAGAACAAAAGTTATGCACAAAAAGGCAATCAAGGACGTAAAGTTGTGAAATTTGAACCTGGAGATTGGGTATGGGTGCATTTTAGGAAAGAGAGATTTCCTAACCAAAGAAAATCCAAGTTGGATCCAAGAGGCGATGGACCTTTTCAAGTGGTTGAGAGGATCAATGATAATACCTATAAGATTGACTTATCGGGTGAGTATGGTGTTTCAGCAACTTTTAATGTTGCTGACCTTTCTCCTTTTGATAATGTAGGTGGTGATTCGAGGACGAATCCTTTTGAGGAGGGAGGGAATGATGCGAGCCAAGACAACATAGATGATCTTACATGCCATGGAGGAGATGGATTGGTGATGTCACCTGGTCCAATCATAAGATCAAGCAGAAACAAGCTCAAGGCAGTCTTGCAAATGTATATTCAAAGCTTGGTGACAAGAGACATCAAGGAAGAGGCTTGGATCAGGCTTGAAGAGATGGAATCGGTTGTGTAACACCACATCTTATACATTTGAGTTCAACCTATCCCTGTATCAAATAATCACACATAGCATATTGGAAAGGCAAATTACCCTGTTTACAATGGTAGTAAATTTTTTTTCATATCTTGTAATGACATTGCAAGTCAACTTTGAGCCTTTCACCACAATATGATATATCACATATATTAAAACATAAATTTTGCTCATAAGTATTTATGAGTTGCTTTCATTTATACATTTTTAAAACCCATTCCAAAATGACTATGCATATTCAAATACTTAAATACTTAATACAGATGACATATTTTCATGCTTGTGTGGAATGCAAAGAGAAAGAGTGATGAGGCTCAGCCAGTGACCTGTGCTCCACTATACGCTACTCAAAATGAGCTATCACTTTTCTTTACCTGAAAAATGATGCGAATCGATGAGTTGCGGCTCAGTGAGAATAATCATCAAATCAGCTCTAAAGTACCAAACAACTCATAGTAATAACTCATAAATCCAACACTTACCATGTATTCCATTCCATTCATCAGTATCATATAAATATCAATAAAGTTGAAATATATAATCATTACTCTTTACGTATGCAAATGCTTTGCTTATATCATTTTGTTGTGACCAAGTTAAACAGACATTGCTCCGGATTTCCATATGAACATTTGTCATGTGAACATTTACATTTACTAGCTAGCTTGATCATTTGTTTCATTTGCACATTTGTTAGGCCATTGGTTTCTTCTTTTGCTTTACAATATCGATTAACTAATCACAATGCCTTTTAAGTCCATATGCATGTGCTCTTCTACTTAAGCATGCATCAATCATTGCATCTTATCACATATAACATATATATACCCCATATATGCCTCATATGCCACACATATACCTCGCATATACTATACATATACCATGTATATATATCACATATGTCAAACATATACCTCAAATATATCACAAGTATACCACTTATGTGTACCACAAATGTCACAAATTATCCATCATCATATTATCATAGGCAAATCATGACAATCATATGAATCATGTAGCAAGCAACATTCATATGCACTAAAGAATTCAATTGATAATTAGACTCACATTTCTCCTTTGATTCTGACTCCTAACTTATTGTCTATCCGTTCCTTATGGGTCTCCAATATGTTGTGAGCCTAATATAAAAATATAATCAATTAACTCATGATTAGGGAGACTTAATGTGGCTTAAACAAATTAATATGCATTGTTCATATCAATCTCAGATTTTTCCTATGAGGCAGTGCGTCCTTATGGGACTATTTAGCCTATATATTTCTTTACACTTGACAAATTAATCTAATTCTTATTCCTAATTCAAATTAAGATATAATTATATAACATATTAAAATTTCAGACCAATTGGATCATTGTACAAGTTTTGGTGGAATTTCTAAATGTGTTCTGTTTTCTGCACTTAGCTAGTTTCAGGGTACCAACTTTGGTTCATTATAACTTATAATATATAAGTCATACAATTAAAATTTACTGACACTTATATGGGTTCAAATGGAACATTTTTCATGTTTACAATTTTTATCAATTATGTCTCTAAGGTCTTAAAATTATAAAAAATATTTCACTGGTTCAGAACATAGTTGGCTTCCAGAACAGTATGATTTCTAAAGTCCATAACTTAGTTTATACATAACATATTAAGTTGAAATTAGTACCAACATTTAGATAAGATATATACTTATAACTTTTATGTTTGATAATTTACAGAATCTATTTCTAAGGAGCTCAAAATAGCCAACAATTTTGCTAGATCTGCCTAGGGCACTAAGCAGTCAGCTCAATCTATGGAACAGTCATGGTTCCATTTACAATAACTCCAAATCCACAAAACATATAAACTTGATATTTGGTATACAAATACATAGCACATATATCTACAGCTGTTATATTTTGAGATACTTCAAATAATGGCTTTGACATATTCAAAACCAAAGAACACAGTAGCTAACTTGGCTAGGGTTCACACCCCGTCCAGTTCCAGTAGAGAGAGGATATCTCTTCCTATACACCAAATCATACCAAAAGGTTTACATATCCATAAATATAAGACATAAAGGAACAACTTTTGTGTTTTAATCTTTTCTAGAATCAATTTCTATTGATATCAAAATCGGGGTGCAAATTAGTACCTATTAATGAACCTTAGCAACTCAAATCAACCTTATAACAATAAGAATTGATTACTTACCTAGAACGAACTTGTAAGGGATCAATTTGCTGCAAAAAATAAGTGAAACAAGGAAGGCTGGAATAGAGGAAGATGAAGAAGAAAATAGGGCTGGAGTAAGGAGGCAGAAATGGGAGGAAGAAGATAAAGCCAACTTTTTCTTTTTGTCCTTTTTATCTATTTTGTTTCTTCTTCTCTTTTCTCTTTTCTCTTTTCTCTTCTCTTCTCTTTTATTTTTCTTTTGTTTCATTTTCTCTTTTCTCTTCTCTTCTCTTTTATTTTTCTTTTGTTTCATTTTCATTTTATTTTATCTATATTATTATTATTATTATTTGCATATATATATAATTCCACTAATCAACACAATAATACAACTTAATCATTTTGTCCAATTTAACTAAATTAACAATGTAAAATGTTTACTAATCTTAATATAATCATTTTGCTTACTTTAATTTAGTCACCTTATTCAATTTATTTCTAATACTTTGTTATTCTCATTTAGGTTATAAGTACACACGTGCGACTCGATACAATTACCAAATACTAGGACATGTAGCTAGTGCGTGTCATAAACTTATTCCTACGAAAATATGTATGAAATGCACGTGTTCAATTGAATTATATGCAAGATGCATATATTTAAATGAAATGCATGTGGATATGCATGTGGGGAAAGTCGATAATATTACAGGTTGGTGATCCAAAGCTTGTGACACTAAGTGCTATTAAACTCATTTATTTTAAAACCAATGCTCAATTTATTGTATAAATATTTTTATTTCAATTTTTGAGTTTATTATTAGCGGAACTTTTATTACCATATATATATATGCAACTAGTGATGTGAATAATTTGATTTAAAAGAACTCATTCAATTAAATTATAATATTTAGAAATATATTGATAAAGAATACTAGATATATAAAATTACCAAATTCATTCCTTATAAATATTACATGTCACAAATTTACATCAAACGAAATTTTTAAAATTTAATTTTTACAATATAATTTCCAAAATATACAAAAAGAAACTAGAATGTTGCAATATGATCTTGGGGTTTCTCTTATCTTCGATCACCCTAACGTAACAGGTACGTCTATTTATCTGGGCGTGAAATACACACGCTAAGCTACTAGCTTTGTGGTACATTTGATAACTATTTAATAATTACATAAATATTTCTAAAATAAAATTCTAGAAACTACAATTAATTTATTGAGCATGTCAAATATTCAATTAATATTAAAACTATTTTTGTCATGCAAAAATATTTAATTCATCAATTATGATATTTAATTCATTAAGCATGCTTGAAATTTTAACAATACTAGATATACAATTTGAACTATCAATTTAATAATTTATATTTTTTTCTGTTATTTATTTGATAGCCTATGACATCTTAGATCAGAACTAAACACTGGATATAAGGTTTCTGCTCTTCGGCAGTATACTCGGTGCCTACGTAATTATTTTAAAACTCGGCGTTTAACGCCTACATTTTCAATAGCAACTCAGCACCTTTTTGGTGCCTACGTAATTTCAAACTCAACACTATTTCTTAGTGCCTACGTAATTTCAACTTAGCACTATTTTTTAATGCCTACATAATTTAAATTTCAGCACTATTGTAACATCCTCAACCTTCCCCACATGCATATCCATATGCATTTCATTTGAACATACGCATCTTGCATATAATTCAATTGAACTTGTGCATTTCATATATGTTTTCGTTGGAACAAGTTTGTGACATGTACTAACTACGTGTCCTAGTATTTGGCAATTGTATTGAGTCGCACATGTGTACTTATAACCTAAATGAGGACAACAAAGTATTAGAAATAAATTGAATAAAGTGACTAAATTAAAGTAAGCAAAATGAGTAGATTAAGATTAGTAAATATTTTACATTGTTAATTTAGTTAAATTGGACCAAATGATTAAGTTGTATTATCGTGTGGATTAGTGGAATTATATATATGTGTAAATAATAATAATAATAATAATAATAATAATATAGATAAAATAAAATGAAAATGAAACAAAAGAAAAATAAAAGAAAAGAGAAGAGATAAGAGAAGAGAAAAAGAAACAAAAAGGAAAAGGACAAAAAGAAAATTTGGCTTTATCTTCTTCCTCCCATTTCTGCCTCCTCACTTCAGCCTCATTTTCTTCTTCATCTTCCTCCATTACAGTCCTCAATTCTTCCTTATTTCACTTAGTGTTTGCAGCAAATTGACCTCTTGCAAGTTCGTTCTTGGTAAGTAATTAATTCTTATTGCTATAAGGTTGATTTGAGTTGATAAGGTTCATTAATAGACACTAACTTGCACCCAGATTTTGACATCAATATGAATTGATTCTGGAAAATATTAAAACACAAAAGTTGTTCTTTTATGTTTTATATTTATGGATATGTAAACATTTTTTCAAGATGTGGTGTATAGAATGAGATATCCTCTCTATACTGAAACTGGTCCGGATGTGAACTCTAAGTGAGTTAGCCATTGTGTTTGTTAGTTTTGAATATGCTAAAGCTATTATTTGAAGTATCTCAAAACATCCAATTTATAGATATATGTGTTATGTATCTTTATACCAAATTTTATTAAATATTAAAGTTATAGGTATATGTATTCTCTAAATTTTGATACTAATTTCAGCTTAAATATGTGTAACACCCCCTTACCCTACTATAGTTCAACAAGGTAAGTGAGCATTACCCGTCTTACTGTTTTATAAAATTAATGAAGTGAAGTAAATATTTTTTTTTGAAAATATTGCATAAACTAAAATAAAATTTCATACAAGCCCAAATATTAAAAATTTTATTTATTTTTAAAGTATATTAATTTACATTCAAATCATGTTCTTTTACATGGTGACTCACATATTTAATACACATGATATGAAATAAAAACGATAGTTTAATTTACAAAGTTTTTAACGAAATATACCGAAAATAAAATCCAAAGGTTTTTGCTGCTCTCCTCCGGGTACCCTTTTTCTTCTGACAGTCTATTTTCTATGGCTACCATTCTAAACCTGCGCGAGAGGAAACCACCCGTGTTAAACTATTAGCTTAGTGGTGCTTCAATGATAAAAATTTTACATACATATATATTTTCTCACATATTAATTACCCATTTAATAAATAAGGAATAAAATAAAGAATTATATAAAATCTATAAATTTCTTCAAACACTCAATATCTAACAACTTTAATTTATATAACATTTATAAAAATCACATACTTCGATATTATTATTATTATTATTATTATTATTATTATTATTATTATTATTATTATTATTATTATTTATTTGTGCCCATAACACCTATAACCGAACTAACTAATAGAAAGAACAGGGTTGTCATTCCCGGCTTTCATAATATAGCGCCGAGCACTTTTATAATAATATCATTACCGGCTTTTGTTATATTGTCATTACTGGCTTAATAAGTTTGCACTGAGCGCATTTATAAATTACCATTACCGGCTTTCATATTGGCACTGAGTGCCTTAAATCCCCTAATTGACATGCCAAACTATTCTCTATTCTAGTTCTAGACTAGGTTTTTTGGGCTTAACTATTTTTATATTAATTCACTATATTTCAAAAAAATGAAAATATTATTTAACTATCATAATTATGCTTATTTATTTTTGTTCTTTATTTCCATTATTATTGCAATAAAATCTCATACATAAATAATTTGTTAACATTTATAATTACCATCAAAATAAATATTTTCATGGATTATTACATATAATTATAACAACACATGCAAAAAGCCCAATATTGTATATTTTTACCTATGGCAGATTTCGGACTTCATTTTTAGCCCATATATAATTCGAATTTGAAGTTCTAGCCTTCTAACAATTTTTATCTTATTGTCTTAGCTTGCCGATGCATCAAGAATCATGTAAATCCCAATTTTCTATCAAAAGTTAAGATTAATTCACTACTGCATCATCACAGAATTTTCTGCCTAGAATTTTTTGGACAGATTCTAAGTTTAAACTTCGTGCATTTAACTGGGCAAATCTAGACATAATTAGATATTATAGTATAAATAAAAATTATAGTCTTGTGTCTTAGCTTTCATTTCCAACAAAGAACATACAAAACGGAGTTCCATAACTCAAGTTATCATCAAAATAGACTGAGCTGTTCCTGGAATTCTGTACCCGAGCCATCAATTGACATCAATCCATATTTCAACCACATTCATCATTTGCATTCATTTTAATAATAAAATTTCCAGAATTACAAATACATTCATATGTCTCAATTATTTCACACCATTTGGTCCCATTTTCATATATAATATCAAAAGTCACAACAAAACACATAACATCTCAAAAACACAAACATAACAAACCTTAACATCTAATTCCATACATATTAACAACATGCAAAATTTTTATCAATGAAGCACATACCTAATCAGTCTTGGTTCTTCCCTTAATCCTTATTTTTATTCCCTTATTAACTAGCTTTCTCCTTGCCTTTGTCACCCTCTTGAGGGCCTCTCACTTGTTCACTTATTTTTCCTACACAAACCATACCATAACTCAATTCCAACATTCAATTTCAATGCTTTTCATGTCTACATAATATTCTAATGCTCCTAATATGTTTTACACCTTAATTGAGCTAAAATGTACTAAGGTTAAACTTCCTTCTTCACATGTCATGGCTGCCCAAAAATCATATCCTAGTTCCCAATTTATTTTCTTCAATTCAACACTCAATTCACCCTTAATCTATCACCAATTGTGGTGTTTCTATGTTAATTTCAATTTCTTCCAAATTTATTTAACTATGGCAGCCCCTCATTCATCCTTCAACATTATATTTTCTTCATTTTTTAAGTCATAAAATAATTACCTAACATCAAATATCATTAATTCAAAGTTTAATTACACTTCCATCAACTAATCACAAACTTAAATTTCTACTTCCAATCTTGCAACATAAGCTCAATCTACCAAATCTAATCACATCTATCATCATTATGGGTCTCAAATAGAAGGAAAAAGGTTGAATTTAAGAATAATAAACTCACCTTAAGTGTTCTTCAAAGTGGGCCGAAATCCCCTTAATATTTCTCTTTCCTTTTTTTTTTTCTTCCTTCCTTCTTGCTCCTTTGGTACCTTTAATGGTAAGAACTCTTAAATTCTGATTTTTTTCCTCTCAAAACTAATTTATTTGCTTTATTTTTCAAGCTTGGATTGAATGAAAATGGAGGCTTAGGGAGGGACTAAGGTGGACGGCCAAAGAGGTGAAGAAAGAATAAGATGATGACTTAGATATTTTGGGTGGAAGAATAAAGAATTCCTCTCTTTTTTTTAGGTGAGTATTTGGTGGTTCCATGACTACATTAAGCTCTTCATCCATTGGTCCAAAATATAAATTAATTTTAATGAAATTTTAAACTTTAAGAAATTTCTTATTTGCCACATCTTCCTCCATATTCACACTTTTTCTCCAAACAATTGTCATAATACCGATTTTGTCCATAGGAAGTTTTATTTTTTTCTAATTCTACCCCAAATCTTTTTAATTCCAAAATAATAATACCCTTAATTATTTTTTCTTATTATTAGTCATTTTTTTATGGGTTTAAATTTAGACTCCAATTGAACCAGTGGACCCCACTACAGTCACCCGCAATCGGGGCCTAAATCACTGAATATTACAATATGTTTTGTACAGACTAAGTTATGACCTTTGTAAGTCATACTGGTCCAGAAGCTAATTCTGCTCTGGACCAGCAAAATGTTCTTATAATTTGAAGACCTTAGAGATATAATTGGTAAAAGGTTTAAACATAAAACATGTTCCATTTTAACCCATATAAGGTTCTGTAAAGTTTCATTGAAATATAACTTATATAGTATAAGTAATGATGAACCAAAGTTGGTACTCTGAAACTGCCTAAGGACAGAAAATAGAACACATTTAGAAATTCCACAACAAATTGTACAATGATCCAATTGATCTGAAATTTTAATATGTTATATAATTATAAGTTAATTTAAATTAGGAACAAGAATCATATTAATTGGTCAAGTATAGAGAAATTTATAGACTAAACATTCACATAAGGTCACACTGCCTCATAGGAAAAATCTTAGCTATTGATATGAACAATGCATATTAATTTGTTTAAGCCATATTAAGTCTCCCTAATCATGAGTTAATCGATTATGTTTTCATATTAGCCTCACAACATATTGGCGACCCACAAGGAGCAGATAGACAATAAGTTAGGGGTCGGAATCAAAGGAGAAAGATGAGTCTAATTATCGATTGAATTTTTTAGTGCATATGAATGTTGTTTGCTATGTGATTCATATGATTGTTATGATTTGCCCCTGATAATATGATGATAAATAATTTGTGATATTTGTGGTACACATAAGTGGTATACTTGTGATATATTTGAGGTATATGTTTGACATATGTGATATATATACATGGTATATGTATAGTATATGCGAGGTATATGCGTGGCATATGAGGCATATATGCGGTATATGTATGTTATATATGATAAGATGCAATGGTTGATGAATGCTTAAGTACAAGTGCATATGCATATGGACTTAAAAGGCGTTGTGACTAGTTAATCGATATTGTAAAGCAAAAGAAGAGGCTTATGGCCAAACAAATGTGCAAATGAAACAAATGATCAAGCTACCTAGCAAATGCAAATGTTCATATGGCAAATGTTCACATAGAAACCCGGGGCAATATCTGTTTAACTTGGTCACAACAAAATGAAATAAGTAAAGCATTTACATTCGTAAAGAGTAATGATTATATGTTTCAACTTTATTGATATTTATATGATACTGATGAATGGAATGGAATGCATGGTATGCGTTAGATTTGTGATTTATTACTATGAGTTGTTTGGTACTTTAGAGCTCATTGGATGATTATTTTCACTGAGCTGCAACTCATCAATTTGCATCATTTTTCAGGTAAAGAAAAGTGATAGCTCATTTTGAGTAGCGTATAAAAGACATGGAGCATAGGTCACTGGCCGAGATTCATCACTCTTTTTCCTTGCATTCCACACGAGCATGAAAATATGCCATTTGCATTTTGTATTTACGTGTTTGAATATGTATAGTCATTTTGGAATGAGTTTTAAAAATGTATCAATGAAAGCAACTCGTAAATACTTATGTGCAAAGTTTATGTTTTAATATATGCGATATATCATATTGTGGCGAAAGCCTCAAAGTTGACTTGCAAATTCATTGAATGATATTACAAGATATGAAAAAAAAATACTACCATTGTTAACAGGGTATTTTGCCTTTCCAGTATGCTATGTGTGATTATTTGATACAGGGATATGTTGAATTCAAATGTATAAGATATGGTGTTACAACTATTATTTTTAGTGCCTACATTTCCACCATTTTATTGGCATGCCAATTTATCATAATTTCTAGTTCTCGACAAAATGTTATAGGGCTTAATTATATTTGTTACCTTTATTATTATTTACATAAATTATGTAGGTAACAATAATATAAATTCCAAATAAATGCAATAATTCCCATTAAATATTTTACAATCTCATATTTACCCATTTAATCATTATAACTATAAGAAAATCAAATAATATATATTTCTATCATAAAATTTCACAATCATCACATATATGCTAACTGTCCTATTCTGGACAGCATTTCTGCCTTATATTGCCCTTTATTGTTGTCCATTTTTAGATAAAATTTGGACAAGTGATCAACTAACAAAATGCAGGTACATGTCTTATCTTTAATTTCCAATTGGAATCACATTAAACTCAATTTGTTTAGCAAAAGTTATTAATTTTCTTCTAAGTTACGTTCATTCCAATATGCCCAGTCTTTTACTGGACAAATTTTTGTCTTATATTTCTCTGTATTTTTCATTTATTTTTAAATGGAATTTGGACAAGTGATCACATAACAAAATATAGGTACATGTCTTATTTTTAATTTCCAACTGGAACCACATTAAACCGAATTTTTAGAAAAAGTTATGAATTTTTTTCTAAGATACGTTCACTGCAATCTGCCCTATTCTGGACAAATTTTTAGTTCAATTTTTGAGTCCATTTTTTACCTAATTCCAGACATATTCAGATCTAATAGTCTAAATAAAAGTTGAAGTCCTATGTCTTAAATTTTCAACCCAATAAGAATCACTCAAAAAGCATTTCCAAAACTCAAGTTTCCAGCACTTCAATTAATTCCTACAATTTTCATTTTTATACATCAACCTCATATTCTAATTTTTATTTTCATATTCATGGCATCATTTAATCACCAATTCATACACAATTTCACAAACCTCACAAAATCAAATCAATATTTTTTTATATTGAATTTTTGCCAAATGTACATACCTCAAATTTTTATCTCTTCACTTTTCTCTTCTTCCTAGCTAGCTTTCTCTTTGCCTTTACTTTCTCTTTGATTATGGTTCAAAGATTGTTCACCTTTTTGTCCTAAAAACAAATTTTACACTAATCAAGCACTAATCACCCTAATCCACCCTTAATCACTATTAACACAATAACAACCTTAAATTACTAGCTTTAATGGCAACTAACCCCAAACTCAAAGAAAAGAGAAGAAGAAAAGTGAGAAGATAGAAAATCTAAACTCACCTTTGATGATCTTCAAAATGACCAAAGTGTTCTTTCTCTATTTCTCTTCCTTTCTTCCTTCCTCTTCCTTGGTTTTGCTCACTTAACTTCACTTCTTTGATGATCTTGCCTTAATTCTACTTTTTTTCCATCTAATCTTAGCTTGATTGAAGAAAACAAAAGAAGAATAAATGAGTAAGAGGAAGGTCATGGAAAAAGGAAAGAAAAATGGAGAAAAATGGGTTTGATTAAGATGAGGAAGAGGAAGAAGAAGAATAAAGGCAAAAAGTGAAAGTTGACTTTTATATTTGAATTAGGTGGGTGGTTAGAATTAATTAGATAATTTTGTCCCTTATTGGTCCATTAATAATTCTTACTTTATTTTAATCAAAAGAATATTTCTATCCTTAGATAAAGAATATTCCATTTTTATGCCTTCTTAAAATATCTGTGCCAAAAACACTACAATTTCCAATTTCGTTCAACGAAAAATTATTTTTTTTCAAATTTTAATTCAAAACTTCAAAATTATAAATTAATAATATCCAAAATATTTTTCTCATATTTTATTAATATTGTAATTTTTTTCTTTCATATCCAAATTTAGATCCCGATCGGTTCCGTGCACTAGATTTTGGTCAACTCGACCGTGGCCTAAATTATCGGGCATTACAATTTTCCCCTCCTTAAAAAAATTTTATCCTCAAAATTTACCTTTTCAACTGGAGTGGAATAATTGTGGATATTGAGCCTTCATCACCTCTTCATTTTCCCTAGTCACCTATTCTAAATTATGATTTTTCCACATAACCTTTACCAATGATACGTTCTTATTTCATAGCTCTTTCATTTCTCGAGCTAGAATTTCCACTAGGTCCTCTTCATAAGTTAGATATGGTCATATCTCTATAGGTTCTGCTGATATGATATGAGATGGATCTGATCTATATCTTATCAATATAGACACATGGAACACGTTGTGAATCTTGTCTAACTCTGGTGGAAGAGCTAATTTGTACGCCACGAGACCTATGCGTTCAAGTACCTCGTCTGGTCCAATGAACCTAGAACTCAACTTTCCCTTCTTTCCAAATCGGAAAATCCTTTTCCAAGGTGAGACTTTTAAGAATACTTTGTCACCAACTATATACTCAATATCCCTCTTTTTCAAGTCTGCATATGATTTCTGTCTATCAGCAACAGCTTTCAGCCTATCTCTTTTACTCTCACTTTTTCTTCTGTCTGCTGCACTAGATCTGGACCCTCTACTTTCTTTTCACTAAGCTCGGTCCAACATAGAGACATTCTACATTTCCTCCCATATAAGGTTTCATATGGTGCAATACCGATACTAGTTTGGTGACTATTATTGTAGGGAAATTCTATCAATGGAAGATGCTTGTCCCAACTACCTTCAAATTCTATCACACAACTCCTCAACATATCTTCCAATATCTGTGTGACCCTCTCTGATTGTCCATCTATTTGTGGGTGGAAAGTTGTGCTGAAATTGAGTCGAGTACCCATGGCTTGATGCAAACTTTTCCATAATTGTGAAGTGAACCTCGGGTCTTGATCTGAGATGATTGAAACTGGCACACCATGTAAATGGATTATCTCATTAACATAGATCTCTGCCTAACGGTTAAATGGATAATCCATCTTGATCGGTAGAAAGTGAGCTAATTTAGTGAGTCGGTCCACCACTACCCATACTGAATCATGCCTCTTTTGTGTCAAAGGCAAACCAGAAATAAAATCTATTGTAACTCTTTCCCATTTCCACTCCGGAATTGAAATTGACTGCAATAATCCACTTGGTACTTGATGCTCAACCTTCACTTGTTGACAAGTTAAACATATGGTAGTATACTCTGTGATATCTCTTTTCATCCCCGGCCACCAGTAATATGCCTTCAAGTCATGATACATTTTGTTGCTTCCTGGGTGCATTGCATAAATACAATTGTGAGCCTCCTTCAAAATCTCTTGTTTCAATTTTGGTATGTCTGGTACACATAACTTGTCATTTTGCCTTAAACTCCCATATGATTCGATAGTATTTTCACCCTTTTTTCACCATTTCAGAGATTTCTTTTAATTTCGTGTCCTGCTTCTGATTATTCTTTACTTGTTGAATCAATGTGGGTTGAATCCGCAATTCTGCCTAAATAATATATAAAGAACTTATTATCATCATTTTTTTAATCTTGTTCACTTAATAAATTTAAGTTTTAACATTTACCTGCCAGAGTTTTTCTATTAAGAGCGTCAGCTATCACATTAGCCTTATCCGGCTGATAATCAATGATACAATTGTAGTCTTTGATTAATTCTAGCCATCGCCTCTGTCTCAAATTAAGTTCCTTTTGTGAAGACAAATATTTCAGACTTTTATGGTCTGTATAGATATAACATTACTCGTCATACAGGTAGTGTCGTCATATTTTCAATGGGAACACAATGGCTGCTAGTTTCAGATCATGTGTCAGATAATTTCTCTCATGAGGCTTCAGTTGTTTGGAAGCATAAGCGATTACTTTGTGTTCTTGCATTAGTACTGTGATGATCCACTTATATATTAGGGATAATCCCATATATATAATAAAGATGCCACAAGCTTAATTCGATAAATCTGTCTGACTAAGTTTTTCTACCATTTAAATTAAAATAATCCATTTATTTATATTAGATTTCACTTATCGTTCTAATTATCAATATATAAATGTATATATCATCATATCACATATATTTATGGTAGTTGATTAAATTATATAGTTGATCATTTATGGCGTACCAACCTCACACATGACTACTTATAATATAATATCAAAATATAAGACATTCTCCTAAACCAAATACATGACATGTCTACCAAAACCCATATGTCTAGTCAAAAATAAAAAGAAAAGTAATTAGTAATCAACCCTCTAACTAAAGTCTTTTATGCCTCTTCTGATACGAGCTTGGATTTTCTTCCTGAATAACTTCACTTTCTACCGTCTACAGTTTCAATTCCTGAGTGAGAAGACCCACGCTAAACTATCTCTACCTTAGTGGGACATATAGGCATTAAGTTTTTTCCAAACAGTTAAACAAATACATGTCTCAAATAAATCATGACGCACTGAATTTTTATTGTATATTTGTCATATAAAAGAAATAACCACATCACATAATAGTATAAACATAATAACCATATTCAATAATTAAATTCTCGTTACCTCATGTAAGCATTTCATGTTTTTTCACTTATGTCAATAATAAATTTTCCACATTTCATTCCATAATCTTTAATTAGTATTAGCCCAAATCTCTTTCCCGGACTGTCTGGATATGGGGTGTGAAATAGGGGCGCTCGCGGAGCTTAAGCCACCATACTCACTATAATCTCAAGTCAAGGGCGCTCCCAGAGCTTAAGCCACATTGACCGTATATAATCATGTCATCTGTGTGTAATCAGGATCAAGGGCGCTGCTAGAGCTTAAGCCACCCTGTCCCTAAATCATATCCATATCGGTACCATAACTTCCCCATAATGGTGCACCATCTATCCTATGTTAGTCCTCAGGTAGAGAAATGGGCAATTAACACCATTAATTACTTGTTTCTATAACCAATACTCATTTCATATTAACACAATCATATACTCACAATTTATTTCAAAACCATATAATAGCATGATATTTTATCAAATATTAGCATAATGTTAAGTTCATAGTTAATAACATTTCTATAACTTTAAAACATGCAATAATATATTATTTCATCATTGTGACAAATAATTTATGTCATACACACACAATCAGGCATAAGGGTAAAACAAAATACATATATGTACAAATCTCGATAGCGTTTTTCTTTTCCAAAATTTAAACTCAGAGCTTATTCACTTTTGTTGTTCTCCCACTTGTTAAAAGCCTAATTTGAAAATATGATAGTTAATAATTTGTTAAAATACTCATTTTTGATATAGTTTAAATAAATTACTATAATTAATTTTAATTTTTTTTTAAGTTGGAACATGACCTCTTAGGACTATTGGCTCTATAAATTTTTATACACTTATCCAATTAATATGATTCCTATTCCTAATTAAATTTAAAATATAAGACTAAAACATACTAAAATTTCAGAAGTTTTGAACCATTACAAAAGTTTTAGGGTAATTATATATATTGCTCTGTTTACTACCCCTTAGGTAGTTTCAAGTACCATATTTAAAAACTCATATCTTTTATTGTGCAGCTCTGTTTATTACTAAAATATCTACACAATTATAAAAGGTAATTGAAAACATTTTTCATCTTTACCACTTTTCCAAATTCTGTTTCTAAGTTTCTCAAACACTAGGTAATCTTTAACTGGTTTAGCATAGAGTATTAACCTGACCAGTTCAATTGTTCAGCTTATAACTCATACAGTAAATGAAATTTTAAGGTGATACTTTTACAGAAACTTAGATAAGACATAGAAATAAAACTTTCATATTTTAAACTTTGGCTAATTAAATTTTTAAGAAGCTCAAAAAGGAACATGAATTTACTGGAGCTGCACAGGTACCAAAATACAACTCAATCAAGGAATAACTATAGTTCATTTCAGTATAACTCAACCTACACAAGAGATATTGATATGCAATTTGGCAGAGACCTAAATAACACATAGATCTACAATTGTATGTTTAAAAAAACCTTATATTCATCTATTAAGATGGTCAAATTAAACAAAAACCATAAGTTATTATGTTGATATGTCTCCCTAAACCAGTTTCACTCAAACAAGTTTATCTCCATCTATAACCAAAATAATTTTATGAAATTTGACAGACATATAAAAAACACATATATTAACAACTTTCATGTTTTATACATTTTCAAATTCGGTTGAGAATTCCCTCAAAAATAGAGTGCAAAAGACTGACACTATACAGTCTAATACTCTAAAAACGCAAAAATAATTGAGAGAATATTACCTACCAGGAACAAATCTATTTGGAGTGAACTTCTTGCAAATCATGAAGGACATGATGAAGAAATCCCCTCCCATAAAACCACATTTAGCCCCCCTATCCTCTTTTCTTTTTTCTTTTTAACTTATTTTATTTTATTTATTTATTTTTATATGTACCAAATTCCACTAGCTTTTATTAAACTGTAATTTCATTATGATATGTCTAACCAAATTAACTTTATCAATCTATTTAGTTTATTTTTATTTTTTATTTAATAATTTACTCAATTTATTTTAATCTCTAATGTCAATCATATAGTTTCTATGCATATCATACACTTATTCTAACTAGACTCTAATTAGTGACCATTACAATTCTCTCCCCCTTAAGATGTTTCGTCCTCGAAACATACATATTGTTTTGTCATTGAACAAGTGGGGGGGTATTGAGCTTTCATCAGTTCCTCATTTTCCCATGTGACTTCTTCGATTGCATGATTTCTCCATAACACTTTAACTAATGGTACTCGCTTGTTCCTAAGCTCCTTAATTTCTTCTTCATATGTCAAATCCTGCCTCACTTGAATGATTTTAGCAGGTATGATTTGCTGAGGATCTGATCTGCATCGTCTTAAAATTGAGACATGGAAAATATCATGTATTGACTCAACTCCGGTGGTAGAGCGAGTCTATATGCGACAGGTCTAACTCTCTCTAATATTTCATAAGGTCTGATGAACTTTGGACTTGACTTGTCTTTCTTCTCAAATCGCAGAACTTTCTTCCAGGGAGGTACCTTAAGAAAAACTTTTATTACCCTTTGCAAATTCAATATCCCGTCTGTTGAGGTCAGCATATGATTTCTATCTATCTGTAGTTGCTTTAAGTCTCTCGCGAATGACTATCACTTTTTCTTCTGTCTTTTGCGCTAGGTCTGGTCCCATAGGCTTTCTCTCGCTGAGCTCTGTCCAACATAGAGGTGTTTGACACTTTCTACCATAAAGTGCCTCATATGGAGCCATTTGGATACTAGACTGATAACTGTTATTATAGGCGAATTCCATTAAAGGGAGATATTTGTCCTAGCTACCTTCAAATTCGATGACACAACTTCTCATCATATCTTCTAGAATCTGAATGACTCTTTCTAATTGTCCATTTGTCTGCGGATGGAAAGTCGTGCTGAAATTGAGCTTAGTACCTAGAGCTCGGTGTAGACTACCCAAAATTGAGATGTGAAGCGGGGATCTCTGTCAGACACTAGAAAAAAACACTCCATGAAGTCGTACTACTTCATTCATATACATTTCTGCCAATTTATTCAGTGGGTAGTCATTTCTGATAGGTCAGAAATGTGTTGACTTTGTAAATTTGTCCACTATGACCCATACAGTATCATGTTTCTTTGGAGTCAAAGGCAATCTAGTCACAAAATCTATAGTGATCCGTTCTCACTTCCATTCTGGAATAGAAATTGGATGTAACAACCCCAAAGGTACTTGACGTTTAGCCTTGACTTGCTGACAAGTCAAACATTTTGAAGTGTATTTCTTGATGTCCTTTTTCATACCTACCCACCAGTATCTACTCTTCAACTCTTAATACATCTTATTACTCCCTGGGTGCATAGCATATTTGCTTTCATGGGCCTCTCTAAGAATCCTCTATCTAAGATCTTATACATCGGGCACACATAATCTATCTTGATAGAACAGTCCACCATCTAAGTCCATAGTGAATCTAGGTCTCTCCCCTTTAGAGATCAACTCAGGTAATTCAATTAGCTTTCTATCCTGTCTTTGTGCATCATTGATTTCCTGAGTAAGAGTAGGTTGAATGTGCAACTCTACCACAATCTTTCTGCTTAAAGTATCTGCTACTACATTAGCTTTGCCTGGATAGTAGTTAATCACACAATTATAATCCTTTATTAGCTCTAGCCATCTTCTCTGCCTCAAATTCAATTCTTTCTGTGATGGAAGATATTTCAAACTCTTGTAATCTGTGTAAATGAAACACTTCTCCCCATATAAATAATGGTGCCAAATCTTCAATGTAAAAACTATAGCTGCCAACTCCATATCATAGGTAGGATAATTCTTCTCATACAGCTTTAACTGCCTAGAAACATAAGCAACCACCTTTCCATCTTGCATCAATACACAACCCAATCAATTATGAGAAGCATCACTATAAATGACATACTCCTTATTAGGGATCGGCTGTGTCAAAACAGGGGCCTTAGTGAGCATGCTCTTAAGCTTATCAAAACTAACTTGACACTTATCTGTCCACTCAAATTTAACATCCTTTCTCAATATTCTTGTTAAAGGAGAAGCAATCATTGAAAAACCCTTAACAAACCTCCGATAATATCCAGTTAAACCCAAGAAACTTTTGACCTCAGTCACATTCCGTGGAGGCTTCCAACTCATAATTGCCTCAACCTTATTAGAATCCACTTTAATGCCTTCTGTAGAGATAATTCAACCAAAACTCACATTTTGAGAGTTTGGCATAGAGTTTATATTCTTTGAGAGTCTGTAACACTATTCTCAAATGCTTTTCATGTTCTTCTGAATCTTTAGAATATACCAAAATATCATCAATGAAAACAACCACAAATTGTTCAAGATGTGGCCTGAAGATCCTATTCATAAGATCCATAAATGTTGCTGGAGCATTGTTCATCCCAAATGGCATAACCAAAAACTCATAATGACCATATCTAGTTCTAAATACGGTTTTAGCTATATCCTCTGCCTTTACCCTTAATTGATGATACCCATATCTCAAGTCTATCTTGGAAAATACTCCTACACCTTTCAGTTGGTCAAAGAGATCATCAATCCGCGGTAATGGGTATTTGTTCTTGATGGTTGCCTTATTCAACTGTCAATAATCAATGCATAGCCTCAAATATCCATCCTTCTTTTTCAAAAACAATACCGGTGCACCTCATGGGGACGTACTTGGTTTAATGAAACCCTTATCAAGGAGTTCTTGTAATTGTGTCTTAAGTTCTTTCATTTCTAATGGGGCCATTCTGTATGGTGTCTTTGATATAGGCATAGTTCTTGAAATAAGATCAATAGCAAACTCTACCTCTCTCTCTAGAGGTAGCCCAGGTAAGTCATCAGGAAATATATCTGGGAATTCATTTACCATTGGAATATCTTTAAGATTTGAACCTCACTTTCTGGTGTCAATCACATGGGCCAAATAAGCTTCGCACCCTTTTCTCATCAATCTCTGAGCTTTCATTACATATATGACTTGAGGATGTGAGAATAATTCACCTTTCACCATAATTTCTTCATAAGTTTCTGTCTTAAGTACCACAAATTTAGACTTGCAATCCACCACTGCTCTATAACGTGAGAGCCAGTCCATGCCTAAAATGACATCATACTCATAGAAAGGCAACTCAATGAAATCTGCGTAAAACTCCTTCCCATGTACAACTAAAGAACAATTCTTGAATACTTTATTCACTAGTACACTATGACCCAAAGGATTTCTAACTTCAATTTCATATTCTAGGTTTTCTTTAATCATATTATGTCGGCTAGGTGTACTAGTGCAAATATATGAATGTGTGGAGCCCGGATCTATGAGTTCACAAATGTCAAAATCATATAATGAAAACATACCAGTTACAACATCTGTTGCCGCCTGATCTTCCTTAGCTTAGGCTCTGGCTAGAGCTCTGCTAGATCAAGGTCTATTCACTATCTCTGAAATAGTCTGTCTAGGTCGGTTTGGTCCTCCTCTAGACTGAACTCCAGGCTGAGTCCGAGTTGACCTAATAGTCTGAGTAGGAGCACTACTTGTCCAGGTGGGCAATCCCTCCGTATGTGTTCCTTAGATCCCCATCTAAAGCAAGCACCTGTGACACGCCAATATTCCCCTCGATGGCTCCTATTGCAAATGGTACATATTGAATGTATAGCTTCCTTGCCAACTTGAGTTTGTGAACTTGCTGTAGCAGAAGGTGCCTTAGAGGACGGTCCCCTCCTAAAAGACCTTGTTTGTGAATAGCTATGACCTTTTCCCTGTCCTCTATTTTGTGAACGGCTGGTAAAGAAATAACTCTTCTTCCCGGTGAATTGAGTCTCAGGAGTAGTTGACTTTTTAAAAGATTCTTCTATTTTTCTCTTTTCTTTTTTCAAGGATGAGTGCTGCAAAAACTAACTAAAAAAAATTATTATGCTGAACAGCAGTCACAATATCTCCAACCTCTACATTAAAGCCATCTTCAAATCTTCTGCATTTATCTCTTTCATTTGCAACTAATTCAGGGGCATACTTACTCAGTCTGGTAAAATCCCGCTGATACTCAGCCATTGACGTTTTACCTTGCTTAAGATTCATGAACTCTTTCTTTTTCTCATCAATATAGATCAACGGGATATATTACTCTTTTAATTCAGAGAGAAAGGAATCCCATGAGACTGGTTCCACCACATCTGGCTTAGTAAGAACTAATTTACACCAATCATATGCCTCATCTTGAAGTAGAGAAGTAACAAATCTACTTTTGTCATCTACTTCCACTTGAAACTCTTTAAATATTCTTTTAGTCTTTTCCAACCAATACTTAGATGCAGCTGGATCCTCATCTTTCTTACCATAGAAATTCGAAGCCCCATACTTACGAAGCTTATCAATTGTTACTTTTGGTTTAGGTGGTGGCACTGGGGTAGGCTGAGGAATGGCTAGTACAATCTGTTGAAAGAGTCCAATCATCTGTTGTAAAAATTGATTATGACCAGGATCAATCTGTTCTGCTGCCTGCTGTGAGGGATTTGGAACAACATTTTTCCTTTGCACACTCACTGCACTAGGCTGATGGAGAGTCTCAGTATCAGAAGAGTCGGTACTCTCAGCCATATCCTGTTCATCCGAAGATATCTTCCTAAAATCCTACAAGTTGCCAAGAAGAAAGCCCATATCAAAATTATATGAGACATGTGTACTTATGCCCAATATCCCTTTTCCCACCTAGGCCTAGAAACGCCTAAACCTGCTCTGATACCACTAAATGTGATGCCCCACTTATATATTAGCGATAATCCCATATATATAAGAAAGATGCCATAAGCTTAACTCGATAAATCTGTCTGACTAAGTTTTTTTATCGTTTAAATTAAAATAATCCATTTATTTATATTGGATTTGACTTATCATTCTAATTATCAATATATATGTGTGTGTGTGTGTGTGTGTGTATGGATATCACATATATTTATGGTAGTTGATTAAGTTATATAGTTGATCATTTATGGCGTACCAGCCTCACACATGACTACTTACAATATAATATCAAAATATAAGACATTCTCCCGAACCAAATACATGACATGTCTACCAAAACCCATATGTCTAGTCAAAATCAAAAAGAAAAGTAATTAGTAATCAATCCTCTAACTAAAGTCTTTTATGCCTATTCTGATACGAGCTTGGATTTTCTTCCTGAATAACTTCACTTTCTACCGTCAATAATAAATTTTCCACATTTCATTCTATAGTCTTTAATTAGTATCAGCCCAAATCTCTTTCCCGAACTGATGCAGAACCCCAAAAACCGTACCTTGAAACCCCTCAACAAGACAAGGTAAACAAACCTTAAGCTATGATGATCATAAATTGAATCCGACCCAAAGCTAACCATATAGCAAAGAACCAAGATTATATGGTTTATTAGGAATAGTCATGTCACAAGCAATATCACTTGATAAGTAACTAATTCCTAAAGGTAATAAAGAGATGCAAATCTGTCTCACTTTAAAGAAAACTCTCAAATTCGTTTTTATTCATTGATGTCTTGTAAAAGAAGCCTAGATGAGTATTTATAGCCCTAAGTCTTTGAATCCTTTATGGTAAAGGATAACTAAATCCTATTCTAACTCAACTGTTAAAAGTACAGTCATATTCTAACTCAAATTCTAACAAGTAGAGTCCTACTTGAATTAGGACATTAATTAAATTCTTTTAAAATGAGACAAATGGTGGGTTGGGCTTTATTTCTTTGGCTCACATGTCTATCACTAATTAAAACCTAAGGTTATTAAAATATGCAGTCCACATACATAATTAAGCTTGAGTCCAATTACAAGTTAAGACTCACATAAGTAGACATGCGTGGCACATGATCTTGAGCACATGGTTGGCACATGATGTCTTGCACATGGATGGCACATGTCTTGCGCAGGTTTGACACATGACTCCTAGCACATGATTTGCACATGACTTGTAATCTTCAAGGTTTATGGATTTTGTCTTTTTTAGCCCATTTGAATTCAATCTTCATGAAAGAATCCCTTGATCTTCACTTTAGGCTTCCCTTTCTGTAGTATTAACCCATAAGCTTGATTGTGGATTTTTGGCCCAATATAGCAACCAATGCTCTAATGCTGCCTTCTATGACTTGGAATACGCCCTACATTGATTTGGATCATATGAATAGGCTTTTGAACTCTTTTTCGGTCCATTTCAATGATATAAGATTGGTCCACTCCGTTGACAAAAGACTGTCTTTCATATCCTTCATTTATGGTTCCCGTGCATACATCATAGATTGTCCGGATATGGGGTGTGAAATAGGGGCGCTCGTGAAGCTTAAGCCACCCTACTCGTTATAATCTCAAGTCAAGGATGCTCCCAGAGCTTAAACCACCTTGACCAAATATAATTATGTTATTTGTGTGTAATCAGGATAAGGGGAGCTCCTAGAGTTTAAGCCACCATGTCCCTAAATCATATCCATATCGGTACCGTAACTTCCCTATAATGATGCACCATCTATCCTATGTTAGTCAGTTGCACCAAAAATTGCAGCGCCTTACACAAGGATCCATGACCGTTGAAGATTACCATAAGGAGATGGAGATGGCAATGATGAGAGCTAATGTGGAGGAGGATCCAGAAGTCACCATGGCACGTTTCCTACGGGGTTTGAACAAAGATATTGCTAATGTTATTGAATTACAACACTATGTGGACTTTGAAGACATGGTCAATATGGCCATAAAAATTGAAAAGCAACTAAAAAGCAAGGGGAAGCAAGGAGTTACACGAATTCCACATCCAAATGGAGTTCAAAATGGCCTAAAAGGGAAGAAAAGGGTAAAGAAAAGGTGACTGACCCGAAAGAGGTAAGGAAAGAAAAATGGGTAAAAGACGATGGAAAATCAAAAACACCTAGTGCTAATGATAAACATAGTAAAATTAAATGTTTTAGATGTTTGGGTGTAGGGCATATTGCATCTCAATGTCCTAATAAGAAAACTATGTTATTAAAAGATAATGGTGCAATTGATAGTGAAAGTGAAGAAAGTAGTGATAGTGATGGTATGCCTTCCTTAGTGGATGCTAGTGATTGTGATGATGATGATGATGATGTGCATATTGAATCTTTGGTTGTTAGGAGAGCCTTGAATATGCATGTTAAAGATGAAACTAGTGATCAAAGAAAATATTTTTCATACACGTTGCATAGTCAATGGAAAGGCATGTAGTTTGATTATTGATGGAGGTAGTTGTACTAATGTGGCTAGTGCAACACTTGTTGAAAAGTTGGGTTTGAATTGTATTAGACATCCTAATCCATATAAGTTGCAATGGTTGCATGAATGTGGTGAAATAAGGGTGAATAAACAAGTGATGCTTGCATTCTCTATTGGTAGATATAAGGATGAGGTGTTATATGATGTTGTACCTATGCATGCTAGTCATGTTTTACTTGGAAGGAATTGGCAATATGATAGACGTGTGATGCATGATGGGTATAGGAATCTATATTCTTTTAGCTTGAATAACCAAAATTACATTCTTGCACCTTTATCTCCATTGGAAGTATATGAAGACCAAATGAAAATCCAGAAATCCATTATGGGGAGTTCAGGTAGTGAGACAAGTTCAAGTAAAAGAATTGAGAGAAAAAAGGCCTTAAATGATAAAAATGAAAGAAATACAAATAAAGGCCCAATGGTGAGTGATGGAGCAAGAGAGAAAAGTAAGGGTGAGATTGTGAAGAGAGAAAAGAAAGTAAGCCTGTATGCAAGGGAGAAAGACTTGAGAGGTGCTTTTAATGCACAAAGGAGTCTGTACTTAGGTACAAGGAGAATCTTTTAATTTTGAACTGACATTGACCCTTGTTTGCCTAGTATTTTTGTGTCTTTATTGCAGGAATTTGAGGATGTCTTCCCTGAAGAGATTCTTAAAGGCCTCCCTCCATTAAGAGGTATTGAACATCAAATTGACTTTGTTCCCGGGGTTGCCATACCAAATAGACCAGCTTATAGAACCAATCCTGAGGAGACAAAGGAGATACAAAGACAAGTTGAAGAGCTTTTAGAAAAGGGGCACGTGAAGGAAAGCTTGAGTCCATGTGTCGTTCCTGTGTTATTAGTGCCTAAAAAGGATGGATCTTGGAGGATGTGTGTGGATTGTCATGCCATTAATAAAATAACAGTAAAGTATAGACATCCTATTCCTAGATTTGATGATATGCTTGATGAATTATGTGGGGCATGTTACTTTTCCAAAATTGATCTTAAAAGTGGTTATTTTCAAGTTAGGATGAAAGTAGGAGATGAATGGAAAACCACGTTTAAAACTAAACAAGGTTTATATGAGTGGTTGGTAATGCCTTTTGGTTTAACTAATGCACCTAGTACTTTCATGAGACTTACGAATCATGTTTTGAGATAACTTATTGGTAAGTTTGTTGTGGTTTATTTTGATGATATACTTATATACAACAAATGTTTTGATGATCATATTATGCATGTTAGGGCTATATTAGAAGTATTGAGAAAAGAGAAATTATATGCCAACTTAAAGAAGTGCACGTTTACTAGTGAAAAACTTGTATTTCTTGGATTTGTTGTTAGTGCTAAAGGAATTGAGGTAGATGAGGAAAAAGTGAAAGTTATTAGAGATTGGCCAATGCCTACTAATGTTAGTGAGGTTAGGAGTTTTCATGGATTGGCTAGTTTTTATAGAAGGTTTGTTAAAGATTTTAGTTCCATTGCAGCACCTTTAAATGAGCTAGTTAAAAAGGATGTTAAATTTAAATGGACTGAATCACAGGAAAAGACATTTGATTTGCTTAAGGATAAACTATGTAGTGCACCTATTTTGTCATTGCCTAATTTTAACAAAACTTTTGAGCTTGAATGTGATGCCTCAGGAGTTGGCATAGAAGCTGTTTTAATGCAGGAGGGGCGACCAATAGCATACTTTAGTGAGAAGTTGCATGGAGCTTAATTGAATTATTCCACCTATGATAGGGAATTATATGCTTTAGTGAGAGCCTTGGACATGTGGCAACATTATCTTATTCCTAAAGAGTTTGTCATACATACTGATCATGAGTCCTTAAAGCATTTGAAGGGACAAATGAAACTCAATAGACAGCATAGTAAGTGGGTGGAATTTATTGAGACATTTCCATATGTGATAAAATACAAGCAAGGTAAAGATAATGTGGTGGCTGATACACTTTCAAGAAGATATACTTTAATTTCTACTTTAAGTTCTAAATTATTGGGATTTGAACAAATTAAAGAACTTTATGCCACTGATCTTGATTTTGCTAATGTGTATGATGCATGTGAACAAGCTGCTTTTCAGAAATTTTATAGGCATGATGGATATTTGTTTAGGGATGGTAAACTTTGTGTGCCTATATGTTCATTAAGGGAGCTACTTGTGCGTGAAGCTCATAGTGGGGGTTTGATGGGGCATTTTGGTGTTAATAAGACTTTGGATATGTTGCATGAACACTTTTATTGGCCACATATGCGTAAGGATGTTGAAAGAATTTGTGTTACGTGTGTTGCATGTAAACAAGCTAAATCTAAAGTTATGCCTCATGGATTGTATACACCTTTACCTATTCCTATTGCACCTTGGATTGATATTTCAATGGATTTTGTATTGGGATTGCCTAAGACTAGGAGAGGTAAAGATAGCATATTTGTTGTAGTTAATAGATTCAGTAAAATGACTCATTTTATTGCGTGTGCTAAAATGAATGATGCAACAAATATAGCTGACTTGTTCTTTAGAGAGGTAGTGCATTTGCATGGTATTCCTAAATCAATTGTTTCTGATAGAAACGCTAAATTCCTTAGTCACTTTTGGCGTATTTTGCGGGGTAAACTTGGTACTAAATTGCTGTTTTCTACTACTTGTCATCCACAAACTGATGGACAAACCGAATTGGTCAATAGGACTTTAGGTGCTCTATTGGGTGCTGTTGTGGGTAGAAATTTAAAATCATGGGAAGATTGTTTGCCATTGGTTGAGTTTGCTTATAATAGATGCATACATTCTTCTACTGGTTTTTCACCTTTTGAACTTGTGTATGGTTTTAATCCATTAACTCCATTGGATCTAACAGCTTTGCCTTTTAATGAGTTAACTAAGAAAAAGGCAGATGTTGTGAAAGCTATGCATGAGAAAGCAAAACAACACTTGGAGAAGAAGAATGAGTCATATGCACGACAAGCTAATAAGGGGCGTAGAAAAATAGTGTTTGAACCAGGCGATTGGGTGTGGGTGCATATGAGAAAAGAGAGATTTCCTCATCGAAGGAAGAATAAACTTGATCCTAGAGGAGATGACCCATTTCGCATACTTGAAAGGATCAATGATAATGCTTACAAGATAGAACTTCCTGGTGAGTATGGTGTTTCTGCATCATTCAATATTTCTGACCTTACTCTTTTTGACAATGTAGGAATAGTAGATTCGAGGATGAATCCGTTTGAGGAGAGGGGGAATGATGTAGATCAAGGACAAATAAGTCAATCTTCACAAAAGGAGAATGATGCACTAATCATGCCAAATGGTGCTATCACAAGATCAACAAACTAAGGCAAGCAATGCAATACTATATTCAAAGCTTGGTCACTAAGGAGACCACAAAAGATGCATGCATGACAAAGGAGATGGAGTTGATTGAAGACCCAAGGACCATTAATTATCTTGGAGTGTGTGAAGAACCATCTTGCATGGACTAGTCCAATGGGCTAAACAAGACAAAGTCCATAAAATTAAAGATTACAAGTCATGTGCCAACCATGTGCCTACTTATGTGATTTGGGGCTTAACTTGTAATTGGGCTTAATTATGTATGTGGGCTGCCTAATTTAAATTACCTTAAATGTTAATTAGTGATAGACATGTGGGCCAAAGAAATAAAGCCCAACCCACCACTTGTCTTATTTTGGAAGGATTTAATTAGTGTCCTAATTCAAGTAAGACTCTACTTTTTAGAATATGAGTTAGAATATGACTGTAATTTTAGGAGTTGAGTTAGAATATGATTTAGTTATCCTTTACCATAAAGGATTCAAAGACTTAGGGCTATAAATACTCATATAGGCTTCTTGTACATGAAATGAATGAATAAAAATGAATTTGAGTGTTTTTCTTTAAAGTGAGGTAGATTTGCATCTCTTTATTATCTTTAGGAATTAGTTACTTATCAAGTAATATTGCTTGTGGCGTGGCTATTCTTAATAAACCATATAATCTTGGTTCTTTGCTACATTGGTTAGCTTTGGGTCGGATTCAATCTATGATCACCATAGCTTAAGGTTTGTTTACCTTGTCTTGTGAGGGGTATCAAGGCACGGTCTTTGGGGTTCCGCATCAATACCAATTTCTAGTCATACTAGAATTACCATTGCTCAACTTAAATTAATTCAAAATTAATTTCTAAAATTTCTAGATCCTTAAATCATTATTCTAAGAATCTTTAGATCATCTCAAGTACATCAAAATAGTTTTGGAATAAACCAAAATTACTATGACAAACGAACCAACATACCTAGATGCTCAAAATAACTCTCTCGATATCTAGAATTTTTTTTTTTGAATTTTAAATTCGAGCAAAATAATTTTAGAATACTTATAACATAAAAATAAAATATTTTTAATTACATAATAATTATTTAAATATACTATAAATAAAATAATGACATGCAAAAAGATCAAACAAGACAATTCTACCAATATGTCAAAATAGTCCTATTTTTATGTTTGTTTGAAATATTAATTAAAAAAATTTTAATTAATTATTGGATACTTCCAGAAGCTTAAAAACATTCTCAATATTTATAAATTATTTTTTCATAATCAAATTGCAAGAAAAATATGAACATCCCAATCAATTAAGCCAAACAACAATACATGTTCATAAATAATGTAATTTTTAGCATTTTTTGAAAGAAATATGAAATTAATTATTTGAAACACATTAAAATCATTTTTCAATTAAAATTATCATCCTTAATCATCCCATGATCAGATTAGAGAAATAAAAATATGTAAAAAAATTTTACAAATTAATTTCAATTTTTCAAACTTATTGATCCCAAACCGTCATAACTATACAATCTCATTGCACTTTCAGTTAAAATTAATTTCAAAGACACGAGGGGGCTCTGATACTAATGACGAGTTTTAAAGATGAATCTCATTCATAAACACAATGAAAATTAAAATTTTCAATAACTGAAACAATGATCTTGCTTGTGTCATTAAAACTAATTCATCAAATCATAAAAATTAGAAATTATACCTTGTAATTTCTTGATTGGTTCTTCAAATTTTTACCTTGTTCGATTGTAGCAAACTACAACAATCAATACTAGAATATCTCTAATGTTAATACACTCAAAAATGTGAGAAGAAAGAACAAGAAAAATGATTGGACACACCTCAAAGTGCTAGCAAAGATGTACTCTATTTGAGAGAATATAAAAAATAACTTTTATTTTTCTTTTTAAATTTTTTTTATTTCCAAAAACATTTTTCAAACACTTTTAGACTTTTCAAAAATATTTTTACCAAAAAATTAGTCTAGGTACAAAGTGCACAAGGTAAGGGGAGGAATTTTGTGGTTTATGCCTTAATTGGCCTTAATTGGCCAATTAACACAAATTAAATGCAGGTCTATGACCCTCTCCCCATCCAAGGCGATTTTTCTATACTATTTCATCACGATCCAATCTGAAATAATTATCTCATATTTTTGGATTCCATCCAATACGATTTTACCCATTTTTTACATCTCCAATGCGTGTGACCCATTAGGTTCCCTGTTATATTGGCCACTTAAATTAATAATTAATTTAAGCAAGTTATGAGTGGTATCTAGCAACACATTATGACCCCTAAGTATTCGGAAAGTCAGTGATTTGACTACGATTTTTTCCATAGATAATTTTGATGCAATTAATCATTTCACCATTCTATATCCCACTTGGTTTAAAGTATGGACATGTGTCAACTCCCACTAGGCTGACTATATCACATCAAGTCCAAGTAATATTAGTTTTTGTCTCTAAGACTAATTACTCTGTTAGATATATCATTGAATCTTCATGACATTTCCACTCTGCCCAAAGATTCCATAGTAATGACCCCGATAATAGGCCATGGGTATACACTCCTTCTATTAGGATTGATGAATCTTTTATTGGTTACCCAATTATGTTCGAATACCTCAAGTTGTAGCCAATTACCACCCTATTAGCAACCTCCCTGAGACAATAAGGAATAGTATCAAAAGACAGAATCAGTATCTATGATATCCTTAAGTACCTCAAGTGTAGGGATACTTGCACCATTGCTACGATGAGACTATCATTGACATTTGATTAGATTAGCCATATGATTATATCATAATAGGTCATCCAATATACTTAGATGCACTTAGCAAGCATCCACATGTTAACTCTAAACATCTCATATTTACAGATTATGAGATCTACTACTTGATCCAATCAAGGAGTATGATATGTGCTTGTCTGTTTGGATTAACAATGTCTCATCTCATTAATCCTATGACTAGGGATAATTTATATACTAACATAATTACATATGATAAAAATCTCAATATCATAATCTCATCATGATTTCTTTCATGCTATGTTATGTACCAATGACTTCATTAATTAATTTAAGATCACTGTCAATTCATCTATCAAATGAATATCAAATTAATGAAAATGTCTTTTATTAATCAAATAAAGTTTTACAATAAGTACTAAAGATGATTGCCTTTAGTGCACTTTTCTAATAAGCACATGGTTCATACTTTGAACCAAATGAGGTATAACTTGGTGAAAGGATTAATTGCATGGTAATTATCTATGGAAGGGTTTATAGTCAGACCATTGAATTTTTGGTCAATTGGGGGTCATGATATGTTGCTAGATACTGCTCATGATCTACTTTAAATCACATGATGATTTGAGCTACCAATATAATTAGAAACCTAATGGGTCACATGCATAGAAGGAATAAAGAAAATGTGAAATGGGCGTTGGATTGGATCCAAAAACATGAGAGAAAATGTTTCACAAAAGAGTTTTCCGTGTGAAAGATAAAAGGATGCATCATGTGAGTGCAATAGAATGAAGCCTTATTGTTGCACATGCAAGGGCATCCTCATTCCTGCGACAACAAGCCACCTACTGCATTCGCAGATGCAATGTTAATATGATGCAATTGTTGCACATTCTCTACATTTTAATTTTAATTCAATGAAATGTTAATATGATGATATTAGATATTTTTTATGATAATTAAAAGGTTTGAATATGATTTAAACATGAAATTTGAAATTTGATTCTATTGTAGCCAATTAAGTTTTGTCATGGGGCTGTTTGATTTGGTTTATTAATTTGATTGTTCAAACATGTTTAAGACATATTTATAATTTTTTTTAAGGTCTGGACAACCACATGACCATATTTAGAATGTGTTTCAGGTTTGAAGTTAGATTATGTCCATAATCATGACCATATAATTAGTGTAATTATCTTATATATCTATATGTGTTGAATGGATATATTATACATGTAACATCACATCTTATACATTTGAGTTCAACCTATCCCTGTATCAATTAATCATATATAGCATGCTGGAAAGACAAAATATCCTGTTAACAATGGTAGTAAATTTTTTTTCATATCCTGTAATCTCATTCAATGACTCTGCAAGTCAACACTGAGGCTTTCATCATAATACGATATATCACATATATTAAAATATAAACTTTACACATGAGTATTTACGAGTTGATTTTATTTATACATTTTTAAAATCCATTCCAAACTGACTCTACATATTCAACCATATAAATACAAAATGCAGATGACATATTTTTATGCTTGTGTGGAATGTAAGGAGAGAGAGTGATGAGGCTCGGCCAGTGACCTGTGCTCCATGTCTTTTATATGCTACTCAAAATGAGCTATCACTTTTCTTGACCTGAAAAATGATGCAAATTGATGAGTTGCGGCTCAGTGAGAATAACCATCAAATGAGCTCTAAAGTACCGAACAACTCATAATAATAACTCACAAATCCAATACATACCATGTATTCCATTCCATTCATCAATATCATATAAATATCAATAAAGTTGAAACATATAATCATTACTCCTTACGTATGCAAATGCATTGCTTATTTCATTTTGTTGTGACTAAGTTAAACAGACATTGCCCCGGGTTTCCATGTGATCATTTGCATTTGCTAGCTAGCTTGATCATTTGTTTCATTTGCACATTTGTTGGGCCATAGGCTTCTTCTTTTGTTTTACAATATCGATTAACTAGTCACAACACCTTTTTAGTCCATATGCATATGCACTTGTATTTAAGCATTCATCAACCATTGCATCTTTTATCATATACAACGAATTTGAGTGTTTTTCTTTAAAGTGAGGCAGATTTGCATCTCTTTGTTACCTTTAGGAATTAGTTACTTATCAAGTGATATTGCTTGTGGCGTGGCTATTCTTATTAAATCTTATAATCTTGGTTCTTTGCTACATTGGTTAGCTTTGGGTCAGATTCAATCTATGATCACCATAGCTTAAGGTTTGTTTACCTTGTCTTGTTGAGGGGTTTCAAGGCACGGTCTTTGGGGTTCTACATCAGTTTGGTATCAGAGCTTTTGGTTAGGTAATCATTATCTATCCTTTAAAATTGCTTTCTAGTTGTTAATTTAGCTAGATTTAAATTCTGTCATTGGAGGTACCTTAGGAAAAATTTCAGCCATAAAGAAGTAAAATTGCAAATTTGGATTTCTTTTCAATTCATGATATGTTTGAGGTTTATTAAGCATTAGTTTAGTGTTATTTGATAAAAAAAAAACAAAAAAAAAAGAGGAAAAAGAAAAAAAAATTCAGAATTTCGAATTTAGCACCAAAATTGTGAAAAGTGTGCTATTTTGAGCTTCAAGTTGAAATCTTGTGATTATTGATTGCTGGAATTGTTTGGTATTATCATAAACTACTGCAATCCAAGTTAAATAATTGGTTTTGAGGTTGAAAAGTACAACTTTTGAATTCAGGTACCCTAGTGATCATGTTGAGCATTGATTTGATCTTGAGAAATTGAACTTATCTATTAAATATACCTTGAGTTCTTACTGATTGGTGATAAATTAAGGTTGAATAAGGGTTAAATTGGCTACTCACTAGGAGGAAACCGGCTCTGATTTTTATTCCATACTGTCTAATTTTTGTGCTCTTAAGTTTTCATTCTTTTAATTCTGTCCTTTTTGCATCTAATTATATTAGTTAAGTCTAATTTGCATTCTTAGATTTAATTTGAACAAAAATCAGTAGCGTACACCTATTTGCATTCGTGTATAGCTTTAGATATAATTAATTTCTTTCACATCAGTTTGCTTCTAGACTTTGTTCCATTCATTCTTGTTAGGATTCATTGTTAATTCTTAGCATAGATCACTTGCATATTGTTTGATTTTGTTTCTGGTTCTTACTTGTAATTTTGAGATTCAAAATTTGAGTGGTAAAAGGCAAGAGTGGTGAGCTTAAAAGAGGGTAAAAGCCATTATTTGTGTGAAACACGAGTGGTATATAGTCTGTTTTGAGAGAAACACGTGAGGGAGTGATTGTGAGGTCCTTTTACTTCATTATTACTTTCTTGAATTACTAACCATGTCTAAGGGAAGTATGAGGAGCAGTAGTGGACATGTGGAACATGGTGATTATGTGCCAACGGATGTTGTTCAATCTTACATTCAAATATTGGAGGTAAAGATTGGAAAAATTATAGACAAGATGGAGAGACAAAATGAGCAAATTGAATATTTGAAACAGCAAAGTATCTTTAACACAAGAAGATCAAGAGAGGGGTCTCGATCTCAAAGCATTATGAGGTTTCAATCTTATGAAGAAAAAGAGTATTTTGAATATTATGATAATGATAGACAAAGAAGAGAAAGAAAGAAAGACAAAGCATCTTCGATGAGTGCCTTTCAAAAAGAAATGGACAAGATGCGTGCTAGGATCGATAGGTGGGGGCATGAAGAGAAATATAATGAAATGAAGAATTATTATCCAAGAAGGTGTGAAATTCAAAAATCAAATTTGCATTATGAATTTGATTTTGTTCCTAATTTTAAAATGGTGGATGATGGTAATAATAAAATTCATGAGGATATTAATGATGCTCATACTAGTGAAGTTGAAATTGTAGGTGAGAGTATTGATTCTATTTCACTAGAAGAAGTTAATGGTGTTAGTGTTATTGAGAGTATTGCAATTGAGAGTGAAAACATCATTCAAGATGAATTTATGGCTAATGATAGTGAATCCATGGAGGTAAGTAATGAACATGACTTGGATGAGCTTGAGGGAGTAACGGTGAATGAAATTGAGATGAAGGAAAGGGCTGTTTATGGAGAAGCTAAAGAGAGAATTGAGAGAGATGAGGTTTTGAGGGATGAAAGTGTTAGTAATGAGCAAAGAGGGAAAATAGTGAATTTGTGTGAAAAGGAGAAAGAGATGAAAAGTAAATTTTTTACTAACAATTTTAATTATCCTTTGCTTCGTGTTGTGCATTTTTCTTTTGATGTAGGCAAAGATTCGAGGGCGAATCTTCTTGAGGAAAGGGGGAATGATGTATGCACGGGAACCATAATTGAAGGATATGAACGTCAATATTTTGTCAATGGAGAGGAGCAATCTTATATCATTGAAATAGACCGAAAAGGAGTTCAAAATCCCATTCAAATGATCCAAATTAATGTAGGGCGTATTCCAAGTCATAAAAGGCAGCATTGGAGCATTTGTTGCTATATTGGGCCTAAAATTCACAATCAAGCTTATGGGCCAATAATACACAAAGGGAAGCCTAAATTCAAGATCAAGGGAGTCTTTCATGAAGATTCAATTCAAATGGGCTAAACAAGACAAAGTCCATAAAATTGAAGATTACAAGTCATGTGCAAATCATGTGCTAGGAGTCATGTGCCAAACATGTGCAAGACATGTGCCATCCATGTGGAAGACATCATGTGCCAACCATGTGCTCAAGATCATGTGCCATGCATGTGCCTATTTATGGGATTTGGGCTTAACTTGTAATTGGGCTTAATTATGTATGTGGGCTGCCTAATTTAAATTACCTTAGGCTTTAATTAGTGATAGACATGTGGGCCAAAGAAATAAAGCCCAACCACCACTTGTCTTATTTTAAAAGGATTTAATTAGTGTCCTAATCCAAGTAGGACTCTACTTTTTAGAATTTGAGTTAGAATATGGCTGTACATTTAGGAGTTGAGTTAGAATAGGATTTAGTTATCCTTTACCATAAAGGATTCAAAGACTTAGGGCTATAAATACTCATATAGGCTTCTTTTACAAGACATCAATGAATCAATGAATGAATCAATGAATAAAAACGAATTTGAGTGTTTTTCTTTAAAGTGAGGCAGATTTGCATCTCTTTGTTACCTTTAGGAATTAGTTACTTATCAAGTGATATTGCTTGTGGCGTGGCTATTCTTATTAAATCTTATAATCTTGGTTCTTTGCTACATTGGTTAGCTTTGGGTCAGATTCAATCTATGATCACCATAGCTTAAGGTTTGTTTACCTTGTCTTGTTGAGGGGTTTCAAGGCACGGTCTTTGGGGTTCCGCATCACAAAGGGCTAGCAATTAAGGATAATCCATCAATAAATCTGCGATAGTATCCGGCTAAACCCAAAAAATATGCATTTCTGAAATATTTTTAGGAGCTTCCCAATTTACCATGGCCTCAATTTTCTTTGGGTCAACCTCTATGCCCTTACACTACACCACATGTCCAAGAAACACCAAATGATCTAACCAGAATTCACATTTACTCAATTTGGCATATAATTGTTTCTCCCTCAAAGTTTGCAACACAACTTTTAAATGTTCATGTTCTCCCCTATTATTTGAGTACACCAATATATGATCAATAAATACTATCACAAACCTATCCAGATATGGTTGAAACACCTTATTCATTAATGTCATAAATGCAGCTGGAGCATTAGTCAACCCAAATGGCATTACTAAAAATTCATAATGTCCATACCTGGTTCGAAAGGCAGTCTTTGGAACATCCGCTTCTGCTACCTTGAGCTGGTAATAGCCTGATTTCAAATCAATCTTGGAGAATATTTAGGCTCTTTGCAACTGGTCAAACAAATCATCTATTCTGGGCAACAAATATTTGTTCTTCACTGTCATTTTGTTCAGTTGCCTGTAATCGATGCACATTCTCATTGTTCCATCTTTCTTTTTAACAAATAATACTGGAGCTCCCCAAGGTGATACAGTAGGTCTAATATACCATTTGTCAAGTAACTCCTGCAATTGGGCCTTCAGTTCTTTCAACTCAACTGGGGCCATTCTGTAGGGTGACCTTGATATTGGTGCTGTTCTTGGTACTAGTTCAATAGTGAATTCTATCTCTCTATCTGGTGGTAAACCAGGTAGATCATTTGGGAATACATCAGCAAATTCTTTTACCACTGGTATATTTTCAAGCAAGCTATCAGTGGTTCTAGTATCAGTCACATATGCCAAATATGCTTCACATCCCCCTTTGATCATTCGAAATGCCTTTACAGCTGAGACTAGACATGTAGGCACAAGTTTTCTTTCACCTATAAATACTACCCTTGGCTGGTTTGGTGATTCCAAAATTACTTCCTTAGTAAAGCAATTCACTATTGCATGATGTCTAGTTAACCAGTTCATTCCCAGTGTCACATCAAATTCATATATTGGCAATAAAATTAGATCAGCTATTAACTCAGCTCTATCAATGCATATCAGGCAATTCACGTCAGACATTATTCACAACTACCACTGTTCCCAATGGAGTACTCACATTTATGTCAATCCCCAAAGGCTCATGCATTTGATGCAGTTTAGATGCCATATACAATGATATAAATGAATGAGTGGAGCCTGGGTCAATCAATGCATATGCTAACATATCATAAATGTAAATATTACCGGTAGGAGCATCCACCGCCTCCTGTCTAGTCATAGCAAACACCCTGGCCTGAGTAGGGGGTCTAGAACTCTGACCTTCAGATCTGGTTATTCCTCTGCCCATTGTACCAGTCCTGCCCCTGCCTCCTCCTCTGCCCTGTGTCCCACTAGTAAGGTAGACCCTCGGTGCCTCAACTGTAGTCTCAGAAACTCCTCTACCTCTACTAGTCTCTGCTAGTTTGGCTCTTTCCAGATAGTCTCTATACATGTGCTCCATCGATCCACAGAAATAACATGCTCCTGTGAGCCTTCTACATTCGCCCGTATGTTGTCTACCACAATGACTACATGTGAGCCTCTGTTCAATATATTGGCTTTGCCCTCTGCCTGGGTAAGAGAAAGTCGTGCCTCAACCTCTAGAACTGGAGTACCCACTTCTGTTACCAGACTGTGCAGACATATATCTACCTCTTTTTCCCGACCTTCTGCTAGACTCACCAAAGAACTCACGTGTTGCCCTTTTAATTTGTTTCTCCCCAGCTTCTTTCATTAACCGTTCAGCTCTGATTGCAGTAGCTCTGAGTCGGGTATAATTATCAAGATCAGTAGTCTTGATTATGTTTCTGATCTCATATTTGAGGCCCTCCTCAGACTTCCTGCATTTGTCTCTTTCAGTAGAGACCATAAAGGTGGCATAGTGGGAAAGTTTATTAAACTGTACTTCATACTCTGCAACAGACATGTTCCCCTATTTTAAATTCAGGAATTCCTTCCTCTTCTCATCTTTATATGCCTCAGGTATGTAATTGTTCTGAAATTCCTGGAGGAAATCATTCCATGTCAAAACCGGTGGATGTGCATCACTGTCGGGGATTGTCTCCCACCATTCGTAAGCATTGCCTTGAAGCAAAGATACAGCATAATCGAATTTCTCCTCTGGAGTGCATCTCATCATATTCTGTATCTTCTGTGTCCTTTTCAGCCATGTCTCAGCTTCTGCTGGGTCTGTTATGCCATTGAAATCAGTTGCACCATGTTTCCTCAGCTTATCATAACGTCTTTCCTTGACATTTCAGGACCATGCACTTCCTGATCTGGGTGTTCATAGGGTGCCTCTGCATGAGATGACTGTGATGCATGTGTTGGAGCTCTAGCTCCTAGTGCTGGTTGATCTCTACGTAAATGAGGTGATGCCTCATAAGAATGCATTTCGGCCGGCCTCTCCCTCCTTGGAGAATCATGTCTTATGATGTCCCTAAAATAAATGAAATTATGTCACTACATAATGTTCAACACATATGATGCATATGTTATCATGCTCTTATGCATATGCATGTTCCCATGGAACCTATCCCTACTTTGATACCAAAAATGTAACCCCACATCTTATACATTTGAGTTCAACGTATTCTTGTATAAATTAATCACATATAGCATGCTAGAAAGACAAAATATCCTGTTAACAATGGTAGTAAATTTTTTTTCATATCCTGTAATCTCATTCAATGACTCTGCAAGTCAACACTGAGGCTTTCGCCACAATACGATAAATCACATATATTAAAACATAAACTTTACAAAAATATTTACGAGTTGATTTTGTTTATACATTTTTAAAACCCATTCCAAACTGACTGTACATATTCAACCATATAAATACAAAATGTAGATGACATATTTTTATGCTTGTGTGGAATGCAAGGAGAGAGAGTGATGAGGCTCGGCCAGTGACATGTACTCCATGTCTTTTATATGCTACTCAAAATGAGCTATCACTTTTGTTTATCTGAAAAATGATGCAAATTGATGAGTTGCGGCTCAGTGAGAATAACCATCAAATGAGCTCTAAAGTACCGAACAACTCATAATAATAACTCACAAATCCAATACATATCATGTATTCCATTCCATTTATCAATATCATATAAATATCAATAAAGTTGAAACATATAATCATTACTCCTTACGTATGCAAATGCTTTGCTTATTTCATTTTGTTGTGACTAAGTTAAACAGACATTGCCCCGGGTTTCCATGTGAACATTTGCATTTGCTAGCTAGCTTGATCATTTGTTTCATTTGCACATTTGTTGGGCCATAGGCCTCTTCTTTTGCTTTACAATATCGATTAACTAGGCACAACGTGTAACATCCTTGACCTTCCCCACATGCATTTCATTGAACATAAGCATCTTGCATACAATTCAATTGAACACGTGCATTTCATACGTATTTTTGTAGGAACAAGTTTATGACACGCACTAGCTACGTGTCCAAGTATTTGGCACTTGTATCGAGTCACACTTGTGTAATTATAACCTAAATGAGGATAACAAAGTATTAGAAATGAATTGAATAAGGTGACTAAATTAATGTAAGCAAAATGATAAGATTAAGATTAGTAAACATTTACATTGCTAATTTAGTTAAATGGGGCCAAATGATTAAGTTGTATTATTGTGTGAATTAGTGGAATTATAAATATATGTAAATAATAATAATAATAATAATAATATAGACAAAATAAAATGAAAATGACACAAAAGAGAAATAGAAGAGAAGAGAAAAGAGAAGAGAAAAAGAGAAAAGAGAAAATGACAAAATGACAAAAAACAAGTTTGCTTTATCTTCATCTTTCTTCCCCATTTCTGCCTTCTTTTCCAGCCCGACTTCTTCTTAATTTTCCTCCATTTCAGAATTCAATTCTTCCTTGTTTCACTTAGTTTTTGAAGCTAATTGATCCCTTGCAAGGTTGTTCTTGGTAAGTAATCAATTCTTATTGCTATAGGGTTGATTTGAGTTGCTTAGGTTCATTAATAGGCACTGATTTGCACCCCGATTTGGATATTAATAGAAATTGATTCTGGAAAAGTGTAAAACCTAAAAGTTATTCCTTTATGTCTTAGATTTGTGAATATGTAAACAGGTTTGCAAGATCTTATGTATAGGAAGAGATATGCTCTATTTACTGAAACCGGTCAGGGTGTGAACCCTAACCAAGTTAGCTACTGTGTGCTTTGATTTTGAATATGTTAAAGTCATTATTTGAAGTATATCAAAACATCAAAATTGCAGATATATGTGTTTTGTATCTGTATACCAAATTTTGGGTTCTTAGGTCTTGTAAAGATTTAGTTATGGGGAATGGAACCATGACTGTTCTATGGTTTGAACTTCCTACAGAGTACCCTGGGCAGATCCAGTACATTGTTTGGCTACTTTGAGCTTGTTCGAGCTAGATTCTGTAAATTCTCAAAACCTTAAAGTTATAGGTATATGGCTTATCTAAATTGTGGTACTAATTTCAGCTTCATTGGTTATGTATAGACTAATATCTGGCCTTTGGAATTCATACTGTTCCGGAAGCCAATTATATTCTGAACCAGTAAAATGTTTGTTATATTTTGAAGCCTATAGAGACATAATTGATAAAAGTTGTAAACATGAAAAATGTTCCATATGCACCCTTATAAGTGTCTGTAAATGTTCATTAAAATAGGACTTATAGATGATAAGTTATGATGAAACCAAATGAGTACCCTGAAACTTCCTAAAGGCAGAAAATATAGCAGAAAACAGAACACCCTTAGAAATTCCACAAATTATTGTACAATGATCCAATTGGTCTGAAATTTTAATATGTTCTATAATTATATGTTATATTTAATTAGGAATAAGAATCCGATTAATGGGTCGAGTATAGAAAAAGTTATATGCTAAAAAGTCCCATAAGGTCACACTGCCTCATAGGAAAAATCTTAACTATTGACATGAACAATGCATATTAATTTGTTTAAGCCACATTAAGTCTCCGTAATCATGAGTTAATCGATTATGTTTTCATATTCAGCTCACAACATATAGGAGATCCACAAGGAGTGGATAGACAATAAGTTAGGGGTCGGAATCAAAGGAGAACGGTGAGTCTAAATATCGATTGAATTCTTTAGTGCAAATGAATGTTGCTTGCTATGTGATTCATATGATTGTCATGATTGGTCCTTGATAATGTAATGTTGGATAATTTGTGACATCGTGGTACATATAAATGGTATACTTGTGGTATATTTGAAGTATATGTTTGACATATGTGATATATATACATGGTATATGTATAGTATATGCAAGGCATATGTGTGGCATATGAGGTATATATGTGGTATATGTATATTATATGTGATAAGATACAATGGTTGATGAATGCTTAAAAACAAGTGCATATGCATATGGACTAAAAAGGTGTTGTGACTAGTTAATCGATATTGTAAAGAAAAAGAAGAGGCCTATGGCCCAACAAATGTGCAAATGAAACAAATGATCAAGCTAGCTAGCAAATGCAAATGCAAATGTTCACATGGAAACCCGAGGCAATGTCTGTTTAACTTGGTCACAACAAAATGAAATAAGCAAAGCATTTGCATACATAAAGAGTAATGATTACATGTTTCAACTTTATTGATACTTATATGATACTGATGAATGGAATGGAATACATGGTATATATTGGATTTGTGATTTATTACTATGAGTTGTTTGGTACTTTAGAGCTCATTGGATGGTTATTCTCACTGAGCCGCAACTCATCAATTTGCATCATTTTTTAAGTAAAGAAAAGTGATAGCTCATTTTGAGTAGTGTATAGAAGACATGGAGCACAGGTCATTGGCCGAGCCTTATCACTCTCTCTCCTTGCATTCCACACAAGCATGAAAACATGTCATCTGTATTTTTGACTTATATGTTTGAATATGTATTATCACTCTAGATTAGTTTTGAAATGTATAAATGGAAGCAACCCATGTTCCTTCGGATGTGAAGTTTATATTTTAATATATCTGATATATCGTATTATGGTTTTTAATGTTGACTTGAAAAGTCATTGAGTGATATTACATGATATAAGACTTGCAAAGTCATTGAATGGAATTACAGGATATAAGACTTGTAAAGTCATTAGTTGATTTTACGGGATATGATATGAAAAAAAAAATTACTACCACTGTTATCAGGGTATTTTCTCTTTCCAACATGCAGTATGTGATTATTTGATACAAAAATAGGTTATACTTAAATGCATATGATGTGGTGTTACATTTTTGGTATCAGAGCAGGGATAAGTTCCATGGGAACATGCATATGCATAAGAGCATGATAACATATGCATCCTATGTATTGAACATTATGTAGTAACATAATTTCATTTATTTTAGGGACATCATAAGATATAATTCACCAAGGAGGGAGAGGCCGGCCGAAATACATTCTTATGAGGCATCACCTCATTTACATAGAGATCAACCAGCACTAGGAGCTAGAGCTTTAGCACATGCATCACAGTCATCTCATGCAGAGGCACCCTATGAACACCCAGATCAGGAAGTGCATGGTCCTGAAATGTATAAGGAAAGACATTATGACAAGCTGAGAAAACATGGTGCAACTGATTTCAATGGCACAACAGACCCAGCAGAAGCTGAGACATGGCTGAAAAGGACACAGAGGGTACTGAATATGATGAGATGTACCCCGGATGAGAAATTCGATTATGCAGTATCCTTGCTGCAAGGAAATGCTTATGAATGGTGGGAGACAGTCCCCGACAGTGATGCACAACTACCGGTGTTGACATAGAATGATTTCCTCCTGGAATTTCAGAACAATTACATGCCTGAAGCATATAAAGATGAGAAGAGGAAGGAATTCCTGAATTTGAAACAGGGGAATATGTCTGTTGCGGAGTATGAAGTACAGTTTAATAAACTTTCCCACTATGCCACCTCCATGGTCTCTACTGAAAGAGACAAATGTATGAAGCTTGAGGAGGGCCTTAAATATGAGATCAGAAATAGAATCACGACTACTGATCTTGGTAATTATGCCAGACTCAGAGCTGCTGCAATCAAAGCTGAATGGTTAATGAAAGAAGCTGGGGAGCAACATATTAAAAGGGCAGCACGTGAGTTCTTTGGTGAGTCTAGCAGAAGGTCGGGAAAAAGAGGTAGATATATGCCTGTACAGTCTGGCAACAAAAGTGGGTACTCCAGTTCTAGAAGTCGAGGCATGACTTTCTCTTACCCAGGCAGAGGGCAGAGCCAATATGTTGAACAGAGGCCCACATGTAGTCATTGTGGTAGACAGCATACGGACGAATGTAGAAGGCTCATAGGAGCATGTTATTTCTGCGGATCTATGGAGCACATGTATAGAGACTGTCCAAATAGAGCCAAACAAGCAGAGGTAGAGGAGTATCTGAGACTACAGTTGAGGCACTGAGGGTCTACCCTACTAGTGGGACATAAGGCAGAGGAAGAGGCAGGGGCAGGACTAGTACGATGGGCAGAGGAGTGACCAGATCTAAAGGTCAGAGTTCTAGACCCCCTACTCAGGCCAGGGTGTTTGCTATGACTAGACAGGAGGCGGTGGATGCTCCTACCGGTAATATTTACATTTATGATATGTTAGCATATGCATTGATTGACCTCGGCTCCACTCATTCATTTATATCATTGTATATGGCATCTAAACTGCATCAAACACATGAGCCTCTGGGAATTGACATAAATGTGAGTACACCATTGGGAACAGTGGTAGTTGTGAATAATGTCTATCGTGATTGCCTGATATGCATTGACAGAGCTGAGTTAATAGCTGATATGATTTTATTGCCAATATATGAATTTGATGTGATACTGGGAATGGACTGGTTAACTAGACATCATGCAATAGTGAATTGCTTTACTAAGGAAATAATTTTGGAATCACCAAACCAGCCAAGGGTAGTATTTCTAGGTGAAAGAAAACTTGTGCCTACATGTCTAGTCTCAGCTGTAAAGGCATTCGGAATGATCAAAGGGGGATGTGAAGCATATTTGGCATATGTGACTGATACTAGAACCACTGATATCTTGCTTGAAAATATACCATTGGTAAGGGAATTTGCTGATGTATTCCCATATGATCTACCTGGTTTACCACCAGATAGAGAGATAGAATTCACTATTGAACTTGTACCAGGAACAACACCAATATCAAGGTCACCCTACAGAATGACCCCAGTTGAGTTGAAAGAACTGAAGGCCCAATTGCAGGAGTTACTTGACAAAGGGTATATTAGACCTAGTATATCACCATGGGGAGCTCCAGTGTTATTTGTTAAAAAGAAAGATGAAACAATGAGATTGTGCATCGATTATAGGCAACTGAATAAAATGACGGTGAAGAACAAATATCCATTGCCTAGAATAGATGATTTGTTTGACCAGTTGCAAGGAGCCCAAATATTCTCCAAGATTGATCTGAAATCAGGTTATTACCAGCTGAAGGTAGCAAAAACGGATGTTCCAAAGGCTGCCTTTCGAACTAGGTATGGGCATTATGAATTTTTAGTAATGCCATTTGGATTGACTAATGCTCCAGCTGCATTTATGGCTTTAATGAATAAGGTGTTTCAACCATATTTGGATAGATTTGTGATAGTATTTATTGATGACATATTGGTGTACTCAAAGAATAGGGAGAACATGAACAACATTTAAAAATTGTGTTGCAAACTTTGAGAGAGAAACAATTATATGCCAAATTGAGTAAATGTGAATTCTGGTTAGATCATTTGGTGTTTCTTGTCGTGTAAGGGCATAGAGGTTGACCCAAAGAAAATTGAGGCTATGGTAAATTGGGAAGCTCCTAAAAATGTTTCTGAAATGCGTAGTTTTTTGGGTTTAGTCGGATACTACCGCAGATTTGTTGATGGATTCTCCTTAACTGCTAGCCCTTTGACTAAATTGTTGAGAAAGAATGTGCCTTTCATGTGGACTTCTGAATGTCAAAGGAGTTTTGATGAACTAAAACATAGGCTAACCTCAACACCAGTGTTAACTATCCCTATAGGTATAGGTGGGTTTACAGTATATAGTGATGCTTCTCACCAAGGCTTGGGATGTGTGTTGATGCAACATGGTAAGGTGATAGTTTATGCATCCAGACAACAGAGACCACATGAGATCTCATATCCAGTGCATGATTTAGAACTGGCTGCAGTCGTATTTGCATTGAAGATTTGGAGGCATTATCTCTATGGTGAGACATTCCAGATCTTCATAGACCATAAAAGCTTAGGTTATTTGCTGACACAAAAGGAGTTAAACATGAGGCAAAGACGATGGTTAGAGTTGTTAAAAGATTATGACTGTACAATTGAATACCATCCAGGGAAAGCCAATGTGGTAGCAGATGCATTGAGTAGAAAGGCTACTGGTAGTGTAGCTCACTTGCAAGTATCCTCTTTTCCATATTTGATTCAATTATGATCTATGAATGTTGAATTAAATATACATGATGAAGGATCACTGATTGCTACTCTTCAAGTCAGACCTATACTAAAGGAGAGGATCAAAGAAGCACAAAGCAAAGATCCTAAATTGTGTGAGAAAATTGAATCAGTAAGGCAGGGAAACAGTAAAGATTTTCAATTGCAGGATGATGTACTGATGTTAAAATCACGCATATGTATTCCAGACACTGAGAACTTGCGTCAGAAAATAATGGAAGAGGCACACAATGCACCATATGCAATGCACCCAGGGATGACAAAGATGTATCACAGTTTAAGGCCTCATTACTGGTGGCCAAGAATGAAGAAAGATATAGCAGAATATGTTTCCAAATGCTTGACATGTCAGCAGATTAAAATTGAACATCAGGCACCAGTTGGTAAACTACATCCATTGCCAGTGCCAGAATGGAAATGGGAAAGAATAACGATGGATTTTGTCTATGGATTGCCAAGAACCCCACGGAAAAATGATGCAGTATGGGTAATTGTTGATAGACTAACCAAGTTAGCACATTTTCTACCTATTAGATGGGGGTGTACACTCGAGAGTTTGGCAAAATTATATGTGAATGAGATAGTCAGATTGCATGACATTCCAGTATCCATTGTGTCTAATAGAGATCCACGGTTTACTTCACATTTTTGGGTGAGTTTACAAGATGCATTGGGAACAAAATTGAATTTCAGCACTGCATTCCACCCAAAGACTGATGGATAATCTGAAAGGACTATACAGACATTGGAAGAAATGCTTAGGGCATGTTCTATAGAATTCAGAGGTGCTTGGGATGAATATATAACATTGATTGAATTTTCTTACAATAACCAGTATCATAGCAGTATCCAGATGGCACCATATGAGGCATTGTATGGCAGAAAGTGCCGAAGCCCCATCATTTGGGATGAAGAAGGAGCACGTGCATTAGAAGGGCCAAAGATAGTGCAAGACACAGTAGATAAGATCAAGGTTGTCAAGAACAAGCTAAAGGCAGCCCAAGATAGACAGAAAAGTTACGCTGATCAGCATAGAAGGGAGATGGAATACGAGTCAGGTGAAAAGGTGTTTCTTCATGTATCTCCATGGAAAGGGATAATCCGATTTGGCAAGAAGGGTAAATTGAGCCCAAGATACGTAGGGCCTTATGAAATTCTTGAGAAGATTGGTCCATTGGCTTATAGGTTGGCTTTACCACCCGAGATGGCTCAGATACATAATGTGTTTCATGTGAGCATGCTTAGAAGATACAGGTTAGATCCTACACATGTACTTAAAGATCAAGCCATTGAGATTGCAGATGACATGAGTTATGTTGAGGAACCAGTGCAAATCATTGGATACAAGAGTAAACAGCTAAGAAACCGAGAAATACCTTTGATTAAGAAGAGGCAACATGGAAAATATAAGAAAATATGAAAAAGCAATATCCACACTTGTTTCCAGGTATTAAATTTCGAGGACGAAATTTTTAAAAGGAGGGGAGAATTGTAACATCCTTGACCTTCCCCACATGCATTTCATTGAACATAAGCATCTTGCATACAATTTAATTGAACACGTGCATTTCATATGTATTTTTGTAGGAACAAGTTTATGACACGCACTAGCTACGTGTCCAAGTATTTGGCACTTGTATCGAGTCGCACTTGTGTAATTATAACCTAAATGAGGATAACAAAGTATTAGAAATGAATTGAATAAGGTAACTAAATTAATATAAGAAAAATGATTAGATTAAGATTAGTAAACATTTACATTGCTAATCTAGTTAAATCGGGTCAAATGATTAAGCTGTATTATTGTGTGAATTAGTAGAATTATAAATATATGTAAATAATAATAATATAGACAAAATAAAATGAAAATGACACAAAAGAGAAATAGAAGAGAAGAGAAAAGAGAAATGAGAAGAGAAAAGAGAAGAGAATAAGAGAAAATGAGAAAATGACAAAAAACAAGTTGGCTTTATCTTCATCTTTCTTCCCCATTTCTGCCTTCTTCTCCAGCCCGACTTCTTCTTCATTTTCCTCCATTTTAGAATTAAATTCTTCCTTGTTTCACTTAGTTTTTGAAGCTAATTGATCCCTTGCAAGGTTGTTCTTGGTAAGTAATCAATTCTTATTGCTATAGGGTTGATTTGAATTGCTTAGGTTCATTAATAGGCACTGATTTGCACCCCGATTTTAATATTAATAGAAATTGATTCTGAAAAAGTGTAAAACACAAAAGTTATTCCTTTATGTCTTAGAGTTGTGGATATGTAAATATTTTTGCAAGATGTTATGTATAGGAAGCGATATGCTCTATTTACTGAAACCGGTCAGGGTGTGAACCCTAACTAAGTTAGCTACTGTGTGATTTGATTTTGAATATGTTAAAGCCATTATTTGAAGTATCTCAAAACATAAAAGTTGTAGATATATGTGTGTTGTATTTGTATACCAAATTGTAGATTCATAGATCTTGTACATATTTAGTTATAGTGAATGGAACCATGACTGTTACATGGTTTGAACTGCCTACTGAGTGCCCTGGGCAGATCTAGTAACTTGTTTGGCTAATTTGAGCTTGTTAGAGCTAGATTATGTAAATAATAAAAACATTAAAGTTATAGGTATATGTCTTATCTAAATTGTGGTACTAATTGTAGCTTCATTGGTTATGTATAGACTAAGTAAAATGTTTGTTATATTTTGAAGCCCATAGAGACATAATTGATAAAAGTTGTAAACATGAAAAATGTTCCATATGAACCCATATATGTATCTATAAATTTGCATTAAAATGGGACTTATAGATTATAAGTTATGATGAACATAAATGAGTACCCTGAAACTGCCTAAAGGCAGAAAATAGAACACACTTAGAAATTTCAAAAAATATTGTACAATGATCCAATTGGTCTGAAATTTTAATATGTTCTATAATTATATGTTATTTTTAATTAAGAACAAGAATCAGATTATTTGGGCAAGTGTAGAAAAAGTTATAGGCTAAACAGTCCTATAAGGTCACACTGCTTCATAGGAAAAATCTTAACTATTGACATGAACAATGCATATTAATTTGTTTAAGCCACATTAAGTCTCCCTAATCATTAGTTAATCGATTATGTTTTCATATTAGGCTCACAACATATTGGAGACCCATAAGGAGCGGATAGACAATAAGTTAGGGGTCGGAATCAAAGGAGAACGGTGAGTCTAATTATCGATTGAATTCTTTAGTGCAAATGAATGTTGCTTGCTATGTGATTCATATGATTGTCATGATTGGTCCTTGATAATGTAATGTTGGATAATTTGTGACATTGTGGTACATATAAATGGTATACTTGTGGTATATTTGAAGTATATGTTTGACATATGTGATATATATACATGGTATATGTATAGTATATGCAAGGTATATGTGTAGCATATGAGGTATATATGTGGTATATGTATATTATATGTGATAAGATACAATGGTTGATGAATGCTTAAATACAAGTGCATATGCATATGGACTAAAAAGGCGTTGTGACTAGTTAATAGATATTGTAAAGCAAAAGAATAGGCCTATGGCCCAACAAATGTGCAAATGAAACAAATGATCAAGCTAGCTAGCAAATGCAAATGCAAATGTTCACATGGAAACTCAGGGCAATGTCTGTTTAACTTGGTCACAACAAAATGAAATAAACAAAGCATTTGCATACATAAAGAGTAATGATTATATGTTTCAACTTTATTGATACTTATATAATACTGATGAATGGAATGGAATACATGGTATATATTGGATTTGTGATTTATTACTATGAGTTGTTTGGTACTTTAGAGCTCATTGGATGTTATTCTCACTGAGCCGCAACTCATCAATTTGCATCATTTTTCAAGTAAAGAAAAGTGATAGCTCATTTTGAGTAGTGTATAGAAGACATGGAGCATAGGTCATTGGCCGAGTCTCATCACTCTCTCTCCTTGCATTCCACACAAGCATGAAAACATGTCATCTGTATTTTGGACTTATATGTTTGAATATGTATTATCACTCTAGATTAGTTTTGAAATGTATAAATGGAAGCAACCCATAATCCTTCAGATGTGAAGTTTATGTTTTAATATATGTGATATATCGTATTGTGGTTTTTAATGTTGACTTGAAAAGTCATTGAGTGATATTACAGGATATGAGACTTGCAAAGTCATTGAATGAAATTACAAGATATAAGACTTGTAAAGTCATTAGTTGATTTTATGGGATATGATATGAAAAAAAAATTACTACCACTGTTATCAGAGTATTTTCTCTTTCCAACATGCAGTATGTGATTATTTGATACAGAAATAGGTTATACTTAAAATGCATATGGTGTGGTGTTACACAATGCCTTTTTAGTCCATATGCATATGCACTTGTATTTAAACATTCATCAACCATTGCATCTTTATCATATACAACATACATATATTTCATATATACCTCATATGTCACGCATATACCTTGCATATACTATACATATATCATGTATATATATCACATATGTCAAACATATACCTTAAATACACCACAAGTATACCATTTATATGTACCACAATATCATAAATTATCCATCATTACATTATGAAGGACCAATCATGACAATCATATGAATCACATAGCAAGCAACATTCATTTGCACTAAAGAATTCAATTGATAATTAGACTCACCGTTCTCCTTTGATTCCGACCTCTAACTTATTGTCTATCCGCTCCTTGTGGGTCTCCAATATGTTGCAAGCCTAATATGAAAACATAATCGATTAACTCATGATTAGGGAGACTTAATGTGGCTTAAACAAATTAATATGCATTGTTCATATCAATAGTTAAGATTTTTCCTATGAGGCAGTGTGACTATATGGGACTTTTTAGCCTATAACTTTTTCTATACTTGACCAATTAATCGGATTCTTATTCCTAATTACAATTAACATATAAATATATAACATATTAAAATTTCAGACCAATTGGATCATTGTACAATATTTGGTGGAATTTCTAAGTGTGTTCTGTTTTCTACCTTATTTTCTGTCTTTAGGCAGTTTTAGGGTATCCACTTTGGTTCATCATAACTTATAATCTATAAGTCATATTTTAATGAAACGTTACAAACCCTTATATGGGTTCATATGGAATATTTTTCATATTTACAACTTTTATCAATTATGTGTCTATGGTCTTCAAATTATAACACACATTTCACTGGTCCAGAATAGAATTGGCTTTTGGACCAGTATGACTTCCAAAGGCCATAACTTAGTCTATAAATAACATATTAAGATGAACTTAGTACCACAATTTAGCTAAGACATATTCCTATAACTTGAATGTTTTGAAAATGTACAGAATCTAGCTTTAACGATCTCAAATGGGCCAAACAAGTTGCTGGATCTGCCCAGGGCACTCAGTAGCCAGTTCAAACCATGGAACAGTCATGGTTACATTCACCATAACTCCAAATTTACAAGACCTATGAACCTAAAATTTGGCATACATATACATAACGTATATATCTATAACTTTTAGTTTTGAGTTACTTCAAAAATTGGCTTTAACATATCCAAAACTAACAAACACAGTAGCTAACTTACTTAGGGTTTATATCTGGACCAGTTTCTTTACGAAGAGAATATCTCATTCTATACAACACATCTTGGAAAACTATTTACATATCCATAAATACTAGACATAAAGGAACAACCTTTGTGTTTCAAGGTTTTCTAGAATCAATTTCTATTGATATTAAAATCGGGGTGCAAATCAGTGCCTATTAATGAACCTTAGCAACTCAAATCAACCTTATAGCAATAAGAATTGATTACTTACCAAGAACAAACTTTCAAGGGATCAATTAGCTTCAAAAACTAAGTGAAACAAGGAAGAATTGAATTCTGAAATGGAGGAAAATGAAGAAGAAGTCGGGCTGGAAAAGAAGGCAGAAATGGGGAAGAAAGATGAAGATAAAGCCAACTTGTTTTTTGTCATTTTCTCTTTTCTCTTCTTCTCTTCTCTTTTCTCTTCTCTTCTATTTCTCTTTTGTGTCATTTTCATTTTATTTTGTCTATATTATTATTATTATTATTATTATTATTATTATTTACATATATTTATAATTTCACTAATTCACACAATAATACAGCTTAATCATTTGGCCCGATTTAACTAAATTAACAATGTAAATGTTTACTAATCTTAATCTAATCATTTTTCTTACTTTAATTTAGTCACCTTATTCAATTTATTTCTAATGCTTTGTTATCATCATTTAGGTTATAAGGATACACGTGTGACTCGATACAATTGCAAAATACTAGGACACGTAGCTAGTGCATGCCATAAACTTGTTTCTAAGAAAATATGTATGAAATGCACGTGTTCAATTGGATTATATGGAAGATGCATATGTTCAAATGAAATGCATTTGGGTATGCATGTAGGGAAGGTCAAGGATGTTACAATACATGCCAAATTGCCATGATGAGATCTAAATTAAAGAAATCCCTCATTAATAATATTAAGGCCAATACCTTCCATTAATATGGCAAGAACTAGAGTTCTTTTTAGAGTTTGGGTTGTTGGGGCAAACCCAAGCTCACTCTACAAGAATTTGTTCAAATCATTGAAATATGATTTGATGATTAATGGGTCAGCTTTAACTAGTTACATTGGCTTGTTGGGCAAACCCAAGGTCAATGTGAATTAGAGGCAATGTTGGGTAAGTGTACATGATATACACATATTAAGAGTTGATAGCCCAATGATTGAGTAGTTGCATAAAGGATGCAATTAGTATGAGATACCTACCAATTGACCTAAGATGTCTTGTTGGGCAAATCCAAGGTCATTCTTAGTGATGTTGGATACTGACCCACTAGGAGAGCTTTCAACAGATTTTCTCCGATTCATTGTGAAGGTTATGGGTTCATAATAAAAGAGTGGGAGTTATAATGTGTGTTTATTAAAGACCTAATATTCATGCATTTAGTACATTCTATAACATGATCTTTCTTTACATCTAGGTTTCTAGAATCATGTCCTATATCTTGGAAGAGCCGATTCCCTCCCCATCTGCTGATGATGCATTTGTTGATGAACTATTGGCATATAGGAAGCATGTGGATGATAGTGAGTTGGCGAGTCGCATTATTCTCACCTCTATGTCTCCTAAGCTTCAATAGCAGTATGAGAACATGGATGTTTATACCATTATGTATCATCTAAGGGAACATTTTGATGAGCAAGCTTGAAATGAGCGATATGAGATATCTAAGTTGTTCTTCAACTCCAAGATGGTAAAGGGGACATTTCCAATGCAAGGTACATTAAAGATTAAGAAGAAAGGCAGAGAGACAACATCAAAACGAACTTGTTTTCATTGTAGCAAAAGTTGCCAATGGAAGATGAACTATAAGACCTATCTGAAGTCTTTAAAGAAGAAGAAGGATAAGACATCAGATGCACCTTCTACTTTAAGTATTTATGTTATTGAGATTAATATTGTTTCTATTAATAATGCATAGGTATTGGATACCGGATGTGGCTCACACATATGTGCTGATATTCAGGGCCTAAGGAACAATAGACAGCTCAAGAAAGGAGAATCAAACCTATGTGCTAGCAATAGAGCAAGAGTTGCTGCATTAGCTATAGGAATTAATGTATTGACACTTTCTAATGAGCTTGTTTTAGAATTAGACAATTGTTATTATTTTCCAGTTTTAACAAATAATATTATTTTTTGTTTCTTCTTTAAATAGAAAAGGTTTTCATTTAACTATTAATGGCAATGGTTGCTCTATATGGTTGAATGATATTCTTTATGGAACTGGTGCATTATGTAATGAAATTTACATTCTTGACATGTCTAATTCAATCCTCAATATCAATAATAAAAGACAAAAGCTTGATAACCTAAAACCATCATATTTATAGTATTATTGCCTTGGCAATGTAAATGAGAGGCGCTTGACTAAGTTACACAAGAATGGTGATTTAGGGTCATTTGATTATGAATCATATGACACAAGTGAATCTTATTTTTTAGGAAAGATGACAAAATCACCTTTTAGTGGAAAAGGTGAATGTGCCAGTAGGCTATTGGAGTACATACAGATGAATGTGGACCAATGTCAGTGCACGCTAGAAGTGGTTTTATCTACTTCATTACCTTCATTAATGATTATTCACGATATGGGTACTTGCATCTAATGAGAAACAAATTTGAAGCTTTTGAAAAGTTCAAAAACAAAGTAGAGAAACAACTTGACAAAAGTATTAAAACACTTAGATCATATCAAGGTGGAGAATACTTAAGTCAAGAGTTTCAAGGTAATCAAAGAGATAATGGAATTTTATCTTAATGGACTCCACCTTACACACCATAATACAATGGTGTTCCTGAAAGGAGAAACCAAAACTTGTTAGATATGGTGAGGTCTATAATGAGCATTGTAGGTCTGTCTAAGTCTTTTAGGGGTCAAGCACTAGTGACTTCTATTTATATATTTAATAGAGTTCATTCTAAGTCAGTTGATATTACTCCATATGAGATATAAACAAATAAAAGACCTATTCTTTCTCACATGAAAGTATGGGATTGTCCTACTTATATGAAGCGGATAATATCAAACAAGCTAGAAGCTAAGTCTGATAAGTGTCTATTTGTGGGATATCTAAAAGAGTCATTTGGATATCAATTCTACCACCCTTTGGAACAAAATATGTTTTGTTTCAAAGTATGTTGTCTTTTTAGAGAAAGAGTTTCTTCTAAAAGAAGATAGTGGGAGCAAGATTGAACTAAATAAAGTTCAAGATGCCTAAACAGATTCAGATCAACTAACAAAACTCAAATATGTTTTTTCATACCGATGAAGTAACAACTACACCTTTTGAAACACAAGAACTTGATAGATCAAGTAGGATACACACTGTTCTTGAGAGATATGGATTTCTCATAATTGAATAGAATGATGTATTACTCATAGAGAATGATGAGCCTACTACCTATGAAGAAGTTCTGAATATTTCAAAATATGATAGATGGCTAAAAGCCATGTAGTCAGATTAATGTATTCTATGTATGAAAACCAAGTATGGACTTTGGTTGACCCACCTGAAGGGATTAAACCCAATTGGTTCAAATGAGTTTTCAAGAAGAATTGGAAGGTAATGTAGTTACCTATAAAGCTAGGTTGTTACCTAAAGGATATCGTCAAAGACAAGATGTTGGGTATGATGAAACCTTTTCTCTAGTTGTTATGCTCAAATCCATCAGGATACTCCTAGTCATTATAGCTCATTATGATTATGAGATTTAGCAAATGGATGTGAAGAAAACTTTCCTTAATGGAAATCTAAATGAGAATGTGTACATGACACAACATGAGTATCTCATATCTAAGTGATGGAAAAAAGGTATGCAAATTGTAAAGATCCATTCATGGATTGATGCAAGCATCCAATTGTTGGAACATCCGATTTGATGAGACAATCAAAGAGTTCAGTTTCTCACAAAATATGGATGAACCTTGTATTTACAAAAAGGTTAATGGGAGTGCATTCGTATTCCTAGTATTGTATGTAGATGACATACTTCTTATAGGAAACAACGACTCAAATCTTCAATTAGTCAAATTTTGACTTTCTAAGAATTTCTCCATGAAAGACATTGGAGAAGCAACCTATATACTGGGGATTATGATCTATAGAGATAGATTTAAAAGGCTGATTAGTCTTTCTCAATCTACAAACATAGATAAGATATTAAAGAGGTTTAGCATGGAATAATCCGAAAGAGGATTAATTTCTATGACTCATGGGATTACCCTCTCTCTAAGTCCATATGTTCAAAGACACAGGATGAACGAACATGCATGAGTAGGATTCCATATGCTTCGACTATTGGATCTATCATGTATGCTATGTTATGTACTAGACCCAATGTATCATATGCTCTGAATGTCACGAGCAAATATCAGTCAAATCCCAATGAGGGGCATTTGGTGGCTACCAGGAATATCCTTAGGTACTTGAGTAGGACTAAGGATGCATTCTTGGTTTATGGAAATGGTTAAGCGAGTATAAGGATGTCAGCTTCCAAACTAACAATGATGACTCTAAATCCCAATCGGGCTATGTTTTCACATTAAATGGTAGATCAATCAGTTGGAAGAGTTCCAAACAGGAGACAACTGCAGATTCCACAACCGAAGCATATTACATTTCAGCTTCTGAGGTAGCTAAGGAAGTGGTTTGGATGAGGAAATTCATTACAGAGTTAGAAGTGGTTCCAGGAATTATTGATCCAATACCTTTATATTGTGATAACAATGGAGCCATTGAATAAGAAAAGGAACCATAGTCTCATCAAAGATCTAAGCATGTACTCAAATGTTACTATTTGATTCGAGAAATCATAGGTAGACACAATGTAAATATAGAGAAAACTTCCACTGATTAGGATATAGTTGATCCTATCTCTAAGCCCTTTCCCCAAAAGAAATATGATTGTCATGTATTCGCCTATGGTATTATGTATAAAAGCGATTGGCTTTAGTGCAAATGAGAGATTGTTAGAGAGGTGCCCTGATGTAATGATAGTCTTTTATCAATGACAGTCTTTTATCAATGGGGTTGAGCAATCTTATCTCATTGAAATAGACTGAAAAGGAGTTCAAAAGCCTATTCATATGATCCAAATCAATGTAGGGCGTATTCTAAGTCATTGGAGGCAGCATTGGAGCTATAAATGCAAAATTAGGCCTAAAATCCATAATCAAGCTCATGGGCTAATCTACACAAAGGCAAGCCTAAGGTGAAGATAAAAGGAGTCTTTCATGAAGATTAAATTCAAATGGGCTAAACAAGGCATAATCCATAAACCTTGAAGATTACAAGTCATGTGTAAGTCATGTGCAAATCATGTGCTAGGAGTCATGTGTCGAACATGTACAAGACATGTGCCATCCATGTACAAGACATCATATGTCAACCATGTGCTCAAGATCATGTGCCACACATGTGCCTACTTATGGGATTTAGGCTTAACTTATAATTGGGTTTAATTATGTATGTGGGCTGCCTATTTTAATTATCATAAACTTTTAATTAGTGATAGACATGTGGGTCAAAGAAATAAAGCCCAACCCACCACTTGTCTTATTTTAGAAGGATTTAATTAGTATCATGATTCAAGTAGGACTCTACCTTTTTAGAATATTAGTTAGAATATGACTGTACTTTTAGGAGTTGAGTTAGAATAGGACTTAGTTATCTTTTACCATAAAGGATTCAAAGACTTAGGGCTATAAATACTCATATAGGCTTCTTTTACAAGACATCAATGAATGAATCAAAGAATAAAAATGAATTTTAGAGTTTTCTTTAAAGTGAGGTAGATTTGCATCTCTTTATTACTTTTAGGAATTAGTTACTTATCAAGTGATATTGCTTATGGCGTGACTATTCTTAATAAACCATATAATTTTGGTTCTTTGCTACATTAGTTAGCTTTGGGTCAAATTCAATCTATAATCACCATAGCTTAAGGTTTTGTTTACCTTGTCTTTTGTGGGGTTTCAAGGCATGGTCTTTGAGGTTTCGCATCATGCTCTAAAGGCAATCAACTTAGGCACTTGATGTACTCATTTATTATTAATAAAAAAACATTTTCATTATAGGGTATTCATTACGTATGAATTGATATAGATCGTAAACCGTTTAATGAAGTCCTTAGTATATAACATAACATGAAGGAAATCATGATGAGATCATGATGATGAGATTCCTTTCATGTGCAATTGTATTTATACCTAAATGATTCCTAGTTATAGGATTAGCAAGATAGGACATTGTTAATCCGGAAAGACTAACACAGGTTATACTCCTTGACTAGGTCAAAAAATTGATTTCATAAGCTGAAGACATAAGATGTTTAGAGTAATAGATGGAATGGATGCTTACTAGAGTAGTCAAGTATATTAGATGACCTGCTACGAGACAATCACATGGATGTCTATTCAATGTCAGTGATTGTCTCATCTTAGCATTGGTGTAGGTATCTTTAGACTTGAGATGCTCAAGATTATCTTGGATACTGAATTCTATACTTTGACTCTATTCCTTATTGCCTCTAAGAGGTTGCTCATAGGGTGGTGATTGGGTATAACATGAGGTATTCGAAAGTAGTTGAGTAGTTAATAAAGGAAAGATACAAGGAGAGTATACATATGGCCTCTTGTAGAGATCATTACTCAGAAATCCTTAGCCAAGGTGGACATGTCTTAAAGAAGGTCTTCAAGGACATATTTAATAGTGTAATGAGTCTCATAGACTAATTAAAATCATTTAGACTAGGTGTGATGTAGTCAGTCTAGTGGAAGTTGACACAGTTCGTACTTTGAACCAAATGAGGTATAGCTTGGTCAAAGGATGAATTACATGGTAATTGTCCATGGAAGGGTTTTGATGCGGAACCCTAAAGACCATGCCTTGAAACCCCTCAACAAGACAAGGTAAACAAACTTTAAGCTATGGTGATCATAAATTGAATCTAACCCAAAGCTAACTAATGTAGCAAAGAACCAAGATTATATGGTTTATTAAGAATAGTCACGCCATAAGCAATATTACTTGATAAGTAACTAATTCCTAAAGGTAATAAAGAGATGCAAATCTGCCTCACTTTAAAGAAAAATACTCAAATTCGTTTTTATTCATTCATGTCATGTACAAGAAGCCTAGATGAGTATTTATAGCCCTAAGTCTTTGAATCCTTTATGGTAAAAGATAACTAAATCATACTCTAACTCAACTCCTAAAATTACAGTCATATTCTAACTCATATTCTAAAAAGTAGAGTCCTACTTGAATTAGGACACTAATTAAATCCTTCCAAAATAAGACAAGTGGTGGGTTGGGCTTTATTTCTTTGGCCCACATGTCTATCACTAATTAAAGTCTAAGGTAATTTAAATTAGGCAGCCCACATACATAATGAAGCCCAATTAATGAAGCCCAATTACAAGTTAAGCCCCAAATCACATAAGTAGGCACATGGTTGGCACATGACTTGTAATCTTTAATTTTATGGACTTTGCCTTGTTTAGCCCATTTGACTAGTCCATGCAAGATGGTTCTTCACACGCCCCAAGATAAGTAATGGGCCTTGGGTCTTCAATCAACTCCGTCTCCTTTGTCATGCATGCATCTTTTGTGATCTTCTTAGTGACCAAGCTTTGAATATAGCCTTGCATTGCTTGCCTTAGTTTGTTAGCCCTTGATCTTGTGATAGCACCACTTGGCATGACTAGTGCATCATTCTTCTTTTGTGAAGATTGACTTATATGTCCTTGATCTACATCAGGTTTATAGTCAGATCATTGACTTTTTGGACAATTGAGAGTTATGATGTATTACTAGATATCGCTCATGATCAGCTTTATATCATGTGATGATATGAGCTACCAATGTAACTAGAAACCTAATGGGTCACACCCATAGATGGAATAAATGAAATGTGAAATGGGCTTTAGATTGGATCCAAAAACATGAGAGAGAATGTTTCACAAAAAAGTTTCACGTATGAAAGCTAAAACAATTGTGTGTCACTTGCACGTGACATGCAAAGTGTCATTCTATCATGCACATAGGGATACATCACATGTGCGTTATAGAATGAATCCTTGTTGTCGCACGCACATGCGAGGACAACAAGCCTCCAACAGCATACACAGACGCAGCCTATAAGGCTATTGTGCGCATGTGATGATCTATAATTATGCAGATCTTCACTCTAAATATGAAGCCAAATGTGGGATTTTAAGTGTCCTACCCTAATTATGACTAGAGTAAATGTAAATACCCTCAAAATGGCTCAAAAAGAGTGTGGCCACCTTGAAAAAGTAAAAGTTATTCTTTCTTTTTCTTCTCTCTCAAGTTGAATCACCATTGCTAACTCCTTAGTGTTTTGACACCCCATAGTTTTCTACGATTTTTTATTTTTCTCATTCGCATGGATACTATAAGAGAAATTCATAGGCTTTGGATTGTTGTGGTTTGAGATAATCTAACAAAAAGGAAAGCTCACAACCTTGAAGATTGAAGTAACAATTAAAAGGTAATCTACTTCTCCTATTAGATGGTTGTTGATCCAATTTTAATATACATAGGGCATTCCTTGAGTTTTGGTTTTGATTAATTTTTATATTTCCGTTGTGCCATGTATGAGATACATATTCAAAATCCAACACTTATTGTGGAGTTTCTCTTGCGCAAATTTAGATAAGAGGAATTTGTAGATAAAGGTTGTAGATAAAACTAGTGGAACCCTATTCCAGTGAAGTAGTAGTGTCAACATATAGTGGGTTTCATACTTTTGTTTCTTTTTTTATTAACATTTTCATGTTGTATGCAAAGTTAACTTTACTTCTGGATAGCTATGAACGACTCTTGTAAAAGAATACTTTTATATAAAATGTACCTAGTTTTTGCCTATTATGGTATTATGATGTTTTAAAATTATAATGTTTATAAAGTTGTTCTAAAAAAACTTGTGTTATGATTTTTAATATTAAATAATCATTTTTTCAGAGGAAGTATTGTAATATATTCTCATCTAGCCATTCACTAGTGGGGGGGTGAAAGGGGTGTTATATAGTTTTTGTTATCAACACTCGATTTAGGCAATTGTGGGTTTTCAAAATGAGTTTTGAAAATAAATCGGCATTGTATGATATGTGTGTGACCACATTTGCATATATAAGTTGTTGCTTATTGATTAGGACTACTACTTTTTATAATATTGGTAAGTTATGGATTCAGGTTTGTGGTGGATTATCACTAATCGAGCAGAAGAGTAATGAGCTCCTAGATACAGAGGCATCATCGCAACTGAGTCACTATCGACCTATTGCATCTAGATCTAGTGCCAACTCATCATGTGCTTAGTCAGGTACCGATGTCAGATGGATGAGCTTTTGAGAAATGTAGTTGAGCCACTACAAAGGACTACATAGCCAACCCCAACTACTTTACAGTTTTTGAGGCTACAGAAGTTTGGGGCGCTAAACTTTTATGGCAAGAGAAGGATGATCCCGCAGTTAGAAAGAGCGATGAGGGTGAGTATATTCCACCAACTTATGAAAACGATAAAAAAAAGAGAGTTACTGAGTTTAAAGTAGGGAACCATGTCAATTTAAGAATAAGAACAAGAGTTTATCCAATTGTGTAAATATGTTGGGGGCATTGTGTCTATGAGGCTGACAAGTGCAGAAGGTTTGAGGATGGATTGAGCGATCTGATTAAGCTACAAGTTTCAGTTCTAAGTTTGATAGACTTCCCTAGTTTGTTAATGTTTGCTAGGACAATCGAGAAAGTATTAACAGCCAGTAGCCAACACAGGATAAGGGCTTTTGAAAACCCATGCCACATACTAGTGCAAGACTATCTGTAGCAAGATAGCGAGATCTGTTGGAGGTAAAGTCCAAGAGGGGAGTTCTAGTGGACCCTTTTTCTTTTAGGTAGGACAACTTTGACAGCCAGTGCACTGATGCTAGTGTTCACGCAAGCCATTACCACCATTACCTATATGCCAACATTGTGATTGTACACATATTGGTAAGTGTTGGTGGATGACAGGAGCTCGTATGAGATGTGGCTCTAAAAATCATTAAAAGAAATATTGTCCCCTGTTATAGTATGGCAGAGGCTTCTAGAGCACGGAGCAGGTACAAATGCAGGGTTCTAGTCGAAGTAGAGGTCAAGGTAGAGGACAGAGCAAAAGAGGTCGAGTAGGGCCTAATCATATCATATCTGAGACTATTGAAAGGCTAGAGGATGACCAAGCCGTGCTAGCCAAAGCATATGTTATGTGTACTCGAGAGGATCAAGATGTGCCAGACGTGATAGTGGGTAAATGTTTTCTCTTTGCCTCTGACATTCATGCATTGATAGATCCGAGATTGAGGCATTCTTACATGTGCACACCACCAAGTTGAGACGGGTTAGAGCCATAAGCCTTATAATTTAATATCCTTATGACTAATCCATTAAGGCATAATGTGAGGGTTAGTAAGGTATTCAGGGGTTGCCCAGTTGATATACAAGGCAGGCAATTTTGAATGGATTTAATAGTGCTATCATTCTATGAGTTTGATGTAACCTTGGGAATGAATTGGCTAGCTCGTCACGGAATGGTGGTAGATTATAGAAAGAGGTAGGTGATTATCATAATTTGTAAACAAGATGAGATAGTGGTGATGATAAGAATAGAGGATATTCAGAGAATATGATATTAATGGTGAAGGCAAGGAAACTCATCAATAAGGGATGCAAAACCTATTTAGCATATATGGTTGATACAAATAGAGGTAGTATGAAGTTGGCTGAAAATCCTACTATTTATGAGTTTCCAGATGTGTTTCTAGTTGAGTTGCTAAGGTACCGGAACGGAAGATATAGTTTGCTATTGATTTGGTACCTGACACTACTCCTATCTCCATCACACTTTACAGGATGGCACTCATTGAGCTGAAAAAGCTAAAGGTGCAGTTGTAAGACTTAATGGATAAGAATTGTATTTGACATAGTGTTTCATCGTGGGGCGCACTAGTTTTATTTATGAGAAAAAAATGGTACCTTACATCTATGCATCAACTACATGCAACTAAACAAGGTGACTGTAAAGAATAAGTACCTCATGCTTAGGATTGATGACCTATTTGATCAGTTGAAATGAGCATACATGTTTTCAAAAATATATCTTCGTTCAGAATATCATCAATTGAAGATCAAGGAGTCTAATATACCTAAGACAACATTTAAGACTCGATATAGCGATTATGAGTTCCTAGTTATGTCATTTGTCTTGACAAATGCGCTAGTAGCATTTATGAATCTAATAAATCGGGTATTTAGACCTCACCTTGATTAGTTGGTAGTAGTGTTCATAAATGATATCTTGGTGTATTTTGGGGACAGAAAAGAACATGCTACAAATATTGAGGGAGAAGCAGCTTTACGCAAAATTATCAAAGCACAAGTTTTGCCTCAAGGCAATTAGTTTCCTAGGTCACATAGTTTCATCTGAAGGTATTTGAGTTGACCCTAATAAGATTAAGGCTAGTCTTAACTAGAAACCACCTCAAATTTTGATAGAAGTAAGGAGTTTCCTAGGTTTAGCCGGATATTATAAGAGGTTTGCGAAAGGTTTCTCTTCCATTGCAACAATATTGACATGGTTGTCACAAAAAGATATTCATTTTGAATGGATAGACAGATGCCAAACAAGCTTTGGTCAACTTGAGGCAATGTTGATTGAAGCATTAGTGTTGACTTAGCCTATACTTAGGAAGGACTTTATAGTATACCACGATGTCATTCATAATGGTTTGGGTTGTGTCCTAATGTAGGAAGGAAAAGTGATCACATATACCTCCAGACAGTTAAAGTTGCACAAGCTTAATTACTTGACACATGATTTGGAACTGGCAGCAATAATGTTTGCATTAAAAATCTAGAGATATGACATGTACGGGAAAAGATGTTATATCTACACGAATTACAAAAGTCTTAAATATTTTCCCTCATAGAATAAGCTAAATCTAAGGCAAAAAAATATAGTTGGAGTTGATCAAAAATTACAACTATTTGATTGACTACTAGCCGGGGAAAGCTAATATAGTTGCAGATGCACTAGGCTTGAAGACTTTAGCTAATGAGCTATAATAATTTTCGTTTATTTGTATATTATAAGCAGAAATAGTATAATTGCACATGTAATAAACTCTAATAGTGGCAAAGATATAAGTGGAATCCACCTTGATACAAAAAATCAAAGATGTTCAACAATAGGATGAGAAGTTGATAAAGATAACTGAAGCAGTGAAAAAGGAAGAAAGGTCCGAGTTTTCGTTGACAAAAAGATCGCACAATATATTTCAAGACTAGAATTTGTGTGCCAAGTGTAGAAGAGCTAAAACAAGATATCTTGAATGAAGCATATGAGATAGTATGTACTATGCATCCAGATTGGAACAAGTTGTATCAAGGCTTGAATGAACAATACTGATGGTCGGGAAAAAAAGAGATATTGGTACACAGTAAAGTGTTGGACCTATCAACAAGTGAAAGTTGAACATTAGTTTCCCATAGGACTATTGCAACCAATACCGATACTAGAATTTAAGTGGTAAAGAGTCACTATGGATTTTGTTACAGGTTTGTTAGTGACTTAGAGGAAGCACGACGCAATGTGGGTGATAGTGGATTGATTAATAAAATTAGCTTATTTCTTACTAGTTAGGATGGACTATCCATTAAACAAATTAGCAGAGATTTATGTAAACAATAATATAAGGTTGCATGGACTTTTAGTGCCCATTATCTCTAACAGAGATCCAATTTACTTCATAGTTATGGAAGAGCTTACAACAGGCTTTAGGAACCCAACTTAATTTTAGCTCAACATTCCATCCGTAGATGGACAGACAATCAAAGCGGGAAATCTAGTATGGCTATAATAACAATCATGAGGACTTGCATGATCGAGTTTAAAGGAATTTGGGATCAATATGTACCTCTTATGGAGTTTGCCTAAAATAACAATCATTAGATGAGCATTAGTATGGCTCTTTATGAGGCATTATATAGAAGGAAGTGTAGAACACCAATTTTCTAGATAGAGATAAGCGAGAAGAAGTTAATGGGGTTTGAAATAGTTCAACAGACAGAGAAGAAAGTAAGGATCATTAAAGAAAGACTAAAAGTATCCAAAGGTCGATAGAAATCTTATGTTGATTTAAAGAGGCAAGACATTGAGTACATTGTAGGTGAAAAAGTGTTCTTGAAAGTTTTGCTTTGGAAGAAAGTATTGAGATTTGGTAAGAAATGAAAACTAAGTCCAAAATTCATTGGCCCTTATAAGATTTTAGAAAGAATCGAACCAATGGTGTATCGCTTAGCATTACTACCAGAATTGGACATAATACATAATGTATTTCATGTCTCCATGCTAAAAAAGTATAGATCAAATCCAACACATGTGATTCTAGCCAAGAGTATCAAAGTGCAAATGGATCTAACATATGTAGAGGAGCCAGTAGGTATTTTAGCACATCAAGAAAAAGTTATATGAAATAATAGAGTTCATCTAGTCAAATTGTTGTGGTGGAAACATTCCAATGAGAAAGCCATGTGGGAAAACGAGGAGGTCATATTTGTATTCACAGTTATTTTGGTGTAGAATGACCAAGTAAATTTCAAATACAAAATTTATTTTGAAGGAGGGAAGATGTCATATTCGCATGCTAGTTTAGACCCCGAGTCGCAAGTGTCATGAAATTGATGCGTCGATTTGACCAGAGTCTAAATTCAGATTTTGACTAGAGAAATTTAAAATAATGATAAATAATTATGGAAAATGCTTAATGAAGTATATTATGGGTATAAGATGTTAGATTACGATATAGGACCTTAATGCAAAATTTAAAAAGTGTTGGATAAATTTATAATTTACCAAAAATCGAAGGACTAAACAGGATATTTACCATTTAAATATAAATTTTAGACATCTTATTAAAGAATGGCTAGCCACCCTATTCAAATTACATTAAGTTGCTAATTAACATATAAATATCAAGGTTTTTGTCATATATAGGTCCCACACCTAAGACTTTTGTTTCTTTCTTTTTATTCTCTTCTTCTTCTTTCTTCCTTATCATCTTCATTTGTAATTTTTTGCACCTAAACCATCTCCGAAGTTCCTCCTTTCTACCATAGCCTTCCATTTCTAGAGAGAAAGTGAAAAGGAGAGAAAGAAAACTATAAAGAAATTTGTTTCCATGAAAAATAGAGAGCAAGGAGAAGCTAAAAAGAGTAAAAAGAAGTAGAAATAAGGTTGAAAGAAGAGAGAGAAACTCTCTTTGGGCCGAATGAAAAAAAAATGGTGAAGGTAAAATCATTCTTCTCATATCTATAACTTTCTCTAAAGGAAGATGAAGTTTTTAGCTCATTTGAAGCTTGGATTTGAAGAGATTTTAGGTTTGTAGAGAGAGAAAATAGGGGTTGGAGAATAAATGATGGAAAAAATGTTTTTGATAGAATTTTTGTGTGTTTTAGGAGTTCAAGTTGAAGGAAATCAAATCCAAAGAGATCAATGAGATAAAGGAAAAGGAAAAGAAACATAAAGAAATAAAAGAAAGTGAAGAAAAAAGATATGTGCATATCCTAATGTAATAGCTTATAAATTTGTTACGTAGTTGCATAGTTTAACATGTTTGACATGATAAATTATAACTGAAAAGTATTTGGTTGGCAATTGTACATGAAACTTAGAGTTTAGAATAATGATATAATTTGTCAATTAATTAGTAGTTTTACTAATGCATATTAGAAATTTTAATTGTGATAGAGATGATATAAAAGTTTATGTCTGAGAAGAAAAAGTGTTTGAACTTGGGAATGCATGTTTGTTAGCTTTAGAATTGTTTTGGTAAGCCTTAATGTGAAGTTGGTTTGGAAGGACAATTTTCTAGTAGGTATTCACAGGTGTGAATCATGAGTCACAGGCGTTAACATGTTAATTCACGATTGTGAACCATGAATCTCAGGCATGAATTTGGTCTAGAAAAGGGTATTCATGGGCGTGAACAACCAGTCACGACCGTGAATATCCTATTTCCTACATTTAATTTGTTTGTTGATTAATAGGAAATTCAAAGAAAATATTAAAAATATGATATCTTAAATATATAAAGATAATGAATAAATGGAAATAAATTAAACACATTAATAATGAATTATTATCATAAATAAGGAAAGAAAATTTATGGTTGTACCAAGACAATTTGCGATAATCTGGAAAAGAAATTGGATTATGATATGTGTCTAACCCATACTAGAATGGATAGACAAGTTGATATGCCAATTAGAGATGATACGCTATAAGGCCTATAGGCTTTGTGCCTGTAGGCCATAGTGCCCATTATAATTGGACATATAATGTCCCATAGTACCCCATGTATTTATTCCTCTTTACTGTCTTTTAGTATCTAATCTGGTAATTTTGGCATTGTTAAAATGATTAAGAAGTAAGAAAAAAAATGGTAATTTTATATAAAATGAACTTAGTATATGACATAAAAACAAATAAAGTTGTATGCTTACTTTGTATATAAATCCTAGAGCATGTAGATAAATAGAATTAATATTGTTTATTGCATGAAATGAATGAATATTAGGATGTGTATGAATGTGTCATGCATCTTATAGTTTATTATCTTTCCATATGTACCACTAAGTCTAGTATTTAGTACGGGAGTTTCTCTCGTACATATTCAAAAAAGAGGAGTTTGCAAATAGAGGTTGTAGATAAAGCTAGTGGAACTCTATTCCAGTGATGCAGCAGTCTCAGTATACAGTGGGTTTCACACTTTTATTTATTTTATTATTTATATTTTCATGTTGTATGCAAACTTAATTTTACTTCTGGACAAGTATGAATGACTCTTGTAAAATAATATTTTTGTAAATTTTATTATGGTAGTATGATGTTTCAAAATTATAATATTTATAAAGAATTTCTAAAAAAACATGTGTTCTAATTTCAATATTAAATAATCATTTTCTGAGAGGAAGTATCGTAACATCTTGTCATTTAGCCACTCACTAGTGAGGTGAAGGGGTGTTAGAGAGTTAATGATGGGTGAGAGAGAATAAGAGAGACACAGAGTGACGGTTTTTAAAAGGCAATTAATATTATTGTGGCTCTAGGTAGAAATTTAATAAATTTATTCTTCTTCCAAAAATGTCCCTTATTTAACACGTGTTTATTTTAATTTCCAATGTTAAGCATTTAATTTATTCTCTTTAACCACCTTGAAAATATTATAAAAAATGGCAGACATGAATATTTAACTAACCACCTGAATGTTTCTTTGACTTAATTAATTAATGGGTCTCACACTTAACGGTAATGCAATATTAAATGCATTGTTCAGTTCTAATTGACCATTTGTAAAACCGCAACACAACATAGCACTTCTAATAGAATAGTAAGTAAGCACATAGTTATCAGAATCTAATGGATTTAGATTGGATTCTTTGGCAAATCCATTGCGAAATGTTTTTCTATTTCTAAAATACCCAATATATGTTTTATATCGTCTATGTGAAAATGTTCAATTTGCATAAGTTGATTCCTAACTTATGTCTCATATTCATATTATGAGATAAGTAAGCAGTTCTTATTGTATTGGCCAAAAATCTCGCTTAATTGTACTGCTTTAATGGGCGAACAGCCCAACCCTTGGAACATACTACAGCCCCAGGTGGCGAAGAGCCAACATCGAGGCCAAGTGGTTCAAGGCGTAGCATTGGAACTGCTATGTAGGCTTTTGTTTACCGAGGGTTCGAATCCCTCTCTTTCCGTACCTTCACCTAATTTCAATTAGCAATTGCACATAGTTATCACATTAGCAATCATGCTAATCAAGTAAAGTTTTAGAAATACCTCAATTTAGTTGTAGTTGTGCTCAAGCCAATTTCTTTTACGATTTTGCAAAATTGTTCCTCATGTATTGGTTTTGTGAAAATGTATGACAATTGATTTGAGATAGAAATGAATTTCACTTCTATGTCTCTTTTTTTCATAAGATCTATGATAAAGTGATGTCAGATTTTGATGTGCTTGGTTTTTGAATGTTGAATAGGATTCTTTGTCAAGTTGATTGCACTTATATTATCATGAAGTGTAGGGATATTGCTATACTTAATTCCATAATCCTCCATTTGGTGTTTTATCCACAATATTGGTGTTACATAACTCCCTATAGCAATGCATTCTCCTTTTGTTATTGATAGTGCTATAAACGACTATTTTGTACTGAACCAAGTTACAACCGATGCTCCTAGGAAATTACATGCTCAAAATGTGTTTTTTCTTTCATTTTTACACCCAGCATAATCAGCATCAAAATATCTTATCATCTCTAATGATGTTCCTTTGGGGTACCAAATTCCCATGTCTTGTGTTCCAATCATGTATTTTAGAATTCTCTTTACTACTGATAGATGTGACTCTTTAGGTGCGAATTGGAATCTTGCACATAGACATACTGCAAAGTGGATATCTAGTCTACTTGTTTTTAGGTACAAAAGTGACCCTAACCTTCCTCTATACATCTTCTCATTGAGACTTCAACTTTTTTTCATCTACTTTCATCTTCAATATAGTACTTATTGGAGTTTTGGCATGTTTGGCATTCTCCATCTAGAACTTTTTCAGCAATTCCTTTATGTATTTGGTTTGCTAAGAAAATTTTTTATCTGTGTTGTTTAATTTGCAATCTAAGAAAGAATGGCAGTTCTCCCACTGGACTCATTTCAAATTTCTTCTTCATATTTTTAGAAAATTTCTAGCACAAATAGTGGTTAGTAGAACCAAATACTATATCGTTTACATGTATTTGCTCAATTAAAATATATGATGTCCTGTGCTTAATGAACAATGTTGTACATACTTTATCTTGGATAAATGCATGATTAGGAAAAAATTTACTTAACCTTTCATACCATGCCAGTGGTGTTTGCTTTAGTCCATATAGTGCTTTTGTGAACTTACACACATGATCTAAATGCTCATGGCTTTCAAATCCAAAGGGTTGTGCAACGTACACTTCTTCATTTAGGAATCCATTTAGAAATGCGCTCTTCGTGTCCATTTAATATAGCATGAAGTCTTTGAAACAAGTGAAGGCACATATGATACTAATTGCTTTTAGATGTGCTATTGATGCAAATGTCTCATCAAAGTATATTCATTCTTCTTAGTTGTAGCCTTGAGCCATAAGTCATGCCTTGTTTATAATGACTTAACCATTCTCATCGAGCTTGTTCCTGTAAACCCATTTAGTATTAATAATAAAATGACTTTTAGGCATGGGTACTAACCTCCAAACATTTATTTCTTTCAAATTGATCCAGTACTTTTTGCATTGCTAAAATCTAGTTTTCATCATTTTGTGATTCTATAGTGCTTTTGGGTTCAATTTGTGAGACAAATGCAAAGTTGCTCTAATATTTTCTTATTGCACCTCTAGTCATCATTTTTTCAAAGAGACTTCCAATAATATTTTCCTTTGGGTGGTATTTATGATGTTTCCATTATTGAGAGAGATCTACATTCTGTTGTTGTTCTCCTTCTGCCACTTCTCTTAGGGAGAATTGATTATCTTCTTTTGCAGTTTTTTCAGTCTCATCTTTTGTATTTCTAATGCTCGTTTTGATATTATCAATATCTTTCAGATTTGCATCCATATAAGAAAAACTCCTTTCTCTAGTATAGAGATAAATCTCATCCAATATAACATTAATAGACTCTTCTACAACTAGAGATCTTTTATTAAAGACTCTAAAAACTTTGCTAGACATAGAAAAATCAAGGAATTATCTTCATGAAATTTAGAATCAAATTTACCTTGATTATTTTTTACAGAGGATATAGCACTTACAACTAAAGGTATGAAAGTAGTTTATGTTGGGCTTTCTACCTTTCCAAAGCTCATCAGGAGTTTTCTGCAACTTGGGTCTGATTAGTGCTCTATTTAGAATATAACATATTGTGTTTACTACTTTTGCCTAAAAGTACATAGAAAGGACATTTTCATGTATCATTGTTCTTGCCATTTCCTGCAATGTTCTATTCTTCCTTTGTACTACTCCATTTTGTTGAAGAGTTCTAGGGGTAGAAAAGTTGTGAGAAATCCCAAGGTTGCTGCAGAATTCTTCAAAGTGTTTGTTCTTGAATTATCTACTGTGATCACTCCTTAGGCTTAAGATTAGATAGCCTTTATCATTATGTACCCTATTGCACAACATTTATGTAATACCCCTTCATAAAACTAGGAACATTTCTTATTATATGGAAGAATATTACAATGCATGCATTAAAAACCCGCTCAATTTAAAAATCCATTTTCCACTATGGCCATGGTAACTTAGATAAAATAATAACGAAAAGAGCAATGCTTGTAATAAAATTTCAAATCTCAAATAGTAGAATTGGGGCTAACACTTGCTTAAGAGTTTACAAAATAAAATGACAAGTTACAAGATTGCATATCCTTACAAAAAAAATCTTTAAAGTATGTACACATGTAACTAATCTCATCCTAAAAAATATAAGATTCAAAAGTGGTGTATCACCAACCCCCAACAATTTTGTCCTTTGCGCTTCCCTTAAATGCCTTCTCTATTCAATACACAACTTGGCTCCAAACTGCGTGTGAGAGACAAAATACCCACACGCTAAGCATACCTCAACTAGTGGTACATAACAACATGCAAACTATAATACAATGTGTATGCATGTCCATATAAACACTTGCCAAAATTGTATGCGTGAACATGTGAACCTTATCTCATACTTTATAACTATTCATATCAAATAGATCATGACTCAAATATAAAATGTTTTCAATCTCAATCTCATGCTCATCACAATCATAGCATTAACATCATATAGGATCACACAAGGTTCATCATAAGTAAAACCATTAAAACAACCTTGTCTAATAACTTTAAACAGGACTAAAATGTATACGAGCACAAAAGATCTCCGGCTCTCACCCAAGCCACTTAAGACACCTACTTGAAAAAATATGAGTATGCATACATATCATTTCTAGGGGAGCTCACCTGATCTTTAACCCCTAAATATAATCTCATATATGTATTGGCCAACCTAGGCCTCCTGATACTCCCCTTAATGACATGTCATTTATCCTAACTCTAGTCCTAATCAGAGTGTTGGGCATAATTAATCTCATATTTTCATTTTGAACATCAGGATTCTCAAATCATTCACCCATCATATATGTTTATAATCACAATTTATTCTCTTTACAATTAAACCTTAAATGTTTTCCGCATACATTAAAATCATCAATGGAACATTCAACCAAAAATATCAAAATCAGCAAATATGTGACTCACAGCCATGAAACACTTCTTCACGCCCGTGAATCCCTCATTCACAACTTATTTGGTCATGAACCAAGTGGTGTTTCATTTCGTGAATGAATATATCCAATAGCAAGATATGTTTCACATCCATGAACCACTTGTTCATGGTTGTGAAACTTAGAATTTCAATAGATTATGCTTCAAACATGCCATTTTATCATTCCACATACAAAATCCTAAGGTTTACCAATGTAAATCACACTACCAAAACTCATTCAAACACATTTTCTGCCACTTAGCATATCAATTATCAAATCTCATGTTTTACAAGTATATTCAACAACTCAAACATGCCATAACTATCCATGATTTCATTCTCAAAATTCCTATATGATCATTTATAGTTTTTCCCCATTTCAAATGCATCTTATCATTTCACGCATGCCATTATCCTGTATCCCAACATTTCCACATACCAATATTCATTTAACATATACCATAGTGACATTTAACACACAATTTAGATTTATGGTATACTTAATCCTATTAAAACAACATTTATTACCCAACACATATAACTTTCATAACCCTAAGCATTAACTCAACTCAACAACCATTCATTTAGCAATTAAAGCACACAAATGCATCAATTATACTTTATATATGGTTATGTACAATCTTCAATCAAAAAGGGAACTTCAAAGACACCTCTCAATCCTCCTTCAAGCTCTTTCCCTCTTTTGAAGGGGAGCTTCCTCACCAACAATGATTCGTATCACATAATAATAAAAAAAGCAACATTAAAACAAGGATTCCATAATGGTTCCTCTCCCTATTCAACATTCATCAAAAGAGAGATTTTCCTAACCCAAACCCCAAATTAACCATACCCAACCTTAAATCTATGAAAAGAAAACATAAACTGAAGATTAAGAGGGAGGAAAAGAATTATTTACTCGACCATATGAGTGATGGTGGCTGGGGTCTCGAACTTTCAGCTCTATGATCCACTCTAATTTCCATCCAAGCTATTCTCTTAGATAATCCTCTCTTCTCTTTGATTTTCTCACTAGATTAGTTGTTTCCACTTATTTTTTAGTGGGTATGAGTGAAGGAATGAATATAAAAGGGTGTGATCTCTAGAGGGGTGAAAAATATTAGGGTTTGTTATGTCAAAAATGGAGAATACGAAGGGCATTTTTCTTAAATACCTTGTAATTCATGGTCGTGACTTTATCATTAACAGATGTGAATCACCTGCTTCATTTCTCCCTCTCATCTAACTCATGATTCACGACTATGATGTTGGATTTTAAACATGCATCTCATACACAGGGCAATGAAATTATAAAATTTAATCAAAACCAAAACCCATGGAATGCCTTATATAATTTAAAATTAGGTCGAATCATTCAATGGGAGAATTGATTACCTTTGTTTGTAACTCTTCATCTGAACTTTTCCTTCTTTGTTGGATTGTAGTAAACCACAACAATCAAAAGTTATGATTGCCTTTAAGAGTATCCAAGCAAAAGAAGAAGAAGAAAACCTCCAAGGAGATGGGGTGATAAAGTTCCAAAGTGTTATGGAAAATTGAATTATGAAATAGAAAAGGAAGAGGAGAAAAATAACTCTTATTTTTCTTAAGGGGGTAGTCACAAATTTGGCTTTTTAAAAGGAGTATTTATGCTCTTTCTAATTCCTTTTAGGGTTAGAAAAGGAAAAGCCCTAATGGGCCCATTTCTCTAAGGTATCTAGCCCAATGTTGACCAAGTCAATAATCTTAATCCAAATTGGATTTGACCCATTTTTATCTATCTTATAAAAGGCTCAATTCTCTTTCTCTCTCACTTGGATCTTATCCAAAACACATTTTACATTATTTTCATTTTCTCTATGCATGTGACTTAATAGATTTTCTGGTCATGTTAGCAGCTCAAGTCTCGAGAGGAATCCTAATCCAATTCAGATTCTACAAGTCAAATACTTTTGACCCATAATTAATTTCACATCAATTTGTTTTGACTTAGCAGATCATAAGAAATGTCTAGCAATGCATCATGCCCACCCAATTAACTAGAAAAGTCAATAGTTTGACTTTAGCCCTTCCATAGACAATTACCGTGTAATTCATTCTTTCACTAAGGTATACCTAAATTTGGTTCAGAGCATGAATTGTGTAACATCCTTAACCTTCCCCACATGCATTTCATTTGAACATATGAATCTTGCATATAATTCAACTGAACACGTGCATGTCATACGTATTTTCGTAGGAACAAGTCTAAGACACGCACTAGCTACGTGTCCTAGTACATTGCAATTGTATCGAGTCGCACATGTATATTTATAATCTAAATGAGGATAAAAAGTATTAGAAATAAATGAAATAAGGTGACCAAATTAAAGTATGCAAAATGACTAGATTAAGATTAAATTGCATATTGTGTTGAATTGTGTAATAATAATAAGAATAATTAAAAATAAAAATAAATAAAAATAAAAATAAAAGTCAGAAAAAAAAAAGAAAAAGGGGACGAATGAAAGAAAGAAAAGAAAGATAAGATGGTGGTGGCTTTTAACTTATTAGGCTGCCACCATATTCATTTCCTTTCCTCATCATCTTCTTCTTCTTCTTTGTTTCATTCCTTCCATTTCTTTTCAAGTTCCAGCCACCATTTCTTTCCTCTTTCACTCCAAAAATTACAGCAACAAGATTAGCCAAGAGTGATTATAGGTGAGTAAATATTTATTTTTGTGTTAAGCTTGATTATGGTGTTTAGGGTTCATAAATAGGCAGTATATTGTGCCATGGTTTTGATGATCTTAGTAATTTAATTTGTTCCTTTATGTCTTATATTTATGTATATATAAACATTTTTACAAGATGTGGTGTATAGAATAAGATATCATCTCTCTACTGAAACTGGTCCGGATGTAGACCCTAAGTGAGTTAGCCACTGTTCCTGTTAGTTTTGAATATGATAAAGCCATTATTGGAAGTATCTCAAAACATAAAAGTTGTAGATATATGTGTTATTTATCTTTATACCAAAATTTAGGTTCATATGTCCTGTGGATTTTGAGGTATTGTGAATGGAACCATGACTGTTCCATATTTGAGCTGACTGCTTAGTGCCCTGGGAAGATCCAGCAAATAGTTTGGCTAATTTGAGCTCCTTAGAGATAGATTATGTAAATTATCAAAACATGCAAGTTATATATATGTCTTATATAAATTTTGGTACTAATTTCAGGTTAATATGTTATGTATAGGCTAGGTTATGGCCTTTGGAAGTCATACTGGTCCGGAAGCCAATTCTATTATGGACCAGTCAAATGTTTCTTATAATTTGAGCACCATAAAGACATAATTGATAAAAGTTATAAACATGAAACATGTTCCATTTCAACCCATATAAGTGTCTGTAAATTTTAATTAAAATCTGACTTATAAGGTCACACTGCCTCATAGGGCAGAAAATAAGGCAAAAACAAAACACATTTAGAAATTCCACCAATTATTGTACAATGATCCAATTGGTCTGAAATTTTAATATATTACATAATTATATGTTATTTTTAATTAGGAACAAGAATCAGATTAATTGTTCAAGAATAGAAAACGTTATAGGCTAAAAAGTCCCATAAGGTCACACTGCCTTATAGGAAAAATCTTAACTATTGATATGAACAATGCATGTTAATTTGTTTAAGCCACATTAAGTCTCCCTAATCATGAGTTAATTGATTATATTTTTATATTAGGCTCACAACATATTGGAGACCCATAAGGAGTGGATAGACAATAAGTTAGGGGTCAGAATCAAAGGAAAAAGGTGAGTCTAATTATCAATTGAATTCTTTAGTGCAAATGAATGTTGCTTGGTATGTGATTCATATGATTGTCATGATCAATCCTTGATAATATGATGATGGATAATTTGTGATATTGTGATACACATAAGTGGTATACTTGTGATATATTTGAGGTATATGTTTGACATATATGATATATATATATATATGGTATATGTATAGTATATTCGAGGTATATGCGTGGAATATGAGGCATATATGCAGTATATATATGTTATATGTGATAAGATGCAATGGTTGATGAATGCTTAAGTACAAGTAAATATGCACATGGACTTCAAAGGTGTTGTGACTAGTAATCGATATTGTAAAGCAAAAGAAGAGGCCTGCCTATAGCCCAACAAATGTGCAAATGAAACAAATGATCAAGCTAGCTAGCAAATGCAAATGTTCACATGGCAAATGTTCACATGGATACCCAGGGCAATGTCTGTTTAACTTGGTCACAACAAAATGAAACAAGCAAAGCATTTGCATACGTAAAGAGTAATGATTATATGTTTCAACTTTATTGATATTTATATGATTCAGATGAATGGAATGGAATATATGGTATGTGTTGGATTTGTGATTTATTATTATGAGTTGTTTGGCACTTTAGAGCTCATTTGATGATTATTCTCACTGAGCCACAACTCATCAAATTGCATCATTTTTTAGGTAAAGAAAAGTGATAGCTCATTTTGAGTAGCGTACAGAAGACATAGAGCATAGGTCACTGGCCGACCCTCATCACTCTCTCTCCTTGCATTCCACACGAGCATAAAAATATATCATGTGCATTTTGTATTTACGTGTTTGAATGTGTAAATAAATGCAACTCGTAAATACTTATGTGCAAAGTTTATGTTTTAATATATGTTATATATCATATTATGGCGAAAGTCTTAGTGTTGACTTGCAAAATCATTGAATGATATTACAGGATATAAAAAAAATTACTATCACTGTTAACAAGATATTTTGTCTTTCCAGCATACTATGTGTGATTACTTGATACATGGATAGGTTATACTAAAATGTATAAGGTGTGATGTTACATTTTTGGTATCAGAGCAGGGATAGGTTCCATGGGAACATGCATATGCATAAGAGCATGATAACATATGCATCCTACATATTGAACATTATGTAGTGACATAATTTTATATATATTTTAGGGACATTATAAGACATTATTCACCAAGGAGGGAGAGGTCGGCCGAAATGTATTCTCATAAGGCATCACCTTATTTACATAGAGATCAACCAGCACTAGGAGCTAGAGCTCCAGCACATGCATCACTGTCATCTCATATAGAAGTACCCCATGAAAACCTAGAACATAAAGTATATGGTCCTGAAATGTACAAGGAAAGACGTTATGACAAGCTGAGGAAATATGGTGCAACTGATTTCAATGGCACAACAGACCCAGCAGAAGCTGAGACATGCCTAAAAAAGACACAGAGGGTACTGAGAAATTTGATTATGCGGTATCTTTGCTTCAAGGAAATACCTATGAATGGTGGGAGACAGTCCCTGACAGTGATGCACAACCACCGATTCTGACATGTAATGATTTCCTCTAGGAATTTCAGAATAATTACATGCCTGACGCATATAAAGATGAGAAGAGAAAGGAATTTCTGAATATAAATAGGGGAACATGTCTGTTGCGGAGTATGAAGTACAGTTCAACAAACTTTCCCACTATGTCACCTTTATGGTCTCTACTGAAAGAGACAAATGCAGGAAGTTTGAGGAGGGCCTCAAATATGATATCAGAAATAGAATCACAACTACTGATCTTGATAGTTATGCCAGACTCAGAACTGCTGCAATCAGAGCTGAATGGTTAATGAAAGAAGCTGGAGAACAACAAATTAAAAGAGCAGCACATGAGTTCTTTGGTGAGTCTAGCAGAAGGTCGGAAAAAAAAGTTAGATATATGCCTGCACAATCTAGTAACAGAGGTGGATACTCGAGCTCTAGAGGTCATGCTATAACTTCTTTTTACCCAGGCAGAGGGTAAAGTCAATATGTTGAACAGAGGCCCACATCTACTCATTGTGGTAGACAACATACGGGCGAATGTAGAAGGCTCACAGGAGCATGTTATTTCTGTGGATCGATGGAGCACATGTATAGAGACTATCCAAATATTGTAACACCCACTAATTAGAGTTTAATTTGAATAATTTAGACCATATAATTAAATTATGTTTTTGATTAAATAAAATTAAAAATATTAGCTATAAACAATTATATGAAGATGGTAATAACAATAATAATAATAATAATAATAATAATAATAATAATAATAATAATAATAATAATAATAATAATAATAATAATAATAATAATAATAATAATAAGAAAATTAAAATTAAAAAAAAAATTAAAATGAACAGTAAAATGGACAGCAGCAAAAAAAAAGGGCAGAATACAAAAACGGGAAAAAGGGGCTGAATCCCAAATTCTCTTTTCTCCTTCATTTCTTCTTCTTCTTCATCCCTTTTTCTTCCTCCATATATCATATCAAATTACTTATCATCTTCTTCAAGAATTGCATTAAAAATCAGTCCAATTAAATCTGATCTTGGTAAGAAATATTTTTCCCATGATTATTGTGTTATTAGAACTGTTTAGGTTATATTTTGACAGAATATTGCACTCTATTTTTGATTATCTTGTGACTCGAATTTGGAGATGTGTTAAGCATAAAAGTTGTTCATCTATGTCTTATGTATCTCTCTCCCAAATATTATTGAACGATTTTGAGTATATGAAGAGATATGGTTATTGGGGTGAAACTGGTTCTGGAATACGTATCAACCAAATAACCTACGGTTTTTGTAAAAATTGATCATCTTATTGGATTATTTTGAGTTTGTGTAAAACATGAAAGTTGTAGGTATATATGTTATTGAGGTCTCTGCAACATTTCGTATGAATTTCTCTTGTGTAGGTTGAGTTATTCTAAAATTAACCATGATTGTTCCTTGATTGAACTGGTTTCATATACCTGTGCAGTTCCAGTAACTTCGTCCTTATATTTCACCTATTTTTAGATCGAATTGGCCAAAGTTTAAAAAATAAAAGTTTTAATCCTATGTCTTATCTAAATTTATGTGAAATTTTCATCTTAAAATGTCATGTATTTTGTGAGTTATGAGCTGAACAATTAAACTGGTCGGGTTGATACTCTATGTTGAACCAATTATATATCCTCCCACATTTGAGACCCTTAAAGACTGAATCAGGAAATGAGTTAAATATGAAAAATGTTCCCAATTAACGTATATAACTGTATAAAAAGCTTCAGAATAATTGAAGCTACACATTGAAAGTTATGAATTTTTGAATTGGGTACCTTGAAACTGCCTAAGGGCAGAAAACAGGTCAATATTTAAAATTATACCAAAACTTATGTAAAGGTTCAAAAATTCTAAAATTTTAGTATATTTTAGTTTTACATGTGTTAATCAGAATCAAGAATCATACAAATTGGATAAGTGTAGGAAAAGTTATTAATCCAACAGTCCTTAGAGGTCTTATTCTAGTTTAATAGAAATTGAAATTATTTATTTAAGTTATGTTAAGAATAAATATTTTATCAAGCTATTAATTAATTATATTTTTAAATTAGGATTTCAACAAGAAGAAGACCAACAAAAGTGAACAAGCTCTGAACTTATATTTTGGAAAAAAAGGAAAATACTATCGAGGTTTGTACATATATGTATTTTGTTTTGCCTTTATGCATGATTGTGTGTATGACATAAATTACATGTCACAATGATGAAATTATATATTATGACATGTTTTAAGGTTGTAAGAATGTTATTAACTATGAACTTAATTTTGTGTTAACATTTGATAAAATATTATGCTATTACATGGTTTTGAAATAAATTGTGAATATATGATTGTGTTAATATGAAATAAGTATTGGTTATAGAAACAAGTAATTAATTGTGTTAATTGCACATTTCTCTACCTGATGACTAACATAGGATAGATGGTGCACCATTAAGGGGGGAATTACAGTACCGATATGGATATTATTTAGGGACAGGGTGGCTTAAGCTCTGGGAACGCCCCTGATCCTGATTATACACAGATGACATAATTATATTCAGTCAAGTTGGCTTAAGCTCCGCGAGCGCCCTTGACTTGAGATTATGGTGAGTAGGGTGGCTTAAGCTCCGCGAGCGCCCCTATTTCACACCCCATATCCGGACAGTCCGGGAAGGAGATTTGGGCTGATATTAATTAAAGACTATGAAATGAAATGTGAAAAAAATTTATTATTGACATAAGTGACAAAACATGAAATGCTTACAAGAGGTAATGAGAATTTAGTTATTGAATATGATTTTTATGTTTATACTGTTATGTGATGTGATATTTCTTTTATATGAAATAAAAATTTAGTGTATCATGAATTATTTGAGACATGCATTTGTGTGACTGCTTGAAAAAAAAAACTTAATACCTATATGTACCACTAAGCTAGAGTTAGCTTAGCGTGAGTTATTCTCACGCAGGAATTGGAACTATAGACGGTAGGAGGTGAAGTGTTCAAGAAGGAAATCCAAGCCCATATCAGTAGAGACACAAGAAGCATAGTTAGAGGATTGGTTATGTATTATTATGTTTTTTTTAGTTTGACTTTGTATATGGTGTGGTAGACATATCTGATATATTAATATTGTACATGTAAATAATTATGTAACATAATCGAGTGTCATATGTGTATACAATATAAGGATATATATATATATTTATATATTTTTAATTAGAACAATTTGCCTAAACCAAAATAAATAAATATATTAAGTTATTTAAAATGAAAAAAAAAATTAATTTGAGCAAATTATCGAGTTAAGCTTGTGACATTCTTATTATATATGTGGGATTATTCCTAATATATAAGTGGGGCGTCACATTTAGTGGTATCAGAGCAGGTTTAGGCGTTTCTAGGCCTAGGTGTGAAATGAGATATGAGGTTTAAATACACATGTGTCTTATATAATTCTGATATGGGGCTTCAGATTTTTATGGTAAGAGAGATGAAGATCCAGCTGCAGCTGAGTATTGGTTGGAAAAGACTGAAAGAATTTTTAAAGAGTTGCAAGTGGAAACAGATGACAAAGCTAGATTTGCTACTTCTCTACTCCAAGATGAGGCATATGATTGGTGGAAATCAGTTCTTACCAAGCCAGATATGGTGGAACCGGTCTCATGGGATTCCTTCCTTTCTGAATTTAAAGAGCAGTATATTCCGTTGATCTATATTGATGAGAAAAAGAAAGAGTTCATGAATCTCAAGCAAGGTAAAATGTCAGTGATTGAGTATCAGCGGGATTTTACCAGACTGAGCAAGTATGCCCCTGAATTAATTGCAAATGAAAGAGATAAATGTAGAAGATTTGAAGATGGCCTTAATGAAGAGGTTGGAGATATTGTGACTGCTCTTCAGCATAATAATTTTTCTCAGTTAGTTTCTGCAGCACTCAGCCTTTGAAAAAGGAAAAAGAGAAAAATATAAGAATCTTCCAAAAAGTCAGCTACTTCTGAGACTCAGTTTACTGGAAAGAAGAGTCGTTTCTTTACTAGCCATTCACTGAATAGAGGACAGGGAAAAAGTTTTAGCTATTCACAGACAGGGTCTTTTAGGAGGGGGCTGCCTTCTAAGGTACCTTCTGCTACAGCCAGTTTACAACCTCAGGTTAGCAAGGAAGCTATACCGGTATGTCCCATTTGCAATAGGAGCCATCGGGGGGAATGTTGGCGTGCCACAGGTGCTTGCTATATATGTGAGTCCAAAGAACATCTACGGAGGGATTGCCCACTCTTGACAGGTGGTACACCTACTCAGACTACTAGGTCAGCTCCAACTCAGCCTGGAGTTCAGTTCAGAGGAGGACCAGGCCGACCGAGGCAGGCTATTTCAGAGACAGTGAATAGACCTAGATCTAGCAGAGCTCCAGCCCGAACCTATGCCATGAAAGCTAAAGAAGATCAGGCGGCAACAGATGTTATTGTTGGTATGTTTTCATTATATGATTTTGACATTTGTGCACTTATAGATCCGGGTTCCACACATTCCTATATTTGCACTAGTACACCTAGTCAGCATAATATGATTAAAGAAAACCTAGAATATGGAATTGAAGTTAAGAATCCTTTGGGTCACAGTGTAATAGTGAATAAAGTATTTAGGAATTGTCCTTTGGTTGTGCATGGGAAGGAGTTTTCTGCAGACTTGATTGAGTTGCATTTCCATGAGTATGATGTCATATTAGGCATGGATTGGCTCTCACGTCACGAAGCAGTGGTGGATTGCAAGTCTAAATTTGTGGTACTTAAAAAAGAAAATCAGGAGGCAATTATTGTAAAAGGGGAATTATTTTCACAACATCCTCGAGTCATATCCATAATGAAAGCCCAGAGATTGATGAGAAAAAGGGTGTGAAGCTTATTTGGCCCATGTGATTGACACCAGAAAAGGAGGTTCAAATCTTGAAGATATCCCGGTGGTAAATGAATTTCCAGATGTCTTTCCTGATGACTTACCTGGGTTACCTCCGGAGAGAGAGGTATAATTTACTATTGATCTTGTTTCAGGAACTATGCCTATATCAAAGACACCATACAAAATGGCTCCATCAGAGATGAAAGAACTTAAGACACAATTGCAAGAACTCCTTGATAAGGGTTTCATTAGACCAAGTACATCCCCATGGGGTGCACCAGTATTGTTTGTGAAAAAGAAGGATGGATCTTTGAGGCTATGTATTGATTATCGACAGTTGAATAAGATGACCATCAAGAACAAATACCCATTACCGCGGATTGATGATCTCTTTGACCAACTGAAAGGTGCAGGAGTATTTTCCAAGATAGATTTGAGATCTGGTTATCATCAATTAAGGGTGAAGATGGAGGATATTGCTAAAACTGCATTTAGAACCAGATATGGTCATTATGAGTTTTTGGTTATGCCATTTGGGCTGACTAATGCTCCAGCAACATTTATGGATCTTATGAATAGGATATTCAAGCCACATCTTGATCAATTTGTTGTTGTTTTCATTGATGATATTTTGGTGTATTCTAAAGATTCAGAGGAACATGAAAATCATTTGAGAATAGCATTGCAGACTCTCAGAGAGTATAAGCTTTATGGAAAACTCTCAAAATGTGAGTTTTGGTTAAAAGAGGTGACATTTTTGGGACACATTATCTCTGCAGAAGGCATTAAAGTGGATTCTAGCAAAGTTGAGGCAATTATGAGTTGGAAACCTCCAAGGAATGTGACCGAGGTCAGAAGTTTCTTGGGTTTAGCTGGATATTATCGGAGATTTGTCAAGGGTTTTGCAATGATGGCTTCTCCTTTAACAAGACTATTAAGAAAGGATGTTAAATTTGAGTGGACAGATAAGTGTCAAACTAGTTTTGATAAGCTCAAAAGTATGCTCACTAAGGCCCCTATTTTGACACAGCCGATTCCTAATAAGGAATATGTCATTTATAGTGATGCTTCTCATAATGGATTGGGTTGTGTATTGATGCAAGATGGAAAAGGTGGTTGCTTATGCTTCTAGACAGTTAAAGCCGCATGAGAAGAATTATCCTACCCATGATCTGGAGTTGGCAGCTATAGTTTTTGCATTGAAGATTTGGCGCCATTATTTATATGGGGAGAAATGTTTTATTTACACAGATCACAAGAGTTTGAAATATCTTCCCTCACAGAAAGAATTGAATTTGAGGCAGAGAAGATGGCTAGAACTAATAAAGGATTATAATTGTGTGATTGACTATCATCCAGGCAAAGCTAATGTAGTAGCAGATGCTTTGAGCAGAAAGATGGTAGCAGAGTTGCACCTTTAACCCACTCTTATGCAGGAAATCAAGGATGCACAAAGACAAGACAAAAAGTTAATTGAATTAGCTGAGTTGATCTCTAAGGGGGAGAGACCTGGATTCACTATGGACTTAGATGGTGGATTGTTCTATCAAGACAGATTATGTGTGCCTAGTGTAGAAGATCTTAGACAGAGGATTCTTAGAGAGGCCCATGAAAGCAAATATGCTATGCACCCAGGGAGTAACAAGATGTACCAAGAGTTGAAGAGCAGATACTGGTGGGTAGGTATGAAAAAGGACATCACAGAGTACACTTCAAAATGTTTAACTTGTCAGCGGGTCAAGGCGGAACATCAAGTACCTTCGGGGTTGCTACATCCAATTTCTATTCCAGAATGGAAGTGGGAACGAATCACTATGGATTTTGTGACTGGATTGCCTTTGACTCTAAAGAAACATGATACTGTATGGGTCATAGTGGACAGATTTACAAAGTCAGCACATTTCTTACCTATCAGAAAGGACTATCCACTGAATAAATTGGCAAAAATTTATATGAATGAAGTTGTGCGACTTCATGGACTGCCTATTTCTATTGTGTCTGACAGAGATCCTCGTTTCACATCTCAATTTTGGGATAGTCTACAATGAGCTCTAGGTACTAAGCTCAATTTCAGCACAGCTTTTCATCCACAGACAGATGGACAGTCAGAAAGAGTCATTCAGATTCTAGAAGATATGTCATCGAATTTAAAGGTAGCTGGGACAAATATCTTCCTTTAATGGAATTCGCCTATAATAACAGTTATCAGTCTAGTATCCAGATGGCTCCGTATGAGGCACTTTATGGTAGGAAGTGTCGAACACCTATATGTTGGACAGAGCTCAGCGAGAGAAAACTTATAGGACCAAACCTAGTGCAAGAGACAGAAGAAAAAGTGAAAGTTATTTGTGAAAGACTTAAAACAGCTACAGATAGACAAAAATCATACGCTGACCTCAAGAGACGGGACATTGAATATGCAGTGGGTGATAAAGTTTTTCTTAAAGTATCTCCCTGGAAGAAAGTTTTGCGATTTGGAAAGAAAGGCAAGTTAAGTCCAAGGTTCATCGGACCATATGAAATATTAGAAAGAGTTGGACCTGTTGCTTATAGACTCGCTCTACCACCGGAGATGAGTCAAATACATGATGTCTTCCATGTCTCAATGTTAAGATGATATAGATCAGATCCTAATCACATCATACCTGCTGAAAGCATTCAGGTGAGACAAGATTTTACATATGAAGAAGAACCAGTCCAAATTTTAGCAAGAGAAATTAAGGAACTGAGGAACAAGTGAGTACCATTAGTGAAAGTACTATGGATGAATCATGCAATTGAAGAAGCAACATGGGAAAGCGAGGAGGTGATGAAAGCTCAATACCCTCACCTGTTCAATGACGATACATAGGTATGTTTCGAGGACGAAACATCTTAAGGGGGAGAGAATTGTAATACCCACTAATTAGAGTTTAATTTGAATAATTTAGACCATATAATTAAATTGTGTTTTTTATTAAATAAAATTAAAAATATTAGCTATAAACAATTATGTGAAGATGGTAATAACAATAATAATAAGAAGAAGAATAAGAAGAAGAAGAAGAAAATTAAAATTAAAAAAAAAATTAAAATGAACAGTAAAATGGACAGCAGCAAAAAAAAAAGGGCAGAATACAAAATCGGGAAAAAGGGGCTAAATCCCAAATTCTCTTTTCTCCTTCATTTCTTCTTCTTCTTCATCTCTTTTTCTTCCTCCATATATCAGATCAAATTACTTATCATCTTATTCAAGAATTGCATCAAAAATCAGTCCAATTAAATCTGATCTTGGTAAGAAATATTTTTCCCATGATTATTGTGTTATTAGAACTGTTTAGGTTATATTTTGACAGAATATTGCACTCTGTTTTTGATTATCTTGTGACTCGAATTTGTGGATGTGTTAAACATAAAAGTTGTTCATATATGTCTTATGTATCTCTCTGCCAAATTTTATTGAACGATTTTGAGTATATGAAGAGATATGGTTATTGGGGTGAAACTGGTTCTGGAATACGTATCAACCAAATAACCTACGGTTTTTGTAAAAATTGATCATCTTATTGGATTATTCTGAGTTTGTGTAAAACATGAAAGTTGTAGGTATATATGTTATTGAGGTCTCTGCAAAATTTCGTATGAATTTCTCTTGTGTAGGTTGAGTTATTCTAAAATTAACCATGACTGTTCCTTGATTGAACTGGTTTCATATACCTGTGCAGTTCCAGTAACTTCGTCCTTATATTTCACCTACTTTTAGATCGAATTTGATGCAACAACCACCTAGAATCTAAGTCTAGACAACCTCCAAATCAATTTGATACAAATCTTAAGTTTTAAACAATTTCTAGATTAAACTCTTCACCCCCAAAACAGCAAGGAATTGGTAACAAAGAGTATGAAGAGAGAATTGGATTCACGCCACAAATTAATTACCAACCTGATAAGTGAAAACAATCCTTGGTATATCAATGGAGATCACACCTCCCACTTGAAGAACACTCAAGAACACTGAAATTTTGATCTTAAATCACCAATCTGATTGTCTTTCACACATAAGGAGGTATTTATACCTCTACAAACCAAACCCTAGCTGCAAACATGAAGAAAAGACCAATCTGACCCTAATGACTTAAGGACAAATGAATGGGCTTAATTTTATAAGGCCTACACACTTAAGACAAGTTAAAATAAAGCTGATCATGTGTCTTTAAATGAAATTACATTCCAATAATTAAAATAAAATAGCCCACTAAAATTAATCTTAGGCCCAACCATGACATAACATAAGTCCACCTTAACATATCATATTGCACATGAGTTGAATCTTGTAATATAGACTTCTTCTCTAGCCCATTAGGCTAGTTTTCTTCACCATCACATGCCCCAATGAGTGTCACAAGCTTTGGATCACAAACTGATTCCATCTCTTCAAGCCTGACCCAAGCCTCTTCCTTGATATCTCTTGTCACTAAGCTCTGAATATACATTTGCAAGGCTTCCTTGAGCTTGTTTCTACTTGATCTTATGATTGGACCACGTGGCATCACTAATCCATCTCCTCCATAGCATGTAAGATCATTTTTGTTGTCTTGGTTCGCATCATTCCCTCCCTCCACAAAAGGATTCTTCCTCGAATCACCTGCATTATCAAAATGAGAAAGGTCAGCAACATTAAAAGTTGCTGAAACACCATACTCACCGGGCAAGTCAATTTTATAGGCATTGTCATTTATCCTCTCAACCACTTGAAAAGGTCCATCGCCTCTTGGATCCAACTTGGATTTTCTTTGGTTAGGAAATCTCTCTTTCCTAAAATGCACCCATACCCAATCTCCAGGTTCAAATTTCACAACTTTACGTCCTTGGTTGGCTTTTTGTGCATAACTTTTGTTCTTTAACTCAATGTGCTGCTTTGCCTTCTCATGTATGGACTTAACCAAATCTGCCTTCTTTTGTCCATCTAAGTTAGAAATATCATTCACAGGTATAGGCAACAAATCCAAAGGGGTTAGCGGATTAAAACCATAGACAATTTCAAATGGAGAATAACCTGTTGATGAATGAATGTTTCTATTATATGCAAATTCTACTAATGGCAAACAACCTTCCTAAGTTTTCAAATTCTTTCCAACAATAGCACGTAATAATGATCCTAAAGTTCTATTAACCACTTCAGTTTGACCATCTGTTTGAGGATGACAAGTAGTAGAAAATAGCAACTTTGTTCCCAACTTTCCCCACAGCACACGCCAAAAATGACTCAAAAACTTAGAATCTCTATCAGAAACAATAGTTTTAGGAACACCATGCAAACGCACAACATCCTTAAAGAACAAATCAGAAATATGTGTAGCATCATTAGTTTTATGGCAAGCGATGAAATGTGCCATCTTGCTAAACCTATCAACTACAACAAAAATGCTATCTCTTCCCCTTTTAGTCCTGGGCAGTCCCAACACAAAATCCATAGAAATGTCAATCCAGGGCTGACTAGGGATGGGTAAAGGAGTATACAACCCATGAGGTTGAATTCTTGACTTGGCTTGCTTACATGCAACACACCTAGAGCAAATTTTCTCAACATCTTTCTTCATATTAGGCCAATAAAAATGCTCATGCAAGATGTCAAGTGTCTTAGCAATACCAAAATGACCCATCAAACCACCATTATGAGCCTCACGCACAAGCAACTCACGCATGGAACAATTAGGCACACACAGTTTATTTTCTCTAAATAAATAGCCATCATTCCTATAAAACCTTTGAAATGCAGATTGTTCACATGCATTATAAACATTTGAAAAATCAGAATCAGAAGCATACAATTCCCTTATATATTCAAATCCCATCAATCGAGAACTCAAAGTAGTAATAAGAGTATATCTTCTAGATAATGCATCAGCAACCACATTTTCCTTACCTTGTTTGTATTGAATCACATAAGGAAAGGTCTCAATGAACTCCAACCATTTGGCATGTCGTTTGTTCAACTTACCTTGACCCTTGAGATGCTTTAAAGACTCATGATCACTATGAATCACAAACTCTTTAGGCCAAAGATAATGCTGCCAAGTCTCCAAAGCCCTCACCAATGCATACAACTCCTTGTCATACGTGGAATAATTGAGTTGTGCACCACTCAACTTTTCACTAAAGAAAGCAATTGGTCGCCTACCCTGCATCAAAACAGCACCAATACCTATCCTGGAGGCATCACATTCAATCTCAAAAGTAGAATTAAAATCAGACAAACTCAAAACAGGTGCAGAACAAAGTTTATCTTTCAAAGTATTAAATGCAAGTTCTTGCGCCTCACCCCACTTAAACCCCACATCCTTTTTAATGATTTAAGTTAAAGGAGCAGCAATGACACTAAAATCCTTTACAAACCTTCTGTAAAAGCTAGCAAGGCCATGAAAGCTCCTAACATCACTAACATTCCTAGGGGTTGGCCATTCTTGGATAGCCCTTATCTTCTCCTCATCAACCTCAATTCCATTGGCACTCACCACATACCCTAAGAATATAACTCTATTCATGCAAAATGTGCACTTTTTAAGTTTAGCATACAATTCTTCTCTCCTAAGTGTATCCAAAACTGCCCTAAGATGATGTACATGTTCATCAACAGATTTACTATAAATCAAAATATCATCAAAATAAACAACAACAAATTTTCCAATGAACTAACGCAAAACATGATTCATCAATCTCATAAAAGTGCTAGGGGCATTGGTTAGACCAAAAGGCATAACGATCAACTCATATAAACCAAGCTTTGTTTTAAATGCTGTTTTCCATTCATCACCAACTTTCATCCTAATTTGGTGATATCCACTCATCAAATCAATCTTAGTAAAGACACATGCGCCATGCAGTTCGTCTAACATATCATCCAATCTGGGTATTGGATGGCGATACTTAACTGTTATGTGGTTCACAGCCCTACAATCAACACACATGCGCCAACTCCCATCCTTTTTTGGCACCAAAAGCACCGGCACTGCACACGGACTAAGACTCTCACGGATATGCCCCCTTGCTAACAACTTCTCCACTTGCCTTTGAAGCTCCTTTGTCTCCTCGGGGTTGCTCCTATAGGCTGGTCGGTTTGGAATTTGAGCTCCTAGTATGAAATCAATTTGATGTTCAATTCCTCTTATTGGTGGAAATCCTTGTGGTAACTCTTCAGGAAATACATTCTCATATTCCTGCAATAAAGAAACAACAACACTAGGCAAAGAAGGGTTAAGGTCAGCTTCATTAAAATAAGATTCCTTGTACATGAGTACAAGTAAACATTGTTGATTCTCAAAAGCCACTCTCATATCCCTTACTTTTGCATAAAAATTATTTTTCTTTGTACCACTCTCCTTTGGGCCAATTATTTGCTTTTCTTTTTGGGCCTCTTTTCCTCCCATTTTTCTCTCTTTTTTAGCCTCTCCTTTTTCTTTTCCTCTCATCTCTCTTATTTTGAAACTCTCAACCTTTCCATTTTCTTTTTGCTCCTTTTCTCTCAATTTGGACTTTTCGGCTTCTTTTTGCATTTCTTCCTCCATGCTCCTTTTTAGCTTCATTTGATCTTCATAAACTTCACTAGGAGTCATAGGAGCCAGAATGATACGTTGATCTCCCATCATGAATGAGTGTCTATTTCTATACCCATCATGTGTCACCTTTCTGTCATATTGCCATGGCCTACCAAGCAACACATGACCTGCATGCATAGGTACTACATCACAAAGTACACGGTCAGAATATCTTCCAATGGAGAATGAAATTAAAACTTGTTTATTTACCCTTATCTCTCCACAATCATTAAGCCATTGTAGTCTATATGACCTAGGATGTTTCAAACAATCCAGCCCCAACTTATCAACTAAAGTAGTACTTGCAACATTAGTACAACTTCCTCCATCAATTATAAGACTACAAATTTTGCCATTTATCAAGCATCTGGAATGGAAGATATTTTCCCTTTGTTCAACGTCATCCTCTTTCAATTGTACATTTAGTACACGCCTAACCACAAGATTTAAATCCCCGCCAACAGCATGCTCGGCCTCATCATCATCACTACAATCTTCAAATGAAGGCATTGAATCAGATTCTTTATCACTTTCAGATTCAATTACACAATTATCTTTCAATATCATAACCTTTTTATTTGGGCATTGAGATGCAATATGTCCATTGCCAAGGCACTTAAAGCATTTTATGTTTCTATGCTTTTCAGTATTGGAAGAAGAAGTAGCATTAGCTTTAGGGTTACCTTTTTGCTCTACTTTACCCTTTTCTTCTCTTACCTTGTCTTTGGCTTTGTCTTCCCTTTTGGCCATTTTGAGCTCCAATTAGATGTGGAACCCAAATAGGTTGGTTTGTTGGTTCCCTTTTGCTTTAGTTGCTTCTCCACCTTCATAGCCATATTCACCATCTCCTCTAACTCTACATAGTGGTGCAACTCAATAACATTTGCAATTTCTTAATTTAGACCAGCCAAGAAACGTGCCATGGTAGCCTCCCTATCTTCAGCAATATTAGCCCTCATCATAGCTATCTCCATTTCTTTATGATAGTCCTCAACACTTTTATTCCCTTGCCTTAAAGTTTGGAGCCTTTGATGTAGTTCCCTATAATAGTAACTAGGGACAAACCTCTTTCTCATGACTGCCTTCATCCCCACCCATGTGTTTATAGGCCTTTCCCCATTCCTACGCCTATTGAGGATGATTTGGTCCCACCATACCAAGGCATAGTCAGTGAATTCCACGGCTGCCAACTTTACTTTTTTTCCTCATAATAGTTATGACATTCAAACACCAATTCCACTTTTCTCTCCCACTCCAAGTAAGCATCAGCATCATTCCTACCTTGAAAAGTAGGGATTTTCATTTTAATACTCCCCAAATTACGATCTATCTGATTCTCAACATTCCCAAATCTATCCGCCTCTACCTTGCCTCTATGTTCTCTCCTATTCCTTCCTCTATCATTTCCGCCCCCTCTACCTCCAAACTGATTTTTATCCCTATCATCATCAAAGTCATCAAAATCTTCTTCGTAGTCAGATTGAGGTGGAGTTACTAACCTTTCCCTTCTCCCTCCAATTCGACTTTGCAAGGATGTATCTCTTCTAAGATTCCGTAGAGCTTGATCATGGCCTTCTAACCTCCTATCATACTTGTCAAACCGATCATTCATGTCTCGGAGCATAATCTCAAGCCTTCCAAATTGTTGTTGCATAGCCTCCAATGTGAAGAAAGTTTTGTTTCCTTCATCACTACTTCTTTCCTGGTTGCTTGATTTAGACATGATGTAAATATATGGCCTCACACACTCCCTCACGTGTTTCACTCAAAATGTGTATGTTCGCTCGTGTTTCACTCAATTAAGGCTTTTACCCTCTTTTGAGCTAACCACTCCTGCCTTTTACCGCTCTTGTGTACTCACTATGATATATTTCCGGATCAATTTCAACCAACTAGATCAATAACAATGAGCAGCAATATCCAACAGAAAATTAAAATAGACAATTCCTAAGCAAGAAAGGAAACATGACAAAACTAGAAGCAAAATTAATGAGATGAAAGCAAGGAATGACAAGTATAAGCTATATGCACACACAGATGAAGAATGAGGTGTGCAGATATAATATTGTTATTTGAGTAATATGGAATGCAAAATTACTCAACAAATGTAATGGAAACAAGTAGGACAGCAGTCAAGAATATAAAACAAGGAATGCAATAAATTGACAAAACTAGAAAAAATTAAGTGCATATGTGCTACTGCCCTAAAAGAATTCGAACCAGAACCTAAAACTCACTAAACCATTCCCAACTTACTGCCAAATAAGCTAATTGTATGCCTATTAGTAACTATTATCCACCAATTGCACAATTTCCAGCAACAAGCAATGAAATCTCAACTTATACCTCAATATGAAACCAATCAATTTCAATTACGAACTCCACTCAAAATTGCTCAAATTATCAATTTTAATCAGAATAGAGCAAATATATTCAGAGGCAATTCATTTTATATATGTGTGCAATCAATTGAATCCAAACAGTCCCACTTTTGGCAATCAATGCCAATATGCACGAATTTTTTTTTTGTTGTTTTTTTTTTTTGTAATATGATATACAACAAAAAAATATTGAAACACCAAAAATTCGTACACCAAAAAAAAAAAAAAACCAAACTTCAATAGACAGCAATATAGGCAAATTCAGCCACAAATAGATAAACTTTTTTTTTGATTTTTTTATGCTGTAACTTGAACAAATATCACTAAAACCAGAAAAAATAAAGATAAGTACAATTGATTTAGAACCAAAGCTCTGATACCAAATGATGCAGCAACCACCTAGAATCTAAGTCTAGATAACCTCCAAATCAATTTGATACAAATCTTAAGTTTTAAACAATTGCTAGATTAAACTCTTCACCCCCAAAACAGCAAGGAATTGGTAACAAAGAGTATGAAGAGAGAATTGGATTCACGCCACAAATTAATTACCAACCTGATAAGTGAAAACAATCCTTGGTATATCAATGGAGATCACACCTCCCACTTGAAGAACACTCAAGAACACTGAAATTTTGATCTTAAATCACCAATCTGATTGTCTTACACGCATAAGGAGGTATTTATACCTCTACAAACCAAACCCTAGTTGCAAACATGAAGAAAAGACCAATCTGACCCTAATGACTTAAGGACAAACGAATGGGCTTAATTTTATAAGGCCTACACACTTAAGACAAGTTAAAATAAGGCTGATCATGTGTCTTTAAATGAAATTACATTCCAATAATTAAAATAAAACAGCCCACTAAAATTAATCTTAGGCCCAACCATGACATAACATAAGTCCGCCTTAACATAGCATATTGCACATGAGTTGAATCTTGTAATATAGACTTCTTCTCTAGCCCATTAGGCTAGTTTTCTTCACCATCACATGCCCCAATGAGTGTCACAAGCTTTGGATCGCAAACTGATTCCATCTCTTCAAGCCTGACCCAAGCCTCTTCCTTAATATCTCTTGTCACTAAGCTCTGAATATACATTTGCAAGGCTTCCTTGAGGTTGTTTCTACTTGATCTTATGATTGGACCACGTGGCATCACTAATCCATCTCCTCCATGGCATGTAAGATCATTTTTTTTTTTGTCTTGGTTCGCATCAGAATTGGCCAAAGTTTAAAACATAAAAGTTTTACTCCTATGTCTTATCTAAATTTCTGTGAAAGTTTCATCTTAAAATGTCATGTATTTTATGAGTTATGAGCTGAACAATTAAACTGGTCGGGTTGATACTCTATGTTGAACCAATTATATATCCTCCCACATTTGAGACCCTTAGAGACTGAATCAGGAAATGAGTTAAACATGACAAATGTTCCCAATTAACGTATATAATTGTATAAAAAGTTTCAGAATAATTGAAGCTACACATTGAAAGTTATGAATTTTTGAATTGGGTACCTTGAAACTGCCTAAGGGCAGAAAACAGGTCAATATTTAAAATTATACCAAAAATTATGTAAAGGTTCAAAAATTCTAAAATTTTAGTATATTTTAGTTTTATGTGTTATAGTTAATCAGAATCAAGAATCATACAAATTGGATAAATGTAAGAAAAGTTATTAATCCAATAGTCCTTAGAGGTCTTATTCTAGCTTAATAGAAATTGAAATTATTTATTTAAGTTATGTTAAGAATAAATATTTTATCAAGCTATTAATTAATTATATTTTTAAATTAGGATTTCAACAAGAAGAAGACCAACAAAAGTGAACAAGCTTTGAACTTATATTTTGGAAAAAAAGGAAAATACTATCGAAGTTTGTACATATATGTATTTTGTTTTGCCTTTATGCATGATTGTGTGTATGACATAAATTACATGTCACAATGATGAAATTATATATTATGGCATGTTTTAAGGTTGTAAGAATGTTATTAACTATGAACTTAATTTTGTGTTAACATTTGATAAAATATTATGCTATGACATGATTTAGAAATAAATTGTGAATATATGATTGTGTTAATATGAAATGAGGATTGGTTATAGAAACAAGTAATTAATTGTGTTAATTGCTCATTTCTCTACCTGAGGACTAACATAGGATAGATGGTGTACCATTAAGGGGGGAATTACAGTACCGATATGGATATTATTTAGGGACAGAGTGGCTTAAGCTCTGGGAGCGCTCCTGATCCTGATTATACACAGATGACATAATTATATTCAGTCAAGGTGGCTTAAGCTCCGCGAGCGCCCTTGACTTGAGATTATGGTGAGTAGGGTGGCTTAAGCTCCACGAGCGCCCCTATTTCACACCCCATATCCGGACAGTCCGGGATGGAGATTTGGGCTGATATTAATTAAAGACTATGAAATGAAATGTGAAAAAAATTTATTATTGACATAAGTGACAAAACATGAAATGCTTGCAAGAGGTAATGAGAATTTAGTTATTGAATATGATTTTTATGTTTATACTGTTATGATGTGATATTTCTTTTATATGAAATAAAAATTCAGTGTATCATGAATTATTTGAGACATGCATTTGTGTGACTGCTTGAAAAAAAAACTTAATACCTATATGTACCACTAAGCTAGAGTTAGCTTAGCGTGAGTTCTTCTCACGCAGGAATTGGAACTATAGACGGTAGGAGGTGAAGTGTTCAAGAAGGAAATCCAAGCCCATATCAATAGAGACACAAGAAGCATAGTTAGAGGGTTGGTTATGTATTATTATGTTTTTTTTAGTTTGACTTTGTATATGGTGTGGTAGACATATCTGATATATTAATATTGTGCATGTAAATAATTATGTAACATAATCGGGTGTCATATGTGTATACAATATAAGGATATATATATATTTATATATTTTTAATTAGAACAATTTTGATGTAGATCAAGGACATATAAGTCAATCTTCACAAAAGGAGAATGATGCACTAGTCATGCCAAGTGGTGCGATCACAAGATCAAGGGCTAACAAACTAAGGCAAGCAATGCAAGGCTATGTTCAAAGCTTGGTCACTAAGGAGATCACAAAAGATGCATGCATGACAAAGGAGATGGAGTTGATTGAAGACCCAAGGCCCATTACTTATTTTGGGGTGAGTGAAGAACCATCTTGCATGGACTAGTCCAATGGGCTAAACGAGGCAAAGTCCATAAAATTAAAGATTACAAGTCATGTGCCAAACATGTGCTAGGAGTCATGTGCCATCCATGTGGAAGACATCATGTGCCAACCATGTGCTCAAGATCATGTGCCATGCATGTGCCTATTTATGGGATTTGGGCTTAACTTGTAATTGGGCTTAATTATGTATGTGGGCTGCCTAATTTAAATTACCTTAGGCTTTAATTAGTGATAGACATGTGGGCCAAAGAAATAAAGCCCAACCCACCACTTGTCTTATTTTAGAAGGATTTAATTAGTGTCCTAATCCAAGTAGGACTCTACTTTTTAGAATTTGAGTTAGAATATGGCTGTACATTTAGGAGTTGAGTTAGAATAGGATTTAGTTATCCTTTACCATAAAGGATTCAAAGACTTAGGGCTATAAATACTCATCTAGGCTTCTTTTACAAGACATCAATGAATAAAAACGAATTTGAGTGTTTTTCTTTAAAGTGAGGCAGATTTGCATCTCTTTGTTACCTTTAGAAATTAGTTACTTATCAAGTGATATTGCTTGTGGCGTGGCTATTCTTATTAAATCTTATAATCTTGGTTCTTTGCTACATTGGTTAGCTTTGGGTCAGATTCAATCTATGATCACCATAGCTTAAGGTTTGTTTACCTTGTCTTGTTGAGGGGTTTCAAGGCACGGTCTTTGGGGTTCCGCATCAGTTTGGTATCAGAGCTTTTGGTTAGGTAATCATTATCTATCCTTTAAAATTGCTTTCTAGTTGTTAACTTAGCTAGATTTAAATTCTGCCATTAGAGGTACCTTAGGAAAAATTTCAGCCATAAAGAGTAAAATTGCAAGTTTGGGTTTCTTTTCAATTCTTTGATATGTTTGAGGTTTATTAAGCATTAGTTTAGTGTTATTTGCTAAAATGAAAAAAAAAAGAAAAAAAACGAAAAGGAAAAAAAAATCAGAATTTCGAATTTAGCACCAAAATTGTGAAATTGTGCTATTTTAAGCTTCATGATGAAATCTTGTGATTATTGATTGCTGGAATTATTTGGTATCATCATAAACTACTGCAATCCAACTTAAATAATTGGTTTTGAGGTTGAAAAGTACAACTTTTGAATTCAGGTACCTTAGTGATCATGTTGAGCATTGATTTGATCTTGAGAAATTGAACTTATCTATTAAATATACCTTGAGTTCTTACTGATTGGTGATAAATTAAGGTTGAATAAGGGTTAAATTGGCTACTCACTAGGAGGAAACCGGTTCTGATTTTTATTCCATACTGTCTAATTTTTGTGCTCTTAAGTTTTCATTCTTTTAATTCTGTCCTTTTTGCATCTAATTACATTAGTTAAGTCTAATTTGCATTCTTAGATTTAATTTGAACAAAAATCAGTAGCATACACCTATTTGCATTCGTGTATAGCTTTAGATATAATTAATTTCTTTCACATCCGTTTGCTTCTAGACTTTGTTCCATTCATTCTTGTTAGGATTCATTGTTAATTCTTAGCATAGATCACTTGCATATTGTTTGATTTTGTTTCTGGTTCTTACTTGTAATTTTGAGATTCAAAATTTGAGTGGAAAAAGGCAAGAGTGGTGAGCTTAAAAGAGGGTAAAAGCCATTATTTGTGTGAAACACGAGTGGTATATAGTCTGTTTTGAGAGAAACACGTGAGGGAGTGATTGTGAGGTCCTTTTACTTCATTATTACTTTCTTGAATTACTAAACCATGTCTAAGGAAAACGCAAGGGGAAGTAGTGAACGAGAGGACCAGCCCAAACTCATACCATTAGAGGCTGTTCAATCTGAATTCCAAAGGCTATTTTCCATGATTGAATCTTTTAATGAGAAGATGGAGAGACAAGATAGAAAAATTGAAGAGGTGAGATATCAAAGCACTTCAAATTCCAGAAAAACAAAAGAAGAGTCACAGACTCATGGGAAATGGAACATTCACAATTCTGGAATAGGGAGGTTTCGGCCTCAAGAGGAATATGAGGACTTTGATTCCTATGGTGATGAAGATGATACACATTCAACAAGGAGGAGAGGAGGAGATAAGCGTGATAGCAACATCAATTCCATCAAAATGAAAATTCCACCTTTTAAAGGGAGGAATGATGCTGAAGCATACCTAGAATGGGAGAGAAAAGTGGAGCTCATTTTTGAATGCCACAACTATAGTGAAGAGAAAAAAATAAAACTTGCTGTTATTGAATTCACTGATTATGCCCTTGTTTGGTGGGATCAGATCATGATGACTAGAAGAAAGAATGGAGAAAGACCCATTAGAAGGTGGGAGGAGATGAAGAGGGTGATGAGAAAACGATTTGTGCCAGCCCATTACTATAGGGAGTTGCACCAAAAATTGCAACGCCTTACACAAGGATCCATGACCGTTGAAGATTACCATAAGGAGATGGAGATGGCAATGATGAGAGCCAATGTGGAGGAGGATCCAGAAGTCACCATGGCACGTTTCCTAGGGGGTTTGAACAAAGATATTGCTAATGTTGTTGAATTACAACACTATGTGGACTTTGAAGACATGGTCAATATGGCCATAAAAATTGAAAAGCAACTAAAAAGCAAGGGGGCAGCAAGGAGTTACACGAATTCCACATCCAAATGGAGTTCAAAATGGCCTAAAAGGGAAGAAAAGGGTAAAGAAAAGGTGACTGACCTGAAAGAGGTAAGGAAAGAAAAATGGGTAAGAGATGATGAAAAATCAAAAACACCTAATGCTAATGATAAACATAGTAAAATTAAATGTTTTAGATGTTTGGGAGTAGGGCATATTGCATCTCAATGTCCTAATAAGAAAACTATGTTATTAAAAGATAATGGTGTAATTGATAGTGAAAGTGAAGAAAGTAGTGATAGTGAAGAAAGTAGTGATAGTGATGGTATGCCTTCCTTAGTGGATGCTAGTGATTGTGATGATGATGATGTGCAATATGGTAATGATGTGCATGTTGAATCTTTGGTTGTTAGGAGAGCCTTGAATATGCATATTAAAGATGAAACTAGTGATCAAAGAGAAAATATTTTTCATACACGTTGCATAGTCAATGGAAAGGCATGTAGTTTGATTATTGATGGAGGTAGTTGTACTAATGTGGCTAGTGCAACACTTGTTGAAAAGTTGGGTTTGAATTGTATTAGGCATCCTAATCCATATAAGTTGCAATGGTTGCATGAATGTGGTGAAATAAGGGTGAATAAACAAGTGATGCTTGCATTCTCTATTGGTAGATATAAGGATGAGGTGTTATGTGATGTTGTACCTATGCATGCTAGTCATGTTTTACTTGGAAGGCCTTGGCAATATGATAGACGTGTTATGCATGATGGGTATAGGAATCGGTATTCTTTTAGCTTGAATAACCAAAATTACATTCTTGCACCTTTATCTCCATTGGAAGTATATGAAGACCAAATGAAAATCCAAAAATCCATTATGGGGAATTCAGGTAGTGAGGCAAGTTCAAGTAAAAGAATTGAGAGAAAAGAGGCATTGAATGATAAAAATGAAAGAAATACAAATAAAGGCCCAATGGTGAGTGATGGAGCAAGAGAGAAAAGTAAGGGCGAGATTGTGAAGAGAGAAAAGAAAGTAAGCTTGTATGCAAGGGAGAAAGACTTGAGAGGTGCTTTTCATGCACAAAGGAGTCTTATTGTACTTAGGTACAAGGAGAATCTTTTAATTTTGACTGACATTGACCCTTGTTTGCCTACTGTTTTTGTGTCTTTGTTGCAGGAATTTGAGGATGACTTCCCCGAAGAGATTCCTAAAGGCCTCCCTCCATTAAGAGGTATTGAACATCAAATTGACTTTGTTCCCGGGGCTGCCATACCAAATAGACCAGCCTATAGAACCAATCCCGAGGAGACAAAGGAGATACAAAGACAAATTGAAGAGCTTTTAGAGAAGGGGCACGTGAAGGAAAGCTTGAGTCCATGTGCCGTTCCTGTGTTGTTAGTACCTAAAAAGGATGGATCTTGGATGATGTGTGTGGATTGTCGTGCCATTAATAAAATAACAGTAAAGTATAGACATCCTATTCCTAGACTTGATGATATGCTTGATGAATTATGTGGGGCATGTTACTTTTCCAAAATTGATCTTAAAAGTGGTTATTTTCAAGTTAGGATGAAAGTAGGAGATGAATGGAAAACCGCGTTTAAAACTAAACAAGGTTTATATGAGTGGTTGGTAATGCCTTTTGGTTTAACTAATGCACCTAGTACTTTCATGAGACTTATGAATCATATTTTGAGACAACTTATTGGTAAGTTTGTTGTGGTTTATTTTGATGATATACTTATATACAGCAAATGTTTTGATGATCATATTATGCACGTTAGGGTTGTATTAGAAGTATTGAGAAAGGAGAAATTGTATGCCAACTTAAAGAAGTGCACGTTTGCTAGTGAAAAACTTGTATTTCTTGGATTTGTTGTTAGTGCTAAAGGAATTGAGGCAGATTTTGTGAAAGCTATGCATGAGAAAGCAAAACAACACTTGGAGAAGAAGAATGAGTCATATGCACGACAAGCTAACAAGGGGCGTAGAAAAATGGTGTTTGAACCAGGTGATTGGGTATGGGTGCATATGAGAAAAGAGAGATTTCCTCACCAAAGGAAGAATAAACTTGATCCTAGAGGAGATGGCGAAAAAAGAGTGAATATCGGCAAAAAAATTTTAAAATTGAAATTTGGAATTTGGACATATCTAATCTTTAATATAATCTATATATATATATTATCATTATGTATTAGAATAAAATAATCATTATGTATTAGAATAAAATAAACATTATTTATTATTACCATTCCAACTGGTGGTCAGAATTTCTTCGAATATGTCCTTGAATTCATTCGAGATGTTAGAAAGTATTGATTTTTTTCTTAGGGGCAAGAATCTAGACCGAGCATTCGAGTCGTTCCAATCCAATGATTTAGGATATAGGATGTTGGATCGTATAATATTCATCTTGACAAGAAATTATCGACATAATAAACTATATATATATGATAAAATATGTATTACAAACAGAAGGGCTATAGCTCAGTTAGGTAGAGCACCTCGTTTACACGCGCGCCATTAGGTAGGATTTTATTGGCCCAAGCACTTAGTGCCTTCGGGAACGCGGACACAAGTGGTGCATGGCTGTCGTCAGCTCGTGCCGAACGAATATATACGGGATAGAGATATTCCAACCGCCCAAGTAAAGAACTGTAACAGGAATTACACAAGGGTAGTTGATACAATAGAAACCTCTGGTAGATAACCTGCTACTAATTCTTCTTCTGCTTCTGGTAAATCAAAAGGTAATCTCTCACATTCGGCTAGAGAAGAAATAAAAAAAAATCCGAAAAAAAATTGGATTTTTGTGTCGTAAGAAAAAAAAACAAATTGGGGAAGAAGAATTTTTTTTATTGAATGTTTTTGTTCAGTTTGACTACTTTACTTGATCATATTATCATCATACTACTAATGAAATACCACACCTAGAAGCCCATTTACTCCGAAATTTAGACAAAAATGGAATTGTTATGCTGGGATCTTGGGTAGACAAAGAATCCCATTGGAAATTGGAATTATTAACAATCCAAATCATTATTCGAATTCGTTGGATATAGATCCAATTTTTCACTTTTTTTGATTCCTTAGAATTTGTTTTTACCCTTCCTGGTGGTATCAAGATACCACTGTGTCGGGATATCTTATCTGTCTCTCCCGGAAAATAGATATCTCCTGAAAAGATTCATCCTATTTCATCCGATCCGGAATGTGATATGGTTCTGAAGGATGAACTGGATATGGACAAAAGCTGCAAAAAAGACAGCAGCGATACTACTGGAAAGAACAGTTTCAATATTTCCCATACGTAATCCTTTGTATAAACGTTGGGGCGGACAGATTCAAAATGAACAAATTCAAACTTGAAAAAAATCTTTCTGATTCTCGACCTCATACGGCTCCTCGTTCAATTCTTTCGAAGTCATTGGATCCTTTTCCTCATTCGAGAAGTTCCTCCCTTCATCCACTCCGTCCCCAAAAGTAACTAGGACAAAAGAATTTCAGTATTGTATACGTCATTAGTCCGATCTTTTGTAGGAGCTACCCGTAATAATAATTATTAATATTAATTTAATTAAATTATATTATTAAATATTAAAATTAAATATTATTAATTTAATTAATTAATTAATTATAATTATATTAATATTATTAATTTAAAATTCTATTATTATTTAAATTCTATTATTATTTAAAATTATTTCTTATTATTATTTCAAATTATTTCTATTATTATTATTTAAATTATTATTATTTAATTATTATTATTGAAAATTATTCTAATTATATTATATTATTAATTATATTATTATTTAAATTTAAAATTATTTATATTATTTGATTATTTCAAATTATCAAATTATTCTAATTATTTATTCTAATTATATTATTATTATTCTAATTATATTATTATTATTATTGAAAATTATTCTAATATTATTATAATTATATTAGAATATTATTATTTCATATTATTGAAAATTATTCTAATTATATATTATAATTAGAATTATATTATTATTTCAAATATTTCAAATTATTTAATTATTTAAAATTATTAATTATTATTTAATATTATATTATTATTTAATTTAATATTATATTATTATTTCATTTTGAATTTTAATATTATATTAATTTTAATATTATATTATTATTTAATATTTCTATTATTATTTAATATTATATATTCTAATTTTATAATTAATATTATATATTATAATTAATATTATAATATTATATATTATAATTATTTAATATTATATTATTAATTTAATATAAATTAATAGAAATATATTATATTATATATATTATAGAAATATATTATATTATTAATTTAATATAAATAGAATTTTAATTTAATAATTTTAATTTAATATTTAATATTTAAAATATTGAATTTTATTATTAATTTAATATATAATATATAATTTTATTATTAAATATATAATTTTATTATTATTATTAATTTCAATTTTAATATAATATATAAATAATATAGATAAATAATATATTATATAAATAATAATAAATAATATAAATAATAATTAATAATTTAAATAAATAATATAATATATATAATTTATAAATTTATATTAGAATTTATATAATTTATATATTATATTTATATAATTATAATTTATATATATAATACATGTCTTATTCTTTTCAATAATCCATATTTGTAGCAATGAAATACTTACAAGATAGAACTTCCTGGTGAGTATGGTGTTTCTGCATCATTCAATGTTTCTGACCTTACTCCTTTTGACAATGTAGGAAGAGTAGATTCGAGGACGAACCTTTTGAGGAGGGGGGGAATGATGTAGATCAAGGACATATAAGTCAATCTTCATAAAAGGAGAATGATGCACTAGTCATGCCAAGTGGTGCGATCACAAGATCAAGGGCTAACAAACTAAGGCAAGCAATGCAAGACTATGTTCAAAGCTTGGTCACTAAGGAGATCACAAAAGATGCATGCATGACAAAGGAGATGGAGTTGATTGAAGACCCAAGGCCCATTACTTATCTTGGGGTGAGTGAAGAACCATCTTGCATGGACTAGTCCAATGGGCTAAACGAGGCAAAGTCCATAAAATTAAATATTACAAGTCATGTGCAAATCATGTGCTAGGAGTCATGTGCCAAACATGTGCAAGACATGTGCCATCCATGTGGAAGACATCATGTGCCAACCATGTGCTCAAGATCATGTGCCATGCATGTGCCTATTTATGGGATTTGGGCTTAACTTGTAATTGGGCTTAATTATGTATGTGGACTGCCTAATTTAAATTACCTTAGGCTTTAATTAGTGATAGACATGTGGGCCAAAGAAATAAAGCCCAACCCACCACTTGTCTTATTTTAGAATGATTTAATTAGTGTCCTAATCCAAGTAGAACTCTACTTTTTAGAATTTGAGTTAGAATATGGTTGTACATTTAGGAGTTGAGTTAGAATAGGATTTAGTTATCCTTTACCATAAAGGATTCAAAGACTTAGGGCTATAAATACTCATCTAGGCATCTTTTACAAGACATCAATGAATAAAAACGAATTTGAGTGTTTTTCTTTAAAGTGAGGCAGATTTGCATCTCTTTGTTACCTTTAGGAATTAGTTACTTATCAAGTGATATTGCTTGTGGCGTGGCTATTCTTATTAAATCTTATAATCTTGGTTCTTTGCTACATTGGTTAGCTTTGGGTCAGATTCAATCTATGATCACCATAGCTTAAAGTTTGTTTACCTTGTCTTGTTGAGGGGTTTCAAGGCACGGTCTTTGGGGTTCCGCATCAAATTTGCCTAAACCAAAATAAATAAATATATTAAGTTATTTAAAATGAAAAAAAAAATTCAATTTGAGCAGATTATCGAGTTAAGCTTGTGACATTCTTCTTATATATGTGGGATTATTCCTAATATATAAGTGGGGCGTCACAAATATAGCCAAACTAGTAGAGACCAGCAGAGGCAGAGGAGTATCTGAGACAACTGTTGAGGCACCGAGGGTCTACCCTACTAGTGGGACACAGGGCAGAGGAAGAGACAGGGGCAGGACTGGTACAATGGGCAGAGGAGTGACTAGATCTAAAGGTCAGAGTTCTAGACCCCCTACTCAGGCCAGGGTGTTTGCTATGACTAGACAGGAGGCGGTTGATGCTCTCAAAGTAGTTACTGGTAATATTTACATTTATCATATGTTAACATATGCATTGATTGACCTAGGCTCCACTCATTCATTTATATCATTCCATATGGCATCTAAATTGCATCAAACGCATGAGCCTTTGAGGATTGACATAAATGTGAGTACTCCATTAGGAACAGTTGTAGTTGTGAATAATGTCTGTCGTGATTGCTTGATATGCATTGATAAAGCTGAGTTATATTTTTGGATGAAAGAAAACTTGTGCCTACATGTATAGTCTCAGCTGTAAAGGCATTTCGAATGATCAAAGGGGGATATGAAGCATATTTGACATATGTGACTGATACTAGAACCACTGATAGCTTGCTTGAAAATATACCAGGGGTAAGGGAATTTGCTGATGTATTCCCAGATGATCTACCTGGTTTACCACCAGATAGAGAGATAGAATTCACTATTGAACTAGTAACAGGAACAACACCAATATCAAGGTCACCCTACAGAATGGCCCCAGTTGAGTTGAAAGAACTAAAGGCCCAATTGCAGGAGTTACTTGACAAAGGGTATATTAGACCTAGTGTATCACCATGGGGAGCTCCAATATTATTTGTTAAAAAGAAAAATAGAACAATGAGATTGTGCATCAATTACAGGCAACTGAATAAAATGACAGTGAAGAACAAATATCCATTGCTTAAAATAGATGATTTGTTTGACCAATTGCAAGGAGCCCAAATATTCTCCAAGATTGATTTGAAATCAGGCTATTACCAGCTGAAGGTAGCAGAAGCGGATGTTCTAAAGACTGCCTTTCGAACCAGGTATGGACATTATGAATTTTTAGTAATGTCATTTGGTTTGACTAATGCTCCAGCTATATTTATAGCATTAATGAATAAGGTATTTCAACCATGTCTGGATAGGTTTGTGATAGTATTTTGACATAGTACTCAAAGAATAGGGGAGAACATGAACAACATTTAAAAATTGTGTTGCAAACTTTAAGGGAGAAACAATTATATGCCAAATTGAGTAAATGTGAATTCTGGTTAGATCATTTGGTGTTTCTTGGACATGTGGTGTCAAGCAAGGGCATAGAGGTGGACCCAAAGAAAATAGAGGTCATGGTAAATTGGGAAGCTCCTAAAAATATTTCAGAAATGCATAGTTTTCTAGGTTTAGCCGGATACTATCGTAGATTTGTTGATGAATTTTCATTAATTGCTAGCCTTTTGACTAAATTGTTGAGAAAGAATGTGCCTTTCAAGTGGACTTCAGAATGTCAAAGGAGTTTCGATGAACTAAAATACAGGCTAACCTCAGCACCAGTGTTAACTATCCCTATAAGTACAGGTGGATTTACGGTATATAGTGATGCTTCTCACCAAGGCTTGGGATGTGTATTGATGCAACATGGTAAGATGATAGCTTATACATCTAGACAGTTGATGATGCGACTGGGCCAAGGTATTCCCAGAAAGTCACCCATCCTGGCACTGACCCTACTCAAGAATGCTTAATCGGCCGCTTAACCGCCTTGAGCCAACCACTTCCCAGGAGGTCACCCATCATGGTACTCCCCCTGCTCAAGCACGTTTAACCGGAAAGAGCGTTTACCGTTCTGCCAAAAGCTTAAGCTGATAGCAAAGTCGCAACTTTATTCCTTTATCCAGGATCAAACAAGGGTCACCAGTCTCTTTTGACTTTGTGTGCCACCTAGCCAAACCCGTTCCACACCCCCCAGACCCGAGATGTATCAGTTGAGACCACATGAGATCTCATATCCAGTGCATGATTTAGAACTGGCTGCAGTCGTATTTGCATTGAAGATTTGGAGGCATTATCTATATGGTGAGACATTCCAAATCTTCACTGACCATAAAAGTGTGGGTTATTTGCTGACACAAAAAGAACTAAACATGAGGCAGCTATTGAAAGATTATGACTGTACAATTGAATACCATCCAGGGAAAGCCAATGTGGTAGCAGATGCATTGAGTAGGAAGGTCAGTACCAGTGTAGCTCATTTGCAAACATCCTCTTTTCCATATTTGATTCAATTACGATCCATGAATGTTGAATTAAATATGCATGATAGAGGATCACTGATTGCTACTCTTCAAGTCAGACATATACTAAATGAGAGAATTAAAAAAGCACAAAGCAAAGATCCTCAATTATGTGAGAAAATTGACGTGGTAAGGCAGGGAAATAATACAGAGTTTCATTTGTAGAATGATAAACTGATGTTAAAGTCACGCATATGTGTTCCAAATACTAAGAACTTGAGTCAGAAAATAATGGAAGAGGCACACAATGCACCTTATGCAATGCACCCAGTGTAATTTCCGCTAATTTAGGCCCTGAGTCGCACGTGTTGCGACGTTGACGCGTTTGACCGATCGGAGTCTAAATTCGGATTTTTACAAAAATTGATCAAGTAATGGCTAAATTAAATGATAAATGCCCAAGCTAGTGATTATAGAGTTTAAAGAAGTTGATTTACGGTAAATGACTAAATTGCAAAATTTGATAAGTTTTGGGGTCAAATTGCAAATTACCAAAAATTGGAGGATTAATAAGATTAATTGCTAATCAACATATTAATTTTGGGCATATTTTGATAGTTTTAGCCGGCCACTCAAGGAGGAAGAATGAGATAAATGGGTTCATTAAGCCTAATGTCAAGACATGGTCAAATGGTGGGTCCCACATGAAGACTTTTTGGGTACCCTATTTAAGACTTTTCTTCTTCTTCTTATCTTCATTTTCTGTCTTCTTCTCTATTTTCTTTACAAGTCACGCCAGCTACATCCATTCCTCCATAGCTCACCTTGATTCTAGAGAGAGAAAGGAAGGGAAGAGAAGGGAAAGAGCAAGACAAGGTGATTTTCATGTTCTATAACTCTTAAGGAAGCTGGAAAGAACAAGAAAGAGGAAGAAAAATCAAGTTTGGTAGAGAGAGAAAATCTCCAAAGAGGTGATTTAAAGAAGAAAAGTGTAAGGTAAGAAGCATATCTTCTTCTCCTTCATCTTTTCTTAAAGGAAGTTCGAATTTTGAGCTCATCTAAGACTTATATGGAAAGAAAGAGAAACTAGGGTTTTGAGAGAGAAAACAAGAGCTTAGGGTCTTGAGAAAATCAGATGATGATGATAATAATTTATGATGTTGTAGGAGTTCCAAGTGACAAGGAACAAGCTCTAAGGGGCAAAGGAAAAGAGAAAGCTACATAAAAAAGTGAAGGACAAAGATTAAGGCTTGTGCATAACTTAAGGCAATAGCCTATTTTTGTTTTAAATAATGTATGCTGAACATGATTTTAGATAAATGTATTTCAAGAATGATGATGATTATGGCATGAAACTATAGGTTTAGACATGTATGAATGAGATAATTGTGTGACTTTGAATTAATGATGCATGTTAGAAAATCTTGTATGATCAAGACATTTACATGTATTAGAAAGTAATAAGTTGAGTAAAGAACCTTAGAAATGCATGAAATAGAATTTGGTATGATTTGGATGATGTTAGAATGAATGAAATGTGAATATGCAGATTTCCTGTTGAAAGTCACGGGTGTATGAGGCTAAAGGGAGGTCAAGGGTTCGACTCTTGCCTCCAACAACCTACTGTGGCAAACACCTTGAGTGTGATTCCAGTGATGGGTTGGAGGTATTGGGCCATGGACCCCGGCAGCCCGTTGGTCTCAGTGAGACGGCGGGTGGACTACTGTGGCAATGGGCTGAGACCCGGATTCCAGTAGATCCAGTCGTTACAGGGTTACTGTTAAGAACAAATACCCACTGCCTAGGATTGATGATTTATTTGATCAGCTGAAAGGTGCAAGTATATTTTCAAAGATAGATCTTCGATCGGGGTATCATCAACTGAAGATCAAGAAGTCAGATGTATCTAAGACGACATTCAGGACTCGTTATGGTCATTATGAGTTCTTGGTGATGCCATTTGGATTGACGAATGCGCCAGCAGTTTTTATGGACCTGATAAACCGAGTGTTCAGGCCATATATTGATCAATTTGTAGTTGTATTCATTGATGACATTCTTGTCTATTCTAGAGATCGAGTAGAGCATGACCAACATCTCAGAAAAGTATTGCAGACCTTGAGGGAGAAACAATTGTATGCAAAGCTATCTAAGTATGAATTTTGGTTAGAAGCAGTTAGTTTTCTGGGTCATGTAATTTCAGCCGAAGGTATTCGAGTTGATCCTAGTAAAATCGAGGCTATTCTTAATTGGAAACCACCTCGAAATGTAACAGAAGTGAGAAGCTTTCTTGGATTAGCCGGATACTATAGGAGATTTGGGAAAGGATTTTCATCTATAGCGAATCCTTTGACACGACTGCTGCGAAAAGAGGTCTGTTTTGAATGGACATATAGGTGTCAAACAAGCTTTGATCGATTGAAGGCAATGTTGATTAAAGCACCAGTTTTGACTCAGCCTACCCCAGGAAAAGACTATGTTGTGTATAGTGATGCAAGTCACAATGGGCTAGGATGTGTTCTTATGCAAGAGGGAAAAGTGATTGCATATGCCTCCAGACAGCTTAAGCCTCATGAACTTAACTATCCGATGCATGATTTAGAGCTTGCAGCGATAGTTTTTGCTCTTAAGATTTGGAGACATTATTTGTATGGAGAAAGATGCTACATTTATACAGACCACAAGAGTCTTAAATATCTTCCTTCACAGAAAGAGTTGAACCTGAGGCAACGAAAATGGTTGGAATTGATTAAAGACTATGATTGTGTGATAGACTACCATCCAGAAAAAGCTAATGTGGTTGCAGATGCACTAAGCAGGAAGATTTTAGCTGAGATGCGAGTGGAATCCATATTGATGCAGAGAATTAAAGATGTCCAAAAATAAGATGAAAAGTTAGTAAAGATGGTCGAAGCCTTGAAAAATGGAGAAAAGTCAGAATTTTCCTTAACAGAAGATGGTACTGTGTATTTCAAGAACCGGATTTGTGTGCCAAGTATAGAAGAGTTGAGGACAGAGATTTTAAAAGAAGCTCATGAAATGGTGTATACTATGCACCCAGGTGGGAACAAGATGTACCAAGATTTAAAAGCACAATACTGGTGGTCAGGGATCAAAAAGGATATCACTGAATATGTTGCTAAATGTCTAATCTGTCAACAAGTGAAAGCTGAGCATCAACTACCCATAGGATTACTGCAACCGATTCCCATAACAGAATGAAAGTGGGAGAGGATCACGATGGATTTTGTATCCGGTTTACCGATAACTCAGAAAAATCATGATGTAGTGTGGTTGATAATGGATCGATTAACGAAGTCAGCACATTTCCTACTAGTCCGAATGGACTATACTTTGAACAAGCTAGCTGAGATTTATGTGAATGAGATAGTGAGACTTCATGGAGTACCTGTATCTATTATCTTTGACAGAGATCCCAGGTTTACGTCGTAGTTTTGGAAGAGTCTACAGCAGGCCTTAGGCACTCGACTAAACTTTAGCACAACATTTTCATCCGCAAATGGATGGACAATCAGAGCGAGTTATACAATTGCTAGAGGATATGATGAGATGTTGTGTGCTTGAATTTGAGGGAAGTTGGGATCGATATTTACCTCTTATGGAGTTTGCCTATAACAACAATCATCAAACGAGCATAGGCATGGCTCCTAATGAAGCTTTATATGGAAGAAAGTGTAGGACACCAGTATGTTGGATCGAGTTGAATGAGAAAAGGTTGATTGGGCCGGAAATAGTTCAACAGACCGAGGAGAAAGTTAAAGTGATCAAGGAAAGGCTAAAGGCAGCACAAGATCGACAGAAATCATATGCCAATTTAAAGAGGCGAGATATAGAATATGCAGTAGGAGACAAAGTATTTCTTAAAGTTTCGCCGAGGAAAAAGGTATTGAGGTTCGGTAAAAAGGGAAAGTTAAGCCCAAGATTTATTGATCCTTATGAAATTCTAGAAAGAATAGGACTAGTGGCTTACCGATTAGCTCTTCCTCCGGAGCTAGACAGAGTTCATAACGTGTTCCACGTTTCAATGTTAAGAAGATATCGTTCAGACCCAACCCACATTATACCGATTGACGAAATAGAGGTACAGACAGACATGGCTTATGAGGAAGAACCAATGGCTATAATAGCATATGAAGAGAAAGTTCTCCGGAACAAGAGAGTTCCTCTAGTTAAAGTTTGGTGGCGGAATCATACAATTGAAGAAGCCATGTGGGAAAGTGAAGAAGTGATGAAAAAGCAGTACCCCCAGTTGTTCAACCCCGAAAGAACAGGTAAATTTCGAGGACGAAATTATTTTAAGGGGGAGAGAATGTAATATCCGCTAATTTAGACCCCGAGTCGCACATGTTGCGATGTTGACGCGTTTGACCGATCGGAGTCTAAATTCGAATTTTTACAAAAATTGATCAAGTAATGGCTAAATTAAATGATAAATTCCCAAGTTAGTAATTATAGAGTTTAAAGAAGTTGATTTACGGTAAAGAACTAAATTGAAAAATTTGATAAGTTTTGAGGTCAAATTGCAAATTACCAAAAATTGGAGGATTAATAAGATTAATTGCTAATCAACATATTAATTTTGGGCATATTTTGATAGTTTTTTCTGGCCACTCAAGGAGGAAGAATGAGATAAATGGGTTCATTAAGCCTAATGTCAAGAAATGGTCAAATGGTGGGTCCCACATGAAGACTTTTTAGGTACCCTATTTAAGACTTTTCTTCTTCTTCTTCTCTTCATTTTCTGTCTTCTTCTCTATTTTCTTTACCAGTCACGCCAGCTACATCCATTCCTCCATAGCTCACCTTGTTCTAGAGAGAGAAAGGAAGGGAAGAGAAGGGAAAGAGCAAGAAAAGTGTAAGGTAAGAAGCATCTCTTCTTCTTCTTCTTCTTCTTCATCTTTTCTTAAAGGAAGCTCGAATTTTGAGCTCATCTAAGACTTATATGGAAAGAGAGAGAAACTAGGGTTTTGAGAGAGAAAAAGAGAGCTTAGGGTTTTGAGAAAATCAGATGATGATGATAATAGTTTATGATGTTGTAGGAGTTCCAAGTGACAAGGAACAAGCTCTAAGGAGCAAAGGAAAAGAGAAAGCTACCTAAAAGGGTGAAGGAGAAAGATTAAGGTTTGTGCATAACTTAAGGCAATAGCCTATTTTTGTTTTAAATAATGTATGCTGAACATGATTTTAGATAAATGTATTTCAAGAATGATGATGATTATGGCATGAAACTATAGGTTTAGACATGTATGAATGAGATAATTGTGTGACTTTGAATTAATGATGCATGTTAGAAAATCTTGTATGATCAAGACATTTACATGTATTAGAAAGTAATAAGTTGAGTAAAGAACCTTAGAAATGCATGAAATAGAATTTGGTATGATTTGGATGATGTTAGAATGAATGAAATGTGAATATGCAGATTTCCTGCTGAAAGTCACGGGTGTGACTATTGAGTCACGGGCGTGAACTTGAGGGTTCACGGTTGTGACTGATTGTGTCACAGTTGTGAATTTCTGTGTGGAAATGGTACTATTCATTCCAGAAGCGTTCACGAGTTGGAATCACGGAAGTGAACTTATTCACGGGCGTGAATGAGTAATCATGACCGTGAATGCTTTTAGGCGATTCATTCCAGTAGCGTTCACGACTTGGGATTACGGGCATGAAATTAGTAATCACGGTCGTGAATGCTCTGTATTTGTAATTATGAATGTGGTTATCAAATGAAGAATTCAGATAAGTAAATGAAAGTCATTGTCTATCCAGTGAAATAAGAATGATATGGATATAGATATATGTATATATATATTGATGTGAGAATGCGATATGTTGTGATGTAGAAAAATGAATTGATGTAGAAAAATGAATTGTCATGGATGATATATGAAATCTGATGCAAATGATAAACATGAGAATATTGATGAATCTAGTAAATGAATGAAAAGATGTATGAGTATGACTATATGTTTGCAAAACAATAAAATTGAGATGTTGATAAATATGAGAATATTGATGTGTTGAAATTTGAGAATAATGATTGATGTGAAAATAATAAAGAAGCCCATTACTCTACTTGCGGACTTGAATCAGGATACCTCAACCAATGTGGCTAAAGCTTGTGAGAGCGCCATTGGTCTGGGATGCTCAGTCAGTATGGCTAAAGCTTGTGTGAGCGCTACTGACTTGAGAAAGCTTCAATGAGCACATATAAATGAGGACAAGGTGACATAAGCTTGTGTGAGCGCCCTTGATCCGGTTATTCATCTATGATGAAATTATACTCAATCAATGTGGCCTAAGCTTGTGTGAGCGCCATTGATTTGAGAAGCTCTTATGAGCCAGATAGTGGACAGGGTGGCATAAGCTTGTGTGAGCGCTCCTGATCCATAACCCATATCCAGTCAGTCCAAAATTTAGAGTGATGTGGGCAAGATAATAAGGATATGTCGGAAAAATAAGAAAATGAAAGAATAAGAAAATGATGATGATTTGAGATTGAAATGTAATGATAAAGAGATTTACAGAATAATTTGCCATTAAAGATAAATGAAAATAACATTGTCTATATGAGCATGACATTTATACTTGTATGAAATAGGAATATGTTGATAGTCATGCATGCAAACATTTTAATACACAAAATGATATTTGTTAATCCTTGTTTCATGATATAGTATATTGTCTTATTCATATGCACCACTAAGCTTAGAGCTTAGCGTGGAGTTTAATTTCCACGCAGATATAGAAAGGTAGCTGAACACGCTAGATAAAGCAAGCGGTGATCCCATTCAAGTAAAGCAGCCGAAATCTTGAGAAAGTGGGTTACAAGTTTTGAAACTTTTGTATTGGGCTTTTATATTAAAGAAATGTTTGAGTTTGTAAAACCTAATTTTAAAGTTTGTTGAGAATTACTCTGATGTTAAAAATTACTATTTTATGTAAATAAATTGTACTCTGATTTTTTTTTGTTTATATCCATATATACATGAGTAAAAAAAATAATATAGCGATTTGAAAGAAGTATGAGAAAGACAGGCGGCAGCGCTTCCTTGTCCGGGCACGTGCAGTTCGGGTGAAGAGGGTGCGGCTGTGACACCCAGGGATGACAAAGATGTATCATAGTTTAAGGCCTCATTATTGGTGGCCAAGAATGAAGAAAGACATAGCAGAATATGTTTCCAAATGCTTGAAATGTCAGCAGATTAAAATTAAACATCAGGCACCAGTTGGAAAACTACATCCATTGCCAATACCAGAATGGAAATGGGAAAGAATAATGATGGATTTTGTTTATGGATTGCCAAGAATTCCACGAAAAAACAATGCAATATGGGTAATTGTCGATAGATTAACCAAGTCATCACACTTTCTACCTATCAGATGGGGGTGTACACTTGAGAGTTTAGCCAAATTATATGTGAATGAGATAATAAGATTGCATGGCGTTCCAGTGTCTATTGTATCTGATAGAGATCCATGGTTTACTTCACATTTTTGGGTGAGTTTACATGATGCATTAGGAACAAAATTGAATTTCAACACTGCATTCCACCCACAGACTGATGGACAATCAGAAAAAACCATACAGACATTGGAAGAATTGCTTAAGGCATGTTCTATGGAATTCAGAGGTGCTTGGGATGAATATATATCATTAATTGAATTTGCTTACAACAACCAGTATCATAGCAGTATTCAAATGGCACCATATGAGGTATTGTATGGCAGAAAGTGCCGAAGCCCTATCATATGGGATGAAAAAGGTGCACGTGCATTAGAAGGGCCAGAGATAGTACAAGATACAGTGGATAAAATCAAAATTGTCAAGAATAAGCTAAAGGCAGCACAAGACAGACAAAAAAGTTATGTTGATCAACATAGAAGGGAAATGGAATACGAGTTGGGTGAAAAGGTATTTCTACGAGTATCTCCATGGAAAGGGGTAATCCAATTTGGCAAGAAAGGTAAATTGAGCCCAAGATACATAGGACCTTATGAAATTCTTGAAAAGGTTGGTCCACTGGCATATAGATTGGCGTTATCACCAGAGATGACTCAGATTCATAATGTGTTTCATGTGAGTATGCTTAGAAGATACAGGTCAGATCCTACACATGTACTTAAAGATCAAGCAATTGAGATTGCGGAAGACATGAGTTATGTTGAGGAGCCAGTAGAAATCATTGGATACAAGACTAAACAACTAAGAAACTGAGAAATACCTTTGGTTAAGATATTATGGCGTAACCATTTGCAAGAAAAGGCAACATGGAAAACAGAAGAGAATATGAAAAAGTAATATCCATACCTGTTTTCAGGTATTAAATTTTGAGGATGAACTTTTTAAAATGAGGGGAGAATTGTAACATCCTTAATCTTCCCCACATGCATTTCATTTGAACATATGCATCTTGCATATAATTCAATTGAACACGTGCATTTCATACGTATTTTCGTAGGAACAAGTCCAAGACACGCACTAGCTACATGTCCTAGTACATTGCAATTGTATTAAGTCGCACATATGTATTTATAATCTAAATGAGGATAAAACGTATTAGAAATAGATGAAATAAAGTGACCAAATTAAAGTATGCAAAATGATTAGATTAAGATTAAATTGCATATTGTGTTGAATTGTGTAATAATAATAAGAATAATAAAAATAATAAAAATAAAAATAAAAGTTAGAAAAAAAAGGGACGGATGAAACAAAGATAAGGAAGATAAGATGGTGGTGGCTTTTAACTTATTAGGCTACCACCATATTCATTTCCTTTCCTCATCTTCTTCTTCTTCTTCTTTGCTTAATTCCTTCCATTTCTTTTCAAGTTCCAGCCACCATTTCTTTCCTCTTTCACTCCAAAAATTGCAGCAACAAGAATTGCCAAGAGTGATTATAGGTGAGTGAACATTTATTTTTGTGTTAAGATTGATTATGGTGTTTAGGGTTCATAAATAGATAGAATATTGTGCCATGGCTTTTATGATCTTAGAGATCAAATCTGAAAAAACTTAAAACACAAAAGTTGTTCTTTTATGTCTTAGATTTATGGATATGTAAACATGTTTTCAAGATGTGATGTATAGAATGAGATATCCACTCTCTACTAAAACTGGTCTGGATGTGGACCCTAAGTGAGTTAGCCACTGTGTTGTTAGTTTTGAATATGATAAAGCCATTATTTAAAATATCTCAAAACATAAAAGTTTTAGATATATGTGTTATTTATCTTTATACCAAATTTCAGGTTCATATGTCTTGTGAATTTTTAGTTATTATGAATGAAACCATGATTGTTCCATTTTTGAGCTGACTGCTTAGTGCCATGGGCAGATCCAGCAAATGTTTCTTATAATCTGAACACCATAGAGACATAATTGATAAACATTGTAAACATGAAACATGTTCCATTTGAATCCATATAAGTTTCTGTAAATTTTAATTAAAATATTACTTATATATTATAAGTTATGATGAACCAAAGTTGATACCCTGAAACTGCCAAAGGGCAGAAAATATGACAGAAAACAGAACACATTTAGAAATTCCACCAAACATTGTACAATGATCCAATGGGTCTGAAATTTTAATATGTTACATAATTATATGTTAATTTTAATTAGGAATAAGAATTAGATTAATTGGTCAAGTATAGAAAACGTTATAGGCTAAACAGTCCCATAAGGTCACACTGCCTCATAGGAAAAATCTTAACTATTGATATGAACAATGCATGTTAATTTGTTTAAGCCACATTAAGTCTCCCTAATCATGAGTTAATTGATTATATTTTCATATTAGGCTCACAACATATTGGATACCCACAAGGAGCATATATACAATAAGTTATAGGTCGGAATCAAAGGAAAAATGTAAGTCTAATTATCAATTGAATTCTTTAGTGCAAATGAATGTTGCTTGGTATGTGATTCGTATGATTGTCATGATTGGTCCTTGATAATATGATGATGGATAATTTGTGACATTGTGTTATACGTAAGTGGTATACTGCTGATATATTTGAGGTATATGTTTGACATATGTGATATATATACATGGTATATGTATAGTATATGCGAGGTATATGCATGGCATATGAGGTATATATGCGGTATATGTATGTTATATGTGATAAGTTGCAATGGTTAATGAATACTTAAGTACAAGTGCATATGCATATAGAATTAAAATGTGTTGTGACTAGTTAATCGATATTGTAAAGCAAAAGAAGAGGCCTATGGCCCAACAAATATGCAAATGAAACAAATGATCAAGCTAGCTAGCAAATGCAAATGTTCACATGGATACCAGGGGTAATGTCTGTTTAACTTGGTCACAACAAAATGAAACAAGCAAAATATTTGCATACGTAAAGAATAATGATTATATGTTTCAACTTTATTGATATTTATATGATTTGGATGAATGGAATGGAATAGATGGTATGTGTTGGATTTGTGATTTATTACTATGAGTTGTTTGGTACTTTAGAGCTCATTGGATGATTATTCTCACTGAGCTGCAACTCATCAAATTGCATCATTTTTTAGGTAAAGAAAAGTGATAACTCATTTTGAGTAGCGTATAGAAGACATGGAGCACAGGTCACTGGCCGAGCCTCATCACTCTCTCTTCTTGCATTCCACACGAGCATAAAAATGTCATATGCATTTTGTATTTACATGTTTGATTATGTATAGTCATTTTTGAATGGGTTTTAAAAATGTATAAATGAAAGCAACTCATAAATACTTATGTGCAAAGTTTATGTTTTAATATATGCGATATATCGTATTGTGGCGAAAGCCTCAATGTTGACTTGCAAAGTCATTGAATGATATTACAGGATATGAGACTTGCAAAGTCATTGAATGATATTACAGGATATAAAAAAAATTTCCTATCACTGTTAACAGGATATTTTGTCTTTCCAGCATGCTATGTGTGATTACTTGATACATGGATAGGTTATACTGAAATGCATAAGGTGTAATGTTACAAATTGTGTGTCAACTCTCACAAGACTGACTATATCACATCTAGTCCAAATGATATTAGTTCTTATCTACGAAACTCATTACTCTATTAGATATGTCCTTAAATACCTTCTTCAAGATATGTCCACCTCGGCTAAGGATTTCTAAGTAATGATCTCTACAAGAGGCGATAGGTATACTCTCCTTCTATCAAGAGTGGTGAATCCTCTATTGACTACTCAACTACCTTTAAATACCTCATGTTATACCCAATCACCGTTCTATGATCAATCTCTTAGAAGCAACAAGGAATGGAGTCAAAAGTATATGATTTGATATCCAAGATAACCTTGAGCATCTCAAGTCTATGGATACTTACACCATTGCTATGATGAGATTATCACTGACATTGAATAGATATCCATATGACATCCAATGTACTTGGCTACTATAGTAAGCTTCCATATGTTAACTCTAAATATCTCATGTCTTTAGCTTATAAGATTAGTTATTTGACCTAGTCAAGGAGTATCACATATGCTAGTCTATTCAAGTTAATAATATCCCATCTTGTTAATCCTATGACTAGGGATAATTTAAGTATAATTTTAATTACACATGATAAGAATCTCATTATCATGATCTCATCATGATTTTCTTCATGCTTTATTACATATTAGGACTTTATTAAACAATCTAAGATCAATATCAATTCATATGCAATGAATCCCATATAATGAAAAATGTCTTTTATTAATAATAAAAGAGTACATCAAATGTCTAAGGTGATTGTCTTTAGGGCACCTCTCTAATAATATCCCATTTGCACTAAAGCCAATTGTCTTTACACATTATACCATAGGCGAGTACATGACTACCATGTTTCTTTTGGGGAAGTGGCTTAGTAAATGGATCGGCTATATTCTGATATGTGGGAACTCTTTCTGTCTTTATATTAGATACAAGTACCCATATCATGAATAATCACCAATGAAGGTAATGAAGTAGATAATACCACCTTTGGCATGCACTGACATTGGTCCATATACATCTGTATGTATAATGTCCAATAGCCCATTGGCACATTCACCTTTTCCACTAAAAGATGATTTTTTCATATTGCCTAATAAACAGGATTCACATATGTCATATAATTTACAATCAAATGACCTTTAGTCACCATTCATGTGTAAATTTAGTCATGCACCTCTCATTTATATGGCCAAGGCGACAATGTCGTAAATATGATGGTTTTAGGTTATCTAATTGATATTGAGGATTGAATTAGACATTACAAGAATGTAAATCCCATTAAATAATATGTTAGTTCCATAAAGAATATCATTTAACCATATAGAGCAACTATTGCCATTAATAGTTAACTGAAAACCTTTTCTATTTAAACAAGAAACATAAATAATATTCTTTGTTAAAGTTGGAACATAATAACAATTGTCTAATTCTAAAATAAGCCAACTAGGGAGTGTCAATACATAAGTTCCAACAGCTAATGCAATAACTCTTGCTCTATTGCCAACATGCAGGTCTGACTCTGTTTTCTTTAGCTGTCTACTATTTCTTAGGCCTTGCATATATGTGCATATGTAAGACCCATATCTGGCATCTAATACCTAAGTATTATTATTAGAAACAATATTAACCTTAATAATATAAATACTTGAAGTAGAAGGTGCATCCAATGTCTTCTCCTTTTTCTACTTTAAAAACTCCAGATAAGTCTTGTAGTTCATCTTCCATTAGCAACTCTTGCCACAATGAAGGCAAGTTCCTTTTGATGTTGGCTCTTTGCCTTTCTTCCTCATCTTCAATGTTTCTTGCATTGGAGATGTCACCTTTACCATCTTGGAGTTGAAGAGCAATTTAGATATCTCATATTACTCGATGCAAGTTTGCTCATTTATTAGCTCCCTTAGATGATACACAATGGTATTTGCATATATAGTCTCATAATATTTTTAAAGCTTGAGTGACATAGAGGCGAGTATGATGTAACTTATCAACTCACTATTATCCACATACTTCTTATATGTCAACTACTCATCAACAGATGCATCACTAGTAGAAGGGAATGGATGCAGCTCTTCTAAGACATAGGCTATATTTTCGGCTTTGAGAACTATTCTCAAACTCCTTAGTCAATCAAGGAAATTAGTTGGATTTGAGAATTGAGTGTAGGTACACATTTGATGACATGATTCTATCAATCTAGATGTAAAAAATATAATGTTAGAGAATGTATTAAATGTATGATTATTTAGTCTTTAATAAATATGCATTATACCTCCTACTATTTTATTGTGAACCCATAACCCTCATTATAAAGCCGAGGGAATCCGTTGGAAGCTTTCCTAGTAGGTCAGTATCCAACATTACTAAAAGTGACCTTGGGTGTGTCCAACAAGCCATCTTAGGTTAATTGGTAGGTATCTCATACCAATTGCATCATATTATGCAACTACAAAATCATTGGGCTATTAACTATTGATATGTGCATATCTCATGTACACTTATCCAATATTGTCTCTAATTCACATTGACCATGGGTGTGCCCAACAAGCCGATGTTACTAGTTAAAGCCGACCCATTAATCATGAAATCATATTTTGATGGTTTGAACATATTCTTGTAGAGCTGACTTGGGTGTGCCCAACAACCCATACTCTAAAAGAACTCTGGTTCTTGCCATATTAATGGAAGGCATTGGCCTTAATATAATTATGAGGAATTTTCTTTATTTTAGGTCTCATCATGGTAATTTGGCATGCATAATAATTCATTCATCACATATAGATATATAAGATAATTGCTCTAATTATATAGTCATGATTATGGACCTATCTAACGTCAATCATTCGAGCCATGAAAGGATTGACTAGGTCTCACCTAGGTAAATGCATGAAATTACAACACCAAAATAGAAAAAATTTCCTATTCTAATGCTCCTTTGCTTTTGGCACATCTCCTTGGCTTCATGCACTATTGTACTTCAATTATAATCCTATGTGTTGCCCAGATATTGAGCCAAGAAGGGAGGTTGGATTGGAGTTTAAAAATTTAACTTTAAAGTGCGAAAATAAAAAGTTAAGTTTAAGAGGGATAGAGAAATTTAACACAGATTTTTATAGAGGTTCGAGTGTTAACAAACCCTACTCCTCTCTCCAATCGCAATTGGGAGTTTTACTAACCCACTAAGTGTTACAATGGAGTTTTACAAGCTCACTCCCAACTATAGTGTTTCTCACAATGGCTCACACCTAACCCAGAAAATCCCTTGTGTTTTAATGTCTCACACAATAACCAATTCCTTGTGTTTTACAGGATCACACAAACAACCTTTACTTTGTGTTTTATAGGCTCACACAAACAACCTTTACCTTATGTTTTACAGGCTCACACAAACAACCTTTCTCTGTGTTTTAAAGGCTCACACAACTAACCCTTACAAGTGTTCTACTCTTAACCCAAAAATACCTAAAACTCACTTGAGTAATAAATGATTACAGAGAGAAACACTTACAAATCTTTATTGCTCAATAAATGATGAGCAAAAAGATTTTCACAGAGAATAGATATTTGTTTTGAAAGTATTAAATATACAAATAGCTTACAACAAGATTTTGATTCAAAGTATTAGTTATCCTCTTGTACTGAATGCATAAATGACTTGATTTATACTCCCATGGCGAATTATAGTCGTTAGAATGCATTTAATACGAAACTAGCCGTTGCAGCGACCCAAATAATCGCGTCTGACATTTTTCTCTTTCATCTTTTACGGTCGTGACTGTTCTTCCAAGTCGTGACTGAAGTGGTGACCTTGGCCGTGAAGTATTCTGGAAGTTTTTGAAATGTTGGGTCACGGGCATGACATATATCTTCACGGGCGTAACAACCTTCCAAGCCGTGATCCAATCGGTGACTTTGGTCGTGAAGCTCTTTAAAAGAATTTGTCATGAAGGTTCACGGGTGTGACATTTAATTCACTGGCGTGACTTAAATGTGCATTCACGGTTTGTTGTCTTCCTTCATGGCCGTGAACTTCAAATGTTGGTTTGTTGGCAGTTAGCTTCCTCACGGGTGTGACACATAGGGTCACGAGCATGAACATGCTACTTCTTTAATTTTATCTTTCAAGGATTAATCTTCCATTCTCCATTCTTACTATTTTATTTCATACCCTGTTTAATAGACTTAGAAAACAAGTATGTTAAATACACTATTGCTATTTTATTTGTTATCATCAAAATAACGGAAATACCCCTCAAGGTTCAACAATCTCCCCCTTTTTGATGGTGACAAATAATCTAGCAATATGTGCTTTTGAGAAGTCTCCCCCTCAAAAGATGTTTAGGATGAAAAAATAATGAAGTGCAAGAATTGTAAAGAATGATGAAGTGTAGCATTAAAATAAACTTTCTAGTTTTAAGTATATGCAAGTTATATGCAAAGTATATCCAATATATACCAAAATTCTCTTTAAGTCATGAAGTATATGTAAGGTATATTTAGAGTATATCAAGTGCATATTCATTTATATAACTTGCATCAAGGTATATGCAAAGTATACTAAAGATATATTTAAGGTGTATAAAGCTCAATTACATACTTGCATACTCATTTTGAATCAAATTTTAAGTATTGCACTTAACTCAAAATATTGCTATTTTCTTCATTTTGATTCAAAATTAAGTATTGCTTGCACTTATCTTAATATATTGCTAGTTTCTCCCCCTTTTGTCATCAACAAAAAGAATATCAATAAGGATAAACCATAATGGAAAACAAAGCAAATATATTAATATTGAAAAAGAAGTACAAACAAAAGTAATTTAAAAATTCAAAAAGGAAATTTAACATTTCCTACAAACACACAAACAAAATAAACAAACAAGAAACAAATATAGCAAGGCTAACATCAAGCCTAACACCTAACCAGACATCCTATCCCTAAGACGAGCAACTTCAGCCTCGAGGCTGTCCATCCTAGACTCCATGAAGTCCTTAAGGTTTTCCAACCTCTCATCCATAAAAGCTTGCAACTGCTCAAATCGTGGTGCTATGAGGTCAACTACCTGCTACGCCAAATTCGGTGTGGAAGCCAAGGATTGTCCGATGTCCTGCTCAACCGTTGGAGGTGCCTCCTCAACTCGAGCCCTTTTTCTCTGCTGGATTCCTTAGAGGCCGACTTTGAAGTCCTCTGAGTCATTGTCTTCCCATATCATTTCGCCAGCAGTGTCGATGAAGCGGTAGTAAATGTTGTTCTCATGGACAATTCGAACAGTCGCTCCTATCTTGATGAAGGACTCTATATCTAATCGGTCTCGAGGATGCCCTGGGATGAGATTAAAGTGATGGTCATCCAACTTCAGATATCCAAGCTTTAAGGCTATATGGGTTACATACCCACCAATAAGTATGTCTCTGAGGGCTTGGTGGCAATGGATAGGAGATGGTTTGCAAACCATCGAGAAAGTGCCACTGTGAGGCCTCTTCAGACCATCTCCAAGAGAAAAAGTTCAGACTTCCGAATGGTGTCATTACTGTCTCCTCGGGCAAATATGCTATAGGTTAGAAACCTATGCAGATATTTGTGCACTAGGGACCGGAGATGAGTGCTCTTGGTCTTCTTTACATCCCAGCTGCAATCCGTACCAAAGTGAGTTCATACTCGAGTTGCATAGAACTCCACTTTGCTGTCATTGAGGATGCCGTCCGAGGGTAGGTTGAATAAATCCCCGAATTCTGTGGCAAAAAGAGTGTTCGGATTGCTACATAGTCGAAATTTTACTACGTCAGTAGGAGACACTTGCAAAGTGCTCAAGAATTCCAAAGTTGGCTCCCTCAAGATGGGCTGATGAATGTCCACAAAATCCTTCAAATGACAGGCCTGGAGTTGCTCTATCATCACTGTCTCAAGCCCGAGAGTGCGTACCATCTGCCACTCAAAAGACCTTGATGAAATGAGAGGCCTTTTCTTAAGGGTCGAGTACCTAGGATGACAATGCTCTGGGATTTTGTTCATTAGGTAGTCTGCATACCTCCTGGGAGCATGAGATTTCTTCCTAGTACCCTTTGATGAGCCAGTTTCCATGTTGATTTGAAGAAATGAACTTTGAAGAGTTTGAAAAAGTGTGACTGAATTTGTGAGAAAACCCTAAGGAAAGATTATTTTTGATGATTGAAGGGGTTTTTGATGGTATTTATAGAATAAATTTGTGACTAGGGGGCCAGAATCTTCAATGTACCATTCAATATGTGTAAATGAGAGCATTTTCAAGAAGTTGGAAAGTTGAAATGTGAAAAATAACCGGCATAAATGTTATATAGCCGATACCTTCACGGCCGTGAAATATGTAGTCACAGGCATGAAGTGACGTGTTCACGGTTTGCTGAAGGGGTGCTCTACCCGTGAATAAAGGCATGAAATTGTTCACGGTCGTGACATTTGAATGTCACGGTCGTGAATGATAAACTATCGCGGTAGTGAAAAACGAGTCACGGGCGTAAAGTGTTGAATTTCACTACTTATGCCCGTTAAACAAAGCGTGAACGCCTCTGTGAGTTTTAGGTGAAAATGTTCACGGACGTAAAAATGCGTCACGGGCATGAACAAGGCTTTTCACAGGAGTGAATGAAGTCATGAACATAGGCTTCAATACTTGAAGCCGTGAACCATGTCGTGAATCAAGTCGTGAAAGCCGCTAGTTCTATTGGCTATTTAATTCACGGGCGTGAACATATGTCACGGGCATGAATTGCCTAAAATTTCCATCAAATAAAAATTAAGTCCTAAAACAAGACTAAATCATTTTCTATGAATATTTTATCCCTTATAACATAAATTTCCATCAAATTTACTACCTTATATCTAGTGAGATGATATAAAAACAAGATTATCTCTTAAGATTTGACAATTTGGCAATCACAAGGTTAATCCATTAATCATACCAAGTTCTCTTCTAATGAAATTAAATCTTTCCTCATTTAGAGACTTAGTGAATATATCTGTCAATTGATTTTCTGTGCTTATAAATTCCAATGTAAAATCTCCATATTGAATATGATCTCTAATAAAGTGGTGTCTAATGTCAATATGCTTACTTCTAGAATGTTGAATGAGATTCTTTGAAAGATTTATAGCACTTGTATTGTCACATTTAATAGGTATATGGTTCGTATCATGACCATAGTCCTTAAGTTGTTGTTTCATCCAAAGGATTTGAGTACAATAACATCCCGCTGCTACATACTCTGCTTCAACAGTTGAAAAAGCAACTGAAACTTGTTTCTTGCTAAACCAAGAAACTAAGCACTCTCCAATAAAATGACAAGTACCTGAAATACTTTTTCTATCTAAAAGACTACCAGCATAATCTGCATTTGAATATCCTACAATATAAAAGAATGAATTTCTAGGATACCACAAACCTAGATGCAATGATCCATGTAAATATCTTAGAATTCTTTTTACTGCATGTAAGTGAGACTCTTTTGGACATGATAGAAATTGTGCACACAAGCAAATACTATACATTATATCCGGTCTAGAAGCAGTAAGGTATAAAAGTGATATGGTCATACCTCTATAGAGCTTTTCATTAATGCTCTTACCCTTTTCATCCTTGTCCAATTTTGTTGATGTGCTCATTGGAGTCTTGGCATTCTTGCATCCTTCCATTCCAAATTTCTTAATTAAATCTTTGGCATATTTGGATTGGTTGATGAATATGCCCTCATTGCCTTATTTTATTTGTAGACCAAGGAAATATTTAAGCTCTCCCATCATGCTCATTTCAAATTCCCTAGTCATACACTTAGCAAATTCTTGACAAAGCAATTAATTAGTAGAACCAAATATGATATCATCAACATAAATGTGAACAATTAGTATATCATGCTTATATTTTTTAATGAATAATGTGGTGTCAACATTCCCCTTTGTAAAGTTATTTTCTAAGAGAAAAGAACTTAGTCTTTCATACCAAGCTCTTGGGGCTTGTTTCAAACCATATAGAGTTTTTGAAAGTTTAAAAACATGATTTGGCATATCATAGCTTTCAAAGCCTGATGGTTGTTCTACATAAACTTCTTCTTCTATGTAACCATTTAGAAAGACACTTTTCACATCCATTTGAAAGAGTTTGAAATTCATGTGACATGCATATGCTAAAAGTATTCTTATGGCTTCTAATCTAGCTACAGGTGCATAGGTCTCATCATAATCTATTCATTCTTCCTGATTATATCCTTTTGCAACTAATATAGTCTTATTCCTAGTTATTGAACCTTGTTCATCTAGTTTATTTCTAAATACCCATTTGCTACCTATAATTTGATGATCCTTGGATCTAGTTACTAAGGTCCATACCTTACTTCTCTCAAATTGGTTGAGTTCCTCTTGCATTGCAATCACTCAACTTTCATCATTTAGAGCCTCATTGACATTTTTAGGCTCAATTTGAGAAATAAAAGCAAGGTCAGTGGCTAAATGTTTGAAATGAGATCTAGTACTTACTCCCCTTGAAGGATCACCAATGATTTGCCCTTTGGGATGATTTTTTGTCATTCTCCATTCCTTTGGGAGTTCTTGCTCATTTTCATCTTGAGCTTGAGGTAGAGAATCATCTTGATGTGAATCTTCTTGATCATTTTCTTCTTTTCCATTTCCAAGATCAAGTCTTTCCATAGTTCCTGCAATATCATCAAGAACACTACCTTTCCCAAGATCAAGTCTGCTAGATTCATTAAAAACAACATGCATAGATTCTTCAACAGTTAATAATCTTTTATTAAATACTCTATATGCTTTGTTAGTTGTAGAGTATCCTAAAAAGATACCTTCATCAGATTTAGAGGCAAATTTTCTAATGTTGTATTTGGTATTCAATATGAAGCACTTGTATCCAAATACTTTAAAGTATGATATCAAGGGCTTTCTTCCATTCCATAGCTCAAATGAGTTTTTGTTTAAAATAGGTCTTTTGAAAACTCAATTTGAAATATAACACGCAGTGTTTGTGGCTTCTGCCCAAAAGTAAGTTGGTAGACCATACTCATTGAGCATTGTTCTAGCCATCTCAATTAAAGTTCGATTTTTCCTTTCAACTATCTCATTTTGTTGAGGTGTTCTAGGAGATGAAAAATTATGTGAAATGCCATGTTCAAGACAAAAACTTTCAAAGTTTTCATTTTCAAATTCTTTGTCATGGTCACTTCTTATTTTTGACATACAATATCCTTTTTCATTTTGAACTCTTTTAGAAAAGTTTTTGCAATTTTCAAAAGCATCAGTCTTTTGAGCTAAGAAAATTACCCAAGTACATCTAGAGTAATCATCTACGATGACAAAGGCATAATGTTTACCTTCTAAGCTAGCAATTCTAGTAGATCCAAATAAATCTAAATGCAGGAGTTGTAGAGGTTTTGAAGTACTTACTATGTTTTTCGCTTTGAAGGATGACTTGTGTTGCTTCCCTCTTTGGCAAGGTTCACATGGCTTGCTTTTCTAAAATTTGACTCTTGGCAGTCCCTTTACTAGTTCTCCTGTGGTGAGGCTTTGAATTAAGTTCATGTTTGCATACTAAGCCTTCTATGCCACAACCAAGATTCATTACCAGTGGTCATAAGACACTTAGAGGAATGGTTAGATATTTCGTGTAAGTCTATTATGTATGTGTTTACATCTCTATTTCCTTTAAATATCTTTTGGCCATCGATAGAGGTCATAAGACATTCATTGGAAGTAAAGGTTACTTTGTTTCCTTTATCACATAATTGACTAACACTCAACAAGATATGTTTCAAGCCATCAAAAAATAGGACATTTTTAATAAAAGTAGTACCATTAATACCAATAGAACCAATGCCAATTACCTTACCCTTATCATTGTTTCCAAAGGTAACTTTACCTCCATCAATACTTTTGATTTCATTGAAGAGCTCTTTGTCTCCTGTCATATGCCTGAGCATCCACTGTCTACTAGCCAAGCATTTTTGTTTATTGTGGACTTGAGGCATACCTATAGAATCATAGTTCAAGTGTGATTTTTAGGTACCCAAATGAGCTTGGGTCCTTAGGGGTTAGCACATGAAGGTTTCCAATGAGCTTTCCTTATCCAACAATGTTTATTTATATGACCAATCTTCATACAATAATTACACTATTTAGGTCTAACATTGCTTTTTGGTCTTACAATATTTTTGAATGCCATATTTTTATTAAACTGATTTTGAGAATAATGGCATGCACAGTCATGATTAATTGAAGCTTTTCTAAATGCATGCTTCTTATACATAAAGGCATGATTATTCTTTTTATGTATAGAATGTAACATCCTTGACCTTCCCCACATGCATTTCATCGAACATAAGCATCTTGCATACAATTCAATTGAACACGTGCATTTCATACGTATTTTCGTAGGAACAAGTTTATGATATGCACTAGCTACGTGTCCTAGTATTTGGCACTTGTATCGAGTCGCACTTATGTAATTATAACCTAAATGAAGATAACAAAGCATTAGAAATAAATTGAATAAGGTGATTAAATTAAACTAAGAAAAATAATTAGATTAAGATTAGTAAACAATTACATTGTTAATTTAGTTAAATCGGGTCAAATGATTAAGTTGTATTATTGTGTGAATTAATGGAATTATAAATCTATGTAAATAATAATAATAATATAGACAAAATAAAATGAAAATGACACAAAAGGGAAATAGAAGAGAAGAGAAAAAAGAAATGAGAAAAGAAAAGAGAAGAGAATAAGAGAAAATGACAAACAACAAGTTGGCTTTATCTTCATATATCTTTCCCCATTTCTGCCTCCTCACTCCAGCCCGACTTCTTCTTCAATTTCCTCCATTTTAGACTTCAATTCTTCCTTTTTTCATCTAGTTTTTGAAGCTAATTGATCCCTTTCAAGGTTGTTCTTGGTAAGTAATCAATTCTTATTGCTATAGGGTTGATTTGAGTTGCTTAGGTTCAATATTAGGCACTAAATTGCACCCCGATTTTGATATTAATAGAAATTGATTCTGGAAATGTGTAAAACACAAAACTTGTTCCTTTATATCTTAGATTTGTGTATATGTAAACATTTTTTCAAGATGTTATGTATAGGGAGAGATATGCCCTTCATACTGAAACTGGTCAGGGTGTAAACCCTAACCAAGTTAGCTACTGTGTGGTCTGATTTAGAATATGTTAAAGCCCTTATTTGAATTCTATCAAAACATAAAAGTTGTAGATATATGTGTTGTGTATCTGTATACCAAATTTCAGGTTCATAGGGCTTGTAAATGGTGAGTTATGGTGAATGGAACCATGACTGTTCCATGGTTTGAACTGCCTACTGAGTGCCCTGGGCAGCTCTAGTACATTGGTTGGATAATTTGAGCTTTTTAGAGCTCGATTATGTAATTTCTCAAAACATGAAAGTTATATTTATATGTCTTATCTAAATTATGGTACTAATTGGAGCTTAATTGGTTATCTATAGACTAAGTTATGGCCTTTTGAAGTCATACTGGTCCGGAAGCCAATTCTATTCTGGAACAGTAATATGTTTGGTATAATTAGAAGACCTTAGAGACATAATTGGTACAAGTTGTAAACATGAAACATGTTCCATATTAACCCATATAAGTTTCTGTAAAGTTTCATTAAAATAGGACTTATAGAGTGTAAGTTATGATGAACCCAAATGAGTACCCTGAAACTGCCTAAAGGCAGAAAACAAGGCAGAAAACAGAACACTCTTATAAATTCCACCAAATATTGTAAAATTATCCAATTGGTCTGAAATTTTAATATGTTCTCTAATTATATGTTATTTGTAATTAGGAACAAGAATCAGATTAATTGGTCAATTATAGAAAAAGTTATAGGCTAAACAGTCCCATAAGGTCACACTGCCTCATAGGAAAAATCTTAACTATTGACATGAACAATGCATATTAATTTGTTTAAGCCACATTAAGTCTCTCTAATCATGAGTTAATCGATTATGTTTTCATATTAGGCTCGCAACATATTGGAGAACCACAAGGAGCGGATAGACAATAAGTTAGGGGTCGGAATCAAAGGAGAACGGTGAGTCTAATTATCAATTGAATTCTTTAGTGCAAATGAATGTTGCTTGCTATGTGATTCATGTGATTGTCATGATTGGTCCTTGATAATGTAATGATGGATAATTTGTGACATTGTGGTACATATAAATGGTATACTTGTGGTATATTTGAGGTATATATTTGACAAATGTGATATATATACATGGTACATGTATAGTATATACAAGGACATATGAGGTATATAGGGAATATATGTATGTTGTATATGATAAAGATGCAATGGTTGATGAATGCTTAAATACAAGTGCATATGCATATGGGCTAAAAAGGCGTTATGACTAGTTAATCGACATTGCAAAGCAAAAGAAGAGGCCTATGGCCCAACAAATGTGCAAAGCAAAAGAAGAGGCCTATGGCCCAACAAATGTGCAAAGCAAAAGAAGAGGCCTATGGCCCAACAAATGTGCAAATAAAACAAATGATCAAGCTAGCTAGCAAATGCAAATGCAAATGTTCACATGGAAACCCGGGGCAATGTTCGTTTAATCTGGTCACAACAAAATAAAATGTACAAGCAAAGCATAAGTAAATAACAATTATTGAATACTTGATTTTATCTATATTTATTTGTTTATTGACTGATGAATGGAATGGAATACATGGTATATATTGGAATTGTGATTTATGACTATGAGTTGTTTGATACTTTAGAGCTCATTGGATGGTTATTCTCACTGAGCCGCAACTCATCAATTTGCATCATTTTTCAGGTAAAGAGAAGTGATAGCTCATTTTGAGTAGCGTATAAAAGACATGGAGCACAGGTCACTGGCCGAGCCTCATCACTCTCTCTCTCCTTGCATTCCACACAAGCATGAAAATATGTCATATGTGTTTTTTTGTATTTACGTGCTTAAATAGGTATAGTCATTTTGGAATGAGTCTAAATATGTATAAATGAAATCAACTCGAAAATACTTATGTGAAAAGTTTATGTTTTGATATATGTGATATATTATATTGTGGTGAAAACCTCAATGTTAACTTTGCAAAGTCAGTGAATAATATTACAGGATATGAGACTTGCAAGTCATTGAATGAAATTATAGGATATGAGACTTGCAAAGTCATGGAATTATATTACAGGATATGAAAAACAATTTTACTACTATTGTTAACAGGGTATTTTACCTTTCCAGTACGCCATGTATGATTACTTGATATTTGGATAGGTTATACTAAAATGCATAAGAGGTGTGACGTTACATTTTTGGTATCAGAGCAGGGATAGGTTCCATGGGAACATGCATATGCATAAGCGCATGATAACATATGCATCATATGTGTTGAACATTATGTAGTGACATACTTTCATTTATTTTAGGGACATCATAAGACATGATACACCAAGGAGGGAGAGGCCGGCCGAAATGCATTCTCATGAGGCATCACCTCATTTACATAGAGAGCAACCAGCAATAGGAGCTAGAGCTCCAGTACATGCATCACAGTCATCTCATGCAGAAGTACCCCATGAAAACCTAGAACAATAAGTATATGGTCCTGAAATGTACAAGGAAAGACGTTATGACAAGCTGAGGAAACATGGTGCAACTGATTTCAGTGGCACAACAGACCCAGCAGAAGCTGAGACATGGCTGAAAAGGACACAGAGGGTACTGAATATGATGAGATGTACTCCAAATGAGAAATTTGATTATGCAGTATACTTACTGCAAGGAAATGCTTATGAATGGTGGGAGACAGTCACTGACAGTGATGCACAACCACCGGTGTTGATATGGAATGATTTTCTCCTGGAATTTCAGAACAATTACATGCCTGAAGCATATAAAGATGAGAAAAGGAAGGAATTCCTGAATCTGAAACAGGGAAATATGTCTATTGCAGAGTATGAAGTACAATTTAACAAGCTTTCCCATTATGCCACTTTCATGGTCTCTACTGAAAGAGACAAATGCAGGAAGTTTGAAGAGGGCCTCAAATATGAGATCAGAAACAGAATCACGACTACTGATCTTGATAGTTATGCTAGGCTCAGAGCTACTGCAATCAGAGCTGAACGGTTAATGAAAGAAGCTGGGGAACAACAAATAAAAAGGCCATCACGTGAATTCTTTGGCGAGTCTAGCAGAAGGTTGGGGAAAAGAGGTAGATATATGCCTGCACAAGCTAGTAACAGAAGTGGGTACTCCAGTTCTAGAGGTCGAGGAATGACTTTTTCTTACCCAGGCAGAGGGCAGAGCCAATATGTTGAACAAAGGCCCACATGTAGTCATTGTGGCGGACAACATACGGGCGAATGTAGAAGGCTCACAGGAGCATGTTATTTTTGTGGATCAATGGAGCACATGTATAGAGACTGTCCAAATAGAGCCAAACTAGCAGAGACCAGCAGAGGTAGAGGAGTATCTGAGACTACAGTTGAAGCTCCGAGGGTCTACCCTACTAGTGGAACACAGGGCAGAGGAAGAGGCAGGGGCAGGATTGGTACAATGGGCAGAGGAGTGACTAGATCTGAAGGTCAGAGTTCTAGACCCCCTACTCAGGCCAGGGTGTTTGCTATGACTAGACAAGAGGCAGTGGATGCTCCCGAGGTAGTCACTGGTAATATTTATATTTCTGAAATATTAGCATATGCATTGATTGACCCAGGCTCCACTCATTCATTTATATCATTGCATATGGCATCTAAACTACATCAAATGCATGAGCCTTTGGGGATTGACATAAATGTGAGTACTCCATTGGGAACAGTGGTAGTTGTGAATAATGTCTGTCGTGATTGCCTGATATGCATTGACAGAGCTGAGTTAATAGCTGATCTGATTTTATTGCCAATATATGAATTTGATGTGATACTGGGAATGGACTGGTTAACTAGACATCATGCAATAGTGAATTGCTTTACTAAGGAAGTAATTTTGGAATCACTAAACCAGCCAAGGGTAGTATTTCTAGGTGAAAGAAAACTTGTGCCTACATGTCTAGTTTCAGCTGTAAAGGCATTTCGAATGATCAAAGGGGGATGTGAAGCATATTTGGCATATGTGACTGATATTAGAACCACTGATAGCTTGCTTGAAAATATACCAGTAGTAAGGGAATTTGCTGATGTATTCCCAGATGATCTACCTGGTTTACCACCAGATAGAGAGATAGAATTCACTATTGAACTAGTACCAGGAACAGCACCAATATCAAGGTCACCCTACAGAATGGCCCCAGTTGAGTTGAAAGAGCTGAAGGCCCAATTGCACGAGTTACTTGATAAAGGGTATATCAGACCCAGTGTATCACCATGGGGAGCTCCAGTGTTATTTGTTAAAAAGAAAGATGGAACAATGAGATTGTGCATCGATTATAGGCAACTGAACAAAATGACGGTGAAGAACAAATATCCGTTACCCAGAATAGATGATTTGTTTGATCAGTTGCAAGGAGCCCAAATATTCTCCAAGATTGATTTGAAATCAGGCTATTACCAGTTGAAGGTAGCAGAAGCGGATGTTCCAAAGACTGCCTTTCGAACAAGGTATGGACATTATGAATTTTTAGTAATGCCATTTGGACTGACTAATGCTCCAGCTACATTTATGGCATTGATGAATAAAGTGTTTCAACCATATCTGGATAGGTTTGTGATAGTATTTATTGATGACATATTGGTATACTCAAAGAACAGGGAAGAACATAAACAACATTTAAAAGTTGTGTTGCAAACTTTGAGGGAGAAACAATTATATGCCAAATTGAGTAAATGTGAATTCTGGTTAGATCATTTGGTGTTTCTTGGACATGTGGTGTCGTGTAAGGGCATAGAGGTTGACCCAAAGAAAATTGAGGCTATGGTAAATTGGGAAGCTCCTAAAAATATTTCAGAAATGCGTAGTTTTCTGGGATTAGCCGGATACTACCGCAGATTTGTTGATGGATTCTCCTTAATTGCTAGCCCTTTGACTAAATTGTTAAGAAAGAATGTGCCTTTCAAGTGGACTCCAGAATGTCAGAGGAGTTTTGATGAACTAAAACACAGGCTAACCTCAGCACCAGTGTTAACCATCCCTACAGGTACAGGTGGGTTTACAGTATATAGTGATGCTTCTCACCAAGGCTTGGGATGTGTATTAATGCAACATGGTAAGGTGATTGCTTATGCATCTAGGCAACTGAGACCACATGAGATCTCATATCCAGTGCACGATTTAGAATTGGCTGCAGTTGTATTTGCATTGAAGATTTGGAGGCATTATCTGTATGGTGAGACATTCCAAATCTTCACAGACCATAAAAGCTTGGGTTATTTGCTGACACAGAAAGAATTAAACATGAGGCAAAGACGGTGGTTAGAGCTATTGAAAGATTATGACTGTACAATTGAATACCATCCAGGGAAAGCCAATGTGGTAGCAGATGCATTGAGTAGGAAGGCTAGTGGCAGTGTAGCTCACTTGCAAGTATCCTCTTTTCCATATTTGATTCAATTACGATCTATGAATGTTGAATTAAATATACATGATGAAGGATCACTTATTGCTACTCTTCGAGTCAGACCTATACTAAAGGAGAGGATCAAAGAAGCACAAAGCAAAGATCCTAAATTGTGTGAAAAAATTGAATCAGTAAGGCAGGGAAACAGTAAAGATTTTCAATTGCAGGATGATGTACTGATGTTAAAGTCACGCATATGTGTTCCAGACACTGAGAACTTGCGTCAAGAAATAATGGAAGAGGCACACAATGCACCCTATGCAATGCACCCAGGGATGACAAAGATGTATCACAGTTTAAGGCCTCATTACTGGTGGCCAAGAATGAAGAAAGATATAGCAGAATATGTTTCCAAATGCTTGACATGTCAGCAGATTAAAATTGAACATCAGGCACCAATTGGTAAGTTACATCCATTGCCAGTGCCAGAATGGAAATGGGAAAGAATAACGATGGATTTTGTCTATGGATTGCCAAGAACTCCACGGAAAAATGATGCAGCATGGGTAATTATTGACAGATTAACCAAGTCAGCACATTTTCTACCTATCAGATGGGGTTGTACACTTGAGAGTTTGGCCAAATTATATGTAAATGAGATAGTCAGATTGCATGGCATTCCAGTGTCCATTGTGTCTGATAGAGATCCACGGTTTACTTCACATTTTTGGGTGAGTTTACAGAATGCATTGGGAACAAAATTGAACTTTAGCACTGCATTCCACCCACAGACTGACGGACAATCAGAAAGGACTATACAGACATTGGAAGAAATGCTTAGGGCATGTTCTATGGAATTCAGAGGTGCTTGGGAAAAATATATAGCATTGATTGAATTTGCTTACAACAACCAGTATCATAGCAGTATCCAGATGGCACCATATGAAGCATTGTATGGCAGAAAGTGTCGAAGCCCTATCATTTGGGATGAAGAAGGAGCACGTGCATTAGAAGGGCCAGAGCTAGTGCAAGACACAGTGGATAAGATCAAGGTTGTCAAGAACAAGCTAAAGGCAGCACAGGATAGGCAGAAAAGTTATGTTGATCAGCATAGAAGGGAGATGGAATACGAGTTGGGTGAAAAGGTATTTCTTCGTGTGTCTCCATGGAAAGGGATAATTCGATTTGGCAAAAAGGGTAAATTGAGCCCAAGGTATATAGGGCCATATGAAATTCTTGAGAAGATTGGTCCACTGGCATATAGATTGGCGTTACCACCAGAGATGGCTCAGATACATAATGTGTTTCATGTGAGCATGCTTAGAAGATACAGGTCAGATCCTACACATGTACTTAAAGATCAAGCCATTGAGATTGCAGAGGACATGAGTTATGTTGAGGAACCAGTGCAAATCATTGGATACAAGACTAAACAGCTAAGAAATCACGAAATACCTTTGGTTAAGGTATTATGGCGTAACCATTTACAAGAAGAGGCAACATGGGAAACAGAAGAAAATATGAAAAAACAATATCCACACCTGTTTTCAGGTATTAATTTCGAGGACGAAATTTTTAAAAGGAGGGGAGAATTGTAACATCCTTGACCTTCCCCACATGCATTTCATCGAACATAAGCATCTTGCATACAATTCAATTGAACACGTGCATTTCATACGTATTTTCGTAGGAACAAGTTTATGACATGCACTAGCTACGTGTCCTAGTATTTGACACTTGTATCGAGTCGCACTTGTGTAATTATAACCTAAATGAAGATAACAAAGCATTAGAAATAAATTGAATAAGGTGATTAAATTAAACTAAGAAAAATAATTAGATTAAGATTAGTAAACAATTACATTGTTAATTTAGTTAAATCGGGTCAAATGATTAAGTTGTATTATTGTGTGAATTAATGGAATTATAAATCTATGTAAATAATAATAATAATATAGACAAAATAAAATGAAAATGACACAAAAGGGAAATAGAAGAGAAGAGAAATGAGAAATGAGAAAAGAAAAGAGAAGAGAAGAAGAGAAAATGAGAAAATGAGAAACAACAAGTTGGCTTTATCTTCATATATCTTTCCCCATTTTTGCCTCCTCACTCCAGCCCGACTTCTTCTTCAATTTCCTCCATTTCAGACTTCAATTCTTCCTTGTTTCATCTAGTTTTTGAAGCTAATTGATCCCTTTCAAGGTTGTTCTTGGTAAGTAATCAATTCTTATTGCTATAGGGTTGATTTGAGTTGCTTAGGTTCAATATTAGGCACTGAATTGCACCCCGATTTTGATATTAATAGAAATTGATTCTGGAAATGTGTAAAACACAAAAGTTGTTCCTTTATATCTTATATGTGTGGATATCTAAACATTTTTTCAAGATGTTATGTATAGGGAGAGATATGCCCTTCGTACTAAAACTGGTCAGGGTGTAAACCCTAACCAAGTTAGCTACTGTGTGGTCTGATTTAGAATATGTTAAAGCCCTTATTTGAAGTCTATCAAAACATCCAAGTTGTAGATATATGTGTTTTGTATCTGTATACCAAATTTCAGGTTCATAGGGCTTGTAAATGGTGAGTAATGGTGAATGAAACCATGACTGTTCCATGGTTTGAACTGCCTACTGAGTGCCCTGGGCAGCTCCAGTACATTGGTTGGATAATTTGAGCTTGTTAGAGCTCGATTATGTAATTTCTCAAAACATGAAAGTTAGATGTATATGTCTTAGATAAATTATGGTACTAATTGGAGCTTAATTGGTTATCTATAGACTAAGTTATGGCCTTTTGAAGTCATACTGGTCCGGAAGCCAATTCTATTCTGTAACAGTAATATGTTTGGTATAATTAGAAGACCCTAGAGACATAATTGGTACAAGTTGTAAACATGAAACATGTTCCATATGAACCCATATAAGTGTCTGTAAATTGTCATTAAAATAGGACTTATAGAGTGTAAGTTATGATGAACCCAAATGAGTACCCTGAAACTGCCTAAAGGCAGAAAACAGAACACTCTTATAAATTCCACCAAATATTGTAAAATTATCCAATTGGTCTGAAATTTTAATATGTTCTCCAATTATATGTTATTTGTAATTAGGAATAAGAATCAGATTAATTGGTCAATTATAGAAAAAGTTATAGGCTAAACAGTCTCATAAGGTCACACTGCCTCATAGGAAAAATCTTAACTATTGACATGAACAATGCATATTAATTTGTTTAAGCCACATTAAGTCTCTCTAATCATGAGTTAATCGATTATGTTTTCATATTAGGCTCGCAACATATTGGAGAACCACAAGGAGCGGATAGACAATAAGTTAGGGGTCGGAATAAAAGGAGAACGGTGAGTCTAATTATCGATTGAATTCTTTAGTGCAAATGAATGTTGCTTGCTATGTGATTCATGTGATTGTCATGATTGGTCCTTGATAATGTAATGATGGATAATTTGTGACATTGTGGTACATATAAATGGTATACTTGTGGTATATTTGAGGTATATATTTGACAAATGTGATATATATACATGGTACATGTATAGTATATACAAGGACATATGAGGTATATAGGGAATATATGTATGTTGTATATGATAAAGATGCAATGGTTGATGAATGCTTAAATACAAGTGCATATGCATATGGGCTAAAAAGGCGTTGTGACTAGTTAATCGACATTGCAAAGCAAAAGAAGAGGCCTATGGCCCAACAAATGTGCAAAGCAAAAGAAGAGGCCTATGGCCCAACAAATGTGCAAATGAAACAAATGATCAAGCTAGCTAGCAAATGCAAATGCAAATGTTCACATGGAAACCCGGGGCAATGTTCGTTTAATTTGGTCACAACAAAATAAAATGTACAAGCAAAGCATAAGTAAATAACAATTATTGAATACTTGATTTTATCTATATTTATATGTTATTGACTGATGAATGGAATGGAATACATGGTATATATTGGAATTGTGATTTATGACTATGAGTTGTTTGGTACTTTAGAGCTCATTGGATGGTTATTCTCATTGAGCCGCAACTCATCAATTTGCATCATTTTTCAGGTAAAGAGAAGTGATAGCTCATTTTGAGTAGCGTATAAAAGACATGGAGCATAGGTCACTGGCCGAGCCTCATCACTCTCTCTCTCCTTGCATTCCACACAAGCATGAAAATATGTCATATGTATTTTTTTGTATTTACGTGCTTGAATAGGTATAGTCATTTTGGAATGATTCTAAATATGTATAAATGAAATCAACTCGAAAATACTTATGTGAAAAGTTTATGTTTTGATATATGTGATATATTATATTGTGGTGAAAACCTCAGTGTTAACTTTGCAAAGTCAGTGAATAATATTACAGGATATGAGACTTGTAAGTCATTGAATGAAATTATAGGATATGAGACTTGCAAAGTCATGGAATTATATTACAGGATATGAAAAACAATTTTACTACTATTGTTAACAGGGTATTTTACCTTTCCAGTACGCCATGTATGATTACTTGATATTTGGATAGGTTATACTAAAATGCATAAGAGGTGTGACGTTACATAGAATGTTTAATATACTTATTCCTTTATGCTATTTCAATAGTTGTGGAGATGTAAGGTTTACTAGACTTAACAAAAATGGTTTTGTGAGAAGATGATGATGTGTCCTTAAATCCTAGACCATGTCTAATTAAAGGTGGTCTTTGAGACACAATGAGAGTATCTAAACTCTCTTTTCCTTTGTGGAATTTTGAAATTGAATTTCTAAGTTCGTCAACTTCATTTTTTAAAGTATTATTTTCTTTAAGCAAGGAATTAGTTGAGGGTTTTGATGAGTGTTCATCTAATGATTTTTGGAGAGATTCATTAGATGATTTAAGCTTTATATTCTCCTTTTCTAAAACATCTATTTTTTTTTAAATTAGAGATGTTATTTCAATAAGTAATGAATTTACTTCTATATTTCTCTAATTCTAGATTCAATTCTTCTATAAGGCTTTGCTCATCATCATCATCATCACTATCACTATCATTATTGAAAGAGTATGAGTGTAGTGATCTTACCTTATCCGAGACGTGATCCTCAATAGCCATAAAGCATAGGTTGACCTCTTCGCTTTCATTTTCATCTCTTTCACTTGAAGAGCTTTCATCATCCCATGTGGCTTTGTGACATTTCTCCCCATTGTCTCCTTGGTATTTGCTCTTATGCTTCTTCAGCCTTGGACATTCTGGTTTAATATGCCCTTTCTTTCTACACTCATAGCATTTTACCTCTTCCTTATGTCTTTGTGCATCATTAGAAGTTTGTTTGAGGTTTCTTTGCCTAAATTTTCTGGAGGTGCTCATTTTATTCTCAATGATTCTTTTCAGCCTTCTTGAAAGCATAATAATGTCCTCATTCTCATCATCACTCATTTCTTCATCATCTTCACTTTCTTCTTGAGATTTTGAAGTAGAGGCTTTTAGTGCTAAAGGCTTTCTTTTCTCTAGCTCTGCTTTAAGCACTCTATCTCTTTTCACTCCTATTTCATGTGTGAGAAGTTTGCCAATAAGCACATCAGTATTCATGATGCTCATGTCTTCATTTGCTTATTTTATGCCAGCAACTCTTAAGCCATAGTCTTTAAGAGGAAGACTTCTCAGGATTTTGTTGTTTACATCTTCCAAGCTCAGATGCTTCCCCAATTTCCTCATTCCATTTATAATGGCTAGAAAACGGTTGGTCATGTCAGTGATTGACTCATTGGATTTCACCTTGAAGAGCTCATATTCTGAGGTAAAAAGTTGAATCTTCTTGGATTTGACTTGTTTAGTTCTTTCATGATAATTTTTCAATGTCTTACACATGCTGTAGGCTGTTGGGCAGTGTTGTATTCTTCCATATTCTTCAATGGATAATGAGCTTGAGAGGATTGTCATTGCCTTCTTGTTTTTGAAATTTGCTCTTTTTGAGGCTCTGTCCAATCATCTCTTGATAAGATTTCTTCTTCACCATCAGCTCCTCTTCTGGTTGGTGGTGTCCATTCTTTTCGTACACTATCCCAGACTTCAATTCCTTCACTATCCATGTATGTCTCCATCCGAAACTTCCAATGGGCATAATTTGCTCCATCAAAGTAAGGTTTGAGACTTTGGAATCCTTCACTGGCCATATCTTAATCTTTACTAGCGCTTTTTAGGCTTAGATGCTAGATAAAGCTCTGATACCAATTGTTGTCCAGATATTGAGATAAGAAAGGGTTTAAATAGAGTTTAAAAATTTAACTTTAAAGTACGAAAATAAAAAGTTAAGTTTAGAAGGGATAGAGAAATTTAACACAAGGATTTTTATAGAGGTTCAGGTGTTAACAAACTCTACTCCTCTCTCCAATCGCAATTGGGAGTTTCACTAACACACTAAGTGTTACAATGGAGTTTTACAAGCTCACTCCCAACTATGGTGTTTCTCACAATGGCTCACACCTAACCCAGAAATCCCTTGTGTTTTGACGACTCACACAATAACCAATTCCTTGTGTTTTACAGGATCACACAAATAACCTTTACCTTGTGTTTTACAGGCTCACACAAACAACTTTTCTTTGTGTTTTAAAGGCTCACACAACTAACCCTTACAAATGTTCTACTCTTAACTCAGAAATACCCAAAACTTACTTGAGTAATAAATGATTACATAGAGAAACACTTGCAAATCTTTATTGCTCAATAAATGATGAGCAAAAAGATTTTCATAGAGAATAGATATTTATTTTGAAAGTATTAAATATACAAATAGCTTACAACAAGATTTTGATTCAAAGTATTATCTATCCTCTTGTACTGAATGCATAAATGACTTGCATTTATACTCCCATGGCGAATTATAGTCATTAGAATGCATTTAATACGAAACTAGCCGTTGCACCAATCCAAATAATCACGCCTAACATTTCTCTTTCATCTTTCACGGGCATGACTATGTTTGTCATAGTCATGACTGTTCTTCCAAGTCGTGACTGAAGTGGCGACCTTGGTCATGAAGCATTTTGGAAGTTTTTTAAATATTGGGTCACGGGTGTGACATATATCTTCACAGGCATGACAACCTTCCAAGCCGTGATCCAAGTGGTGACTTTGGTCGTGAAACTCTCTGGAAGAATTTGTCATGAAGGTTCACGGGTGTGACTTAAATGTGCATTCACGGTTTGTTGTCTTCTTTCATGGTTGTGAACTTCAAATGTTGGTTTCTTGGCGGTTAGCTTCCCCACGGGCGTGACACATAGGGTCACGGGCGTGAACATACTACTTATTTAATTTTATCTTTTAAGGATTAATTTTCCATTTTCTATTCTTGCTATTTTATTTCATACCTTGTTTAATAGACTTAGAAAATAAGTATGTTAAATACATTATTGCTAGTTTATTTGTTATCATCAAAATAACGAAAATACCCCTCAAGGTTCAACACTATGTAATAAGAACAGCAATACAATAGAGAGAATATAACAGACATGGACTTCACATGCCCTATTTACCAAAAATAAAATTCTTTGCATGATCAATCACATTGGTGAAATCCATAATCATACTATTATGTCATTCCATACACCCTTAGCATGCATTTTTCTAATGCATAATTAAAGGTAATTTATTAAAGTTATAATTTGGATTCCCTTTATTTCAACTCTTGAAACTTTATTTTGATTGTTTGGCATTTAATAAAATTCATCATAAAATTACTATTTGATCTCATTAAATAATCATTTGAATATTTAGAAACCCTTATTAAAAGGAAATCATGAAAATTAGGCATAAATTTAATCATATCAAAAAGTTTCCAAAAATTGTCTACTTTGCCAACTAGGTTATTACTAATTTAATGCATGCAATAAGTAAATCCGAATTTAATATTTTAATCACATTAAATATTAAATCAAAACATGACCAGTAGTTAATTCATAATTAAATTACCTTAATTAGTTATTAGTTGAATGCCAGATAGGAATAAACAATCCTAGTTACAATTGTATTCTAGAATCGTAGTTAAACTAGGACTTTGAAAATCCTTTTCAAATTCAAATCAAATTTCATTTAAAAATTTTCAAATTTTCCAAAACTCATTCTCATCATTATAAGAAACTTATAATTAGTTTAAACGAATTAAATTTGTTCATTATATAATCAAAATTATTAATCATTCAACTAGCAAACCATTTACTCAAAATTGCCTAAATTGAATCATAAATGAATTAGGATTCTTTAGAAATTTAAACACAAATTTAATTTGAATCTAGTATGAAATTGCATCAATATAAGATCATGAATATCTCATAAATATGAAATTAAGGTGCTAGTCATGAAGTTACATGTCATTAAATCAAACAACACAAAATAGTTTCATCATATGGTAAGGTTTTTGACCTAGTTACTAGTTTTATTTGTTCTATGATCAAAAATAATTTTTGCATCATATAAGGTGCTTTCCAGAAATTAAAACATATTCTAAATATATCATAAAAATATTTGAATAATTAAATTAACAAAAAAAATTGAACAGCTCCAAAAAGAACTTAATTGGCAATACTAGGCTTCATAAAACCTAAAATTCAGAAACATGGACAATTTTGAATTTCATGTTTAAATCAAATTTAAACCTTTTAATTACTATAAAAAAACATCTAATATCATCATATTAGTATTTCATTGAATTAAAATTAAAATTTGAGGCCAAATAGAATCAAATTCGTTTTTAACAAAAGGAGGGAATCAAGTTGTTCCTTTTCAATCGATCTCATTGATACCTCAATTAAATCCAAATTTAATTTATATAGGGTAGCTCGGATACCACTATTGGGTTTTGAATATGCATCTTATATATATGGCAGTGAGATTATAAAATTTAATCAAAACCAAAACCCTTGGAATGCCCAATGTAATTTAAAATTGGATATTACCTTTGTTTGCAACTCTTGATCTTCCAAGTTGTGAGCTTTTTCTTCTTTGGTTGGTTATAGCAAACCACAAAAATATAAAGCTAGGATTTCCTCTAAAAGTATCCACTCAAAGAAAGAAGAAGAAAACCTCCAATGAGATGGGTGACAAAGGTCCAAAATACTAGCTATGGAAAATTATCTTATGAAAGAGAAAAGAGAGATAAGAAAAATAACTCTTATTTTTTTAAGGGAGTAGCCACAAATTTGGCTCGTTAAAAGGAGTATTTATACTCTGTCTAATATCTTTTAGGATTAGAAAAAGAAGAGCCCTAATAGGCCCATTTTCCTAAGGTATATGGCCCAATGTAAACCAAGTTAACAATCCTAATCCAAATTGGATTTGGCCTATTTTTATAACTCTTATAAAGGGCCCAATTATTTTTCTCTCTCACTCGGATCTTATCCAAAACTCATTTTATATTTTCTTCATTCCCTCTCTAAGTGTGACCTAATAGGACTTCTGGTTATATTGGCAACTCAAGTCTTGGGAGAAATCCTAATCCAATTAGGATTTTACGAGTCAAACACTTTTGATCCATAATTAATTTCTCATCAATTTCCCTTGACATAGCAGATCATGAATGATATCTAGCAATACATCATGACTACCCAATTAATTATAAAGTTATTGGATTGACTTTTAATCCTTCAATAGACAATTATCGTGCAATTCATCTGTTCACCAATCTATATCTCATTTGGTTCAGAGCATGGATTGTGTGTCAACTCCCACTAGACTGACTATGTCACATCTAGTCTAAATAATATTAGTTCTTGTCTATGAGACTTTTTACTCTATTAGATATATCCTTGAAGACCTTCTTCAAGACATGTCTACCTCGACTAAGGATTTATGAGTAATAATCTCTATAAGAGGTGATAGATATACTCTCCTTCTATTAGGATTAGTGAATCCTCTATTGAATACTCAACGACCTTTGAATTTCTCATGTTATACCCAATCACTACCTTATGAGCAACCTCTCATAGGCAATAATAAGGAATTGAGTCAAAGTATAGGATTCAATATCTAAGTCTAAGGATAATTGCACCATTGCTATGATGAGACTATCACTGATATTGAATAGATATCCATGTGATTATCTCATAATAGGTAATCTAATGTACTTGACTACTCTAGTAGGCATCCATATGTTAATTCTAAACATCTTATGTCTTCAACTTATAAAATCAACTGCTTGACCTAGTCAAGGAGTATTACATGTGCTAGTCTCTCTGGATTAACAATGTCTCATCTTGTTAATCATATGACTAGGGATAATTTAGGTATAAACACAATTGCACATGATAGGAATCTCATTATCATGATCTTGTCATGATTTCTTTTATGTTGTGTTACATACCAAGGACTTCATTAAATGGTTTAAGATCTATATCAATTCATATGCAATGAATACCATATAATGAAAATGTCTTTTATTAATAATAAATGAGTACATCAGTGCCTAAGGTGATTGCCTTTAGGGTACCTCTCTAACGCACGACTCTCCTTTCACAAGCGTAAATTGCCTATTGTCTCTTTTTCTTTTTTTATTTTCTTATTCTATCTTCCTAGTGTATCAGCCCTTAAGATCACTTACTTGTTAATTAACAACCACATAACTGTATTAACATCTACACCCTATGTTACAAGCGTGACACTTTTAAACTCTTCAAATGTGTTATTCTCATGAGCTAAGTATAGAGTCCATGTAAACCATGAGTAGTCATCTACTACCACAAGAGCATATGCCTTTCCTCCAAGGCTCAAATGTGAGATTGGCCTAAATAGATATAGAAGTTCCAATGGCCTTTTAGTTGATATCTTCACTTTGGACTTAAAAGAGCTTTTAGTTTGTTTACACATTTTATATGCTCTACATAACTCATCTTTTTCATACTTTACTTTTTTCATACCAATCACCAACTCTTTTCTAGCAAGCTTTCCAATCTGATGCATGCTTGCATGACCTAATCTTTGATGCCAAAATCTGTTTTCATCTTCTTTTAAAATGAGACATGTAGAACTGTTAGTTCTAATGTCTTACAGATCTATAACATACACATTTCCATTTTTGTATCCAATGAGTATTACTTCTTCAGTCTTTGTATCTTCCAATTTGCACTTTTCTTTCTCAAATACTTTTTTTTTCTTATCACATAGCTAACTTATGCTCAATAGGTTATATTTTAATCCTTCCACAAGTGAGACATTTTCTATGCAAGGCATTATACTGATAGAACCAAAATCGATAATATTTCCTTTACTTCTATCTCCAAACATCACATAACCTCCATCCATCATTATCAACTTATTGAATAGAGATTTGTTCTACGTCATGTACCTAGAATAGACACTATCAAGATACCACTTGTTTTCTCTTGAGTTACTCTTTAGGCATACCTACAAAACAAATGAATCATTTTAGGTCCCTACGCTTAGAGTCGGATCCTTCAATGTTAGCTACTAAGAGAGATTTTCCTTTTTCTACCCAAACTTATTTCACTTTCTCATTATTTCATTTAAAACAATGTTTAGCAATATGCCCGACCTTGTTACATGAATAGTAAATAATATGCTTGTGATGCAACGGAATGCATGACTGTAAATCATGTAACTATCTTTTATTCTTTAAGTGTGACTAGTGCAAGATTAACTTGGTTTTTCTGTCTAGAGTTAGAAGTCTTATAACTACTGGATTCCTCATTGTTGCTCTATGTAGCACAACCATCACCTTTTTCTTTGACTTCTTATCTTTCTTCTTTTTCAGTAGTGGACAATTTGGCTTTATGTGACCTAGTCTATTGCACTCATAACAAACAACATCGTTAGAGCTTTGAGTTTTAGGTGCAGGGTCAATTTTACTTGTGTTTGACTTCTCCTATTTTCTTCTGAGAGTTCTCTTGTTCTTCTTGAAGACATTTTTGAATCATTTTGTCATCATGACCAGTTCCTCATCAGTACTAATGATTCTTCTTCTTCATCTAATGAAGTTTTTAAAGAAATTCCTTTTTTTCTCTAGTTTTGCTTTTTAACATTTAAGCAATATCTCATGAGATAGTAAGGAACCAATTACCTCATCATACTGTCAAAGAAGTGTTCTAAAGGCAATTACCTTTAGCACTTATTATACAAATTTATTTGATTAATAAAGGTTTTTTCACTAATTTGATATTCATTTAATATATGAATTAATAGTGATTTTAAATCAATTAATAATGTCCTTGAAACATAACATAACATGAAGAAAATCATCATGAGATCATGATATTGATATTCTTATCATGTGCAATTATGTTAGTATGTAAATTAGCCCTAGTCATAGGATTAATGAGATAGGACATTATTAATCCGAACAGACTAGCACATGTTACACTCCTTAATTGGATTGAGCAGTGGATCTCATAATCTCTAAACATAAGATGTTTAGAGTTAACATTTGGATGCTTGCTAAGTGTAGCTAAGTACATTGGATAACCTACTATGAGACAATCATATGGATAATATATTCAAATGTCAATGATACTCTTAACATAGCAATGGTGCAAGTATCCTTAGCCTTAAGGTACTCAAGGATATCTTGGATACTGATTCTATATTTTGACATTATTCCTTGTTGCCTCAAGGAGGTTGCTCATAGGGTGGTGATTGGATACAACTTAAGGTATTCGAAGGTAATTGGAATTCACCACTCCTGATAGAAGGAGTGTATACCCATGGCTTCTTATCGAAGTCATTACTTGGGAATCTCTAGCCAGAGTAGAAATGTAACATCCTTGACCTTCTCCACATGCATTTCATCGAACATAAGCATCTTGCATACAATTCAATTGAACAAATGCATTTCATACGTATTTTCGTAGGAACAAGTTTATGACACGCATTAGCTACGTGTCCTAGTATTTGGCACTTGTATCGAGTCGCACTTGTGTAATTATAACCTAAATGAAGTAAACAAAGCATTAGAAATAAATTGAATAAGATGATTAAATTAAACTAAGAAAAATAATTAGATTAAGATTAGTAAACAATTACATTGTTAATTTAGTTAAATCGGGTCAAATGAGTAAGTTGTATTATTGTGTGAATTAATGGAATTATAAATCTATGTAAATAATAATAATAATAATATAGACAAAATAAAATGAAAATGACACAAAAGGGAAATAGAAGAGAAGAGAAAAGAGAAATGAGAAGAGAAAAGAGAAGAGAAGAAGAGAAAATGAGAAAATGAGAAAATGACAAACAACAAGTTGGCTTTATCTTCATATATCTTTCCCCATTTCTGCCTCCTCACTCCAGCCCGACTTCTTCTTCAATTTTCTCCATTTCAGACTTCAATTCTTCCTTGTTTCATCTAGTTTTTGAAGCTAATTGATCCCTTTCAAGGTTGTTCTTGGTAAGTAATCAATTCTTATTGCTATAGGGTTGATTTGAGTTGCTTAGGTTCAATATTAGGCACTGAATTGCACCCCGATTTTGATATTAATAGAAATTGATTCTGGAAATGTGTAAAACACAAAATTTGTTCCTTTATATCTTAGATTTGTTTATATGTAAACATTTGTGCAAGATATTATGTATAGGAAGAGATATGCTCTTCGTACTGAAACTGGTCAGGGTGTAAACCCTAACCAAGTTAGCTGCTGTGTGGTTTGATTTAGAATATGATAAAGCCCTTATTTGACGTCTCTCAAAACATAAAAGTTGTAGATATATGTGTTTTGTATCTGTATACCAAATTTCAGGTTCATAGGGCTTTTAAATGGTGAGTTATGGTGAATGGAACCATGACTGTTCCATGGTTTGAACTGCCTACTGAGTGCCCTGGGCAGCTTCAGTACATTGGTTGGCTAATTTGAGATTGTTAGAGCTAGATTATGTAATTTCTCAAAACATGAAAGTTAGAGGTATATGTCTTATCTAAATTCTGGTACTAATTGGAGCTTAATTGGTTATCTATAGACTAAGTTATGGCCTTTTTAAGTCATACTGGTCCGGAAGCCAATTATATTCTAGAACAGTAATATGTTTGGTATAATTAGAAGACCTTGGAGACATAATTGGTACAAGTTGTAAACATAAAACATGTTACATATGAACCCATATAAGTGTCTGTAAAGTTTCATTAAAATAGGACTTATATAGTGTAAGTTATGATGAATCCAAATGAGTACCCTGAAACTGCCTAAAGGCAGAAAACAAGGCAGAAAACAGAACACTCTTATAAATTTCACCAAATATTGTACAATGATCCAATTGGTCTGAAATTTTAATATGTTCTATAATTATATGTTAGTTTTAATTAGGAACAAGAATCAGACTAATTGGTCAATTATAGAAAAAGTTAAAGGCTAAACAGTCTCATAAGGTCACACTGCCTCATAGGAAAAATCTCAACTATTGACATGAACAATGCATATTAATTTGTTTAAGCCACATTAAGTATCTCTAATTATGAATTAATCGATTATGTTTTCATATTAGGCTCGCAACATATTGGAGACCCACAAGGAGCAGATAGACAATAAGTTAGGGGTCGGAATCAAAGGAGAACGGTGAGTCTAATTATCGATTGAATTCTTTAGTGCAAATGAATGTTGTTTGCTATGTGATTCATGTGATTGTCATGATTGGTCCTTGATAATGTAATGATGGATAATTTGTGACATTGTGGTACATATAAATGGTATACTTGTGGTATATTTGAGGTATATGTTTGACAAATGTGATATATATACATGGTACATGTATAGTATATACAAGGTGTATGCTTGACATATGAGGTATATAGGGAATATATGTATGTTGTATATGATAAAGATGCAATGGTTGATGAATGCTTAAATACAAGTGCATATGCATATGGGCTAAAAAGGCGTTGTGACTAGTTAATCGACATTGCAAAGCAAAAGAAGAGGCCTATGGCCCAACAAATGTGCAAAGCAAAAGAAAAGGCCTATGGCCCAACAAATGTGCAAATGAAACAAATGATCAAGCTAGCTAGCAAATGCAAATGCAAATGTTCACATGGAAACCCGGGGCAATGTTCGTTTAATCTGGTCACAACAAAATAAAATGTACAAGCAAAGCATAAGTAAATAACAATTATTGAGTACTTGATTTTATCTATATTTATATGTTATTGACTGATGAATGGAATTGAATACATGGTATATATTGGAATTGTGATTTATGACTATGAGTTGTTTGGTACTTTAGAGCTCATTGGATGGTTATTCTCACTGAGCCGCAACTCATCAATTTGCATCATTTTTCAGGTAAAGAGAAGTGATAGCTCATTTTGAGTAGCGTATAAAAGACATGGAGCACATGTCACTGGCCGAGCCTCATCACTCTCTCTCCTTGCATTCCACACAAGCATAAAAACATGTCATCTGTATTTTGGATTTATATGCTTGAATACGTATTATCACTCTAGATTAGTTTTGAGATGTACAAACGGAAACAACCCGTAATCTTTCGGATGGGAAGTTTATGTTTTAATATACGTGATATATCGTGTTGTGGTTTTAATGTTGATTTTCAAAGTCAGTGAATAATATTACAGGATATGAAACTTGCAAAGTCATTAGTTGATTTTACAGGATATGATATAAAAAAAATTTTTACTACTATTGTTAACAGGGTATTTTGCCTTTTCAGTATGCAGTATGTGACTATTTGATACAGGGATAGGTTATACTTAAATGCATAAGAGGTGTGATGTTACAAGAAATGTCATGAAGATAATATTCAATGACATGTCTAATAGAGTAATGAGTCTCAAAGACAAGAACTAACATTACTTGGACTAGATGTGATGTAGTCAATCTAGTGGGAGTTGACACATGTTCATACTCTAAATCAAGTGGGGTATAGAATGGTGAAAGGAATAATTGCCCATAAATTATCTATGGAAAGGTTCGTAGTCAAACCACGGACTTTCCGATCAATTGGGAGTCATGATGTGTTACTATATACTGCTTATAACTTGCTTAAATTAATTGTTAATTTAGGTGGCTAACATAATCGGGAATCTAATGGGTGACATGTATTGGAAATATAAAGAATGAGTAAAATGGTCTTGGATGATATCCAAAAATATGAGAGAATTATTTTGGCCTAATTGGCCTTAACTGGCCAATTAAGGCTAATTAAGGCAAAAATTCCAAAATTCCTTCCCCTGTCTTGTGCACTATGTACCTAGACTATTTTTGGGATAAAAACATTTTTGAAATATTTAAAAGTCTAAAAATGTTTTTTGGAAAAAAATAAAATTCAAAAAGAAAAATAATAGTTAATTTTCATATTCTCTCAAATTGAGCATACACCATTGCTAGTACTTTCAAGTGTGTTCAACCATTTTTCTTGTAGTTTTTTCTCATATTTTCACATGGATTAACATTAAAGACATCATAAAGTAGATTGTTGTGGTTTGCAATAACCCAACAACGTGAAAATTTGAAGAATAAATTAAGAAATTACAAAGTATAATTTCTTACCTCTATGTTTTGATAAATTGGTTTTAATGGCACAAGCAAAATTCTTATTTTGGATTTTAAAAATTTTATTTTTTCGCTACATTTTATAAATAAGATTTATCTTTAAAATCCAACAGTATCATCAGAGCCCCCTTGTATCCATTAAAATTAATTTTAATTTAAAATGCAATGAGATTAATTTGTAAATTTTATTTTACACATTTGTCTTTCTTTAATCTGATCATGGGATGATTAAGGATGAATATTTTGATTGAAAAATAGTTTGAATGTGATTCAAATAATTAATTTTGGATTTATTTCAAAATGCTGAAAATTGTCTTGTTTATGAATATATGTTGTTGTTTGGCTTAATTGATATGGTTGTTTATATTTTTCTTATAATTTGATTATAAAAAAATTATTTTTATATATTGTGAATATTTTTATGCCTCTATAAGTGTCCAATAATTAATTAAAAATTATTTTAATAAATTTTTCAAACAAATATAAAAATGTGACTATTTTAGCATATCTGATGGGACTATTTTGTTTGATTTTTTTGCATGTGATTATTTTGTTTTTAGTACATGAAAATAATTTTTATGTGATTTAAAATATTTTATTTTAATGTTAGATGCATGCAAAAATTAATTTGCATGAATTTAAAATTTTTAAAAATTCTAGATATCGAATGAGTCGTTTTGAACATCTAAGTGTGTTGGTTCGTTTATATTTTTGTTTTAGTAATTTTGGCTTATACCAAAAAAAATTTGATGAACTTGAGTGACCTGAAGATCATTAAAATAATGATTTGAAGTTCTGAAAATTTTTAGAATATTAATAAATTAATTTTGAATTAATTTAAGTTGAGCAATGATAATTTAGTATGATTAGAAATTTGTATGTATATTAAAATTAAATTGTTTAATTCTGACATCATAATACAATGATTTTAAGGTGAACTAGTTTTAAATTAATTATGAAAATATGGAATTTAATTTAATTTGACTAAATATTAAATTTCACATTGAAATGATATACACAATTAAATTAACCTAAACACCACTAGTAGGCAATTTCGGTTCAAGCGTTGAATTGATTTTCAAATTGAAATTCAAAATTTTTATTATTTTATTTTATGCATTATTAGGCCCAATGTGATTCTATCTTTCTCATGTATTTCTCTTCTCATCTTACTTCCCTCAAATATAAAATTGAGATTTTCTATATTTTGAAATACGTAATTATATTACATAGGATTAGGATAGAATAGAGATATAAATGAGCAAAAAACAAAGGAGGTGGTGCCATAAAGAAGTAGAGTTAGAAATAGGAATTTGATTTCTATTTTGGGCTGTAAATTCATACACATACCTGGGTAAGACCTAGTCAATTTCTCTTTGGCTCATGAGATTGACTTTATTATGTCCATAATCATGTCATATAGTTAATGTAAATATATTTATATTTTCATGTAATGAATGTGTGATATATAAAAGCATACACTAATAACATGATGAGATTTAACAAAGAAACCCCTCGCTAAATAAACAATTAAGTCTTACGTCTTCCATTAATATGAGGTGAACTAGAGTTTTTCTAGAGTTAGGGTTGTTGAGTTGGTTCAAGCTCATTCTATAAAAATATGTTCAAACCATTGAAATTAGATTTCACGATTAATGAGTTGGATTTAACCGATATCATTATCTTGTTGGATTTTCACCATGGTTAATGTGTATTGGAGGCGAAGTTGGGTTAGTGTACATGAGTTGTATAGATATCAAGAGTTGATTGCCCAATGTATGTGCACACATCAATTAGTTGATAGCAGAAGATTCAATAATTGCATGAATAAAGCAATTGATATGGATTAGATACCTACCAACCAAACTAAGGATGGCTTATTGAGTTGCCTCAAGATTATTCTTAGCTAGTTGGATATCGACCCACTAGGAAAACTTCTATATAGGTTCTATCGGGTTCATAGTGAGGGCTATGGATTCACAATAAATTAGTGGGAGTCATAATGCGATTTATTTAAAATCTAATAAACATGCATTTTCTTGTACATTCTAACATGCTCTATTTTACATCTAGGTTGCTAGAATCATCACCATGACAAGTATGAATTTGCGAACATTAATGGAGTCAAATAAGTTGACTGGGCCAATTTTCTGGATTGGCTAAAGAATTTTAGAATAGTTTTTAAATCTGAAAAGATTGGTTATGTCCTAGATGAGACACTCTCAAATCCCCCTGCTGCTAATGCTTCTGAAGATGTTCAGAAGGCATATCAAAAGTATCTCGATGATAGTGAGATGACAAGTTGTATTATGTTTACTACTATGTCAGCTGAGTTGCAAAAGCAGCATGAGGCTATGGATGCTAATTCCATAGTCTACCATCTAATAGAGTTTTTTGATGAGCAAGCACGTTCTGAAATGTTCAAAATTTCAAGATTGCTCTTCCGCACTAAGATGGTTAGGGGCACATCTCTAGTGCAATATGCACTGAAGATGAATGGCTATATTAAGAGGTTAGCCACCTTGGGATTTGTGATGGATCATGAATTAAGTATTGACTTAATTCTAACTAGTTTGTCATATAGTTTTTCACATTTTGTGCTTAACTATAGGATGAACCAAATCTCCACCACTATTCCTGAGCTGATCAACATGCTCAAGACAGTTGAGTCATCTATCAAAAAGGACAGTAAGACTGTGATGCCAGTGGACTCTTCTGGTTATAAGAAGAAGAGCCTTAAGAAGAAGAATAAGTCCATGAAGCCTAAGGGAGGCATGACCAAGAAGAAGGCCAAGGAGACTACTCCAAAGGGGACATGCTTCCTTGTGGCGAGGATGGCATTTGGAAGAGAAACTACAAGCCTTGCTTAGAGTCTTTGAAAAAGAAGAAGGCATCTGATGCCTCATTTACGTCAGGTATTTTTGTCATTGATATTAATATTGTTTCCAATAATGATATATTGGTATTAGATACCAGTTGTGACTCATACATATGCACTGATATGCAGGGCCTAAGGAACAATAGACAGCTCAATAATGGAGAGTTAGACCTACGCATTGGAAATGGAGCAAGGGTTACTGCATTAGTTGTAGAAACTTATGTTTTGACCCTCCCTAGTGGGCTTATGTTAAATTTGGATAATTACTATTATGTACCTGCTTTAACTAAAGACATTATTTATGTTTCAAGTTTAAATAAAAATGGTTTCTATTTAGCTTTTAGTAACAATTGTTGTTCTATTATATTGAATGAAATTCTTTATGCGAATACATTATGCAATGGAGTATACATATTAGATATGTCAAATCCAATTTTAAACATCAATGGCAATAAAAGGAAAAAACAAGATATGTTAAAATCATCTTACTTATGGCATTGTCACCTTGGTCATATAAGTGAGAAACATATGGCTAAGCTATATAAGAGTGGTAGTTTGGGGTCATTTGATTATGAATCATGTGACACATGTGAATCTTGCTTATTAGGCAAGATGACTAAATTATCCTTTAAAGGAAAGGGTGAATGTGTTAATGGGATTTTAGACTTAATACATTTGAATGTATGTGGTTCAATGTCTATACACGCCAGATGTGGTTTCATATACTTCATTACTTTTATCGATGACTACTCACATATGGGTACATGTATCTTATGAGATACAAATATGAAGCTTTTGAAAAGTTCAAAGTGTTCAAAAATGAAGTAGAGAAATAACTTGGCAAAAGTATTAAGACACTTTAATCAGATCGATAAGGAGAATACTTGGGCCAAGAGTTTCTAGATTATCTTAGGGATGATGGGATATTATCTCAATGGAATCCACCATACACACCACAACACAATGGTATGGCTGAAAGAAGAAACATAACTGTTAGACATGGTAAGGTCTATGATGAGCCTTGCGGAACTTTCTAAATCCTTTTGGGGTTATGCACTAGAAACTGTCGTTTGTACATTAATGGAGTCCCTTCAAAGTTAGTTGATGTTACTCCGTATGAGATATGGTATAACAAGAAGCCCACATTTTCTTATATGAGAGTTTGGGGTTGTCCTGTTTATGTGAAGTGGGTAATGTCAAATAAGCTAGAAGCTTAGTCTGACCAATGTCTGGTTGTGCGATATCCAAAATCATCATATGAATATCAATTTTACCACCCCTTGGAACAAAATGTGTTTCTTTCAAGACATGCTATATTTTTAGAAAAAAATGTCTTATAAAAGGAGATATTTGGAGCAAAATTGAACTTGAGCAAGTTCAAGATGCTCAAGCAGATGCTGATCAACTGGCTGAACCTAAGCCTATTATCATACATATGATATAGTAGCTCAACCTTTTGAAATACAAGAGCTTCGTAGGTCAAGTAGGATACGTGATGTTCCAAAGAGATATGAATTTCTTATTAGTGAACACAACAATGTATTGCTCATAGAAAACGATGAGCCTACAACCTATGAAGAAGTTCTGAATAGTTAAAAATCTAACAAATGGCTTCAAGCCATGAAGTCATAAATGGATTCCATATATGAAAACCAAGTATGGACTTTGGTTGACCCGTCCGAAGGGATAAAGCCTATAGGGTGCAAGTGGATTTTCAAAAAGAAAACTAACATGGATGGTAATGTGGTTACCTATAAAGCTAGACTTGTAGCTAAAGAATATCGTTAAAGACAAAAAATTTACTATGAAGAAACTTTTAGCCCAGTAGATATGCTCAAATCCATAAGGATACTCCTAGCCATTGCTATTCATTATGATTATGAGATATGACAAATGAATGTGAAAACGGCTTTCCTTAATGGAAGTTTGATCAAGGATGTGTATATGACACAACCAGAAGGCTTCATATCCAACAATGGCAAAAAGATATGCAAGCTTTAAATATCCATTTATAGATTAAAGCAAACATCCAGGAGTTGGAATATTCGGTTTGATGAGACAATCAAATAGTTTGGTTTCTTATAAAATCCAAATGAACCTTGTGTATACAAAAAGGTCAGTGGAAGTGCAATCGTATTCTTTATATTGTATTTAGATGACATATTGCTAATGGAAAATGATGTCTCAACCTTACAATCAGTCAAAATTTGTTTATCCATGAATTTATCTATGAAAGACCTTGGAGAAACAATCTATATTTTAGGGATAAGGATTTATAGAGATAGATTTAAAAGATTGTTTGGTCTTTCACAATCTACATACATAGACAAGATGCTAAAGAAGTTTAGCATGAAGCAGTCCAAGAGGGAATATATTCTCATGACCCATATGATTACTCTCTCAAAGTTTATGTGTCCAAAGACACAATATGAGAGGACAAGCATGAGTTTGATTCCATATGCTTCAGCTATAGGATCAATCATGTACGCTATGATATATACAAGACCCAATGTATCATCTGCTCTGAGTGTCAAGAATATCCTTAAGTATTTGAGAAGGACTAAGGATATATTCTTAGTATATGGAGATAGAGATCTTATTGTAAGTGGGTATACCAATGCCAGCTTCCAATCCGACAAAGATGACTTAAAATCTCAGTCAGGTTATATATTCACACTAAATCCTGGAGCAGTCAATTGGAAGAGTTCCAAACAGAAAATGACTGTTGATTCCACATTCGAAGCAGAGTACATTGCAGCTTCTGAAGCAGCAAAAGAAGCTGTTTTGATAAAGAAATTCATCATGGAACTTGGAGTTGTTCCTAGCATTATTGATCCAATACATTGTATTGTGATAATAATGGAGTCATTGCACAAGCAAAGGAGCCACGATCTAATCAGAGATCCAAACATGTACTCTGAAGATACCATTTTATTAGAGAAATCATTGGTAGGAATGATGTAAAGATAAAAAGAATGTCCACTTATCAGAATATTGTTGATCATTTAACTAAGCCACTTCCCCAAAAGAAATATGATTCTCATGTACTCGCATATGAAATTAAAAACAAAGGCGATTGGCTTTAGTGCAAGTGGGAGCTTGTCAGAAAAGTGCTCTAAAAACAATCACCTTTAGCATTTATTGTAGAAATTTATTTGATTAATAAAAGTCTTTTTCATTAATTTAATGTTCATTTGATATATGAATTGATAGTGATCTTAAATCAATTAATGAAGTCTTTGATACATAACATAACATGAAGGAAATCATGATGAGATTATGATATTGAGATTTTTATCATGTGTAATTATGTTAGTATCTAAATTATCCTTAGTCATAGGATTAATGAGATGAGACATTATTAATCCGGACAAACTAGCACATGTTACACTCCTTGATTAATGTTGGTGACTTAAATTAATAATTAATTAATAAGACGGGACATTATCAATCCGTACAGACTAGCACATGTTACACTCCTTTCTTAAATTAATTGTTAATTTAAGTGGCCAACATTAATCAAAAAGTGTAACATGTGTTAGTCTGTCCGGATTAAAATGTCTCATCTCATTAATTCTATGACTATGGATAATTTAGATACTAACATAATTACACATATAAGAATCTCAATATCATGATCTCATCATGATTTCCTTCATGTTATGTTATGTATCAAAGACCTCATTAATTGATTTAAGATCACTATCAATTAATATATCAAATGAACATCAAATTCATGAAAAAACCTTTTTTTAATCAAATAAAATTATACAATAAATGCTAAAGGTGATTGCCTTTTGAACACTTCTTTGACAAGCTTTCACTTGCACTAAAGTCCATCGTCTTTGTATTTAATTCTATAAGCGAGTACAAACCGGTTAGAATTTAGTCAATACTTAATTCATGGTCCATCATAAATCCTAAGGTGGCCAACCTCTCAATATAGTCATTCATCTTCAATGCATATTACACTGGAAATGTCCCCTCGACCATCTTAGTGCGGAAGAGCAACCTTAAAGTTTCGAACCTTTCGGAACATGTTTGCTCATCAGAAAGCTCTATTAGATGGTAGACTATGGAATTAGCATCCATAGCCTAATAATACTTTTGCAACTCAGGTGACATAATAGCAAGCATAATACATCTTGTCATCTCATTATCATTGAGATGCTTTTGATATGCCTTCTAAACATCTTCAAAAGCATTAGAAATAGGAAAATTTGGGAGTGCCTCATCTAGGACATAACCAATCTTTTCAAATTTGAAAAACTATTTTCAAATTCCTTAGTTAATCCAAAAAAATTAGACTTAGTCAACTTATTTGACTCCATTAGTGATCACAAATTCACACTTGTCATGATGATGATTCTAGCAACCTAGATGTAAAATAGAGCATGTTATAATGTACATTAAAATGCATGTTTATTAGATCTTTAATAAATCACATTATGACTCCCACTATTTTATTGCGAATCTATAGACCTCACTATGAAGCCGAGAGAACCTATATGGAAGTTTTCCTAGTGGGTCAATATCCAACTAGCCAAGAATAACCTTGAGGTAACTCAACAAGCCATCATTAATTTGGTTGGTAGGTATCTAATCCATACCAATTGCATTATTCATGCAACTATCAAATCTTGTGCTATCAACTAATTGATGTGTGCACATACATTGGACTATCAACTCTTGATATGTGTACATCTCATATACACTAATCCAACTTCGCCTCCAATACACTACCTTGGCACAAATTCAACAAGTTAATAATATCAGTTAAATCTAACTCATTAATCGTGAAATATAATTTCAATGGTTTGAACATATTCTATAGAGTGAGATTGATGCAACTCAACAACTCTAACACTAGAACAACTCTAGTTATCCCCTTATTAATGAAAGGCATAAGACGTAATTGTTTATTTAGCGAGGGATTTGTTTGTTAAGTCTCATCATGTTTTTATTGCATGCTTTTATATCATTCATTCATTACATGGATATATAAAGATTGTTATATTAACTATATGATACGATTATGGACATACTAAAGTCAATCTCTTAAGCCAAAGAAAAATTGACTAGGTTTTACTTAGATATATGCATGAATTTACAACCCAAAATAGAAATCAAATTCTTATTTCTAAGTCTACTTGTTTATGGCACCACCTCTTTTGTTTCTTGCTTCTTTATATCTCCATTCTATCATAATCCTATGTAATCAAATTTTATATTTCAAAATATAGAAAATCTCAATTTACATTTGATAGGAGTAAGATGAGAAGAGAAATACATGGGAAACATAGAGAGGCAGGGACATGCAGACCGTATTTACCATAAAATAAAAATATCATGTATGCTCAATCACATTAGGTCTAAGTCCATAATCACCCATCATGTCTTTTCACACACCCCTAAGATGCATTATTTAATGTATAAAATAAAATAATGATAACTTTAAATTTTAATTTGAAAATTGATTCAATATTTGAACCGAAATTATCAACTAGTGTTCTTTCGGTTAATTTAATTTTGTATGTTATTTCTATGTGAAATTTAATATTAAATTAAATTAAATTAAATTTCATATTTTCATAATTAATTCACCTTAAAATCAAATTATTATGATGTCATAATTAAAAAATTTAATTTTAATATACATATCAATTTCTAGTCATACTAGAATTACCATTGCGTAAATTAAATTAATTTCCAAAAATTCCAAAAAAATTCAGAATTTCAAACCACCATTCTAAGCATATTTAGGTCAGCTCAAATTCAACAAAATATTTTTGTCACAAGCCAAAATTACTAAGACAAATGAACTAATACAATTAGACGCTCAAAACGAATCATTCAATATCTATAATTTTTTAAAATTTTAAATTCATGAAAAATAATTTTAGAATGCATGTGATATCAAAATAGCATATTTTTAATCATATAAAAATTGTTTCAATGTGCTGAAAATAAAATAATCACATACAAAAAAATCAAATAAAACAGTTCCATCGGGTATGCAAAACAGTCTCGTTTTTGTGTTTGTTTGAAAAATTAACTAAAATAAGTTTTTAACTAATTATTGGACACTTTTAGAGGCATAAACACACTCTTAATATGTATAAATATTTTTTCCATAATCAAATTACAATAAAAAATAAACAATTTTATCAATTAAGTCAAACAACAACACATGTTCATAAACAAGATAATTTTTAGTATTTTGAAATAAATCCGAAATTAATTATTTGAATCACATTATGATTATTTTTCAATCAAAATAATCATCCTTAATTATCTCGTGATCAGATTAATGAAAGAAAAATATATAAAATTAATTTTACAAATTAATTTAAGAAAAATATAAACAATCTCATCAATTAAGTCAAACAATAACACATGTTCATAAACAAGATAATTTTTAGTATTTTGAAATAAATCTAAAATTAATTATTTGAATCACATTCAAACTATTTTTTAATCAAAATAATTATCTTTAATTATCCCGTGATCATATTAATGAAAGAAAAATATATAAAATTAATTTTACAAATTAATTTCAATTATTCAAACCTATTGATCCAAAATCATTAAAACCGTGCAATCTCATTTCATTTTTAATTAAAATTAATTTTAATAGAAACAAAGAGACTCTGATACCACTGTTGGATTTTGAAAATGAATCTCATTCACAAAACACAGTGGAAAAAAATAAAATTTTCAAAACCTCAAATAGAAATCTTGTTTGTGTCATTAAAACTAATTTATTAAAACATGAAGGTAAGAAATTATACCTTGTAATTTTTTGATTTATTCTTCAAATTTTTACCTTGTTGGGTAGTTGCAAACCACAACAATCTACTTTAGAATGTCTCTAATATTAATCTACAAGAAAATATGAGAAGAAACTATAAGAGAAATTGTTGAACATACCTCAAAATGCTAGCAATGATGTATGCTCAATTTGAGCGAATGTGAAAAATAACTATTATTTTTCTTTTTGAATTTCATAATTTCCAAAAATAATTTTTAGACTTTTAAACATTTCAATTTTTACCCCAAAAAAAGTCTAGGTATAAAGTGCACAAGGCAAGAGAAGGGATTTTGAGATTTTTGCCTTAATTGGCCAATTAAGGTCAATTAAGCTAGCTGCGGGGCAGGCCAGCAACCTAGCTGGCTTGCTTGATAGGCCTGCTGAGCAGGCTAGTAGCCCATGCTGGCCCGATATTCCCAAGTAATGATCCCGATAAGAGGTCATGGGTATACACTCCTTCTATTAGGAGTGGTGAATCCTTTTTTTATATCATATCATATATTATAGAAACAACAAGGAATATTGCGAAAATACAGAATCGATATCCAAGATGTCCTTGAGTACTTTAAGTCTAAGAATACTTGCATCATTGCTATGTTGAGACTATCATTGACATTTGAATAGATGATCCATATGATTTTATTATAATAGGTCATCCAATGTACTTATCTACACTTAGCAAGCATCCACATGTTTATTATAAATCTCTCATGTTTACAAATCATGAGATTTACTGCTCGATCCAATCAAGGAGTGTAACATGTACTAGTCTATTTGGATTAACAATGTCTCATCTCATTAATCCTATGATTAAGGATAATTTAGATACTAACATAATTACACATGATAAGAATCTCAATATCATGATCTCATCATGATTTCCTTCATGTTATATTATGTATCAAGGACCTCATTAATTGATTTAAGATCACTATCAATTCATATACCAAATGATCATCAAATTACTAAAAAACATTTTATTAATCAAATAAATTTGTATAATAAGTGCTAAATGTGATTGCCTTTAGAACACTTCTCTAACAATGATGTGTTGCTAAATACCGCTCATGACTTAAATTAATTGTTAATTATTTTAGTACGGATCGCAATGAGATCTCATGAAAAAATCATTTGGAAGGGTTGCGGGCCCTTTACAGCCTACGTGGGCTGCTGGCAGGCCAGTAGCTGCCCTAATTGGCCTTAATTGGCCAATTAAGGCTAATTAAGGTAAAAACCTCAAAATCCCTCCCCTTATCTTATGCACTTTGTACATAAACTATTTTTTAGGTAAAGTCTGAAAATTATTTTAGGAAAAAAAGAAAAATAATAGTTATTTTTCATATTCTCTCAAATTGAGCATATACTATTGTTAGCACTTTGAGGTGTGTTCAACCATTTCTCTTGTAGTTTTTTCTCATATTTTCGCTTGAATTAACATTAAAGACATTCTAAAATGGATTGTTGTTGTTTGCAACAACCCAACAAGATAAAAATTTGAAGAATAAATCAAAAAAATTATAAGTTATAATTTCTTACCTCTATGTTTTGATAAATTAGTTTTAATGGCACAAGCAAGATTCATGTTTTGGATTTTGAAAATTTTATTTTTCCGCTGCGTTTTATGAATGAGATATTTTATGTTAAAACCTTTGGTTATATGAAATGTCTTCATGCATGGAAATCATTTTATTTTTGATTTTAGAGAACATTATGCATGAGATGCACTCCTCAAATCTTGATTTTACTTTTAAATCCTAAGGTTTACAATTTCTTTAATTTCTTCTTCATATGATCTTTAAAGAATTATTCTTTTTTATTTTCTTCTCTAAAGGATCTTCAATGAATGCCCTTCTATATTTTACTTATGATTTTTTTTAATTATTGATCTCTGGAAAATAAAATTGATAAACCACAAATTCCATTGTTTTGCTATCAATAAAACCATATTGGCTCCATTTGAGCCAACAACTGGGTCTGATTGGCTCCAAACTCTATGGTCGAATATGTTTGAATTTGGCGCTCACATTTCTTTTTTTGCATTCGCGTTCTAACACCTTCCTAGTTAATCAAGATTAATCCTAATTAAATGAGCAGATGCTACTATATCCTGATGTAGAAAACTTGTGCAAATTTAAAACATTTTTTCTTTTTAAGATAACTTTTTTCATATATATAAAAACAATCTCGTTTAAACATCAACAACGATTTTTATAAGCATGCATCAACTTGATCCAAAAGATCATGTTCATAAACCATAAATTATGTTTTGGGCTAAACTGGTCCACTGTTAACAAAATACAACCAAAAGGTCAAATACATGCTCTTGTCTTAAAAAGACATGTGCATCTTTAAAACAAAAGACTATACTCATAACTCTTGACGTGTACAAAAAGAATCAAAACATGTTATGAATGTATCACCAATCCAAAACGGGTTTGCTCTAACTTCTCTCTATACGGGCTTTGTTTCACGACCTATCAACCTTTATGTGGCTTTAAACCTGCATGTAGAAAATACTCACACACTAAGCTACTGAAAAACTTTGTGGTACATATAGGCATAAAAATTTAAATATGCATTCATACAAGTCATGAAAAAATAAACATGTTCATGTCACTCTATCATGATTATAAATCATTATCCTAATGTATGGAAATACATACATCTTACCTTTTTATACATATATCATACTCCACTTAATCCCAAGCAACAAGTCATAAACATATATATCAAGCATTTCCAAATAATCGTTTCACTGTATCATTTTTCCTTTTACTTTGCTTTGCTTTGCTTTGCCTTGCCCAAAACCTATCATTCCATTGTTATTTTTTAGCATAAAACTCTAAATTAGATTATTCGAATGCGGATTGTCAAACAAAAGCGAGCAATTGAGCTTCAGTCACTCTGTCTACTAATTGAGAGTGTGCTCATCTAAGTTTCTCAAGTTAAGGGTACTCCTAAAGCTTCAACCATTTTGACTAAGTATAAAACAGGATCAAAGGTGCTCTTAGAGCTTCAACCATCTTGACTGAATATAAAATAGGATCAAAGGCGCTCTTAGAGCTTCAGCCACCTTGTCCTTATAAAATAATAATTGCATAAAATTGAGAACTAAGGGCTCTCTAACATGAGCTTTAACTACCTTCTTCTCATATAAAATATTATTGTACCATAACTCACTCAATGACATATCATCTATCCTATGTCAAAACCTATATTAGAGAAAGGAACATTTTTTGTTCTTATAACACATTCCTTTTTACATTTCCAATATCTTATACAAAATCATATGCATCATCATATATAATTCATGTACACTTCATGTAACTATGTCATTCATGCTTATGGTTTATCATAATGTACATAGTGCATAACCATCACATTGTATCATCAAATAAAAATAACCTTGTATCATAAAAATAGGCTTCACTGACGTGAACAACATATTCACAATTGTAAAGGTGTCATTCATTGGTGCCCTCACCCGTGAACCAAACTATGAGTATGCTCGTTAATGCTACTACTTATAAAATATATTTATCCACGATTGTGAAATATCCATCATGGGTGGCTTCTTGATCGTGAAACAACCCATTAAATTTTGGATTTGAAACATGAAGAATTGGGTATCAATGTTCGATCAATTTTGGATTTGCATATCCTTATTCCCCTTTTGACACAATAAAAAAGATACAAGTAAAAAGAGAAGAAAAGAAGCAATAAACAAGATGAAAGAAAAAGCATATGCATTACTAAGTCAAAAAGTTACGTGGTCTAATAACAAATGTAAGGAGTTTGATTACATATCAAAAGATGTCTTTGTTATTCTATTGCTTCTATGGTATAAACTAAAGCTAATATAGATCATGGTTTGTCATCAGATAATTGATCACGTAGACTAGCCATTTCCTCCTCAAGGCTCTGTACATGAAACTTAACAAAGTCCTTGAAATCCTCCATCTTCTGATTAATGGACTGCTGAAAAAAATCCATGCTTTCCTAAAGCATGTCAAAGCGATGAGTGATTAGGGCCATCAACTAATGAGTCAAGTCTTGTGTGGAAGAAGAGGTTGCCTTACCAACTACAAGGGCTTCAATGCCACTTGTTGGGGCCTTAGGAAGCTCCACTTGAGCTCTTTTTACAGTGAAAACCTTATAAACCCTTTTTGAACTCATTAAAGTCATATGCCTCCCATGCAATTTTCTTTTATTGGTGTAGTAAACCTGTAGAGGATTTCATCCTCGTAAAGGATGCAGACAACAACTCTCATCTTGACAAACAAATCAACATCAAGATGATCATAAGAAAAAGTCAGGATGATGGTGTAGGAATGATTTTAAAGATCCAAATAACCAAGCTTCACATCTAGATGAGTAACATAACTTCCAATGAGAATGCCACCGGTTGGCTTTGTGGCGATGGAAAGGAGATGTGAGGCAAATCATCTTGATAAGGCTATTGGCTCATTCTTTTGAGACCATTCCAGCAAGAGCAATTCAAACTTTTGTATTGAACCATTACTATCTCCTCAAGCAAAAATGGAGTATATGAGAAACCAATGAATGTAGCGATGAATTAGATTGGTTAAATGCATGCTCTTGGTCTTTTTCACGTCCCAACTACATTCACTACCAAAGGTGCCCCAAACTAAGGTAGGATAAAGTCTTTTCTTCACTCTCATAAATCAAGCCCTCATGTGGTAGTTTGAAAATGTCAACAAATTTCGTGGCAAAGAGAGATGTCTCATGTTTGAACAACTGAAATGAAACCTTGTCTATCAGGGAGACTTGTAGGGTACTCAAAAATTCCAAGGTTAGCTCCTTGAAAGTAGGTTGGTAAATGTTGATGAATTCCAACAAACCACACTTCTTTAGCCATACTTGCATATCTGATTCCATGCCTAAAATACCTATGCAATCCCGATTAAATGTTTTGGTAGAAAGAATGGGACGATTTCCTGAGAATGTTGTACCTCAAATGGTAGTGACTGCTTAGAATTATGTACATTGAGTCGGTTGGAAATTGAGGTGAGGTGTTTTTCTTCTTTCCTTTAGAAGAACCCACTTTTGAAGCCATGGTAGATGTTAGAAGACTAGTGAAAACGGAAGAAGATGCAAAGACATAGTGACTAGCGATACCTAGGGTTCCGGAAAAACCTTTAAGAACTTGTGAAAACTTGATAATGCTTGAGAAATCTTAAAGAAAAACAGGAGAAAATGAGCATATAGTGTTTAGATGATGAAAACCGGTTGAAATATGGCAAAAAATGTGAGGAAACAATTGAAAAAACTAGAGGATCGTGACTGTTAGCGAGAAAGGAGAGAAAAACAAGAGTGAATAGTGAAAAATAATTTATATATTGCTTGATTCACGACCGTGAATATGTGTCCACAGGTGTGAATACTGAATCTTCACAGGTATGATAGAGCATGACACTAACCGTGAACAAGGGCGTGAACAAATATGGATTCAAAGGCTCAAAAGTGTCACACTTTTGAATAAATATTCATAAGTGTGAACATCGATTTTCACGATTGTAAAGCCAAGACCAACAGCGTGAATAAAAACATGAATGGCTCTAGAATTTTTAGTTCAAAAATGTTCACGGCTATGACTAACTAGTCATGGGCTTGAATCCTTAGAAATAGAAAATAAAAGAACAAGTACCAAAAAGAATTTTTGTTCAACTATACTTTTTCCTATGAAAATAAAACATACTTTTTCATGGTATACAAACATATATCACATAATTTTGACAAGAATATCATCAAAGCATGACATAAAACTCAAAGTTCACATATAAGCATAAAAAATGCATGATTATGTGCAATGTATACCTTTAAAAGTAATTTCCAAGATAAGGTGCTCTCATCAAGCATACCAAACTCTCTTTTTATAAAACAAAATCTTTCATCATTAAAAATCTTAGTGAAGATGTCAGCCAATTGATTGTTTGTGTCAATAAATTCTAATACAACATCACCATTTTGGACATGATTTCTTATAAAATGATGTCTAATGTCAACGTTTTTGCTCCTAGAATGTTGAATAGGATTTTTAGAGAGATTTATAGCACTTGTATTATCACATTTGATGGGAATGTGATTAATCTCTTGACCATAGTCCTTGAGTTGTTGTCTCATCTAAAAAATATGAGAGCAATAACAACCCGCTGCCACATATTTCATATTCCACTTCGGCAATGGACAAGTCAACCGAAACTTATTTCTTGCTAAACCAAGAAACTAAACATTCACCAATGAAGTAATAAGTTTCTAATGTAATTTTTCTATCTAGAAGATTACTTACATAATCAGCATCCGAAAAACTAATGATGTGAAATTAAGTGTTCCTAGGATACCATAAGTCTAAGTGCATTGTGCCATGAATGTATTTTAAAATCATTTTCACAACATTCAAATGAGATTCCTTAGAACATGATTAAAATTTAGCACACAAGTATATACTAAATATTATATCGGGTGTAGAAATAGTAAGGTATAAAAGGGATATGATCATACCTTTATAGAGCTTTTTATCTTACCGTTCTCATCTTTGTCCAACTTTATTGATGTGCTCATTGGAGTCTTGACACTCTTACATCCTTCCATTCCAATTTTTTTTTTAATAACTCTTTGGTGTACTTAGATTGGTTAATAAAGATACCCTCTTTGCTTTGCTTGATTTGAAGACCAAGGAAAAATTTGAGTTCTTACATTATACTCATTTAAAACTCCATAGTCATACACTTACTGATACGTCTCGGGTTTGGAGGGTGTGGAATGGGTTTGGCCAGGTGGCACACAAAGTCAAAAGAGACTGGTGACCCTTGTTTGATCTTGGATAAAGGAATAGAGTTGCGCCTCTACTATCAGCTTAAGCTTTTAACAGAACGGTAAGCGCTCTTTTTCGGTTAAGCCTGTTTGAGCAGGGGGAGTACCATGATGGGTGACCTCCTGGGAAGTGCTTGGCTCAAGGCGGTTAAGCGGCCGATTAAGTGTTCTTGAGCAGGGTTAGTACCAGGTGGGTGACTTTCTAGGAATACCTTGGCCCAGTCGCATCATTTGGTATCAGAGCCTGAAGTCAGGTCCGAATCCCACTGTCGTGTGCCAGGTTCGAGGATGAACCTCCTCAAAGAGGGAGGAAATGATACGTCTCGAGTCTGGAGGGTGTGGAACGGGTTTGACCAGGTGGCATACAAAGTCAAAAGAGGCTGGTGGCCCTTATTTGATCCTAGATAAAGGAATAGAGTTGCGCCTCTGCTATCAGCTTAAGCTTTTGGCATAACGATAAATGCTCTTTCCGGTTAAGCGTGCTTGAGTAGGGAGAGTACCATGATAGGTGACCTCCTGGGAAGTGCTTGGCTCAAGGCGGTTAAGCGGCCGATTAAGCATTCTTGAGCAAGGTCAGTACCAGGATGGGTGACTTTCTGGGAATACCTTGGCGCAGTCACATCACTTAACTGATGCGGAACCCTAAAGACCGTGCCTTGAAACCTTTCAACAATACAAGGTAAACAAACCTTAAGTTATGGTGATTATAAATTGAATCCGATCCAATGCTAACCAATGTAGCAAAGAACCAAGATTATAAGTATTATTAAGAATATCCATGCCACAAGCAATATTACTTGATAAGTAACTAATTTCTAAAGCTAATAAAGAGATGCAAATCTGCCTCACTTTAAAGAAAACTCTCAAATTCGTTTTATTCATTGATTGATGTCTTGTAAAAGAAGCCTAGATGTGTATTTATAGCCTAAGTTTTTGAATCATTTGTGGTAAAGGATAACTAAATTCTATTCTAACTCAACTCCTAAAAGTACAGTCATATTCTAACTCATATTCTAAAAAGGTAGAGTCCTACTTGAATTAGAATACTAATTAAATCCTTCTAAAATAAAATAAGTGGTGGGTTGGGCTTTATTTCTTTGGCCCACATGTATATCACTAATTAAAACCTAAGGTAATTAAAATAGACAGCCCACATACATAATTAAGCCCAATTATGTTAAGCCCAAATCTCATAACTAGGCACATGCATGTTCTTGAGCACATGGTTAGCACATGATGTCTTCCATATGGATGACACATGTCTTGCACATATTTGGCACATGACTCCTAGCACATGATTTGCACATGACTTACACTTGAGTTGCACATGACTTGTAATCTTCAAGGTTTATGGACTTTGTCTTGTTTATAGCCCATTTGAATTCAATCTTCATGAAAGACTCCTTTGATCTTCACTTTAGGCTTCCCTTTCTGTAGTATTAACCCATAAGCTTGATTATGGATTTTTGGCCCAATATAGCAACCAATGCTCCAATGCTGCCTTCTATGACTTGGAACACGCCCCATATTGAATTGGATTATATGAAAAGGCTTTTGAACTTCTTTTAGGTCCATTTCAATGATATAAGACTGCTCATCTCCATTGACAAAAGATTGTAATTCATTTCCTTCATGTATGGTTCTCGTGCATACATCACTTACCAAATTCTTAACAAAGCAATTCATTAGTAGACCCAAAAATAATATCATCAATATAAATTTGAACAAGTAGAATGTCATGCTCATGTTTTTTTATAAAAAAAGTAGTATATACATGTCCCTTTAGGAAACCATTTTCTTAGAGAAATGCATTGTCTTTCATACCAAACTTTTGGAGCTTGTTTTAAACCATATAAGGCCTCAGTGAGCTTAAACACACGATTTGACAATTCATGACTTTTAAAACTGGGAGGTTGCTCAATATAAACTTCCTCTTTTATAAAACCATTTAGAAATGCACTTTTAACATCCATTTGAAAAAGCTTAAAATTCATATGACATGCAAAATGCTAAAAGAATCCTTATGACTTCTAATCTTGCAACCGAAGCATAGGTCTCATCATAATTTATGCCTTCCTCTTAATTGTACCCTTTAACAACCAATCGAGCTTTGTTCCTAGTGATTTGACCTTGACCTATTTACTACCAATAATTGGGTAGTTCTTAGGTATTGGAACCAAGGTCTAAACTTTATTTCTCTCAAATTGGTTGAGTGCCTCTTGTATGCCAATTACCTAACTCTCAGTACTAAGAGCCTCATCAATATTCCTTAGCTAAATTTGAGAGAAAAAAGTAAAATTAGAATTTAAAAACTTAAAATGAGAACGAATACTTGCACCCTTGGTAGGATTACCAATGATTTTCTCTATAGGATGGTTGCTCTTCTTGATCATTATTGTCATATGTTTATGAGGTCTCACCATCACCATCATCTTCATGATCAAGATCAAGCTTTTCCATTTATCTTATAACATCATCAAAAATAATACTTTTTCCAAGATCAAGTTTACTATATTCATTAAAAATAACATGCATAGACTATTCTACAACTAATGATCTTTTATTAAAAACTTTATAAGCTTTGCTAGTTGAGGAGTATCCTAAGAAGACACTTTCATCAAATTTAGAAGCAAATTTTCCAAGGTTGTTGCTGGTATTCAATATAAAAACTTGCATCCAAAATACTCTGAGGTATGAGATCTAGGATTTTCTTGCATTCCATAGCTCAAATGAGGTTTTATTTAAAATAGACCTTTTGAAAACACGATTAGAAATATAACACATGGTATTGGTGGCTTCAGCCCAAAAGTAGGTTGATAAACTATACTCATTAAGTATTGTTCTAGTCATTTCTACTAAAGTTCTATTTTTTTTCTTTCAATAACCCCATTTTGTTGAGGTGTTATAGGAGTTTAAAAATTATAAGAAATACTATATTTTAAACACAAATTTTCACTGCTCATTTTCAAATTATTTTCCATGATCACTTTTTATTTTAGAAATAAAATAACTTTTTTCATTTTGAATTCTTTTGGCAAAGTTTTTAAAGGATTCAAAAGCATAACTTTTATGAGCTAAGAAAATTATCCAAGTAAACCTAGAGTAATCATTAAAAATGACAAAAGCATAGTATTTTCCTCCTAAACTAGCAATTCTAGTAGGTCTAAAAAGATCTATATGCAAAAGTTGTAGAGGTCTTGTAGTGCTTACTACATTCTTAGGCTTGAAAGATGTTTTATGTTGTTTTCCCTTTTAACAAGACTCACATGTCTTATCTTTGATGAATTTAACTTTGGGTAGCTCATCCATTAGCTCTTATTTGGTAAGGCTTTGAATTAAGTCCATGCTTGCAAGCCCAAGCCTTCTATGTCATAGCTAAGATTCATCACTAACAAACATAAGACACTTAGAGAAAAGATTAGTCAACTTGTGTAAGTCAATTATATAAGTGTTGTCATCTCTATCTTTTTTGAATATCTCTTGACCATTTAGGGAGGTCACAAGACGATATTAGAGCTAAAGGTGACTTAGTTTCCCTTATCACATAATTGACTCACACTTAAAATATTGTGTTTTAAACCATTAACATGTAAAACATCTTCAATTAAAGAAATATTATTTAAACTAATTGAACCAATGTCAATTACCTTACCCTTGGCATTATTTTCAAAGCTTACCTTACCACCATCAATCCTTTTAATTTGGTGAAAATGTACCTAATTCCGATCATGTGCCTTGAGCATCCGCTATCCACTAGCTAAACATTTTCCTTTAATGTGGTCATGAGGCACACCTATAAAACAATAATTTAGGTTTAGTTCTTAAGTACTCAAATGAACTTGGGTCCTTAAGGGTTAGTTTTAAAAGGTTCCCAATGAGCCTTTTTCACAAAACAATGAATATTTATATGCCCAAGCTTCATACAATAGTGACATTTTTTAGATTTAAATTGATTTTTCTACTTTGTATGAGGTTTAGGCCTCACAATCTTTCTAGAGATAACATGTGCACAAGAACATGAACAAGCATGTGTAATGAGTATTTTTCTAAGTGCATACCTCTTATATAAGAAGGCATGATTAGCCTTATGAGGTTTCTCTCTTGATCCATGTGACCTTTCACTACTTTTCTTTTGAGTAAGGGTTTTTGTGCGTGCTTTGCCCTTAGCCTTTGAGGCTATTACCTCAATAGAAGAGATTTGTGGAAAGCTAGACTTAACAAATATTGTTCTAGGTGGGAAGAATGATGATGTTTCATTGAAGCCTAGGCCATGTCTCACTAAGAGAGGTCTTTGAGATACAATTAAGGTATCCAAGTTCTCTTTCTCTTTGTGAAATTTAGAGATAGAATTTCTAAGCTCTTCAACTTCATTTTTTAAAGCATTGTTTTCTTTTAATAAATAATTGGTTGAAGGTTTTGAAGAAATCTCATCCAATGACTTCTTTTTAGCTTTTCAACTACTTTTTAAAGGTCATTGAAATTATTTCTAAGGTTAGAGCTTTTTTCTATAAAATTTAATTTTCTTTTTATACCTTTCTATCTCTAGGTTCAAGACTTCAATTGTATCATCGTCATCATCATTAAATTAGTCACATAATTCATCACAAGGTTGGGATGTAGAACATACCTCATTAATAAAGTTATCTTCAATAGCCATGAAGCACAAGTTAGCCACCTCCTCCTCTTTTTCTTCTTCTTTAATGAATTTTGAAGAGTCATCATCTCAAATGGCTTTATGACCCTTATCTTCATCTTCTTTATTGGATCTCCTCTTGTACTTCTTAAGCTCAAGGCACTCCAACTTGATATGTACTTTCTTCCCATATTCATAGCACTTGATTTCCTCCTTGCTTTTATTGGATGAGGAGTTTCTAAGAGTGAATCTTGAGACTTTTTACTTATAGTTCTTGATTGAGTCATACTTGTTGGTGATCAATCTCTTGACCCTCCTTGAAAGTAAGGTTATTTGTTTATCTCCTTCATCAACCAACTCTTCATTACTAAGAAGATCTTCATCTATAGGCATGGAAATTGAAGTTTTGAGTGCTAGGGGCCTTCTCTTCTCCTTTTCTCCTTCAAGCTCCTTTTTTCTTATTAGAGCCATTTCATTAGTGAGGAGTTTGCCAATAAGTACATCGGTAGAAATTACACTCAAGTCTTCATTGGCTTTTTCAATACCCACAACCTTTGAGCCATGATCTTTCAATGGAAGACTTTTTAAAATCTTATTGTTTACATATTCTAAACTATAATTCCTTTCAAGCTTCCTTATGCCATTGACGATGGCAAGAAGTCGGATTGTCATTTCAATTATGGTCTCATTGGATTTCATCTTGAAAAGTTCATATTCGATGATAAGAAGTTAAACCTTCTTGCATTTCACTCGTTTTGTGCCTTTATGGTATTTTTCTAATGTTTTCCAAATAGAGTAAACATTTGGACAATGTTGGATTCTACCACATCTTCAAATGATAGAGAGCTTATTAGAATAATCATGACTCTCTTATTTTTTCCATTTACTCTCTTTTAAGGCTCCGTCCAATAATCTCTTAGAATGATTTCACCTTTTCCTTTAGCGTTCCTTCTTATTGGAGTCCATTCCTTTTGAACAGTGTCTTAAATGTCTACTCCCTCGCTATCAAGATAAGTTTCTATTTTGATTTTTCAGTTTGAGTAGTTTACTCCATCAAAGAAATGCTTGAGGTTATGAAACCCTTTGTTGGCCATAATTCGATCTTTATTAGTATTTTTTAGGCTTGAATGCTAATCTTAGCTCTGATAATAATTTTTGTCCAAGACAATAACTAAGAAGGGGGATTGAATTGGTTGATAAATAAAATTTTGCTCCAAGCAAATGACAAAGAATTAGCAAGAAGAAGAAGTAAAGAGATAGAGACACAAGATTTATAGAGGTTCAGGTGTTAATAAATCATACTTCTCTCCTCAATCTCTGGGTATTTCACGAATATACAAAGTGTTACAATGAAATTTTTCTGACTAACTCCCAACTATGGTGTTTTACTCTTTTGGCTAACATCTAACCGAATAACAACCATTGTGTTTTAATAGCTAACACAATAACTAAATCTTTGTATTTTTTATGGCTCACACAAAAATCTTTACAAGTGTTTCACTCATAACTCAAATCACTTAAACTCATTAATGAGTATTTGATTATAAGAATGAAAGCACTCAATAACTAAAAGAGCTCAACAAACTGAGCAATAATGGTTTTCATAATAGAAATTCTAAAAATAAAATTTGAATTAATGCATAAATGGTTTTACAAAGATTTGATGCTTGATAACTTGTTGTCTAACCCTTAGAAGTTCATAAATGACTATTTATACTTCATTTAAGAAATAATGTTGTTTGAGGTGTATTCAATACAAAACTAGTCGTTCAACCACTTTTTTGTTTGTGTCTATCAACATAAAATGTGCATGTTCACAGGCATGAATGAGGCTTAGTGAAACCATGACTAAAATGGTGAAGCTGATCATGAATGCTTCTGTCTATAAATTGCATAATACTTCACGGGCGTGGCATTTTTTCACGGGTGTGATTGTTTGTGCTTCACGGGCAAGCCAAAGCTTTATAGTTGTGAACAATTGAATTTTAAGGTTTGGTTTGCACAAGCTTCACGAGCGTGATCTTGTCTTCCACATAAGTAAAAATTCAGTTTCACGGGGGTAGCTATTTGCATTAACAGGCATGACTATTTTCACAGGCGTGGCCTCTATATCACGTGTGATTGACTTCTTAATTTCATTTTTTTAACTTCAATCCACTTGAATCAACTAACTTTTGTGATTTAAGGAATATTTAACCTGTCAAAACACTTAGAATACAATATGATTAAATTTTCTATTGCCCAATTATTTATTATCATCAAAATTATGGGAATATCCCTTAAGGTTCAATAACGGTCTAGTGAAAGTTACGACAAGAAAGGAAAAAAGAAGGAAAATAAGGAAAAATGATGGAAGAGAAAAAGGAGAAAAAAGAGAATGAGGAAGAAAGTGCAATTTTTTTAATGGGAATTTCACCTAACTAGTTTCACCATTCTTGGTGTTTGGATGGTCATTCATTAAGTTGAGTTGAATCTTGGTAGACATGTTTAAGATATATGGTTCTTCAATTAAATGGTAAAGATCATGATTGGAACTCTGAAATTCATGTTATGGTTCTTCAAAAATTATTGTTCACATAAGAATTTCTAGAACAAAGCAATTTTCAGGTTCTTACATGATTGAGGGTCAATTGTGGTTTTATTGGACTAACATGTTGAAGGCACATGGCTCCTTAATTTAGACAATGGAGATAAGGTTTGGAGCCTTGAAATTTCAATTCTTATTTTTCAAAATTTATTGTTCATGGGAAGTTTGGGGGTAACTCATATTTGTTTTGGTTTTTCAAATGGTTGGTTGGTCATTCATGATCTAATTGGGTTGATTTTTAATGGGCATATTAAGGGCACAAGTTTTTCAATATGAACGGTGGAGATTATGTTTGAAAGTTTAGATTTTGAATTATTGCTCTTTAAAGTTTACTGTTCATGAGAAAGTCACAGATAACTATAGTGACTAAGCAATTTAGATGAAGTTATCACTCGATTGAACTAGAAAATAAACCTAACTTATCTAAAACCCAAAATAGGTTTGGAACCATTTTTTTTATTAACGGCTTATTTGTATAATTATTCTTTCATTTTCATTATTATTATTATTTGTCTTTCATTATTCTACCATATGATTTAATTTAAACTATTATCGATGATCACATACTTGCATCCATTCAATATAAAAAACAAAGTTAAATAATAATAAAAAAAGAAAAGAGATAAAAAAAGAGAAAATGGTACAACCAATAATCTAATCTACTTAATTAATAACAAATACCTCAAAGAATAGAGAAAGATAGGGGGGAGTGGGGGAATGAATTGGAAAAGATGAGGAGAAAAAAAGTATATTATAACCATAGAACTTAAGTAAGTTAAATTATGTCCAAAATAAAGGGGAATTATAGAATAGAAAACTATACATCATGTATGTGTGGATATCTTAAAATTCGTACTGATCTTCAGTCCAAACATAATATAAAAATAAAATAACAACAATCACAAAAATACAAAATCTCACAATAATGATTAGAAATATTCAAAAACACATAATATGTAAAAAAAATGAGTTTAATATTACATATCATGAAAGAAGCATAAAGAATTAACAAAATAAATATTATTCTCAATATCTCACAAATCGTGTTCACAAAGAATAAAAAATATCTGAAGGAATAACCATAACTGATCAATTACCTCTCAGCTCGAATGTCAACATCCCCTATTCTTTTGGAATAGAGAGTTGCAATAAAAACTTCATTTGCATAAACAAAAAATGCTATCAATAAATATTGTATATCTATAATATTATCATTCAATTGTCTTTTGACATAAATTGTATCTATTAATATTAATAGAAAAAAACTCAATTTTCATGAACCATAAATGCTCTCAATTAAGTTGAGATCGAAGTGTTGTATCACTTATATATTTATATTTGGGTAAATTATTCATGCCCCTAAAATTTAATTGAATATATTAGTTCGTTTTAAAAATATATTATAATATTTCTGATATTTGGTTGAATATATAATCATTTCGTTTATTTTTGTTGTTATAGATGAATGAAATGTTAAATTTGTCTTTTTTTTATCTTAAAAAATACCAAACTTTTTTTAATATTATCAACTTGATATTAAAATATCAAATTTTCTTTTCATTTTTAATGTATTTTTTAAGTTAATAAAATATCAAATTTGTCAAGAGGTATTTTTAGTATTTTAAGTTAATTTTGACTATGTTCAGCAAAATTTTAGTTCACTAACATAATATTTCTTTAAAAAATAACGAATTTTTTTAGTTAACAGAACCAAATCTGAGGGATTACATGATGTATGTCCAAAAATGGATGGATGAACTATTATATACTCTGAGTAATTTACCCTTTATGTTTTGATCCATAATTTATTTCTTTTTGCATTTTTTGCCTTAAGTTTCTCACATTTTCTTTCCCTACCTCCCTCTAACCTCTGTTTCGTTCGTTAGCAGGTCCGAACCCGAAGACCATTTACCCTTTATATTTTGATCCATATTTTAATTATTTTTGCATATTTTGCCTCTTAAGTTTCTCACGTTTTCTTTCTTTCCCTACCTCTACCCTTTGTCTCATCCATTAGCAGTAGTGGTGTCAAAATGGGTTCGTGTGTCATATTCATGTCGTGTCAACCTGCTTTGGTGACACGATTAGGGTTGATACGAACATGACCCATTTACTAATCGTGCCGACACGAACATGACCTATTTATTAAATGGGTTACACGACACGTATAACACGTTTAATTTTCATCCACTTAATCCAACACGACCCACTTAACCCATTTAACCCGACATGATTCACTTAACCCATTTAACCCGACACGATCCACTTAACCCATTTAACCCGATACGACCCACTTAAACCATTTAATTTGTATATCAATTACAATTTAAAAATTAACAAATATTTCTAAAATAATTGAAAATATATCTAAAACAATGTCCAAATTAAGTTATTACAATACCAAATTTCAAATATTTTTGCAAATAAATACAAACATACAAGTTTAATATTTTAATTTGTTGTTTGACCCATTTATATTTTGATAATCTTATTTAATTCCATTTTTTTAATTGATGCATTTAAATTTGCTCAATATACGTATTAATTTGTATTAAATTTTATTCTCACTATAACATTCATATTATGATCAATGAAAGATAGTTCAACCACCAATATTTTACATGACATAACATATAATTTTAGGTATTTTATATATTAGTATACATTATTAAATTAAGACTATTATAATTTTTTTGGTAAATTTTTTTAAATAAATATCCTTATATATAAATAATAAATAAATGAATAACTATTAAAAATTGAAAATAAGAAAAAAAACTATCAATTAATATATATGTACGAGTTACTTACTAATCTAATTAATTTGAGAATTTTATGGTTTGAGTTTTGGTTAATTGATTAAATGAGTTTGAAAAAATAATAACTTTAACTAATTAATCTTAAAAAATAAATTGAATTAAATATTATTTAATAAAATTATGAGCGGTTGATAATCAAGCAGTAATTTATATCACATAACTTGTATCATATTTTAATATTTGATATATTTAAATATTTATTTTTTATAAAATTACAGTACTAGTTTTAATATTTAGTATAAATTATGCATGTTATAAATAGATCGTGTCGGATTGATAAAATATAATATGAAAATTTAAATAGATTGTAATAGATTTGCGTATCAATCCATGACACGATTTATTTAAAATGTATTATAAACGGACCTAACCCATTTATAATAAAAATCTATATAAATTCAATACTAATCACCTTTGACACCCCTAATTAGCAGGTCCGCGCCCGAAGATCTTCTTCTCGAGAACATTAATCTTCTTCCTCTTTAGCAATAGACGACCCCTATCGAGAACATTAAAAATAAAGCGCACTCCAAGAAGAAACCCCTTGTTGCTTTCTTCTCTATAATCCGATGGGTGAGGAGAATAAAGTGCCTCAGCTTTATAGTAATCCGTCAATATACAGTAGCGCAAGTGAAATTGAATCTGCAGCCCAAAATGCTGTTCTTCGTGAACAAGTAGTCTTCACTTGGCTTTGTTTTTCATTGCATTATTATTATGGATTTTCCTTATTAATTATTTTTTCCAATTTTTTGATAGGAAATTGCAACCCAAAGAGTCATACGGGATCAAAGGTTAGTGATTTAGTTAGTATGTTTTTTTTTTTCAAAAAGAAAAAGCCTAATTAGCTGAAGTATTCCCCCTTTTTTGTTTTAATTTTAATTTTATTTTAGAGAGGGGGGAGGAGCCGGTGGACCTCCAGAAGATGATACAGATGTTTTTGCTGAACGGCGTGACCCTAGTGCTTTGAAGGTATGTGATATGCATATATTTATATGAACTGTTGTTTCTTGTTTGTAGTGACGTTTATATTCTGCTTCTCTTAGGTGTTGAACCCGTTGATATTTTAGGCTATACATTTAATTTATAAATATGAATGTTCTTGCAGGGGCATTTACTGAAGATGACCACTGAACATCGTGCTGAAATGGCTTTGAAGCGTGGAAAACCTGTCCTTGCTGATGAAGGTTGATAATGTATTGCCATCTTTCTTATTGGTATTATGCAGTTGCATTTCATTATTATCCTTGCCCCCTTTTTTCAAATATAAAGAATTTATGTGTGTCTGACCATCCAATAAATTCTGGCTCTTGTCAAATTTTGTTAAGATAAATTATATGGAAAAGGAAAGAATCCCTTTGGATTTACTTGCGTGAGAGTTTGCTAATGTGATGATCTGAAAGGTTCTCTACTTTTTCCTCGGAGTAGGGAATCAGTGGAGAGAGTCTAAGAGTGGAGCAATTGTACCTACTGACTAGTCCTTTGTATACATTGTGGTTATTGCTTGAATACACTTGATTTTTGAAAGATAAAATGAGAAAAATATTAGGGCAAGGTCTTGCTGTATTCGTCTTAGAAAACATTTTGGCCTGACCATAAACCATATATAGATGTGTACAAAAACTTTTTATCTTTCATGCAGTGGCATTTGACATGGTCTCTGTTCCAGAAAACCTCAAATATCCTAGTTGGTTGCAGTTTCTTTGAATTGCTCAGCTTGCTACATGATGCACTTGAACAGGAGATGTCAGCAACTCTGTATCAGCAATGAGATTAGCGTGAACTTTATGGAAAGATGTGCTAATCTTTTTTTTTCCTTCTTTCTGTGTTTGCAGGTCTTGTAGAAATTGGTAATGGGTATGGTGTACCAGGTGGAGGTGGATATTATGGTTCTTTGAAGTCTGAGTTTGATAGAAAGTCAGAAATGAAACCTGCTACTAAGGAACTTCCTGAGTACCTTAAACAAAAGTTGAGAGCTAGGGGAATTCTTAAAAATGACACAGAAAATGGCCATTCATCAAATGCAAGTTTATTTGTTTTGAGCCTCTAGTTTCTTCAGTTATTCCCACCCCGTTTCATGTAATTGTTTCATGATCAAAGAGTGGAACTGGGGATTTCATTTTTTGCTGGTTCACAAAAGTTTGAGTTTTGAACTTCTGAAATTTCCAACATGTTCTTTTAGTTCCAAGTTTTCTGATCTTTTGTTTTTATCCTATCATTTTTGTTTCTTAAAAACTTTCAATTTTGAATTCCAGAAGTTGGAGAGTGGTACAACTCAGCCTGTTGAAATTGGAAAGCTGCCTCCTGGATGGGTATGCCTCTTTTACTGCTACCAACATGTCTTCAAGTTTTTTGGCGCCCACGGTTGACCAGCTTTATTGAATCTCTGTACTTGACAACAATGATTTTTCCAGTTTTATTTGCTTTATTCAAGTTTGAATAGCTTTAGACTGTTGCAATTATGATGTGGGGCATATTTGGAATTTGCCAACTGATGCTTATGTTGAGGGGAGGGAAATGTTTGTAGTCATTTTAAATTTAATGTGTGATCACAGGAGCATTGAGGTTCGAGATTGAATGATTTAGGCTTAGGTTTAAGTTTAAAAGGCTTTTATTTTAATTTTTTTGTAACTGGGTTGCTGCATGGATATGGTTATTAAAGATTAAAATTGCCAATCAAACAACAGTGACCACATTAGGAAACTAGTTTCTTGACACCATTTGCAATTTACCCTATAGGAGAGGTGGAAAACTATTTAGGATAACAATTACTTATTAGATAAGTCAGCTGTTCCGCCTAAAATAGAAATTCTAATTTTATGCATAAGATTTGTTGATAGTTACTGAGATAGAAATGTCAATATCATGCTTAAGATTTGTCAAAAGTTACCAATGCTAAAAGATGATAAGCAATTGGTCAGGTGCTTTGGTAAAGGGATCCTATTAATCTGCGGAGATGTTTAGGTGAAGGTGCTGTTTGACTGAAAAGATTGTTTTAATCTTGACATCTCAAGTTGTGCATATGGTTGAGGCATTAAGCTTTTGAGTAATGAATATTTAGGGGTCAATCATTTCCTAGATTAAGACACAAAAGTACATATTGAAAAATGAAATTGATTTTCTACATGGGAATTAATTTTCAATGTTATTTGTTTTTTTTTATTTATTTTTCCTTAGGTGATTAATCGTAAAAGCATAGAGAGTGGAGGAAGGACCTCTTAGGGTTTTTTCACATATAGAGATCTATAATAAAAAGATTCCATTGGAATGAATTGTATGTAATGTATTGAGCAACTAGTTTTAATATTGTTCAAGAAAAACTATAATGCATATCATTGAGAAACACATACAAGTGATACTGTAATATCTAGGCTTTCTTACCCATTATGAAAGTGAGATTTCGAGAGATTTTTATAATGGAATTAGAGTATAATGGATGAGATTGAAGAGTATAATATATATCATGTTTGATTGTAAAATACTTGTTCGGTTGAGAGAATTTAAGAGCAGGACAGGTTAAGGAATCGCCCTATCAATGCTTTGAGAGCGGGCAGACATTTAAAAGGTAGAATCAAGAATCCTTAGAATGCAAAGGAGAGTATTTAGTTAATGTTTGGTTAATGTGAACAACTTGGAGTGCTCTAGCTGGAAACTTTGGCAAAAAAAGAGAAAAAATGAAGCTGGGAAGATAGAGGATAGATATCATCAGTACCAAGCCTTTCAAACCAAATACTCAAAATTGCATTTAAAATATAAAAAATAACCAAGTTGTGTAGGTAGGTGTATAGAGATTTAATTTTACTCTTAGAGTTTGGAATTCCTTACTAGGAAACTCCAGACCTGTGCTAAATATGATAGGATAGCTAATAACTTTCCATATAATTTTAGTGATGATAAAAATTCCTAAAGTGGTACTAAACCTTAAACTCCTATAGGAAAAAAGTATGAATTGTATTGAATTTGAATAGTCGCTAATGTAGTCTCCCTTAATTGGATCTGTGATTCAGATGGTGATGGGGCTAGCTATTTCTTACTATAGTGGTAGTGCACAGACAAAATAAAATAAATAAAGGGATGGAATGCAAAATACACGTATGCAAGAAAAGATGAAGATAAGGCCAATTGAGAAGAATTTCAGAGGTTGTTTAAATAGTATACTGTGCAATATATAGTTGTTAAGGGCAAGGCAAATTTAAGGTGCAGGGGTCCTTGAGCCTAGGCTGAAGGTGCAGGGTTGCTTGAGAGAGGTTTGGGTGTAGAATACAATAAAATTATCTGGAGAACTTCAAATTAAAATCATGCATTCAGAAGAAATTTGGAACTTTTGAATGACAACTGATTTTAATAGCCAAATATAAATGATGTAAAAAAATATCAAACTTCCATAACAAATTCATAAATTAGCATCAAATTAAGATTATGAAATGTGGGAAATATTGCATAAAATCAGCTCCCATTATATTAGTTTTATTTCTTCCTTTCTTAGTTTTGTTTTCTTCCTTTCTTGTATTTTGATTTTTTCCTTATTTGTATTTCTTCCTTTTTTGTTCCTTAATTCTAGGAACATATTTTGTATTTAAACCCATGTAACCTCATTATGAGAATAAGATTGAGAGAATATTTTTTCTCTCTTGCTTCATGGTATCAGAGCCTAGTAAAACCTAGCTCTTTTTTTCTGTTAATTTTCTAGGGTTTTAATACCCGCCCATTTAGAGAGAGTTTTAACTCTCACCGCCCACACCAGTGGACAGAACAGACGCCGACTGGCGTTCGGTCAGAATTCCATCACCAGAAACAGCCGCGTGTGACCACACGCGCCGATCTACCTTCCCGCTCCGATCACATGCGCCGGCATGTGGGACACTTTCCGACCACCGTTTTGTGATTTTCTTTCTCCAGATCTCTTCTATATTTCCGCACCTGATTGAGGTGTAACAGAGGTCATTCAAGTAAGTTGATTTTGCTAATTTCTATCATTGTGTTACTAATGGCTGGGTACAATCCTTAGAAAACAGCCTTGACTGGTGCATCCAGCAGGGACTCTACTGTGATAGGAGAAAGCACTATGAGTTCCATCTCATTTGGAAGTCCAGCAGAAGGGTCCAATAATTCACTACATGTGAATATTCATCGGCTTAATGGAAAAACCTATATGGAATGGTCTCAAACTGTTCGACTGATCATGGAAGGTAAGGGGAAGTTGGGTTATTTGATAGTTGAAGTAACAAAGCCTGTAGATGAAGATCTGACTTTGAAAACCTGGAAGTCAGAAAATTTCTTGATCATTGCATGGTTGGTGAATTCAATGGAACCTGCAATTGGCAAACCGTTCATGTTTTTACCTATTGCCAAAGATATTTGGGAAATAGTCAGAGATACTTACTTTGATCTAGAAAATTCTTCACAAATATTTGAGTTAAAATCAAAACTTTGGCATGCAAAACAGGGTGATTGAGATGTAACTTTTTACTTCAATGAGTTAATGACCTTGTGGCTGTAGTTAGACCTCTGTTATAACGATGTCTGGGAATGCACAAATGATAGTGTGAGATTCATGAAGCGATAAGAAAATGATCGGGTCTTTATGTTCTTGGCAGGATTGAACAAGAAATTAGATGAAGTCTGAGGTAGAATTCTGGGAAAGACACCTCTACCAACAATTTGTGATGTGTTTTTAGTTAGAAGAGAGGAAGCTAGAGAGAATGTAATGCTTGATAAATCTGTTTCAATCCACAAAACACTGGAAATTGATAACTCAGTTTTAGCAACCCAAAGGTTTCAGGAGGAAGAAAGGAATGATGGCAAGCGACCATGGTGTGATCATTGCAAGTGCCCATGGCACACACGAGAAACATGTTGGAAAATCCTTGGCAAACCTAAAAATCTAAAAAAGAAGGTTAGTGGAGGGGGATGTGCACTACATGTTAATGTCTGAGATCAAGAGCAATCATTTCTTTCAAGTTCATTTCCTTTCACTAAGGAACAAATAGATCATCTGTCCAAGTTTCTTGAGTCTCAACAAATTCCTTCATGTTCTTTAGCTCAAAAAGGTAATTACTTGCATGCTGCTTTCTTAAGTGTCCATTCTGATCATACCTGGTTTATCGATTCAGGTGCAACAGATCATATGACAGGATTGTCAAATATTTTTTTCTTCATATAGTCCTTATACAGGTAATAACAAAATTAAAATTGCAGATGACTCTCTTTTAGCCATTGCAGAAAAATGTTCTATTATAGTGTCTTCATCACTTACACTTTATGATGTTCTTCATGTCCCCAAACTTTCGTGTAATTTATTGTCTGTCAGTAAGTTAGCTTATGATCAAAATTGCCAAGCTAATTTCTTTCCAACTTACTGTGTATTTCAGGATTTGACATCGGGGAGGATGTTTGGCAGTGTTAAACAGAGTAAAGGACTCTTTTTTTGATGGTGGATTTGAATCGGGACAACAATCCAAAGTTTTCACAAAGATTTTACCAACTGCTGCATATTTAATAAATAGAATGCCCTCCAAAGTTTTACACTATCAAACTCCTTTTCAAGTTTTCACAAAGATTTTACCAACTGCTAGAATTTCTGCTGATCTCCCTTTAAAAATTTTTGGTTGTACAACATTTGTACATGAACATAGAAAACTTGGAAAACTTCAACCTCGAGCTATAAAATGTGCTTTCATTGGATATTCTCCAACTCATAAGGGATATAAATGTTTTGATCCAATATCAAAAAAATTCTTTGTTACAATGGAGGTGACATTTTTTGAAAAACAACCTTTTTTTCAAGATACTCATTTTCAGGGGGAGAATTATAATGAAGATTCATTTGTTAAATCTTGTGATCATTTGTTTTCAGATGATGTATTTATTTCACAATCACAAGATTCTGAGTCTAATGCACCTACAACAAATGACCAAGATTCATTTATGGAAACTCCTTACTATGAGTGATGTTTCACATATATCTAAGCCTACATTTGAAAGTGAAAAATCTAATCAACAATCTTTTGAAACTGGTAATAAGGGACAACCTATTATAATCCCACAATATAATACCACCAAAACAACAAATAGATTCACAGAAGGTGATCAAACTTGGAAATGGATTGTTTACTTGAAGAAGAATCATAAACAAAGAAAAGATGAATCGGCTCTACAGCACGACCATGATTCTGAACTGAGGACAAATCAACAGTCTGAGTCTAGTACAAGTAACTCTCATTTTCTTCCTGACAGTCATCTTGAGACTTTTGATTGTGACATTCCTATAGCTCTTCGAAAAGGGGTTAGATCTTGTACTAGATATTCATTATCTAAATTTGTGTCATACTCAAAATTGTCTCCATCTCTTGCTGCTTTTACAACACAATTGTTCAGCATAGAAATTCCTAACAGTGTACAAGAGGCTCTAAACGTTCCAAAGTGGAAGGAAGCAGTTCTTGAGGAGATGAGAGCTCTTGAGAAGAACAATACCTGGAGTGTTGAGGCATTGCTTACAAAGAAGGCTACTGTAGGTTGTAAATGGGTCTTCACTGTGAAGTATAATTCTGATGGTTCAGTGGAGAGGTATAAGGTCCGATTAGTAGCTAAGGGATTCACCCAGACATATGGCATAGATTACTCTAAAACATTTGCTCCTGTTGCAAAATTGAACTCGGTAAGGGTACTTTTATCTATTACTACTAATCTAGACTGGTCTTTACAGCAATTGGATGTGAAGAATGCCTTTCTCAATGGAGACTTGGAGGAGGAAGTCTACATGGATAGTCCACCAGGTTTTGAAGAGAAGTTTGGCTAAAAAGTGTGTAAGCTAAAGAAATATGGCTTAAAATAGTCTCTAAGGGCATGGTTCGAAAAATTCACACACTCTTTTAGAAAGCAAGGATATTCTCGAGGACAAGTAGACCATACTTTGTTTTACAAGCTTTCATTTGAAGGTAAGGTTGCTGTACTAATAGTTTATGTTGATGATATTATTCTAATAGGTGATGATGTGGTTGAAATGGGAAGGTTAAAGAAAAGTCTTGCTCTTGAATTTGAGATCAAGGATTTGGGAAATTTACGATATTTCCTTGGAATGGAGATTGTTCGCTTAAGAAAAGGAATTGTTGTATCTCAGCGCAAATATATTCTTGACCTTTTAAGAGAGACATGAATGAATGGTTGCAGACCAGCTGAAACTCCCATGGATCCTAATGTAAAACTTTGGGAAAAGGGAAGTGTTCCTGTGAATATTGGTAGATATCAGAGATTAGTTGGTAAGCTAATCTATTTATCTTACACTCGACTAGATATTGCCTTCGTAGTTAGTGTTGTCAGTCAATTCATGCATGCATCTTATGAAGAGCATCTTGAGGCGGTTTACCGGATTTTGAGATATTTGAAGTCTACTCCTGGGAAAGGTCTATTTTTTAAAAAAACCAATCAAAGGAACATTGAAGTTTTTACCGATGCATATTGGGCAGGTTCAGTAACTGACAGGAGATCTACTTCCGGATATTGCACCTTTGTGTGGGGGAACTTGGTTACTTGGCAAAACAAAAAACAAAGTGTTGTTGCTAGAAGTAGTGTTGAGACTGAATTTAGAGCAATAACTTGAGCGATTTGTGAAGTATTGTGGATATATAGATTTCTCAAAGAACTTAAAAAGACAGTAGAACTTCATTTGAAATTGTATTGTGACAATAAGGCTGCTATAAGTATTGCTCACAATCCTGTTCAACATGATAGAACAAAGCACATTGAGATTGATCGACACTTTATAAAAAAAAAACTAGAAGCTGAAATTATTTGTTTGCCATTTGTTCCTTCCAGTCAACAAACGGCTGACATCTGGACCAAAAGACTTGCAAGATCTAACTTTGAACATCTGATAAGCAAGTTGGGTATGATGGACATCTATACTCCAACTTGAGGGGGAGTGTGGGAAATATTGCATAAAATCAGCTCCCATTAAATTAGTTTTATTTCTTCCTTTCTTAGTTTTGTTTTCTTCCTTTCTTGTATTTTGATTTTTTCCTTATTTGTACTTTTTTCTTTTTTGTTCCTTAATTCTAGGAACATATTTTGTATTTAAACCCATGTAACCTCATTATGAGAATAAGATTGAGAGAGTATTTTTTCTCTCTTGCTTCATGAAGAACTGTCCATTTATTGAGACATGCACTTATCATAAACATAAAAAAGCCTGGCAGACTTTTTATCTATTGTCTTAGATGGAAAAATGTCTGATGGGCCACCAAAAGTGTAATGAATTTGAGGCTATAAAGTTTTATTTGTTCCATTTTGAGTGGCAATAACTTGAAACTGACCGATCAAGTTCAAAAATTATATTACAATAACCCTGTATCTTGTACCAATTATTATGATTTTTATCACTTTTCTTACTGGTTGCTCTATTATTATTTGCCTTCACAAATAAAAGTAAGAAAGAATAAAAGTATGAAATACATCACATTAAGTAAAATAAACAAAAAGGGAGAAGGAGCTTAAGGAAGGAGGGTAGGGAGGGAGAGGACCTGGACTTGATTTCTGAAAAATTTGTTGCCAATTGGAAACTTTTGCATGTGTCAACAATGGATTCTGGCAGATTGCAAAGTTGCAAGTCTAGTGGTGGAGCCATGATGATTAAGGCCCGGAACTCGCACCTTGGGCACACTTGTATCAACTGTGATGCATTTTTAACTTTAAAATGTGTTGGTGGGAGTAATAATTATTCAAGTTCAATTGGTGAAGACAGATTGAAGGAGCAACCAGTGGGTTATCAAGACTACCTAGGGGGACATTGAGGGAGATAACAGAGGTCCAATCAATCCATTCAACTAGGGCCACTTAAAATATAACATTCCTGGCTAGAGCAGTTGGCCTGAGCATAGTCATTAATACCAAGGGGCTTTTTGATTCATTGTAGTAAACGGATAACACGAAAAGGCAATTGTTGATGTGGGGTTGAAAAACAAAGGGAAATAATTTCTATACATATCATGGAGAACACAGTCTGATGGGATTTGGAATAGAATAAAATGATACATGTTGACCTTGGCTACTTGGAACTATAGGTTAATTGAATTAAGCTAATAATTGAGGTTAAAGCAGAGCTTATAAATGTTATTGCTATATGATGATTTTGCAGAAAACTAATTTTAACTCCTCTGCAGTTGTGGATGATTTTCTGCTCCAATGATTTTTGTGTATTAAATTATTTGCTGTGGCAATTGTTGGAGCATTAGGTGTTGCTTAAAAGATGAAACTTGCATTTTATTAAAGAAGTGGTCTTAGGATATAAATTTATTCATCTTAAACATTGGAGAGGGTAATGATTAAATCCATCTTGAAAAATTTTTATATGCTATGCTTCTTCTCCTCTTCTTTCTTCTGCTTTTTTTTTTGGTCTATTTTATTGTCTTGGTCTTCTCCTTGATGATGCTACTGCCATTGCTAAATATATTCAGGTGGAAGCAAAAGATCCAGCTACTGGTGCTTCATATTATTACAATGAAAGCCTTGGAAAGAGTCTGTGGGAAAGGCCAGTTGAAACATCTATAAATATGCAAGTTCCTTCATCTCTACCCCCTCTAGCAGATTGGGTGGAGGCAGTGGATGAAATTTCTGGTATGCTGCATATTATATGTCTGTTTACTGCTTTGCTTATTATATGTTTGCTTTGCTTATCTTCTTATTAAGAAGACAAGCGTCTCTGGTCCTATCAGAAGTCGACCATGGTATCCCATGAATTCTCCCATAAAGAAACTCACATTTGTAAAAATTTCTACTTCTTGTTACAGCTCTGAGCTAAGGATCTGGTCATGTGCCAGTCATTGGTAAATCAGACTATACTGAGTTCCTCGTTATTCTTCTGTTAGTCTTGCTTGCTTTATGATCTGTGTTGCTTAATAGTAGTTTGGAGCTTGTTGTAGAGAACACTACGATATCTGATATACTGGTTCCTAACACTAACTCCTCTTCCCACTCGGAAACCGACTAGAAAAAATGCAGTCTCATGCAACTGGAAAAAACCACCACACACACAAATAATACAAAAAATAACTAATAAAACATAAACTAAACATTAAGATAAATAATCTAACTGCAAAAATTGTATCTGTGAAATCATCATAGCTGCTGTTCCTTCTTCTTCTTAGTTTGACTGTGTGTAAATCGTTAAACATGGACCAAGGACGAGTTACCTAGGTTGCTTAGTGTCATTAGTTTCCACAGCCATAATAAAATTGCAACCTTTTCAACAATATGATTTTCGTTTTTTTAGTTTGAGAGTTACCTGGGTTGGTTAGTGTCATTAGTTTCCACAACCATAATAAAATTGCAACCTTTTCAACAATGTGATTGCGTAGAACTCTAGATTGTACTAGGAAAGAGCCATTTAATATCAATTCTGTATGATATTTTCCTCAACTGTGAAAAACCATAGGCAATCTAATCTAAGCTAGCTATAACAGAACAAATGATGTCGAGCCAGGAGCACCCACATTCCTATAATTCCTATATATTATTCCTATATAATAGTATTTAATATATATGAAAAACTCTTATTTACATTTTAAATAGGTGAGCAAAAATTGGAGTAAGTTTTTTCTTATTTTCATTTTAAAGAACTAAGCAAAATTTGGAGTAAATATTTCATTCTGGGCCCTCTTTGCATTGTTTTTTAGAATCACTATTTAGAAAAGCAACTTAGATAATTATGGCCTAAATAGCAGTCAGTAATTGCTTCTGATTGCCAGAGTTCTTATGGACAACAATTGCCCAATGTGCATAAAATTATATTTTTAATTGATGCATCCCATAAAATTTTTGGGGATAGAAGAAAGAAATTTCTTGGTGGAGAAAATATATATCAATTAATTGCCACTGTTTTGTTGTCGGTGTTATGTTCTTGTTGTTTGAAGTGATGAGGGAACTAAAACGAGACATCCTTGTTATTTAATTATGCCTTTTACTGAGCTTGTCAATTGTCCAACTGGGCAAGGCCTTTTTGAAATGTTTCATGGCTACAATCATTGTTCTTCTTTTACTTTATCTGATTTCTTCCTCATGATCCAAAATTTGAGATTGCTGAATTTTTTTTGACATGCAACTCATGCCTGGGTCAAATATTGCATTAATTAATGAAAATTATGAACTTGCTACTGGTTTGCATTTTAGGAATAAGTAATTCAAACATAGATGATTATATCAGATTCCTAAAGAAATTACAGGTTACATGATCGAGTTATTGGCTCTTTCTGCATTTGAACTTGGATCTTATCAGTAGTGTTTTCAATGTGGAGGATTTATCTTGGAGATCGATGCTGTCTCCTATATCAGTTAACTAAGGAGTAGGGTGCTAGATCAGAGGTCCTGTCTTTGCCCTTTGCTGCTAGCAAATTGTAGAGAGATGATGATATGCTTCCTTATAGAATTTTGGGTAAATAGGACGCAACAAAATTTACCCTCTCTTGTCTGTCAAAAGTTGATTCCATCTTCTCCTGTCTTTCTCGTTTTCAACTTTTGGAGGTTGGCAAGGGCTGTTATTCTAGTTCTTGAGTTGTAAGTATGAATTTCTGATTGTATTTTCCTAATCAAATATTAACCAAATTGTGTTGCACCATGTGTTGCTCTGCTTCTTACCCAAGCCCATCATGGCTAGCTAACCAAGAATCAGTTGTTCAAGGAATTGTTCTGTTTTTTGCATAATTTCTTATTGTAGGCTTTTGGACTGGAAAAGGAAAAAGGGATTCTGCAACTGGCTCTTTTGGTGCATTGACGAATTACTGAATCATGCCTGTTTTCTCGAGGTGTTAATGAACAAAAAATAATGATATAGATGGACCTATTGCTGACTAGGCAACAATGTTTAATATTCCATATCAAGTTGGTATTACTAACAAGCCAAGTGGTAGTCATTTGGTTTATGCTTTGACAACTTATGTCAGTATTATTAAGGCAGGGAAGGAGCTCATCAAAAAATTGAAAAGGAAAGAGACATGGGAAGGGGTTGTTGTATCGCTTTAGGGCCAGGATTGCATATGCATTGTGTTAGAAGTATACAAATTCTGATTTATTGGCCTCTTTGATTTTGCTAAGATTATTGTTCAAATGGTTTTATATTGTGCAGCTTATAATGCTATATTCCTAGGAGTAAGAATCTTTTGGTGCTTTATCCTGTATTTAAAAATTTCATGGTTGGTGAAACTTTTGATAAACACATGGAAGTGAATTAATTTTTATGCATATGAGAAACAGTTCAATGGGCATAACTTTTTTTGGCCCCTTTTAAATGCCTCTACTCGAAACCATTTTAATTTCTGTATACAGGTCATAAATATTACTACAATACAAAGACCCATGTTTCGCAGTGGGAACATCCTGATTCATCTCAGCTTGCTGCCTCACAACAACATTCTAACAGCATAGAGTCCATAAATCATATTTGGGATGATCTGTCGCCTGAGCTAAAAAAATGCACGGGGTGTGGTGGGTGGGGAGTTGGCCTTGTGCAGGCTTGGGGTTACTGCAGTCACTGTACAAGGTAAATTCATTAGCAGCTTTTTAAATAGTTTCCTCTCCTTGCCTTTTACATTGCTAATATACATGCAGAGAAATTGTAGACAGGTCCAAATTCAATTTAAACAACTTCAATGTGCTTCACAATTGATTACCAGCATGCACATGCAAAAAGTACATTTTTTTTTCTTCTGTTTTTATGATGCAGACATATTGGTAATAAGGATTAATTTTTGAGTAAGACTTCAAGTTGTCTATAGGTTTAACTTGGTTGGCTGTTATCTGCAACTATTTGCATTCAAATAGTTACACTAAAATGGGAAAAAAATAAAATATTTTAAGTTTCACACTTTCTTAGCCATCATATATAACTAAGGTTCAAGGCATCATGCAATTTAATGAGTTTACACCATGGTTATTCAACCTGGCCTTGCCGGTTTAACCGGTCCTAAAGCCGGGCAGGTTCATGAACCAGTTCACCAGTTGGTTGGAGTATTGTTGTTTTGTTGAAAAAATGGGACATTGCGTCTATTGATTTACTTGAACAGGGGGACGCGAGGGATGCACAACCACAACTCACCATTTGGCTTAGTAGCTCCTTTTGTGTATCTTATACAACATTTTATAATTATAATTACATATTATTATTTATATTATTTAAAAAATATATTATTCAATATATATAATATATAATTAGTTATTTTACATTTTATTAAAATAATTCAAATGCATTATTCTTATTTTATAAAAAAATTCATTTAAAAATGAATAAAATATAATTAATAATATTTCTTGTCAAAGAATTTTAATATTAGTAATATATATCATACAAATATTAATTTTAATTATTCACATTATTCAAAAGTTACATATCTCACAAAGTTGAATTTAAATTTTTGTATTCCTATTATTAGTATACAATATTACAAAAATAATCATATATATTATTCTTAAAATTATTTTGAACTGACTGAATATTCTTGCATCTTCTGTCGTGTGGTTTGATGCTCTGGAATCCACTATCCTGGGCTTTGTTTTCTCAATTTTTGTAATCAAATTGAAAGATACATTACCTTGACTTCAGAGGTGCTGGTCTCATCAAGTTTTACAGCAGCACAAGCACAACTTTCTTTATCATTTCGTGAATGATTTGGTTTCCAATCGGTTGGCTTACCATGGATCTTCTAGAAATTATCATGGATCTTCTAGAAATTATCTTTCATGTTTCCCAATCTTTTACAATACTCACACCATGGTATTCCTTTCTTTGGGTTATTGTCTTGATTTTCTTGGACAGATCCATCAGCAAGGAAGGCAAAACCTTCCACTGCAATAGTAGTGTTTGGATTGCTCGTCATCACTTTCCTTCGACTTTCCTCTCTTCGAACCTCTGAAAAGGCTTCTTGAATAGATGGTAAGGGTTTAATTTCCGTGATTCTCTCCCTCACTTCATCTAGGTTTGATAAGCATCTAATGCTACACTCATGCTCGTAAGCAAGGAGGTGGTTAGTAATGAGTGGGTATTCTGGGTATTGCATGGGTTAAGGGTAGATTAGAGATTTTGGTTGAGTTTGTTACCTTTGGGATTGTATTTAAATAATGGGCAGTTTGTTAGGGAGGGGATTCTGAGTATTTTGAAAGGTTCTAGTGACTAAGGGAGTGAGCAAGCACTCTCGAAATGCTTGTAATTCCATTTCCAGATTTCAATCTAGCTTCCTTTGCTCCTTAAATTACCAGTTCTTATCAATTTGGTATCAGAGACTGGTTCTATGGCCAAGAAGGAGTCTAAAGCTAATGTGGTTACCGGGATTAAAGTGATGGAGGAGTTACTCATAGTTGCTATCCAACTCAAGGCTTTGGGTCCAATCCAAGCTGCAACAATCAATCTCAAACATCACCTTCTTCTCTTTGCTAAAAGAAAATACTCTCTACAACTTGGTGGTTGCAGTAGAGCTATCCATCCCCTCTTTGTAACTCACTCCTCAATATTGAGGGGTAGAGATATGTGCTTTTTCAATGGAGTTTCCATGAAGAACAATAAACTACTTTGTTTTGGTAAAGCTACAGTTAGGGTTTATGCACTGCCCTTCACAGTAACGATCCTCCATTTAAGATAAATCTCAATGACTACATGGCCAATCTAAAAATCTCTGTAATTGTTTCACTCTGTCTCATGATGGGAAATTCATCATTCATGCCCTTAAGAAAAGGGGGAATGCCATAATAATGATGGGTTATAGTATGAAAAAGGCCACTGATTTGTCCAACGGTAGCCCCATCGAGATCAATGGTCTTGGCGATGCACATAAGATGATGATGGAGAAGAATGAATCCTTTAGCTTGATCTTTGAGAGAACCATTTCTCTCTATTCTGTCCGTCCACGACACATCCTTTGAGTGATATAGACTTAAGGTTCAATAAGGGACACATTCCTTCTGCTATTTGGAACAAAATGATCTTATCATCAAATTTAAATATATCTATTGAGGGAAGTGGGAACTCTGGGTGTGTTACATTTTCTTCAAAGTTCTTAACATCCCATGGATGGAAGCTTTTGAATGGTCATAGTGAATTTGTGGATTTACTTGTTGAGAACACCCTTCATCCTCCAGTGAGACCAATTGTGTGTGCTTTCTTTGTGGGTCAATCTGAAGGAAGGGAATGGACTTATGGGAATTCAAGAGTGGAGGATGTGGTCTTGGCCCAAGCCAATACTACTAAGGAGAATGAATGGGCTAAAGATGAAGTTTCTATTTCTACTGGATCCAAGTCTCCATTTGTGGCTGAGAAGCTTTATGAGCGAGGAATGTTTGATTTTTTGTATATCCCTCTATGGTGTGACTACTTGCATGAAGTACAAGAACATGACCCCTCAGTGTGTGAAGCTTTTGATGGCATTTTGAAAGCAAGAAAATTTTTTGAGCATGCTCTCACTGTTGCTGGTTTTTCCATTGCTGAAAGCAATAAAATACGGAAAGGTCTTTTTGAATCTATTACTGGCTATGGACTTGGGGGATCTTCCATGGCCCTCTTTGGGAGGGTTGGTGGCGGTATCTATACCACAGCTGCAGATGTTGGTGCTGAACTTGGGGCGAAAGTAAAGAGAAACATTCCAGAAGATGACCCAAAAAAACCAGCTGTCATCGCTGACAATGTTGGAGATAACGTTGGAGAGATTGATGGTATGGGGTTTGTTTTTTTTGTTCATATGTTGAGTCATCTTGTGCTGCCGTTGATGTTATTTCAATCTCATCTTTTGGAATCAACCATGAGTTCACTGCTAAGCAAGGAGGTGGTTAGTAATGGGTGGTTTACTACTAAGATATTTTGGGTTGCTTTGTTGTTGGGTATTCTGGGTATTGCATGGGTTAAGGGTAGAGTAGAGATTTTGGTTAAGTTTGTTACCTCGGGGTTTGTATTTAAATAATGGACAATTTGTTAAGGAGGGGATTCTGAGTATTTTGAAAGGTCCTAGTGACTAAGGGAGAGAGCAAGCACTCTCGAAATGATTGTAATTCCATTTCCTGATTTCAATCCAATTTCCTTTGCTCTTTAAATTACCAGTTCTTATCAAGGTCCTTATTGAGGCCAAGAAGAAATTTAGAGGTTCTCTATTGTTCAACTATTTTCTTGTATAGTGCTGCATCATCAAGGCACTTCCAAGTATAAATCTCAAAGATATCCAAATATTGCCAATAGTGTGCAAGGAGATTAAAGTATTGAGTTACACTTAATTCTCCTTGCTGCAAGTCATGAAGTTTTGTCTCAATTTCAAACTCGCATTTTCAGAGCTGGAATAAGTTTCTTGAGCAGCCTCCCAAATCTCTTGAGCAGTTTTGTAGAGAAGAAAATTATTTCCCACTTCTGCAGTCATTGAGTTGATCAGCCATGACATCACCATGTGGTTTTCAGCCTTCCAGGTGCGATATGAGGGATCCGTCTTGTTGGGAACATTAATATCTCCAGTGAGATAATCATCCTTTCCTTTGCCACAAATGAACATGAATACGGATTGTGACCATGGAAGAAAATTATGGCCATTGAGTTTGTGGTTGGTTATGAGAATAGAGGAATTGTCTTGGATTGAAATTTGAGTTCGAGTGCTTGATTCAGTCATGGAAATGAATTTAGATTCTGAGGACTGGGTGTTCATGGCGATTTTCACCATACGGGAGTTTGGTGATGAGGATTGTGTGAGGGTATTACTGAAGTTCAGAGGCTGGCTCTGATACCATGAAGAGAATTGAGAGAAAAGTTGATAATTCTCCTTGATTTCAAAGCTTACAGCCCTAGGCAATTTATACTAATTCTGACAAAATCTCAGCAATGAAATAAAGGAAATCATCCCTGTAAATCAGGGATTTTACAGCCGATGAGAATCAGTCAATGGATTGAATCTCTTTATTAGGAAACTAAATATTTTATTTCTAAATAGATTAGCAATTCTAACTAATTAATGCAAAATATCTTTCCACATTAAGAGGTAGCAGATCTTAGAAGATTTTAGGGGATAGCAGATCTTGTTTTAAGTTAAAGGGATTTGATTTATTCTTTGAGTCTATATATTGTAAATATTTTACTGGAATTAGAGTAAGACAAACACATTTTCCACCTTTTTATATTAAATTTTCTTCAATCATTGCTTACCAATGTTTTTTTTTTCTCTTTTTTACTTCTCATGAAAGCATATATTTATTTGTGTTTAAGAAACTAATATGATGCTGTCATTTATTTATGTAGAAACTAATATGATGCTGTCATTTATTTATGTACTCATGTCTGAAAACCAAATGCAATGCAGAGTACTCAGTCTTACTCAATGCCACCACTTGACATCTATTTTAAATAACCAGCAGCAGACCAGCAATTTTGGAAACAGCAAAGGTGATTCCAATAAAAAGGCTTTAAAACCGAGGTACTTGACCGACCTTGAATATTTCATTTTCATACTTAATTGGTTTTGCATAAAAATGTAAAAAGAAGTATGGACATGTTCAAGGAAAGTTGTTAAACCAATTATATGTTTTTGCCCATTCTTGGACTCATATTTCTTGTGAGATCTATGTGCGAGAATATGTTCACATAAATGATTAGTTGCTGAAGTCCATATTCTTAAATAAGACACAAGACATGACAACATTATTGGTGGTCCAAATTTCTTTTCATACTTAATTGCTGATAAAAAGGCTTCAAAACAGAGTTACTTGACCTTGAATCTTTCATGTTAATACTTAGTTGGTTTTGGACAGAAAGGTAAAAAGAAGTATGACATGTTCAGGGAAAGTTCTTAAACCAAGGCAAATAAATGTTTTTGCCCACTGTTGGACTCACATTTCTTGTGACATCTATGGGCGAGAATATGTTCACATAAATGATTAGGCGCTGAAGTTCATATTCTAGAATAAGGCACAAGACATGACAACATTATTGGTGGTCAAAATTTCTGATTTTAATGTTCGTTCTGAGTTTCTAGGTCCAATTGGAAACCTCCTTCAAGCAAAGGTAATAGAAAAGATAGTAGAAAACGTTCTTACTCAGAAGATGATGAGTTGGATCCCATGGACCCAAGCTCTTATTCTGACGCTCCTCGTGGTGGCTGGTATGAAATGCATAAATTTTAGTATATGGTTCCTTCTCCTGATTTTTAAAACTGAAAAATTTATATCAAATTGATAAAAAATGTAACCCTAAAAATCTTTGAGGAATCATGTTTAATTTCAACCAATGCTGAATCTGCAGGGTTGTGGGCCTGAAAGGAGTGCAGCCAAGAGCAGCTGATACCACTGCTACGGTATGCTACCACTGCTGCTAGCTAAATCTACTTTGCTATGCGATCCATCTTAAGGCATGTGATGAACATGTTTGTGTAGTCCCGGTATAATAATGAGTCCAGGGATAGTCTGCCCTTCCTTAAACATGCCCTGGCAGACACATGATCTTCCCTTTACTCATGAAGCTGGGAATTCAATTCCTGGGACCTGTCCGCACCTGTGTCATCCTGATTTGTGGCTCCTGAGTATGCCTGTAAATAACCTTTCATGGGGGCTACTTGTCAAAAAGATCACTACATGGTTCAGCCCAATTTGAGTTGACTAGATTAGGTTCATGTGATGCTGTGCGGCTATGTCTGCTTTTAGGCTGGCTTTATGGCCCATTATCTCTTAAATATCAAGGAAGTTTCAGTGGCATCTTAAATGGTTAGTTCTGGCAGTTTCTTAGGTAGAGGTGGCAATTCGTGTTAGTGGGTCGTGTTCATGTCACGACATGATAAGCTAATCGTATCTTAAATTCAAACACAAACACAACTCACTTAATAAACGGGTTAACATAATACAATACGACACGTTTAACACGATTAATTTATAAATTAAATAAAAATCCTATACACCTCAACCCTAGCCTGTGAATTTCATATTGGGTTCGTGTCATGTTCATTATTGCCACCCATGTTCTTAGGTTATAGCTAAATAAGTTTTTTATGAGCTCATACCTAAAGAACATCCCCCTCCAGATGCCTTTTCTATATTTCCGAGTCCCGATGAACTTTGATTTGCTTCCATCTAGTATTTTTATATTTTGATGCTCTTTAACTAGAAACTCGATGCTGCCGGAATAGCCAATGTAGTATTATGACCCTTATCTCCCTTCTAGAAAGTAAATAAAGGCGGGAACCAAAGATGGTACCATTTGCAAAATTATTGTTCTTGATATTCTGCATGTGAGGTTAGAGAGGAAGTTTAACTTTTGGTGTAAATTATAGTTCTTGGTGAATTATATACTGTTGGAGATCATTCGATAGAGAATTTTCCATTATACTATTATCTGTTCAAATATAATACAGTTAGAGAGATAATGTAATTATGCTTAGGCCAAGAACAGAAGGGTACGCGATGGTTACCAAACACCTCGTGTTGTATGCTCTGATTACTGCTAGTTATATCTATCAGAATTTTTTATTACTTATCGTCCTTCGAATGGTTTTCTTTGGATTGTTTCAGGGTCCTCTGTTTCAACAGCGGCCATACCCATCACCTGGAGCTGTCTTGCGAAAGAATGCTGAAATTGCCTCAGGAAACAAGAAATCTAGTTCTCATTATGCTCCAATCTTCAAGAGAGGGGATGGGAGTGATGGGCTTGGTGATGCTGACTGAGGTTCTGATGAAACAAATGATTGGATTTAGCCCTTTAGGGAAATGGATGGTCGTTTTACAACTAGAACTAACAATGTAAGAGTCAGGAAACGGAGGAATTTTGGTTTCGTGGACCGATGCATATGATATGGGCGGTGCTCTAAGTTTTGCCTTAATCATGTTTCCTCATGGGCAGAATGGAGAACATATTTGACAGGCACACAGCTTATGACAGTTATGACAGTTATATATATATATATATATATATATATATATATATATATATATAGACAAAGGGATTGTCAGATGTGTTTATGTTCTTTTCTAAATTTTACGCAATTAGGTAATTTAGAGACAGTTAGAAATCAATTTCAAGGTTTTGCATGAATATTTGCGTTGTGACAACAAATGAAAAAAATGTTCTAGTTATAGATCGTTCAATATGTAATTTTTTTTTTCCAATTCATTTCTGATTTCTATTTTTTCTGTCTCAAAACAGCAAGTTCGCTTTTTATCTGTCTTTGAAAAATTGTTCACTTTCATGTTTATCGTATAATTATATGTGAATTTTGTTTTGGTATGTCTGTATTTAATGTGCCTTATTAAAACACCTGGATTATTATTTTTTTAGTTTTTCAATAACGTTCCTACTTAATATAGGGCTATATTAGATAAAATGTATAATTTTAACAATATTAAATAATTTTTTATAATGCGTATGAAAATGGAAGTGTGAAGTGTATCTTTTTTTTTATCACGGAGGTGTAATTTTTTTTTTCTTTAATTAACTTTGCTTAATATTATGAGATTATACTTTTTCGATTCTTGACTACAAAATTGGCTTTCCTTTCCTACCACGGTATCTGAAATCCAGGGCTAGATTTGTTTCCTATGTTTTATGAAGCCTAATTTACGCTCTATTATAAGTTTCTTTCCCCCTTGAGAAAAATATAAGTAAAAGAAATGAAGAAGGAAACTCTCATGCAGTGTACTAACTATTTTTTTTTTGTTTATTTTGAATAATATGCTTAAGTGGCCCCATATTTAATTTTGGGTAATTTTCTCCCGTCCCTTCTGAATTTATAAGATATCTCTAGAATAGTTTGGCTCTTGAATTTAATTTTATAACAGAAAAGTACCTAATTTTAGCATATTAATAATAGGAAATTGGCTTAAATTGAGATGCGAGTCAGGTTTTTTACGTGCATGGAAAGTCGTCTCACATGTTCAAAATCTGCCATAATTTTCTTTTATCAAACAAACCAATTCATTTAGCAAGTTTTCTTTATGGAGTATAAATATTTTTAAAATTGCAAAAAACTTCCACTTTATTTTTTTATTTATTATAAATGAAAGATATAAAAGAAATTTAATATTTTACACTTCAAATATTCATTTTTAAATATTTTTTTTATTTCATTTTAAAAATTAAAGGAGCATTTAATATATATTTTTTCACTTAATCATTAAATTTTGTTTAGATAAATTAGAATGAAAATCTTAGCAATAAATTATTTTTTAATTTATATGCAAAAACTAAAGACTCGGAAGGAGACAAAATACTCCGGTTGGCGCATTACGCTCCACGTGTATTTTAGGATAAATCACATTTGCTTTTCCTCTTCCATCTTCTCCTGGAAGTCTCTTTCTTAGGGTTTCCTCTTCCCACTGTGTGTTCTCTTTCTTGATGTAACACTATCCGTTCTCAGATCCACTCCTTCCTTTCCCAATTCCATTCTCCTCCAGGTAAAACTAAAATATTTCACTTCTTTGGCGGCGTCGATTATTCTCTTTTCCTAATTTGATTGCACTCTGATCTGTATTACATGCTCATAATCTTCATTTATTGATTTTTATTTTGTTGCAGATAGAGTTTGAGAATAAAAATAGTTGAAATTGGGTTATTTTTTGTTCTAGTTATTCTGGTTTAGAAGGGAAAATTAGGCAACGAGTCATTTTCTTAATCATGCCTATTATGTGTTTCGTTTTCTAAATTTATGTTTTTATAGAAGTTAAATCAAAAGATTCGTATCCAGCTGTATGATCCTTACAGATATCTGGATTTTTTTTAACTGCTAATTTCATGGTTGACTTTCATATTTGACCTTCAGTAATAGTTGGTTTCATTTTCCTGAAGGTTTATTTGACTGTTTTATTTTTTTTTTATGGTATTTACAGCTAGAATTTGCTAGGTTTGCTTGCTGATCTTCACGTTAACATAGTCACGCTTCCACTAGTCCCAATCTTTGCGTCCATATTCTCCAAGCTTTTCCCTAATTCCAACTCTTCTGGTGAAATTTTGTTAAGAAGGAGAAACTGCTTGCATATGCTTTAAATGTGGAACTAAGGAAAGCTACTCACTTTCTGTGTGGGATTTTTAGTTTTTCATTTTTTATTTAATTTTCCTCTGGTTATTATAAATTTATATTGCAATCTCAGTACTATTTGGGTCTTAAATCTTGATGAAGTGCTCCAAATATGATCAAGGGTGAGAAGCTAATTTTATTTGATTTTAAGGAAGAAAAGGCTCATTGAGGTTTTGAGTGGTTTGTTTTCGGAATGTTTAAATATAAGGTTGAAGAGCTTGTGTTAGTATTATTTGTAGTTTCATCGATGAAGAATTAATGTATTTTGCTGCCAAACTTGTAACCACTTATATATTGTTGATGTCTGAGACTTTGCTGAGCATGGGCTGTTTTAGGAAATGTGCAATCGTTTGTTTTTATGTTCTTTACAGAAAAGGTGGATCCACTGGTTGTTGACTTTTGAGTGCAATCTTACATGTTACAATCTCTCTCTCTCTCTCTCTCTCTCTCCCACTTATTATGGACCAAAATTCTTAGTTGATTCTTGGATCATGTTGTCATATAAACATTTGGTTAAAAAAGTGTGTTATGTGAAAGCGCACAGTCAGGTTTCTGTCTTTACCTCTTCAATACTCCTAAAAAGGCTGTCTGTGTTATTTGCTTTTGATAAATTTCTTCAGAGAATCTTGGGCATTGTTCTGGTTCATTGTGCTTTAGAAATATCATATCTACATCGTAAGAAGAGCTGGTTAACCTGCATTTTCTGCAATCCTGGATTATGAATCAATTGATAGTGAGCTGCAGTTTTTTACTTCATTTTTTTAATAAATCCAGGAAAATCAATCAATAGATGTGAAGATTTATTTATTTTCCTGTCATTTTTTTACTGACGGAGTAGATATTGTTCTTGAGAGAATCTTGGGCATTATTCTGGTTCATTATGCTTTAGATATGTCATATCTACATCACAAGAAGAGTTGGTATAACTTGCGTAATGTGAATTATGAATCAATTGATAGTGAGCTGGATTTTTCTTATTTAAATTTTTAATTACTCCAGGAAAATCAATTAATAGCTATACACATTTATTTATTTTTTCTGTCAAATTTTTTTAATTATTAACAAAAAGTATATATTGATACATTTCTTTGCAGATTGTTGATCAGTATGTTATCAATAACAGTTTGAAGCTTTACTTCTGGTAGCTAGAGTTGGGTCTAGCGTTTTTAGATTTTGTGGAGGGAAGAAAAGTGAGGATGTCAAGTGGCAGAAATACCCACTGGTGTTACAGGTGCAGACGGCCAGTTCGTCTGCGAGGGCATGATGCAGTTTGCCTCTATTGTAGTGGAGGATTTGTTCAAGAACTTGATGATATGGTGCAATTAAGTCCATTTGAATTTTTTGGATTGGACAGTGATGGTGGTCGTGACCAGAGGTTTGGACTTATGGAAGCATTATCAGCCTTTATGAGGCAGCAGTTGGCAGACAGAAGCCACAACACCAGAATTAGATCAGACTCAGTTCCTGACCATAGTCCAGGATTTGGTCCTCTGTTGATTTTTGGTGGCCAAATTCCATTTAGATTGTCTGGAGGTGGTGGGTTTGAAGCTCTTTTTGCGGGGACTCCAGGAATTGCTTTTACACGTGGCAATGCTGGTGATTTTTTTGTAGGCCCTGGACTGGACGAATTTTTTGAACAGCTTTCTGCTAATGATAGGCATGGGCCTCCCCCGGCATCAAGGTCATCAATTGACGCAATGCCGACTATTAAGATCACCCAGAGGCATCTTCGTTCTGATTCACATTGTCCTGTCTGCAAAGATAAGTTTGAGTTGGGAAGTGAAGCAAGGCAGATGCCATGTTATCACATATACCATTCAGATTGCATAGTCCCTTGGTTAGTTCAGCATAACTCATGCCCTGTTTGTCGACAGGAGCTATCACCACAAGGATCAAGTAGAAGCCATGGTCACCAAAGCTCAAGCTCTCGAAGCAGAAACAACTACAATGGAAGAGAGAATACCAGGGAAGGTAGACGGAATCCATTTTCGTATCTGTGGCCATTCCGCACTTCTAGTTCTAGCTCTAACCATGATGGGACTACTGGAAGCAGTTCACCAACTATACATGAAAATAACCACCATATGGGGTACTCAGGATGGCCATTTGACTAGAACTTTGATATTTTCTGAAAAATGGTATCGATTCTTGTATGTTCTGTGATTATAAATCAGCACCTCCCTTGGAGCAAGACTGCTTGGAATGAGTGGTTCGGAACTTTGAAGTGACACTTTCTTTTTTGGTTAACCTTTTCCTGCTTGTGCATAGAACTTTGAAGTGACACTTTCTTTTTTGGTTAACCTTTTCCTGCTTGTGCATACTTGACTAGCGCTTATGATCTGTAGGTTTGGTTGATGTTGATTTTTCATTTGGCGACCTCAACAGAATATGATGAGGACAATTTGTCATGTTCAGTCTTACAGTTGGTTTGGATTGTTGTGGAGAACCTAAATATGAGATTCAATGTATTTTAATATCATCTCTAGACGCTAATGAATGTTTCTTTTGAAGGTTAAAAGGAAAGAGTTTTATTTTAGGAGGGACAGCTGCGCGCACACAAATTGAAATAAATTAATGGAGAGCCCTAAAATAGAAATCAAGATCTAAACCTGTCAACTCCTGTGCTTAATTTGAAACGAATATTTTGTAATTTTTAAAAATTTTAGATACTAAAATTTTGAATTGAAATTTATAAACACATGAAAATCTAATGGAAAGTCTGATAACCTAATAGCGTTTCTTGTTAGATTTTCCTTGCCTAGTCCTATGTACACGCACGCCTCTTTGCATTTACATTATTACTTTTGATTTAATATTCATTTGGGAATATATATATATAGTCGCGGGTCCAAACTTGAAAGTTTGAGGGGATAAACTATAAAAAAACATAATTGAAAAGAAAAAAAGAAGATATTTATGACAAATGAGAAAACTATAAAAAGACTAAATAAGCTTTTTTTTTGGAGAGCTGGTAGCCACCACGAACTCCCTTCTGCCATTGTATATATATATATATATATATATATATATATATATATATATATATATATATATATATATATATATATATGTCACTCAAATACTTGAAATTAAGAACATTGTACTCTCGATGATATTAATTAAATTGCTAATAGCCTTCATTATTATCTACAGATTCTTTACCTTTTTTTTGGCATTCTATCATGTTTAAGTATAAATATTAAAAATAAAATTACGTCTCAATTTTTTTTGCCAAATGTTTTGCATTATTTTAAATTTATTTAACAAAAAAAATAAAATAGCACGGAATTTCACCATACTATTTTCTTGGATTTTCAAAAATTTTGAGTCTCTAAATTTAAGATAGTTTTGGCACTAGCTCAATAAAAAACGAGGAATCATTTTCATGTTCACAGCCAACATTGGGCACCAACATAGCATCGGCCCTATGCAACTAACGACAATTAGATCATCACAACATAGTGACTGTTCCTTATCTGTAATCCTTTTCGCTAATAACCACTTAAATAAGGAAATTTTCAAATTATGTGGTAGTTGCTCATCCCAAATTTGGCAGCAGACAAGTCTAGTGAACTTCACTTAATTGCATTAACATGCACATTCAGCATTTATATCATGACTAGCCATGGAACTAGATTCCATTTGCATAAATGTGTTTTTGTAGCAAAAAATATTTTATATCTATTCTGTTAGACTTTCAATTGTTTTTTCAAAAATGCCTACTTAAATGTTGTAATCATGAATGACTAAAATTTGCCTTAAGATGATTTTGTGCATCCGTCAATTAGACATCAAGGAAGCTCATTCAAACCAGCCCTTAAATGCTTTTGCTTTAATACAACTTCAATGAGCAATAGTGATAGTGAGAGGAAGATAGGATGAAGAAAGGAAGGTGTTTGGATCAGGCAGTCACTGACTCATTGATAATTGAAATTTTGACGTAACGTCTCTTTATCTCTTGTTTTAACCTAATACATTTGAGATGCCTTTCAAATAAAATGCACATAATTCATTTATTAAGAATCTGACTTGGAAAATGAAAAAATGCCCTCCGAACCTACTTTGTAAATTAATAAACTAATAGCAAATTTATTTGTACAAGCATTCTTACAAAATTTAGAAGGACAAGAAAACGGCTCAATGGTGTCCCAAATAAAAATTATATGAAGTCTGAATCATATTTCTAGTTCTTAATTCTTGAAATTTACAATCTCCAGCTCCAATTTGTCTGCATGAACAATTCTCCTATATAATCTCAGTTACGAAAATCTGTTTGTTACCAAAGGTTAAGGAAGTTTCAGTAAGCAATTGTACGTGTCCTATAGCCTATTTACCAAGTAACTTGAAGAATGAAAGTCAGTGGCTTTTCAAAACACAAAAATATTTTCTGAATAGCTTTAGTTTTGAGAATCCTAGTCTTCAGGGGACAACCTGGTTACTAAAACTTGGATTCCAATTAGAGGTCTAAAGCTCACATCAGTGGGAATCAAGAGGGTTGTTGAATATTGAGGGATATTTCTGTCATTTTAATGATAACAAATAAAATAGTAATAATGTATTTAACAATGTTTGTGTTCTAAGTGTGTTAAACAGGATACACTTTGATTAGAACATTAAGCAAGATTGAAAACATCATTTGAAGATAAAAATCAAAGAAATAGCAAAGTCACGCCCGTGAATATAGCTGAATGCCAACTTTTCACCATTCAAAGTTCACGACCATGAAGGATCAACCAAACCGTGAATGATCAAACAAGTCACGCCCATAACCTAACATGTCCAATTCTTCCAGAGAGCTTCACGACTGAGTCACCATTTGGACCACGACTTGGAAGAATATTCACGCCCATGAACATGCTCGTGATCAAACACTTCCAATTTTTTCATAGAGCTTCACAACTAGAGTTACCACTTGGATCACGGCTTGGAAGAATATTCACGTCTGTGACACATATAGTCACGCCCATGAACGAAGATATAGAAACATGTCAGATGCGAATTAAGAGTTGGTTCAACGGCTATTTTCGCAATAAATGCACCCAAACGACTATAATTCACAAAGTAAATATAAATGAAAGTCATTTATAAATTCCAACAAGTAGAATAACAAGTAGAACAAGAAGAACACAATTATTTTAAATCTTTAATCTTGTTGTAGCCTTATACATTAATTATTTCTCAACATAACTCTATTATTTATGAAAACCTAATTGCTCATAATTTCTGAGTATTGTAGGTTGATGAGTGTTTTCATACTCAAAAGTGAGTTTAGATATATTGGGTTAAAAATAAAACATTTGTAAGTGTTTATTGTGTGAGCCATAAAACACAATGAATTTGTTATTGTGTGAGCCATAAAACACAAATAATTGTTTTTTGTGTGAGCCATTGAAAAATGTAAGAGAATTTCTGGGTTAGGTGTTAGCTATTGAGAGAAACAACATAGTTGAGAGTAAGTTTAAAAAACTCCATTGTAATAGTTAGTGTGTTAGTGAAACACCTAATCAAGATTGTGGAGAGGAATAAGGTTTGTTAATACCTAAACCTCTATAAATTTTATGTGTGATATCTCTTATTTCTTCCTCTATTTTATTTATTCTGCACTTTCAATTAAGTAAATTTTTATTTTCTAACCAATTCAATCTCTTTCTTGGTTCATTGTCCGGGTAACACGGGCATCAGAGACTTGTGCCATGGAAAAGACTCTCTCTATTGCATAGGCAAGCCACTGAACAACAAAAGGCCAAGAGTACATCCATCATACCCTCTTTTATGGTATGATTAATATATCCCAAAAAGAAAAAACACACTTAAGACACAACAGACAGAAAGTGTGCAGTAACTAAATTTTGTTTTCTTAAATTATCATGGAATGATGAGAGGTTTCTTTAAAAAATTAGACATACAAATTTTGTAAGAACCTCTTTGTGAGCTTTGAAAGAGAAAATAACATTCCAAACTAAAGCAATAACATTGGCATCAAAAACCTGAAACAAGTTGGGCATTAAAAAGCAATAGAGTGAAATCATTTAAAAACGTATATATGAATGTAAACATGAAAATACAATAGCACTATCATCTATAAAAATGCAGTACACATCAATTGTACCAATCATTAAAATGCTTGGTGTCATATCCGTTGATTTAGGTCTCGAGTCGCACGTGTCGCGAAATTGACGCATTTGACCGATTAGAGTCTAAATTCAGATTTTGAATGAAATTAACCAATTAATGATTAAATTATGTTGATATATGCCTAATTAATTGATTATAAAGCTTGAAGAAGTTGATTTACGGTAAAAGACTAAATTACAAAATCTGATAAGTTTTGGGGTCAAATTGCAATTTACCAAAATTTGGAGGATTAATGAGATAATTGTTATTTAAACATATGAAATTTGGACATTTAATTTGGGTTGGCCGGCCATAGCATTAAAGAAAAAGGATTAATGTTGATTAAGTTAAATATCAAAGATATGGTCAAATAGGTGAGTCCCATATAAAGACTTTTGGCCCCTTCTTATTCTCTTTATTTCTGCTCTCTTCTCACTCTTTTTTGCTCAGTCACGCTAGCCACACCCCTGAATCCTCCATAGCCCAACCTTAAAATCTAGAGAGAGAAATGAGGGGAAAAGAGCAAGACAAAGTGATTTCCATGATCTACAAGTCTTGAGGAAGCTTGGAAGAACAATAGAGAGGAAGAACAAGCAAGTTTAGTGGAGAGAGAAAATCTACAAGATTGTGATCAAGTGAAGAAAAGTGTAAAGGTAATAAGTTTTTCTTCTTCTCTTTCATCTTTTCTTAAGGAAGTTGGAGTTTTGAGCTCATTTTGAGCTTGATTATTGTTGCCCAGATAATACCCCTCAAGGTTCAACAATTATGTAGAGAGAGTTTAGGGTTTTGAGAAAGTAAAATGTTGATGATAATCTGTAATGTTATAGGAGTTCCAAGTCACAAGGAACAAACTCAAAGGAATAAAGACAAAGGGAAATCTACCTAGAAGAGTGAATGAGAAAGAGGTTTGTACATAATTTAATGCAATAGCCTATCTTTGTTTGAAATAATGCATGTTTTACATGTTAATTGATTATTTAAGTGCATTAATGATGACTATGGCATGAAACCATAGGTTAGAGATAAAGAATGAGATTTTTTGTGATTTGTTGAATTAAGTAATGTATGTTAGAGAATTTAATTATGATTAAGGCATTTATATGTATTAGGTCAATATGTTGAATAAAGGACTCCAGAAATACATGAGTTGTGTTTTTGTATGATTTGGTGTAATTAGAAATGAATAAGAAAAGTGAATATGCAGATTTCCTGCAGATAGTCATGGGCGTGACTTTGGGTCACGGGCGTGAACTTTCTAGTTCACAGGCGTGACTGAATTGTATCACGGTTGTGACTTCAGTGTGGAAATGACAAGATTCATTCCAGAAGCCTTCACAGTTTTGAATCACGGACGTGAACAAATTCATAGGCGTGAATGAGTAATCACGACCGTGAATGCTTTTGACATTATTCATTCCAGAAGCGTTCACGACTTTGAATTACGGGTGTGAACAAATTCACAGGCGTGAATTAGTAATCACGACCATGAATGATCTGTTTTTAATAAGTATGAATATAGTTAATTCATGAAGTATTCAGGTAAGTAAATGGAAAGATATTGCTTATCAAGTAAAATAAGAATGATAATATGTTGTGATATAAGAATGTTGAGATGTAAAATAAGAATGATAATATGTTTGAAATATGAGAATGTTGATATGTTTGAAAAACAAGAATGATGATATTTTGAAAAAGTAAAGATATATGAATAATGTGGAAATACAAACATGCCTATTACTCTAACTACAGACTATAAACAGGATAGATGACATGTCATTATGGGGGCGAACGGTACCATACTATATGAGATATTCCTCGATCAATGTGGCTTTAGCTCTGGGAGCGCCATTAATCTGAGATGCTTGGTCAATGTGACTTAAGCTCTAAGAGCGCCATTGACTTGAGAAGCTCTATCAAGCATATAAATTGAGGACAATGTGGCTTTAGCTCTGGGAGCACCCTTGGTCCGGTTGTTCATCTATGATGATATATTACTCGATCAATGTGGCTTTAGCTCTAGGAGCGCCATTGATTTGAAAAGCTCTATTAAGCCAGATAGTGGACATGGTGACTATAGCTCTGGGAGCGCTCCTGATCCATAACTCGTATCCAGTCAGTCCAAATTTTAGAGTGATGTGGGCAGGATAATGAAGTTAAGTTGAAAGATAAAAAAAAATCGATATGAGATTGATATGGAATACTGAAGAGATTAAAAGAGTAACTTATCATTAAAGATAAATGAAAATAACATTGTACATGTATGCATAATATTTATAATTGTATGAAATAGGGACATGATAATAGGAATAACATGAAAAGATTTTAATGCATAAAATGATACATGTTAATTCTTATTGCGTAACATAGTATATTGCTTTATTTATATACACCACTAAGTTTAGAGTTTTGCGTGAAAGTTTTCTTCCACACAAATATAGAAAGATAGCTGAAGGTGGTAAATAAAACAAGCGGTGATCCTATTTAAATTAAAGCAATTGATCTCGAAATAGTGGATCACAAACTTTTGAATTTTTGTATCTTGCTTTTCGTATTATATACTTATAAGTTTGTAAATTTATTTTCAAAGTTTGTTAAGTAATAATTTAAAATTTATAAATATTATCTTATGTAAATAAAATGTACATTATTTATTGTATGTATAAAAACAATGTATAGCAAATTCAAAAGAAAATATCGATTTAAAGAAGTAAGAAAATAGTGGTAGTGCTCCCTCATCTGAACACGTACTGTTTGGGTGAGGGGGTGTTACACTCGGATTGAGGCTAAGAGTGACCAACAAACTTCAATGAAACAAGCCTAGAGATTTTGTTACATATCATGTCCACTTGTGATACCGATTATGGATACATTAGGTCTCACAACACTGGCCAATTAGTTATTTCTAGCTTAGCTTTCTTAGTGCTGACATTCACAACAAATCTGAGGATATTGAATGATATAAGTAGTGGTAGTTTACACATAACTTTAAGGAAATGGTCTGCAGTAACAGAACCAATGAAGGGTTAAAAACATCTTTGAGATGTATTGCCTTTGTGTAGAAAACAAGAAATTGCTTCAAATCCTCTCACTATTTTAGATTTCTATGAGGAATGAAACAGGACATCAAGCAAGAGGAATTGCTTCTCTCTGGATTAGCTAGAGCTTCCAAATTTTGGGATATGGGGCAATCCTTTACTGATCTTTGTAAATCAGCATCTGGCTTTGTATAAAAGTTGCCAACTCAATAGTCAGCGTCCTTCACCAATTTGTACAAATGTTTCAGTATGCTTATGCATAATGAAACATTCACATATAGATTTTCCACCTGAAAAATTTCTGGGTTAAAATTAAATCAAATTTGGTTTCAGACTGTCACAACCCCTATATTATGGATCTCAGAATACATTATGCCAAGTATGATTTAAAAACAAATACATTATTTAGTTCAGACCAGAAATTGCTGGGGAACAAATCGGAAATTGAGAAATTGAAAGGGTATCCACAGTTGCCGGTTTGCAAGGACAGCAGAAAACCACTCCTACATATGTGGCAGCTGATATAAGAGAGAAATAGTGATAAACAAATCTTCTTACCCAACTGCTTTCAAAGGATACGGAAAAAATAAAAGCAATAGAAAAAGTAAGGTTATACAAATATGGAAAAAGTAGAAGCAATAGAAAAAGTAAGGTATTTCACACTACCTGTTGAAGTTTGGGTACAACTTGCTCTGCCCTTCCTTCTAGGGTCACCAATGTAGACAAGAAAACTCCTATGAATATAGGAGAAAAAAGGAACTGCAATTTGATTAAACCACATTCAATTCATAGGGCAGCTGTAATAGGGTATATCAACTATTTAGACATGCAAATTGTAAGGATCAAATCCGAAAAATTTAACATTCAACTGATCAAGTAGAAGGCGCAAAAATGCCCCTGATGGTCCAGGCAATGTTACCAGTCTACTCAAATACAGATACCTAAGAAAAATCAAGTAGAGCCAACAAAAATCAAGGAAGGGATTTATAAATGCAGGAGTTTTTTCTTAAGCACATTGTGATTAGTAGTATCATAGGCATATACACCAAAATTACAACCAACACAGGAAACAAATTGAGAAAGGTGTAAAGAAGAGATAAGTAACACTAAAAATAAGTAGACAACAATTGGATCAATTACAAATCACACGCACACGCGCACAAAAGAGGTTCAGATCTGAAGGAAAAAAACTTGAGAAGTTTGGCTTAGGCTGAGTTATTAAAATATCATTATTTTAACGTTCAATTTTTACTCCTTTTCAAAAATATTTTCTTTCTTCTGCAATTACCCTAAGGGATCTCCTGTTTACCCCTTTGTACTAAAATTGGTTAAAACTCTTCACTCTTGATAAACTACCTACAGTGAAATTGAAAAGAGAACAACAAAATATGGATAATAAAAGCATTACCAGATATGCAATGTTGGACACACCGGTAGCATTCCCAAGTAAAGAGAAACATCCTTTTTAGGTCTAGAGATGGAACTTGGTCAATCACAAGCTGAAGCAAATAAATTGTCAAAATTTAGCAAAGTCATGCTTATAAATGTCCTCTTCATAAAGAGAACAAGCAGCCAGCAGATTTTTATTGACAACAAAGAAACAAGTGTCCTTAGCAGGTTCCTATCAAGCAACAAAAGCAAGAAGAAAGAAAAAAGAAAAAGCGAAGCATACAAGACCATATATATATATATATATATATATATATATATAGAATAGAATAGAATAGAATAGAACTGGCAAGGTTAGTTTAGTGTCTCCTTGATTCAAATGATACCTTTTGTGGTGCATCCCCAGCCTGAAAATTATTACAAGCACACTGTAGGTTTCAGCCACAAGAGGGGTTTATCTTCTATGAGTTGATAAGATGACCATGTTTAGAAATTCAGCAGGTTCCTCAAAATCACCCAAACAACTAATTAATTTCATTACATGCAAAGTAATTATTATATATGCAATCAGATAAATACAGAAATAGAAATAAGCATGAATCAATAAAAATAGATGCATGCATATATTAATTAATGCACGAATCAAAACATCAAGGAAACCCCAACAAATATATATTAAAGAGAAGGAAATATTTTATTTGATAGTATCCATCACTCACAACCAAGGAAAAATCTACCTGGCAGACCAAATTCCCAGTAAAAGTCAAGAGCAGAAGTCAGAGCTTTTGTCATCACAGGATACTTGGCAAGAAAAGTCAAACACCTGTAATAGCATGCATGTTAAAACCAAATAATCTTTCATTTCAATCTCTGATATTTATAAAAAGAGAAGCACGACGAGCACACCATATTCATTCCAAAACCTCCACCCCACCCCCCCAAACACAAGAAAGAGACAATCAATTGCCCCTCTTTTCAACTAGCTCAAACTATATTTATCGAAATGAATAAGAGTAACAACTGCAAGTATATTAACGAAAAAAAATTAACAGTTATAAAAAGAAAAGCACGACGAGCACACCATATTCCTTCCAAAACCTCCACCCCACCCCCCCAAACACAAGAAAGAGACAATCAATTGCCCCTCTTTTCAACTAGCTCAAACTATATTTATCGAAATGACTAAGAGTAACAACAGCAAGTATATTAACGAAAAAAAATTAACAGGAAAATGGAGAATTCTAAAAATGTTAGCCCTATAAATAATCTGACAGTAAAGTAACATAATCATGACCATAATTGATAAATCTGTGGTACAACAGATATAGAGTATGTACCCTAGCATATGTCTAAACTAGGAGGAGTCAACATACATCTCAAGACCACTGAGACAAACAGACCACATTTTGAATAAGACTTCAAATAAAAAATCTTAAAGATTTAATGAGTAAATTCAATTATGATTAATCAAGTTTAAGATTTTGTCTTAGAAGTAACTGAATTATTTTAAATTGAAGTTACATATTATGAATTTGCATCACATTACTTTCCCACAAGGCCATCAAGTTTTCAGCCATTTCATTTTTTTTCAATTCCATAACAGAAAATAAGCAGGATGAACAGGGGCAAGGGCATTAAGTTTTCATCCTTCGAACATTGGCCTGACTGTTACATCCTCAGAGAGAAGTTCCTAGTCTTCATTAAGGATCATGTACATCCATGCAATCATAATATAAATCAAACAAAATTTGAGTAGGTTAAAAATCAAAACTGAATAGCAATTGTATCCATAGCCAAGTATATCACAATTAAAATAAAATAAAGGATTACTATTCTTAACTTTGCTACAAACTAAAATCATTCTAATTGAAAACTGAAGTTAGAAGTGTAATCCGGGCACCAACACACGAAATTTGAAGTCCCTAAAAATGTGAAATAAGCCACTAGAAATTGATTTTCCCCAAAAGAGACTTTGCTGCAATTATGCTAGAGAACAATAATACTACATTATATCACCAACTGAAAAAAGCAAAAAAAAAAATGGTAATAAATAATAAAGAAAGAAAGAAAAATGAAACCTTGTCAAGAATTTAGAACAAAATGTACGTCATATGCTAGAAGTGAGAGTTGGTTACCAGAAAGGAGAAAAATGAAACCTTGTCAAGAATTTATAACAAAATGCACGTCATATGCTACAAGTGAGAGTAGGCTACCATGAAAGGAAGGACCCGTTACTTCCACCAGAATGACCATGACCATCACCACCGTATTCACCTCCGCCACCAGAACTCCCATTGCCAGATCCACCGAGTCTGCCAGCACCACCTGAGCCTCCTTTAGAGACCGCGAAAACACAAAAAAAGTATCAAAATTCAGTTGCCATCCCAATTTGGAACAACCGAAATCTTTGAGGCTGACCCGGTGGCCAGAATTTAGGGGATAGGAATTGGTATTGCAGGAAGAAGTCCTGAAAGCAGTCAACTGATCAGGGTTTAAGGAGAGTTTTTTTTTACCAAAGTGCGAAATGGGTCTGGAAGAAAAGTGTAGAAAACGGTATACAAGACGGAATTTGCAGATGAGAGAAATACTAAAATGGGTCGGTTACTATATCAAATTTATTTTCAATCCATTACACTATTTTCTATACCATAAATAATATTTTATATATATTTTTATTTTATTTTATTTTATTTATTTATTTCATAATATTTAATTATTTTATACAATAAATTCTAATATTTTTTTACATATTCATCCAATATAATAAAATTTTATTTAAATATAATAAAAATATTTAACTTTAAAAAAAACAATGGCAGTGGAGTTTTAGTTCAAATCCTTTTTCTTTCATCTCCTATTCTTCCACCATGGAAAAAAACCCCCTTCTTTTTTTTTTTCCATTCTTTTTACAACTTCCAGCCGAGAAAGAAATTTTTTTTAACAGAAATGACGTTGCTATAGTGTCACACCAAATACGGCGCGGTATTGTTGTCAACACTATTTTTTGCGTTAAAATAGAGTTTGGTTGGAATTCATCATTCTTTATACCATTTTTGTCCTTTTTATTTTCTAAATCAAAATGGAGCAGCATTGGAGATGGCCTTAGGAGTTTTCAATTGCGAGAAAGGATATGCTAAATTCGTGTTTTGCTACTGTTATATAAATTCCATAAGAATTCTTGAAATTATTATAAGGCCGCTTTTGATTAATCGAGTCGAGTCGATATATTATCAAACTTGAGATTAACTTGATTAAAAAATTCGAAATTAGAACTAGACTCGGATTTAAGTGAGCTTTATTTTAAATTATTCGAAATTCGACTCAAAAAATATTCGAAGTACTCGAGTTCGACTCAACAAAATTTGAATCAACTAAAATATTCAATAAATAATATACTTGGTTCGACTCAACTTGCAATCCACTCGAGTTAACTCAACTCAATTAAACTCAAATATATTTAAATGCCGAGGGTATAAAAATAATTTAATAAATAATAAACAAATTATTGTATGTTTTTATATATCATACATTCATCATATGGATATATAAAGAAAGTTACATTCACTATATGACATGATTATGGATATACTATAATCAATCTCTTCAGCCAAAAAGAGATTGACTAGATCTTACCTAAGTATATGCATAAACAACCTAAAATAGAAATTAAATTCCTATTTCTAAGTCTTCTTATTTATGACACCACCTCATTTGCTTCTTGCTTCTTTGTATCTTAATTCTATCCTAATTTTATATAATCTAATTACATATTTCAAAGTATAGAAAACCTAAATTTACATTTGAGGGGAGTAAGATGAGAAGAGAAATACATGAGAAAGATAGAGAGGCAGAGATATACAAACCTTATTTACCTTAAAACAAAATAATTTCATGCATGTTCAATCACATTGGACCTAAAATTTATAATCATCCATCATGTCATTCCATATACCTCTAACATGCTGTAACGCCCACTAATTAGTCTAAGTTAGAATAAGTATGTGGTATATATCGGAAACACATGATAGATATCAAAATTTAAATAGAATGAATAAATGAATAAATTAGAAATTAAAATAAATTAAATTGATTGACATGATAAATTTGATTAAATTTGACAACATAATTATATTGTACTTTTGGTAAAAAAATTAAAGGGATTATATATAAGTAAATGTGTAATAATAATAATAATAATAATAATAATAATAATAATAATAATAATAATAATAATAATAATAAGTTTGAAAAAAGAAAAAAAAAAGAAAGACACAGCAAAAAAAAAAAAAGAAAGAAGAAGAAGAAAATCAAGAGAAAGGGGGGCTAAAGTCAATTAAGACTTCATTTGCCCCATTTTATCCTAACTTCTACACTCTTCTTCTTATCATCATCATCCATTTCCTTCCTCCCCATAACAGCTACAATTCTTCATGATCTCACTCAAGATTTGTATCAAAAGCACTCCAAATGAATCTTTTCTTGGTAAGTAATCTCTTTTCCATTGTTATTGTGTTACTTAGAGCTTTTAGGGGTATGTTACAGTAGTATAGTTTGCTTTATTTTTTATTACTTTATGAACCGAATTTGGAGAAGTGTCAAATATAAAAGTTGTTCATATATGTCTTTTTTATCTGTCTGCGAAATGTTATTGATTTAGTTTGAATATATGAAGAGAAATGACCATTTGAGTGAGACTGGTTCCTAGAAGAGTATCAACAAGATACTTCACGGTTTTTTCTTAATTTGATCATCTTAAGGACTGGATCTAAGGTAACTTAAAACATAAAAGTTGTGGACCTATGTGTGATACAGGTTTATGCCAAATTTAGTATAAATATCTCTTGTGTAAGTTGTGTTATAATAAAATTAACTATAGCTGTTCTACATACCTGTACAACTCCGGTAATTTCGTTTTCATATTTGACCCATTTTTAGATTGAATTAGCCAAATTTCTAAACATGAAAGTTTTATTTATATATCTTATCTAAGTTTCTGTGAAAGAATTACCTAAAAATTTTGTTTGTTTTGTGAGTTAGGACCTTAACAAGTGAACTGGTCAGGTTGTCATTCTATTCCGAAACCAGTTATAAATCCTCTAGTATTTGAGAACCTTAGAGGCAGAATCTAGACATATGGTAAACTTAAAAAATGTTCCAAATTAAACTTATCTAACTGTATAAATTTTTTTACAATAATTGAATATATATAGTGAATGATATAAATTTTTAAATATAGCACCTCAAAACTGCCTAAGGGCAGAAAACATAGTAATATTTAAAATTATACTAAAAATTGTGTTATGAGTCAAAAAATTCTGAAATTTTAGTATGCTATAGTCTTACATGTTAGATTTAATTAGAAATAATAATCATATAAATTGGATGAGTGTAGAAAAAGTTATAGAGCTAATAGTACTCAAAGGTCATATGACCGTTTAGGAGAAATTTTAGTTATTTATTTAAACTATAATAAAAATAAATATTTTAACAAGGTATCAATCAATTATATTTTATATTAGACCCTAAACAAGAGGAAGAGCAACAAAAAGACAAACTCCAAATTTTAGATTTTGAAAAAGCTCTATTGAGATTTGTACATATATGCATTTTAGTTTGCCTTATTGCATGCTTGTGTGTTAATTGAATAAGTTGCATATTTGAATAATGTATTAAAATATGTAAATATGAAATGGCTGACAAGAGATAAAATGACATGCTAGGAAATATAAATGAGGGAGAAAATAATATAGGTGGCATATAAAATATGATAAATAAGATGTTAAAGAATATATGTATATATATATATATATATATATATGGTTGTTGTGATAAAAGGTTTGTAAAACCTACATATGAACATTGAATTATTGATAAAATGTTGTGACATTATCATAACATGCGACTTAGGTTAATTGAGTGCTTAATTAATGAAATTTCGTGTTAATGCATGTATAGACATATGGATGAATAATTGATTGATAAAATGTAGAAAATTTTGGTTTAAGATTGTAAATGTGTGTTAAGGGGTGCGAATGTAGAATATGTAACATAATATATTTTTCAATATAGATTAGTATATGAGTGATTAAAAATATGATAATTATTAATGGTAATTATTGAATAATTATGACAATAAAGAGTAAAGTTAGAAAGTCATGTATGACATATGCATTTGATATGAAAAGAGAGGTTATATGGCATACTTGGACTCATAAAGATATTATAAATTTTGGTTATATATTAAAAGATTTGTTGGCTTTGATTGTATGAAAAACTAATTAAAGTATGTCAATATTACTTAAATGGTTATATATAATGAAATATCATATGATTATATGATTTTAAAGTTTTATAATCATATTTCATTATAAATGTAAAGGGAACATTGATTCCAACAAATTAATATATAAAGAAAATAAATAAGTAATAACCTTAATTGCTCAGTTCTCAACCTGTGGACTAGGGATAGATGGTGCACCAGTGCTGGGGCATTATGGTGCCGATATTGATATAGTTTAGGAACAAAGTGGTGATAGCTCCGAGAGCACCCATGTCCTAATTGTACACAAATGATGTGATTATACTTGGTCATGAGGCTTAAGCTCCGCAAATGCTTTTGACTTGAGACTATAGTGAGTAGGGTGCTTAAGCTCCACGAGCAGCCCTACTACACACCCTATATCCAGATAAACCGGAAATGAGATTTGGGCTATTTATATTCAAATATTATATATAAATTAATTAAAAGACATACATGTACACATTGAGAGATAAATGTGTGAGATAATATGAATTATAAATATTTATTAAGGTAAGTTAAATTTATAAGTGAGTTATATATATATATATATTATCAATGAATTTGGTAATATTGTATAGTCATGTGTTTGTTCCTATATAATATATGTTGGATTATTGTGAATTATATTATGAATTATCTACTATGCAGTTTTGACAATTGTATGTTAAAACATTTAGGATTATATGGATTGAAATTTGAGTTAACTAAACTTAAATAATTTTAGGAAAATCAATTAATTAAAATGAGTTATGAAAATTAATTAAATTAAAATAATATGTAAAAAAATTATTTAAATTAAGTCTATATGTGAAAATTTAATAAATGATTTAAAGGACATGATAAGAAAGGTAATAAAATATGGAAACATGAGAGGAGGTAGAATGTAATATTTATATATTACATATGGTTGAATATATGAAATTCATGTCTTGATGCAAATATAATGATAATATAATGGAACATAAATTTTATTTTATTATAATATTTTTTAATTTTTATGCAATGATTTATTTAAATTATGTCATGATTTTTATGACTCATGTTTGTGTGACTGCATGAGAAAACTTAAATACATATATGTACCACTAAGCTAGAAATGGCTTAGCATGGATTTTTCCTGCTCAGGAACTAGAGCTTGCAAATAGTAAACTGTGAAGTTGATAAAGGAAGTACAAGCCTATAGTAGAGGAGACGCGTCAGAACTGGTTGAGGGTCGAATGCATGTTATTTTTGCATTTTGTTCATTATCATGCATATGGGTTGATAGACATGTCTTGTATATAGTTAAAAACATGTTTTGTATTTTGGTATTATATCCATATAGTTAGATGTGAGGTAAAAGTCATTAATTTTGATAATTGAATTTGTATGTATATTCGAATATTAAAAAATATCAATTAAGTTATAAAATGAAAATTTGAAAATGAGTTCAAATAAGTTCAAGTTGCAAAGTATATGTGAGGTTGATGTGAGGTATAGTTTATGCATATTTATCAATTAAAATAAAGTTTACATATTTCATACCACACATTGCATATTACATAATCATATTCATGTATAGATCACATATAAGCTAGGTTCTCCCTCTTTTGTCATCAGCAAAAAGTTGAAATATCAATAAGATGATTGTATTAATATTAAAGGAGAAGGATTACATTGAAATTAGAATGCATGAAGATAAAGTCCTATAATAGCAAAAATATTAATATAAGAAAACTAGGACTCTAGGTATGCTTCAAGCCTGACAAATTATCCGTAAGGTGTGCTACCTCCGCCTCGATGCTGTCCGTACAAGACTCCATAAAGTCTTTGAGGTTTTCCAACTTCTCATCGGTGGAAGCTTGTATCATGTCGATGCGTGGTGCTATAAGATCAACAACTTGTTGTGTCAAAGTAGATGTGGTAGAGGCCGATGATTAACCAATATGCTATGCTACCGCCAGTGTCGATGTCTCATCATTGGCTCACTTCCGTTGCTAGATAGACTGGAGGCCAACTTTGAAAGCATTAGAGTCATTGTCCTCCCAAACAATTTCACCAACTAGAGTGGTGAAACGGTGGTAGGCATTTCCTTCATGGATTTTATGGATAGCTGCTCCCATCTTTATAAAAGATTCAACATCGAGTCGGTCTCGTGGAAGAGCTGGAATGAGAGTGTAGATGTGTTCGTCAAGTTTTAAATTACCTAGCTTAATAGCAAGGTGAGTCACATATCCGCCAATCAAAATATCTCCTAATGGCTTTGCTGCTATGGAAAGGAGGTGATTTGTGAACCATTGTGACAAGGCTATGGATAGTCCTCTTCGTGCCATTTTCAACAAAAAGAGCTCTGATTTTTTGATTGCCCCGTTGCTATCTCCTTGAGCAAATATACTATAGGTGAGAAATCTATGTATATACTTATGCACAGGAGGCCAAAGGTGGGTACTCTTTATCTTTTTCACATCCCAGTTGCATTTCGAGCCAAAATGTGTCCAAGCTGGAGGAGCATAGAATTCGACTTCACTCTCATTGAGGATGCCATCGGAAAGGAGTTTGAAAATGGTGCCAAATTTTGCTACAGTAAGGGTGCTAGGATGCTTGTATAGCTGGAATTTGACGGTTCTAGTGGGTGAAACCTACAATGTAACGGCTGAGCTCCGCCTTACTAGAGGATGAGAGCCCACCCGCCGTCTCACTGAGACTAACGGGCTGCCGGGGTCCATGGCCCAATACCCCCAACCCATCACTGTGCACCAGCCCGAGTCTCAGGCTCGCAACGACTGTTGCACAGTAGGTTGTTGGAGGTAGGGATCGAACCCTCAACCTCCCTTTAGCCTCAGTAAGAGACTACCAATTGTACCGAAATTTTTTTTTAGGAGGGGAAAATTGTAATACCCGATAATTTAGGCCACGGTCGCGGTTGACTGAAATCCGGTGTACCGAACCGATCGAGGTCTAAATTCGGACATGAAAGAAATAAATTAAAATAATAATAAGATGGGAGAAAAATATTTTGGATATTATTAATTGAGAATTTTGAAGTTTGGAATTAAAATTGAGAAAAAAATAATTTTTCGCTGAACGAAATTGGAAATTTCAGTGTTTTTGGCACAGATATTTTAAGAAGGCATAAAAATGGAATATTCTTTATCTAAGGAAAGGAATATTCTTTTGATTAAAATAAAGTAAGAGTGATTTAAATTAATGGACCAATAGGAAGCAAGATTAGTAACTAATCCTAACCACCCACCTAATCCAACTATAAAAAGTCAAATTTCCACTTTTTTAACCATTCTTCTTCTTCCTCACCTTAATTACACCCATTTCTCTCCCTTTTTCTCTCTTTGCCGTGAGCTTCTCCTCCTCCCTTGATGTTCTTTTTGTTCTCCAATTAAAGCAAAGATTAGATGAAAAAAAGTGGGATTAAGGCAAGATAATGAAGAAAGTGAAGTAAAGTGAGCAAAACCAAGGAAGAGGAAGGAAGAAAGGAAGAGCAAAAGAGAGAAAGAAGTTTTTAGCCATTTGGAAGATCTTCAAAGGTGAGTTTAGATTTTCCATCTCCTTACTTTCTTCTTCTCATTTCTTTGAGTTTGGGGTTAGTTGCCATTATAGCTAGTAAATTAGGGTTATTAGTATGTTAATGGTGATTAAGGGTGGATTAGTATGATTAGTGTTTGATTAGTGTAAAATTTGTTGTTAGGACAAAGAAGTGAACAAACTTTAAACCAAAATCAAAGGGGAAGTAAGGGCAAGGAAAAGGCTATCTAAGAGGAAGAGAAAAGTGAAGAAAAATAGAACTTTGAGGTATGTACATTTGGCAAAAATTCAATATAGAAAAGTATTGATTTTGATTTTGATTTTGTGATGTAGTGAATTTATGTATGAAATTCTGAACATTTGATTGAGTGATTAAATGATGCCATGAATGTGAAAATAAAGACTAGAAAATGAGGTTGATGCATGAAAATGGAAAATGTATGAATTATTTGATGTGCTGGAAAATTCGTCTTATGAATAGTGTCTAGTGTTTTGGTCATAACTTGAGTTCTGGATATCATTTTTGAGTGATTCTTGCTGGATTGGAAATTTAAGACATAGGGCTTGAACTTTCATTCAGACCATTAGACCTAAATATGCCTAGAATTAGGTGAAACATGGACTCAAACTTTGAACTAGAAATCTGTCCAGAAAAAAAATACTGGGCAGATTGCAGTGAACATAGGTTGGAAAACAATTCCTAACTTTTGCTAAGAAATTATTTTTAATGTGATTCCAGTTGGAAATTAAATATAAGAGATTTACCTACATTTTTCTAGTTGATCACTTATCCAAATTCCATCTAGAAATGGATGAAAAAGATATAGAAAGATAAGGCAGAAATCTGTCCAGTAAAATACTGGGCAGATTGCAGTGAACATAGGTTGGAAAACAATTCCTAACTTTTGCTACGAAATTCTTTTTAATGTGATTCCAGTTGGAAATTAAAGTTAAGACATTTACTTATATTTTGTTAGTTGATCACATGTCCAAATTCTATCTAAAAATAGACGAAAAATACAGAGCAATATAAGGCTGAAATGCTGTCCAGAATAGGACTGCTGGTAGAAATGTGTTAATTGTGGATTTATGTGTTAGAAAATGTATTGATTAAATTTTTCTTATAGTTATAATGATTAAATGAGCTAGTATGAGGTTGTAAAATATTGAATGAGAATTATTGCATTTATATGGAATTTATATTAATGTTTCCCTACATAATTTATGCAAATATGAATAAAGGTAACAAATGTAATTTAAGCCCTATAACATCTAGTCGAGAACTAGAAATTAGGATAAGTTGGCATGCCAATAAAAGGGTAGAAATGTAGGCACTAAAAATAATAGTGCTGAGTTAAAATTATGTAGGCACTAAAAATAATAGTGCTGAGTTGAAATTTACGTAGGCACTAAGAATTAGTGCTGAGTTCTAAATTTACGTAGGCACCAAAAAGGTGCTGAGTTGTTATTGAAAATGTAGGCGTTAATCGCCGAGTTATAAATAATTATGTGGGCGCCGAGTATACTGCTGGAGAGCAGAAACCCTATATCCAGTGTTTAGTTCCGGTCTAAGATGTCGTGGGCTATTAAATAAATAACAAAAAAAATGATGTGAAGTATGAAATTGATATTGTAAATTTTATATCTTGTATTGTTAAAATTTCAAGCATGCTTAATGAATAAAATGTCATAATTGATGAATTAAATATTTTTGCATGAAGAAAATAGTGTATTATTAATTGAATATTTGGCATGCTAAATAGATTAATTGTAGTTTCTAAAATTTCATTTTAGAATTATTATGTAATTATTAGATAGTTGCCAAACGTACCACTAAGCTAGTACACGCGCAGATAAATAGAAGTAGCTGTTCCGATAGGGCGACCGAAGAAGAGGGAACCCCAAGATCAGATTGCAGCAGTCTAGTTCTTTTTGTATGTTTTGAAAATGATGTTGTAAAAATTAAGTTTTAAGAATTTTGTTGATGTAAATTTGTGGCTTGTAATATTTATAAGTAATGGATTTGGTAATTATATATATCTAGAATTATTGTAGTTATATTTTTAAATATCATGGTTTAATGAATAAGTTATTTTGAATCACAATATTCCCATCACTAGATATATATTTAAATGGAAAAAAAATATGGTGATAAATATTCCGCTAATAATAAACTCAAAAATTGAAAAAAAAATATTTATACAAAATTGAGCGTTGGTTTTAAATTAAATGAGCTTAGTAGCACTTCCATATCCTATTAGCGATTAGTAGGGTAAGGGAGCGCTACATACAACTTGCCAAGGAACTCAAGAGTGGGTTCCCTTAGCATTGGACGATATATGTCCATGAGCTCTCTGAGATGACAAGTTTGTAATTGTTTAATTATGCTAGTTTCAAGACCAAGTGCCTTCATACAACTCCACTTGAAGGATCGTGATGAGAATAGAGGTCGTTTCTTGAGAACGACATAGCGTGGATGGCAATGGTCCAGAATGACATTGAGTAGGTAATCGGTGTGGTATTTCAGAGCATGTGATTTCTTCCTGGTGCCTTTTGAAGAATCAGATTCCATTTTGATAGCTTTGAACAAAGGAAAATAAGAAATTTGCAAAATAAAGGTTGAAACCCTTGAGAAAACTTGTGATTCTTTGAAGAAAAAGAGTTTTGAGAGGGTTTTATAGAGGGAAAAGTAAGTGCGGAGGCCAGAATTTGTGAGAAATAATGAATGGGAGTGTTAAATGAGAGAATTTGTAGAGATGGAAATGAGAAAAGACAAAAAAATTTTATTTTATAGTCGATAGCTTCACAACCGTGAATAACCAGTCACGGGTGTGAATCATCATGGTCATGAATTGTTGAAGGGGCGCTCTAGCCGTGAAGAAGAAGATGAATCGAGTCACGGTCGTGACATTAAACAGTCATGGGTGTAAAGAAGTCTTTTCATAGGAGTGACAAATATTGTCATGGGCGTGAATCTTAGTCTTCACTACTTCTACCCGTGAGGCAAGGCATGAAACAAAGTGTGAACGGTTTTGGAATTTTTTGTTGGCTTTGTTCACGATCGTGAATATATGTCACGGTCGTGAAGAAAGCTTTTCATGGGAGTGACAAATAGAGTATCAGGCGTGAAACTTAGTTTTCACTACTTTTACCTATGAAGCACGTCGTGAAGCAAGACGTAAAAGCTACTGGAACAGTTTGTGTCTTTGTTCATGACTATGAATATATGTCATGGGCATGGATCACCTCAAATATTCAAAAAATGAAACTAAATCTAAAACAATAGTAGAATATTTCTAAAAAGGTTCTATGCTTAAAACACATATTTCTATCATGTTAACTACTTCATACCATAAAATCAATCAAGTAATATGCATCATATGAAGGAATTAACATTCAAGGTTTACACTACATACAATTGGCATAAAAAATAATTAGGACAAAGCTGATCCATCAAGCATCAAACATACCAAGCTCTCTTCTTATAAAACAAAAACTTTATTCATTAAGAGGTTTGGTAAAAATATCTGTCAATTGATTATTTGTATCAAGAAATTCTAACACAACATCTCCATATTGAACATGATCCTAAGAAAATGATGTCTAATGTCAATATTCTTCTAAAGTGTTGAATGAGATTCTTAGATAGATTGATGGCACTAGTGTTGTCACATTTGATGGGTATATGGTCAAAACTATGACCATAATCCTTAAGTTATTGTCTCATCCATAAGATTTGAGTGCAATAACACCCTGCTGCCACATATTCTGCTTTAGCCGTAGATAAGACAACCGAAACTTGTTTCTTGCTAAACCAAGAAACTAGGCATTCACCAATAAAGTGACAAGTGCCTGAGGTACTCTTTCTATCCAAAAGACTACCGACATAATCTGCATTAGAATATCCTGTGATATGGAAAGATGAATTTCTAGGATACCATAAGCCTATATGTGATATGCCATGTAATTATTTTAAAATACTTTTTACAACATTCAAACGTGAGTCTTTAGGACATGATTGAAATCTAGCACATAAGCATATACTACACATTATATTGGGCCTAGAGACAGTAAGGTATAAAAGTGATCCGATCATACCTTTATAGAGCTTTTCATTTATGCTCTTCCCTTTTTCATCTTTGTCCAATTTTGTTGATGTGCTTATAGGAGTCTTAGCATTTTTGCATCCTTCCACTCCAATTTTCTTAATTAACTATTTGGTGTACTTGGATTGGTTGATGAATATGCCCTCGTTACTTTGCTTGATTTGTAGACCAAGGAAGAATTTAAGTTCGCCCATCATGCTCATTTCAAATTTCCTAGTCATACACTTAGCAAATTTTTGGCAAAACAGTTCATTATTAGACCCAAATATGATATCATCAACATAAATTTGAACAATTAAAATGTCATGCTTATGTTTTTTCATAAACAAGGTTGTATCAACATGTCCTTTTGAAAAATTATTTTCTAAAAGAAAAGAACTTAATCTTTCATACCAAGCTCTTGTAGCTTGTTTTAATCCATACAAGGCTTTTGAAAGTTTAAAAATATGATTAGGCAAATTATGACTGTCAAAACCCGGAATATTGAATCTTGAGGGGTATTTTCGTCATTTTGATGATAACAAATAAAATAGCAATATTGTATTTAACAATGTTTGTGTTCTAAGTGTGTAAAACAGGAGATACTATGACTAGAACATGAAGCAAGATTGAAAGACACCATTTGAAGATTAAAATCAAAGAAATAGCAAAGTCATGCGCGTGACTACATAAGTCACGCCCGTGAATGAAGCTTAGTGCCAACTCTCCAACATTCAAAGTTCACGGCCATGAAGAATCAAACCAACTGTGAATAATCAAGTAGTCACACTCGTGAAATATAGTCACGCCCGTGACCAAACATGTCAAATTCTTCCAGAGAGCTTCACGGCCAGAGTCACCACTTGGACCACGGCTTGGAAGAATATTCACGCTCACGAAAGTATTATTCATGCCCTTGATCAAACACTTCAAATTCTTCTAGAGAGCTTCACGACCATAGTCACCATTTGGACTACGGCTTGGAAGAACATTCATGACCGTGAGACGTATATTCATGCCCGTAAATGAGGAGAGAGAAACATGTCAGACGCTAGATTAAGAGTTAGTTCAATGGCTATCTTCACATTAAATGTACCCAAACAGCTATAATTCGCAAAGGAAATATAAATGGAAGTTATTTATGAATCCTAAAAGAAAAAAAAGAATAACAACTGTTGCCCAGATAATGAACCAAGAAGGGGGGGGGTTGAATTGGATATTAAAAATTCTTAACTTTGAAGTGCGGAATAAAAAGTTAAGTAGAGTAGGGATAAGAAGATATCACACAAGAAATTTATAGAGGTTCGGGTGTTAACAAACCCTACTCCTCTCCCCAATCTCAATTGGGAGTTTCACTAACACACTAAGTGTTACAATGGAGTTTTACAAGCTCACTCCCAACTATGGTGTTTCTATCAATGGATCACACCTAACTCAGAAATCCCTTGTGTTTTAATGGCTCACAGAATAAACCAATTCCTTGTGTTTTAATGGCTCACACAAATAACCCTTACTAGTATTCTACTCTTAACCCAATGTACACAAACTCACTTGAGTAGTAGATTACAAAGAGAAACACTCACAAATCTATAATGCTCAGTAATTATGAGCAAAAATATTTTTACAGAGAAATAATGTTTTGTTGAAAGTAATTAATGCACAAATTGGCTACAACAAGATTTTGATTCGAAGTAATTGCTATTCTTTTGTTCTGAATTCATAAATGACTTGCATTTATACTTTCTTGGAGAATTATAGCTGTTTGGATGCATTTAATGCGAAAATAGTCGTTGCACCAACTCTTAATTTTGCGTTTGACATGTTTCTCTTTCCTCATTCACGGTCGTGAATACTTATGTCACAGTCGTGAATGAACTCTAAGCCATGGTCCAAGTGGTGACTCTGACCGTGAAGCATTCTGGAAGGAATTGAAGTGTTTGATCATGGGTGTGACTTTATTCTTTCACGGGCGTGAATATCCTTCCAAGCCGTGGTCCAAGTGGTGACTCTGGCTGTGAAACTCTCTGGAGGAATTTGACATATTTTCTCACAGGCGTGACTATCTTTCACGGGTGTGACTGATATGATCATTCACGGTTGCTATGATTCTTTATGGTCGTGAACTTTAAATGTTGGATAGTTGGCGCTAAGCTACATCACGGGTGTGACATAAACAATCACGGGCGTGAACATGCTATTTCTTTATTTTTTGACTTTCAAAGTTAGTCTTCCATTCTTGCATCATATTTCATACCCTGTTCAAAAAACTTAGAACACAAGTATGTTAAATACATTATTGTTATTTTATTTGTTAGCATCAAAATGACGGAAATACCCCTTAAGGTTCAACAACAACAATTACTTTCTATCAATTCATCTTGTTATAGCCTTATGCATTAATTATTTCTCTCATCAAACCTCTATTTTTTGTATAAACCTGATTGCTCATAATTTATGAGTATTGTAGGTTGGTGAGTGTTTTCATTGTAATCAATTACTTAAGTGAGTTTGGGTATATTGGGCTAATAGTGAAACACTTGTAAGGGTTTATTGTGTGAGCCATAAAACATAAGAAATTGGTTTTTGTGTGAACCATTGAAAAATACAAGGGAAATTCTGGGTTATGTTTTAGCCATTAAGAGAAATACCATAGTTGGGAGTAAGCTTGTAAAACTCCATTATAACACTTAGTGTGTTAGTAAAATACCCAATCAAGATTGGGGAGAGGAGTAGGGTTTGTTAATATGCGAACCTCTATAAATGTTATGCATGATATCTCTCCTTCCATACTCTATTTATTTTATTCCGCACCTTAAAGTTAAGAAAATTTTATTTACTAACCAATTCAACCCCCTTCTTGGTTCATTGTTTGGGCAACACGGAGGTTGTTGTACATAAACTTCCTCTTCTATAAGACCATTTAAGAAAGCACTTTTGACATCTATTTGAAAAAGTTTAAAATTCATATGGCATGCAAATTCTAAAAGTATTCTTATGGCTTCTAGTCTAGCTACTGGAGCATAGGTTTCATCATAATCTATACCTTCTTCTTAATTATAACCCTTGGCAATAACCTAGCTTTATGCCTAGTAATTGAGCCTTGTTCATCTAACTTATTTCTAAACATCCATTGTAACACCACTTCTTATACATTTGAGTTCAACCTATCCCTATATCAAATAATCACACATAACATACTGGAAAGACAAAATACCCTGTTAACAATGGTAGTAAATTTTTTTTTTTCATATCCTGTAATATCATTCAATGACTTTGCAAGTCAACTTTGAGGCTTTCGCCACAATATGATATATCACATATATTAAAACATAAACTTTGCACATAAGTATTTATGAGTTGCTTTCATTTATAAATTTTTAAAACCCATTCCAAAATGACTATACATATTCAAACACGTAAATACAAAATACAGATGACATATTTTCATGCTTGTGTGGAATGCAAGGAGAGAGAGTGATAAGACTCGTTCGGTGACCTGTGCTTCATGTCTGCTATACGCTACTCAAAATGAGCTATCACTTTTCTTTACCTAAAAAATGATGCAAATTAATGAGTTGCGGCTCAATGAGAATAATCATCAAATGAGCTCTAAAGTACCAAACAACTAATAGTAATAAATCATAAATCCAATACATACCATGTATTCCATTCCATTCATCAGTATCATATAAGTATCAATAAAGTTAAAACATATAATCATTGCTCTTTACGTATGCAAATGTTGTAACATCCTCAACCTTCCCCACGTGCATATCCACATGTATTTCATTTGAACATATGCATCTCCCATATAATCCAATTGAACACGTGCATTTTATACATATTTTCTTAAAAACAAGTTCATGGCACGAACTAGCTACGTGTCCTAGTATTTGGCAATTGTATCGAGTCACACGTGTGTACTTATAACCTAAATGAGGATAACAAAACATTAGAAATAAATTGAATAAGGTGACTAAATTGAAGTAACTAAATGACTAGATTAAGATTAGTAAACATTTACATTGTTAATTTAGTTAAATCAGGCCAAATGATTAAGCTGTATTATTGTGTGAATTAGTGGAATTATAAATATATGTAAATAATAATAATAATATAGACAAAATAAAATGAAAATGAAAAAAAAAGAAAATAAAAGAAATGAGAAGAGAAAAGGGAAGAGAAAATAAAAGAGAAAAGAGAAGAGATGAAGAGAAAAAGATAAAAAGACAAAAACAAAAAGTTAGCTTTATCTTCCTCCCCCATTTCTGCCTCCTCACTTCAGGCCCATTTTCTTCTTCATCTTCCTCCATTCCAGAACTCAATTCTTCTTGTTTCACTTGGTTTTTGAGGCAAATTGAACCCTTTCAAGTTTGTTCTTGGTAAGTAATCAATTCTTATTGCTATAAGGTTGATTTGAGTTGCTAAGGTTCATTAATAGGCACCGAATTGCACCCAGATTTTGATATTAATATAAATTGATTCTGGAAAAGTTTAAAACCAACAGGTTGTTCCTTTATGTCTTATATTTATGGATATGTAAATATTTTTGCAAGATATGGTGTATATAATGAGATATCCTCTCTGTACTGAAACCGGTACGGATGTGAACCCTAAGTAAGTTATCCCCTGTGTTTGTTAGTTTTGAATATGATAAATCCATATGTGTTATGTAGCTTTATACCAAATTTCAGATTCATAGGGCTTTTAAATTTGGAGTTATGGTGAATAGAACCATGACTGTTCCATGACTTGAACTGCCAACTGAGTGCCCTAGGCAAATCTAGCAACTTGTTTGGCTAATTTGAGCTCCTTAGAGCAAGATTATGTAAATTATCAAAAAATTTGATAGTTATAGGTATATGGCTTAGCGAAACGTTTGTACTAATTTCAGCTTGATATGTTATGTATAGACTAAATTATGGCCTTTGGAAATCATACTGGTCTGGAAGCCAATTTTATTCTAAACCAGTGCAATATTTGTTATAATTTGAAGATCCTAGAGACATAATTGATAAAAGTTGTAAACATGAATAATGTTCCATTTGAACCCATATAATTGGCTGTAAAGTTTCATTAAAACAGGACTTATAGATTATAAGTTATGATAAACCAAAATGGGTACCCTGAAACTGCCTAAAGGCAGCAAACAGAACACACTTAGAAATTCCACCAAATATTGTACAATTATCCAATTGGTCTGAACTTTTGATATATTATATAATTATATGTTAGTTTTAATTAGGAATAAGAATCCGATTAATTGGTCAAGTATAGAAAATGTTATAGCCTAAAGAGTCCCATAAGGTCACACTGCCTCATAGGAAAAAATCTTAACTATTGATATGAACAATGCATGTTAATTTGTTTAAGCCACATTATGTCTCCCTAATCATAAGTTACTTGATTATATTTTCATATTAGGCTCGCAACATATTGGAGACCCACAAGGAGCAGATAGATAACAAGTAAGGGTCGGAATCAAAGGAGAACGGTGAGTCTAATTATCAATTGAATTCTTTAGTGCAAATGAATGTTGCTTGCTATGTGATTCATATGATTGTCATGATTTGTCCTTGATAATATGATGATGGGTAATTTGTGACATTTGTGGTACACATAAGTGGTATACTTGTGGTATATTTGAGGTATATGTTTGACATATGTGATATGTATATATAGTATATGTATAGTATATGCAAGGTATATGTGTGACATACGAGGTATATATGTGATAAAGATGCATTGGCTCATGAATGCTTAGCTACAAATGCATATGCATGTGGACTTAAAAAGCGTTGTGACTAATTAATCGATATTGTAAAGCAAAAGAAGAGGCCTATGGCCTAACAAATGTGCAAATGAAACAAATGATCTTGCTAGCTAGCAAATGCAAATGTTCACATGGCAAATGTTCACATGGAAACCCAGGGCAATGTCTGTTTAACTTGGTCACAACAAAATGAAATAATCAAAGCATTTGCATATGTAAGGAGTAAAGATTATATGTTTCAACTTTATTGATATTTATATGATACTGATGAATGGAATGAAATACATGCTATGTATTGGATTTGTGATTTATTATTACGTGTTGTTCGGTACTTTAGAGCTCATTTGATGGTTATTCTCACTGAGCTGCAACTCATCAATTTGCATAAATTTTCAGGTAAAGAAAATTGGTAGCTCATTTTGAGTAGTGTATAGAAGACATAAAGCACAGCCGAGCCTTATTACTTCTCTCTTTGCATACCACTCGAGCATAAAAATATGTCATCTGCATTTTGTTTTTACATGGTTGAATATGTATAGTTAGTTTGGAATGGGTTTTAAAAATGTATAAGCGAAAACAACTCGTAAATACTTATGTGTAAAGTTTATATTTTAATATATGTGATATATTGTATTGTGGCGAAAGCCTCAGTGTTGACTTGCAAAGTCATTGAATGATATTATAGTATATGAGACTTGCAGAGTCATTGCATGAGATTATAGGATATGAAAAAAAAATTTACTATCACTATTAACAGGATATTTTGTTTTTCTAGCATGCTATGTGTGATTATTTGATACAGAGATAGGTTATACTTAAATGTATAAGATATGGTGCTACATTTTTGGTATCAGAGTAGGGATAGGTTCCATAGGAACATGCATATGCATAAGAGTATGATAACATGTGCATCATATATGTTGAACATTATGTAGTGACATAATTTTATATATATTTTAGGGACATCATAAGACATTATTCACATTCACCAAGGAGGGAGAGGCCGGCCGAAATGCTTTTTCATAAGCTAGAGCTCCAGCACATGCATCACAGTCATCTAATGCAGAAGTACCTCATGAAAACCTAGAACAGGAAGTATATGGTCATGAAATGTACAAGGAAAGACGTTATGACAAGCTAAGGAAACATAGTGCAACTGATTTCAATGGCATAACAGACCCAGCAGAAGCTGAGACATAGCTGAAAAGGACACAGAGGGTATTGAATATGATGAGATGTACCCTAGATGAGAAATTTGATTATGCAATATCCTTGCTTCAAGGCAATGCTTATGAATGATGGGAGACAGTCCCCGACAGTGATGCACAACCACTGGTTCTGACATGGAATGATTTCCTCCTGGAATTTCAGAACAATTACATGCCTGAGGCATATAAAGATGCGAAGAGAAAGGAATTCCTATATCTAAAATAGGGGAACATGTCTGTTGTGGAGTATGAAGTACAATTCAATAAGTTTTCCCACTATGCCACCTTCATGGTCGCTTCTGAAAGAGACAAATGCAGGAAGTTTGAGGAGGGCCTCAAATATGAGATCAGAAACAGAATCACAACTACTGATCTTGACAGTTATGCTAGACTCAGAGCTGCTGCAATCAGAGCTGAACGGTTAATGAAAGAAGCTGGGGAGCAACAAATTAAAATGGCAGCACGTGAGTTCTTTGGTGAGTCTAGCAGAAGGTCGGGAAAAAGAGGTAGATATATGCCTACACAGTCTAGTAACAGAGGTGGATACTCAAGCTCTAGAGGTCGTGCTATGACTTTTTTTTACCCAGGCAGAGGGCAGAGCTAATATGTTGAACAGAGGCCCACATGTACTCATTATGGTAGACAACATACGGGTGAATATAGAAGGCTCACACGAGCAAGTTATTTTTGTGGATCGATGGAGCACATGTATAGAGATTGTCCAAATGAGCCAAACTAGCAGAGACTAGTAGAGGTAGAGGAGTATCTGAGACTACTGTTGAGGCACCGAGGGTTTTACCTACTAGTGGGACACATGGCAGAGGAAAAGGTAGGGGCAGGACTGGTACAATGGGCAGAGGAGTAACCAGATCTGAAAGTCAAAGTTCTAGGCCCCCTACTCAGGCCAGGGTGTTTGCCATGACTAGATAGGAGGTAGTTGATGCTCCCAAAGTAGTCACTGGTAATATTTATATTTCTGAAATATTAGCATATGCCTTGATTGACCCTGGTTCCACACATTCTTTTATATAATTGCATATAGCATCTAAACTGCATAAAAAATATAAGCCTCTGGGAATTGATATAAATGTGAGTACTCCACTGGGAACAGTAGTAGTTATGAATAATGTTTGTCGTGATTGCTTGATATTCATTGATAAAGCTAAGTTAATAGCTGATATGATTTTATTGCCAATATATGAATTTGATGTGTACTGGGAATGGACTGGTTAACTAGACATCATGCAATAGTGAATTGCTTTACTAAGGAAGTAATTTTGGAATCACCAAACCAGCCAAGGGTAGTATTTCTAGGTGAAAGGAAACTTGTGCCTACATGTCTAGTCTCGGCTATAAAGGCATTTCGAATGATCAAAGGGGGATGTGAGGCATATTTGGCATATGTGACTGATATTAGAACTACTGATAGCTTGCTTGCAAATATACCAGTGGTAAGGGAATTTTCAGATGTGTTCCCAGATGATCTACCTGGTTTACCACCAGATAGAGAGATAGAATTCACTATTGAACTAGTACCAGGAACAACACCAATATCAAGGTCACCCTACAGAATGGACCTAATTGAGTTGAAAGAACTGAAGGCCCAATTGCAGGAGTTACTTGACAAAGGGTATATTAGACCTAGTGTATCGCCATGGGGAGCTCCAGTATTATTTGTTAAAAAGAAAGATGGAACAATGAGATTGTGCATCGATTACAGGCAACTGAATAAAATGACAGTGAAGAACAAATATTCGTTGCCCAGAATATATGATCTATTTGACCAGTTACAAGGAGCCCAAATATTCTCCAAGATTGATTTGAAATCAGGCTATTACCAGCTGAAGGTAGCAGAAGCGGATGTTCCAAAGACTGCCTTTCGAACCAAGTATGGACATTATGAATTTTTAGTAATACCATTTGGGTTGACTAATGCTCCAGCTGCATTTATGACATTAATTAATAAGGTGTTTCAACCATATCTGGATAGGTTTGTGATAGTATTTATTGATGACATATTGGTATACTCAAGGAATAGGGGAGAATATGAACAACATTTAAAAATTGTGTTGCAAAGTTTGAGGGAGAAACAATTATATGCCAAATTGAGTAAATGCAAATTCTGGTTAGATCATTTGGTATTTCTTGGACATGTGGTGTTGCGTAAAGGCATAGAGGTTGACCCAAAGAAAATTGAGGCTATGGTAAATTGGGAAGCTCCTAAAAATATTTTTGAAATGCATAGTTTTCTGGGTTTGGCCGAATACTATCACATATTTGTTGATGGATTTTCATTAATTGCTAGCCCTTTGACTAAATTTTGAGAAAGAATGTGCCTTTCAACTGGACTCCAGAATGTCAGAGGAGTTTTGATGAACTAAAACACAGACTAACTTCACCACCAGTGTTAACTATCCCTATAGGTACAGGTGGGTTTACAGTATATAGTGATGCTTCTCACCAAGGCTTGGGATGTGTGTTAATGCAACATGGTAAGGTGATAACTTATGCATCTAGGCAACTGAGACCACATGAGATCTCATATCTAGTGCATGATTTAGAATTGGCTGCATTTGTAAATGCATTGAAGATTTGGAGGCATTATCTGTATGGTGAGACATTCCAAATCTTCACAGACCATAAAAGCTTGGGTTATTTGCTGACACAGAAAGAATTAAACATGAGGCAGAGATCGTGGTTAGAGCTATTGAAAGATTATGACTGTACAATTGAGTACCATCCAGGGAAAGCCAATATGGTAGTAGATGCATTGAGTAGGAAGGCTAGTAGCAGTGTAGCTCACTTGCAAGTATCCTCTTTTCCATATTTGATTCAATTACGATCTATGAATGTTGAATTAAATATACATGATGGAGGATCACTGATTGCTACTCTTCAAGTCAGACCTATACTAAAGGAGAGGATCAAAGAAACACAAAACAAAGATCCTTAATTATGTGAGAAAGTTGATATGATAAGGCAGGGAAATAGTACAAAGTTTCATTTGCAGAATGATACACTGATGTTAAAGTCATGCATATGTGTTCCAAGCACCGAGAACTTGCGTCAGGAAATAATGGAAGAGGCACTCAATGCACCTTATGCAATGCACCCAGGGATGACAAAGATGTATCACAGTTTAAAGCCTCATTACTGGTGGCCAAAAATGAAGAAAGAAATAGCAAAATATGTTTCCAAATGCTTGACATGTCAGCAGATTAAGATTGAACACCAAACACCAATTGGTAAGTTACATCCATTGCCAGTGCCAGAATGGAAATGAGAGAAAATAACAATGGATTTTGTCTATGGATTGCCAAGAACTCCACGGAAAAATGATGCAGTATGGGTAATTGTTGATAGATTAACCAAGTCATCACATTTTCTACCTATCAGATGGGGGTGTACACTCAAGAGTTTGGCAAAATTATATGTGAATGAGATAGTCAGATTGCATGGAATTCCAATGTCCATTGTGTCTAATAGAGATCCACGGTTTACTTTACGTTTTTGGGTGAGTTTACAAGATGCATTGGGAACAAAATTGAATTTCAGCACTGCATTCCACCCACAGACTGATGGACAATCAAAAAAAAACTATACAAACATTGGAAGAAATTCTTAGGGCATGTTCTATGGAATTCAAAGGTGTTTGGGATGAATATATAGCATTGAATAAATTTGCTTACAACAACCAGTATCATAGCAGTATCCAGATGGCACCATATGAAGCATTGTATGGCAGAAAGTGTCGAAGCCCTATCATATGGGATGACGAAGGTGCACGTACATTAGAAGGGCCAGAGATAGTACAAGATACAGTGGATAAAATCAAAATTGTCAAGAATAAGCTAAAGACAGGACAGGACAGACAGAACAGTTATGCTGATCAACATAGAAAGGAAATAGAATACGAGTTAGGTGAAAAGGTATTTCTACGAGTATCTCTATGGAAAGGGGTAATTCGATTTGGCAAGAAAGGTAAATTGAGCCCAAGATACATAGGACCTTATGAAATTCTTGAAAAGGTTGGTCCACTGGCATACAGATTGGCGTTACCACTAGAGATGACTCAGATTCATAATGTGTTTCATATGAGCTTGCTTAGAAGATACAGGTCAGATCCTACACATGTACTTAAAGATCAAGCCATTGAGATTGCAGAGGACATGAGTTATGTTGAGGAACCAGTGCAAATCAACGGATACAAGACTAAACAACTAAGAAACTGAGAAATACTTTTAGTTAAGGTATTATGGCATAACCATTTACAAGAAGAGGCAACATGGGAAATAGAAGAAAATATGAAAAAGCAATGTCCACATCTATTTCCAGGTGTTGAATTTGGAGGATGAAATTTTTAAAAGGAGGGGAGAATTGTAACATCCTCGACCTTCCACACATGTATATCCACATACATTTCATTTGAACATATGCATCTCCTATATAATCCAATTGAACACGTGCATTTCATACATATTTTCTTAGAAATAAGTTCATGACTCGCACTAGCTACGTGTCCTAGTATTTGGCAATTGTATCGAGTCACACGTGTGTACTTATAACCTAAATGAGGATAACAAAACATTAGAAATAAATTGAATAAGGTGACTAAATTAAAGTAAGCAAAATGATTAGACTAAGATTAGTAAACATTTACATTGTTAATTTAGTTAAATCGGGCCAAATGATTAAGCTATATTATTGTGTGAATTAGTGGAATTATAAATATATATAAATAATAATAATAATATAGATAAAATAAAATGAAAATTAAACAAAAGGAAAATAAAAGAAAGGAGAAGAGAAAAGAAAAGAGAAGAGAAAAGAAAAGAGAAAAGAGAAGAGAAAAGTGAAGAGATGAAGAGAAAAAGATTAAAAGACAAAAACAAAAAGTTAGCTTTATCTTCCTCCCCCATTTCTACCTCCTCACTTCAGCCCCGTTTTCTTCTTCATCTTCCTCCATTCCAGAACTCAATTATTCCTTGTTTCACTTGGTTTTTAAGGCAAATTGATCCATTGCAAGTTTGTTATTGGTAAGTAATCAATTCTTATTGCTATAAGGTTTATTTGAGTTGCTAAGGTTCATTAATAGGCACTGAATTGCACCCCGATTTTGATATTAATAGAAATTGATTTTGGAAAATTTTAAAACAACCATTTTGTTCCTTTATGTCTTATATTTATGGAAATGTATACATTTGTGCAAGACGTGGTATATATAATGAGATATCCTCTCTGTACTGAAACTGGTCCGGATGTGAACCCTAAGTAAGTTAGCCACTGTATTTGTTAGTTTTGAATATGATAAAGCCATTATTTGAAGTACTAAAAAATATAAAATTTGTATATATATGTGTTATGTATCTGTATACCAAATTTCAGATTCATAGGTCTTGTAAATGTTGAGTTATGGTGAATGGAACCATGACTATTCCATGACTTGAACTGCCAACTGAGTACCCTGGGCAAATCCAGCAACTTGTTTGGCTAATTTGACTCCTTAGAGAAATATTCTATAAATTATCAAAACTTGAAAGTTATAGGTATATGTCTTAGCTAAACGTATGTACTAATATCAGCTTGATATGTTATGTATAGACTAAGTTATGGCCTTTGGAAATCATACTGGTCCGGAAGCCAATTTTATTTTGGACCAGTGAAATATTTGTTATAATTTATAGCCCTTAGAAATATAATTGATAAAAGTTGTAAACATGAAAAATGTTCCATTTGAACCCATATAATTATCTATAAAGTTTCATTAAAATAGGACTTATAGATTATAAGTTATGATAAACCAAAGTGGGTACCCTGAAACTGCCTAAAGGCAAAAAATAAAACACATTTAGAAATTCCACGAAATATTGTACAATGATCCAATTGGTCTGAAATTTTTATATGTTATATAAGTATATGTTATTTTTAATTAGGAATAAGAATCAGATTAATTGGTCAAGTATAGAAAATGTTGTAGGCTAAACAGTCTCATACGGTCACACTGCCTTATAGGAAAAATCTTAACTATTGATATGAACAATGCATCTTAATTTGTTTAAGCCACATTAAGTCTCCCTAATCATAAGTTAATTGATTATATTTTCATATTAGGCTCGCAACATATTGGAGAACCACAAGGAGCAGATAGACAATAAGTAAGGGTCAGAATCAAAGGAGAACGGTGAGTCTAATTATCAATTGAATTCTTTAGTGCAAATGAATGTTGCTTGCTACGTGATTCATATGATTGTCATGATTTTTCCTTGATAATATGATGATGGGTAATTTGTGACATTTGTGGTACACATAAGTGGTATACTTGTGGTATATTTTAGGTATATGTTTGACATATGTGATATATATATATATAGTATATGTATAGTATATGCAAGGTATATGCGTGACATACGAGGTATATATGTGATAAAGATGCATTGGCTCATGAATGCTTAGTTACAAATGCATATGCATGTGGACTTAAAAAGCGTTGTGACTACTTAATCGATATTGTAAAGTAAAAGGAGAGGCCTATGGCCCAACAAATGTGCAAATGAAACAAATGATCAAGCTAGCTAGCAAATGCAAATGTTCACATGGCAAATGTTCACATGGAAACCCGGGGCAATGTCTGTTTAACTTGGTTATAACAAAATGAAATAAGCAAAACATTTTCATATGTAAGGAGTAATGATTATATGTTTCAACTTTATTGATATTTATATGATACTGATGAATGGAATGTAATACATGGTATGTATTGGATTTGTGATGTATTATTATGTGTTGTTCGGTACTTTAGAGCTCATTTGATGGTTATTCTCACTGAGCCACAACTCATCAATTTGCATCATTTTTCAGGTAAAGAAAAGTGATAGCTCATTTTGAGTAGCGTATAGAAGACATGGAGCACAGGTCACTGGCGGAGCCTCATCACTCTCTCTCCTTGCATACCACTCGAGCATGAAAATATGTCATCTGCATTTTGTATTTACATGGCTGAATATGTATAGTCAGTTTGGAATGGGTTTTAAAAATGTATAAACAAAAATAACTCGTAAATACTTATGTGTAAAGTTTATATTTTAATATATGTGATATATCGAATTGTGGTGAAAGCCTCAGTGTTGACTTGCATAGCATTGAATGATATTACAACATATGAGACTTGCAAAGTCATTGAATCAGATTAGAGGATATGAAAAAAAAAAATTTACTATCACTATTAACAGGATATTTTGTTTTTCCAGCATGCTATGTGTGATTATTTGATACAGAGATAGGTTATACTTAAATACATAAGATATGGTGTTACAAATGCTCTGCTTATTTCATTTTGTTGTGACCAAGTTAAACAGACATTGCCCCGGGTTTCCATGTGAACATTTGCATTTGCTAGCTAGCTCGATCATTTGTTTCATTTGCACATTTGTTGGGCCTTAGGCCTCTTCTTTTGCTTTACAACATCGATTAACTAGTCACATCACCTTTTAACTCCATATGTATATGCACTTGTACTTAAGCATTCATCAACCATTGCATCTTGTTACATATAACATACATATACCGCATATATGCCTCATATGCCACACATATACCTCGCATATACTATACATATACCATGTATATATATCACATATGTCAATTATATACCTCAAATATACCATAAGTATACCTCTTATGTGTACCAAAAATGTCACAAATTATCCATCATCATATTACCAGGGGCAAATCATGACAATCATATGAATCACATAACAAGCAACCTTCATATGCACTAAAGAATTCAATTGATAATTAGACTCACCTTTCTCCTTTGATTTCGATCCCTAACTTATTGTCTATCCTCTCCTTCTGGGTCTCCAATATGTTGTGAGCCTAATATGAAAATATAATCGATTAAATCATGAATAGGGAGTCTTAAAGTGACTTAAACAAATTAATATGCATAGTTCATATCAATAGCTAAGATTTTTCCTATGAGGTAGTGTGACCTTATGAGACCGATTAGCGTATAACTTTTTCTATAATTTACCAATTAATATGATTCTTATTCCTAACTAAAAATAACATATAATTATATAACATACTCAAATTTCAGAGAAATTGAAGCATTGTACAATTTTTGGTGGAATTTCTGAGTGTGTTCTGTTTTCTGCCCTTAGGCAGTTTCAGGGTACCAACTTTGGTTCATCATAACTTATAATATATAAGTCATATTTCAATGAAACTTTACAAAAACTTATATGTATTCAAATGGAACATGTTTCATGTTTACAACTTTTATTAATTATGCCTCTAAGGTCTTCAAATTATAAGAAATATTTTGCTAGTCCAAAGTAGAGTTGGCTTCCGGACCAGTATGAATTCCAAAGGCCATAACTTAGTCTATACATAAAATATTAAGCTGAAATTAGTACCCAAATTTAGATAAGAAATATAAATATAACTTTAATGTTTCGATAATTTATAGAATCAATCTCTAAGGAGCTCCAATTAGCCAAACAATAGTCTGGATCTGCTCAGGGTACTAAGCAGATAGTTCAAACCATGGAACAGTCATGGTTCTATTCACCATAAATCCAAATTTACAAGACATATGAACCTGAAATTTGGTATAAATATACATAACACATATATATACAACTTGTATTTTTTGAGATACTTCAAATAATAGCTTTATCATATTCAAAACTAACAAAAATAGTGGCTAACTCACTTAGGGTTCACATCCGAACCAGTTTCAGTAGAGAGAAAATTTCTCTTCCTATACACTAAACCTTGAAAAAAGGTTTACATATCCATAAATATAAGACATAAAGGAACAAAGTTTTTGTTTTAATCTTTTCTATAATCACTTTCTATTGATATCAAAATCAGGGTACAATTCAGTGCCTATCAATGAACTTTAGCAACTCAAATCAACCTTATAGCAATAAGAATTGATTACTTACCGAAAACGAACTTGCAAGGGGTAAATTTGCTGCAAAAACTAAGTGAAACAAGGAAGAATTGAAGGCTGGAATGGAGGAATATGAAGAAGAAAATGGGGCTGAAGTGAGGAGGCAGAAATGGGAGGAAGAAGATAAAGCCAATTTTTCTTTTTGTCCTTTTCCTTTTTGTTTCTTTTTCTCTTCTCTTTTCTCTTCTCTTTTCTCTTTTCTCTTCTCTTTTCTTTTATTTTTCTTTTGTTTCATTTTCATTTTATTATTATTATTATTATTATTATTATTATTATTATTATTATTATTATTATTATTATTATTATTATTATTATTATTTACACATATATATAATTCCACTATTCCACACGATAATACAACTTAATCATTTGGTCCAATTTAACTAAATTAACAATGTAAAATATTTACTAATCTTAATCTAGTTATTTTACTTACTTTAATTTAGTCACCTTATTCAATTTATTTCTAATACTTTGTTATCCTCATTTAGGTTATAAGTACACACGTGCGACTCGATACAATTACCAAATACTAGGACATGTAGCTAGTGCGTGTCATGAACTTATTTCTAAGAAAATTCGTATGAAATGTACGTGTTCAATTGAATTATATGGAAGATGCATATGTTCAAATGAAATGCATGTGGATATGCATGTGGGGAAGGTCGAGGATGTTACATCCATTTACTACCAATGATTTGATGGTCTTTGGGTCTAGGAACCAAGGTTCATACCTTACTTCTCTCGAATTGGTTAAGTTCCTCTTGCATAGAAATCACCCAACTTTTATCATTAAGAGCCACATCAATATTCTTGGGCTCAATTTGAGAGACAAAAGAAAGGTTAGAATCTATGAGTTGGAAATTAGATCTAGTACTTACACCCTTAGTAGGATCACCAATGATTTGTTCCTTAGGGTGATTCTTTATCATTTTCCATTCCTTTGGAAGCTCTTGGTTGTCTTGCTCTTGAGCTTGAGGTAGAGAGACATCTTGTTATTGTCTTTCTTGATCATCATCATCTTTCTCATGATCAAGATCAAGCTTCTCCATTGTTCCTACAATGTCATAAAAAACACTACCTTTCACAAGATCAAGCTTACTAGATTGATCAAAAACAACATGCATGGACTCTTCAACAACTAAAGGCCTTTTATTAAAGACTCTATAAGCTTTGCTAGTTGTAGAGTATCCTAAGAAGATACCTTCATCGGACTTAGAGGAAAATTTTCTAAGGTTGTCCTTGGTGTTTAATATAAAAAACTTGCATCCAAATACTCTAAAGTAAGATATCATAGGTTTTCTTCCATTCCATTGCTCAAAAGAAGTTTTTTTTAAAAGTGGTATTTTGAAAACTCGATTTGAAATATAACACGCAGTATTAGTGGCTTCGACCCAAAAGTAGGTTGGTAAACCATGCTCAATAGTTCGAGCCATTTCAATTAAAGTATGATTTTTTCTTTCTACTACCTCATTTTGTTGAGGTGTCCTAGGAGTTTAAAAATCATGTGAAATACCATATTCTAAACAAAAGTTTTCAAAATTTTCATTTTCAAATTATTTGCCATGAACGCTTCTTATCTTTGAAATAGAATAGCCTTTTTCATTTTGAATTCTTTTAGCAAAATTTTGGAAAGATTCAAAAGCATCACTCTTTTGAGCTAAGTAAATTACCCAAGTGAATCAAGAGTAATCATCAACAATGACAAAAGCATAGTGTTTACCTTCTATACTAGCAATTCTAGTAAGTCCAAAAAGATCTAAATGCAAAAGTTGTAGAGGTTTAAAAGTGCTTACTACATTTTTGGATTTGAAGGATGACTTGTGTTGTTTTCCTCTTTGGCAAATTTTGCATGTCTTATCCTTTTCAAATTTGACTTTTAGAAGTCCACTTACTTGCTTTCCTTTGCTAAGGCTTTGAATTAATTCCATGCTTGCATGACCAAGCCTTCTATGCTATAGCCAAGATTCATCACTAATAGTTATAAGACACTTAGACGAAAGGTTAGATATTTTGTGTAAGTTTATTATGTAAGTATTGACATCTTTGTCTCCCTTGAATATCTTGTTGCCCAGATATTGAGCCAAGAAGGGAGGGGGGTTGAATTGGAGATTAAAAAATTTAACTTTTAAGTGCGGAAATAAAAATTAAGTTTGGTAGGGATAGAAGAATATGACACAAGAATATTTATAGAGGTTCGGGTGTTAACAAACCCTACTCCTCTCCCCAATCTCAATTGGGAGTTTCACTAACACACTAAGTGTTAAAATGGAGTTTTACAAGCTCACTCCCAACTATGGTGTTTCTAACAATGGCTCACACCTAACCCAGAAATCCCTTGTGTTTTGATGGCTCACACAATAACCAATTTCTTGTATTTTACAGGCTCACACAAACAATATTTACCTTGTGTTTTAGAGGCTCACACAAATAACATTTCTTTGTGTTTTAGAGGCTCACACAAATAACCTTTCTTTGTGTTTTAGAGGCTCACACAACTAACCCTTACAAGTGTTCTACTCTTAACCTAGAAATACCCAAAACTCACTTGAGTAAACGATTACAGAGAGAAACACTTACAAATCTTTATTGCTCAATAAATGATGAGCAAAAATATTTTCACAAAGAATCAATGTTTGTTTTGAAAATATCAAATGCACAAAATGGCTTACAACAAGATTTGATTCAAAATATTTGCTATTCTTTTGTTCTCTTTTGTTCCCCTATTTTTCTGCATGCATAAATGACTTGCATTTATACTTCCATAACAAATTATAGCTGTTAAAATGCATTTAATATGAAACTAGCCATTGCACCAAACCTAATAATCGCACCTGACATATTTCTGTTTCATCTTTCACGGTCGTGACTAAGTGTGTCATGGTCGTGACTGTTCTTCCAAGCCATGACTTGAGTGGTGACCCTGGCCGTGAAGCATTCTGAAAGGTTTTAAAATATTTGTTCACGGGCGTGACATTTTATCTTCACGGGCGTGACAACCTTCCAAGCTGTGGTCCAAGTGGTGACTTTGGTCGTGAAGCTCTCTTGAAGAATTTGTCATGTCTTTTCACGGGCGTAACATTTCTTCACGGGCATGACTGAAATGTTCATTAACAGTTGCTATCTTTCTTCATGGTCGTGAACTTTAAATGTTGGTTTGTTGGCGCTAATGCTTCATCACAGGCGTGACACATAGGGTCACGAGCGTGAATATGCTACTTCTTCAATTTTATCTTTTTAAGATTAATCTTCCATTCTTCAATCTTGCTAACATATTCCATACCCTGTTCAATAGACTTAGAAAACAAGAATGTTAAATACATTATTGCTATTTTATTTGTTAGCATCAAAATGATGGAAATACCTCTCAAGGTTCAACAATCTCCCCCTTTTTGATGGTGACAAATAATCTAGCAATATGTGGTTTTGAGTAGTCTCCCCCTCAAAAGATGCTTAGGATAAAGAACGCTGAAGTGCAAGAATTGTAGACAATGATGAAGTGTAGCATCAAAATATACTTCCTAGTTTTAAGTATATGCTAGTTATATGCAAAGTATATCCAATGTATACCAAAATTTTCTTTAAAGCGTGAAGTATATTTAAGGTATATTCAGAGTATATCAAGTACATATTCATTCATGTAACTTGCATCAAGGTATATGCAAAGTATACTGAAGATATATTTAAGGTGTATAAAGCTCATTTGCATACTTTCATATTCATTTTGAATCAAATGTAAGTATTGCACTTATCTTGCTAGGTTCTCCATTTTGATTCAAAATTAAGTATTGCACTTATATTGTTTATTGCACGTATCTTTAAACAATATATTGCTAGGTTCTCCTCCTTTTGTCATCAACAAAAAGAATATCAAAAAGATAAATCATAATGGAAAACAAAGCAAATATATTAATTTAAGAAGAAAGGCAAATACAAAATTGATTAAAAATTCTGAAAGCAAAATAAAATTTCCTACAAACAATCTAGAAACAAGCATAACAAGGCTATCATAAAAATCTAGCCTAATATCTAGCCGGACATTCTATCGTTAAAACGAGCAACTTCCGCCTCGAGGCTGTCCATTCGAGACTCCATGAAGTCCTTAAGGTTCTCCAACCTCTCATCCATCGAAGCCTGCAACTGCTCAAACCGTGGTGCCAAGAGGTCAACCACTTGTTGAGCCAAATTTGGTGTGGAGGCAGAGGATTGTCCGATGTCCTGTTCAACCTCTGGAGGTGCCACCTCAACTTGAGCCCTCTTTTTCTGCTGAATTCCTTGGAGGCCAACTTTAAAGTCCTCTGAGTCATTTTCTTCTCAAATGATCTCACCAGCAGTGTTGGTGAAGCGGTAGTAGATATTGTTCTCAAACACAATTCGAACATCTGCTCCCATCTTGATGAAAGACTCGACGTCCAGTCGGTCTCGAGGATGCCCGGGATGAGGTTGTAGTGATGTGCATCCAGCTTTAAGTATCGGAGCTTCAAGGCAATGTAGGTCATGTACCCACCAATCAGAATGTCTCTGGAGGGTTTGGTGGCAATCGACAAGAGATGGTTTGCAAACCATCGAGATAGAGCCACTGTGAGGCCTCTTCGGGCCATCTCCAGGAGAAAAAGCTCAGACTTCAGGATTGTGCCATTGTTGTCTCCTTGGGCAAAGATGTTATAGGTCAGAAACCTATGAAAATACTTGTGCACTAGGGATCGGAGGTGAGTACTCTTCATCTTTTTGACGTCCCAGCTGCAATCAAGACCAAAGTGAGTCCATGCCTGAGTAGCATAGAACTCCACTTCACTGTCGTTCAGGATGCCATCAGAGGGAAGGTTGAATAAATCTCCAAATTCTATGGCAGAGAGGGTGTTCGGATGCTTGCATAATTGAAACTTCACCGGGCCAGTGAGAGATACTTGTAAAGTGCTCAGAAACTCTAAGATTGGCTCCCTCAGAGTTGGTTGATGGATATCAACAAATTCTTTCAAATAACAGGCCTGGAGTTGCTTTGTCATGGTTGTCTCGAGGCTGAGAGTACGAACTGTTTGCCACTCAAATGATCTTGAGGACATGAAAGGCCTTTTCTTGAGCACAGAGTATCTAGGATGACAATGCTCTGCAATGATGTTCATAAGGTAATCCGTGTACCTTCGTGGAGCATGAGATTTCTTCCTAGTACCCTTGGAGGAACCGGTTTCCATCTGGATTGAAGAAATAAACTTTTGAAGAGTGGAAAATTTTGACAGAAATTTTGAGGAAAACCCTAAGGAAATATGACTTCTGATGATGGAAGAGGTTTTGGAAGATATTTATAGATGAAATTTATGGCTAGGGGGCCGGAATCTTCAATATGTCGTTCAATGTTGATAAATGAGAGTAGTTGAGAGAAGTTGGAGAGGTGAAATGTGAAAAATAACGGCAGAATTGTTATATAGCCAACATCTTCACGGGCATGAAAAATATTGTCACGGGCATGAAGTGTCGTGTTCACGGTTTGCTGAAAAGATGTTCTACCCGTGAAGAAAGGCGTGAAATTGATCTCGGTCGTGACATTTGAAGCTCACAGGCCTAAATGATGAACTATCATGGTGGTGAAAAATGATTCGTGGGCGTGAAGTGTTGAATTTCACTACTTATGACTGTGAAAAAAAACGTGACACAAAGTGTGAACGCTTCTGTAAGTTTTTGGTGAAAATGTTCACGGTCGTGAAAAAGCGTCATGGGTGTGAACAAAGGGTTTCACGGGGGTGAATGAAGTCGTGAAACATAGTCTTCACTACTTGAAGTCATGAATCATGTCGTGAATCAAGTCATGAAAGCTACTGGTTCTTTTGGCGATTTAGTTCACGGTCGTGAACATATGTAACGGGCGTGAATTGCCTAAAATTCTCATTAAATAAAATTAAGTCTAAAAATAAGACTAAAGAATTTTTAAGAAGATTCTATCCCTTATAACATAAATTTCCATCAATTTAGCTACTTTATTTCTAGTAAGATGTGACAAAAATCAAAATTATCAATCAAGGTTAGACAATTTGGCAATCACAAAGTTAATCCATCAATCATACCAAGCTCTCTTCTTATGAAATTAAATCTTTCCTCATTTAGATACTTAGTGAAGATATCTGCCAATTGATTGTCTGTGCTTATAAATTCCAATACAGCATCTCCATATTGAACATGATCTCTAATAAAATGGTGTCTAATGTCAATATGCTTACTTCTAAAATGTTGAATGAGATTCTTTGATAGATATATAACACTTGTATTGTCACATCTAATAGGCATATGGTTCATACTATGACCATAATCCTTAAGTTGTTTCATCTAAAGGATTTGTGTACAACAACATCCTGCTGCTACATACTCCACTTCAGCGGTAGAAAGAGCAACTGAAACTTGTTTCTTGCTAAACCAAGAAACTAAGCACTCTCCAATAAAGTGACAAGTACCTGAAGTACTTTTTCTCTCTAAAGGACTTCCAGCATAATCAACATCTGAATATCCTATAATGTAAAAGGATGAATTTCTAGGATACCACAAACCTAGATGCAATGAGCCATGTAAATATCTTAGAATTCTTTTTACTGCATTTAAATGAGACTCTTTTGGACATGATTGAAATCATGCACATAAGCATACACTATACATTATATCGGGCCTAGAAGCAGTAAGATATAAAAGTGATCCGATCATACCTCTATAGAGCTTTTCATTAATGCTCTTACCCTTTTCATCGTTGTCCAATTTTGTTGATGTGCTCATTGGAGTCTTGGCATTCTTGCATCCTTCCATTCCAAATTTCTTAAGTAAATCTTTGGCATATTTGGATTGGTTGATGAATATGCCCTCATTGCCTTGTTTTATTTGTAGACCAAGGAAATATTTAAGCTCACCCATCATGTTCATTTCGAATTCCCTAGCAATTCATTAGTAGAAACAAATATGATATCATCAACATAAATTTGAATAATTAGAATATCATGCTTATGCTTTTTAATGAATAATGTAGTGTCAGCATTCCCCTTTGTAAAGTTATTTTCTAAAAGAAAAGAACTTAATCTTTCATACTAAGCTCTCGGGGCTTGTTTCAAACCATATAAAGCTTTTGAAAGTTTAAAAACATGATTCGGCAAATCATAGCTTTCAAAACCTGGTGGTTGTTCTACATAAACTTCTTCTTTTATATAACCATTTAAAAAGGCACTTTTTGCATCCATTTGAAAGAGTTTGAAATTCATGTGGCATGCATATGCTAAAAGTATTCTTATGGCTTCTAATCTACCTACAGGAGCATATGTCTCATCATAATCTATTCCTTCTTCCTGATTATATCCTTTTGCAACCAATCTAGCCTTATTCCTAATTATTGAACCTTGTTCATCTAGTTTATTTCTAAACACCCATTTGCTACCTATAATTTGATGATCCTTGGGTCTAGGTACTAAGGTCCATACCTTACTTCTCTCAAATTGGTTGAGTTCTTCTTGCATTGCAATCACCCAATTTTCATCATTAAGAGCCTCATCAACATTTTTAGGCTCAATTTGAGAAATAAAAGCAAGGTAAGAGGCTAAATATTTCAAATGAGATCTAGTACTTACTCCCCTAGTAGGATCACCAATGATTTGCTCTTTGGGGTGATCTTTTGTCAATCTCCATTCCTTTGGGAGCTCTTGCTTGTTTTCCTTTTGTGCTTGAGGTAGAGAATCATCTTGAGGTAGAGAATCATCTTGATATGGATCTTCTTGATCATTTTCTTCTTTTCCATTTTTAAGATCAAGTCTTTCCATGGTACCTACAATATCATCAAAAACACTACCTTGTCTACTAGATTCATTAAAAACAACATGCATAGATTCTTCAACAGTTAATGATTTGTTAAATACTTTATATGCTTTACTAGTTGTAGAGTATCCTAAAAGGATACCTTCATCAGATTTAGAGGCAAATTTTCCAAGGTTGTCCTTGGTATTCAATATGAAGCACTTGCATCCAAATACTCTAAAGTATGATATCGAGAGTTTTCTTCCATTCCATAGATCAAATGAGGTTTTGTTTAGAAGAGGTCTTTTGAAAACTTGATTTGAAATATAACAAGCAGTATTTGTGGCTTCTGCCCAAAAGTAAGTTCGTAAACCATACTCATTGAGCATTGTTCTGGCCATTTCAATTAAAGTTCGATTTTTCCTTTCAACTACCCCATTTTGTTGAGGTGTCATAGGAGATGAAAAATTATATGAAATGCCATGTTCAAGACAAAAACTTTCAAAGTTTTCATTTTCAAATTATTTGCCATGGTCACTTCTTATTTTTGAAATGCAATATCCTTTTTCATTTTGAACTCTTTTAGCAAAGCTTTTAAAATTTTCAAAAGCATCACTTTTTTGAGCTAAGAAAATTATTCAAGTGAATCTAGAGTAATCATCTATGATGACAAAGGCATAATGTTTACCTCATAAGCTTGCAATTCTAGTAGGTCCAAATAAATCTAATGCAGGAGTTGTAGAGGTTTTGAGGTACTTACTATGTTTTTGGATTTAAAGGATGACTTGTGTTGCTTTCCTCTTTGGCAAGGTTTGTTGGGTTTGAAGAATGAATCATATTCATAAACGCAGCGAAAAATAAAATTTTTCAAACCCAAAACAAAATATCATACTTGTACCATTTAAATTAATTTATATAAATGTAAATGTTAAAAAGTATACCTTGTAATTTTTATTTGTTCTTCAAATCTTCACTTTGTTGGGTTGTAAAAAACTACAACAATCCACACTAGGATGTTTCTAATGATAATCCATGCGATGAATGAAGAAGAAACTATCAAGAGAAATGGTTTGAAAAAATTCAAAGTGCTAGCTTTGAAAGTGTTATTGAGAGAATTTTTGTTGTCTTAAAAATATTTTTTTCACAAAAAATATTTTTATGTCTATTTTCTGCCATTTGATGTCTTTTCTATTTGAATCAAATTCCAAAATAAGATGAAAAGTCAAAAATGGAGAAAATGGAAACAAATGAATAGTAATTGGCCATAATTGGCCTAATTAAGGCCAAAAATAGTCGTTGGCCAACTGATGGGAAGCTGCAGGCGCGCTGGGTACCTCAAGTCTAAGAATACTTGCACCATTGCTATCCTTGAGTACATGTTAGAACGTATTTGATTCCATTAGCGATCGCAAATTCACACTTGTCATGATGATGATTCTAGTAACCTAGATGTAAAATAGAACATGTTAGAATGTATTTAAAATGCATGTTTTTTAGGTCATTAATAAATCGTATTATGGCTCCCACTATTTTATTGTGAATCCATAACCCTCACTATGAACCTAAGAGAACTTATATGGAAGCTCTCCTAGTGGGTCGATATCCAACTAGCTAAAAATAACCTTGAGGCAACTCAACAAGTTATCCTTAGTTTGGTTGGTAGGTATCTAATTCATACCAATTGCATTATTCATGCAACTATCGAATCTTGTGCTATCAACTTATTGATGTGTGCACATACATTGGTTTATCGACTCTTGATATGTGTACATCTCATGTATACAAACCCAACTTCACCTCCAATACACATTAACCTTGGCGCAAATCCAACAAGTTAATAATATCGATTAAGTCTAACCCATTAATCGTGAAATCTAATTTCAATGAATTGAACATATTCTTATAGAGTGAGCTTGAGGCAACTCAACAACCCTAACTCTAGAAGAACTTTCGTTCTCCCCATATTAATGGAAGGCGTAAGACTTAATTGTTTATTTAGTGAGGGATTTCTTTGTTCAGTGTCATCAAGTTATTATTTCATGCTTTTATATATCATACATTCATCACATTGATATATAAAGATAGTTACATTAACTATATGGCATGATTATGGACATACTAAAGTCAATCTCTTGAACCAAAGAGAAATTGACTAGGTCTTACCTAGGTATATGCATGAATTTACAACCCAAAATAGAAATCAAATTCCTATTTCTAAGTCTTCTTGTTTATGGTACCATCTCCTTCGCTTCTTGCTCCTTTGTATCTTCATTCTATCCTAATCCTATGTAATTTAATTACATATTTCAAATTATAGAAAAGCTCAATTTACATTTGAGGGGAGTAAGATGAGAAGAGAAATACATAAGAAAGAAAAAGAGGTAGGGACACGCAGGTCCTATTTACCATAAAAAAAATAATTTCATGTATGCTCAATCACATTGGGCCTAAGTCCATAATCATCCATCATGCCTTTTCATACACCCCTAACATGTATTCTCTAATGCACAAAATAAAAATGACAATTTTGGATTTCAATTTGTAAATCGATTCAACACTTGAATCAAAATTATCTATATGTGTTCTTTCGGTTAATTTAATTTTGTATGTCATTTTAAAGTGAAATTTAATATTTAATCAAATTAAATTAAATTCCATATTTCCAAAAATAATTTAAAATTAATTCTCCTTAAAATCAGAATATTATGATGTTAAAATTAAACAATTTAATTTTAATATACATACCAATTTCTAGTCATACTAGAATTACAATTGCACAACTTAAATTAATTCAAAATTAATTTCCAAAAATTCTAAAAATTTGTAGAACATCAAATCACCATTCTAATCTTTAGGTCAGCTCAAGTTCATCAAAATATTTTTTGGCATAAGCCAAAATACTAAGACAAATGATCCAATACACTTAAACGCTCAAAATGACTAATTCGATATCTAGATTTTTTTAAAATTTTAAATGCTTGCAAACTAATTTGGGCATGCATCTAACATCAAAATAACATATTTTTAATTACATAAAAATTATTTCAAGATTCTGGAAATAAAATAAATACATACAAAAAAAAAAATCAAACAAAACAGTCCTACCGAATATGCCAAAACAGTCTCATTTTTGTGTTTGTTTGAAAAATTAATTAAAATAATTTTTAATTAATTATTGGACACTTACAGAGGCATAAACATATTCTCAATATGTCTAAATAATTATTTCATAATTAAATTACAAGAAAAATATAACCAGCCTCATCAATTAATCCAAACAACAACATATGTTCATAAAAAGACAATTTTAAGCATTTTTGAAATAAATCCGAAGTTAATTATTTGAATCACATTCAAATCATTTTTCAATCAAAATAATCATTTTTAATTATCCCATGATCAGATTAAAGAAAGAAAAATATGTAAATTATATTTTACAAATTAATTTCAATTTTTCAAAACCTATTGATCTAAAATCATCAAAAACATGCAATCCCATTGCACTTTAAATTAAAATTAATTTTAATGGATACAAGGAGGCTCTGATACCAATGTTGGGTTTTGAAGAATGAATCATATTTATAAACACAATGAAAAATAAAATTTTTCAAAACCCAAAACAAAAGATCATACTTGTACCATTAAAATTAATTTATATAAATGTAAATGTTAAAAATTATACCTTGTAATTTTTATTTGTTCTTCAAATCTTCACTTTGTTGGGTTGTAGCAAACTACAAAAATCCACACTAAGATGTCTAATGATAATCCACGCGAAAAATGAAGAACAAACTATCAAGAGAAATGGTTTGAACAAATTCAAAGTGCTAGCTTTGAAAGTGTTTTTGAGAGAATTTTTGTTGTCTTAAAAATATTGTTTTTCACAAAAAATATTTTTGTCTATTTTCTGCCATTTGATGTTTTTTCTTTTCCACTCGGGCTAGAGATTCCTGAGTAATGACCACGACAAGAGGCCATGGGTATACACTCCTTCTATCAAGAGTAATGAATCCTTTGTTGGTTACCCAATTACCTTCGAATACCTCAAGTTGTATCCAATCACCACCCTATGAGCTACCTCTCTGAGGCAATAAGGAATAGTGTCAAAATACATAATCAATATTCAAGATATCCTTGAGTACCTCAAGTCTAAGGATACTTGCACCATTGCTATGATGAGACTATCATTGACATTTGAATAGATTATCCATATGATTGTCTCATAGTTGGTCATCCAATATAATTAGCTACACTTAGCAAGCATCCACATGTTAACTCTAAACATCTCATGTTTATAGATTATGAGATCTACTACTCGATCCAATCAAGGAGTATAACATGTTCTAATCTGTCTAGATTAATAATGTCCCATCTCATTAATCCTATGACTAGGGATAATTTTGATACTAACATAATAACACATGATAAGAATCTAAACATCACGATCTCATCATGATTTCCTTCATGCTATGTTATGTATCAAAGACTTCATTAATTGATTTAAGATCACTTATCAATTCATATATCAAATGAACATCAAATTAATGAAAAATTCTTTTATTAATCAAATAAATTTGTACAATAAGTGCTAAAGGTGATTGCCTTTAGAGCACTCCTCTAACAAGGTTCACATGTCTTGTCTTTTTCGAATTTGACTTTTGGCAGTCCCTTTACTAATTCTCCTGTGTTGAGGCTTTGAATTAAGTCTATGTTCGCATGACCAAGCCTTATATGCCACAACCAAGATTCATCACTAGTAGACACAAAACACTTAGAGGAATGGTTAGATATTTCGTGTAAGTCTATTATGTAAGTGTTGACATCTCTATTTCCTTTAAATATATCTTGACCATCAATAGAGGTTACAAGACATTCGTTGGAAGTAAAGGTTACTTTGTTTCCTTTATCACATAATTAACTAACACTCAACAAGTTATGTTTCAAGCCATCAATGAGTAAGACATCTTTAATAAAAGTAGTACCATTAATACCAATAGAGCCAATGCCAATTATCTTACCCTTAGCATTGTTTCTAAAGGTAAATTTACCTCTATTAATACTTTTGATTTCATTAAAGAGTTCTTTGTCTCCTGTCATATGCCTTGAGCATCCACTGTCTACTAGCCAAGCATTTTTGTTTATTGTGGACTTGAGGCATACCTATAGAATCACAATTCAAGTATGATTTTTAGGTACCCAAATGAGCATAGGTCTTTGGGGGTTAGCACATGAAGGTTTCCAATGAGCCTTCCTTATCCAGCAATGTTTATTTATGTGACCAATTTTCATACAATAATTACATTGTTGAGGTCTAAAATTGTTTTTTGGTCTTACAATGTATTTGAATGCCATAAATCTATTAGACTGATTTTGAGAACAATGGCATGAACAATCATGATTAATTGATGCTTTTCTAGATGCATGCTTCTTATACATAAAGGCATGATTATTCTTTTTATGTATAAAATGTTTAGTGTACTTATTTCTTGGTGTTGTTCCAGCAAGTATGGAGATGTGAGGTTCACTTGACTTAACAAAAATAGTTTTGTGAGAGATAATGATGTGTCCTTAAATCCTAGACCATGTCTAATTAAAGGTGGTCTTTGAGACACAATGAGAATATCTAAACTCTCTTTTTCTTTGTGAAATTTTGAAATGGAATTTCTAAGTTCCTCAACTTCATTCTTCAAAGTATTGTTTTCTTTAAGCAAGGATTTAGTTGAGGGTTTTGAAGAGTATTCATTCAATGAATTTTGAAGAGATTCATTAGATGATTTAAGCTTAAAATTCTCCTTTTCTAAAGCATCTATTTTATTTTTCAGATCAGAAATGTTATTCTTATAAGTATTGAATTTACTTCTATATTTCTCTAGTTCTAGATTCAATTCTTCTATTAAGCTTTGCTCATCATCATCATCATCATCACTAGTACTATCATTATCACTACTATCATTATTGAAGGAGTATGAGTGTAGTGATCTTATCTTATTTGAGACATGATCCTCTATAGCCATGAAGTATAGGTTGACCTCTTCTCTTACATTGTCATCTATTTCACTTGAAGAGCTTTTGTCATCCCATGTGGCTTTGTGGACTTCATGATAGTTTTCCAATATTTTCCACATGCTATATACAGTTGAACAGTGTTGTATCCTGCCACATTCTTCAATGGATAATGAGTTTGAGAGAATTGTCATTGCCTTCTTATTTTTGAAATTTGCTCTTCTTTGAGGCTCTGTCCAATCACCTCTTGACAGGATTTCTTCTTCGTCATCAACTCCTTTTCTAGTTGGTGGTGTCCATTCTTTCCGAATACTATCCCAGACTTCAATTCCTTCATTATCCAGATATGTCTCCATCTGAAACTTCCAATGAGCATAATTTACTCCATCAAAGTAAGGCTTGAGACTTTGGAATCCTTCATTGGCCATATCTTGATCTTTACTAGTGCTGTTTAGGCTTCGATGGTAGACAAAGCTCTGATACCAATTGTTGCCTAGATATTGAGCCAAGAAGAGGGGGGTTGAATTGGAGATTAAAAAATTTAACTTTTAAGTGCGGAAATAAAAATTAAGTTTGATAGGGATAGAAGAATATGACACAAGAATATTTATAGAGGTTCGGGTGTTAACAAACCCTACTCCTCTCCCCAATCTCAATTGGGAGTTTCACTAACACACTAAGTGTTAAAATGGAGTTTTACAAGCTCACTCCCAACTATGGTGTTTCTAACAATGGCTCACACCTAACCCAGAAATCCCTTGTGTTTTGATGGCTCACACAATAACCAATTTCTTGTGTTTTACAGGCTCACACAAACAATATTTACCTTGTGTTTTAGAGGTTCACACAAATAACCTTTCTTTGTGTTTTAGAGGCTCACACAAATAACCTTTCTTTGTGTTTTAGAGGCTCACACAAATAACCTTTCTTTGTGTTTTAGAGGCTCACACAACTAACCCTTACAAGTGTTCTACTCTTAACCTAGAAATACCCAAAACTCACTTGAGTAAACGATTACAGAGAGAAACACTTACAAATCTTTATTGCTCAATAAATGATGAGCAAAAATATTTTCACAAAGAATCAATGTTTGTTTTGAAAATATCAAATGCACAAAATGGCTTACAACAAGATTTGATTCAAAATATTTGCTATTCTCTTGTTCTCTTTTGTTCCCCTATTTTTCTAGATGCATAAATGACATGCATTTATACTTCCATAGCAAATTATAGCCATTAAAATGCATTTAATATAAAACTAGCCATTGCACCAACCCTAATAATCACACATGTTTCTCTTTCATCTTTCACGGTCGTGACTAAGTGTGTCACAGTTGTGACTGTTCTTCCAAGCCGTGACTTGAGTGGTGACCTTGGCCGTGAAGCATTCTGGAAGGTTTTAAAATGTTTGTTTACGGGCGTGACATTTTATCTTCACGGGCATGACAACCTTCCAAGTCATGGTCTAAGTGATGATTTTGTTCGTGAAGCTCTCTGGAAGAATTTGTCATGTCTTTTCACCGGTATCACATTTCTTCAAGGGCGTGACTGAAATGTTCATTCATGGTTGCTATCTTTCTTTATGGCCGTGAACTTTAAATATTGGTTTGTTGGTGCTAATGCTTCATCACCGGCGTGACACATAGGGTCACGGGCGTGAATATGCTACTTCTTCAATTTTATCTTTTTAAGATTAATCTTCCATTCTTCAATCTTGCTAACATATTTCATACCCTGTTCAATAGACTTAGAAAACAAGAATGTTAAATACATTATTGCTATTTTATTTGTTAGCATCAAAATGACTGAAATACCCCTCAAGGTTCAACATATCTCTTGGCCACTTAAAGAGGTTACAAGACTTTCATTTGAGGTAAAGATAATTTGGTTTCTCTTATCACATAATTGACTTATACTTAACAAATTATGTTTCAAAACATCAACAAGTAAAACATCTTCAATAAAAGTAATATTATTAATACCAATAGAGCCAATGCTAATTACCTTACCCTTAGCATTGTTCCCAAATGTTACCTTACCACCATCAATTATTTTGAAGTGATTGAAGAGTTCTCTGTTTTTGGTCATATGCCTTGAGCATACACTATCCACAAGCCAAACATTTTCCTTTATAGTGGAGTTGAGGCATACTTACAAAACCATAATTCAAGTTTGGTTTTTGGGTACCCAAACAAACTTGGGTCCTTGGGGATAAGCACTTGAAGGTTCCCAATGAGCCTTCCTTATCCAACAATGTTTGTTGATATGACCAAATTTCATGCAATAATAACATTGTTTAGTTCTATATATGTTTTTCGGTTTTGACATGCTTTTAGGTCTTAACATCTTTTGGGAATGAGTTTGTGTGCAATGACATACACAACATGATGAATAGATGCATTCCTAGGTTTATACATAAAAGCATGTTTGGCCTTTTGAGGTTTCCCTCTTAAGCCAAGTGACCCTTGACTATTCTTCTTTTGAATATAGGGTTTTGTGTGTGCTATGCTTTTAGCCCTTGGGGCTATTACCTCAATTGTGGAGGTTTGTGGTGCACTAGACTTAACAAATATAGTCTTGTGAGATGAAGATGATGTTTCATTAAATCCTAGACCATGTCTTATTAAAGGTGGTATTTGAGAAATTATGAGAGTATCTAAACTCTCTTTCCCTTTATGAAACCTTGAAATTGAGTTTCAAAGTTCCTCAACTTCATTTTTCAAGATATTGTTCTCTTTAAGCAAAGATTTAGTTGAAGTTCTAGAGGAATACTCATCTAATGATTTTTGAAGAGTTTCATTAGAAGTTTTAAAAACAAGATTCTCTTTTTGTAAAATTTCCATTTTATTTTTCAAATCTAAAATATTATTTTTATAAGTTTTAAATCTATTTCTATATTTTTCTAATTCTAGGTTCAATACTTCTATTAAACTCTGTTCATCATCATCATCTTCACTATTACTATTATTATCACTACTATTATCATTAAAAGAGTATGAGTAAGAAGGACCTACCTCATCAATGAAGTGATCCTCTAAACCCATGAAGCATAGGTTGACCTCTTCACCTTCATTATCATCTTTTTCACTTGAAGAGCTTTTGTCATCCCATGTGGCTTTGTGACCTTTCTCCCTATCATCTTTTTGAATTCTTTTCTTATGTTTCTTGAGCTTTAGACAATTTGGTTTGATATATCCTTTCTTCCCACATTCATAATACTTTACCTTCTTTTTATTTCTTTGAGAGTCATTTGAGGAGTGTTTAAAGGTTCTTTGTTTGGAGTTTCGAGAATTGCCAAATCGTTTTTCAATTATTCTTTTTATTCTTCTTGAGAGCATGACAATGTCCTCATTTTCATCATCACTCTTCTCTTCATCATCTTCAATTACCTCTTGAGATTTTAAAGTAGAGGCTTTGAGTGCTAGAGGCTTTCTCTGTAATGGCCAAATTACCGGGTTAGTTGTAAACTGTAGTTTCCGAGATTGATCAGTATACCCGGGGGTCAAAAATACACCCGTGGGTGAAAAATATTTTATTTGATCATCAGAAAATATAGGTTATAACTGGTCTGAGGGTAAAATTTAGAGTGAAAATGAGGTCAAATAAGTCCTTAAAAGTCAAAATTAAGAAAAACGAGGACACGGTTTATTTAAATAGTTGGTTGACCGTAATTTGACCGGACTATGAAAAATAGAAAATGACATCCAAAAATTTATTTTAAGATATAGATAGACTCTAAATAATATTTAGGATTATTTGACAGTGAAAATAGAATTTTACGATAACACCGAAAATTGAATTATCTGTCCGATTTAAGTGAGCTAGACAGGAAACGAACTCTGATTGAGTTGAAATTTTTTGTGTAGACATATAAAAATATTTTATGAATTATGGAATCAAATTTGGATGAAATTGAGCTTAGGATGTGGGAAAAATAATTTATAGTGCATAATTAGGCCTAAATGGGCTGGGTTTTGTTTGGCCCAAGCCCACCCATTTAAGACCACTATAAATAGGCTCAACATCATAATTATTTAGAGGAAATCTGGAACTTTTACTTCCCCAAATCCCTTCCATGGCCGAAACCCCACCTTTCCCATTTTTCTTCCAATTTTCTTCCATTTTCTTCACTTTTTACACCAAAATCAACCACCCAAAAATAATTTCAGCCTTTTTAGTAGCTATTAGAAGTTTTTAATCTTCATTTGGGAGGCTAAAGTGGAAGGAAATTAAATGAGAAAGTTTAGGATTTTAATTTGAGGTAAGAAAAATTTATGGTTTTAAATTAATTTAATTGTTCAAATAGATAGTTTAAGATATGTAGATGATAATTATGAAGTTTATTTGAGCTAAGAAAGTAAATTAATGGTGGATTAATGAAGAAAAGTTTTTGTCCATGGTAGGTTCAAAGCAAGGTGAAGGTGCTTCCAAAGGAAAGGAAAAGGAAAAGGAAAATTGGGAAAGCCTAAAATAAGGAATTAAGGTTAGTGATTTCTTAATCTAATTATTTTCATTAATTAAGTATAATTTAGGGTTATGGAAATTTAGAAATTTGTGTATTTTGTATGTAATTGTTAAATTAATGCTTAAAACATGATTAATGGATTATGAAAAGTGAATTAGAATGATTAATTTATATTAAAAAAATTAATTAGTGGAAATTGTAAAATATGACCTTATTATGTGAAAAATGAATATTAAGGAATAAAGACATTTTAGTGTAATATTATGATATATATGGAATAATGAATGTATTAATTAGTGAAATGAATAATTAGAAATTGAAAGAAAAATTTTAATGATGAAAAATTAAATATAGACAAAAAAAAAGAAAATAGATATTAATATTTTCTTTGCTAATTAAATGAAAATTTAGTTATGAAATGTAAGAGAATATGATTTTAGATATGAAGAAATTTATTGAAAATTTCCAATTAAATATTGAATATTTTTCTATTTATTGATGATATTATGTATGTAATGAAAAATAATGAATAAAATATATTTAGTGAGTTTATAACTTAATTGATATATTAGAATAAAAAAATGTGAAAAACATTTGCTAATGATAAAATTGTTATGAAAGAATAAATTATTAAGTGATTAATAATGTAAAAATAACGAAATTTATGGTTTAATAGAAATTGAATTGAAGAAATAAAATAATGCCCTTAGTTATTTTTCTAATGGTTAAATCTAGCTTAGGATATAATTGGCTAGCCATAGGAACAATATTACCTCGGTGCGGGTCATGGCGACTCGCTTATGTAGCCAATGATGGTCTACTTCAGTGATTGTAACTCAGTGATTCAGTGTACAGTATAGTGCTCGGGTGATCCTTCGGGATTACTCTCCAGTGTAGTGGACTCTTGGAGTCCACGTCCCATGTATCTGATCCGAAGATTTTCTATCGGATTGAAACTAGGGGCAAGTGTGAATGAAATGATTAAAGTGACAATTATGAATAAAATATGAGAAAAGTGATTAAAATGAAAAATAGGATAAACATGAAATAAGTGAAAAATATAAAAAAAAATAATGAAAATGAGAAATACAAGATGGATATTAAATTGTGTAGTAAAGATAAATAATCAAAAAAATAAATATAAAAATAATAAAAGTAATAATGTTAGTGGCAAAAGTGTAAATAATATATAGTTAATGGTATAATTGTAAATAAATAAAAATTTAAGAATTTAAGTGAAATTTGTAACAAATAAAAAAAAGAAATTGAAAAGAAGAAAAAAAAGAGGATTTAAAAAGAATAAAATGAATTATATATTAATGAGAAAAATTGAACAGTATATTAAATTAAGATAGAAAAAAAAATTGGCATACATCGGCTATAATCGTATTTACCCACGTAACGTACGTATAGAATAAGTGTTATAAGGGTGTTACATTCTCTTTTCTGGTTCGGCTTCAAGTTCTTTATCCCTTTTTACCGCCATTTCGTGTGTTAGAAGTTTGCCAATAAGCACATCGGTAGGCATAACGCTCATGTCTTCATTGGCTTCTTTTATACCCATAACTCTTGAACCATAGTCTTTGAGAGGAAGCCTTTTTAATATTTTGTTGTTCACATCTTCCAAACTCAAATGCTTTCCAAGCTTTCTCATGCCATTAATGATGGCTAGAAGAAGGTTCGTCATGTCGATGATAGATTCATTGAATTTCATTTTGAAAAGTTCATATTCCAAAGTGAGAAGTTGAATCTTCTTGGATTTTACTTGCTTAGTTCCTTTATGATAATACTCCAATGTTTTCCATATGCTATATGTGGTAGTACAATGTTGGATTCTGCCACATTCTTTAATAGATAGAGAGCTTGCGAGGATTGTCATTGCCTTTTTGTTTTTGAAGTTAGCTCTTTGTTGAAGCGTTGTCTAATCATCTCTGTTGGGTTTTGAAGAATGAATCAGATTCATAAATGAGCGGAAAAATAAAATTTTCAAAACCCGAAACAAAAAATCATACTTGTACCATTAAAACTAATTTATATAAACAAAGAGGTTAGAAATTATACCTTTTAATTTCTTATTTGTTATTCAAATCCTCACTTTGTTGGGTTGTAGCAAACCACAACAATTCACACTAGGATATCTCTAATGATAATCCTCATAAAAAATAAAAAAGAAACTATCAAAAGAAATTGTTTGAATAAATTCAAAGTGTTAGCTTTGAAAGTGTTCTTGAGAGAATTTTATTGTCTTAAAAATATTTTTTTATCAAAAGTCAAAAATTGAGAAAAGGGAAATGAATGAATTTTATCTCTAATGACAATTTTCGTGCAATTATTCCTTTCACCATTCTATACCCCACTTGGTTCAGAGTATGGATATGTGTCAACTCCCACTAGACTAACTACATTATGTCTAGTCCAAGTAATGTTAATTCTTATCCTCGAGGCTCATTACTCTATTAGATATGTTATTAAAGACTATCTTTACGATATTTTCACTCTGGCCAGTGATTCCCGAGTAATGACCACGACAAGAGGCCATGGGTATACACACTTTCTATTAGGAGTGGTGAATTCATTGTTGGTTACCCAATTACCTTCGAATACCTCAAGCTATATCCAATCACCACCCTATGAGCAACCTCCCTAAGGCAACAAGGAATAGTGTTAAAATATAGAATAAGTATCCAAGATTTCCTTAAATACCTCAAGTCTAAGGATACTTGCACCATTGTTATGATGAGACTATCATTGACATTTGAATAGATTATCCATATGATTGTCTCATAGCTAGTCATCCAATGTACTTAGCTACACTTACCAAGCATCCATATGTTAACTCTAAACATCTCATGTTTATAGATTATGAGATCTACTACTCAATCCAATCAAGGAGTGTAACATGTGCTAGTCTATTCGAATTAACAATGTCCTATTTCATTAATCCTATGACTAGGGATAATGTTTATACTAACATAATTATACATGATAAGAATGTCAATATCATGATCTCATCATAATTTCCTTCATGCTATGTTATATATCAAGGACTTCATTAATTGATTTAAGATCATTATCAATTCATATATCAAATGAACATCAAATTAATGAAAAAGCATTTTATTAATCAAATAAATGTGTACAATAAGTGCTAAAGGTGATTGCCTTTAGAGCACTCCTCTAACAAGCTCTCACTTGCACAAAGCCAATCTCCTTTGTATTTAATTCCATAGGTTAAAGGATCAGTAATATTCTGATCAGTGGACACTCTTTCTATCTTTACATTATTCCTACCAATGATTTCTTTAATCAAATGGTATATTCTGAGTAATGTTTGGATTTCTGATGAGACCATGGCTCTTTTGCCTGTGCAATGGCTCCATAATTATCACAATACAATTGTATTGGATCAATAATGCTAGAAACCACTCCAAGTTCTATGATGAATTTCTTTATCCAAACTGCTTCTTTTGCTGCTTCAGAAGTGCAATGTACCCTGCTTCAATTGTGGAATCAACAGTCGTTTCCTGTTTGGAACTCTTTCAACTAACTGCTCGACCATTTAGAGTGAATATATAACCTAACTGAGATTTTAAGTCATCCTTATTAGATTGGAAGCTGGCATCGGCATACCCGCTCACATTAAGATCTCCATCTCCATATACCAAGAATACATCCTTAGTCCTTTTTAAGTACTTAAGGATATTCTTGACAGCCACCCAATGACCCTCACCAGGGTCTGATTGGTATCTTTTCGTGACACTCAGAGCATATGATACATCAGGTCTTGTACATATCATAGCATACATGATTGATCCTATAGTTGAAGCATATGGAATCAAACTCATGTGTGTCTTCTCATCTTGTGTCTTTGGACACAAAGACTTTGAGGGAGTAATCCCATGGGTCATGAGAATATATCCCCTCTTGGACTGCTCCATGCTAAACCTCTTTAGCATTTTATCTATATATGTAGATTGTGAAAGACCAAACAATCTTTTAGATCTATCTCTATAGATATTTATCCCCAAAATATAGACTGCTTATCCAAGGTCTTTCATAGAGAAATTCTTGGATAACCAAATTTGAAAACCCATTTGCACTAGGCTTTATCCTTTCGGGTCGGTCAAACAAAGTCCATTTTCATATATGGAATCCATTTTTGACTTCATGTCTTGAAGCTATTTGTCAGATTCTGAACTATTTAGAACTTCTTCATAGGTTGTAGGCTCATCATTTTCTATGAGCAATACGTCATTCTGTTTACTAATGAGAAATCTATATCTCTTTGGAATAGTATGTATCCTACTTGACCTACGAAGCTCTTGTGCTTCAGAAGGTTGAGTTGTTATATCATCTGCATGAGTAACAAGCTTGGGTTCAGGCAGTTGATCAGCATCTGTTTGAGCATCTTGAACTTCCTCAAGTTCAATTTTTCTCCCACTATCTCCTTTTAGAAGAAATTCTCTCTCTAAGAAGATAGCATGTCTTGAAACAAAAACCTTTTGTTCCAAGGGGTGGTAAAATTCATATCCATATGACATTTTTGGATATTCCACAAACAAACATCGGTCAGACTTAGCTTCTAGCTTATCTGACATTGTCCGCTTCACATAAGTAGGATAACCCCAAATTCTCATGTAAGAAAATGTGGGCCTTTTGTTATACCATATCTCATATGGAGTAACATCAACTGACTTCAAAGGAACTCCATTTAATATATAAATGTTGGTCTCTAGTGAATAACCCCAAAAAGATTTAGGCAGTTTCGCAAAACTCATCATAGATTTTACCATGTCTAACAAGGTTCGGTTTCTTCTTTCAACTACACCATTGTATTGTGGCGTATAAGGTGGAGTCCATTGATATAAAATCCCATTGTTCCTAAGATAATCTAGAAACTCTTGGCTCAAGTATTCACCTCCTCGATCTGATCGAAGTGTTTTAATACTTTTGCCAAGTTATTTCTCTACTTTATTTCTGAATTCTATGAACTTTTCAAAAGCTTCATATTTGTAACTCATAAGATACATGTACCCATATCGTGAGTAGTCATCGATAAAAGTAATGAAGTAGATGAAACCACCTCTGGCGTGTGTAGACATTGGACACATACATCTGAATGTATTAAGTCTAAAAGTCCATTAGCACGTTTACCCTTTCCCTTAAGGGGTAATTTAGTCATCTTGCCTAATAAGCAAGATTCACATGTGTCATATGATTCATAATCAAATGACCCCAAACTACCACTCTTGTGTAGCTTAGCCATGCATTTCTCACTTATATGACCAAGGGACAATGCCATAAGTAAGATGATTTCAATATATCGTGTTTTTGCCTTTTATTATCATTGATGTTTAAAATTGGATTTGACATATCTAATATGTATATTCCATTGCATAATGTACCACTAGCATAAAGAATTTCATTCAACATAATAGAACAACAATTGTTACTAAAAGCTAAATGGAAACCATCTTTATTTAGACTTGAAACTGAAATAATATTTTTAGTCAAAGCAGGTACATAATAGCAATTATCCAAATTTAACATAAGCCTACTAAGGAAGGTCAATACATAAGTTCCTACAGCTAATGCAACAACCCTTGCTCCATTTCCAACGCGTAGGTCTGACTCCCCTTATTAAGCAACCTACTGTTCCTTAGGCCCTGCATATTAGTACATATGTATGAGCCACAACCGATATCTAATACCCATATGTTATTATTGGAAACAGTATTAATTTTAATGACAAAAATACCTGAAGTAAATGGGGCATCAGATGTCTTCTTCTTCAAGGACTCCAAGTAAGCCTTGCAGTTGCTCTTCTAATGGCCATCCTTTTCGTAATGGAAGTATGTCCCCTTTAGAGCAATCTCCTTGGCCTTCATCTTGGCCATGCCTCCCTTAGACTTCATGGACTTCTTCTTCTTCTTAGAACTTGAAGAGTCCACCAACATCACAACCTTACTATCCTTCTTGATAGATGGCTCAGCTGTTTTGAGCAAGTTAATCAGCTCAGGAATAGTGGTAGAGATTTGGTTCATCCTATAGTTAAGCACAAAATGTAAATAACTATCAGACAAACCGGTTAGAATTAAGTCAATTCTTAATTCATAGTCTATCATAAATCCCAAGGTGGCCAACCTCTTAATATACCCATTCATCTTCAATGCATATTGCACTGAAGATGTCCCTTCAACTATCTTAGTGCAGAAAAGCAATCTTGAAGTTTCGAACCTTTCAGAATGTGCTTACTCATCAAAAATCTCTCTTAGATGGTATACTATGGAATTAGCATCCATAACCTCATGCTGCTTTTGCAACTCAGCTGACATAGTAGCAAGCATAATGCAGCTAACTATCTCACTATCATCAAGATGCTTTTGATATGCCTTTTGAACATCTTCAGAAGCATTAACAGCAGAGGGATTAGGAAGTGCCTCATCTAGGACATAGCCAATCTTTTCGGATTTGAGAACTATTATCAAATTCCTTAGCCAATCCAAAATATTTGGCCCAGTGAATTTATTTGATTCCATTGGTGATCATAAATTCACACTTGTCATGATGATGATTCTAGCAACCTAGATGTAAATAGAACATGTTAGAATGTACATTAAATGCATTAATGTCTTTAATAAATCGCATTATGACTCCCACTATTTTATTGCAAATCCATAGCCCTCACTATGAACCCGAGATAACTTATATGAAAGTTCTCGTAGTGGGTCAATATCCAACTAGCTAAGAATAACCTTGAGGCAACTCAACAAGCTAACCCGAGATAACTTATATGAAAGTTCTCGTAGTGGGTCAATATCCAACTAGCTAAGAATAACCTTGAGGTAACTCAACAAGCTATCCTTAGTTTGGTTGGTAGGTATCTAATTCATACCAATTGCATTATTCATGCAACTATCGAATCTTGTGCTATCAACTTATTGATGTGTGCACATACATTAGGCTATCAACTCTTGATATGTATACATCTCATATATACAAATCCAACTTCGCCTCCAATACACATTAACCTTGGCGCAAATCCAACAAGTTAATAATATTGGTTAAGTCTAACCCATTAATCGTGAAATCTAATTTCAATGGATTGAACATATTCTTATAGAGTGAGCTTGAGGCAACTCAACAACCCTAACTCTAGAAGAACTTTCGTTCTCCCCATATTAATGGAAGGCGTAAGACTTAATTGTTTATTTAGTGAGGGATTTCTTTGTTCAGTGTCATCAAGTTATTATTTCATGCTTTTATATATCATACATTCATCACATTGATATATAAAGATAGTTACATTAACTATATGGCATGATTATGGACATACTAAAGTCAATCTCTTGAACCAAAGAGAAATTGACTAGGTCTTACCTAGGTATATGCATGAATTTACAACCCAAAATAGAAATCAAATTCCTATTTCTAAGTCTTCTTGTTTATGGTACCATCTCCTTCGCTTCTTGCTCCTTTGTATCTTCATTCTATCCTAATCCTATGTAATTTAATTACATATTTCAAATTATAGAAAAGCTCAATTTACATTTGAGGGGAGTAAGATGAGAAGAGAAATACATAAGAAAGAAAAAGAGGTAGGGACACGCAGACCCTATTTACGATAAAACAAAACAATTTCATGCATGCTCAATCACATTGGGCCTAAGTCCATAATCATCCATCATGCCTTTTGATACACCCCAAATATGCATCTCTAATGAATAAAATAAAAATGACAATTTTGGATTTCAATTTGTAAATCGATTCAACACTTGAACCAAAATTGCCTACTTGTGTTCTTTTGGTATCTAATTCATACCAATTGCATTATTCATGCAACTATCGAATCTTATGCTATCAACTTATTGATGTGTGCACATACATTAGGCTATCAACTCTTGATATGTATACATCTCATATATACAAATCCAACTTCGCCTCCAATACACATTAACCTTGGCGCAAATCCAACAAGTTAATAATATTGGTTAAGTATAACCCATTAATCGTGAAATCTAATTTCAATGGATTGAACATATTCTTATAGAGTGAGCTTGAGGCAACTCAACAACCCTAACTCTAGAAGAACTTTAGTTCTCCCCATATTAATGGATGACATAAGACTTAATTGTTTATTTAGAGAGAAATTTCTTTGTTAAGTCTCCTCAAGTTATTATTTTATGCTTTTATATATCATACATTCATCACATGGATATATAAAGATAGTTACATTAACTATATGGCATGATTATGGACATAATAAAGTCAATCTCTTGAGCGAAAGAGAATTGACTAGATCTTACCTAGGTATATGCATGAATTTACAATCCAAAATAGAAATCAAATTGCTAGTTCTAAGTCTTCTTGTTTATGGTACCACCTCCTTTTGCTTCTTGCTCCATTGCTTCTTGCTCCTTTGTATCTTCATTCCATCCAAATCCTATGTAATCTAATTACATATTTCAAATTATATAAAACCTCAATTTACACTTGAGGGGAGTAAGATGAGAAAAGAAATACATAAGAAAGAAAGAGAGGTAGAGACACGCAGACCCTATTTACGATAAAACAAAACAATTTCATGCATGCTCAATCACATTGGGCCTAAGTCCATAATCATCCATCATGCCTTTTGATACACCCCAAATATGCATCTCTAATGAATAAAATAAAAATGACAATTTTGGATTTCAATTTGTAAATCGATTCAACACTTGAACCAAAATTGCCTACTTGTGTTCTTTTGGTTAATTTAATTTTGTATGTCAGTTTAAAGTGTGTCTTCTTATTAAATTAAATTAAATTCCATATTTCAAAAATTAATTCAAAATTAAATCTTCTTAAAATCAGAATATTATGATGTTAAAATTAAACAATTTAATTTTAATATACATACCAATTTCTAGTCATACTAGAATTACAATTGCACAACTTAAATTAATTCAAAATTAATTTCCAAAAATTCTAAAAATTTTCAGAACCTCAACATCATCTTTATGTCAGCTCAATTTCATCAAAATATTTTTGGTACAAGCCAAAATTATTAAGACAAATGAACCAACACACTTAGACGCTCAAAACGACTCATTCGATATCTAGAATTTTTTTAAAATTTTAAATACTTGTAAAATAATTTTGGCATGCATCTAACATCAAAATAACATATTTTTAATCACATAAAAAATATTTCAAGGTGCTGAAAATAAAATAAACATATACAAAAAAATCAAACAAAACAGCCCCACCGGGTGTGCTAAAACAGTTCCGTTTTTGTGTTTGTCTAAAACATTAATTAAAATAATTTTTAATTAATTATTGGACACTTTCAGAGGTATAAACATATTATAAATATATCTAAATAATTTTTTTCATAATCAAATTATAAGAAAAATATAATAAGCTCCATCAATTAAGCCAAACAACAACACATGTTCATAAACAAGACAATTTTAGGCATTTTTGAAATAAATCCGAAATTAATTATTTTAATCATATTTAAATCATTTTTCAATCAAAATAATTATCCCTAATCATTCCATGATCAGATTAAGGAAAGAAAAATGAATAAAACATATTCTACAAATTAATTTCAATTTTTCAAAACCTATTGATCCAAAATCATCAAAATCATGCAATCTCATTGCACTTTCAATAAAATTAATTTTAATGGACACAAAGAGGTTCTGATACCACTGTTGGATTTTGAAGAATGAATCAATTTCATAAACGCAGTGGAAAAATAAAATTTTCAAAACCCGAAACAAAAGATTATACTTGTACTATTAAAACTAATTTATATAAACATAGATGTTAGAAATTATACCTTGTAATTTCTTATTTGTTATTCAAATCTTCACTTTGTTGGGTTGTAGTAAACCACAACAATCCACAATAGGATATTTTTAATGATAATCCACATGAAAAATGAAGAAAAAACTATCAAAAGAAATTGTTTGAACAAATTCAAAGTGCTAGCTTTGAAATTGTTCTTGAAAGAATTTTATTGTGCCTTAAAAATATTTTTTTCACAAAAAATATTTTATGTTTATTTTTCTGCCATTTGATATCTTTTTTATTTGAATCAAATTCAAAAAAGATCAAAAGTCAAAAATGGAGAAAAAGGAAATGAATGAATAGTAAATTGGCCATAATTGGCCTAATTAAGGCCAATTCATCCGTTGGCCAACGGGAGGCAACAGTGCCCGTGCTGGGCCTACTGCGGGCTGCTGCTGGGCAGCCTAGCTGGCTCGCTAGATAGGCCAGCAGCCTGCTTAGCTCGTGCAGGCCCGTGATCCTCCCAAATAATATTTTCCGTGCGATCTCATTGCGATCCATCCTGAAATAATTCTCTCATATTTTGGATCCTATCCAAAACCATTTTACTCATTCTCCATATATTTAATGTGTGTGACCTATTAAGTTTCAAATTATATTGGCCACTTAAATTTAACAAATAATTTAAGCAAGTCATGAGTGGTATCTAGCAACACATCATGACCCCCTATTGACTGGAAAATCAGTGATTTGACTACGAACCTTTCCATAGATAATTTCAGTGCAATTATTCCTTTCACCATTCTATACCTCACTTGGTTTAAAGTATGGACAAGTGTCAACTCCCACTAAACTGACTATGTCACGTCTAGTCCAAGTAATATTAGTTCTTGTACTTGAAGCTCATTACTCTATTAGATATGTCATTAAAGACTATCTTTATGAAATTTTCACTTCGGCCAGAGTTCCCCGAGTAATGACATGACAAGATGCCATGAGTATATACTCCTTCTATCAGGAGTGGTGAATCCATTGTTGGTTACCCAATTACCTTCGAATACCTCAGCTATATCCAATCACCGGTCTCTATGAGCAACCTCCTTGAGGCAATAAGGAATAGTGTCAAAATACTGAATAAGTATCCAAGATATCCTTGAGTACCTCAAGTCTAAGGATACTTGCACCATTGCTATGATGAGACTATCATTGACATTTGAATAGATTATCCATATAATTATTTCATAGTTGGTCATTCAATGTACTTAGCTACACTTAGCAAACATTCACATGTTAACTCTAAACATCTCATATTTATAGATTATGAGATCTACTACTCGATCCAATCAAGGAGTGTAACATGTGCTAGTCTGTCTGGATTAATAATGTCCCGTTTCATTAATCCTATGACTTGGGATAATTTTGATACTAACATAATTACACATGATAAGAAGCTCAATATCATGATCTCATCATGATTTCCTTCATGCTATGTTATATATCAAGGACTTCATTAATTGATTTAAGATCACTATCAATTCATATATCAAATGAACATCAAATTAATGAAAAAGTCTTTTATTAATCAAATGAATTTGTACAATAAGTGCTAAAGGTGATTGCCTTTAGAGCACTTCTCTAACAATCTCTTGAAAGAATTTCTTCTTCACCATCAACTCATATCTTAGTTGGTGGCGTCCATTCTTTTCGAATACTATCCCAAACTTCAATTCCTTCACTATCGAGATATGTCTCCATTCGGATTTTCTAATTAGCGTAGTTCGCTCCATCAAAGTAAGGATTGAGACTTTAAAATCCTTCACTGGCCATTTCTTGATCTTTTCTAGCACTTATTAGGCTTTATTGCTAGACAAGCTCTGATACCAATTGTTGCCCAGACAATGAACCAAGAATGAGGGTTGAATTGGTTAGCAAATGAAAAATTGCTTAATTTTAAAGTGCAGAATAAATAAAATAGAGTAAGGAAGGAGAGATATCACACACAAAATTTATAGAGGTTCAGGTATTAACAAACCCTACTCCTCTCTCCAATCTCGATTGGGTGTTTCACTAACACTCTAAGTATTACAATGGAGTTTTTCAAGCTCACTCTCAATTATGGTGTTTCTCTCAATGGCTAACACCTAACCCATAAATTCCCTTGTGTTTTTCAATGGCTCACACAAAAACCAATTCTTTATGTTTTATGGCTCATACAATAAATTCTTACAAGAGTTTCACTCTTAACCAAATATACCCAAGCTCACTCTTGAGTAATTGATTACAATGAAAATACTCACCAACCTAAATTGCTCAGAAGTTATGAGCAATTAGGTTTTCATAAAGAATAGAGGTTTGTTGATTAAATAATTAATGCACAAAGTTACAACAAGATTAAAGATGTAAAATAATTGTGTTTTTCCTTGTGGGATTTATAAGTGACTTGCATTTATATTTCCTCTATGAATTATAGCCGTTTGGATGCATTTAATGCGAAAATAGCCGTTGAACTAACTCTTTATTTTGCACCTGACATGTTTCTCTGTCCTCTTTCACGAGCGTGAATATATGTGTTATGGTCGTGAATGTTCTTCCAAGCCGTGGTCTAAATGGTGACTCTGGCCGTGAAGCTCTCTGAAAGAGTTGGAAGTGTTTGATCATGAGCATGATTAATACTTTCACAGGCGTGAATATTCTTCCAAGCCGTGGTCCAAGTGGTGACTCTGACCGTGAAGCTCTCTGGAAGAATTTTACATGTTTGGTTACGGGCATGACTATCTTTCACATGTGTGACTTGTTTGATCATTCACGGTTGGTTTGATCCTTCATGGCCATGAACTTTAAATGGTAGAGAGTTGATGCTAAGCTATATTCATGGGCGTGACATTAGTAGTTATGGGTGCGACTTTGCTATTTCTTTGATTTTAATATTTGAAAGTTATCTTTCAATCTTGCATCATGTTTTAATCAAGTTATATCCTGTTTAATACACTTAGAACATAAACATTGTCAAATATATTATTGATATTTATTTGTTATCATCAAAATGATGGAAATACTCCTCAAGGTTCAACAATTATCACATCAAATGAGTAGCCCAATAGTCAAAGTTTATGAATAAAAAGAGTTGGCCCAAGTTTGACTCCCATGCCAAGCACAATTGACATTTTTGAATGATTTTTCAGCTGACCAAATCGGTCAAATCTGATCAATTTCTAATTTAACCGGTTGAATTGGTTGAGTCGGACCAATTTTAATACTCAATGTCTGACTGGTTTTAACACTCGATAAAAAAAAATCAATGAGTGATAACTTGTTAAAAAAGTTGCAAATTAAACTATTGGAATTTATTTATAATTTCAGTATGTAACTGATAATTTTATTCAACGGTCAAAATTAAAATTAAATGATTTAATAGTTTTAAAGTTTAAAGTTTATATATAAACTAGAAGACATAATTCTTAAATTAGTAGAAAAATTTTTAATAAATGAAATTTATAAGCACTATGTTTTCAATTAATTTCTTTCTAATAAAAAATGGGAAATTTTCATTACAATTTTTCTAATAAAATTTATAATAAGTGTAGCATTATCTATAGAAACCTCTTATAAAAGCAGAAAAAATAAAATGAAGTTGTGTCTAAAGCGCTTGCCAACAACAGATCCTCTGAAAAAACCAAAGGCCCACAAAAACAAAGGTCTTTTTGTTGATGTTGCCAACTTCTTTGTGTTGCTAAAAAGGCGCAAGTAACTTAAAATTGGAAATCTAGACCTATTTTCATTTAAAAATATTTACTTGAAAATTATGACGATTGCTAAATTAAATTAAATGATTTTAAGGCCATCAACAGACAAAAAATTTGGTAACTATATTTTTTTGCTCTTTCTCTAATGATTATCAAATGCTAATTAGTAATTTACTATTTTTAGAAATAAATTGCTAATTACAGTTGCATTAAAAAAATGACTATCTAACATATATCACAGTATTAATTGGTGAAAAGAGGGAAAAAAAAACCTTAAAAATGATTTTTTTTTTCTAATTTATTATTTTTGTAATTTTTTTCTTTTTTCACTAATCAATAAAATTGTTATACAGTTACTTAAAAAATGATTGTGTTTAATATTGCTCTAATTACAATTTTTTTGAACTTACTTTCAAATTTTAATATTAGATGGATATAATCCATGAGTTAATGAATATGTTGATGGAGGATAAAGGTTGTACATGTTGAATTAAGTGACAAGTATAATATTGAATGGTGCTGCTACGGAGCAATAAATAATAATAGCAAGTTTAATATTTATTGATAGCTTCAATATCAAATTGAGACAAAAATATAAAAATGGTTGGTGAAATATTTGGCGTCCCAAATTAAAACAAGCAGTGATTGAGAATTCAGATAGAGATGGAGAGAAAAAAACAAATAACAAATGCCATTTTATTATGTTAACACCTTGGCCTATATTTGGTCATGTGATAGGGTTGACATTGCATTTATAAAAGCCACAAATAAAACACAGAGGAAGCAGACCAGCGCCTTACGTGTAACTAGGAAGAAGAACAGAAAAGAAAATCTTATCTTAATATGAAAGTCGCAATATTTGGTACTGTATTTAAAAATATAAATTATTTATATTTTTTAATTTTGAAAACGGTTTTTAGAAAAAAAAATATGAATATATTTTTCAACAAGTATTATTTTAAAAAAATTATAAAAAATTAAAAAAATTATTTAATTAAATAAAAAAAATTAAACAACAATCCCCAACACCAAAACTAGTTTACGTTCTTCTTTCTTCTTTTTAATTTTTTTAAAATATATATATATATATATATATAACAGTCAATGCATGTGAGCATGTCCCACACGAAGATTTTCTGCATACGAGTAGGATGTTCTAAGATGCTCACTCAGAACAAATTTATAGTATTTAACTTGCTAATCATTATCATTATATAGAGTATACCTCTTGTTCATATAATATAGTCTAGAGTACTATAATATTATTAAAAAAAATCTGAAACGTTTAATCTCAATTTATTTTAAATTAATTTGCCTACTACATTTTTTTAAATTAATTAAGTGTTTCTATTAATTTTTCTTTTATCTTAATTAACTTTTTTCAGTTTTGTAAGGCTTTTGCCCTTAAAATCCATCTATTTACTTATAATTTATAAAGATATATATTTTTTATTTTTAATTTGATATTTTTTTGATTTAATTTTTTATTCAAAATTTTATTTTACTAATATATATTTTTAATTTATTTTCATAAATTTATAGTGTATAAATTATAAAAATATAATTATAAGAAATGAATTTACAAGGGTAAAACCCTACACAAAACTAAAAGCTGTTAATTTGAAAGAAAAAATTACTAGCAGAAACATTTAATTGAAATTTTAGAAAAATATTACAATTTCAATTAGCATGAAAAAATTATTAAAGATTGAATTGAAAAATAGACTAAATGTTGGATTTTTTTGTAGCTATCCCAAATGTATGATTTTTAATTCTGAAATTATTAATATCTTTTTTTGATAAAAAAATCATAACATTTAAAAATTTATTTTAGATATTATTTACTCTGAAATCAGCTCCTAGGGCAAATGCATAATATATAATCTAAGAAAATGAATGTGCTGGTTGCTTTATAACAAAGTTATAAGGTATAAAATCGAGCAGTAAATGAATTCTCGGTCTAAAATTAAAAAGACAAGTGATTGTAAAAAGACTATAATATAATAAGTCATCGCGATTAGCAACCAATAAAGATAGTATGTGGTTATAATTAATGGACAATTAGTTATCAGTGATGGTATATTTATCCATTGTGAGTCATTCATAACTATTTTTTTTAAGTATTTAATTGTTAAAAGATTATTGTTCAAATTTTTAATTATTAAATTTTTTATTTTATTTTATTTTATCAAACACTTTGTTAATTTTTTAACAAGTTGAAATGATGAATTAAAAAATAACTTACCATCTAATCAATTAAAATTTTGATTTATCAGATTACCATTTATTATTTATTATTGTTCCGTTACAGCACCCTGACATGAGGAAGCGAAATGTTTTGCATTAATTTGAGTGGTGGGGGGGGGGGGGGGGTTTAAGAGAAAAACGAGGCCTTGACAGTGCCGAGCCGAGCCGTGAAAAGCCGAAGAAGACTTTTATGCTTGCCCAACAAGCTTGTCTACTTCTAGGGAATAAGACTCCGACCTTTCGGTGTTCACATTTTTATATTAATTATATATTGAAATATAATTTAATTTAAAAAAAAGTCGCCTCTTTAATTTTTTTATTTTATTTTATTTATCTTTCGAATATATGCATCATACTTTCGTCATGACACGTAATCATATTACGTCACCGCTGGCGCTCTTTTTCTTTTTTTTTTTCTTTTTCATTTATTTATCATTAATTAATTACGTGTTTTCTTCTAGACAGTCTCCATCTGACTGATCCTCCATCTTCGTTCTTAGCCATCTTCTAGGATCATTTTTTGACCGTGTATAGCCATCTTCTAGGATCATTTTTTGACCGTATATATATATATATATATATATATATATATATAATCAAAATTTAAATGATTTTTTTTCCCGAAACATATGCAAGTTCCGAAATAGCTAAAGAGAAAGGTGAACTGAGATTTTAATATTTTCTGTCATATTTTTAGAATATTATAACATTATGTTAACACTGAGCAAAAAACCTTCACAAAAATAATCTAAAATTTGTTTTCGTAAAATCGAAGTTTATGTCTAAAAAATAATTATCAATTTTTAAAATTAGTTTTTGTTAAATAAATTATCTTTTTTATTTGTAACAAAATTTCAAACAAATTTAAGCACAAATGTATTTTTTGTAAAAAATATTTTTAACACATTTCACATAACAATCAAATCTAAATTTTTTTTGTAAATCATTATATCGAATTTAAAAATAAAAAATAGTTTAATATGCTTGAATTTATAGTAATTCGGCATATTGCTTACATTTACTTTTCAAGACTCAATGTTGAAATTTTCTCTCTAGTAATAATTTTTTTTCAAGGCCAACAATCAAAATCAATTATAATCTTAAAGTTTTACCCAACTCTTTTAAGACAAAATCCAAGTTTTTACAAAGTAAAATTTAGAAACATTTTATTAGTTTTTATCTCAAATATGCTAAACAACACAACAACCAAGTTTTCAAGCTTAACTTGAAAAAAGCTTGAAAACTAACCTAAAAATAAATCACTCATGAGCTCATAAACGAATTATATAATTGAAGAATTAGAGTTAAGATGAAAGATATCTAAAAATGAAGATCAAATGGAAGGAAAAATAATTTAAAGAATTGTAGAGCAAGTTTCTGTTGATGATTTTTTTCCAACATTTGAAATTTTCTTTTAACAAATATTTTATAGTTTTGGTGTAAAAAATTTGAACAAATATTTATAGTTTTGGTGCAAAAAACTAACCAGTAGAAACATATTCACATTTTACAAAACTAGTAATTATTTTATTTTTTAGTGAAATCTGTCATTTATAAAATTAGAATACTCAATTAAAGTACTCAGTTAAAATACTACTTTTCTAATTCGTGAACACTTTATTTTGAAAATCATTAAATTTTGAGTTTCACTTTTAAATACGAATCAATATGACTTTATATTCATATCCTAATTATGACATCTCGCTTATATAATAAGAATAATCTCATTATATAAGTGTAATGACACAGACAAATTAAATGAAACTAGCATGAGTTTAAAATTTTCATTTAATAACTTAATTGACATTTTTTTAATATTCATATATACATACGAATTCAATTATCAAAATAAATCATCATGTTACATAAAGATTATACTTCATTATAACTATCAACATTAACGGCTTTTACCTCACATCTAACTATATAAATATAAAAAAAAATACAAGATATGTTTTTAACTATATACAAGGTCTATCAAACCCATATGCATGATAATAAACAAAATACAAAAATAACATGTATCCGACCCTCAACCAATTTTGACACGTCTCCTCTAGTATGAGTTTATACTTTCTCTATCAACTTCACAATTTAGCATTTGCAAACTCCAGTTCCTGCGCGGAAAAAATTCATGTTAAGCCATTTCTAGTTTAATGGTATATATAAGCATTTAAGTTTTCCCGCAGTCACACAAATGTATAACAAAAAAAACCATGACATACTTTAAATTAATCATTGCATAAAATTTAGAAAAATATTATAATAAAATAAAATTTATGTTCAATTATATTATCATTATATTTGCATCAAGACATGAATTGCATATATTCAATCATATGTAATGTGTAAAATATTAAACACACTACCTCCTCTCATTTTTTCATATTTTATCACATTTCTTACCATGTCATTTAAATCATTTATTAAAATTTCATATATAGACTTAATTTAAATAATTTTTTTACATATTATTTTAATTTAATTAGTTTCCATAACTCATTTTAATTTAATTGATTTTTCTAAAATTATTTTAGTTTAGTTAACTCAAATTTCAATCCATATGTTTTAATATATAGTTGTCAAAACTGGATGGTAGATAATTTATAATACAGTTCACAATAATCCAATATACATTATACAGGAACAAATATATGACTATACAATATTACAAATTCATTTATAATATATATATATATATATATATATATATATATATATATATATATATATATATATATATATATATATATATATATATAACTCAATTATAAATTTAACTTACCTTAATAAATATTTATAATTCATGATATCTCACACATTTATCTCTCAACGTGTATATGTATGTTTTTTAATTAATTTATATATAATGATTTAATATATATAGCCTAAATCTCATTCCTAGACTGTCCGAATATACGACGTGTAGTAGGGCCGCTCGCGGAGCTCAAGCACCCTACTCACTATAGTATCAAGTCAAGAGTGCTCACGGAGCTTAAGCCTCATGACCGAGTATAATCACATCATCTGTGTACAATTAAGACATGGGTGCTCTCAGAGCTATCATCACCCCTATTCCTAAACCATATCAATATCGGTACCGTAATGCCCTCGCAATGGTACACCATTTATCCCTAATTAGTCAACAGGTTGAGAACTAGACAATTAAGGTTATTACTTATTTATTTTCTTTATATATTAATTTGTTGGAATCAATGTTCCCTTTACATTTATAATGAAAATATGATTATAAAATTTTAAAATCATATAATCATATGATATTCCATTATATATAACCATTTAAGTAATATTGACATACTTTAATTAGTTTTCCATACAATCAAAGCCAACAAATCTTCAACCTTTCTACCATCTTTGGATATGAAGCCTTCTAGTTGTGTCATATACACATCATCAGTTAGATTTCCATTAAGGAAAGTTGCATTCACATCCATTTGTCATATCTCATAATCATAATGAGTAGCAATGGCTAGAAGCATCCTCATGGATTTAAGCATAACTACTGGGCTAAAAGTTTCATCATAATCAATTCCTTATCTTTGACGATAACCTTTAGCCATAAGTCTAGTTTTATAGGTAACCATATTACCATCCATATCAGTTTTTTTTCTGAAAACCCATTTGCACCCTATAGGCTTTATACCTTCAGGTGGGTCAACCAAAGTCCATACTTGGTATTCATAAATAGAATCCATTTTTGACTTCATGGCTTGAAGCCATTTGTCAGATTTTGAATTATTCAGAACTTCTCCATAGGTCGTAGGCTCATTATTTTCTATGAGAAATACATTGTTTTGTTCACTAATGAGAAATCCATATCTCTCTAGAATAATACGTATCCAACTTGACCTACAAAGCTCTTATGCTTCAGAAGGTTGAGCTACTATATCATCTGTATGAATAACAGGCTTGGGGTTCAGGCAGTTGATCAGCGTCTACTTGAGCATTTTGAACTTCCTCAAGTTCAATTTTGCTCCTACTATCTCCTTTTAGAAGAAATTCTTTCTCTAAAAAGATAACATATCTTGAAACAAACACCTTTTTCTCCAAGGGGTGGTAGAATTGATATCCATATGATGCTATTAGATATCCTACAAACAAACATCGGTCAAACTTAGGTTATAGCTTATCTGACATTGTCCACTTTACAAAAGTAGGACAACCCTAAACTCTTATGTAAGAAAGTGTGGGCTTCTAGTTATTCCACATCTCATATGGAGTAACATCAACTGACTTCGAAGTGACTCCATTTAATATATAAACTGCAGTCTCTAGTGTATAAACCCAAAAGGATTTAGGGAGTTCTGCAAAGCTTATCATAGACCTTACCATGTCTAACAGGGTTTGGTTTCTCCTTTCAACCACACCATTATGTTGTGGTGTATTAGGTGGAGTCCACTGAGATAACATCCCGTTATCCCTAAGGTAATCTAAAAACTCTTGGCTCAAGTATTCACCTCATCGATCTGATCAAAGTGTTTTAATACTTTTTCCAAGTTGTTTCTCTACTTCATTTCTAAATTCTTTGAATTTTTCAAAGGTTTCAGATTTGTATCTCATAAGATACACGTACCCATATCATGAGTAGTTATCGATAAAAGTAATGAAGTAAATGAAACCACCTCTGGCATGTGTGGACATTGGACCACATACATTCAAATGTATTAAGTCTAAAAGCCCATTAGCACTTCACCCTTTCCCTTAAAAGGTAATTTAGTTATCTTGCCTAATAAACAATATTCACATGTGTCATATGATTCATAATCAAATGACCCCAAACTATCATTGTTATGTAGCTTAGCCATGCGTTTCTCACTTATATGACCAAAGCAAAATGCCATAAGTAAGATGATTAGGCTAATGATGCCTTGCATGCCACCCATTTGTCTCACATGTATGCTAATGGCATGCTTAGTTTACTTACATTCAATGGAAATTTTTTTTAATGGACATATAAGTGTCGACCTAAATGTAACAAACAAGGAACAAAATGCAATGGTTAGAGAAGAGGAACATGTATTGATAAAATCCAAGTTGAATTTCTATCTCTTGAATGTGAATTGGAGGGCTTTCAGGTAAACATTAGACTCGGTTCGTATAATAATTTTTTGATAAAAATATTATTTTTTATGAAATGCAAAAACACAATTTTTTTTAATTATATTTGTTTAAGTTTTCATTTTCATCAGTATTATAACTTGTGAGTATCAATTCTTTATACGTTATACACATGTATTTTTTTAATTAAAACTACCAATTAATTAATTTTCATTTTTCCATTTCTTAATAAATTTTATCTATGAATTAATTTGACTTAATCTAAATTCATTGCAAAATAACATTGACTTAATCTGAAATAATTTAACTATTTCATTAATAAGTTAACTATTTTTAATAAAATATTTAGACTTAATTTTATTTCATTTCAAAATTATAATTATTTCAATTTAATTAGCCAATTAAATATTATAAAATTAATAATTTTAAATCTTAAACAAATATTGCATTAATAGTTAACTAATTAACTAAATTCAATACATTTTACTTAACTAAATGAATTTATTTTTATTAAAATTAGCATCCAATCATTAGAGAATAATTATTTAAATTATAACTAATGATTAGTGTAAATTTTGAGGGTGACACATAATTTTGTTAATCACTACTTAATACCTGTGTCGTAATTAATGAAACTTTAAGAGATTTTAGTTTTTGTAAGGCTGAAAAGTTTGCAAAGAATTTGCCCTTTGAAAAAGCCAATTTAGTACAACAAAAGTGCCACACCATTTGGTGAATTATATCACATTATCGTATATAAATACTTCGGAAAAACATTATTCTATAAAATAGTTTTTTGTTTCACATTAGTACCATAACAAACCCAATTTTATCATTAAAAAAAAAAATTGATATCAGAAAGAGAAACAGAAAACCAAATATTAATCCAAAAATGTAGCAATAATAATAATAATAATAATTGGCCAAGAGTAAGCTATCATATATTTGATTGTGACACCACCAATTCTCACCACTCTTCTCGCAGGACCATCTGGGTATACCGTATATGGTTATGTCATGCATTGTCAAGTCATTGCCCTTTATATTTTATCCATTCCATGTTTTCTTTTTTCTTTTTCTTTTTTTATCAAAATAATATTTTTTATATATTTCTTTATATATTTATCCATTTCACAGATATATTAAATAAATAAAATATGGTCCCATTTTTATATATATTTAATTTTCGAAAGACACCTCAGTTGACCTAATCAATGTTTTTTCTTAAAAAAAATTTAAATAGAAAATTCTAAAGACCTAAGTCAGTTTTTATGCTGTTAGCCTGTTACCAACCTAACACGTTAGAGGACTTCGTTTTTCATTAAGTTTTTTGACTTGAGTAAACATTTATACTAATATTAATTATCTTTTAAAATAATTTGATGAAGATGCTTTTATTTATTATATTTTATAGAATCACCACCTACATATCTCATGACATCATCATAAAAATATTATTTTAATTTCCTTCTAGAGCATTAACATTTTTTTTATTTTTTAGCTAGATTATTTATTTGCTTACTTATTATAATCGCCAATTTTAACCATAATCAAATTCTTCATTATTTTGTTTTTGGAGTTTAACTTGCATATGATGTTCCGACGAATATGTTAAATGCTCAATCTATATATAAAACAAAAAAAACTATATTTTTTATGTACTTATTATGGAAATATAATTTAAAATGAAGAAATGAGAAACGAACACCTTCATCACTCAAATTATCCTTTTTAAGTGAAGTGCGAAAAAAAAAATCTTTTGATTACAACACATCATCAACTGAATAAGTCCTTATTCTCATTAATTTTAAGAGAAATTTATCTATTTTTTCCTTATAACATATTATACTCTTTTGGTTATATATGTTTAACTAAATTCAAACTTTGACATTGACATTGTGACTTTATAAATTCTAGTTCTTATTAGAATATATAAGAAAAATGTAACATTTTATCATCTAATTTTTTCAAAAGAAAAAAGAAAAAAAAAGTCAACAACTAATGTCAACAATGTATGCTGTAAGCCAATGTTCAAAAATATCTTTGTTTTTTTTTCTTTTTTTCCTTGTAATTTAATCGGAAGACCGATGGGCATTGATGCATCAGAGACCTGCGAGAGCTTTATGGGCATTGAGATACTAGAGACATACAGAAGACTTGTAGACATTGAGACCTGCAGGAGATCTATAGGAGTTAAGACATTGGAGTCCTATGGGAGACCCATAGAAGATGGCAGAGGTGAGACCTAATAAGTGGGAGATTACCAGTCTTGAGTCCAAGTACAAGTGTATTTAATGAAGTGTGTAAAAAAATGTACAAAATATTTAATATATAACTGACATATGACAACAACAGTTTAAATCATTTATACCAAAGCATATGCATTTGTAAAAAAAAAAAATTCAATAAGTCGAAAATTGTGCTTATGTTGTAGCAATAGAGAGACTTAAAAACTCCATAAATTAAAAGCTAAGTGGTAACTCATCACTGAGAAAAGATTGGTAGATGATTGAGATATTGAAGACTGGTGGGCATTGAGACACTAACGACTTATCGGAGACATGTAGAAGACTTATGGACATTAAGACCTGCAAGAGACCTGTAGGCATTAAGACATTGGAGTCCTACGGGAGACTGATAGAAGATGGGAGATGTGAGATATGATAAGTGGGAGATTACCAGTTTTGAGTCCAAGTACAAGTGTTCTTAATGAAGTGAACAAGAAAAATGTACAGAGCATTTAATGTATAACTAACATAATGTATGCCATACAAAACAATCTTATAACATTTCTTTATCAAAGCATGGAAAAACATAATATTAGATCTCTGCAACAGTCGTAATATGTCACATCAATCTCCAATATGACTAATGAGACCACATTTTTCTAACTGGTGAGACTACATGAGACCACACTTTTCTGATGGATAAGACCACACCCTTACTAAGGGAGGAGAACAAATATAAATAACATATCACATACCAGACAAGGGGTAAGCAAAAGAATAACCCAAAACATTTCAATCTTCATTTATCTCCTTATTCAAAACTTATCTTCCTCTCTCTCTCTAACTTAAGCATCAAAGTAGCTATGCCAGAGCAATCCCGATGTATCATTCGATCTCCTTTGGTCTTATAGGAACAAAGGTTGAAGACCAGTGTTATCGCTAAGAAAGAATTAATCAACCATTTTCACGTCAAAAAGTGTGCTTAGGCTACAATAACAGAGAATATCATCAACATTTGCTCCTAAAATATATTAGAATGTCATTAAGTCAATTAACAAGCCACAATGAATGATCCTTAACTTACAATTAATTAAAAAGAACATTGGCAAATTATGTAAGGCAACTATTAACTTCATTCGACAAAAATGCATGCATAGACAATAGGAAAAAAAAGTTTTTGGGGCAACAATTCTATCAGTTCAGTTCTGCTAAAGAAAGTAGAAGTAATTTTAATTGAAAAGTTAAGAATTACAATAAGCTATCCTCCAAAATGGAAATTAGAAAAGTACAAAAACCTTGAATTCTATGTTAGTTTACGGTCCTAATTATATAGGCATTACTTTGTATATGAATGATACATTGGAAAATGAATGTTGGTTATTATACTTGCAAAGGAATTGAACCTTCTATTAAATAACTTCAACAATTATTTCCCTATGCCCTGATATTCTAATTAAAAGCTCAAAAACTTTGATGCAAACAAAGAAATATGAAAAAAGAATATTGGTTGGTATACTTGTATAGCAATTGCACTAACATTTCACCTATAGTATAATGGTTAAACTTATAATCAATCATATTCTAAGCCAACTTGTTATAATTGGGGTATTATTAGAATCAAAAATCAATTTAATCTTGTGAAGGCATCGGTCACTAATTTTCATAGATGAGAGTTTGGAATTAACAATCCACTTCAATAGACGTGCAAGTCACTTATAAGTTGTTATTATGCAATAATTTTCTTAAATTCTAGAATACACAAGCACATTAACTATATAAGAGCAAACAAGAGGTTTGAAATGTCCATTTACATTCCTAAAAAATAATAAAATCTAAAACTAATTAAAATTACATCATTTGAAATAAATTATACGAAATTTAATAATAAAAGGAAAAATCATATTGCAAACCTACATAACAAACAATGATCCAAAACACACTTAGCATGCATTTATAACATCCACTCATTCAAGTCAGTTAACAAGTCATAATTAAAGCATTCTAAAACTTCATCCACAAAAAAATAGTGGAAGAGAAGGAATTATGCATAATAAGTAAAAGAACAGTAAAAGTAAGTTTATTTAAGCATTGCACATTATTTAAAGAAAATTAATTTTCTTCTCATCCATATATTCTAATTAAAAGAAAAGAAGAAGAAATTAGATCTATGCTCTCAAAAATTACCAATTAAATTATAACAAACACTCTTCAAAGCTTTTATAGAAAAAAATATTTTTTGGACCTCAAGAGAATTGAAATAAATCTACAACTCCTCTTATAGGCCTTTTTTGAACTCATAAAAAATAGTAATAAAAATTCCCTAGAAATAGTTTCAAACTCCAAAGCAAAGGTTCTTGTTTAATTAATCTAATACTTTTCACTTTTGTTAGTGAATGACTTGTATTATGAAACCAAATAATATATAGCTTATTACTAACAAATCTTTTATTAGTGAATGGCTTTTATTATCAAACCAAATAATGAACTATGAGGGGTATTTATATCATTTTGATGATAACAATAAAATAGCAATAATATATTTAACAATGTTTATGCTCTAAGTGTGTTAAATAGGATATACTTTTCATTAGAACATGAAGCAAGATTGAAAGAAAAATTTTGAAGATAAAAATCAAGAAATAGCAAAGTGTCACGCCCGTGACTACTAATGTCACACCCGTGAAAATCGTTTAGCGCCAATTTTCCACAATTCAAAGTTCACAGCCTTAAAGGATCAAACCAACCGTGAATGATCAAACAAGTCATGCCAGTGAAAGTATAGTCACGTCTGTGACCAAACACTTCAATTTCTTCCTGAGAGTGTCACGGCTAGAGTCACCACTTGGACCACGGTTTAGCAGAAATTTCACACTTGTGACACATATAGTCATGCCCATGACCAAACATAACCAATTCTTCTGGAGAATGTCATGGCCAGAGTCACCACTTGGACCACAGCTTAGAAAAACATTCACGCCTGTGAACGAGGATAGAGAAACATGTCAGGCACAAATTAAGAGTTGGTTCAACGGCTATTTTCGCATTAACTGCACCCCAAACGACTATAATTCATAGAGGGAGTACAAATGCAAGTCATTTATGAATCCTAACGAGAGGAAGAAAGAAGAAGTAGAACAACAATTATTTTTTATCTTTAATCTTGTTGTAGCCTTGTGCATTAATTATCTTTCAACAATACTATACTTTTTGTGAAAACCTAATTGCTCATAACTTCTGAGCATTATAGGTTGGTGAATGTTTCTCATTGTAATCAATTATTAAAAGTGAGCTTGGGTATATTGGGTTAAGAGTGAAACACTTTTAAGGGTTTAATGTGTGAGCCATAAAATACAAGGAATTGATTTTTGTGTGAGTCATTGAAAAACACAAGGGAATTTCTAGGTTAGGTGTTAGCCATTGAAAGAAACAACATAGTTGGGAGTGAGCTTGAAAAACTCAATTATAACATGTTGCCCAGACATTAAGCTAAGAAGGAGGGTTGAATTGGAGTTTTAAATAGAGGTTCTGGTGTTAACAAACCCTACTCCTCTCTCCAATCGCAATTGGAGTTTCACTAACACACTAAGTGTTACAATGGACTTTTACAAGCTCACTCCCAACTATGGTGTTTCTCACAATGGCTCATACCTAATCCAGAAATCCCTTGTATTTTAATGGCTCACACAATAACCAATTCCTTGTGTTTTACAGGCTCACACAAACAACCTTTTATCTTGTGTTTTATAGGCTCACACAAATAACCTTTACTTTGTGTTTTTACAGGCTCACACAAATAACCTTTACAAGTGTTCTACTCTTAACCCAGAAATACCCAAAACTCACTTGAGTAATAAATGATTACAGAGTGAAACACTTATAAATCTTTATTGCTCAATAAATGATGATCAAAAAGATTTATCACAGAGAATAAATGTTGATAATGAAAGTATTAAATGTACAAATAGCTTGTAATGAGATTTTGATTCAAAGTATTTGCTATCCTCTTGTACTGAATGCATAAATGACTTGCATTTATACTCCTATGGCTGATTATAGCCGTTAGAGTGCATTTAATACGAAACTAGCCGTTGTACCAACCTAAATAATTGCGCCTGACATTTTTCTCTTTCATCTTTCACGGGTGTGACTATGTTTGTCACTGGTGTGAATGTTCTTCCAAGTCGTGACTGAAGTGGTGACCTTGGTCATGAAGCTCTCTGGAAGGTTTTGAAACATTGGGTCACGGCCATGACATACATCTTCACGGGCGTGACAAACTTCCCAGCCGTGATCCAAGTGGTGACTTTGGTGGTGAAACTCTCTGGATGAAATTTTCATGAAGATTCACGGGCGTGACATTTAATTCACGGGCATGACTTAAATGTACATTTCACGGTTTGTGTCTTCCTTCATGGCCGTGAACTTCAAATGTTGGTTTTAATGACGGTTAGCTTTTTCACGGGCATGACACATAGGATCACGGACGTGAACATGCTACTTCCTTAATTTTAACTTTCAAGGATTAATCTTCCATTCTTCATTCTTGCTATTTTATTCCATACCCTATTTAATAGACTTAGAAAAACAAGTATGTTAAATACAATATTGCTATTTTATTTGTTATCATCAAAATAACAGAAATGCCCCTCAAGGTTTAACAATCTCCCCCTTTTTGATGGTGACAAATAATCTAGCAATATGTGCTTTTGAGAAGTCTTCCCCTCAAAAGATAATTAAGATAAAAATTGATGAAAATGCAAGAATTGTAAAGAATGATGTAGCATTGAAATAAACTTACTAGTTTTTAAGTATATGCAAAGTATATCCAATATATACCAAAATTCTTTTTAAGGCATGAAGTATATGTAAGGTATATTTAGAGTATATCATGGCATATTCATTTATAAGCATTAAGGTATATGCAAAGTATACTTAAGATATATCTAATGTGTATAAAGCTCAATTTCATACTTGCATATTAATTTTGAATCAAATTTTGAGTTTTTCTTCTCCCTACTTAACTCAATGTCAATGTATTTGTAGGTTATGAATTTTGTAGGTTATGAATTTTGATTCAAAATTTATTTATCTTAATATATTGCTAGATTCTCCCCTTTTTTGTCATCAACAAAATGAATATAAAGATTAAACCATTAAAGAAAAACAAAGCAATTATATTAAATAAAGTGAAATACAATCAAAGATAATTAAAGTTCAGAAAAGAAATTTAAAATTTCCTGAAAAACAAACAAAAGAAAACAAGTAAATCAATAAGCAAAGATGCAAATTTAGGCTACCATCTAGCCTAACACCTAGTCGGACATCCTATCTCGAAGTCTAGCAATCTCTGCCTCAAGGCTATCCACCCGCGACTCCATGAAGTCTTTGAGGTTCTCCAACCCCTCGTCCATCGAAGCCTGCAGCTGCTCAAAACATGGTGCCGAGAGGTCAACCACTTGCTGAGCCAAAACTTGGTGTGGAAGCCGAGGATTGTCTGATGTCCTGCTTAGCCGCTGGAGGTGCTTCCTCAACCCAAGCCCTTTTCTTCTGCTGGATCCCTTGGAGGCCGGCTTTGAAGTCCTCCGTGTCATTGCCTTCCCAAATTATCTCCCCAGCAGTTTCTGTGAAGCAGTAGTGAATATTGTTCTCATGAACAATTATGACAGCCGCTCCCATCTTGATAAAGGACTCAACATCCAATCGATCTCGAGGATGCCCTGGGATGAGATTGAAATGATGCTCATCCAGCTTCAAATAGCTAAGCTTCAAGGCTATATGGGTGACATAACCACTAATGAGTATATCTCCTGTGGGTTTGGTGGCAATGGACAGAAGATGGTTTGCAAACCATATAGAAAGCTCCACCGTGAGTCCTATTCTAGCCATCTCAAAAAGGAAGAGCTCCGATTTCCGAATGGTCCCATTGCTGTCTCCCTGAGCGAATATGCTATAGGTTAAAAACCTATGCAAATATTTGTGCACTGGGGACCAGAGATGAGTACTCTTTGTCTTCTTGACATCCCAGCTGCAATCTGTGCCAAAATGGGTCCATGCTCGAGTCGCGAAGAATTCCACTTCGCTGTCATTGAGGATGCCATCCGATGGTAAATTGAATAAGTCCCCGAATTTAGTGGCATTGAAGGTGTTTGGATTATTGCAGAGTTGGAATTTCACCACTCCAGTAGGAGACACTTGCAAAGTGCTCAGAAATTCCAGTGTTGGCTCCCGCAATGTGGGCTGATGAATGTCCATGAATTCTTTCAAGTGACAGGCCTGGAGTTACTTTGTCATTGCCATTTCTAGCCTGAGAGTTCAGACGGTTTGCCATTCAAAGGACCTCGATAAAAGGAGAGGCCTTTACTTCAAGGTGGAGTACCGGGGATGACAATGCTCTGTAAGTCTGTTCATGAGGTAATCCGCATACCTTTTGGAAGCATGAGACTTCTTTTTTTTTCCTTTTGATGAGTCGGTTTCCATTTGGATTGAAGAAGTGAACTTTGTGGAGTTTGGGAAAAAATTTGACATAAAATTTGAGGAAACCCTAGAGAAGTATGATTTTTGATGAAGGAATGGACTTTTGATGGTATTTATAGGAAAATTTTGTGACTTGGGGGCCGGAATTTTCAATATCTCATTGAATGTGGGTAAATGAGAGCGGTTTCTAGGAGTTGAAAGGTTGAAATGTGAAAAATAACTGGTTGTTCTCTTATATACCCGATGCATTCACGGGCGTGAAATATATGTTCACGGGAGTGAATGGTCGTGTTCATGGTTTGCTGAAGGGGTGCTCTACCCGTGAATAAAGGCGTGAAATTATTCATGGTCGTGACCTTTGAATGTCATGGTCGTGAATGATGAACTGTCACGGGAGTCAAACAATAGTCACGGGCATGAAATGTTGAATTTCACTACTTATGCTCGTGAAGCAAAGCGTGAATGTCTCTGTGAGTTTGGGGTGAATACGTTCACGGGTGTGAAAATACGTCACGGGCATGAACAGTGCTTTTCACGGGAGTGAATGAAGTCGTGAACATAAGCTTCACTACTTGAAGCCGTGAACGATGTTGTGAATCAAGTCGTGAATGACATTGCCTCTTTTGGCTATTTAAGTCACGGGCGTGACTTCCCTAAAATTTTCATCAAATAAAATTAAGTCCTAAAACAAGACTAAATCATTTATATGAAGATTCTATCCCTTATAACATAAACTTTTCATCAAATTTACTACCTTATATCTAGTGATATGATACAAAATTAAGATTATTACTTAAGATTTCATAATTTAGCAATCACAAGGTTAATCCATCAATCATACCAAGTTCTCTTCTAATGAAATTAAATCTTTCCTCATTTAGAGACTTAGTAAAGATATCTGCCAATTGATTTTCTGTGCTTATAAATTCCAATGCAACATCTCCATATTGAACATGATCTCTAATAAAGTGGCGTCTAATGTCAATATGCTTACTTCTAGAGGGTTGAATAGGATTCTTTGAAAGATTTATAGCACTTGTATTGTCACATTTAATAGGTATTTGGTTCTTATCATGACCATAGTCCTTAAGTTGTTGTTTCATCCAAAGAATTTGAGTACAACAACATCCAACTACTATATACTCTGCTTCAGCAGTTGAAAGAGCAACTAAAACTTGTTTCTTGCTTAACCAAGAAACTAAGCATTCTCCAATAAAGTGACAAGTACCTGAAGTACTTTTTCTATCTAAAAGACTACCAGCATAGTCTGCATCTGAATATCCTATAATATAGAAGGATGAATTTCTAGGATACCATAAACCTCGATGCAATGATCCATGTAAATATTTTAGAATCCTTTTTACTGCATTTAAATGAGATTCTTTAGGACATGATTGAAATCATGCACACAAGCAAACACTATACATTATATCGGGTCTAAAACTAGTAAGATATAAAAGTGATTCGATCATACCTCTATAGAGCTTTTCATTAATGCTCTTACCCTTTTCATCCTTGTCCAATTTTGTTGATGTGCTCATAGGAGTCTTGGCATTCTTGCATCCTTCCATTCCAAATTTTTTAATTAAATCTTTGGCATATTTGGATTGGTTGATGAATATACCCTAATTGCTTTGCTTTATTTGTAGACCAAGAAAATATTTAAGCTCTCCCATCATGGTCATTTCAAATTCCCTAGTCATACACTTAGCAAATTCTTGATAAAGCAACTCATTAGTAGACCCAAATATTATATCATCAACATAAATTTGAACAATTAGTATATCATGCTTATGCTTTTTAATGAATAATGTGGTGTCAACATTTCCCTTTGTAAAGTTATTTTCTAATAGAAAAGAACTTAGCCTTTCATACCAAGCTCTTGGGGCTTGTTTCAAACCATATAAAGCTTTTGAAAGTTTGAAAACATGATTTGGAAAATCATAGCTTTCAAAGCCTGGTGGTTGTTCTACATATACTTTTTCTTCTATATAACCATTTAGAAATGCACTTTTCACGTCCATTTGAAAGAGTTTGAAATTCATGTGACATGCATATGCTAAAAGTATTCTTATGGCTTCTAATCTAGCTACAGGTGTATAGGTTTCATCATAATCTATACCTTCTTCCTGATTATATCCTTTTAAAACTAATCTAGCCTTATTCCTAGTTATTGAACCTTGTTCATCTAGTTTATTTCTAAATACCCATTTGCTACCTATAATTTGATGATTCTTGGGTCTAGGTACTAAGGTCCATACCTTACTTCTCTCAAATTGGTTGAGTTCCTCTTGCATGGAAATTACCCAACTTTCATCATTAAGAGCCTCATCAACATTTTTAGGCTCAATTTGAGAAATAAAAGCAAGGTCAGTGACTAAATGTTTGAGATGAGATCTAGTACTTACTCCCCTTGAGAGATCACCAATGATATGCTCTTTTGGATGATCTTTCATCATTCTCCATTATTTTGGGAGTTCTTGTTCGTTTTCTTCTTGAGTTTGAGGTAGAGAATCATTTTGATGTGAATCTTCTTGATCATTTTCTTTTTTTCCATTTTCAAGATCAAGTATTTCCATGTTACCTACTACATCATCAAGAACACTACCTTTCACAAGATCAAGTCTACTAGATTCATTAAAGACAACATGCATAGATTCTTCAACAGTTAATGATCTTTTGTTAAATACTCTATATGCTTTGCTAGTTGTAGAGTAGCCTAAAAAGATACCTTCATCAGATTTAGAAGCAAATTTTCCAAGGTTGTCCTTGGTATTCAATATGAAGCACTTGCATCCAAATACTCTAAAGTACGATATCAAGGGCTTTTTTCCATTCCATAGCTCAAATGAGGTTTTGTTTAAAAGAGGTCTTTTGAAAACTCGATTTGAAATATAACATGCAGTGTTTGTGGCTTCTGCCCAAAAGTAAATTGGTAAACCATATTCATTGAGCATTGTTCTAGCCATTTAAAATTAAAGTTTGATTTTTCCTTTCAACTAACCCATTTTGTTGAGGTGTTCTAGGAGATGAGAAATTATGTGAAATGCCATGTTCAAGACAAAAGCTTTCAAAGTTTTCATTTTCAAATTCTTTGCCATGATCACTTCTTATCTTTGAAATACAATACCCTTTTTCAATTTTGAACTCTTTTAGCAAAGTTTTTGAAATTTTCAAAAGCATCACTCTTTTGAGCTAAGAATATTACCCAAGTAAATCTAGAGTAATCATCTACGATGACAAATGCATAATGTTTTCCTCCTAAACTAGCAGTTTTAGTAGGTCTAAATAAGTCCAAATGCAGGAGTTGAAGAGGTTTTGAGGTACTTACTATGTTTTTGGCTTTGAAGGATGACTTGTGTTGCTTTCCTCTTTGGCAAGGTTCACATGTCTTGCCTTTTTCAAATTTGACTCTTGGTAGACCTTTTACCAGTTCTCCTGTGCTGAGGCTTTGTATTAAGTCCATGTTAGCATGACTAAGCCTTTTATGCCACAGCCAAGATTCATCACTAGTGGTTACAAGACACTTAGAGGAATGGTTAGACAGTTCATGTAAGTTAATTATGTATGTATTGATATCTCTATTTCCTTTAAATATCTCTTGACCATCGATAGAGATCACAAGACATTCATTGGAAGTAAAGATTACTTTGTTTCCTTTATCACATAATTGACTAACACTTAACAAGTTATGTTTCAAGCCATCAACAAGTAAGACATATTTAATAAAAGTAGTACCATTAATACCAATAGATCCAATGCCAATTACCTTACCCTTAGCATTGTTTCCAAAGGTAACTTTACCTCCATCAATAATTTTGATTTCTTTGAAGAGTTCTTTATCTCCTGTCATATGCCTTGAGCATCCACTGTCTACTAGCCAAACATTTTTGTTTATTGTGGACTTGAGGCATACCTATAGAATCATAGTTCAAGTATGATTTTTAGGTACCCAAATGAGCTTAGGTCCTTAGGGGTTAGCACATGAAGGTTCCCAATGAGCCTTCCTTATCCAACAATATTTATTTATATGACCCATTTTCATACAATAATTACATTGTTTCGGTCTAAACTTGTTTATTGGTCTTACAAGATTTTTGAATACCATATTTCTATCAAACTTATTTTGAGAATAATGACATGCAAAGTCATGATTAATTGATGCTTTTCTATATGCATGCTTCTTATATATAAAGGCATGATTATTCTTTTTATGTATAGTAGGTTTAACATGCTTATTCCTTAGTGTTATTCCAACAAGTGTGGATATGTGAGGTTCCTTAGACTTAACAAAGATGGTTTTGTGAGAAGATGATGATGTGTCCTTAAATCCTAGACCATGTCTAATTAAGGGTGAACTTTGAGACACAATGAGAGTATCTAAACTCTCTTTACCTTTGTGAAATTTAGAAATGGAATTTCTAAGTTCCTCAACTTCATTTTTCAAAGTGTTATTTTCTTTAAGCAAAGAAGCAGTTGAGGGTCTTGATGAATATTCATCTAATGACTTTTGAAGAGATTCATTAGATAATTTAAGCTTCATATTTTCCTTTTCTACAATATCTATTTTATTTTTTAAATTAGAGATGTTATTTCTATAAGTACTAAATTTACTTCTATATTTCTCTAATTCTAGATTTAATTCTTCCATTAGGCTTTCTCATCATCATCATCATCACTATCATCATCATTATCACTACTATCATTGTTCAAAGAGTATGAGTGTAGTGATCTTACCTTATTCGAGACGTGATCCTCAATAGCCATGAAGCATAGGTTGACCTCTTCACTTTCATTATCATCTTTTTCACTTGAAGAGCTTTCGTCATCCCATGTGGCTTTGTGACCTTTCTCCCCATTGTCTCTTTGGTATTTGCTCTTATGCTTCTTAAGCCTTGGACATTCTGGTTTGATGTGTCCTTTCTTTCCACACTTATAGCACTTTACCTCTTCCTTACTTCTTTGTGCATCATTAGAAGTTTGTTTGAGGTTTCTTTGCCTGAATTTTTTGGAGTTGCTCATTTTCTTCTCAATGATTCTTTTTAGTCTTCTTGAAAGCATAACAATGTCCTCATTTTCATCATCACTCATTTCTTCATCATCTTCACTTTCTTCTTGAGATTTTGAAGTAGAGGCTTTGAGTGCTAAGGGCTTTCTTTTCTCTGGCTCTGCTTCAAGTTCTCTATCTCTTTTCACTGCCATTTCATGTGTGAGAAGTTTGCCAATCAGCACATCAGTATTCATGATGCTCATATCTTCATTTGCTTCTTCCATGCCAGCAACTCTTGAGCCATTGTCTTTAAGAGGAAGACTTCTCAGGATTTTGTTGTTTACATCTTCTAGACTCAGATGCTTCCCAAGTTTCCTCATTCCATTTATAATGGCTAGAAGGCGGTTGGTCATGTCAGTGGTTGACTCATTGGATTTCATCTTGAAGAGCTCATATTCTGATGTAAGAAGTTGAATCTTCTTAGATTTGACTTGCTTAGTTCCTTCATGATAATTTTCCAATGTCTTCCACATGCTGTATGCTATTGGGCAGTGTTGTATTCTTCCACATTCTTCAATAGATAATGAGCTTGATAGGATTGTCATTGCCTTTTTGTTTTTGAAATTTTCTCTTCTTTGAGGCTCTGTCCAATCATCTCTTGATAGGATTTCTTCTTCACCATTAGCTCCTCTTCGGGTTGGTGGTGTCCATTCTTTTCGTACACTATCCCAGACTTCAATTCCTTCACTATCCAGGTATGTCTCCATCCGAAACTTTCAATGGGCATAATTTGCTCCACCAAAGTAAGGTTTGAGACTTTGGAATCCTTCACTGGCCATATCTTAATCTTTACTAGCGCTTTTTAGGCTTCGATGCTAGACTAAGCTCTGATACCAATTATTGCCCAGATATTAAGCCAAGAAAAGGGGTTCAATTGGAGTTTTAAAAATTAAACTTTAAAGTGCGGAAATAAAAATTAATTTCCCAATTATGATCAAAATGACGGAAATACCCTTCAAGGTTTAACATAACACTTAGTGTGTTAATGAAATACCCAATTGAGATTAGGGAAAGGAGTAGGGTTTGTTAATACTCGAACTTCTATAAATCTTATGTGTGATATCTCTCATTCCTTCCTCTATTTTATTTATTCCACACTTTTAATTAAGCAAATTTTATTTGCTAACCAATTCAATCCCTCTTCTTGGTTCATTGTCTAGGCAACACTTTTGAATGGTCGCTCATAGGGTGGTGATTGGATATAGAATAAGGTAGTTAAAGATAGTTGAGTAGCCAACAGATGATTCATCACTCTTGATAAATGAAGAGTATATCAATGGCCTCTTGTAGAGATCATTACATGGAAATCCTTAGCTGAGATGGACTTATCTTGAAGATAGTCTTCAAGTAAATGTCTAATAGAGCAATAAGTCTCATAAATAATAACTAAATCATTTGGATTATATGTGGTGTAGTCAGTCTAGTGGAAGTTGACACATAGTCCATACTCTAAACTAAATGAGCTATTGTACGATGGAAGGATGAATTGCACAAAAATTGTTTGTGGAAGTATTTATAGTCAAACCACTAACTTTCTGGTTAATTAGATAGTCATGATGTGTTATTAGATACCGCTTATGATATGTTTAGAATTATATGATGATTTAAGTTGTCAACATAATTGGGAACTTAATAGGTCATACACATAAAAGGTTTCAAGAACATGTGAAAAGGGCTTTGGATTAGATCCAAAAGATAAGAGAGAGCAAACTTAGACAAGGTTGAGTCGTAATCACGGATATTATTTCTTGGTCATGAGATGTCTTGGTTGCAATATGCAAGTATCTTTAAACTTGAGATGTTCAAAGTTATATTGGATACTGAATTTTATACTTTGACTCAATTCCTTATTGCTTTTAAAAGGTCGCTCATAGGGTGGTGAGTAGGTATAGCATAAGGTAGTTGAAGATAGTTGAGTAGTCAAGATTCCATCACTCCTTATAGAAGGAGAGTATACCAATGGCCTCTTGTAGAGATCATTACATGGAAATCCTTAATCGAGGTGGACTTATCTTGAAGATAGCCTTCAAGTACATGTCTAATAGAGCAATGAGTCTCACAAATAATAACTAAATCATTTGGATTATATGTTGTGTAGTCAGTCTAGTGGGAGTTGACACATAGTCCATACTCTAAACTAAATGAGCTATAGTGTGATGGAAGGATGAATTGCACAATAATTGTATATGAAAGTGTTTATAGTCAAACCACTGACTTTCTGGCTAATTAGATAGTCACGATGTATTGCTAGATACTGCTCATGATATGTTTAAAATTATATGATTATTTAAGTTATCAACATAATTGGGAACTTAATAGGTCACACACATAAAAGGTTCGAAGAACATGTGAAAAGGGCTTTGGATTGGATCCAAAAGATAAGAGACAGAAAACTTAGATAGGGTAGAGTCGCGGTCACAGATGTTGTTTTTCTAGTTGTGACATGTCTCGATTGCAATAATGTATTGTTGCCACTATTGCCTATCTTGGTCACACAAGATATTTTCATGGTCATTAAATGCCTGACTTGACATAAGTATTATGTAATCAAGAGAATTCACAGTCGAGAATTAGAACGGTGCAACCATACCTACTTTTGTTTAAATAGCCTAGCCGAGGAATTTATTGTCCCTAACCCTAAATGGGAACAAGGGACATATAAATACCTCTTTTTAAGACATTTTGCATCAACCTCTATCAAGAGAGATAAGAGTTATCTCTCCCAAACTCTCCATCTCTCTCGCATTATTGATCTTCCATAGCTAGCACTATATATCATCAACCACCCATTGCCTTAGAAGTTTTATTCTACATCCTTTGTGTGGATACTCTTAGAGATAACCCTAGTTTTGGATTGTTGTGGTTTGCTACAAACCAATAAGAAGGAAAGGTCACAAATCAAGAGTTGATTCTTCAAGGGTAATCTCTTCATCCATTTGATGGTTTATATCCAATTTTGAATTACAAAGGCTTGATCTATGAGTTTTGGGTTAAATAAATTTTAATCTTCCATTATAATATGTATGAGATACATGATCTAAAACCCATCAATATGTTTAAGACATGCATAACCCAACTTTGTATATTCTTTGTGCACATTATTTACCAAAATTATTTCATTACATGATTAACATCCATAATGACCATTCGTTGACCAATTTTTATATACATGTGAAGGCATATAAATATCTTTGTTTGTGATTCATACATCATGAAATAGCATGTCATATATCTTACTATATGACCATGTTTATCATCTTATATCAAGAAATGGTTATACTAATGATACCAAAACACTAAGAATCAACATGCCAAAATCATAGTGTACCTTAAACATAAGGAAAACCAATCACCATTAGTTCATACAAAAGTTTACCACATTTATTAACTTTAACAAGTTGCCCACATTACTCCAAATTGGAATAAATTGGATATGGATAAATCCATAGCTTTCAACTAAGCCCTTTAGGACAACTGTCTGTGCCCCTCAAAACACCTATTTGAGATAAAAGAAACCCTCAGGTCACCTGTTAGAGATAAACGAAGAATTCGCATGTTTCCACCAAGGAAGCTCACTTAAGCTTGAAACTTTTATCCATAATGACCAACCTAGGTCATCCAGTATCCTTTTCTCTTTAACGACATGTCATTTATTTTAACTCTAGTCCTAGTTAGAGTATTTGGGAAAAACCATATTTACCAATCCATCAAAATTATGTTGTGCATTAACCATTTTTATACCATATATCCATGATTATACTGTACCATATCCATTACTATACCACATACATTCATGTTCAATCCATATTGAATAATATCAAATAAAATTGATTTTACGATCATTAAAGTCAACCTTGATTCGTACATTACGAAATCACAATACCATTACATGCTCACCTAAGCTTAGTAATGTGCTTATACATATTCCAATACATGTTTATTATGTAGTGATGTAAATCCAATGCAATTTATGCATCTCAACCTGTAAAATCATATAATGTATTCTGACTATCCATACATTTAATATGCATTATGTCAATATAGTACTCATACTATGATCTAGTATTAACAAGGATCATGGCATCTTATGTTGAAAACCATATCATGCATCAACCACGATTTCCATATACCATAATTTAACTGTTATCATTTCTTATATTTGTTTCCATATCACATTATGATAAAAACAATAGAGGTATACCACATCGAACCAAAGCAACCTTGATTCATACATTAAAAGTATAGAAATCCAATATCAAACAAATTCCCAACTATCAACAACCTTTCATGGCCATGAATCAACTCTTCACAGGTATTTTACCTATGAACAAGTCATGATTCAACCCGCGAATCACTTCTAGGTTTCACGGCCATGACTAAACCTTTCTAGGTGTGAACCCAACGATAAAGTTATCCATGAACCAGTCTACTTTTCTATCAATCACAACATGACATTCATGACAGGTAATCTAGAAAATTTTCCAGAAAACATATCAAAGCGAATAATATCATTTTAACATGCATTTTTCCTGTAAGATTGACTAATGTTAATCACCCTATCAACATATAAGCATGTATATAGCTCAATTTCATGCCCTATATGCCTTTTTACTCATTTAAACCTTATTTGGATACAAATCTACTTCTCAAGTCCATCAAACATTAATGTTAAAATATATGGCAATTAATCTTTGTTTTTCTCCTTTATCATTTACTCACCATGTCATCATGCTTTAATCCCATAATATGTCAATCAAGAATGGAACGTAACCCAACACCCATAAAAGATTTTCTGGAAAATAAATTTACATATGTACTAACCTTTAAGCATATGTTCTCCTTTAACCTCTTTAAGCTCAATCTAAGCTTATTATCCCCTTTGTGATTGTTTTTCTTTGTCTCTAACACCTCTTGACCATGAAAACTGAAGATTCATCTCCTTTCCAGCTCAGTTTTTCCTCATTTCTCTTTTGAAATGTTATTCATTTATGAACAATTTTTCTTCTCTTTGATTTCAAGCTTTTACCATTATTGAAGTTTTGAAAACTCTTTAAAAATGGGAGAAAGAAGATGAAAAAGATGAAGAAGTTAGTTGTTGCATGTAAGGATGGATAAAAGGAGTAGGTTTGTGACAAAAATAAGGGATGGAAGAGAGAGAAAAGCATGCTTGCCTCACCTATTCCTAGCTGAACATCTTTCACAACCATGACTCTACCTTCGTGGGTGTGATGCACAAATTCAAGGTCGTAAAAAAATAACTTCTCAAGAGTGAACAATTAAAACATGACGTTCATGGTAGTAACAAACAATTCACGAGTGAGAACACTTAAACCATGCTATTTATGGTCATGACCAACTATTCATAGGCATGAATCCTATGGCATTTCACTTTCTTATCTTTGTTCATCCCCTTTTAACTCCTCTTTCAACTTGTCACTACCTTGAATCAAATATTTATCTTTGTAAGACCAATAAATTATATAGGCCCTAATTAGTGGACGTTATATTTCTCTCTCCCTTAACAAATTTCCCCCTGGAAATTTACCTGGTTGATAAATATGTATCATCTGTGTCTCCAAACAGTTATCACCCTTATGATGTTACTTATGCAACTATTACTTCCAATATCATACATATGTATAACCTTTTCCTCTATGTCCCTTTATTTGGTTGAACATTATAATCAAATCGATTCAGTCATTTAGGGTTTATTGTTGTCTTCTATAAAATTTGACGTGCTTGCAGTTCTTGATTTGATTCAAAAATATCTGACTCTTCAAGAGATCAACTATTCTAATTCTTACACACCTTGTTAATAATATAGGCACTTGATGATGTATTCCTAAATATTCTCCCTTCTTCTCTAGTTATTTGTTCCTGCTAACTTGGTTTACTTATCTCTGCTTCCCTAACATACTCAAATCTTTCCCTCTTAAGGGATCTATCCAGCAACTTCACTTACCCAACCTTAATTCTATACTCTCTTAGTTTTTTTTTGAGCTATACAAATCTAACGTGTAGCCCTTTTAGATTCTCCATCTACTCACTTTATATACATATCTCTCTTACCTTATTATGCCAATGGCTTACAATCCATTTATAGTCTTAGGTTGATTATATTTCACTCATTTGGTTTATGTTAGACTCTTTTTGTAAAATAAAACCTCATATACCTATGTTAGCATAGTTATAGTAATTCTTCTTGTATATTTATAACAACATTGTATCTTCATTATTATCTCATTAGTTATTAAACCTAAATCTCATATTATATACTTCAGCTTCTGAAGCTACACCTCTGACTTTCAACTCATCCGAAATCATTCTCGTAGGGTGTGATAATATCATAACTATGCTTGTAGCAACTCCTTGTCATACTCATATTTATCTATTTGGAACATCATTGACCAACAATTAAACATCTCATCTTCCATTGATATATTTATTTTTTTAGCATATCCTTTGAGATTTCTGCATCTCCATTTTTATTTCAGAAATGACAACAAAACTTCACCAAGATTTTTCACCATTAACTGTACCATCTCCCGGTTTTGTAGATTATGTGATTAACCTTCCTTTGTTCGTACCAAAATTTTACCTCATGTCATAATAACTAATCCTTTTCTAATAATATAACCTTTTATTGAAACATAATCCAAATGTGTTAATTGAATTCATTCATTTGCATCGTGATTTATAATTTTCTGTGCACCTTTATTAACCCATCGTTCTGTGTTGTAGAAAGATTCACCGATTAACTTTACACTATGCCTCTTTATAATCATTCCTGGTTCTTTGATTCAAGATTTTTCATCATCTATAGCCATCTTCATTTAACTAATATGAGCAAGTGTGACATAGAATTTTGATAGCTCTTAAGGCAATACCACCAGTCCCTTCAATATAGACATAAACACTTGTAATGTGGAATTGGAACTAGCTCCATTGGAAATAAACCCATGTCAAACTTACATCTTTGTCTGGTGTACTTTGACAAGAGATTTGAAGCAAATTTTCCATCATATTTTCTATTAGCATCTCATTTCACATCTGGTTATTTTTTCTACTTAAATTCTTTATTTATGTAACAGGGATAATGATGAACAATCGAGTAATTCTTCTCATGTTTTGTATCATCCTTTAGCTTCTAAGAATTCTATGACTAACATCCTTTTTAACAATTTTATTTTATCACCTTTTTGTTAGAGGAGTGCTCTAAAGGCAATCACCTTTAGCACTTATTGTACAAATTTATTTGATTAATAAAAGACTTTTTCATTAATTTGATGTTCATTTGATATATGAATTGATAGTGATCTTAAATCAATTAATGAAGTCCTTGATACATAACATAGCATGAAAGAAATCATGATGAGATCATGATATTGAGATTCTTATCATGTGTAATTATGTAAGTATCAAAATTATCCCTGGTCATAGGACTAATGAGATGAGACATTGTTAATCCGGACAGACTAGCACATGTTACACTCCTTGATTGGATCAAATAGTAGATCTCATAATATGTAAACATGAGATGTTTAGAGTTAACATGTGGATGCTTACTAAGTGTAGCTAAGTACATTAGATGACCAACTATAAGACAATCATATGGATAATCTATTCAAATGTCAATGATAATCTCATCATAGCAATGGTGCAAGTATCCTTAGACTTGAGGTACTCAAGGATATCTTGGATACTGATTCTGTATTTTGACACTATTCCTTGTTACCTCAGGGAGGTTCCTCATAGGGTGGCGATTGGATACAACTTGAGGTATTCTAAGATAATTGGGTAAACAACAAAGGATTCACCACTCCTGATAGAAAGAGTGTATACCCATGGCCTCTTGTCCTGGTCATTACTCAGGAATCTCTGGCCGGAATGGAAATGTCATAAAGATAGTCTTCAATGACATATCTAATAGAGTAATGAGCGTCAGGGACAAGAACTAGCATTACTTGGACTAGATATGACAGTCAATCTAGTGGGGGTTGACACATGTCCATACTCTGAACCAAGTGGGGTATAGACTAGTGAAAGGAATAATTGCACGACAATTATCAATGGAAAGGTTCGTAGTCAAACCACTGAATTTCCGGTCAATTAGGAGTCATGATATGTTACTAGATACCGCTCATGACTTGCTTAAATTAATTGTTAATTTAAGTGGACAATATAATAAAATCATAATAGAATGTTTAATCAAATTGAAATAATGTGTTGGGATCCAAATGACCTCAAGTTACAAACAACATCCCAAAAAGGAAAATACAAATCTTTTAACATATGAAAATCAAAATAAAAGATATCATTGGTGTATCACCCTCCCAAACTAGGTTGTGTCATGTGACTCTTCTTCATGCTCTCTTTCTCTATCATCAACAAAAAACTATCTCTAACCTACATGTGAGAAACACTCACACGCTAAGGAACTCATATTTAGTAGTACATATGTAAATATAACAAAAATCATATATATATACCTACATATTCATACATGCATGCCTTACCTATCATGTTAAGACATTACCATACATCATGCCCAATTAAGAACTTAGGTTCATAATACATTTTCCCCATAGATAAATTACCCATCACCGTATGTTCAAGACATGCATAACCTAACCCTGTATATTGTATGTGCTCATTATTTACCATAATTAGTTCATTACATTAATAACATCATTAATTACCAATTGTTTACCACCTTTACATACATGTGAAGGCATATAAGTATCTTTGTTCGTGATTCATACATCATGAAATAACATGTCATATATCTTACTATATCACCATGTCCTTCATCTTATATCAACAAATCGCAGTTATACCAATGATGTTGGGTTTTGAAGAATGAGTCACATTCATAAACGCAGTGAAAAAAAAATTTTCAAAACCCAAAACAAAAGATCATACTTGTACCATTAAAACTAATTTTTACAAACATAGAGGTTAGAAATTATACCTTGTAATTTCTTATTTGTTATTCAAACCTTCACTTTGTTGGGTTGTAGCAAACCACAACAATCCATACTAGGATGTCTCTAATGATAATCCATGCGAAGAATGAAGAAGAAACTATCAAAAGAAATGGTTTGAACAAATTCAAAGTACTAGCTTTGAAAGTGTTCTTGAGAGAATTTTGTTGTGTCCTAAAAATATTTTTTTCACAAAAAAATATTTTCATGTCTATTTTCTTCCATTTGATGTCTTTTCTATTTGAATCAAATTCAAAGAAAGATGAAAAGTCAAAAATGGAGAAAAGGGAAATGAATTAATAGTAATTGGTCATAATTGGTCGAATTAAGGCCACATTCTATCGTTGACCAAAGGGAGGGAGGTAGCAGCTCGTTGGGCCTGCTGCGGGCTACTGCTGGGCCTACCCAGCTGGCCAGCTGCCTACCCAGCTCACGCTGGCCTGCACGGGCCCCTACGGGCTAGTGACCCTCCTGAACAATGTTTCCTGTGCGATCTCATCGTGATCCATCCTGAAATAATTCTCTCATATTTTGGATCCTATCCAAGACCATTTTACTCATTCTTCATATCTTCAATAAGTGTGACCCATTAGGTTCCCGGTTATGTTGGCCACTTAAATTAACAATTAATTTAAGCAAGTCATGAGCGGTATCTAGAAACACATCATGACCCCCAATTGACCAGAAAGTCAGTGGTTTGACTACGAACCTTTCCATAGACAATTTCTTGGTTTAGATTATGGACATGTGTCAACTCCCACTAAACTGACTACATTACGTCTAGTCCACGTAATGTTAGTTCTTGTCCCTGAGTGTAAGACCACTTCTTATGCAATTAAGTATAGCCTATCCCTGTATCAAGTAATCACACATAGCAGACTGGAAAGGCAAAATACCCTATTAACATTGGTAGTAAATTTTTTTCATATCCTGTAATATCATTCAATGGCTTTGCAAGTCAACTTTGAGACTTTCGCCACAATACGATATATCACATATATTAAAACATAAACTTTGCACATAAGTATTTACAAGTTGCTTTCATTTATACATTTTTAAAACCCATTCCAAAATGACTATACATATTCAAACACGTAAATACAAAATGCAGATGACATATTTTCATGCTCATGTGGAATGCAAGGAGAGAGAGTGATGAGGCTCGGCCAGTGACCTGTGCTCCATGTCTTTTATACGCTACTCAAAATGAGCTATCACTTTTCTTTACCTGAAAAATGATGCAAATTGATGAGTTACGGCTCAACGATAATAACCATCAAATGAGCTCTAAAGTATCGAACAACTCATAGTAATAAATCACAAATCCAATACATACCCTGTATTCCATTCCATTCATCAGTATCATATAAATATCAATAAAGTTGAAACATATAATCATTACTCTTTACGTATGCAAATGCTTTGCTTATTTCATTTTATTGTGACCAAGTTAAACAGACATTGCCCCAGGTTTCCATGTGAACATTTGCCATATGAATATTTGTATTTGCTAGCTAGCTTGATCATTTGTTTCATTTGCACATTTGTTGGGCCATAGACCTCTTCTTTTGCTTTACAATATCCATTAACTAGTCATAATGCCTTTTAAGTCCATATGCATATGCACTTGTACTTAAGCATTCATCAACCATTGCATCTTATCATATATAACATACATATACTACATATATGCCTTATATGCCACACATATACTATACATATACCATATATATATATATATATATATATATATATATATATATATATATATCACATATGTCAAACATATATCTCAAATATATCACAAGTATACCACTTATGAGTACCACAAATGTCACAAATTATCCATCATCATATTATCAGGGGAAAATCATGACAATCATATGAATCACATAGCAAGCAACATTCATATGCACTAAAGAATTCAATCGCTAATTAGACTCACATTTCTCCTTTGATTCCGACCCCTAACTTATTGTCTATCTACTCCTTGTGGGTCTTCAATATTTTGTGAGCCTAATATGAAAATATAATCGATTAACTCGTGATTAGGGAACTTAATTTGGCTTAAACAAATTAACATGCATTGTTCTTATCAATAGCTAAGATATTTTTCCAATGAGGCAGTGTGACCTTATGGGACTGTTTAGCTTATATATTTCTCTATACTTGACCCATTAATCTGATTCTTATTCCTAACTAAAAATAACATATAATTTTATAACATACTCAAATTTCATAGAAATTGGAGCATTTTACAATGTTTTGTGGAATTTCTAAGTGTGTTCTGTTTTCTGCCCTTTGGCAGTTTTAGGGTACCAAATTTGGTTAATCATAACTTATAATATATAAGTCATATTTAAAAGAAACTTTATAGACACTTATATGGGTTAATATGGAACATTTTTCATGTTTAAAACTTTTAATAATTATGTCTCTATGGTCTTCAAAGTATAAGAAACATTTCACTGGTCTAGAATAGAATTGGCTTCCAGACCAGTATGACTTCCAAAGGCCATAACTTAGTCTATACATAACATATTAAGCTGAACTTAGTACCCCAATTTAGATAGAACATGTAATGCCCGATAATTTAGGCCACGGTCGTGGTTGAGCGAAATCTGGCACGCCGAACCAGTCGGGTCTAAATTCGGACATGAAAAAAATAAATTAAAATAATAATAATATGGGAGAAAATATTTTGGATATTATTAATTGAGAATTTTGAAGTTTGGAATTAAAATTGGGAAAAAAATAATTTTTCGCTGAACGAAATTAGAAATTGCAGTGTTTTTAGCATATAAATTATAAGAAGGCATAAAAATGGAATATTCTTTATCTAAGGAAAGGAATATTCTTTTAATTAAGATAAATTAAGAGTGATTAAAATTAATGGACCAATGGGAAGCAAGATTAACAACTAATCCTAATCACCCACCTAATCCAACTATAAAAAGTCAAATTTCCATTTTTTTTTTATCATTTTTCTTTTTCATCTTGACCAAACCCATTTTCTCTCCTTTTTCTTCTTCTTTGGCCGTGACTCTCCTCCTCTAATTACTCTTATTTTTCTTTCTTCAATTCAAGCTAAGATTAGATGAAAAAAAAGGGGATTAAGGCAAAATCATCAAAGAGAAGTGAAATTTTGAGGTATGTATATTTGGCAAAAATTCAATATATAAAAATATTGATTTTAACTTTGTGATGTGTATGAAATTCTGAATAATTGATTGAGAAATTAAGTGGTGATTAAATGATGCAATGAATATGAAAATAAAAACTAGAATATGAGGTTGATGCAAAAATGGAAATTGTATGATTTAATTGATGTGCTGAAAAATTCGTCTTATGAACAGTGTATAGTGTTTTGATCATAACTCGAGTTCTGGAAATCATTTTTGAGTGATTCTTGTTGGGTTGGAAAGTTAAGACATAAGTATTGAACTTTTATTCAGACCATGAGACATGAATATGCCTGAAATTAGGTGAAACCGTGACTCAAATTTGACCTAGAAATCTGTTCAAAAAACAAAACTGGGCAGATTTGCAATGAACGTAGCTTAGGAGAAACTTCATAACTTTTACTACACAATTTTTTTTAATATAATTCTAGTTGGAAATGAAATATAAGACATGTACCTATATATTTTTAGTTTATCACTTGTCCAATTTCTATCGAAAAATGGATGAAAAATACAGACCAATATAAGGCATAATTCTGTCCAGTAAAATACTGGGCAGATTGTAGTGAACGTAGTTTAGGAGAAAATTTATAACTTTTGCTAAAAAATTCCTTTTAATATGATTCCAGTTGTATATTAAAGATAAGACATGTATCTAAATATTTCTCGTTGATCACTTGTTCCAATTCCATATAAAAATAGATTAAAATGACAGAGAAAAATAAGGCATAATTCTGTCCAGTAAAATACTGGGCAGATTGCAGTGAACGTAGCTTAGGAGAAAGTTTATACCTTTTGCTAAAAAATGCCTTTTAATGTGATTCCAGTTGGAAATTAAAGATAAGATATGTACTTAGTTTTTGTTAGTTGATCATATGTTCAGATTCGGTCTAACAATAGACGAACAATACAGAGCATCATAAGGAAGAAATGCTGTCCAGAATAGGACAGCTGGAAGAAATGTGTTGATTGTGAATTTATGTGACAAAAAATGTATTAATTGAATTTTTATTATAATTACAATGATTGAATGAGCTAGTATGAGGTTGTAAAATATTGAATGAGAATTATTGCATTTATATGGAGTTTATATTAATGTTCCCTACATAATTATGTAAATATTAATAAAGGTAACAAATGTAATTTAAGCCCTATAACATCTAGTCGAGAATTAGAAATTAGGATAAGTTGGCATGCCAATAAAGGGGTAGAAATGTATGCACCAAAAATAATAGTGCTGAGATTTAATTTAAGTAGGCACTAAGAAATAGTGCTGAGTTCAAAAATTACGTAGGCACCAAAAAGGTGCTGAGTTGTTATTGGAAATGTAGGCGTTAAACGCCGAGTTATAAAATAATTATGTAGCCGCCGAGTATACTGCCGGAGAGCAGAAATCCTGTATCCAGTGTTTGGTTCTGGTCTAAGATGTCGTGGGCTATTAAATAAATAGCAAAAAAAAAAAATGTAAATTATGAAATTTATATTGTGGATTTTATATCTTGAATTGTTAAGAAATTTCAAGCATTCTTAATGAATGAAATGTCATAATTGATGGATTAAATATTTTTGCATGAAGAAAATGGTTTTATTATTAATTGAATATTTGGCATGCTTAATAAATTAATTGTAGTTTCAAAAATTTTATTTTAGAATTATTTATGTAATTATTGGATAGTTGCCAAACGTACCTCTAAGCTAGAAGCTTAGCGCGTGTGTTTCATGCGCAGATAAATAGAAGTAGCTGTTCCGATAGAACGACCGAAGAAGAGGGAACCCCCAAGATCAGATTGCAGCAGTCTAGTTCTTTTTGTATGTTTTGAAAATTATGTTGTAAAAATTAAATTCTAAGAATCTTTTTTTTATGTGAGTTTGTGGCATGTAGGATTTATAAGGAATGAATTTTGTAATTTTATAAATCTAGTATTGTTTCTAAATATTATGGTTTAATTGCATGAGTTCAATTAAATCAAACTATTTCCATCACTAGTTATATATTTAAATGAAAAAAATAATAGTAATAAATATTTCACTAATAATAAACTCGAAAAAAAAAATTATTTCAATGATTTGTACATTGGTTGTAAAAAAAAAAGAGCTTATTAGCATTTCCATATCCTATTAACGCTTAGTAGGGTAAGGGAGCATTACATTTTGTGGTATCAGAGCCCAGACTAATTGATTCTTAATCAGTGGGTGTAAAATAGAATATGTGTCTCATGCATATGTATAAAATGCTGCAATTATCTGACTTGGGTCCTTTCTTGTGGTTTATAGGTAGATATGGATTCGGGATCGGAACAAGATTTCTCAGAAGACAAACTGAGTAATAGCCTTTCAGACTCAGCCAATCTCAGACAACCTCAATCAGTAAGAGATTCCGGGCTGAGTGTAGTAGCTCCTCCGAGAGCGGAGGGACAGGCTAATTTGGGACATGAGCCTCTTATGGAACAGATAGCAAACTTGTTGCAACGGATAGTACAAGCAGTTCCACAACCAACTCCACCTCCTCCTCCACCTCAGCCAAAACTCCGGATTGATAAGCTGAGAAAATATGGGGCCACAAATTTTATGGGAAGGAGGGAGGATGACCCAACAGCTTCAGAGTTTTGGATGGAGTCCACAGAAAGGGTGTTTGAGGAACTTGAGTGTCCAGAGGAACAAAAGGTCAGATATGCAGTGTCCCTTTTAAAAGATCATACCTATGACTAGTGGAAATCAATTTTATCAAAGCCCCAGACACCGAAACGACCTTCTTGGAATTTCTTCAAGGCAGAATTTAATAAGAAGTATGTGCCTAGAGTTTATGTGAATGAAAAGAAAAGGGAGTTTCAAGACTTGAAGCAAGGAAACTGGGCAGATTGCAGTGAAGTGAACGTAGCTTAGGAGAAAGTTTATACCTTTTGCTACAAAATGCCTTTTAATGTGATTCCAGTTGGAAATTAAAGATAAGACATGTACTTAGTTTTTTTTAGTTGATCATATGTTCAGATTTGGTCTAATAATAGACGAACAATACAGAGCATCATAAGGAAGAAATGCTGTCCAGAATAGGACAGCTGGAAGAAATGTGTTGATTGTGAATTTATGTGACATAAAATGTATTAATTGAATTTTTATTATAATTATAATGATTGAATGAGCTAGTATGAGGTTGTAAAATATTGAATGAGAATTATTGCATTTATATGGAGTTTATATTAATGTTCCCTACATAATTATGTAAATATTAATAAAGGTAACAAATGTAATTTAAGCACTATAACATCTAGTCGAGAACTAGAAATTAGGATAAGTTGGCATACCAATAAAAGGGTAGAAATGTAGGCACTAAAAATAATAGTGCTGAGATTTAATTTAAGTAGGCACTAAGAAATAGTGCTGAGTTGAAATTACGTAGGCACTAAGAAATAGTGCTGAGTTCAAAAATTACGTAGGCACCAAAAAGGTGCTGAGTTGTTATTGAAAATATAGGCGTTGAACGCCGAGTTATAAAATAATTATGTAGCCGTCGAGTATACTGCCGGAGAGCAGAAATCCTGTATCCAGTGTTTGGTTCTGGTCTAAGATGTCGTGGGCTATTAAATAAATAGCAAAAAAAAAATGTAAATTATGAAATTTATATTGTGGATTTTATATCTTGAATTGTTAAGAAATTTCAAGCATGCTTAATGAATGAAATGTCATAATTAATGAATTAAATATTTTTGCATGAAGAAAATGGTTTTATTATTAATTGAATATTTGGCATGCTTAATAAATTAATTGTAGTTTCAAAAATTTTATTTTAGAATTATTTATGTAATTATTGGATAGTTGCCAAATATACCACTAAGCTAGAAGCTTAGCGCGTGTAGATAAATAGAAGTAGTTGTTCCGATAGAACGACCAAAGAAGAGGGAACCCCTAAGATCAGATTGCAGCAGTCTAGTTCTTTTTGTATGTTTTGAAAATTATGTTGTAAAAATTAAATTCTAAGAATTTTTTTTATGTGAATTTGTGGCATGTAGGATTTATAAGGAATGAATTTTGTAATTTTATAAATCTAGTATTGTTTCTAAATATTATGGTTTAATTGCATGAGTTCAATTAAATCAAACTATTTCCATCACTAGTTATATATTTAAATGAAAAAAATAATAGTAATAAATATTTCACTAATAATAAACTCGAAAAAAAAATTATTTCAATGATTTGTACATTGGTTGTAAAAAAAAAGAGCTTATTAGCATTTCCATATCCTATTAATGTTTAGTAGGGTAAGGGAGCGTTACAGAACATTTACCTATAACTTGAATGTTTTGATAATTTAGAGAATATATCTCTAAGGAGCTCAAAAGGGCCACACACGTTTCTAGAACTGCCTAGGGCACTAAGCTGATAGTTCAAACTATGGAACAGTCATGGTTCCATTCACTATAACTCAAAATATACAAGACATATAAACCTGAAATTTGGTATACAGATACATAATACATATATCTAAAACTTTTATGTTTTGAGATACTTCAAATAATGGCTTTAACATATTCCAACCCAAAGAACATAGTAGCTATCTTGGCTAGGGTTCACACCCTGACCAGTTTCAGTAGAGAGAGAATTTATCTTCCTATACACCAAATATTGCAAAACAATTTTTCATATACATAAATATAACACATAAAGGAACAACTTTCATGTTTTAAACCTTTCTAGAATCAATTTATATATGTATCAAAATCGGAGTTCAAGTCAGTGGCTATTAATGAACCTTAGCAACTCAAATCAACCCTATAGCAATAAGAATTGATTACTTACCAAGAACGAAATTACAGGGGATAAATTTTCTTCAAAAACTAAGTGAAACAAGAAATAATTGAAGTTTGGAATGGAGGAAGATGAAGAAGAAAACAGGATGGAGTGAGGAGACAGAAATGGGGGAGGAAGATAAAGCTAACTTTTTTTGTTTTTGTCTTTTTATCTTTTTCTCTTCTTCTCTTCTCTTTTCTTTTATTTTTCTTTTGTTTCATTTTCATTTTATTTTATCTATATTATTATTAATATTTACATATGTTTATAATTCCACTAATTCATACAATAATACAACTTAATCATTTGGCCCGATTTAACTAAATTAACAATGTAAATGTTTACTAATCTTAATCTAGTCATTTTGCTTACTTTAATTTAGTCACCTTATTCAATTTATTTCTAATCCTTTGTTATCCTCATTTAGGTTATAAGTACACACGTGCGACTCGATTACCAAATACGAGGACACGTAGCTAGTGCGTGCCATGAACTTGTTTCTAAGAAAATATGTATGAAATGCACGTGTTCAATTGGATTATATGGAAGATGCATATGTTCAAATGAAATGCATGTGGATATGCATGTGGGGAAGGTTGAGGATGTTACAATTTTCCCCTCATTTTAAAAATTTCGTCCTCGAAATTTAATACTTGGAAACAGGTTTGGATATTGCTTTTTCATATTCTCTTCCGTTCCCCATGTTGCCTTTTCTTCTGAATGGTTTCTCCATAATACCTAAATAAAAGGTATTTATCTATTTCTCAATTGTTTAGTCTTGTATCCGATGATTTCCACTGGTTCTTCTATATAACTCATGTCCTATGCAATCTCAATGGCTTGATCTTTAAGTATATGTGTAGGATCTGACCTGTATCTTCTAAGCATGCTCACATGAAATACATTATGAATTTGAGCCATATCTGGTGGTAAAGCCAACCAATAAGCCAATGGACCAACCTTCTCAATAATTTCATAAGGCCCTATGTATCTTGGACTCAATTTACCCTTCTTGCCAAATCGGATTATCCCTTTCCATGGAGATACACAAAGAAACACCTTTTCACCTAACTGGTATTCCATTTCCCTTTTATATTGATCAGCATAACTTTTTTGTTTGTCCTGTGCAGCCTTTAGCTTGTTCTTAATAACCTTGATCTTATCCACTGTGTCTTGTACTATCTTTGGCCCTTCTAATGCACGTGCTCATTCTCCATCCCAAATGATAGGGCTTCGGCACTTTCTACCATACAATGCCTCATATGGTGCCATCTGGATACTGCTATGATACTGGTTGTTGTAAGCAAATTCAATTAATGCTATATATTCATCCCAAGCACCTTTGAATTCAATAGAACATGCCCTAAGCATTTCTTCCAATGTCTATATAGTCTTTTCAGATTGTCCATCAGTTTGTGGGTGGAATGCAGTGCTGAAGTTTAATTTTGTTCCCATTGCATTCTGTAAACTCACCCAAAAACATGAAATAAACCGTGGATCTCTATCAGACACAATGGACAATGGAACACCATGTAATCTGACTATCTCATTCACATATGATTTTGCCAAACTCTCGAGTGTACACCCCCATCTAATAGGTAGAAAATGTGCTGACTTGGTTAATATGTGAACAATACCCATACTGCATCATTTTTTCATGGGGTTCTTGGCAATCCATAAACAAAATCCATCGTTATTCTTTCCCATTTCCATTTTGGTATTGGCAATGGATGTAGTTTTCCAACTGGTGCCTGATGTTCAATTTTAATCTGCTGACATGTCAAGCATTTAGAAACATATTCTACTTTATTTTTCATCATTCTTGGCCACCAGTAATGAAGTCTTAAACTGTTGGAAAACTACATCTGTCAATCAACACATTTCTACCAGCAGTCCTATTCTGGACAGCATTTCAGCCTTATATTGCTCTGTATTTTTCGTCTATTTTTAGACAGAATTTGGACATGTTATCAACTAAAAAAATATAAGTAAATGTCTTAACTTTAATTTCCAACTGGAATCACATTAAAACGAATTTCGTAGCAAAAGTTATGAATTTTCTCCTAAGCTACGTTCATTGCAATCTGCCCAGTATTTTACTGGGCAGATTTCTGCCTTATTTTTCTCTGTCTTTTTCATCCATTTCTAGATGGAATTTGGACAAGTGATCAACTAGAAAAATGTAGATACATGTCTTATATTTAATTTAAAACTGGAATCACATTAAAAATAATTTCTTAGCAAAAGTTATGAATTTTCTTCTAACCTATGTTCAATGCACTCTGCCCAGTATTTTTTTTCTGGACAGATTTCTAGTTCAAAGTTTGAGTCCATTTTTCACCTAATTTCAGGTATATTTAGGTCTAATGGTGTGAATTAAAGTTCAAGCCCTATGTCTTAACTTTCCAACACAGCAAGAATCACTCAGAAATGATTTCCAGAACTCAAGTTATGATCGAAACACTAGACACTGTTCATAAGACGAATTTTCCAGCACATCAAATAATTCATACATTTTCCATTTTCATGCATCAACCTCATTTTCTAGTCTTTATTTTCACATTCATGGCATAATTTAATCACCAATTCATTTCTCAATCAAATATGCAGAATTTCATACACATCACAAAATCAAAATCAACATTTTTATACATTGAATTTTTGCCAAATGTACATACCTCAAAGTTCTATTTTTCTTCACTTTTCTCTTCCTCTTAGATAGCCTTTTCCTTGCCCTTACTTCCCCTTTGATTTTGGTTTAAAGTTTGTTCACTTCCTTGTCCTAACAACAAATTTTACACTAATCAAGCACTAATCATACTAATCCACCCTTAATCACCATTAACATACTAATAACCCTAATTTACAAGCTATAATGGCAACTAACCCCAAACTCAAAGAAATGAGAAGAAGAAAGTAAGGAGATGGAAAATCTAAACTCACCTTTGAAGATCTTCCAAATGGCTAAAAACTTCTTTCTCTCTTTTTCTCTTCCTTTCTTCCTTCCTCTTCCTTGGTTTTGCTCACTTTACTTCACTTTCTTCATGATCTTGCCTTAATCCCACTTTTTTTCATCTAATCTTTGCTTTAATTGGAGAACAAAAAGAAGAACATCAAGGGAGGAGGAGAAGCTCACGGCAAAGAGAGAAAAAGGGAGAGAAATGGGTGTAATTAAGGTGAGGAAGAAGAAGAATGGTTAAAAAAGTGGAAATTTGACTTTTTATAGTTGGATTAGGTGGGTGGTTAGGATTAGTTACTAATCTTGCTTCCTATTGGTCCATTAATTTAAATCACTCTTACTTTATTTTAATCAAAAGAATATTCCTTTCCTTAGATAAAGAATATTCCATTTTTATGCCTTCTTAAAATATCTGTGCCAAAAACACTGCAATTTCCAATTTCGTTCAGCGAAAAATTATTTTTTTCTCAATTTTAATTCCAAACTTCAAAATTCTCAATTAATAATATCCAAAATATTTTTCTCCCATCTTATTATTATTTTAATTTATTTCTTTCATGTCCGAATTTAGACCTCGATCGGTTCGGTACACCGGATTTCAGTCAACCGCGACCGTGGCCTAAATTATCGGGTATTACAATTTTCCCCTCCTAAAAAAAAAATTTCGTCCTCGAAATTTACCTGTTTAGCTGGAGTGGAATAATTGTGGATACTGAGCCTTCATCACCTCTTCATTTTCCCAAGTTGCCTCTTCTGACTTATGATTTTTCCACAGGACCTTCACCAATGATACCTTTTTGTTTCGTAGCTCTTTCATTTCTCGAGCTAAAATTTTCACTGGCTCCTCTTCATAAGTTAGATTTGGTCGTATCTCTATAGGTTCTGCTGATATGATATGAGATGGATCTGATCGATATCTTCTCAACATGGACACATGGAATACGTTGTGAATCTTGTCTAACTCTGGTGGTAGAGCTAATTTGTACGCCACTGGACCTATGCGTTCAAGTACCTCGTATGGTCCAATGAACCTAGGACTCAACTTTCCTTTCTTTCCAAATCGGAAAATCCTTTTCCAAGGTGAGACTTTTAAGAACACTTTGTCACCAACTGTATATTCAATATCTCTCCTTTTTAAATCTGCATATGATTTCTGTCTATCAGCAGCAGCTTTCAGCCTATCTCTTATTACTCTGACTTTTTCCTCTGTCTGTTGGACTAGATCGGGACCCATTACTTTCTTTTCGCTAAGCTCGGTCCAACCTAGAGGCGTTCTACATTTTCTCCCATATAAGGCTTCATATGGTGCCATACCGATACTGGCTTGGTGACTATTATTGTAGGCAAATTCTATCAATGGAAGATGTTTATCCCAACTGCCTTCAAATTCTATCACACAACTCCTCAACATATCTTCCAATATCTGTATGACCCTCTCTGATTGTCCATCTGTTTGTGGGTGGAACGCTGTGCTGAAATTGAGTCGAGTACCCATGGCTTGATGCAAACTTTTCCAGAATTGTGAAGTGAACCGCGGGTCTCGATCTGAAATGATTGAAACTGGCACACCATGTAAACGGATTATCTCATTAACATAGATCTCTGCCAAACGGTTAAGTGGATAATCCATCTTGATCGGTAGAAAGTGAGCTGATTTGGTGAGCCGGTCCACTACTACCCATATTGCATCATGCCTCTTTTGTGTCAAGGGCAAACCAGAAACAAAGTCCATTGTGACTCTTTCCCATTTCCACTCCGGAATTGAAATAGACTGCAATAATCCACTTGGTACTTGATGCTCTGCCTTCACTTGCTGACAAGTTAAACATCTGGTAGTATACTCCGTGATATCTCTTTTCATTCCTGGCCACCAGTAATATGCCTTCAAGTCATGATACATTTTGTTGCTTCCTGGGTGCATTGCATAAATAACGTTGTGAGCCTCCTTCAAAATATCTTGTTTCAATTCTGGTATGTCTGGCACACACAACCTGCCCTTATGCCTTATACTCCCATCTGCTTCAATAGTAAATTCTGGTTTTTCACCCTTTTTCACCATTTCAAAGATTTCCTTTAATTTCGTGTTTTGCTTCTGATTGTCCTTTACTTGTTGGATCAATGTGGGTTGAATCCGCAATTCTGCCAAAATAATATATAAAGAACTTATTATTCCATTTTTTTTTCACTTAATACATTTAAGTTTTAACATTTACCTGCCAGAGTTTTTCTACTCAGCGCGTCAGCTACCACATTGGCCTTACCCGGCTGATAATCAATGATACAATTGTAGTCTTTGATTAATTCTAGCCATCGTCTCTGTCTCAAATTGAGTTCCTTTTGTGAAGGCAAATATTTTAGACTTTTATGGTCTGTATAGATATAACATTGCTCACCATACAAGTAGTGTCGCCATATTTTCAACGCAAACACAATGGCTGCTAGTTCCAGATCATGTGTCGGATAATTTCTCTCATGAGGCTTCAGTTGTCTGGAAGCATAAGCAATCACTTTGCCTTCTTGCATTAGTACACAGCCTAAACCATTAAGGGAAGCATCACTGTACACCACATAATCTTTTCCCACAGTAGGCTGTGTCAACACTGGTGCCTCTGTCAACATTTTCTTCAACTTATCAAAACTAGTCTGGCATCGTTCTGACCACTCAAATCTGGTCTCCTTTCTAAGCAATTTTGTCAGTGGTGCGACTATCATTGAAAATCCTTTCACAAATCTCCGATAATAACCAGCCAAACCAAGAAAACTTCTCACCTCTGTCACATTCCGAGGCGGTTTCCAGTTGAGGATTGCCTCTACCTTACTGGTGTCGACTCTGATACCATCGACTGAGACAATATGCCCTAGAAAGGCCACCTCATCTAACCAGAATGCACATTTCGACAACTTCGCATATAATTGATTCTCTCTCAAGGTATGGAAGACAATACGAAGATGTTGATTATGCTCTTCTTTGCTTCTGGAGTACACCAAGATATCATCTATGAACACCACCATGAACTGGTCCAAATAAGGCCTAAAGATTCTATTCATTAGATCCATAAATGCTGCTGGGGCATTCGTCAAGCCAAAAGGCATTACTAAGAACTCGTAATGACCATACCGAGTCCTAAATGCTGTTTTTGAAATGTCTGATTCTTTAATTCTCAATTGGTGATAACCTGATCTGAGGTCAATTTTAGAAAATACCCCTGCTCCTTTCAACTGATCAAACAAGTCATCTATTCTCGGTAAGGGATATCTGTTCTTAATTGTCATCTTATTCAACTGACGATAATCAATACACAACCGAAAGGTGCCATCCTTCTTTTTCACAAATAGAACAGGAGCACCCCAAGGTGAGACACTAGGCCTGATAAACCCTTTCTCTAACAACTCTTGCAACTGGACCTTTAATTCTTTTAGTTCAGCAGGTGCCATTCTGTAGGGAGTGATCGATATTGGGGCTGTGCCTGGCAAAACATCAATGGAAAACTCTATCTCTCTGACAGGTGGTAACCCAGGCAAGTCCTCAGGAAATATATCTGGATATTCACATACTGTTGGAATCTCCCTGAGATCTAGACTCTCCTTTTTGGTATCTACAATATGTGCCAAAAATGCTTCACATCCTTTTTTGATAAGCTTACTTGCCTTCGTCACAGAAATGACATTAGTCAAGTATGGTCGGTTCTCGCCTAGGACAATCACGTCATCCTGCCCTGAATTCTTGAAAGTCACTCTCCTATACTGACAATCCACCACTGCCTTATGCCGAGTTAACCAATCCATCCCCAAGATTGCATCAAACTCACGGAATGGCAACTCTATTAGATCAGCTGGGAATTCTACATTTTGAGCTTTGATTGGACTATTTTTATAGACTCGACTAACTTTCACTCCATGACCCAAAGGATTGGTCACTAATATATCATAATCTAATTCCTCTGCTACCATATTACCGTGACTAGGTGGTGACATACATAAATATGAATGTGTAGAACCCGGATCTATCAGTGCAAATAAATCAGTATCATAAAGAGAAAATTTACCAATTATCACATCCGGGGCATCCTGCTCCTCACGAGCTCTCATGGCATATGCTCGGGCTGGGGCTCGACTACCTTCTGCTCTATTCACTGATTCTGATATACTCTGCCCAATTCTGCCACTTCTAGACTGTCCTTGTCCCCTGCCTCTGCCTTGAGTGACATTCTGAAGCTGAACTGATATTACACCACCTGTACCTCTTCCTCTCGGGCAATCTTTCTGTTTGTGCTCAGTAGATCCGCATCGTAAGCATGCTCCAGTAATCCACCAGCAATCACCTGGATGTGATCTCCCACAATGTTGACATGTGACAGATATGAATCTCCTATTACCCGAAGCTGGTGCACTAGCTGTAGATCCCTCTGGCCTCGACCGCTGGCTTTGCCTAGTTGAAAAGTTTGATCTAGTACCCTGTGACTGGAAAAACCTAGGCGCTGTCCGCCCCCTTTTACCTGATGTCTGGCCCATGATAAATGTCTGTCTCCGTGGTAGCTCTTCTATCCTCTTTCTCTTTAACCTCTTTTCCACACTAATGGCTGAGGATACTAGTGTAGCAAAATCCTCAAGCTGAAGGGCGGTCACCATATTCCCAATATCATCATTAAGCCCATCCTCAAATCTTCGGCATCTGTCTGCCTCATCAGCGATGATTCCAGTTGCATATTTACTTAGTCGGGTGAATTCCATCTCATACTCGGCGACTGACATGCTTCCCTGCTTCAAGTCTTGAAACTCCCTTTTCTTTTCATTCACATAAACTCTTGGCACATATTTCTTGCTAAATTCTGCCTTGAAGAAATTCCAGGAAGGTGGCTTCGGTGTCTGGGGCTTTGATAAAATTGATTTCCACCAATCATAGGCATGATCTTTTAAAAGGGACACTGCATATCTAACCTTCTGTTCCTCTGGACACTCCAATTCCTCAAACACCCTTTCTGTGGATTCCATCCAAAACTCTGAAGCTGCTGGGTCATCCTCTCTCCTTCCCATAAAATCTGTGGCCCCATATTTTCTCAGCTTATCAATCCGGGGTTTTGGCTGAGGTGGAGGAGGAGGTGGAGCTGGTTGTGGAACTGCTTGTACTATCCGTTGCAATAAATTAGCTATCTGCTCCATAAGAGGCTCCTGTCCTAAATTATCCTGTCTCTCTGCTCTCGGAGGAGCTACTACACTCGGCCCGGAATCTCTCACAGATTGAGGTTGTCTAGGATTGGCTGTGCATGAAGGACTATTACTCAGTTCATCTTCTGAGAAAACTTGTTCCGATTCCGAATCCATATCTACCTATAAACCAAAAGAAGGGACCCAAATCAGAAAATTGCAGCATTTTATGCATATGCATGAGTCACATATTCTATCTTACACCCACTGATTAAGAATCATTAACCTGGGCTCTGATACCACTAAATGTAGCGCTCCCTTACCCTACTAATCGCTAATAGGATATGGAAGTGCTACTAAGCTCATTTAATTTAAAACCAACGCTCAATTTTGTATAAATATTTTTTTATTTCAATTTTTGAGTTTATTATTAGCGGAATATTTATCACCATATTTTTTTCCATTTAAATATATATCTAGTGATGGGAATATTGTGATTCAAAATAACTTATTCATTAAACCATGATATTTAAAAATATAACTACAATAATTCTAGATATATATAATTACCAAATCCATTACTTATAAATATTACAAGCCACAAATTTACATCAACAAAATTCTTAAAACTTAATTTTTACAACATCATTTTCAAAACATACAAAAAGAACTAGACTGCTGCAATCTGATCTTGGGGTTCCCTCTTCTTCGGTCGCCCTATCGGAACAGCTACTTCTATTTATCTGCGCGTGAAACACACGCGCTAAGCTACTAGTTTAGTGGTACGTTTGACAACTATCCAATAATTACATAATAATTCTAAAATGAAATTTTAGAAACTACAATTAATCTATTTAGCATGCCAAATATTCAATTAATAATACACTATTTCCTTCATGCAAAAATATTTAATTCATCAATTATGACATTTTATTCATTAAGCATGCTTGAAATTTTAACAATACAAGATATAAAATTTACAATATCAATTTCATACTTCACATCATTTTTTTTATTTATTTAATAGACCACGACATCTTAGACCGGAACTAAACACTGGATATAGGGTTTCTGCTCTCCGGCAGTATATTCGGCGCCCACATAATTATTTATAACTCGGCGATTAACGCCTACATTTTCAATAACAACTCAGCACCTTTTTGGTGCCTACGTAAATTTCGAACTCAGCACTAATTCTTAGTGCCTACGTAAATTTCAACTCAGCACTATTATTTTTAGTGCCTACATAATTTTAACTCAGCACTATTATTTTTAGTGACTACATTTCTACCCTTTTATTGGCATGCCAACTTATCCTAATTTCTAGTTCTCGACTAGATGTTATAGGGCTTAAATTACATTTGTTACCTTTATTCATATTTGCATAAATTATGTAGGGAAACATTAATATAAATGCAATCATTCCCATTCAATATTTTACAACCTCATATTAGCTCATTTACTCATTATAACTATAAGGAAAATTCACTTAATACATTTTCTAACACAAAAATCCACAATCAACACATTTCTACCAGCAGTCCTATTCTGGACAGCATTTCAGCCTTATATTGCTCTGTATTTTTCGTCTATTTTTAGACAGAATTTGGACATGTTATCAACTAAAAAAATATAAGTAAATGTCTTAACTTTAATTTCCAACTGGAATCAAATTAAAACGAATTTCTTAGCAAAAGTTATGAATTTTCTCCTAAGCTACGTTCATTGCAATCTGCCCAGTATTTTACTGGGCAGATTTCTGCCTTATTTTTCTCTGTCTTTTTCATCCATTTCTAGATGGAATTTGGACAAGTGATCAACTAGAAAAATGTAGATACATGTCTTATATTTAATTTAAAACTGGAATCACATTAAAAATAATTTCTTAGCAAAAGTTATGAATTTTCTTCTAACCTATGTTCAATGCACTCTGCCCAGTATTTTTTTTCTGGACAGATTTCTAGTTCAAAGTTTGAGTCCATTTTTCACCTAATTTCAGGTATATTTAGGTCTAATGGTGTGAATTAAAGTTCAAGCCCTATGTCTTAACTTTCCAACACAGCAAGAATCACTCAGAAATGATTTCCAGAACTCAAGTTATGATCGAAACACTAGACACTGTTCATAAGACGAATTTTCCAGCACATCAAATAATTCATACATTTTCCATTTTCATGCATCAACCTCATTTTCTAGTCTTTATTTTCACATTCATGGCATAATTTAATCACCAATTCATTTCTCAATCAAATATGCAGAATTTCATACACATCACAAAATCAAAATCAACATTTTTATACATTGAATTTTTGCCAAATGTACATACCTCAAAGTTCTATTTTTCTTCACTTTTCTCTTCCTCTTAGATAGCCTTTTCCTTGCCCTTACTTCCCCTTTGATTTTGGTTTAAAGTTTGTTCACTTCCTTGTCCTAACAACAAATTTTACACTAATCAAGCACTAATCATACTAATCCACCCTTAATCACCATTAACATACTAATAACCCTAATTTACAAGCTATAATGGCAACTAACCCCAAACTCAAAGAAATGAGAAGAAGAAAGTAAGGAGATGGAAAATCTAAACTCACCTTTGAAGATCTTCCAAATGGCTAAAAACTTCTTTCTCTCTTTTTCTCTTCCTTTCTTCCTTCCTCTTCCTTGGTTTTGCTCACTTTACTTCACTTTCTTCATGATCTTGCCTTAATCCCACTTTTTTTCATCTAATCTTTGCTTTAATTGGAGAACAAAAAGAAGAACATCAAGGGAGGAGGAGAAGCTCACGGCAAAGAGAGAAAAAGGGAGAGAAATGGGTGTAATTAAGGTGAGGAAGAAGAAGAATGGTTAAAAAAGTGGAAATTTGACTTTTTATAGTTGGATTAGGTGGGTGGTTAGGATTAGTTACTAATCTTGCTTCCTATTGGTCCATTAATTTAAATCACTCTTACTTTATTTTAATCAAAAGAATATTCCTTTCCTTAGATAAAGAATATTCCATTTTTATGCCTTCTTAAAATATCTGTGCCAAAAACACTGCAATTTCCAATTTCGTTCAGCGAAAAATTATTTTTTTCTCAATTTTAATTCCAAACTTCAAAATTCTCAATTAATAATATCCAAAATATTTTTCTCCCATCTTATTATTATTTTAATTTATTTCTTTCATGTCCGAATTTAGACCTCGATCGGTTCGGTACACCGGATTTCAGTCAACCGCGACCGTGGCCTAAATTATCGGGTATTACAATTTTCCCCTCCTAAAAAAAAATTTCGTCCTCGAAATTTACCTGTTTAGCTGGAGTGGAATAATTGTGGATACTGAGCCTTCATCACCTCTTCATTTTCCCAAGTTGCCTCTTCTGACTTATGATTTTTCCACAGGACCTTCACCAATGATACCTTTTTGTTTCGTAGCTCTTTCATTTCTCGAGCTAAAATTTTCACTGGCTCCTCTTCATAAGTTAGATTTGGTCGTATCTCTATAGGTTCTGCTGATATGATATGAGATGGATCTGATCGATATCTTCTCAACATGGACACATGGAATACGTTGTGAATCTTGTCTAACTCTGGTCGTAGAGCTAATTTGTACGCCACTGGACCTATGCGTTCAAGTACCTCGTATGGTCCAATGAACCTAGGACTCAACTTTCCTTTCTTTCCAAATCGGAAAATCCTTTTCCAAGGTGAGACTTTTAAGAACACTTTGTCACCAACTGTATATTCAATATCTCTCCTTTTTAAATCTGCATATGATTTCTGTCTATCAGCAGCAGCTTTCAGCCTATCTCTTATTACTCTGACTTTTTCCTCTGTCTGTTGGACTAGATCGGGACCCATTACTTTCTTTTCGCTAAGCTCGGTCCAACCTAGAGGCGTTCTACATTTTCTCCCATATAAGGCTTCATATGGTGCCATACCGATACTGGCTTGGTGACTATTATTGTAGGCAAATTCTATCAATGGAAGATGTTTATCCCAACTGCCTTCAAATTCTATCACACAACTCCTCAACATATCTTCCAATATCTGTATGACCCTCTCTGATTGTCCATCTGTTTGTGGGTGGAACGCTGTGCTGAAATTGAGTCGAGTACCCATGGCTTGATGCAAACTTTTCCAGAATTGTGAAGTGAACCGCGGGTCTCGATCTGAAATGATTGAAACTGGCACACCATGTAAACGGATTATCTCATTAACATAGATCTCTGCCAAACGGTTAAGTGGATAATCCATCTTGATCGGTAGAAAGTGAGCTGATTTGGTGAGCCGGTCCACTACTACCCATATTGCATCATGCCTCTTTTGTGTCAAGGGCAAACCAGAAACAAAGTCCATTGTGACTCTTTCCCATTTCCACTCCGGAATTGAAATAGACTGCAATAATCCACTTGGTACTTGATGCTCTGCCTTCACTTGCTGACAAGTTAAACATCTGGTAGTATACTCCGTGATATCTCTTTTCATTCCTGGCCACCAGTAATATGCCTTCAAGTCATGATACATTTTGTTGCTTCCTGGGTGCATTGCATAAATAACGTTGTGAGCCTCCTTCAAAATATCTTGTTTCAATTCTGGTATGTCTGGCACACACAACCTGCCCTTATGCCTTATACTCCCATCTGCTTCAATAGTAAATTCTGGTTTTTCACCCTTTTTCACCATTTCAAAGATTTCCTTTAATTTCGTGTTTTGCTTCTGATTGTCCTTTACTTGTTGGATCAATGTGGGTTGAATCCGCAATTCTGCCAAAATAATATATAAAGAACTTATTATTCCATTTTTTTTCACTTAATACATTTAAGTTTTAACATTTACCTGCCAGAGTTTTTCTACTCAGCGCGTCAGCTACCACATTGGCCTTACCCGGCTGATAATCAATGATACAATTGTAGTCTTTGATTAATTCTAGCCATCGTCTCTGTCTCAAATTGAGTTCCTTTTGTGAAGGCAAATATTTTAGACTTTTATGGTCTGTATAGATATAACATTGCTCACCATACAAGTAGTGTCGCCATATTTTCAACGCAAACACAATGGCTGCTAGTTCCAGATCATGTGTCGGATAATTTCTCTCATGAGGCTTCAGTTGTCTGGAAGCATAAGCAATCACTTTGCCTTCTTGCATTAGTACACAGCCTAAACCATTAAGGGAAGCATCACTGTACACCACATAATCTTTTCCCACAGTAGGCTGTGTCAACACTGGTGCCTCTGTCAACATTTTCTTCAACTTATCAAAACTAGTCTGGCATCGTTCTGACCACTCAAATCTGGTCTCCTTTCTAAGCAATTTTGTCAGTGGTGCGACTATCATTGAAAATCCTTTCACAAATCTCCGATAATAACCAGCCAAACCAAGAAAACTTCTCACCTCTGTCACATTCCGAGGCGGTTTCCAGTTGAGGATTGCCTCTACCTTACTGGTGTCGACTCTGATACCATCGACTGAGACAATATGCCCTAGAAAGGCCACCTCATCTAACCAGAATGCACATTTCGACAACTTCGCATATAATTGATTCTCTCTCAAGGTATGGAAGACAATACGAAGATGTTGATTATGCTCTTCTTTGCTTCTGGAGTACACCAAGATATCATCTATGAACACCACCATGAACTGGTCCAAATAAGGCCTAAAGATTCTATTCATTAGATCCATAAATGCTGCTGGGGCATTCGTCAAGCCAAAAGGCATTACTAAGAACTCGTAATGACCATACCGAGTCCTAAATGCTGTTTTTGAAATGTCTGATTCTTTAATTCTCAATTGGTGATAACCTGATCTGAGGTCAATTTTAGAAAATACCCCTGCTCCTTTCAACTGATCAAACAAGTCATCTATTCTCGGTAAGGGATATCTGTTCTTAATTGTCATCTTATTCAACTGACGATAATCAATACACAACCGAAAGGTGCCATCCTTCTTTTTCACAAATAGAACAGGAGCACCCCAAGGTGAGACACTAGGCCTGATAAACCCTTTCTCTAACAACTCTTGCAACTGGACCTTTAATTCTTTTAGTTCAGCAGGTGCCATTCTGTAGGGAGTGATCGATATTGGGGCTGTGCCTGGCAAAACATCAATGGAAAACTCTATCTCTCTGACAGGTGGTAACCCAGGCAAGTCCTCAGGAAATATATCTGGATATTCACATACTGTTGGAATCTCCCTGAGATCTAGACTCTCCTTTTTGGTATCTACAATATGTGCCAAAAATGCTTCACATCCTTTTTTGATAAGCTTACTTGCCTTCGTCACAGAAATGACATTAGTCAAGTATGGTCGGTTCTCGCCTAGGACAATCACGTCATCCTGCCCTGAATTCTTGAAAGTCACTCTCCTATACTGACAATCCACCACTGCCTTATGCCGAGTTAACCAATCCATCCCCAAGATTGCATCAAACTCACGGAATGGCAACTCTATTAGATCAGCTGGGAATTCTACATTTTGAGCTTTGATTGGACTATTTTTATAGACTCGACTAACTTTCACTCCATGACCCAAAGGATTGGTCACTAATATATCATAATCTAATTCCTCTGCTACCATATTACCGTGACTAGGTGGTGACATACATAAATATGAATGTGTAGAACCCGGATCTATCAGTGCAAATAAATCAGTATCATAAAGAGAAAATTTACCAATTATCACATCCGGGGCATCCTGCTCCTCACGAGCTCTCATGGCATATGCTCGGGCTGGGGCTCGACTACCTTCTGCTCTATTCACTGATTCTGATATACTCTGCCCAATTCTGCCACTTCTAGACTGTCCTTGTCCCCTGCCTCTGCCTTGAGTGACATTCTGAAGCTGAACTGATATTACACCACCTGTACCTCTTCCTCTCGGGCAATCTTTCTGTTTGTGCTCAGTAGATCCGCATCGTAAGCATGCTCCAGTAATCCACCAGCAATCACCTGGATGTGATCTCCCACAATGTTGACATGTGACAGATATGAATCTCCTATTACCCGAAGCTGGTGCACTAGCTGTAGATCCCTCTGGCCTCGACCGCTGGCTTTGCCTAGTTGAAAAGTTTGATCTAGTACCCTGTGACTGGAAAAACCTAGGCGCTGTCCGCCCCCTTTTACCTGATGTCTGGCCCATGATAAATGTCTGTCTCCGTGGTAGCTCTTCTATCCTCTTTCTCTTTAACCTCTTTTCCACACTAATGGCTGAGGATACTAGTGTAGCAAAATCCTCAAGCTGAAGGGCGGTCACCATATTCCCAATATCATCATTAAGCCCATCCTCAAATCTTCGGCATCTGTCTGCCTCATCAGCGATGATTCCAGTTGCATATTTACTTAGTCGGGTGAATTCCATCTCATACTCGGCGACTGACATGCTTCCCTGCTTCAAGTCTTGAAACTCCCTTTTCTTTTCATTCACATAAACTCTTGGCACATATTTCTTGCTAAATTCTGCCTTGAAGAAATTCCAGGAAGGTGGCTTCGGTGTCTGGGGCTTTGATAAAATTGATTTCCACCAATCATAGGCATGATCTTTTAAAAGGGACACTGCATATCTAACCTTCTGTTCCTCTGGACACTCCAATTCCTCAAACACCCTTTCTGTGGATTCCATCCAAAACTCTGAAGCTGCTGGGTCATCCTCTCTCCTTCCCATAAAATCTGTGGCCCCATATTTTCTCAGCTTATCAATCCGGGGTTTTGGCTGAGGTGGAGGAGGAGGTGGAGCTGGTTGTGGAACTGCTTGTACTATCCGTTGCAATAAATTAGCTATCTGCTCCATAAGAGGCTCCTGTCCTAAATTATCCTGTCTCTCTGCTCTCGGAGGAGCTACTACACTCGGCCCGGAATCTCTCACAGATTGAGGTTGTCTAGGATTGGCTGTGCATGAAGGACTATTACTCAGTTCATCTTCTGAGAAAACTTGTTCCGATTCCGAATCCATATCTACCTATAAACCAAAAGAAGGGACCCAAATCAGAAAATTGCAGCATTTTATGCATATGCATGAGTCACATATTCTATCTTACACCCACTGATTAAGAATCATTAACCTGGGCTCTGATACCACTAAATGTAGCGCTCCCTTACCCTACTAATCGCTAATAGGATATGGAAGTGCTACTAAGCTCATTTAATTTAAAACCAACGCTCAATTTTGTATAAATATTTTTTTATTTCAATTTTTGAGTTTATTATTAGCGGAATATTTATCACCATATTTTTTTCCATTTAAATATATATCTAGTGATGGGAATATTGTGATTCAAAATAACTTATTCATTAAACCATGATATTTAAAAATATAACTACAATAATTCTAGATATATATAATTACCAAATCCATTACTTATAAATATTACAAGCCACAAATTTACATCAACAAAATTCTTAAAACTTAATTTTTACAACATCATTTTCAAAACATACAAAAAGAACTAGACTGCTGCAATCTGATCTTGGGGTTCCCTCTTCTTCGGTCGCCCTATCGGAACAGCTACTTCTATTTATCTGCGCGTGAAACACACGCGCTAAGCTACTAGTTTAGTGGTACGTTTGACAACTATCCAATAATTACATAATAATTCTAAAATGAAATTTTAGAAACTACAATTAATCTATTTAGCATGCCAAATATTCAATTAATAATACACTATTTCCTTCATGCAAAAATATTTAATTCATCAATTATGACATTTTATTCATTAAGCATGCTTGAAATTTTAACAATACAAGATATAAAATTTACAATATCAATTTCATACTTCACATCATTTTTTTTATTTATTTAATAGACCACGACATCTTAGACCGGAACTAAACACTGGATATAGGGTTTCTGCTCTCCGGCAGTATATTCGGCGCCCACATAATTATTTATAACTCGGCGATTAACGCCTACATTTTCAATAACAATTCAGCACCTTTTTGGTGCCTACGTAAATTTTGAACTCAGCACTAATTCTTAGTGCCTACGTAAATTTCAACTCAGCACTATTATTTTTAGTGCCTACATAATTTTAACTCAGCACTATTATTTTTAGTGACTACATTTCTACCCTTTTATTGGCATGCCAACTTATCCTAATTTCTAGTTCTCGACTAGATGTTATAGGGCTTAAATTACATTTGTTACCTTTATTCATATTTGCATAAATTATGTAGGGAAACATTAATATAAATGCAATCATTCCCATTCAATATTTTACAACCTCATATTAGCTCATTTACTCATTATAACTATAAGGAAAATTCACTTAATACATTTTCTAACACAAAAATCCACAATCAACACATTTCTACCAGCAGTCCTATTCTGGACAGCATTTCAGCCTTATATTGCTCTGTATTTTTCGTCTATTTTTAGACAGAATTTGGACATGTTATCAACTAAAAAAATATAAGTAAATGTCTTAACTTTAATTTCCAACTGGAATCAAATTAAAACGAATTTCTTAGCAAAAGTTATGAATTTTCTCCTAAGCTACGTTCATTGCAATCTGCCCAGTATTTTACTGGGCAGATTTCTGCCTTATTTTTCTCTGTCTTTTTCATCCATTTCTAGATGGAATTTGGACAAGTGATCAACTAGAAAAATGTAGATACATGTCTTATATTTAATTTAAAACTGGAATCACATTAAAAATAATTTCTTAGCAAAAGTTATGAATTTTCTTCTAACCTATGTTCAATGCACTCTGCCCAGTATTTTTTTTCTGGACAGATTTCTAGTTCAAAGTTTGAGTCCATTTTTCACCTAATTTCAGGTATATTTAGGTCTAATGGTGTGAATTAAAGTTCAAGCCCTATGTCTTAACTTTCCAACACAGCAAGAATCACTCAGAAATGATTTCCAGAACTCAAGTTATGATCGAAACACTAGACACTGTTCATAAGACGAATTTTCCAGCACATCAAATAATTCATACATTTTCCATTTTCATGCATCAACCTCATTTTCTAGTCTTTATTTTCACATTCATGGCATAATTTAATCACCAATTCATTTCTCAATCAAATATGCAGAATTTCATACACATCACAAAATCAAAATCAACATTTTTATACATTGAATTTTTGCCAAATGTACATACCTCAAAGTTCTATTTTTCTTCACTTTTCTCTTCCTCTTAGATAGCCTTTTCCTTGCCCTTACTTCCCCTTTGATTTTGGTTTAAAGTTTGTTCACTTCCTTGTCCTAACAACAAATTTTACACTAATCAAGCACTAATCATACTAATCCACCCTTAATCACCATTAACATACTAATAACCCTAATTTACAAGCTATAATGGCAACTAACCCCAAACTCAAAGAAATGAGAAGAAGAAAGTAAGGAGATGGAAAATCTAAACTCACCTTTGAAGATCTTCCAAATGGCTAAAAACTTCTTTCTCTCTTTTTCTCTTCCTTTCTTCCTTCCTCTTCCTTGGTTTTGCTCACTTTACTTCACTTTCTTCATGATCTTGCCTTAATCCCACTTTTTTTCATCTAATCTTTGCTTTAATTGGAGAACAAAAAGAAGAACATCAAGGGAGGAGGAGAAGCTCACGGCAAAGAGAGAAAAAGGGAGAGAAATGGGTGTAATTAAGGTGAGGAAGAAGAAGAATGGTTAAAAAAGTGGAAATTTGACTTTTTATAGTTGGATTAGGTGGGTGGTTAGGATTAGTTACTAATCTTGCTTCCTATTGGTCCATTAATTTAAATCACTCTTACTTTATTTTAATCAAAAGAATATTCCTTTCCTTAGATAAAGAATATTCCATTTTTATGCCTTCTTAAAATATCTGTGCCAAAAACACTGCAATTTCCAATTTCGTTCAGCGAAAAATTATTTTTTTCTCAATTTTAATTCCAAACTTCAAAATTCTCAATTAATAATATCCAAAATATTTTTCTCCCATCTTATTATTATTTTAATTTATTTCTTTCATGTCCGAATTTAGACCTCGATCGGTTCGGTACACCGGATTTCAGTCAACCGCGATCGTGGCCTAAATTATCGGGTATTACATAAGGTGCATTGTGTGCCTCTTCCATTATTTCCTGGTGCAAGTTATCAATGTTTGGAACACATATGCTTGACCTTAACATTAGTACATCGTCCCGCAATTGAAAATCTTTACTGTTTCCTTGCCTTACTAATTCAATTTTCTCACACAATTTAGGATCTTTACTCTATGCAACTTTGATCCTATTCTTTAGTATAGGTTTGACTTGAAGAGTAGCAATCAGTGATCTTCCTCCATCACGCATATTTAATTCAACATTCATATATCGTAATTGAATCAAATATGGAAAAGAGGATGTTTGCAAATGAGCTATACTGCTATTGGCCTTCCTACTCAATGCATCTGCTACCACATTGGCTTTCCTTGGATGGTATTCAATTGTACAGTCATAATCTTTCAATAGCTCTAACCGGTGTCTTTGCCTCATGTTTAATTCTTTATGTGTCAGCAAATAACCCAAGCTTTTATGGTCTGTGAAGATCTGAATTGTCTCACCATACATATAATGCCTCCAAATCTTCAATGCAAATACAACTGCAGCCAATTCTAAATCGTGCACTGGATATGAGACCTCATGTGGTCTCAGTTACCTAGATGCATAAGCTATCACCTTACCATGTTGCATTAATACACATCCCAAGCCTTGGTGAGAAGCATCACTATATACTGTAAACTCAACTGTACTTGTAAGGATAGTTAACACTAGTGCTAAGGTCAACCTATGTTTTAGTTCATCGAAACTCCTTTGACATTCTGAAGTCCACTTGTAAGGCACATTCTTTCTCAATAATTTAGTCAAAAGGCTAGCAATTAAGGAGAATCCATCAATAAACCTATGAAAACTACGTATTTATGAAATATTTTTAGGAGCTTCCCAATTTACCATGTCCTCTATTTTCTTTGGGTCAACCTCTATGCCCTTGCTCGACACCACATGTCCAAGAAACACCAAATGATCTAACCATAATTCACATTTACTCAATTTGGCATATAATTGTTTCTCCCTCAAAGTTTGCAACACAATTTTTAAATGTTGTTCATGTTCTCCCCTATTCTTTGAGAACACCAATATGTCATCAATAAATACTATCACAAATCTATGCAGATATGGTTGAAACACCTTATTCATTAAAGCCATTAATGCAACTAGAGCATTAGTCAACCCAAATGGCATTACTAAAAATTCATAATGTCCATACCTGGTTCAAAAGGCAGTCTTTGGAACATCCGATTCTACTACCTTTAGCTGGTAATAGCCTGATTTCAAATCAATCTTGGAGAATATTTAGGCTCCTTGCAACTGGTCAAACAAATCATCTATTATGGGCAACAAATATTTGTTCTTCACTGTCATTTTGTCCAGTTGCCTGTAATCGATGCACAATCTCATTGTTCAATCTTTCTTTTTAACAAATAATACTAAAACTCTCCAAGGTGATACACTAGGTCTGACATACCCTTTATCAAGCAACTCCTGTAATTGGGCCTTTAGTTCTTTTACCTCAACTGGGGCCATTCTGTAGGGTGACCTTGATATTGGTGATGTTCTTAGTACTAGTTCAATAGTGAATTCTATCTCTTTATCTGGTGGTAAACCAAGTAGATCATCTGGGAATACATCAGAAAATTCCCTTACCACTGGTATATTTTCAAGCAAGCTATCAGTGGTTCTAATATCAGTCACATATGCCAAATATGCTTCACATCCCCGTTTGATCATTCAAAATGCCTTTTCAGTTGAGACTAAAATGTAGGCACAAGTTTTCTTTCACCTAGAAGTACTACCCTTGGCTGGTTTGGTGATTCCAAAATTACTTCCTTAGTACAGCAATTCACTATTGCATGATGTCTACTTAACTAGTCCATTCCGAATATCACATCAAATTCATATAGTGGTAATAAGATCAAATCAGCTATTAACTCAGCTATATTAATGCATAGCAAGCAATCACGACAGACCTTATTCATAACTACTACTGTTCCTAATGGAGTACTCACATTTATGTCAATCCCCAGTGGCTCATGTTTTTGATGTAGTTTAGATGCCATATGCAATGATATAAATGAATAAGTGGAGCCTAGGTCAATCAATGCATATGCTAACATATCATAAATGTAAATATTACCAATGACTACTTCGGAAGCATCAACTGCCTCTTGTCTAGTCATGGCAAACACCCTGGCCTAAGTAGGGGGCCTAGAACTCTGACCTTCAGATCTGGTCACTCCTCTGCCTGTCATGCCGATTCTGCCTCTACCTTTGCCTTGTGTTCCACTGGTAGGGTAGACCCTCAGTGCCTTAACTGTGGTCTTTGATACTCCTTTGCCTCTACTGGTCTCTGCTAGTTTGGCTATTTCCGGATAGTCTCTATACATGTGCTCCATTGATCCACAGAAATAACATGCTCCTGTGAGCCTTCTGCATTCGCCCGTATGTTATCTACCACAGTGAGTACATGTAGGCCTCTGTTCAACATATTAGTTCTGCCCTCTGCCTGGGTAACATAAAGTCATAGTACGACCACTAGAGCTCGAGTATCCACCTCTGTTACTAGACTGTGCTGGCATATATCTACCTCTCTTTCCCGACCTTCTTCTAGACTCACCAAAGAACTCATGTGTTGCCCTTTTAATTTGTTATTCCCCAACTTCTTTCATTAATCGTTCAGCTCTAATTGCAGCAGCTCTGAGTCTAGCATAGCTATCAAGATTAGTAGTTGGGATTCTGTTTCTGATCTCATATTTGAGGCCCTTGTCAAACTTCCTGCATTTGTCTATTTCAGTAGAGACCTGAAGGTGGCATAGTGGGAAATTTTGTTAAATTGCACCTCATACTCAGCAACAGACATGTTCCCCTATTTCAGATTCAAGAATTCCTTTATCTTCTCATCTTTATATGCCTCAGGCATGTAATTGTCTGAAATTCACAAAGGAAATCATTCCATGTCAGAACCGGTGGTTGTGCATCACTGTCGGGGACTGTCTCCCACCATTCATAGGCATTGCCTTGAAGTAAAGATACTGCATAATCAAATTTCTCATATGGGGTACATCTCATCATATTCAGTACCCTCTGTGTCCTTTTTAGCCATGTCTTAGCTTCTTCTGGGTCTGTTGTGCCATTGAAATCAGTTGCACCATGTTCCCTTAGCTGGTCATAACGTCTTTCCTTGTACATTTCAGGACCATATACTTCATGTTCTAGGTTTTCATGGGGTACTTCTGCATGAGATGACTGTGATGCATGTGCTGGAGCTCTAGCTCCTAGTGCTGGTTTATCTCTATATAAATGAGGTGATGCCTCATGAGAATACATTTCGGCCGACCTCTCCCTCTTTGGTGAATCATGTCTTATGATGTCCCTAAAATATATAAAATTATGTCACTACATAATGTCCAACACATAGGATGCATATGTTATAATGCTCTTATGCATATGCAAGTTCCCATGGAACCTATCCCTGCTCTGATACCAAAAATGTAAGACCACATTTTATGCAATTAAGTATAACTTATCTCTGTATCAAGTAATCACACATAGCAAACTGGAAAGGAAAAATACCCTGTTAACATTGGTTGTAATTTTTTTTCATATCCTATAATATCATTCAATGACTTTGCAAGTCAACTTTGAGACTTTCGCCACAATACGATATATCACATATATTAAAACATAAACTTTGCACATAAGCATTTATGAGTTGCTTTCATTTATACATTTTTAAAACCCTTTCCAAAATGACTATACATATTCAAACATGTAAATACAAAATGCAGATGACATATTTTCATGCTCATATGGAATGTAAGGAGAAAGAGTGACGAGGCTCGGCCAGTGACCTGTGCTCCATGTCTTCTATACGCTACTCAAAATGAGCTATCACTTTTCTTTACCTGAAAAATGATGCAAATTGATGAGTTGCGGCTCAGCGAGAATAACCATCAAATGAGCTCTAAAGTATCGAACAACTCATAGTAATAAATCACAAATCCAATACATACCATGTAATGTATTCCATTCATCAGTATCATATAAATATCAATAAAGTTGAAACATATAATTATTACTCTTTATGTATGCAAATGCTTTGCTTATTTCATTTTGTTGTGACCAAGTTAAACAGACATTGCCCCGGATTTCCATGTGAACATTTTCCATGTGAATATTTGCATTTGTTAGCTAGCTTGATCATATGTTTCATTTGCACATTTGTTAGGCCATATACCTCTTCTTTTGCTTTACAATATCGATTAACTAGTCACAACGCCTTTTAAGTCAATATACATATGCACTTATACTTAAGTATTCATCAACCATTGCATCTTATCACATATAACATACATATACTGCATATATGCCTCATATGCCATGCATATACCTCACATATACTATATATATATATATATATATATATATATATATATATATATATATATATATATATATATATATATATCACATATGTCAAACATATACCTCAAATATATCACAAGTATACCACTTATGAGTACCAAAAATGTCATAAATTATCCATCATCATATCATCATATGAATCACATAGAAAGCAACACTCATATGCACTAAAGAATTCAATCGATAATTAGAATCACCTTTCTCTTTTGATTCCGACCCCTAACTTACTGTCTATCTGCTCCTTGTGGGTCTCTGATATTTTTGTGAGCCTAATATGAAAATATAATTGATTAACTCATGATTAAGGAGACTTAATTTGTCTTAAACAAATTAACATGCATTGTTCATATCAATAGCTAAGATATTTTTCCTATGAGGCAGTGTGACCTTATGGAACTGTTTATCCTATATATTTCTCTATACTTGACCAATTAATCCGATTCTTATTCCTAACTAAAAATAACATATAATGGTATAACATACTCAAATTTCATAGAAATTGGAGCATTGTACAATTTTTGGTGGAATTTCTAAATGTGTTCTGTTTTTTGCCATGTTTTCTGCCCTTTGGTAGTTTCAGGGTATCAAATTTGGTTCATCATAACTTATAATATATAATTCATATTTCCATTAAACTTTACAGAAACTTATATGGGTTCAAAAGGAACATTTTTCATGTTTACAACTTTTATCAATTATGTCTCTAAGGGCTTCAAATTATAAGAAACATTTCACTGGTCCATAATAGAATTAGCTTCCAGACCAGTATGACTTCCAAAGGCCATAACTTAGTCTATACATAACATATTAAGCTGAAATTAGTACCCAAATTTAGATTGGACATACAAATATAACTTTCATCTTTTGATAATTTACAAACTCTAAAATTCTTTAAAATAAAAAGCCAAATACAAAAATTTCAAAGCTAGTAACCCACTTTCTCAAGGTTCAATTGCTTTACTTGAATAGGATCACCGCTTGCTTTATCTATTACCTTCAGCTACCTTTCTATATCTGCATGGAAGGAAACTCCCACGCTAAGCTCTAAGCTTAGTGGTGCATATAAATAAGGCAATATACTATATCATGCAATAAGCTTTAACATGTATCATTTTATACATTAAAATGTTTGAATGCTATGACTATCAACATATTCTTATTTCATACAAGTATAAATGTCATGCTCACATAGACAATGTTATTTTCATTTATCTTTGATGGTAAATTACTCTGTTAATCTCTTTATCATTATATCTCAATCTCATATCATCATCAATTTTGAAATTCTTTTCTTTTCTTATTTTCCGACATATCCTCATTATCTTGGCCACATCACTCTAAACTTGGATTGACTGGATACGGGTTATGGATCAGGAGTGCTCCCAGAGCTTAAGCCACCTTGTCCACTATCTGGATCATAAGAGCTTCTCAATCAATGGTGCTCCCCGAACTTAAGCCATATTGATTGAGTATAATTTCATCATAGATGAATAACCGGACCAAGGGCGTTCCCCGAGCTTAAGCCACCTTGTCCTTATTTACATGTGCTCATCAGAGCTTCTCAACTCAATAGTGCTCCTAGAGCTTAAGCCACATTGATCGAGCATCTCAGACCAATGGCACTCCCAGAGCTTAAGCCACATTGGATGAGGAATAGTACGGTACCGTTCGCCCCCTTAATGACATGTCATCTATCCTGATTCTAGTCCGCAGGTAAAGTAATGGGCTTCTTTATATTTTCACACCAATCATAATTCTCAAATTTCAACACATCAATATTCTCATATTGATCAACATCTCAATTTTCTTGTTTTGCAAACATATAGTCATACTCATACAAACTGGATAACATCTTTTCATTTATTTAACTAGGTACATCAATATTCTCACGCTTATCATCCGCGCCAGATTTCATATATCATCCGTGACAATTCATTTTTCTTTATCACAACATAACACGTTCTCACATCAATATATATATATATATATATATATATATATATATATATATATATATATATATATATATATATATATATATATCCATATCGTTCTTTATTTCACTGGATAGACAATGAATTTCATTTACTTACTTGAATTCTTCATTTGATAACCACATTCATAATTACAAATACAGAGCATTCACGACCATGATTACTAATTTCACGTCCGTGATTCAGTTCACGCCCGTAATCCCAAACCGTGAACACTACTAGAATGAATCGCCCAAAAGCATTCACGATCGTGATTTACTCATTCACGCGCAAAAGTATCGGCATGGCTCCTCTTTCTTGTTCTTTCCAGCTTCCTTAGGAGTTATGGACCATGAAGATCACCTTGTCTTGCTCTTTCCTTTCTCTTCCCTTCCTTTCTCTCTCTAGAATTTAAGATTGGCTATGGAGGAGTTGGGGCTGCCGTGACTGGTAGAAAAGAGAGAGAAGAAGGCAGAAAATAAAGAGAATAAGAAGAAGAAAAGAAGGCATTAAATAGGGTACCTAAAAAGTCTTCATAAGGGACCCACCATTTGACCATCTTCTCCCCATTTTATACTTAATCAATATTAATCCTCATTCTTTAATGTCATGGCCAGCCAACCCAATTTTAAGAGTCCAAATTTCCTAGGTTAATTAGCAATTAATCTCATCAATCCTCTATTTTTGGTAAATTGCAATTTGACCCCAAAACTTATCAAATTTTGCAATATAGTCTTTTACCGTAAATCAACTTCTTTAAACATTATAATCACTTAATTAGGCATTTATCATTTAATTTAGCCTTTACTTAATCAATTTTTGTAAAAATCCAAATTTAGACTCCGATCGGTCAAACGCGTCAACTTCGCGACACGTGCGATTCGGGGCCTAAATTAGCGGATATTACAACTTACCAAGAACGACTTGCAAGGGATCAATTTGATTCAAAAACTAAGTGAAATAATTTCTTCCTCAAAATTTACCTGTTCATTCGGGGTTGAACAACTGGGGGTACTGCTTCTTCATCACTTCTTCAATTTCCCACGTGGCTTCTTCAACTGTATGATTCCGCCACCAAACTTTAACTAGAGGGACTCTTTTGTTCCAGAGAACTTTCTCTTCATGTGCTATTATAGCCACTGGTTCTTCCTCATAAGACATGTCTATCTGTACCTCTATTTCCTCAATCGGTATAATGTGGGTCAGGTTTGAATGGTATCTTCTTAACATTGAAACGTGGAACACGTTATGAATTCGGTCTAGCTCCGGAGGAAGAGCTAATCGGTAATCCACTGGTCCTATTCTTTCCAGAATTTTGTAAGAACCAATAAACCTTGGGCTTAACTTTCCTTTTCTACTGAATCTCAATATCTTTTTCCATGGTGAAACTTTAAGAAATACTTTGTCACCTACAACATATTCTATATCTTGCCTCTTTAAATCGGCATATGATTTCTGTCGATCTTATGCTGCCTTTAGCCTTTCATTGATCACTTTAACTTTCTCCTCGGTTTGTTGAATTATCTCTGGCCCAATCAACTTTTTCTCATTCAACTCGGTCCAACATACTGGTGTCCTACACTTTCTTCCATATAAAGCCTCATAAGGAGCCATGCCGATACTTGTTTGATGACTGTTGTTATAGGCAAACTCCATAAGAGGTAGATGTCGATCCCAACTTCCCTTAAATTCAAGCACACAACATCTCATCATATCCTCTAGCAACTATATAACTCGTTCTGATTGTCCATCTGTTTGCAGATGAAATGCCATGCTAAAATTTAGTCGAGTTCCCGAAGCTTGCTGTAGACTCTTCCAGAACTGCGACATAAACCTGGGATCTCTGTCGGAGATAATAGACATAGGTACTCCATAAAGTCTCACTATCTCATTCACATAAATCTCAGCCAGCTTGTTCAAAGTATAGTCCATTCGGACTGGTAGGAAATGTGCTGACTTCGTCAATCGATCCACTATCACCCACACTACATCATGCTTTCTCTGAGTTATCGGTAAACCGGACACAAAATCCATCGTGATCCTTTCCCACTTCCATTCTAGTATGGAAATCAGTTGTAGTAATCCTGTGATGCTCAGCTTTCACTTGTTGACAGATTAGACATTTAGCAACATATTCAGTGATATCCTTTTTCGTCCCCAACCACTAGTATTGAGCTTTCAAATATCGGTACATCTTGTTCCCACCTGGGTGCATAGTATAAACCATTTCATGAGCTTCTTTTAAAATCTCTGTCCTTAACTCTTCTATATTTGGCACACAAATCCGGTTCTTGAAATACACAGTACCATCTTCTATTAAAGAAAATTCTAACTTTTCTCCATTTTTCAAGGCTTCGACCATCTTTACTAACTTCTCATCTTGTTTTTGGACATCTTTAATTCTCTGCATTAATGTGGATTCCATTCGCATCTCAGCTAAAATTTTCCTACTTTGTGCATCTGCAACCACGTTAGCTTTTCCTGGATGGTAGTCTATCACACAATCATAGTCTTTAATCAATTCCAACCATCTTTGTTGTCTCAGGTTTAATTCTTTTTGTGAAGGAAGATACTTAAGACTCTTGTGGTCCATATAAATGTATCATCTTTCTCCATACAGATAATGTCTCCAAATCTTAAGAGCAAAAACTATCGCTGCAAGCTCTAAATCATGCATCGGATAGTTAAGTTCGTGAGGCTTAAGCTGTCTGGAGGCATATGCAATCACTTTTTCCTCTTGCATAAGAACACATCCTAGCCCATTGTGACTTGCATCACTGTACACAACATAGTCTTTTCCTGGAGTAGACTGAGTCAAAACTGGTGCTTCAGTCAACATTGCCTTCAATCGATCAAAGCTTGTTTGACACTTATCTGTCCATTCAAAACGGACCTCTTTTCGTAGAAATCGTGTCAAAGGATTCGCTATAGATGAAAATCCTTTCACAAATCTCCTATAGTATCCGACTAATCCAAGAAAACTTCTCAGTTCTATCACATTTCGAGGTGATTTCCAATTAAGCATAGCCTCGACTTTACTAGGATCAACTCGAATACCTTCCGCTGAAATTACATGACCCAGAAAACTAACTGTTTCCAACCAAAACTCACACTTAGACAGCTTTGCATACAATTGTTTCTCCCTCAAAGTCTGCAGTACTTTTCTAAGATGTTGGTCATGCTCTACTCGATCACTAGAATAAACAAGAATGTCATCAATAAATACAACCACAAATTGATCAATATATGGCTTGAACACTCTGTTCATCAGGTCCATAAAATCTGCCAGTGCATTCGTCAATCCAAATGGCATCACCAAGAACTCATAATGACCATAACGAGTCCTAAATGCCGTCTTAGATACATCTGACTCTTTGATCTTCAGTTGATGATACCCCGATCGAAGATCTATCTTTGAAAATATACTTGCACCTTTCAGCTGATCAAATAAATCATCAATCCTAGGCAGTGGGTATTTATTCTTAACAGTAACCCTATTAAGCTGCCGGTAGTCAATACAAAGACATAAAGTACCATCTTTCTCCTTTACAAATAGTACTGGAGCACCCCATGGTGATACACTAGGTCGTATAAATCCTTTATCTAACATTTGTTACAACTACACCCTCAACTCTTTCAATTCTATGGGTGCCATCCTATATGGTGTAATAGATATAGGAGTGGTGCCAGGTACTAATTCAATAGAAAACTCTATCTCTCGGTCAGGTGGTAGTCCTGGTAACTCTTCAGGCAATACATCAAAAAACTCACTAACAGTTGGGATGTCAGCCAACTTTGGACTTTTCTTTCGGGTATCAATCACATATGCTAGGTAAGTCTCACATCACTTATTGATGAGTTTTTGAGCTTTCGATGATGATATCACATTATCTGGATGTCCTCTATCCTCACCCATCACTACTATCTTTTTTTGTTCTAAAACTTTAATTCTCATCTGCCTCTTTCCACAATCTATTATCACCCCATGGTGAGCTAGCCAATCCATTCCCAAGATCACATCGAACTTGCGGAATGGTAGCTCTATTAGATCTGCTGGAAATTGCCTACCTTGAATTTCGACTGGGCAACCCCTAAACATTTTACTAACCAGCACACTTTGTCCTAACGGGTTAGTCATATGAATCTCATATTCTAGAGTCTCTGGTTTTAGACCCTCTCGACCCGATGGTGGTGTGTATATGTATGAGTGTGTTGACCCAGGGTCTATCAATACATGTATACAAGAGCCAAAGAGAAGGAATTTACCCGCTATGACGTCAGGTGCATCCTGCTCCTCTCGGCCTCGCATGGTGTAAGCTCTTGCTAAAGCAGCTCTTCTGCCCTCAGGTCTCTCTACTGTGTCTGATCTGAACTGGCTTGGCCCTGCATGACCTCCTCTTCCTTGCCCTCAGCCTCGTCCTCTGCCTTGTCCCATAGTCTTTATTGGTACTGACTCAATAGTCCCTGAACCTCTGCCAAACTGTAGCAATGGACAATCTCTTCTAAGATGGTTCTTGGAGCCGCATCTTGTGCACACTTCTATCATCCACCAACACTCTCCTGGATGCGAACGACCACAATGCTGACACACCGGTAGAGGTGTAAACCTACAGGATGACTGTGTTGGTGCACTGGCTACCGACGAAATAGATCTTATGGGTTGTCCCCGTCTATAAGAATGAGGTCTGCTGGAACCTCCAACTTGAAATTGGACACCAAAAGATCTAGCTCTCTTGACACTAGACTGCACTCCACTTAGTTGTGGTACTGGTCTACTAACCCCACTAACCTGTACTGGCTGTTGTATCGCCAAGACTCTTTCAACTGTTCTAGCAGATGCTAGTAAATTGGGGAAGCTGATCAGACGAAGGGCTGAAACTTGTAACTTGATCGTATCCCTCAATCCATCTTCAAATCGTCGACATTTATCAGCCTCTGCAGACACAATACCACTAGCATACTTGTAAAGATGAGTGAATTCTCTCTCATATTATGTTACAGACATATCCCTCTATTTTAGCATCAGAAACTCTCTCTTCTTGTCGTCTGTGTAGATAGGAGGAATATACTACTCCTTAAACTTCTTTAGAAAGAATTCCCATGTCATAGGGTCAGGAGCCTCTGTGCTCTGTGATTCAGATTGCCACCAATCATATGCATGCTCCTGTAGCAGATATACTGCATATTCATATTTCTACTCATCTATGCAGTGCAATTGATCAAATACTCGCTCTGCTCGTTCCAACCAAAATTCTGCCACTGAGGAGTCATCTTCTCGTTTACCATAGAAATCAGATGCCCTTAATTTCCTCAGTCTCTCAAACTATAATCCAGATGAATCTGATCGTGATGCTCTCTATAGCAAATCTATCATGTTCCTCATGTGCTCAGTCTGACCCATATTAATAGCTGAATGCTCACGAAGTGAGCTGGCACTAGATCTCGGTGCCGCAGCTCGATGATGACTTGGTTGCGATGAAGCTCTTGCCTCTGAAGGCTCATTACTCTCAGCTTCCTCTACTACTATTTGTTTTGATCCTGAAGCCATATCCTACCTATAACATAAAGGTAACGACCCTAATCAATAAAGCAACAACTCCAACAATGCAATTGTGGGTACATTTCAAGAAATAAACATTTTCAAAATAAACATTTTAAAAACCCCAAACCACCCAAACCGGGCTCTGCTACCAAAACTTGTTGCGCCTCCTCACCCGAACCGCACGTACCTGGATAAGGGAGCACTACTGCCTGACTTCTTTACTTCTACAAATCACTATTATTATTATTTTACCTTTAATTTTCTCTCAACATTAATGTATATATAGATATATACAAAAACCAGGGTACAATTTATTTACATAAGATAGTAATTTTAAACATCAAATTAATTCTTAATAAACTTTAAAAATAAGTTTTACAAACTCTAAAACTCTTTAAAATAAAAAGCCAAATACAAAAATTTCAAAGCTAGTGACCCACTTTCTCAAGGTTCAGCTGCTTTACTTGAATAGGATCACCACTTGCTTTATCTATCACCTTCAACTACCTTTCTATATCTACGCGGAAGGAAACTCCCACGCTAATCTCTAAGCTTAGTGGTGCATATAAATAAGGCAATATACTATACCATGCAACAAGCATTAACATTTATCAATTTATGCATTAAAATGTTTGCATGCCATGACTATCAACATATTCCTATTTCATACAAGTATAAATGTCAAGCTCACATAGACAATGTTATTTTCATTTATATTTGATGGTAAATTACTCTGTTAATCTCTTTATCATTATATCTCAATCTCATATCATCATCATTTTTGAAATTCTTTTCTTTTCTTATTTTTTGACATATCCTCATTATCCTGCCCACATCACTCTAAAATTGGACTGACTGATTATGGGCTATGGATCAAGAGCGCTGTAATATCCGCTAATTTGGGCCCCGAGTCTCACGTGTCGCGAAATTGACACGTTTGACCGATCGGAGTCTAAATTTGGATTTTTATAAAAATTGATCAAATAATGGCTAAATTAAATGATAAATGCCTAATTAAGTGATTATAAAGTTTAAAGAAGTTGATTTACGGTAAAGGACTAAATTGCAAAATTTGATAAGTTTTGGGGTCAAATTGCAATTTACCAAATTTTGGAGGATTAATAAGATTAATTGCTAATCAACATATTAATTTTGGGCATATTTTGATAGTTTTGGCTGGCCACTCAAGGAGGAAGAATGAGATAAATGGGTTCATTAAGCCTAATGTCAAGAAATGGTCAAAATGGTTGGTCCCATATGAAGACTTTTGGGTACCCTATTTAAGACTCTCCTTCTGCTTCTTCTTCTCTTCATTTTCAGCCTTCTTCTCTCTCTTTTATACTAATCATGCCAACCCCATCTCTTCCATAGCCAATCTTGAATTCTAGAGAGAGAAAGGAAGAGAAAAGAGGTGAAAGAACAAGAACAAGTGATCTTCATTGCCCATAAGTCCTAAGGAAGTTGGAAAGAACAAGAAAGAGGAAGAAAAATCAAGTTTGGTAGAGAGAAAATCTCCAAATTTGTGATTAAGTGAAGAAAAGTGTAAGAAAAGAAGCATCTCTTCTTCTTCTTCATCTTTTCTTAAAGGAAGTTCGAATTTTGAACTCATCCAAGACTTATATGGAAAGAGAGAGAAACTAGGGTTTTGAGAGAGAAAAAGAGAGTTAGAGTCTTGAGGAAATCAGATGATAATAATGATTTATGATGTTGTAGGAGTTCCAAGTGACAAGGAACAAGCTCTAAGGAGCAAAGGAAAAGAGAAAGCTACCTAGAAGAGTGAAGGAAAAAGATTAAGGTTTGTGCATAACTTAAGGCAATAGCCTATTTTTGTTTGAAATAATGCATGCTGAACATGATTTTAGATAAATGCATTTCAAGAATGATGATGATTATGGCATGAAACCATAGGTTTAGACATGTATGAATGAGATCCTTGTGTGACACTGAATTAATGATGCTTATTAGAAAATCTTGTATGATCAAGACATTTACATGTATTAGAAAGTAATAAGTTGAGTAAAGAACCTTAGAAATGCATGAAATATAATTTGGTATGATTTGGATGATGTTAGAATGAATGAAAAGTGAATATGCAGATTTCCTGCTGAAAGTCACGGGCATGACTATTGAGTCACGGGCGTGAACTTGAGAGTTCACAGTTGTGACTGATTGTATCACGGTTGTGACTTCTAGGTGGAAATGGTACTATTCATTTTAGAAGCATTCACGGGGTGGAATCACGAACGTGAACTTATTCACGGGCATGAATGAGTAAGCACGACCGTGAATGCTTTTGGGCGATTCATTCCAGTAGCGTTCACTGCTTGGGATTATGGGTGTGAATTAATTCACGGGCGTGAAATTAGTAATCACGACCGTGAATGCTCTGTATTTGTAATTATGAATGTGGTTATCAAATGAAGAATTCAGGTAAGTAAATGAAAGTCATTGTCTATCCAGTGAAATAAGAATGACATATATATATATATATATATACATATATACATATATATATATATATATATATATATATATATATATGTATGTATATTGATGTGAGAACGTGTTATGTTGTGATATAGAAAAATGAATTGTCATGGATGATATATGAAATCTGATGTGGATGATAAACATGAGAATATTGATGTACCTAGTTAAATAAATGAAAAGATGTATGAGTATGACTATATGTTTGCAAAACAAGAAAATTGAGATGTTGATAAATATGAGAATATTGATGTGTTGAAATTTGAGAATTATGATTGATGTGAAAATATAAAGAAGCCCATTACTCTACCTGCGGACTAGAATTAGGATAGATGACATGTCATTAAGAGGGCGAACGATACCGTACTATACCTCAACTAATGTGGCTTAAGCTCTAGGAGCGCCATTGGTCTGAAATGCTCGGTCAGTGTGGCTTAAGCTCTGGGAGCACTACTGACTTGAGAAGCTCTGATGAGCACATATAATTGAGGATAAGATGGCTTAAGCTCGGCGAGCGCCCTTGGTCCGGTTATTCATCTATGATGAAATTATACTCAATCAATGTGGCTTAAGCTCTGGGAGTGCCATTGATTTGAGAAGCTTTTATGAGCCAGATAGTGGATAGGGTGGCTTAAGCTCTGGGAGCGCTCCTGATCCATAACCCGTATCCAGTCAGTCCAAATTTTAGAGTGATGTGGGCAAGATAATGAGGATATGTCGAAAAATAAGAAAAGAAAAGAATAAGAAAATGATGATGATATGAGATTGAGATGTAATGATAAAGAGATTAACAGAGTAATTTACCATCAAATATAAATGAAAATAACATTGTCTATGTGAGCATGACATTTATACTTGTATGAAATAGGAATATGTTGATAGTCCTGGCGTGGAAACATTTTTATGCATAAAATGATACATGTTAATGCTTGTTGCATGACATAGTATATTGCCTTATTTATATGCACCACTAAGCTTAGAGCTTAGCGTGGAGTTTAATTTCCACACAGATATAGAAAGGTAGCCGAAGGCGTTAGATAAAGCAAGCGGTGATCCCATTCAAGTAAAGCAGCTGAACCTTGAGAAAGTGGGTTACAAGGTTTGAAATTTTGTATTTGGCTTTTATATTAAAGAATGTTAGAGTTTGTAAAACTTACTTTTAAAGTTTGTTAAGAATTAATTTGATGTTTAAAATTTCTATCTTATGTTAATAAATTACACCTAGTTTTTGTATATATCCATATTTACATGAGTGTTAAAAACAAATATAGCGATTTGAAGAAGTAAGAAAGACGGACATTAGCGCTCCCTCATCCGGGCACGTGTTGGTGGTCGGGTGGGGTGTTTTTAGATTTTGATATTAAAGCCCGGTTGGGCGGTTTTGGGTTTTTAAAAAGTGAATTTTGAAAATGTTTATTTCCTGAAATGTACCCACAATTGCATTTTTGGAGTTGCTGCTTTATTGATTAGGGTCGTTACCTTTATGTTATAGGTAGGATATGGCTTCAGGATCTAGACGAATAGTAGTAGAAGAAGCTGAGAGTAATGAGCCTTCAAAGGCAAGAGCTTCGTCGCAACCAAGTTGTCATCGAGCAATAACACCGAGATCTAGTGCCAGCTCACTTCATGAGCATTCAGCTATTAATATAGGTCAGACTGAGCTCATGAGAAATATGATAGATTTGCTACAGAGAGCATCACGATCAGATTCGTCTGGATTACAGTTTGAGAGACTGAGGAAATTAGGGGCATCTGATTTCTATGGTAAACGAGAAGATGACTCTCAGTGGCAGAATTTTGGTTGGAATGAATAGAGCGAGTATTTGATCAACTGCACTGCATAGATGAGCAGAAATATGAATATGCAGTATCTTTGCTACAGAAGCATGCATATGATTAGTGGCGATCTGAATCATAGAGCACAGAGGCTCCTAACCCTATGACATGGGAATTCTTTCTAGAGAAGTTTAAGGGGCAGTATATTCCTCCTATCTACACAGACGATAAGAAGAGAGAGTTTCTGATGCTAAAACAGAGGGATATGTCTGTAACAGAATATGAGAGAGAATTCACTCATCTTTGCAAGTATGCTGGTGGTATTTTGTCTATAGAGGTTGATAAATGTCGACGATTTGAGGATGGATGGAGGGATACGATCAAGTTACAAGTTTCAGCCCTACGTCTGATGAGCTTTCCCAGTTTACTAGCATCTGCTAGAACAGTTGAAAGAGTCTTGGAGACACAACAGCCAGTACAGGTTACTGGGGTTAGTAGACTTGCACCACAACCAAGTGGAGTACAGTCTAGTGGCAAAAGAGCCAGATCTTTTGGTGGCCGATTCCAGGCTGGGAGTTCCAACAGACTTCATTCTTATAGACGGGGACAATCCGTAAGATCTACTTCATCGACAGCCAGTGCATTGGCATAGGCATCCCGTAGGACTACACCTTTACCGGTGTGTCAGCATTATGGTCGTTCGCATCCAGGAGAATGTTGGTGGATAACAGGAGCGTGAGCAAGATCCGGCTCCAAGAACCATCTTAGAAGAGATTGTCCATTGCTACAGTTTAGCAGAGATTCAGGGACTGTTGAATTAGTACAGATACAGACTATGGGACAAGGTAGAGGACGAGGCCGAGGGCAAGGAAGAGGAGGTCGTGTAGGGCCAGGCCAGTTCAGATCAGACACAGTAGAGAGACCTGAGGGCAGTAGAGCTGCTTCAGCAAGAGCTTATGCCATGCGAGGCCGAGAGGAGCAGGATGCACCTGACGTCATAGCGGGTAAATTCCTTCTCTTTGGCTCTTGTATACATGTATTGATAGACCCTGGGTCAACACACTCATACATATGCACACCACCAACGGGTCGAGAGAGTCTAAAACTAGAGACTCTAGAATATGAGATTCGTGTGACTAACCCGTGAGGACACAGTGTGCGGGTTAGTAAAGTGTTTAGGGGTTGCTTAGTCGAAATTCATGGCAGGCAATTTCCAGCAGATCTAATAGAGCTACCATTCTGTGAGTTCGATGTGATCTTGGGAATGGATTGGCCAGCTCGCCATGGGGTGATAATAGATTGTGGAAAGAGGCAGATGAGAATTAAAGTTTCAGAACAAGAAGAGATAGTAGTGATGGGGAGGATAGAGGATATCTAGATAATGTGATATCAGCGTTGAAAGCTCGAAAACTCATCAATAAGGGATGTGAGACTTACCTAGCATATGTGATTGATACCCGAAAGAAAAGTCCAAAGTTGGCTGACATCCCAACTGTTGTGAGTTTTCTGATGTATTTCCTGAGGAGTTACCAGGACTACCACCTGACCGAGAGATAGAGTTTTCTATTGAATTAGTACTTGAAACCACTCCTATATCTATTACACCATATAGGATGGCACCCATAGAATTGAAAGAGTTGAGGGTGCAGTTGCAAGAAATGTTTGATAAATGATTTATACGACCTAGTGTATCACCATGGGGTGCTCTAGTACTATTTGTAAAGAAGAAATACGGTACTTTACTTCTTTGTATTGACTACAGGCAGCTTAATAGGGTTACAGTTAAGAATAAATACCCACTGCCTAGGATTGATGATTTATTTGATCAGCTGAAAGGTGCAAGTATATTTTCAAAGATAGATCTTCGATCGGGGTATCATCAACTGAAGATCAAAGGGTCAGATGTATCTAAGACAACATTCAGGACTCGTTATGGTCATTATGAGTTCTTGGTGATGCCATTTGGATTGACGAATGCGCCGGCAGTTTTTATGGACCTGATGAACCGATTGTTCAAGCCATATATTGATCAATTTGTAGTTGTATTCATTGATGACATTCTTGTCTATTCTAGAGATCGAGTAGAGCATGACCAACATCTTAGAAAAGTATTGCATACTTTGAGGGAGAAACAATTGTATGCAAAGCTATCTAAGTGTGAGTTTTGGTTGGAAGCAGTTAGTTTTCTGGGTCACGTAATTTCAGCGGAAAGTATTCGAGTTGATCCTAGTAAAATCGAGGCTATTCTTAATTGGAAACCACCTCGAAATGTGACAGAAGTGAGAAGTTTTCTTGGATTAGCGGATACTATAGGAGATTTATGAAAGGATTTTCATCTATAGCGAATCCTTTGACACGACTGCTGCAAAAGGAGGTCCGTTTTGAATGGACAGATAAGTGTCAAGCAAGCTTTGATCGATTGAAGGCGATGTTGACTGAAGCACCAGTTTTGACTCAGCCTACTCCGGGAAAAGGCTATATTGTGTACAATGATGCAAGTCACAATGGGTTAGGATGTGTTCTTATGAAAGAGGGAAAAGTAATTGCATATGCCTCCAGACAGCTTAAGCCTCATGAACTTAACCATTCGACTCATGATTTAGAGCTTGCAGCAATAGTTTTTGCTCTTAAGATATGGAGACATTATCTGTATGGAGAAAGATGCTACATTTATATGGACCACAAGAGTCTTAAATATCTTCCTTCACAGAAAGAGTTGAACCTGAGGCAATGAAGATGGTTAGAATTGATTAAAGACTATGATTGTGTGATAGACTACCATCCAGGAAAAGCTAATGTGGTTGCAGATGCACTAAGCAAGAAGATTTTAGCTGAAATGTGAGTGGAATCCACATTAACGCAGAGAATTAAGGATGTCCAAAAACAAGATGAGAAGCTAGTAAAGATGGTCGAAGCCGTAAAAAATGGAGAAAAGTCATAATTTTCTTCAACAGAAGATGGTACTGTGTATTTCAAGAACCGGATTTGTGCGCCAAGTATAGAAGAGCCGAGATCAGAGATTTTAAAAGAAGCTCATGAAACGGTGTATACTATGCACCTAGGTGGGAATAAGATGTACGAAGATTTGAAAGCACAATACTGGTGGTCGGGGATGAAAAAGGATATCACTGAATATGTTGCTAAATGTCTAATCTGTCAACAAGTGAAAGCTGAGCATCAATTATCCATATGATTACGACAACCGATTCCCATACAAGAATGGAAGTGGGAGAGGATCACGATGGATTTTGTATCTGGTTTACCGGTAACTCAGAGAAAACATGATGTAGTATGGGTGATAGTAGATCGATTGACGAAGTCAACACATTTTCTACCAGTTTGAATGGACTATACTTTGAACAAGCTGGCTGAGATTTATGTGAATGAGATAGTGAGACTTCATGGAGTGCCTGTATCTATCATCTCTGACAGAGATCCCAGGTTTACGTCGCAGTTCTGAAAAAGTCTACAGCAGGCTTCGGGAACTCGACTAAATTTTAGCACGGTATTTCATCCGTAAACGGATGGACAATCAGAGCGAATTATACAGTTGCTAGAGGATATGATGAGATGTTGTGTGCTTGAATTTGAGGGAAGTTGGGATCGACATCTACCTCTTATGGAGTTTTCCTATAACAACAGTCATCAAACAAGTATAGGCATGGCTCCTTATGAAGCTTTATACGGAAGAAAGTGTAAGACACTAGTATGTTGGACCGAGTTGAATGAGAAAAAGTTGATTGGGCCAGAGATAATTCAACAAACTGAGGAGAAAGTTAAAGTGATCAAGGAATGGCTAAAGGTAGCACAAGATCGACAAAAATCATATGCCGATTTAAAGAGGCGAGATATAGAATATGTTGTAGGTGACAAAGTATTTCTTAAAGTTTCGCCATGGAAAAAGATATTGAGGTTCAGTAGAAAAGGAAAGTTAAGCCCAAGGTTTATTGGTTCTTACAAAATTCTGGAAAGAATAGGACCAGTGGCTATAATAGCATATGAAGAGAAAGTTCTCCGGAACAAGAGAGTCCTTCTAGTTAAAGTTTGGTGGTGGAATCATACAGTTGAAGAAGCCACGTGGGAAAGTGAAAAAGTGATGAAGAAGCAGTACCCCCAGTTATTTAACCCCGAATGAATAGGTAAATTTTGAGGATGAAATTATTTTAAGGGGGAGAGAATGTAATATCTGCTAATTTGGGCCCCGAGTCTCACGTGTCGCGAAGTTGACGTGTTTGACCGATCGGAGTCTAAATTCGGATTTTTACAAAAATTGATCAAATAATGGCTAAATTAAATGGTAAATGCATAATTAAGTGGTTAGAAAGTTTAAAGAAGTTGATTTACGACAAAGGACTAAATTGCAAAATTTGATAAGTTTTGGGGTCAAATTGCAATTTACCAAAAATTGGAGGATTAATAAGATTAATTGCTAATCAAGATATTAATTTTGGGCATATTTTTATATTTTTGGCCAGCCACTCAAGGAGGAAGAATGAGATAAATGGGTTCATTAAGCCTAATGTCAAGAAATGGTCAAAATGGTGGGTCCCACATGAAGACTTTTGGGTACCCTATTTAAGACTCTCCTTCTTCTTCTTCTTCTCTTCATTTTCTACCTTCTTCTCTCTCTTTTATACCAGTCACGCCAGCCCCATCTCTTCGATAGCCAATCTTGAATTCTAGAGAGACAAAAGACGAGAAGAGAGGTGAAAGAATAAGAACAAGTGATCTTCATGGCCCATAACTCCTAAGGAAGCTGGAAAGAATAAGAAAGAGGAAGAAAAATTAAGTTTGGTAGAGAGAGAAAATCTCCAAAGTTGTGATTAAGTGAAGAAAAGTGTAAGAAAAAAAGTATCTCTTCTTCTTCTTCATCTTTTCTAAAAGGAAGTTCGAATTTTGAACTCATCCAAGACTTATATGGAAAGAGAGAGAAACTAGGTTTTTGAGAGAGAAAAAGAGAGTTAGGGTCTTAAGGAAATCAGATGATAATAATGATTTATGATGTTGTAGGAGTTCCAAGTGACAAGGAACAAGCTTTAAGGAGCAAAGGAAAAGAGAAAGCTACCTAGAAGAGTGAATGAGAAAGATTAAGGTTTGTGCATAACTTAAGGCAATAGCCTATTTTTGTTTGAAATAATGCATGCTAAACATGATTTTAGATAAATGCATTTCAAGAATGATGATGATTATGGCATGAAACCATAGGTTTAGACATGTATGAATGAGATCCTTGTGTGACATTGAATTAATGATGCATGTTAGAAAATCTTGTATGATCAAGACATTTATATGTATTAGAAAGTAATAAGTTGACTAAAGAACCTTAGAAATGCATGAAATAGAATTTGGTATGATTTGGATGATGTTAGAATGAATGAAAAGTGAATATGCAGATTTCCTGCTGAAAGTCACGTGCGTGACTATTGAGTCACGTGTGTGAGTATTGAGTCACAACTGTGAACCCTCAAGTTCACACCCGTGACTCAATAGTCATGCCCTTGACTTTTAGCAGGAAATCTGCATATTCACTTTTCATTCATTCTAACATTATCCAAATCATACCAAATTCTATTTCATGCATTTCTAAGGTTCTTTACTCAACTTATTACTTTCTAATACATGTAAATGTCTTTATCATACAAGATTTTCTAACATGCATCATTAATTCAATGTCTCAAAAGGATCTCATTCATACATGTCTAAACCTATAGTTTCATGCCATAATCATCATTCTTGAAATTCATTTATCTAAAATCATGTTCAGCATGCATTATTTCAAACAAAAATTGGCTATTATCTTAAATTATGCACAAACCTTAATCTTTCTCCTTCACTCTTCTAGGTAGCTTTCTCTTTTCCTTTGCTCCTTAGAGCTTGTTCCTTGTCACTTGGAACTCCTACAACATCATAAATCATTATTATCATCTGATTTCCTCAAGACCCTAAACTCCTTTTTTCTCTCTCAAAACCCTAGTTTCTCTCTCTTTCCACATGAGTCTTGGATGAGCTCAAAATTCGAACTTCCTTTAAGAAAATATGATGAAGAAGATGAGATGCTTCTTACCTTACTCTTTTCTTCAATTGATCACAACTTTGGAGATTTTCTCTTTCTACCAAACTTGATTTTTCTTACTCCTTTTTGTTCTTTCCAGCTTCCTTAGGAGTTATGGACCATGAAGATCACATTGTCTTAGTCTTTCCTTTCTCTTCCCTTCCTTTATCTCTCTAGAATTTAAGATTGGCTATGGAGGAGTTGGGGTTGGCATGACTGTTAGAAAAGATTGATAAGAAGGCAGAAAATGAAGAGAAGAAGAAGAAGAAAAGAAGGCATTAAATATGGTACCCAAAAAGTCTGCATAAGGGACCCACCATTTGACCATCTTCTTCCAATTTTATACTTAATCAATATTAATCCTCTTTCTTTAATGTCATGGCCGTCCAACCCAATTTTAAGTGTCCAAATTTCCTAGGTTAATTAGCAATTAATCTCATTAATCCTCTAATTTTTGGTAAATTGCAATTTGACTCCAAAACTTATCAGATTTTGCAATTTAGCCCTTTACCGTAAATCAACTTCTTTAAACATTATAATCACTTAATTAGGCATTTATCATTTAATTTAGCCTTTACTTAATCAATTTTTGTAAAAATCCGAATTTAGACTCTAATAGGTCAAACGAGTCAACTTCGCGACAAGTGCGACTCGGGGCCTAAATTAGCGGATATTACAACTTACCAAGAACAACTTGCAAGGGATCAATTTGATTCAAAAACTAAGTGAAACAAGGAAGAATTGAAGTTTGGAATTGAGGAAGATGAAGAAGAAAATAGGATGGTGTAAGGAGGCAGAAATGGGGGAGAAAGATAAAGCTAACTTTTTTTGTTTTTGGTTTTTATCTTTTTCTCTTCTTCTCTTCTCTTTTCTCTTTTCTCTTCTCTTTTCTATTCTATTTTTAATTTTCATTTTATTATTATTATTATTATTATTATTATTATTATTATTATTATTATTATTATTATTATTATTATTATTATTATTATTATTATTATATATTTATAATTCCACTAATTCACACAATAATACAACTTAATCATTTGGCTCGATTTAACTAAATTAACAATGTAAATGTTTACTAATCTTAATCTAGTAATTTTGCTTACTTTAATTTAGTCACCTTATTCAATTTATTTCTAATGCTTTGTTATCCTCATTTAGGTTATAAGTACACACATGCGACTCGATACAATTGCCAAATATTAGGACACGTAGCTAGTGCATGCCATGAACTTGTTTCTAAGAAAATATGTATGGAATGCACGTGTTCAATTGGATCATATAGAAGATGCATATGTTCAAATGAAATGCATGTGGATATGCATGTGGGGAATATCGAGGATGTTACACTGAGGCTCATTACACTTTTAGATATGTCATTAAATTCTATCTTTATGACATTTCCACTCCGACCAGAGATTCCTGAGTAATGACCATGACAAGAGGCCATTGGTATACACTCATTCTATCAGGAATGGTGAATCCTTTGTTGGTTACCTAATTACCTTCGAATACCTCAAGCTGTATCTAATCAACACCCTATGAGCAACCTCCCAGAGGCAATAAGGAATAGTGTCAAAATACAAAATTAATATTAAAGATATCCTTGAGTACCTCAAGTCTAAGGATACTTGCACTATTGCTATGACAAGACTGTCATTAACATTTGAATAGATTATCCATATGATTGTCTCATAGCTGGTCATCGAATGTACTTACCAAGCATCCACATGATAACTCTAAACATCTCATGTTTATAGATTATGAGATCTACTACCCAATCCAATCAATGAGTATAACATGTGCTAGTCTCTCCTGATTAACAATGTCCCATCTCATTAATCCTATGACTAGGGATAATTTTGATACTAACATAATTACACATGATAATAATCTCAATATCATGATCTCATCATGATTTCCTTCATGTTATGTTATGTATCAAGGACTTTATTAATTGATTTAAGATCACTTATCAATTCATATATCAAATGCACATCAAATTAATGAAAAAAGCTTTTATTAATCAGATAAATTTGTACAATAAGTGCTAAAGGTGATTCCCTTTAGACCACTCCTTTAACAAGCTCCCACTTGCACTAAAGTCAATCACCTTTATATTTAATTTCCTAGGTGTGTACACGAGAATCATATTTCTTTTGGGGAATTGGCTTAGTTAAAGGATCAACAATATACTTATAAGTGGGCACTCTTCCTATCTTTTCATCATTCCAACCAATGATTTCTCTAATTAAATGGTATATTCTGAGTACATGTTTGGATCTATGATGAGACCGTGGCTCCTTTGCATGTGCAATGGCTGCAATATTATCACAATACAATTGTTTTGGATCAATAATGTTGGGAACCACACTAAGTTCTGTGATGAATTTCTTTATCCAAACTGCTTCTTTTGTTGCTTTAGAAGCTGCAACGTACTCTGCTTCAGTTATGCATCAGCAGTCATTTGCTATTTGGAACTCTTCCAACTCAGTGCTCCACCATTTAGTGTGAATATATAACCTGATTGAGATTTTGAATCATCCTTATCAGATTGGAAGCTGACATCGGTATACCCACTCACAATAAGATCTCCATCTTGAAATACCAAGAATACATCATTGGTCCTTTTTAAGTAATTAAGGATATTCTTGACAGCCACCCAATGACCCTCACCAGGGTCCGATTAGTATCTGCTCGTGACACTCAGAGCATACGATACATCAAGTCTTGCACATATCATAACATACATGATTAATCCTACAGCTAAAGCATATGGAATCAAACTCATGTGTGTCCTCTCATCTTGTGTCTTTGGACACAAAGACTTTGAGAGAGTAATCCCATAGGTCATGGGAATATATCCCCTCTTGGACTGGTTCATGTTAAACCTCTTTAGCATCTTATATATGTATGTAGACTGTAAAAGACTAAGCAATCTTTTAGATCTATCTCTATAGATCTGTATCCCAAAATATAGACTGCTTCTCTAAGGTCTTTCATAGATAAATTCTTGGATAACCAAATTTTGACTGATTGTAAGGCTGAGACATCATTTTTCATTAACAATATGTCATTTCAATCTAACACAAGAAGTACGATTCCACTCCCACTAACCTCCTTGTAAACACAAAGTTCATCCGAATTTTGTAAGAAACCAAACTGTTTGATTGTCCCATCAAACTGAATATTCCAACTCCTAGATATTTGCTTTAATCCATAAATGGATCTTTGAAGTTTACATACCTTTTTTCCATCTTTGGATATGAAGCCTTCTGGTTGTGTTATGTACAGATCCTCATTCAGATTTCCATTAAGAAAAGCTGTCTTCACATCCATTTTCCATATCTAATAATCATAATGAGTAGCAATGGCTAATAGTATCCTTATGGATTTAAGCATAGCTACAGGGCTAAAAGTTTCATCATAGTCAATTCCTTGTCTTTGACGATAACCTTTAGCAACAAGTTTAGCTTTATAGATAATCACATTACCATCCATGTCAATTTTCTTTTTGAAAACCCATTGCACCCTATAGGCTTTATTCCTTCGGGTGGGTCAACCAAAGTCCATACTCCTGTGCTTCAGATGGTTGAGCTGTTATATCATCTACATGAGTAACAAGCTTGGGTTCAGACAGTTGATCAGCATCTGTTTGAGCATCTTGAACTTCCTCAAGTTCAATTTTCCTCCAACTATCTCCTTTTAGAAGGAATTCTCTCTTTAAAAAGATGGCATGTCTTGAAACAAAAAGCTTTTATTCCAAGGGGTGGTAAAATTGATATCCATATGATGCTTTTGGATATCCCACAAACAGATATCGGTTAGACTTAGCTTCTAGCTTATTTGACATTGTCTGCTTCACACAAGTAGGACAACCCCAAATTCTTATGTAAGAAAATGTGGGCCTTTTGTTATACCATATCTCATATGGAGTAACATGAACTAGCTTCGAAGGAACTCTATTTAATATATAAATGGCGGTCTCTAGTGCATAACCCCAAAAGGATTTAGGCAGTTTCGTAAAACTCATCATAGACCTTACCATGTCTAACAAGGTTCAGTTTCTTCTTTATGCCACACCATTGTGTAGTGCGTTTAAGGTGGAGTGCATTGAGATAAAATCCCATTATCCCTAGGATAATTTAGAAACTCTTGGCTCATGTATTCACCTCCTTAATCTGCTCGAAGTGTTTTAATACTTATGCCAAGTTGTTTCTCTTCTTCATTTATGAATTCTTTGAACTTTTCAAAATCTTCAGATTTGTATCTCATAAGATACATGTACCCATATCGTGTGTTGGATTTTGAAGAATGAATCATATTCATAAAAGTAGCGAAAAAATAAAATTTTCAAAACCCGAAACAAAAGATCATACTTGTGTCATTAAAACTAAGTTATATAAATATAGAGGTTAGAAATTATACCTTGTAATTTCTTATTTGTTCTTCAAATCTTCACTTTGTTGGGTTGTAGCAAAACACAACAATCCACATTAGGATGTCTCTAATGCTAATCCATGCAAAGAGTGAAAAAGAAACTATCAAAAGAAATGGTTTGAACAAATTCAAAGTGCTAGCCTTAAAAGTGTTTTTGAGAGAATTTTGTTGTGTTTTAAAAATATATTTTTCACAAAAAAATATTTTCATGTCTATTTTTTGCCATTTGATGTTTTTTCTATTTGAATCAAATTCAAAGAAAAGATGAGAAAGTCAAAAATGGAAAAAAGGGAAATGAATGAATAGTAATTGGCCATAATTGGCCTAATTAAGGCCAAAATCTGCCGTTGGCCAACGGAAGGGAAGCAGCAACGCGCTAGGCTAGCTGTGGGTGGCTACTGGGCAGCCCAGCCTGCCTAGCCTGCACGGTCTTGTGACCGTACCGAATGATTTCTCCATGCGATCTCATCGCGATCCATTCCGAAATAATTCTCTCATATTTTTTATCCTATCCAAGACCATCTTACTCATTCCCCATATCTTCAATGTGTGTGACCCATCAGGTTCTCGGTTATGTTGGCCACATAATTAACAATTAATTTAAGCAAGTTATGAGCGGTATCTAGCAACACATCATGACCCCCAATTGACCAGAAAGTCAGTGGTTTGACCATGAAACTTTTCATAGACAATTTCCGTGCAATTATTCCTTTCACCATTCTATACCCCACCTGGTTCAGAGTATGGACATGTGTCAACTTCCACTAGACTGACTACATCATTTCTAGTCCAAGTAATGTTAGTTCTTATCCTTGAGGCTTATTAATCTATTAAATATGTCATTGAAGGCTATCTTTATGACATTTCCACTCCGGCCAGAGATTTTCGAATAATGACCACCACAAGAGGCCATGGGTATACACTCCTTCTATCAGGAGTGGTGAATCCTTTGTTGGTTACCCAATTACCTTCAAATACCTCAAGTGATATCCAATCATCACCCTATGAGTAACCTTTCTGAGGCAACAAGGAATAGTGTCAAAATATAGAATCAATATTTAAGATATCCTTAAGTACCTCAAATCTAAGGATACTTGCACCATTGCTATGATGAGACTATCATTGACATTTGAATAGATTATCCATAAGATTGTCTCATAGTTGGTCATCCAATGTACTTAGCTACACTTAGCAAGCATCCATATGTTAACTCTAAACATCTCATGTTTATAGATTAGGAGATCTACTTCTCTATCCAATCAAGGAGTGTAACATATGCTAGTCTGTCCGGATTAATAGTGTCCTATCTCATTAATCCTATGACTAGGGGTAATTTTGATACTAACATAATTGCACATGATAAGAATCTTAATATCATGATCTCATCATGATTTCCTTCACGCTATGTTATGTATCAAGGACTTCATTAATTGATTTAAGATCACTTATCAATTCATATATCAAATGAACATCAAATTAATCAAATAAATTTGTACAATCAGTGCTAAAGGTGATTACCTTTAGAGCACTCCTTTAACAAGCTACCACTTGCACTAATGCCAATCGTCTTTGTATTTAATTCCATAGGAGAGTACATAAGAATCATATTTCTTTTGGGGAAGTGGCTTAGTTAAAGGATCATCAATATTCTGATCAGTGGGCACTCTTTCTATCTTCACATCGTTCCTACTAATGATTTCTCTAACTAAATGGTATCTTCTGAGTACATGTTTGGATCTTTGATTTGACCGTGGCTCCTTTGCTTGCGCAATGGCTCCATTATTATCACAATACAATTGTATTAGATCAACAATGTTGGTAACCACTCCAAGTTCTATGATGAATTTCTTTATCCAAAATACTTCCTTTGCTGCTTCAGAAGCTGAAATGTATGCTGCTTCAGTTGTGGAATCAGCAGTCGTTTCCTGTTTGGAACTCTTCCAACTAACTGCTCCACCATTTAGTGTGAATATATAACCTGACTGAGATTTTGAGTCATCCTTGTCAGATTGGAAGCTAGCATCGGTATACCCGCTCACAATAAGATCTCCATCTCCTTGTACCAAGAATACATCCTTAGTTCTTCTTAAGTACTTAAGGATGTTCTTGACAGCTACCCAATGACCCTCACCCGAGTCCGATTGGTATCTACTCGTGACACTCAGAGCATATGATACATCGGGTCTTGTACATATCATAGTGTACATGATTGATCCTGCAGCTGAAGCGTATGGAATCAAACTCATGTGTGTCCTCTCATTTTGTATCTTTAGACACAAAGACTTTCAGAGAGTAATCCCATGGATCATGGAAATATATCCCCTCTTGGACTGCTCCATGCTAAACCTCTTTAGCATCTTATTTATGTATGTAAACTGTAAAAGACAAAGCAATCTTTTAGATCTATCTCTATAGATCTTTATCCCCAAAATATAGACTGCTTCTCCAAGGTCTTTCATAGAGAAATTCTTGGATAACCAAATTTTGACTGATTGTAAGGTTGAGACATCATTTTTCATTAACAATATGTCATTTACATATAACACAAGAAATACGATTCCACTCCCACTAACCTCCTTGTAAACACAAGGTTCATCCGAATTTTGTAAGAAACCAAACTGTTTAATTGTCTCATCAAACCGAATATTCCAACTCCTGGATGTTTGCTTTAATCCATAAATGGATCATTGAAGCTTACATACCTTTTTACCATCTTTGGATATGAAGCCTTCTGGTTGTGTCATGTACACAACCTTCGTCAAATTTCCATTAAGGAAAGTTGTCTTCACATCCATTGGCCATATCTCATAATCATAATGAGTAGCAATGGCTAGTAGTATCCTTATGGATTTAAGCATAGCTACTGGGTTAAAAGTTTCATCATAGTCAATTCCTTGTCTTTGACGATAACCTTTAGCAATAAGTCTCGCTTTTATAGATAATCACATTACCATCCATGTCAATTTTCTTTTTCAAAACCCACTTGCACCCTATAGGCTATACTCCTTCGGGTGGGTCAACCAAAGTCCATACTCAATTTTCATACATGGAATCTATTTCTGACGTTAGGGCTTGAAGCCATTTGTCAGATTCTGAACTATTCAGAACTTCTTCATAGGTTATAGGCTCATCATTTTCTATGAGCAATAGGTTGTTCTGTTCACTAATGAGAAATCCATATCTCTCTAGAATAGTACGTATCCTACTTGACCTATGAAGCTCTTGTGCTTCAGAAGGTTGAGCTGTTATATCATCTGAATGAGTAACAAGCTTGGGTTCAAACAGTTGATCAGCATCTGTTTGAGCATCTTAAACTTCCTTAAGTTCAATTTTGCTCCCACTATCTCCTTTTAGAAGGAATTCTCTCTCTAAAAAGATAGCATGTCTTGAAACAAAAACCTTTTGTTCCAAGGGGTAGTAAAATTGATATCCATATGATGCTTTTGGATATCCCACAAATAGACATCGTTAGACTTAGCTTCTAGCTTATCTGACATTGTCCGCTTCACATAAGCAAGACAACCTCAAATTCTCATGTAAGAAAATATGGGCCTTTTGTTATACCATTTCTCATATGGAGTAAATCAACTGACTGTGAAGGAACTCCATTTAATATATAAATGGCGGTCTCTAGTGCATAACCCCAAAAGGATTTAGGTAGTTCCGCAAAACTCATCATAGACCTTACCATGTCTAACAAGGTTTAGTTTCTTCTTTCAACCACACCATTGTGTTATGGCGTGTAAGGTGGAGTCCATTGAGATAAAATCCCATTATCCCTAGGATAATCTAGAAACTTTTGGCTCAAGTATTCACCTCCTTGATCTGATCGGAGTGTTTTAATACTTTTGCCAAGTTATTTCTCTACTTCATTTCTGAATTCTTTAAACTTTTCAAATGCTTCAGATTTGTATCTCATAAGATACATGTACCCATATCGTGAGTAGTCATCGATAAAAGTAATGAAGTAGATGAAACCACCTTTGGCGTGTGTAGACATTGGATCACATACATCTGAATGTATTAAGTCTAAAAGTCCATTAGAACATTCACCATTTCCCTTAAAGGGTAATTTAGTCATCTTGCCTAATAAGCAAGATTCACATGTGTCATATGATTCATAATCAAATGAACCTAAACTACCACTTTTGTGTAGCTTAACCATGCATTTCTCACTTACATGACCAAGGCGACAATGCCATAAGTAAGATGATTTCAACATATCTTGTTTTTTCCTTTTATTATCATTGACGTTTAAAATTGGATTTGACATATCTAATATGTATATTCCATTTCATAATGTACCACTAGCATAAAGAATTCCATTCAACATAATAGAATAACAATTGTTACTAAAAGCTAAAAGGAAACCATCTTTATTTAGACTTGAAATTGAAATAATGTTTTTAGTCAAAGTAGGTGCATAATAGCAATTATCCAAATTTAATATACGCCCACTAGGAAGGGTCAATACATATGTTCCTACAGCAAATGCAGCAACCCTTGCTCCATTTCCAACGTGTAGGTCTGACTCTCCCTTATTGAGTTGTCTACTGTTCCTTAGGCCCTGCATATAATGCAAATGTGTGAGCCACAATCGGTATCTAATACCCATATATTATTATAGGAAACAATATTAATTTCAATGACAAAAATACCTGAAGTAGATAGGGCATCAAATGCCATCTTCTTCAAGGACTCCAAGTAAGCCTTGCAGTTTCTCTTCTAATGGCCATCCTTGCCACAATGGAAGCATATCCCCTTTGGAGCAATCTCCTTGGCCTTCTTCTTAGGCACACCTCCCTTAGGCTTCATGGACTTTTCTTTTTCTTAAAGTTCTTATTTTTAGAACTTGATGAGTCCACCAGCATCATAGTCTTACTGTCATTCTTGACAGATGGCTCAGCTATTTTGAGCAAGTTAATTAGCTCAGGAACAGTGGTAGAGATTTGGTTCATCCTATAGTTAAGACAAAATGTGAATAACTATCAGACAAACCGGTTAGAATTAAGTCAATACTTAATTTGTGGTCCATCACAAATCCCAAGGTGGCCAATATCTCAATATAGCCATTCATCTTCAATGCATATTGCACTGAAGATGTCCCCTCAACCACCTTAGTGCAAAAGAGCAACCTCGAAGTTTCGAACCTTTGGAATGTGCTTGCTCATCAAAAGGCTCTCTTAGATGGTATACTATGGAATTAGCATCCATAGCCTCATCCTGCTTTTGCAACTCAGCTGACATAGTAGCAAGCATAATGCAACTTGCCATCTCACTCTCATCGAGATGCTTTTGATATGCCTTTTGAACATCTTCAGAAGCATTAGCAGCAAGGGGATTAGGGAGTGCCTCATCTAGGACATAGCCAATCTTTTCGAATTTGAGAACTATTCTCAGATTCCTTAGCCAATCCAAAAACTTTTCATAAACGTAGTGGAAAAATAAAATTTTCGAATTTGTAGAATGAATCATATTCATAAACGTAACAGAAAAATAAAAATTTTTAAAACCCAAAACAAAAGATCATACTTATGCCATTAAAACTAATTTATACAAACATAGAGGTTAGAAATTATACCTTGTAATTTCTTATTTGTTATTCAAATCTTCACTTTGTTGGGTTGTAGCAAACCACAACAATCCACATTAAGATGTCTCTAATGATAATTCACGTGAAGAATGAAGAAGAAACTATCAAAAAAATGGTTTGAACAAATTCAAAGTACTAGCTTTGAAAGTGTTCTTGAGATAATTTTGTTGTGTCTTAAAAATATTCTTTTCACAAAAAAGTATTTTCATATGTATTTTCTACCATTTGATGTCTTTTCTATTTGAATCAAATTCAAAGAAAAGATAAAAGTCAAAAATGGAGAAAAGGAAAATGAATGAATAGTAATTGACCATAATTGGTGTAATTAAGGCCAAATTCTGTCGTTGGCCAATGGGAGGGAGGCAGTAGTGTGTTGGGCTTGCTGCTGGGCATCTCAGCTGGCCCACTAGGAGCTCACGCTAGCCTGTATAGGCTACTGACCCTGCCGAACTATTTTTCCCATGCAATCTCATCGTAATCCATCCCCAAATAATTCTCTTATATTTTGGATCCTATCCAAGACAATTTCTCTCATTCCCCATATCTTCAATGAGTGTGACCTATTAGTTTCCCAGTTATGTTGGCCACTTAAATTAACAATTAATTTAAGCAAGTCATAGCGGTATCTAGCAACACATCATGACCCCCAATTGACCGAAAAGTCAGTAGTTTGACTACGAACCTTTCCATAGATAATTTCCGTGAAATTATTCCTTTCACCATTCTATACCCCACTTGGTTCAGAGTATGGACATGTCTCAACTCCCATTAGACTGAGTACATCACATCTAGTACTAGTAATATTAGTTCTTCTCCCTGAGGCTCATTACTTTATTAGATATGTCATTGAAGATGTTGCCCAAATATTATACCAAGAAGGGGGGTTGAATTGGAGTTTCAAAAAATTAAACTTTAAAGTGCGAAAATAAATAGTTAATTTTAGGAGGGATAGAGAAAATTAGACACAAAGATTTATAGAGGTTCGGGTGTTAACAAACCCTACTCCTCTCCCCAATCGCAATTGGGAGTTTCACTAACACACTAAGTGTTACAATGGAGTTTTACAAACTCACTCCCAACTATGGTGTTTCTCACAATGGCTCACACCTAAGCCAGAAAACCCTTGTATTTTAATGGCTCACACAATAACCAATTCCTTGTGTTTTACAGGCTCACACAAACAACATTCACTTTGTGTTTTACAGACTCACACAAATAACCTTTTAATTTGTGTTTTGGAGGTTCATACAACTAACCCTTACAAGTGTTCTACTCTTAACCCAGAAATACCCAAAGCTCACTTGAGTAATGATTACAGAGAGAACCACTTATAAATCTTAATTTGCTTAAATATGAGGAGCAAAAAGCTTTTAACAGAGAATAATAGATTTGTTCTCAAGGTATGAAAGTACAAATAGCTTGTAATCAAAATTAAATTCGAAGTCTATGCTATTCTTTTTTTATTCTCTTCATTCTCTCGTTCTTAATGCATAAATGACTTCCATTTATACTCCCATGGCTGAATATAGCCGTTGGGGTGCATTAAATAAGAAATTAGCCGTTGTACCAACCAAAAAATCGCGGCTGACATTTTTCTCTTTCATTGTTCACGGGCGTGACTATGCTTGTCACGGGCGTGACAGTTCTTCCCAAGGCATGACTGAAGTGGTGACCTTGGTCGTGAAGCTCTCTGGAATGTTTTGACATATTGAGTCACGGGCGTGACATACTCATTCACGGGCGTGACAATCTTCCCAGCCGTGATCCAAGTGGTGACTCTGGTCGTGAAGCTTTTTGGATGAAATTGCATGAATCTTCATGGGGGTGACTGAAATGCTTACTTCACTGTTTGTTTTTCCTTCATGGCCGTGAACTTCAAATGTTGGTTTTGGTAACGGTTAGCTTCATTCATAGGAGTGACTCCTAGAGTCACGGCAGTGAACATGCTACTACTTGAATTTTGTCTCTCAAGGATTATTCTTCCAATTCTTCATTCTTGCTATTTTAATCCATGTCCTGTATAATATACTTACAAAAACAAGTATGTTAAATACAATATTGCTATATTATTTGTTATCATCAAAATGACGGAAATACCCCTCATGGTTTAACAATCTCCCCCTTTTTTATGGTGACAAATAATCTAGCAATATGTGATATTGAGAAGTCTCCCCCTCAAAATATACTTAGGATAAAAATTATAATGTGCAAGAATAGTAAATAATGATGTAGCATTAAACTAGATTTTAAGTATATGCAAGTTATATGAGAAGTATATCCAATACATACCATAATTCCTTTTTAAGACATGAAGTATATGTAAGGTATATTTAAGGTATATCATGGCATATTTATATTTGTAACTTGTTGCAAGGTATATGCAAAGTATACTTAAGTTGTATCTAAGGTATATAAAGCTCAATTTATATACTTTGCATATGAAATTTTGAATCAAGATTTTTAATCCATTTCAAAGTCCATTCACTTTTTGATTCAAAATTCTTATATTGCTAGTTTGATACCATTCTCCCTTATCATATATTGCCTATATGCAAAGTATACTTAAGTTGTATCTAAGGTATATAAAGCTCAATTTATATACTTTGCATACGAAATTTTGAATCAAGATTTTTAATCCATTTCAAAGTCCATTCACATTTTGATTCAAAATTCTTATATTGCTAGTTTGATACCATTCTCCCTTATCATATATTGCCTATCATATATTGCTAGTTTTCTCCCCCTTTTGTCATCAATCAAAAAGGATATGAAGATTGAAGTAAACAAAAGCAAATATATATATCATAAAGGAAAGGATACAAACTAAGTTAAAATATTCAGAAAGGAAATTTGAAAATTTCCTACACAAGCAAACATAAAAATAACAAACAAGCTAAAAACAATCAAATTTAGGCTACACTCTAGCCTATCTCCTAGCCAAACATCCTATCACAAAGCCTAGCTACTTCAGCCTCAAGTTTGTCCATCCGAGACTCCATAAAATCTTTGAGGTTCTCCAACCTCTCATCCATCGAAGTCTGCAGCTGCTCAAAATGTGGTGCCAACAGGTCAACCACCTACTGTGCTAAGGACGGTCTGAAAGCTGAGGATTGTCCGATGTCCTGCTCGGCTGCTGGAGGTGCTTCCTCAACCCGAGCCCTCTTTTTCTACTGAACTCCCTGGAGGCCTGCTTTAAAATCCTCTGTGTCATTATCTTCCCAGATAATCTCCCCAGTAGTGTTGGTGAAGCGGTAGAAGATATCGTTCTGAAAAACGATTCTGACAGCCGCTCCCATCTTCATGAATGACTCGACATCCAAGCTATCTCAAGGATGTGCAGCAATGATGTTGAAGTGATGGTCATCCAGCTTCAAATAATTTAGCTTCACTGCAATATGGGTGACATATGCCCCAATCAAAATATCTCCTGTGGGCTTGGTGGAAATGGAGAAAAGATGGTTAGCAAACCATCTGAAAAGTGCCACTGTGACTCCCCTGCAAGCCATCTCAAGGAGGAAGAGTTCTGACTTCCTGATTGTTCCATTACTTTCACCCCTAGAAAAAATGCTATAGGTTAGGAACTTATGCAAATATCTATGCTTTGGGGCCCTGAGATGTGTGCTCTTGGTTTTCTTGACATCCCAGCTGCAACCGGTGCCAAAATGTGTCCAGGCTGGAGAGGCAAAGAATTCTACCTCAGTATCAATTAGGATGCCCTCAGATGGTAGGCTGAACAATCCCCTAAACTCAATGGCACTGAGGGTGTTGGGATTGTTGCAGAGTTGGAATTTCACCACTCCAGTAGGTGAAACTTGCAAGGTGCTGAGGAATTCCAGTGTTGACTCCCTTAGAGTCGGCTGATGAATTTCAACAAAATCTTTGAGATGACAGGCTTGTAGTTGCTCTGTCATAGCCGTCTCAAGCCCGAGACTTCGAACTGTCTGCCAATCGAAGGACCTTGATGACAAAAGAGGTCTCTTCTTCAAAGTTGCATACCGAGGATGGCAATTCTCTGGAATGCTGTTCATGAGGTAATCTACATATCTCTTAGGTGCATGGGACTTCTTTCCTTTTCCCTTGGATGAAGCAGACTCCATATTTGAAGAAATTTGTTGTTGATGGAGTTGAAAATAATTTTGACAGAAAATTTGATGTAAAACCCTAGAAATGTATGATTTCTGATGAAGATTCGAACTTTTGGTGGTATTTATAGTGAAATTTCAAGTCTTTGGGGTCGGAATCTTCAATGTCTTAATGAATGAGAGTAAATGAGAGCGGTTTTGGGAGATGAGGAGTTGAAATGAAGGTTGTAACTGACTGTTCTCTTATATATTCAATACATTCATGGGCGTGAATGGTCGTGTTCACGGTTTGCTGAAGGAGTGTTTCACCCGTGCATAAAGGAGTAAATACATTCACGGGCGTGATGTTTGAACCTCACGGGCGTGAATGATCATCCTTCACGGGGGTGAAATATTGAATTTCACCACTTATTCCCGTGAAGCAAGCCGTGAATCAAGGCGTGAAAGCTTCTGTGAGTTTTGGGGTGTAATTGTTCACGGGAGTAAATTAGTCACGGGCGTGAAAGTCCCTTTTCACGGGCGTGACTCAAGCCGTGAAAATAAGTTTCACCACTTGAAGTCGTGAACCATATCGTGAACCAAGTCGTGAACGACACTGCCTCTTTGGGCCATTTAAGTCACGGGTGTGAATATGTCACTGGCGTGACTCCCCTAAAATTTTCATCAAATTAAAATTAAGTTCTACAACGAGACTAAATCATTTCAACAAATATTCTACTTCCTAAAACATGAATTCTCATAAAAAATTCTATCTTATAACTTGTGATATGATTTAAGATCAACAATTAAAATTTCATATTTTTGCAATCACAAGGTTAATCCATCAATCATACCAAGTTCTCTTCTAATGAAATTAAATCTTTCCTCATTTAGAGACTTAGTGAAAATATCTGCTAATTGATTTTCTGTGCTTATAAATTCTAATGCAACATCTCCATATTGAACATGATCTCTAATAAAGTGGTGTCTAATGTCAATATGTTTGCTTCTAGAGTGTTGAATAGGATTCTTTGAAAGATTTATAGCACTTGTGTTGTCACATTTTATAGGTATATGGTTCATCTCATGACCATAGTCCTTAAGTTGTTATTTCATCCAAAGAATTTGTGTACAACAGCATCCAACTGCTATATATTCAGCTTCAGCAGTTGAGAGAGCAACTGAAACTTGTTTCTTGCTAAACCAAGAAACCAAACATTCTCCAATGAAGTGAAAAGTACCTGAAGTACTTTTCCTATCCAAAAGACTACCAGCATAATCTGCATCTGAATATCCTATAATATAAAAAGATGAATTCCTAGGATACCATAAACCTAGATGCAATGATCCATGTAAATATCTTAAAATTCTTTTTACAGCATTTAAATGAGATTCTTTAGGACATGATTGAAATCGTGCACATAAGCAAACACTATACATAATATCAGGTCTAGAAGCAGTAAGATATAAAAGTGATCCGATCATACCTCTATAAAGCTTTTCATTAATGCTCTTACCCTTTTCATCTTTATCCAATTTTGTTGATGTGCTCATAGGAGTCTTGGCATTTTTGCATCCTTCCATACCAAATTTCTTGATTAGATCTTTGGCATATTTGGATTGGTTGATGAATATGCCCTCATTGCTTTGCTTTATTTGTAGACCAAGGAAATACTTAAGTTCTCCCATCATGCTCATTTCAAATTCCCTAGTCATGCACTTAGCAAATTCTTGACAAAGCAACTCATTAGTAGAACCAAATATTATATCATCAATATAAATTTGAACAATTAGTATATCATGCTTATGCTTTTTGATGAATAGTGTAGTGTCAACATTTCCCTTTGTGAAGCTATTTTCTAATAAAAAAGAACTTAGTCTTTCATACCAAGCTCTTGGAGCCTGTTTTAAACCATACAAAGCTTTTGAAAGTTTAAAAACATGATTTGGAAAATCATAGCTTTCAAAACCTGGTGGTTGTTCTACAAACACTTCTTCATCTATATAACCATTTAGAAATGCACTTTTCACATCCATTTGAAAAAGTTTGAAATTCATGTGACATGCATATGCTAAGAGTATTCTTATAGCTTCTAATCTAGCTACAGGTGCATATGTTTCATCATAATCTATACCTTCTTCCTGATTATATCCTTTTGCGACTAGTCTTGCCTTATTCCTGGTTATTAACCTTTGTTCATCTAATTTGTTTCTAAATACCCATTTGCTACCTATGATTTGATGATCCTTGGGTCTAGGTACTAGATTCCATATCTTATTTCTCTCAAATTGATTGAGTTCCTCTTGCATGGAAATCACCCAACTTTCATCATTAAGAGCCTCATCAATATTTTTAGGCTCAATTTGTGAAATAAAAGCAATGTCAGTGATTAAATGCTTGGAATGAGATCTAGTACTTATTCCCCTTGATAGATCACCAATTATTTGCTCTTTTGGATGATCTTTCGTCATTCTCCATTCTTTTGAAAGTTCTTGTTCCATTTGTTCTTGATTTTGAGGTAGTGAATTTTCTTGATCATTTTCTTCTTTTCCATTTTCAATATCAAGTTTTTCCATATTACCTACAACATCATCAAGAGCACTACCTTTCACAAGATTAAGTCTACTAGATTCATTAAAAAGAACATGCATGGATTCTTCAACCGTTAATGATCTTTTATTAAATACTCTATATGCTTTCCTGGTTGTAGAGTATCCTAAAAAGACCTTCATCAGACTTAGAGGCAAATTTTCCAAGATTGTCCTTGGTGTTCAATATAAAACATTTGCATCCAAATACTCTAAAGTATGATATCAAGGGCTTTCTTCCATTCCATAGCTCAAATGATGTTTTGTTTAAAAGAGGTCTTTTGAAAACTCAATTTGAAATATAACATGCAGTGTTTGTGGCTTCTGCCCAAAAATAAGTTGGTAATTCATATTCATTAAGCATTGTTCTCGCCATTTCAATTAAAGTTCGATTTTTCCTTTCAACTACCCTATTTTGTTGAGGTGTCCTAGGAGATGAGAAATTATGTGAAATGCCATGTTCAAGACAAAAGCTTTCAAAGTTTTCATTTTCAAAATCTTTCCTATGATCACTCCTTATTTTTGAAATGCAGTAACCTTTTTCATTTTGAATTCTTTTAGCAAAGTTTTTGAAGTTTTCAAAAGCATCAATCTTTTGAGCTAAGAAAATTATCCAAGTAAATCTAGAGTAATCATCTATGATGACAAATGCATAATGTTTTCCTCCTAAGCTAGCAATTCTAGTAGGTCCAAACAAGTCCAGTTCCCATTAGATACCAATATATTTTCATATACCCAAAATATTACAAAACTATTTATATATCCATAAATATAAGACATAAATGAACAATTTTTATGTTTTAAATTTCTCCAAATTTGGTTCATAAGGTAATCCAAATCAGAGTGCAAAATACTGTTGCAATACAAGCCTAATAGTTCAAACCAACACTAGAACAATGGACAAAAGATTACTTACCAAGAACAACCTTGCAAGGGATCAATTTGCTGCAAAACTTAAGTGAAATAAAGAATCAATGAAGGACGAAATGGTGGAAGAAGAAGGAGAAATGGATCTAGAGTGAGGGAGGCAGAATGGTGAGGAGAAAGATAAGGTCCACCTCCCACCTCCTCACTTTTGTCATTTTCTCCTTTTTTGTTTGTTTGTTTCTTTTCTTTTTCTTTTTTTTGTTTTTTCTTTTTTTCCTTTCTTTTTATTATTATTATTATTATTATTATTATTATTATTATTATTATTATTATTATTATTATTATTATTATTATTATTATTATCTCTTCTACATATTTGTATGTATCTAGTCCTACTAGTCAATACCAAAATTATAATTTAATCAAGTAGTCCCATTTAATTATATTAACTATGTCAAATTTCTTTATTAATTCAATATGTTCATTTTATTCACATAAATTTCAATTTCATGTCATCCTCAACTAAATTATAAAATGGACAGATGCAACTCAGCACAATTACAAAGTACTCAAATATGTAGCTAGTGCGTATCGTGAACTTGTCCCTATAAAAATACATATAGAGTGCAGGTGTTCAAGTGAAATATATGCAAATGCATGTAGAAATGCATATGTGGGAAGTCGAAGATGTTACAATAGGAGAGGCCATTTTTTGGGGCAAGTGTATTTCAGATGGCAATGTCGGGGTATGACATTGAGTAAAAAATCCATGTGGAGCTTTGGGGCCTTACTCTTCTTCTTCCCTTTTGATTGACCAGACCCTAAGGCCATTGAAGAGATTGAAAGTTTGAGAGAGAAAGGAGACACAAGCTTAGAGCTGAAAGCTTTACCAAAAACTCTAATAGAACAGTAGAGAAAGAGTGATTGAGGTGTTTGGTGATTAATTTCAGCAATGATTTATGGTAAAATTGTGTTTGGGAGGCCAGATTTGGCTGGAGATGGTGAGGAGTCACGACTGTTGTGAGGTTGAAGAGAGAGAAAGTGAGAGAAAATAATGAATTTCATGTTTTATTTTGATCGATTCACGATCGTGAATGAATGTTCACAGGTGTGAACAATCGTGTTCACAATTAGGCAAAATAGTGACTTAAATTATGAGCCAGGGCATGAACGAGACTGTATGAGAAAAGAGGCATTTTTACATTCGTGAAGCTAAACAATCATGGGCATGAATAAAGGTTGTCATAGGATCAAACCATGATCCAAGGCATGAAACAAGTCGTGATTGAATCTGTTGGTTTTGGCTATTGTTTTCACAACCGTGAAGATTTATTCACGGGCATGCATACCCAAATTTTGTCAAAAAAACTAAGTCTCATTCAAAAGTATGTGATACCTAAATATTTCCTAAACATTTTAAACATAAAAATAAACATTTTATCATATAATATGATCATGCAAATCATCAAATAATCAAAATATCACTCAAGGTTCACATTATAAGAATTATCAAAATATCAAAGTATACCCATGACAAGCATTCCAAGCTCTCTTTTTATAAAGCAAAACCTTTAATCATTGAGAGGCTTGGTAAAAATATCGGTCAATTGGTTGTTTATGTCAATAAATTCTAACACGACATCTTCATTTTGGATATGATCTCTTAGAAAATGATGTCTAATGTCAATATATTTGCTTTTAGAGTATTGGATAGGGTTCTTAGAAAGATTTATAGCACTAGTATTGTTACATTGGATGGGAATATTGTGACACACTTATAATACTTCTTTTATACATACGTTACATGGGTTAATATGATTATAGCCGACGTGTGCCAAAAAAAATCTTAATTTAATTTAATAACCATTCTATTATTAGCACTTAATTAATCATTTTTATTTTTCCAAAAATTTCGGCAGCATGACGGCTATAAATTAACTATCCCACCTGCAATGCAAACAATTCTTAGCCCATTTTTGGGCACAACAAAATACATATAATACAATATATTCTCCATTCAACCACAATTCAATATTTCATTCTTTACCAATATAATAATGCATAAATATTCTTTCATCAGAATATGTACATAATTTTATTCATACAACTCCATATCTAAACATATATATACATGACATTCTTGATACTAATCTACTATTATTCTATTCTTCAGTCTACTCCGAAGATTTATATTGTGGCTTATGATGGTTTGTTTCATTTTATGGCGTTTGGTAATGGTTTATGATTGTTTATGGTGTTTTAGGATGGCTTGTTATGGCTTGTGATGGTTTATAGTGGTTTGGGATGGATTGTGTTTGTTTGAGGTGTTTCATGTTGTTTTATAGTGGTTTCAGGTGTTTCTTAGTGTTGTGTAGCGTTTTATAGTGGTTTTGCTGGTTGTTAGATTGTTGTGGTTTTGGTGGTGGTTTGTTATTGTTTTGATGGTGGTTTGTTGGGATTTCAATTGTTTATTGTGGTTATGGTTATGTTATAGGCATAGGTTAAATAAATGACACCTATATAAGTGTTATGCCACACTTATGGTTAAGTTAAAGGCATCAGTTGTTCTATAGCAACTGAGGCCTATAAAAGTTATATGTCTTAGTTCTAACAACGAACACATATAACTGATGTGTTTTATATTTAGTTATAGGCTTTTTTATTATGTTTGAGATATTTTCATGGTTGCAAAAAGAAGAGTTAAAATGCAGGAAGACACCAAAGTCCCTCACGCACGTGAGGAGGGAGAACAAGCTTAGGGCCCTCACGTAAGTGACATTATGTCCCAGGTGTTGGTTTTGCAGAATGAATCAGATTCAAAAACGCAACGAAAAAATAAAATTTTCAAAACCCGAAACAAAAGATCATACTTGTACCATTAAAACTAATTTATATAAACATATAGGTTAGAAATTATACCTTGTAATTTCTTATTTGTTATTCAAATCTTCACTTTGTTGGGTTATAACAAACCACAACAATCCACACTAGAATATCTCTAATGATAATCCACATGAAGAATGAAGAAGAAACTATCAAAAGAAATGGTTTGATCAAATTCAAAGTGCTAGCTTTGAAAGTGTTATGGAGAGAATTTTATTGTGTCTTAAAAATATTTTTTTTTCACAATATAAATATTTTTTTGTCTATTTTCTGCCATTTGATGTCTTTTCTATTTGAATCAAATTCAAAGAAAAGATCAAAAGTCAAAAATGGAGAAAAGGGAAATGAATGAATAGTAAATTGGTCATAATTGGCCTAATTAAGGTCAATTCATCCATTGGCCAATGGAAGGCAGCAGTGCTAGGGCTGGGTCTGCTGCGGGCTGCTGTTGGGCAGCCCAGCTGGCCCACTAGGTAGGCCAGGAGCCTGTATAGCCTGCATGGGCCCATACGGGCCTATGATCCTCCCAAACGTTTTTTCCCTTGCAATCTCAACACGATCTATCCTTAAATAATTCTTTCATATTTTAGATCCCATCTAAGACCATTTTACTCAGTCTCCATATCTTCAATGTGTGTGACCCATTAGGTTCCCGGTTATGTTGGCCACTTAAATTTAATAATTAATTTAAGCAAGTCATGAGCGGTATCAAGCAACACATCATGACCCCCAATTGACCGGAAAGTCAGTGATTTGACTACAAACCTTTCCATACCATAGACAATTTCCGTGCAATTATTCCTTTCACCATTCTGTACTCCACTTGGTTCAGAGTATGGACATGTGTCAACTCCCACTAGACTGACAATATCATGTCTAGTCCAAGTAATGTTAGTTCTTATCCTTGAGACTCATTAGTCTATTAGATATGTCATTGAAGACTATCTTTATTACAATTCCACTATGGCCAGAGATTCTCGAGTAATGACCATGACAAGAGGCCATGGGTATACACTCCTTCTATATGAAGTGGTGAATCCTTTGTTGGTTACCCAATTACCTTCAAATATCTCAAGTTGTATCCAATCACCACCCTATGAGAAACCTCCCTGAGGCAACAAGGAATAGTGTCAAAATACAGAATCAGTATCCAAGATATCCTTGAGTACCTCAAGTCTTAGGATACTTGCACCATTGCTATGACGAGACTATCATTGATATTTGAATAGATTATCCATATGATTGTCTTATAGCAGGTCATCCAATGTACTTAGCTATATTTAGCAAGCATCCACATGTTAACTCTAAACATCTCATGTTTATAGATTTTGAGATCTACTGCTCAATCCAATCAAGGAGTGTAACATGTGCTGGTCTGTCTGGATTAACAATGTCCCATTTCATTAATCCTATGACTAGGGATAATTTTGATACTAACATAATTACACATGATAAGAATATCAATATCATGATCGCATTATGATTTCCTTCATGCTATGTTATATATCAAGGACTTCATTAATTGATTTAAGATCCCTATCAATTTATATGTCAAATGAATATCAAATTAATGAAAAAGTCTTTTATTAATCAAATAAATTTGTACAATAAGTGCTAAAGGTGATTACCTTTAGTGCATTCATCTAGCAAGCTCCCACTTGCACTAAAGCCAATCACCTTTGTATTTAATTCCATAAGCGAGTACATGAGAATCATATTTCTTTTGGGGAAGTGACTTAGTTAAAAGATCAGCAATATTCTAATCAATGGGCACTTTTTCCATCTTTACATCATTCCTACCAATGATTTCTCTAATCAAATGGTATTTTCTAAGTACATGTTTGGATCTCTGATGAGACCGTGGCTCCTTTGCTTGCACATTGTCTCCATTATTATCACAATACAATTGTATTGGATCAATAATGTTGGGAACCATTCCAAGTTCTGTGATGAATTTCTTTATCCAAAATGCTTTCTTTACTACTTCAGAAGCTGCAATGTACTCTACTTTGATTGTGGAATCAACAATCATTTCCTGTTTGGAACTCTTTTAACTAATTGTTCCGCCATTTAGTGTGAATATATAACCTGACTGAGATTTTTAGTCATCTTTGTCAGATTGGAAGCTGGCATCAGTATACCCGCTCACAATAAGATATCCATCTTCATATACCAAGAATACATCCTTAGTACTTCTTAAGTACTTAAGGATATTCTTGACAGCCACCCATTTACCCTTACCAGGGTTCAATTGGTATCTGTTCGTGACACTCAGAGCATATGATATATCGGGTCTTGTACATATCCTAGCGTACATGATTGATCCTATAGCTGAAGCTGTAACACCACAACTTATACATTTGAGTTCAACCTATCCTTGTGTCAAATAATCACACATAGCATATTGGAAAGGCAAAATACCCTGTTAACAATGTTAGTAAATGTTTTTCATATCATGTAATATCATTTAATGAATTTACAAGTCAACTTTGAGGTTTTCTCCACAATATGATATATCACATATATTAAAACATAAACTTTGCATATAAGTATTTACGAGTTGTTTTCATTTATACATTTTTAAAACCCATTTCAAAATGACTATACATATTTAAATACGTAAATACAAAATACAGATGACATATTTTCACACTCGTGTGGAATGCAAGGAGAGAGAGTGATGAGGCTCGGCCAGTGACCTGTGCTCCATGTCTTCTATACGCTACTCAAAATGAGCTATCACTTTTCTTTACCTGAAAAATGATGCAAATTGATGAGTTGCGGCTCAGTGAGAATAATTATCCAATGAGCTCTAAAGTACCAAACAACTCATAGTAATAAATCACAAATCTAACACATACCATATATTCCATTCCATTCATCAGTATCATATAAATATCAATAAAGTTGAAACATATAATCATTACTCTTTACGTATGCAAATGCTTTGCTTATTTTATTTTGTTGTGACCAAGTTAAACAAACATTGCCCCGGGTTTCCATGTGAATATTTGCCATGTGAACATTTGCATTTGATAGCTAGCTTGATCATTTGTTTCATTTGCACATTTATTAGGCTATAGGCCTCTTCTTTTGTTTTACAATATCGATTAACTAGTCACAAAGCCTTTTAAGTCCATATGCATATGCACTTATACTTAAGCATTCATCAACCATTGTATCTTATCACACATAACATATATATACCGCATATATCTACAACTTTTATGTTTTGAGATACTTCACATAATGGCTTTAACATATTCAAAACCAAACAACACAGTAGTTAACTTGGCTAGGGTTCACATTCGGACCAGTTTTAGTAGAGAGAGGATATCTCTTCCTATACACAAAGTCTTGCAAAACTGTTTATATATCCATAAATCTAAGACATAAAGGAACAACGTTTTTGTCTTAAGATTTTCCATAATCAATTTCTATTGATATCAAAATTGGGGTGCAAGATAGTGCCTATTAATGAACCTTAGCAACTCAAATCAACCCTATAGCAATAAGAATTGATTACTTACCAAGAATGAACTTGTAAGGGATCAATTTGCTGCAAAAACTAAGTGAAACAAGGAAGAATTGAAGTCTATAATGGAGGAAGATGAAGAAGAAAACGGGCTGGAGTAAGGAGGCAAAAATGGGGGAGGAAGATAAAGCTAACGTTTTTTGTTTTTGTCTTTTTATCTTTTTGTCTTTTTCTCTTCTCTTTTCTCTTCTCTTTTCTCTTTTCCTTTCTCTTCTCTTTTCTCTTCTCTTTTCTTTTATTTTCCTTTTGTTTCATTTTTATTTTATTTTATCTATATTATTATTATTATTTAAATATATATATAATTCCACTAATCCACACAATAATACAACTTAATCATTTGGCCCAATTTAACTAAATTAACATTGTAAATGTTTACTAATCTTAATCTAGTCATTTTTCTTACCTTAATTTAGTCACCTTATTCAATTTATTTCTAATACTTTGTTATTCTTCTTTAGGTTATAAGTACATATGTGCGACTCGATACAATTGCAAAATACTAGGACACGTAGCTAGTGCATGTCATAAACTTGTTCCTATGAAAATACGTATGAAATACACTTGTTCAATTCAATTATATGGAAAGTGCATATGTTCAAATGAAATGCATATGGATATGCATGTGGAGAAGGTCGAGGATGTTACAATTCTCCCCTCCTTTTAAAAATTTAATACCTGGCAATAGGTGTGGATATTGCTTTTTCATATTTTCTTTTGTTTCCTATGTTACTTCTTCGAGTAAATGGTTAGGCCATAATACCTTAACTAAAGGTATTTCTTAGTTTCTTAGTTGTTTAGTCTTATATCCAATAATTTCCACTGGTTCTTCTATATAACTCATGTCTTCTGCAATCTCGATGGCTTGATCTTTAAGTATATGTGTAGGATCTGACCTGTATCTTATAGGCATGCTCACATGAAATACATTATGAATCTGAGTCATCTCTGATGGTAATGCCAATCTGTATTCCAGTGGACCAACCTTTTCAAGAATTTCATAAGGCCCTATGTACCTTGGGCTCAATTTACCCTTCTTGCCGAATCGGATGTTACAGAAGCATATGGAATCAAATTCATGTGTGTCCTATCATCTTGTGTCTTTGGACACAAAGACTTTGAGAAAGTAATACCATAGGTCATAGGAATATCTCCCTTCTTGGACTGCTCCATGCTAAACCTCTTTAGCATCTTATTTATGTATGTAAACTGTGAAAGACCAAGCAATCTTTTAGATCTATCTCTATAGATCTGTATCCTCAAAATATAGATTGCTTTTCCAAGGTCTTTCATAGAGAAATTCTTGGATAACCAAATTTGGACTGATTGTATGGCTGAGACATCATTTCCCATTAACGATATGTCATCTACATATAACATAAGAAATATGATTGCACTCCCACTAACCTTCTTGTAAACACAAGGTTCATCTGGATTTTGTAAGAAACCAAACTCTTTGATTGTCTCATCAAACCAAATATTCCAACTTCCGGATGCTTGCTTTATTCTATAAATGGATCTTTGAAGCTTACATACTTTTTTGCCATCTTTGGATACGAAGCCTTCTGGTTGTGTCATGTACACATCCTCAGTTAGATTTCCATTACGGAAAGCTGTCTTCACATCCATTTGCCATATCTCATAATCATAATGAGTAGCAATGGCTAGGAGTATCGTTATATATTTAAGTATAGCTACTGGGCTAAAAGTTTCATCATAGTCAATTTCTTGTCTTTGACGATAACCTTTAGCAACAAGTCTAGCTTTATAGGTAATCACATTACCATCCATGTCAGTTTTCTTTTTGAAAACCCACTTGCACCTTTAACATATATTGTACAAATTTATTTGATTAATAAAAGGCTTTTTCATTAATTTGATGTTCATTTGATATGTGATGAATTGAAGTGATCTTAAATCAATTAGTGAAGTCTTGATATATAACATAATGTTGCCTAGATATTAAGCCAAGAGGGGGGTTGAATTGGAGTTTTAAAAAATTAAACTTTAAAGTGCAGAAATAAAAATTAATTTTAGGAGGGATAGAGAAAATTTGACACAAGGATTTTTATAGAGGTTCGGGTGTTAACAAACCCTACTCCTCTCCCCAATCACAATTGGGAGTTTCACTAACACAGTAAGTGTTACAATGGAGTTTTACAAGCTCACTCCCAACTATGGTGTTTCTCACAATGGCTCACACCTAACCTAGAAATCCCTTGTGTTTTAATGGCTCACACAAAAACCAATTCCTTGTGTTTTACAGGCTCACACAAACAACCTTTACTTTGTCTTTTTACAGGCTCACACAAATAACCTTTACTTTTTGTTTTAAAGGCTCACACAACTAACCCTTACAAGTGTTCTACTCTTAACCCAGAAATACCCAAAACTCATTTGAGTAATAAATGATTATAGAGAAAAACACTTACAAATCTTTATTGCTCAATAAATGATGAGCAAAAAGATTTTCACAGAGAATAGATATTGGTTATGAAAGTATTGAATGTACAAATAGCTTGTAAGAGGATTTTGATTCAAAGTATTTGCTATCCTCCTGTACTGAATGCATAAATGACTTGCATTTATACTCCCATGGCTAATAATAGCCGTTACAGTGCATTTAATACAAAACTAGCCATTGTACCAACCCAAATAATCGCGCTTGATATTTTTCTCTTTCATCTTTCACAGGCGTGACTATGTTTATCACTGGCGTGACTGTTCTTCCAAGCCGTGACTGAAGTGGTGACCTTGGTCGTGAAGCTCTCTGGAAGGTTTTGAAACATTGGGTCACGGGCGTGACATACTTATTCAAGGGCGTGACAAACTTCCCAGCTGTGATTCAAGTGGTGACTTTGGTCGTGAAGCTCTCTGGATGAAAATGTCATGAAAGTTCATAAGCGTGACATTTAATTCATGGGCGTGACTTAAATGTGCATTTCACGGTTTGTGTCTTCCTTCATGGCCGTGAACTTCAAATGTTGGTTTTGGTGACGGTTAGCTTTGTCACGGGCGTGACACATAGGGTCACGGGTGTGAACATGCTACTTCCTTAAATTTGTCTTTCAACGATTATTCTTCAATTCTCCATTCTTGCTATTTTATTCCATACCCTGTTTAATAGACTTAGAAAACAAGTATGTTAAATACAATATTGCTATTTTATTTGTTATCATCAAAATGATGGAAATACCCCTCAAGGTTTAAAAATCTCCCCCTTTTTGATGGTGACAAATAATCTAGCAATATGTGCTTTTGAAAAGTCTCTCCCTCAAAAGATACTTAGGATAAAAATTGATGAAATGCAAGAATTATAGAGAATGATGTAGCATTGAAATAAACTTTCTAGTTTTTAAGTATATGCAAGTTATATGCAAAGTATATCCAATATATACCAAAATTCTTTTTAAGGCATGAAGTATATGTAAGGTATATTTAGAGTATATCATGGCATATTCATTTATGTAACTTGCATTAAAGTATATGCAAAGTATACTTAAGATATATCTAATGTGTATAAAGCTCAATTTCATACTTGCATATTAATTTTGAATTAAATTTTGAGTATTTCTAATTTCTCCCTACCTAACTTAATGTCAATGTATTTGTAGGTTCTTATTTTTGATTCAAAATTCATTTATCTGAATATATTGCTAGGTTCTCCCCCTCTTGTCATCAACAAAAAGAATATAAAGATACCAAAAGATAAACAAAGAAAATATATTTGATTGTTTAAAAGAAATACAAACCAAAGGAAATAAAATCAGAAAAGAAATACAACAAACAAAACAACAAAAATAAACAAGAAAACACGCAAATTTAGGCTACGATCTAGCCTAACACCTAGCCGGACATCCTATCTCGAAGTCTAGCAACCTCTGCCTCAAGGCTATCCATCCGCGACTCCATTAAGTCTTTGAGGTTTTCCAACCTTTAGTCCATCGAAGCCTGCAACTGCTCGAATCGTGGTGCTAAGAGGTCAACCACTTGCTGCGCCAAATTCGGTGTGGAAGTCGAGGATTGGCTAATGTCCTGCTCAGTCGCTAGAGGTGCTTCCTCAAACTGAGCCCTTTTCTTCTGCTGGTTCCCTTGGAGGCCGACTTTGAAGTCCTTCGTATCATTGTCTTCCCAGATTATCTCCCCAGCAGTGTCTGTGAAGCGGTAGTAAATATTGTTCTCATGAACAATTCTGACAGCCGCTCCCATCTTGATAAAGGACTCGACATCCAATCGATCTCGAGGATGCCCTGGGATGAGATTGAAGTGATGCTCATCCAGCTTCAAATAGCCAAGCTTTAAGGCTATATGGGTGACATAACCACCAATGAGTATATCTCTTGTGGGTTTGGTGGCAATGGACCGAAGATGGTTTGCAACCCATCTAGAAAGCACCACCGTGAGTCCTCTTCTAGCCATCTCGAAAAGGAAGAGCTCAGATTTCCGAATGGTTCCATTGCTATCTCCCCGACCGAATATGCTATAGGTTAGGAACCTATGTAAATATTTATGCACTGGGGACCAAAGATGAGTGCTCTTGGTCTTCTTAACATCCCATCTGCAATCTGTGCCAAAATGGGTCCAAGCTCGAGTGGCGAAGAATTCTACTTTGCTGTCATTGAGGATGCCATCCGAGGGTAAATTGAATAAGTACCGAATTCTGTGGCATTGAGGGTGTTTGGATTGTTGCAGAGTTGGAATTTCACTTTCCAGTAGGAGACACTTGCAAAGTGCTAAGGAATTCCAGTGTTGGCTCCCTCAATGTGGGCTGATAAATGTCCATGAATTCGTTCAAGTGACAGGCCTGGAGTTGCTCTGTCATTGCCATTTCTAGCCTGAGAGTTCAGACGGTTTTCCATTCAAAGGACCTCGATGAAAGGAGAGGTCTTTGCTTCAAGGTGGAGTACCGGGGATGGCAATGCTCTGGAAGTCTGTTCATGAGGTAATCTGCGTACCTCCTGGGAGCATGATAATTCTTTCTTTTTCCTTTTGATGAGCCGGTCTCCATTTGATTTGAAGAATTGAACTTTGTGGAGTTTGGGAAAAATGTGAGAAAATTTCAGGAAACCCTAAAGAAGTATGATTTTTGATGAACGAATGAACTTTTGATGGTATTTATATTAAAAGTTTGTGATTTGAGGGCCGAAATCTTCAATATCTCATTGAATGTGTGTAAATGAGAGCGGTTTCTAGGAGTTGAAAAATATGAAAAATAACCGGTTGTTCTCTTATATACCCAATGCATTCACGGGCGTGAAATATGTGTTCACAGGCGTGAATGGTCGTGTTCACAGTTTGCTGAAGGGGTGCTTTACCCGTGAATAAAGGCATGAAAATGTTCACGGTCGTGAATGATGAACTGTCATGGGGGTGAAACAGTAGTCACGGTCGTGAATGGTTGAATTTCACTACTTATACCCGTGAAGCAAAGCGTGACCCAAATAGTGAACACCTCTGTGTGTTTTGGGGTGAAAATGTTCACGGGCGTGAACAGGGCTTCTCACGGGAGTGAATGAAGCCGTGAAAATAAGCTTCACCACTTGAAGCCGTGAACCATGTCGTGAATCAAGTCGTGAACGACACTGCCTTTTTTGGCTATTTAAGTCACGGGCGTGACTTCCCTAAAATTTTCATCAAATAAAATTAAGTCCTAAAACAAGACTAAATCATTTCAATGAAGATTCTATCCCTTATAACATAAACTTTTCATCAAATTTACTACCTTATCTACTGATATGATACAAAATTAAGATTATCACTTAAGATTTCATAATTTAGCAATCACAAGGTTAATCCATCAATCATACCAAGTTCTCTTCTAATGAAATTAAATCTTTCCTCGTTTAGAGACTTAGTAAAAATATCTGCCAATTGATTTTCTGTGCTTATAAATTCTAATGCAACATCTCCATATTGAACATGATCTCTAATAAAGTGGTGTCTAATGTCAATATGTTTACTTCTTGAGTGTTGAATAGGATTCTTTGAAAGCTTTATAGCACTTGTATTGTCACATTTAATAGGTATATGGTTCATATCATGACCATAGTCCTTAAGTTGTTGTTTCATCATAAGAATTTGAGTACAACAACATCCAGCTGCTACATACTTTGCTTCAGCAGTTGAAAGGGCAATTGAAACTTGTTTCTTGCTAAACCAAGAAACTAAGCATTCTCCAATAAAGTGACAAGTACTTGAAGTACTTTTTCTATCTAAAAGACTACCAGCATAATCTGCATCTGAATATCCTATAATATAGAAGGATGAATTTCTAGGATATCATAAACCTAGATGCAATGATCCATGTAAATATCTTAGAATCATTTTTACTGCATTTAAATGAGATTCTTTAGGACATGATTGAAATCGTGCACATAAGAAAACACTATACATTATATCGGGTCTAAAACTAGTAAGATATAAAAGTGATCTAATCATACCTCTATAGAGCTTTTCATTGATGCTCTTACCTTTTTCATCCTTGTCCAATTTTGTTGATGTGCTCATAGGAGTCTTGGCATTTTTGCATCCTTCCATTCCAAATTTTTTAATTAAATCTTTGGCATATTTGGATTGGTTGATGAATATACCCTCATTTCTTTGCTTTATTTGTAGACCAAGAAAATATTTAAGCTCTCCCATCATGCTCATTTCAAATTCCCTATTCATACACTTAGCAAATTCTTGACAAAGCAACTCATTAGTAGACCCAAATATTATATCATCAACATAAATTTGAACAATTAGTATATCATGCTTATGCTTTTTAATGAATAAAGTGGTGTCAACATTTCCCTTTGTAAAGTTATTTTCTAATAGAAAAGAACTTAGTCTTTCATACCAAGCTCTTGGGGCTTGTTTCAAACCATATAAAGTTTTTGAAAGTTTAAAAACATGATTTGGCAAATCATAGCTTTCAAAGCCTGGTGGTTGTTCTACATAAACTTCTTCTTCTATATAACCATTTAAAAATGCACTTTTCACATCCATTTGAAAGAGTTTGAAATTTATGTGACATGCATATGCTAAAAGTATTCTTATGGCTTCTAATCTAGCTATAGGTGCATAGGTTTCATCATAATCTATACCTTCTTCCTGATTATATCCTTTTGCAACTAATCTAGCCTTATTCCTAGTTATTGAACCTTGTTCATCTAGTTTATTTCTAAATACCCATTTGCTACCTATAATTTGATGATCCTTGGGTCTAGGCACTAAGGTCCACACCTTACTTCTCTCAAATTGGTTGAGTTTCTCTTGCATGGAAATTACCTAACTTTCATCATTAAGAGCCTCATCAACATTTTTAGGCTCACTTTGAGAAATAAAATCAATGTCAGAGACTAAATATTTGAAATGAGATCTAGTACTTACTCCCCTTGAGAGATCACCAATGATTTGCTCTTTTGGATGATCTTTCGTCATTCTCCATTCTTTTGGGAGTTCTTGTTTGTTTTCTTCTTGAGTTTGAGGTAGAGAATCATTTTGATGTGAATCTTCTTGGTCATTTTCTTCTTTTCCATTTTCAAGATCAAGTCTTTCCATGTTACCTATTACATCATCAAGAACACTACTTTTAACAAGATCAAGTCTACTAGATTCATTAAAGACAACATGAATAGATTCTTCAACAGTTAATGATCTTTTGTGAAATACTCTATATGCTTTGCTGGTTCTACAGTATCCTAAAAAGATACCTTCATCAGATTTAGAGGCAAATTTTCCAAGGTTGTCCTCGGTATTCAATATGAAGCACTTGCATCCAAATACTCTAAAGTACGATATCAAGGGTTTTCTTCCATTCCATAGCTCAAATGAGGTTTTGTTTAAAAGAGGTCTTTTGAAAACTCGATTTGAAATATAACATGCAGTGTTTATAGCTTCTGCCCAAAAGTAAGTTGGTAAACCATATTCATTGAGTATTTTTCTAGCCATTTCAATTAAAGTTCGATTTTTCCTTTCAACTACCCCATTTTGTTGAGGTGTTCTAGGAGAAGAGAAATTTTGTGAAATTCCATGTTCAAGACAAAAGCTTTCAAAGTTTTCATTTTCAAATTCTTTGCCATGATCACTTCTTATCTTTGAAATATAATACCCTTTTTCATTTTGAACTCTTTTAGCAAAGTTTTTGAAATTTTCAAAAGCATCACTCTTTTGAGCTAAGAAAATTACCCATGTAAATCTAGAGTAATCATCTACGATGACAAATGCATAATGTTTACCTCCTAAGCTAGCAGTTTTAGTAGGTCCAAATAAGCCTAAATGCAGGAGTTGAAGAGGTTTTGAGGTACTTACTATGTTTTTGGCTTTGAAGGATGACTTGTGTTGCTTTCCTCTTTGGCAAGGTTCAAATGTCTTGCCTTTTTCATATTTAACTCTTGGTAGTCCTTTTACTAGTTCTCCTGTGCTGAGGCTTTGTATTAAGTCCATATTAGCATGACCAAGCCTTCTATGCCATAACCAAGATTCATCACTAGTGGTCACAAGACACTTAGAGGAATGGTTAGATAGTTCATGTAAGTTTATTATGTATGTATTGACATCTCTATTTCCTTTAAATATCTCTTGACCATCGATAGAGATCACAAGACATTTATTTGAAGTAAAGATTACTTTGTTTCCTTTATCACATAATTGACTAACAGTTAACAAGTTATGTTTCAAACCATCAACAAGTAAGACATCTTTAATAAAAGTAGTTTCATTAATACCAATAGATCCAATGCCAATTACCTTACCCTTAGCATTGTTTCCAAAGGTAACTTTACCTCCATCAATACTTTTCATTTCTTTATCTCTTGTCATATGCCTTGAGCATCCATTGTCTACAAGCCAAGCATTTTTGTTTATTGTGGACTTGAGGCATACCTATAGAATCACAGTTCAAGTATAATTTTTAGGTACCCAAATGAGCTTGGGTCCTTGGGGGTTAGCACTTGAAGTTCCTAATGAGCCTTCCTTATCCTACAATGTTTATTTATGTGACCCATTTTCGTACAATAATTACATTGTTTTGGTCTAAACTTGCTTTTTGGCCTTACAAGATTTTTAAATACCATATTTCTATCAAACTTATTTTGAGAATGATGACATGCACAGTCATGATTAATTGATGCTTTTCTAGATGCATGCTTCTTATATATAAAGGCATGATTATTCTTTTCATCTATAGAAGGTTTAATATGCTTATTCCTTGGTGTTGTTCCAACAAGTGTGGAGATGTGAGGTTCATTTGACTTAACAAAGATGGTTTTGTGAGATGATGATGATGTGTCCTTAAATCCTATACCATATCTAATTAAGGGTGATCTTTGAGACACAATGAGAGTATCTAAACTCTCTTTACCTTTATGAAATTTAGAAATGGAATTTCTAAGTTCCTCACAACTCCTGATAGAAGGAGTGTATACCCATGGCCTTTTGTCGTGGTCATTACTTGGGAATCTCTGGCCGAAATGGAAATGTCATAAAGATAGTCTTTAATGACATATCTAATAGAGTAATGAGCCTCAAGGAAAAGAACTAACATTACTTGGACTAGACATGACGTAGTCATTCTAGTGGGATAACACATGTCCATATTTTGAACCAAATGGGGTGTAGAATGATGAAAGGAATAATTGCACAAAAATTGTCTATGGAAAGGTTCATAGTCAAATCACTGACTTTTCGGTCAATTATGGGTCAAGATGTATTGTCCGTTACCGCTCATGACTTGTTTAAATTTAAGTGGCCAATATAACTAGGAATCTAATGGGTCCCATGCATTGAAGATATGGAGAAGAGTAAAATAGTCTTATATGGGATCCAAAATATGAGAGAATTATTTCAGGATGGATCGCGATGAGATCGCATAAAAAAATTGTTCGGGAGAATCACGGGTCCGTATGGAGCTGCACGGGCTAGGCAAGCTGCTGGCCAGCCTAGCGGGCCAGCTAGGCTACCCAGCAGCAGCCCGTACCAGGCCCAGCGCAGGCGCTGCTGCCTTTTGTTGGGTAATGGATGAATTGGCCTTAATTAGACCAATTATGGCCAATTTACTATTCATTCATTTCCCTTTTCTCTATTTTTGACTTTTGATCTTTTTTTTGAATTTGATTCAAATAGAAAAGACATCTAATGGTTGAAAATAAACATGAAAATATTTTTTTGTAAAAAAATATTTTCAAGACACAATAAAATTCTCTCAAGAGCACTTGCAAAGCTTGCACTTAGAATTTGTTCAAACCATTTCTTTTGATAATTTCTTCTTCATTCTTCGTGTGGATTATCATTAGAGACATCCTATTGTGGATTGTTGTGGTTTGCTACAAACCAACAAAGTGAAGATTTGAATAACGAATAAGAAATTACAAGGTATAATTTCTAACCTTTTTGTTTGTATAAATTAGTTTTAATAGTACAAGTATGATCTTTTGTTTTAGTTTTGAAAATTTTATTTTTTCACTGTGTTTATGAATCTTATTCATTCTTCAAAACCCAACAATACTAAAGTGAATCTCTTGAGCCAAAGAGAAATTGACTAGGTCTTACCTAGGTATATGCATGAATTTACAACCCAAAATAGAAATCAAATTCCTATTTCTAAGTCTTTTTGTTTATGGTACCACCTCCTTTGCTTGTTGCTCCTTTGTGTCTTCATTCTATTCTAATCCTATGTAATCTAATTACATATTTCAAATTATAGAAAACCTCAATTTACATTTGAGGGGAGTAAAATGAGAAGAGAAATACATAAGAAAGAAAGAGATGTATGGAGGCGCAAACCCTAATTACCATATAACAAAACAATTCCATGCATGCTCAATCACATTGGGCCTAAGTCCATAATCCAATATCATGCCTTTTCATACACCCCTAACATGCATTCTCTAATGCATAAAATAAAAATGATAATTTTGGATTTCAATTTGTAAATCGATTCAACGCTTAAACCGAAATTACCTACTTGTGTTCTTTCGGTTAATTTAATTTTATATGTCATTTTAAAGTGAAATTTAATATTTAATCAAATTAAATTAAATTCCATATTTCTAAAATTAATTCAAAATTAATTTTCCTTAAAATCAGAATATTATGATGTTAAAATTAAACAATTTAATTTTAATATACATATCAATTTCTAGTCATACTAGAATTACAATTGCACAACTTAAATTAATTCAAAATTAATTTCCAAAAATTCTAAAAATTTTCAGAACTTCCAATCATCATTCTAATCACCTTTAGGTTAGCTCAAGTTCATCAAAATATTTTTGGCACAAACCAAAATTACTAAGACAAACGAACCAACACACTTATACGCTTAAAATGACTCATTTTTTAAAATTTTGAATGCTTGTAAAATACCTTTGGCATGCATCTAACATCAATATATCATACTTTTTAATCACATAAAAATATTTCAAGGTGCTGAAAATAAAATAAACATATACAAAAAAAAAATCAAACAAAACAGCCCCACCGGGTGTGCTAAAACAGTCCCCTTTTTGTACATATTTGAAAAATTAATTAAAATAATTTTTAATTAATGATTGGACACTACTAGAGGCATAAAAATATTCTAAATATGTCAAAATAATTTTTTCATAATCAAATTATAAGAAAAATATAATCAGACTCATCAATTAAGTCAAACAACAATACATATTCATAAACAAGGCAATTTTAGGTATTTTTGAAATAAATCCGAAATTAATTATTTAAATCACATTCAAATTATTTTTCAATTAAAGTAATCATCCTTAATCATCCCATGATCAGATTAGTGAAATAAAAGTGTGTAAAACATATTTTACAAATTAATTTCAATTTTTCAAAACCTATTGATCCAAAATCATCATGCACTTTCAATAAAATTAATTTTAATGGACACAAAGATACTCTGATACCACTGTTGGATTTTGAAAAATGAATCAAATTCATAAATGCAGTGGAAAAATAAAATTTTCAAAATTAAAAAAAAAATCATACTTGTGCAATTAAAACTAATTTATATAAACATAGAGGTTAGAAATTATACCTTATAATTTCTTATTTGTTATTTAAATGATCACTTTGTTGGATTGTAGCAAACCACAACAATCCATGATAGAATGTTTCTAAAGATAATCCATGAGAAAAATGAAGAAGAAACTATCAAAATAAATGGTTTGAACAAATTCAAAGTGCTAGCTTTGAAAGTATTCTTGAGAGAATTTTATTATGTCTTAAAAATATTTTTTTCACAAAAAAATATTTTCATGTCTATTTTTTATCATTTGACATTTTTTCTATTTGAATCAAATTCAAAGAAAAGATCAAAAGTTAAAAATGGAGAAAAGGGAAATGAATGAATAGTAAATTGGCCATAATTGGCGTAATTGAAGCCAATTCATTCATTGAACAGCGGAAGGCAGCAGCACCCGCGCTGGCCCACTAGGCAGGCTAGCAGCTTGTCTAGCCCGCGCATGCCCGTGATCCACCTGAATGATTTTTCCTATGCAATCTCATCGCAATCTATCCCGAAATAATTCTCTCATATTTTGGATCCCACCCAATACCATTTTACTCATTCTCCATATCTTCAATGCGTGTGACCCATTAGGTTCCCAGTTATGTTGGCCACTTAAATTTAACAATTAATTTAAGCAAGTTATGAACAGTATCTAGCAACACATCATGACCCCTAAATGATTGGAGAGTCAGTGATTTGACTACGAACCTTTCCATAGACAATTTTCGTGCAATTATTCCTTTCACCATTCTATACCCCACTTGGTTCAGAGTATGGACATGTGTCAACTCCCACTAGACTGATTACATCATTTCTAGTCCAAGTAATGTTAGTTCCTATCCTTAAGGCTCATTAATCTATTAAATATGTCATTGAAGACTATCTTTATGACATTTCCACTCCGGCCAGAGATTCTTGAGTAATGACCACGATAAGAGGACATGGGTATACACTCATTCTATCAAGAGTGGTGAATCCTTTGTTGGTTACCCAATTGCCTTCGAATACCTCAAGTTGTATCCAATCATCACCCTATGAGCTACCTCTCTAAGGCAACAAGGAATAGTATCAAAATACAGAATCAATATTCAAGATATCCTTGAGTACCTCAAGTCTACGGATACTTGCACCATTGCTATGATGAGACAATCATTGACATTTGACTAGATTATCCATATGATTGTCTCATAGTTGGTCATCCAATGTACTTAGCTACACTTAGCAAGCATCCATATGTTAACTCTAAACATCTCATGTTTATAGATTACGAGATCTACTACTCGATCCAATCAAGAAGTGTAACATGTGCTAGTCTATCTGGATTAATAATGTTCCGTCTCATTAATCCTATGACTAGGGACAATTTTGATACTAACATAATTACACATGATAAGAATCTCAATATCATGATCTCATCATGATTTCCTTCATGCTATGTTACATATCAAGGACTTCATTAATTGATTTAAGATCAATATCAATTCATATATCAAATGAACATTAAATTAATAAGCCTTTTTTAATCAAATAAATTTGTGCAATAAGTTCTAAAGGTGATTGCCTTTAGAGCACTCCTCTAACACCAGGCGTGAGGGGTACTTCTGGCCGTGAGTAGTGTCGTCTTTTGTTTCTATCATTGACGTATGGTTTTGATCGCAAGTGCCTAAAGCTCATCATTATATCACGGTGTGTTGATTTGATTGTGGACGCATAACTGCTTATTTTGCCTGTCATCCATGTGAGGAATCATCACAGTCGTACTAAGTGTTTTGCTAAAGAATGTGTCATGCCCATGACACCTTGTCACATGCATGATGGCCTTTTTGCTGTAGAAGTTCAATCGTATGCAAACTCTATTCCTATCATCTGGGATCTAGACTTTGAAGATAAATGTCAATTTGAAAAGCATTTATAGAGGAAATTATCTCTTAATTATGAATAATTGTGTCTTTAGAATTAGAATTTAAGTATGACTTCTTAGGTTATATAATCTCGTTTTATTTTACATTGAGACAGAAAGACAGGGATATAGAGGTTCACTTAGAAGCAAAGTTGAGAATTTTGTGGTAATGTTCAGGAAGTTTTCTTTTTATCTTTTATTTTCTTCTAATGTTTAACTTAGCCATCAAAATAGACAGGATTATTGTTGTTAAAATGCTAAGCTAAACATTTTGATGGTTATTTAGTGAGCAACCCCAATTTGTATTATTCTTTTTTTTATCTAATTACTGAATGCATCATATTCTTCTGTTTCAATTGTGTTTGATAAGTTTTTAATTTAATAATTGCTTGATCACCAATTATTTAACTTTAAATGGAAATGTTAAGGTTGGATTATTAGAAACTGTTAGAGGAGTGCTCTAAAGGCAATCACCTTTAGCACTTATTGTACAAATTTATTTGATTAATAAAAGGCTTTTTCATTAATTTGATGTTCATTTGATATATGAATTGATAAGTGATCTTAAATCAATTAATGAAGTCCTTGATACATAACATAGCATGAAGGAAATCATGATGAGATCATGATATTGAGATTCTTATCATGTGTAATTATGTTAGTATCAAAATTGTCCCTAGTCATAGGATTAATGAGACAGAACATTATTAATCCAGATAGACTAGCACATGTTACACTCCTTGATTGGATCGAGTAGTGGATCGAGTAATCTATAAACATGAGATGTTTAGAGTTAACATATGGATGCTTGCTAAGTGTAGCTAAGTACATTGGATGACCAACTATGAGACAATCATATGGATAATCTAGTCAAATGTCAATGATTGTCTCATCATAGCAATGGTGCAAGTATCCGTAGACTTGAGGTACTCAAGGATATCTTGAATATTGATTCTGTATTTTGATACTATTCCTTGTTGCCTTAGAGAGGTAGCTCATAGGGTGATGATTGGATACAACTTGAGGTATTCGAAGGCAATTGGGTAACCAACAAAGGATTCACCACTCTTGATAGAATGAGTGTATACCCATGTCCTCTTATCGTGGTCATTACTCAAGACTCTCTGGCCGAAGTGGAAATGTCATAAAGATAGTCTTCAATGACATATTCAATAGAGTAATGAGGCTCAAGGACAAGAACTAACATTACTTGAACTAGACGTGACGTAGTCAGTTTAGTGGGAGTTGACACATGTCCATACTCTGAACCAAGTGGGGTATAGAATGGTGAAAGGAATAATTACACATAAATTGTCTATGGGAAGGTTCGTAGTCAAACCACTGACTTTCCGGTCAATTGGGGGTCATGATGTGTTGCTAGATACCGCTCATGACTTGCTTAAATTAATTGTTAATTTAAGTGGCCAATATAACTGGGAACCTAATGGGTCACACGCATTGAAGATATGGAGAATGAGTAAAATCGTCTTGGATAGGATTCAAAATATGAAAGAATTATTTTAGGATGGATCGCGATGAGATCGCATGGAAAAATCATTCGGGAGTGTCATAAGGCGGGCCAGCTGGGCTGCCCAGCAGCAGCCCGCAGCAGGCCCAGTGCATCTGCAGCTTCCCATCCGTTGGCCAACAACTGTTTTTGGCCTTAATTAGGCCAATTACTATTCATTTGTTTCCATTTTCTCCATTTTTGACTTTTCATCTTATTTTTGAATTTGATTCAAATAGAAAAGACATCAAATGACATAAAATAGACATGAAAATATTTTTTTGTGAAAAAAATATTTTTAAGACAACAAAAATTCTCTCAAGAACACTTTCAAAACTAGCACTTTGAATTTATTCAAACCATTTCTCTTGATAGTTTCTTCTTCATTCTTTGCGTGGATTATTGTGGTTTGCTACAACCCAACAAAGTGAAGATTGGAAGAACAAATAAAAATTACAAGGTATAATTTTTAACATTTACATTTATATAAATTAATTTTAATGGTACAAGTATGATCTTTTGTTTTGGGTTTTGAAAAATTTTATTTTTCACTGCGTTTATGAATATGATTCATTCTTCAAAACTCAACATTGGTATCAGAGACTCCTTTTATCCATTGAAATTAATTTTAATTGAAAGTGCAATGGGATTGCATGTTTTTGATGATTTTGGATCAATAGGTTTTGAAAAATTGAAATTAATTTGTAAAATATAATTTACACATTTTGCTTTATTTAATCTGATCATGGGATGATTAAGAATGATTATTTTGATTGAAAAATGATTTGAATGTGATTCAAATAATTAATTTCGGATTTATTTCAAAAATACCATGTTAGACATGGTAAGGTCTATGATGAGTTTTGCGGAATTGGATAAATCCTTTTGGGGTTATGCACTAGAGACCGCCATTTATATATTAAATGGAGTTCCTTCAAAGTCAGTTGATGTTACATGAGAATTTGGCGTTGTCCTACTTATGTGAAGCGGACAATGTCTGATAAGCTAGAAGCTATGTCTGACCGATGTCTATTTGTGGGATATCCAAAAGTATCATATGGATATCAATTTTACCACCCCTTGGAACAAAAGGTTTTTGTTTCAAGACATGCTATGATTTTAGAGAGAGAATTCCTTCTAGAAGGAGATAGTGGGAGAAAAATTGAACTTGAGGAAGTTCAAGATGCTCAAACAGATGCTGATCAACTGCCTGAACCCGAGCTTGTTACTCATACAGAAGATATAACAGGTCAACCTTCTGAAGCACAATAGCTTCGTAGGTCAAGTAGGATACGTACTGTTCCAGAGAGATATGGATTTCTCATTAGTGAACAGAACGACGTATTGCTCATAGAAAATGATGAGCCTACAACCTATGAAGAGGTTCTGAATAGTTCAGAATCTGACAAATGGCTTCAAGCTATGAAGTCTGAAATGGATTCCATGTATGAAAACCAAGTATGGACTTTGGTTGACCCACCCGAAGGAATAAAGCCTATAGGATGGTAATGTGATTACCTATAAAGCTAGACTTGTTGCTAAAGGCTATCGTCAAAGACAAAGAATTGACTATGATGAAACTTTTATCCCAGTAGCTATGCTTAAATCCATAAGGATACTCCTAGCCATTGCTACTCATTATGATTATGAGATATGGAAAATGGATATGAAAACAGATTTGCTTAATGGAAATCTGACTGAGGATGTGTACATGATACAACCAGATGGTTTCATATCCAAAGATGGCAAAAAGGTATGTAAGCTTCAAAGATCCATTTATGGGTTAAAGCAAGCATCCAAGAGTTGGAATATTCGGTTTGATGAGACAATCAAACAATTTGGTTTATTACAAAATCCAAATCAACCTTGTGTTTACAAGAAGGTTAGTGGGAGTGCAATCATATTTTTTGTGTTATATGTAGATGACATATTGTTAATGGGAAATGATGTCTCAGCCTTACAATCAGTCAAAGTTTGGTTATCCAAAAATTTCTCTATGAAAGACCTTGGAGAAGCAGTTTATATTTTAGGGATAAAGATCTATAGAGATAGATCTAAAAGATTGCTTGGTCTTTCATAGTCTACATACATAGATAAAATGCTAAAGAGGTTTAGCATGGAGCAGTCCAAGAGGGGATATATTCCCATGACCCATGGGATTTCTCTCTCAAAGTCTTTGTGTCCAAAGACACAAGATGAGAGGACACACATGAGTTTGATTCCATATGCTTCAGCTATAGGATCTATCATGTATGCTATGATATGTACAAGACCCAATGTATCATATGCCCTGAGTGTCACGAGCAAATACCAATCGGACCCAGGAGAGGGTCATTGGGTGGCTGTCAAGAATATCCTTAAGTACTTAAGAAGAACTAAGGATGTATTCTTGGTATATGGAGATGGAGATCTTACTGTGAGTGGGTATACCGATCCCAACTTCTAATCTGACAAGGATGACTCAAAATCTCAGTCAGGTTATATATTCACACTAAATGGTGGAGCAGTTAGTTGGAAGAGTTCCAAACAGGAAACGACTGCTGATTGAAGCAGAGTACATTGTAGCTTCTGAAGCAGCAAAGGAAGTAGTTTGGATAAGGAAATTCATCTCTGAACTTGGAGTGGTTCCCAACATTATTGATCCAATATAATTGTATTGTGATAATAATGGAGCCATTGCGCAGGCAAAGGATCCCTAGTCTCATAAGAGATCCAAACATGTACTCAGAAGACACCATTTGATTAGAGAAATCATTGGTAGGAATGATGTAAAGATGGAAAGAGTGCCCACTGATTAGAATATTGTTGATCCTTTAACTAAGCCACTTCCCCAAAAGAAATATGATTCTCATGTACTCGCATATGGAATTAAATACAAAGGCAATTGGCTTTAGTGCAAGTGGGAGCTTATTAGAGGAGTGCTCTAAAGGCAATCAACTTTAACACTTATTGTACAAATTTATTTGATTAATAAAAGGCTTTTTCATTAATTTGATGTTCATTTGATATATAAATTGATAAATGATCTTAAATCAATTAATGAAGTCCTTGATACATAACATAGCATGAAGGAAATCACGATGAGATCATGATATTGAGATTATTATCATGTGTAATTATGTTAGTATCAAAATTATCCCTAGTCATAGGATTAATGAGACAGGACATTATTAATCCAGACAGGCTAGCACATGTTACACTCCTTGATTGGATCGAGCAGTATATCTCATAATCTATAAACATGAGATGTTTAGAGTTAACATGTGGATGCTTGCTAAGTGTAGCTAAGTACATTGGATGACCAATTATGAGACAATCATATGGATAATCTATTCAAATGTCAATGATAGTCTCATCATAGCAATGGTGCAAGTATCCTTAGACTTGAGGTACTAAAGGATACCTTGAATATTGATTTTGTATTTTGACACTATTCCTTATTGCCTCAGAGAGGTAGCTCATAGGGTGATGATTGGATACAGCTTGAGGTATTCGAAGGTAATTGGGTAACCAACAAAGGATTCACCACTCTTAATAGAAGGAGTGTATACTCATGGCCTTTTATCGTGGTCATTACTCAGGAATCTCTGGCCGGAGTGGAAATGTCATAAAGATAGTCTTCAATGACATATCCAATAGAGTAATGAGCCTCAAGGACAAGAACTAACATTACTTGGACTATACGTGATGTAATCAGTCTAGTGGGAGTTGACACATGTCCATACTCTGAACCAAGTGGGGTATAGAATGGTGAAAGGAATAATTGCACAGAAATTGTCTATGGAAAGGTTCGTAGTCAAACCACTGACTTTCTGGTCAATTAGGGGTCATGATGTGTTGCTAGATACTGCTCATGACCTACTTAAATTAATTGTTAATTTAAGTGGCCAACATAACCGGGAACCTAATGGGTCACACGCATTGAAGATATGGAGAATGAGTAAAATGGTCTCGGACATTATCATCTGTATGAGATCGCACAGAAAAATCGTTCGGGAGTGTCACGGGCCCGTATGGGCCCGCCCAGGCTAGGTAGGCTGCTGGCCCGCCTTGTGGGCCAACGAGGTTGCCCAGCAGTAGCCCGCAGCAGGCCCAGCGCACCTGCAGCTTCCCATCCGTTGGCCAACGGTTGTTTTTGGCCTTAATTAGGCCAATTATGGCCAATTACTATTCATTTTGTTTCCATTTTCTCCATTTTTGACTTTTCATCTTATTTTTGAATTTGATTCAAATTGAAAAGACATCAAATGGCAGAAAATATTTTTTGTGAGAAAAAATATTTTTAAGACAACAAAAATTCTCTCAAGAACACTTTCAAAGCTAGCACTTTGAATTTGTTCAAACCATTTCTCTTGATAGTTTTCAAAATCCAAAAGAAACACCATCTGTAATTTAACCTAAAAATTGGACTGAACACTAGTTAATTCATTAGTTTGATTTATTGGTGCTTTAGAGGTCAGCCATTAAATCTACATTCATTGGTGTGTAATCCATTAAGAAATATGCAAATTAGGGGTTGTCTAATTTTATGTTTTTTTTCTCATTGATTTCCTTAGTTACTTTTTACTGTTATTAGTTTCTTTTATAACTTAATCAACCCATTAAATTGGTTGGAGTGTTTAGGATTTTGTTTCACTGTTCATTAGTAATTTAAAAATAATTAAGAATTTAGAATTACATAGTTCCTTGAGAGATCGACCTCGAGAGTAAACTTACCATATTACACTAGTTCATGCACTTACAAATACACTTTGAGTTACATCAAGTTTTTGGCACCATTGCCAAGGAACTATTATTTTTTAGATTCTTAGTTAACTAAATTGCCAACATTTATCTTTTAGATAAATAAGTTTTGTAGTTTTTATTTCTTTTCTTCCTTTTCATATTTTTCAATTGTGGACTATAGTTTTATGCCAAGTACTAGTAAACTAATAAAGTAAACTAATAAAGTCAGGAGAACATCCACTCAGTGGAGTTATGAATCAAGGTCTAAATCAAATAGAAAAGAAAAACAACCCTCTAAAGAAAAAAAGGAGATTTTTGAAAATCCTAAAAATATAGAAAAAGAAGTAGCAACCAAGCTAATGGCAATTCCACTAAGAGCAATTGGTGAACAAAGGCAATTAGCCATGAAGTACTATACCATACCAGTAATTGGCAACACTACCTCGTGTATAATGTTAGGAGAGAAATCAAGAAATTATGAACTGAAAACTATACATTTGAACATGCTTTCCCCCCTCTATGGGATAACTAATGAAGACCCTCTAACATTTAAAAGGGAATTTTAATCAACACTTTCCCTTTGAACGAGCTTAATGAAGACCAATTGAGGATAAGGTGTTTTCCTTAAACCCTAAAAGAAAAAGCCAAGGCATGGCTAATGAATTTACCTCTTGATTCTCTGAATAGTTGGACTGAGGTTTATCACAAATTCATGGCAATATTTTATTCTCATCAAAGAGTTGAAAGCTGAAATTACTATTTTTTATTAAAAAGACTCTAAAATGTTCCATGAAACTTGGGATGGATTCAAAATGCTCATTTTGCAATGCCCTCACCATGGGTACCCCATTCTAATCACAAATCAGTCCTTCTATGATGATTTGAGTCAATAATATCAATGCATAGTTGACAACACAATTGGAGGAGCAATGGGAGAAAAGACAACAGCTAAAGTGTATGACATATTTGAACTTATGGGAGCTAATTCTTAACAAAAAAGTGTGAGAGGAAGGAAAATGACATTGCTAGAAGTTTCCAGAAGTAATGAGTTGGCTTTACAGATTGCTAAGCTCACAAAGCAAGTTCAAATATTAACCAATAAAGAACATGCATCAATAAATCAAGTATGTGGAATTTGCAATATTTATGGACATAGAGCTAAAATGTTTTCTTCCTTTGATTATGTGATAGGGAATGACATGGAGCAAACAAATGCCTTAAATTCTTTCCATCCAAGTCAACAAAATAATCCTTACTTTAATAGCTACAACTCTAGTTGGAGAAACTACCTAAATTTCTCTTGGAGAAATTATAATCAAAACTCATCATAGCTCCTCAGGAATCAAAATCAAAATCCACAGTATAATTACTAGGAGCCTTCAAATTAATAGTCATATCCATATCGAAACCAAATTGGACATGCTAGTATAATAAATAGTTTCATACTAGCAACTCAAGACAAACAAGAGAAAGTGGATAAAAGGTTGGATTCAATAGAAGCTTCATTTAAAAGGTTGGATATTCATATTCAACAAATAATAGAGGTTGTACAGGAGAATAAAAAAAGGAAGTTACCAAGCCAAATAAAGCAAGCCAAGTTTATAAAGACTGATGGTAATCCCTATGATAATGAAGTAATTTTTGCAACTAACATGAAGGACTGTTCTTTTGTAGGTACACATGAATTTCAGCTCCAATAATTAAAATCTCAAGAAATTGAAGCAGAATGGAAGGACAAAAAGGCTGAGGTTACAACACCTCAATTATATAAATCAACTGAGCCTTATAAGCCACCTTTTCTAAAATAGAGGGAATGTAATAAGGGTAAGACATCTTCCCAAGTGTTAATGTGAAACATAGAAACATCTCTATGAATAGGTTGTAACTAATGAAATTGAGGTATGTGACATTTTAACTTTACCTACTCCAAATCAGTGTTTTTCTATTTTTGATATTGATAAGTTTGTTTCTGAATTAATCTCAGAGGTGTATGAGTATAATTAAATTCAGAATTGAGAAGGAATGGATGACAAACTCCAAATGACTTTCCAACCACTTTAACAAGAGTATATCAGCAATATCTTGCTTGGACAATAAATGTGGCATTTTTTAGGAGGCAACCTATGTTATTTCTTCTATTTTAGCTTATCAGCTTCAATTTTCATTTTTATTTTTAGTTTGTAATTTTCCATTTGAATTATAACTCTAATTTGTGTTTACAACTACATTCAAAGAAGAGAAGGCATATAAGAATGGTCAAAATAAAGAATTGAAGCAGAAAGGAGGAAGAGATGGTGTCATAGATGTGAGGGATCCTCACGTGCATGACACCCCTATTTGTCTTTTAATTACTCACATGAGTATATATTTTATATAGATATCTCTCCTTTCTTCACGACCGTGCCTTCCATTCCCAAATTTCTTTCTTCTTCTTCATTTTCTCCTAACCATTTCTAAACCCTAACTCCTAATTACTGCTTAATTTCTTATTTTTAGTCCAAATTTCCACAAAATTTCACAAACCCATTGAAATTTTGGCCCAATAAACCAATTTTCTGCAAAAATCAACATACCTAAGACAAGGCGTAGAGAGACCTCATGCATGATTTGTGTGTTGCTTTTTTTCATAAATTCATGTATGCAATATTTAGAAAATTTGAGAGTAATAAGGTTTCTAAATTTGAGCTATATTTGTTATGGGGTATTCATTCTAAAACTAGAGTATGTACATTTACATATGTTTTTTAGCATATGTTATGCACCATGAGACACCCTAGGACTACACTTGGTCTAGGCCACAGTATCAATACCTTTGCTAGGCATTTTTGTGCTTTCAATATTTCCATTAATACAGTAACACTGATTCCTAGCCAAGAAAATTTTGATAGTATTTCTTTGCAGCAATCGAACCTTGTTATCAGAGAATGAGATATTATTCGATGGTCAGTAATACCAAGTGACAGAGATGAGCCTCTATAACAAGAAGGCGATGAAGAGACACTTGAGCAACAACCTTCACAACAATCGAATGAACCTGGCAGTCATCAATACCTGAGGTGTAGAAGGTAGTGCAGCATCTAGACCGTATGGATTATGGGATGGACCACTTAGAGCACACCAGTGCCCAGCATACCATTCTTCTGTGCCAAATTTTGAAACATCTTTCTCCTCTATCTTAGTGACATATTTTTCATACTAGGGGAGTATTCCTTTTCTTTTAATTGTTTCGTTTCTGATTTTTATTAGCCATTAAGGACAATGTCTAAAATAAGTGTGAAGGGAGGAATTATGTCTTATGGGGTTAAACATTTTTTGTTAATAGTTTAAAAAAACAATAATAAAAAATGTGTGTTGTGTTTTAATTAATATGTTTGATTTGTTTTCTTTATTTCTCATAAACAAGTTAATGAAGAAATGTTGGATCTTGATTTCATGTTAAAATTTCTTAGTTTGATTAAGTTTAAGATAGTTTTAATGCTAATCTCATACTTTAGAAAGTAAAAGCATTTTAGTTTAATTATTTGATTGCCTCATGTATCAGTAATTTAAATAAGCTTTTTGATTGCTAAATGTTATTAAACTCATATATTAAGACCTTAAACACCATAAAATAAAATTAAAAAAAGGCTCAGTTTAAATATAGAGTTAACAAAAATAGAAAGATGGAGCATAAAATGCACTTGCCTTATCTACTCTGTTGTTCTACCAGGGTTAAAAGTATGCAAAACACCCTATATGAGCATAGTGTGTTTCTAAAAAAAGAAAAAAAAAAAAAGAGAAAAGAAAAACAAACAAGTTCAAATAAGAGAAATGCGCTATGACTTAAGGAAGAATTGTTAATTCTAAAAGGAAAAAGAAAAAAGAAAAAAAAATCAAAGGTGAATTAAAAGAGATCAAAACAAAAAGTGTGGGGGTTTAATATATAAGTTTTTGGCTAATGGTAATCAATAGCTTATTTAGATTATTTTTCATTATATATGTTGAGGCAATAATGTGATTAAGTTGTTTTTATTTTAATTTTTGAGTATGGAATCTGCATTAAGATTGTTTTTGGCTTAGTTAAACTATATGAATTTGATATAAGTCAAATCGATACATTAGTGAAACTTGGAGATTATGATGATTGGAATTGTACATGATAGTTAAAGAAAGTTTTTAATATTTTTCTATGTTTAGATATTGCTTGAAGGCAAACATTGTTTAAGTGTGGGAAAGTTTGATGTATTCTTATTTGTTCTAGTTTTTATTAATATTTTTATATTTAATTATAGGTTTTTACTATTTTAGGTGCTTAATTGTTTTATTCATGATTGTAGGAAGAAGAGTTAAAATGCAGGAAGAGACCAAGTCCCTCACACAAGTGATAAGGGAGAGCAAGATTAGGACCCTTATGCATGTGACAATGTCTCATGGGATTTAGAGTTATTTCTATCCATGAGTAGTTTTTTCCTTCGTTTCTATCGTTGGTGCATGGTTTTGTTCGTGAGCATGAAGTTCCCAAAAGCTCAACCTTCTACAACGAGCATGTGGAGTTGATTGCGGGCATATAGCTGTTTTATTTTGCCAATCATGCATGCGAGGAATCATCACGATCATGCTGAGTGTTTTGCTAAAGAATGTGTTATGCCCATGACACCTTGTCACACGCATGATGGCCTTTTTGCTGCAGAAGTTCAGTCATATCCAAACTCTATTCCAATCAAGTGGGGTCCATACTTTAAAGATAAATATCAATCTAAAGATCATATATGGGGAAATTATCTCTTAATTAGGAATAATTGTATCTTTAGAATTAGAATTTAAGTAGGACTTCTTAGGTTATATAATCTAGTTTTATTTTACATTGAGACAGAAAGACAAAAAGATAGAGGTTCACTTTGAAAAAGAGTTAGAGAATTATGTGGCAGTGTTTAGGAAGTTTTCTTTTCATCTTTTATTTCCTTCTAATATTTAACTTAGCCATCAAATTAGACATGATCACTATTGTGAAGATGCTAGGCTAAATACTTTGATGTGTACTTAATGAGCAACCCCAATTTATATTATTCTTTGTTATCTAATTAATGAATGCATGATTTTCTTCAGTTTCAATTGTGCTTGATAATTTTTTAGTTTAATAGTTGCTTGATGACCAATTATTTAACTTTAAATTGAAATGTTAAAGCTAGATTATTAGACACATCATCTCTAATTTAACCTAAAAATTGGACTGAACACTAGTTAATTTATTGGTTTAATTAATTGGTACTTTAAAGCTGAGTGCCATTAAATCTATATTCATTAGTGCGTAATTCATTAAGGGATATGCAAATTTGGGGTTGTGAGCTAAGTTTCTATTTCTTTTCTCATTGATTTCCTTAGTTAATTTTTACTATTATTAGTTTCTCTTATAGTTTAATACACCCATTAAAATTGGTTAGAGTGTTTAGGATTTTATTTTACTATTCATTGGTAATTTAAAACTTATTAAGAATTTAGAACCATGTAGTTCCATGAAAGATTGACATCGGGAGTAAACTTACCATATTGTACTAGTTCATGCACTTGCAAGTACACTTTGAGTTACATCAATAACCCATTCCATTTGTGTCACCATCATATGCGTCTTCACCTCAACTGATGCATATTAGGCAAAATAATCAACACATATTAGTCATTTTTATGCTAATTAAATTGTATTTTGAAAATTATGTATCGAAAAGGCATACAATGTCTTATCAGACATAAAAGATATCTAAGGATTTAAAAGATGTTCGATTGGACATCATTCTATTCCTTCCTCTTTTGTTTGTTCCAACTTCTCTTCTCAATTTTTTGAGATAAATAGACAAGCCCACCTATTTTTAAGGTACACAATTTGATGGTAAACTCACATTAGTTTATAAGAAAAATGGACAAACCCACATATTTTTTAGGTAAACTAGGTGAACCCCATAGGGAATTGAGAAATTTGGACAAGCCAACCTATTTTTGAGGTACACAATTTGATGATATTTATAGAAATGTCACTATATTCTGCTAGTGGTTGACTTATATTCATGCACTGGACCCAACTCAAAATTGCCCCTAAGTGATGTCTATAGGGCTTAGACCTCCTTTTAGGCCAATGTAAACAAGCAAAAATTGACTATTCAGCAACTATTATAGGCAACTTTCAGAACAAACGAGATTTAGAAAAGTGTTAGAGGTTAGAAATACGATCGAAACAAGTAAAAGTTGGAAAGAAGATGGGGATCAAAGTTGAATATGATAATGGAGGATGGGAATGAAGCGATGCAGCAAATGGAACACCAAAAAGATTACAAAAGAAAAAAATTGAAGGGGGAGGGTAGTGGCTTCACAATGATGGACCTTTTGTATATTTCCAATTACTTAAAAGCCTAAAAATATAACTTCACCGTATTATTAATGGTAGGAGAAAAAAATAATTAGTCTTCAGATAAAATCCACCAAAACATTTGAAAATTGAAACAAATGAAATGAAATTTGTTGCCTAAAACAATAATTAAGAAGGCGAGGTTGAATTGGTTAGCAAATAAAATTTTTCTTTCCAGCAAATGATTAACAGTAAATAGAGAAGTAGAGAGATGAAGACACAAAATTTATAGAGGTTCAAGTATTAACAAACCCTACTCCTCTCTCCAGTCTCAATTGTGTATTTCACTAATACTCAAAGTGTTACAAGTGGAGTTTTCCAAGATCACTCCCAACTATGGTGTTTTACTCTCTTAGCTAACACCTAACACCTAACCCATAAACCCTTGTGCTTTAATGCTAACACAATAGCCAAATCCTTGTGTTTTTATGGCTCACAAAAAACCCTTACAAGTGTTTCACTCACTATCCAAATCACTCAAATTCATTAATGAGTATTTGATTACAGGAATGAAATCACTCACTAACTAGAAGAGCTCAACAAACTAAGCAAAAATAGTTTTTCACAATAGAAATTATAAAAGTCAGATTGAATAATTGCACAAATGGCTTTAGAAATATTGAATTCTTGATTTCTTGTTATGTAACACTAGGAAGTTTATAAATGAGTCGTATTTATACTTCCTCTGAGAAATAAAGTCATTTGGGGTGAAATTAATGCAAAACTAGTCGTTGACCCACTTTTCCATTCATGTCTATCAACATTAAACATGCAGGTTCACGGATGCGACTATTATTGGTGAAGCCGTGACTGAAGTGGTGAAGCTCACCGTGAACGCTTCTGTCCAATAATGCACGATCTTTCACGAGCATGACTATTCTTGCTTCATGATTTGGCCAATACAGCCAAGAACATTTGAATCTGAGAGAATTGACATTTAGGATTTCATGATGTGTCTATACAAGACATGGGCGTGAAACTGAAGATTCACCGTGGTGGTAATTATTGATCACAGGTGTTACTTTATTCATGTGCGTAATGAACTTTGTCACGGGCGTGAATTTTTATTGATTTTCAATCTTTTGAACTTCAATTAATTTGAATCAACTTGATTCAAAGTCTTATGAATATATAACCTATCTAAAACACTTAGAACACAACATACGGTTAAATTCCTTATTTTTCAATTATTTGTGACAATCAAAATGACAAAAATACCCCTCAAAGTTCAACAATCTCCCCTTTTTTTATGGTGACAAATAATTTTGCAATATGTGGAAAAGGAGAAATGAATTTTTCCCCTCAAAAGATGATTATCAAAAAGTGAAAAAATAAAAGAACAATAATGCCACATTTTAAACTATAAGCACATAAAGGAAAAAGTTCCAAAACGATTCAATCAAAGTATTGATCACAACATATGCCAGATATATGGAAGGTATATGTCAAGTATGTGTTACATTTAGACACATTTTGAATTTGCATATATCAAGATATGTTTATTATTTCTTCTCCCCTTTATCATCATCAAAAACAAATATTTCACAAAACAATAACCAAGAAGGGGGTTCAATTGGTTGGTAAATAAAAATTTTGCTTAAGGAAATTTTACCAAAGAATGATTTGTGAGAGAGAAAAAGATATTTCACACACAAGATTTATAGAGGTTTGGGTATTAACAAACCCTACTTCTCTCTCAAATATCGATTGGGTATTTTACTAACACTTGAAGTGTTACAATAGAGTTTTTCCTAGCTTACTCCCAACTATGGTATTTTATTCTCTTGGCTAACACCTAATCCAGAAAAACCCTTGTGCTTTAATGGGTAACACAACAACCAAATCCTTGTGTTTTTTATGGCTCACACAAAAATCCTTACAAGTGTCTCACTCACAACCCAACTCACTCAAACTCACTTTTGAGTAATTAATTACAAGAATAAAAACACTCATCAACCAAAAAGCCAAACAATTATGAGCAATTATGGTTTTTGCAAGATAAAAAAAATATAAGATTGGTAGAATCAATTAAATGCATAAGGCTATATGAGATTAGAATATTGAATGCACATTTTCTAGCCTTTGGAAGACATAAATATGTTGTATTTATACATCCCCTAATAAATATAGTCATTTGGAATGCATTTAATGCCAAAATAGTCATTCAACCATTTTTTCGTTCTCCTAACAATTTCTCTTTCTATGTTCATAGGCGTGACTTAATGTTCAGAAGCATAAATGTTTTTCGTAGCCATGATTGAAGTGGTGAAGCTGGCCATGACCAATTATGTCCAGAAATGATAAGTCTTTCAAGGGCGTGACACATTTCTTTACATGCGTGACTTAGTCAAGCTTCACGGGTGGTCCAATGCTTCACTACTGTGAACATTTCAATGAACAGTGTTGGTCTAACTCATTCATGGGCATTATTTCATAAGCCACGGGTGGGAATTACTATTTTCATATTAGTAGCTATTCTTCACCACGAGCATGACATTATTCACTAGCATGAATATTTTCTTCACGGGTGTGAATCTTTGCTAATTTTCATTCTTTTGAACTTCAAATAATTTCATTCAACTTGCTTAATGGTCTTAGGAATGTATAACCTGACTAACAAATTTAGAACACAAAATGTGGTTAAATTTCTTATTGCTCAATTATTTGTGATCTTCAAAATGATAAAAATACCCCTCAAGGTATAATAATCTCCCTTTTTTTTATGGTGACAAATAATTTTGCAATACGTGTCTTAAGGAGAAATGAATTTCTCCGCCTCAAAAGATGCTTAATAAGTATGAATTATGAAGAGAAAAAAGATACAACAATTTAAACCATAAGCATATAAAAGAAGATGTTTCAAAAATGATTCAAACAAGCATTAATCATAACATTTATGCCAAGTATATGAAAAGTATATTTCAAATATATTTTATGTTAAATGGCATTTATGTTAAGCATATGCAAAGTATATGTCAAATATATGTTAAGCATATTGCATTTCTTCTTCCCCTTTGTCACAATCAAAAAGTGACAATCAAGAGTAGAAAAGAGACAATATAAGGCAAATCTCATTTTTCATTACATAAGCAAAAAAATGTATATATATGAGTTTGAGTACAAACAAGATATAAATCGAAAGAAAAAATTAAATCATGGCTTGAAGCCAAATAATTGCTTGCGAAGACAAGCTATCTCCTCCCCAAGGCTATCAACTCTCTACTCTATCAAATCCTTGAGATTCTCTAGGTTCTAATCAATGGATTGCTTAAAGGAATCCATTCTTTATTAAAGCATGTCAAAGCCAAGAATATGAAGTTCCATAAGCTACTGAGCCATATCCAAGTGAGATTAAGATGTTTCACCAACTGCTGGGCCATCCGGCATATCTATCAAAACTCCAGGAGATTCAATTATAGCCCTTTACCTTTGTCATGGCCCTTAAAGACCAGCTTTAAATGCCTCAGGGAGTCCTGGCTCCTATGTTATTTTGCCTTCTGGTGTGATGAAGCGATAATACACATCATCCTTATAGAGTATCCTAATAGCAGCTCCCATCTTGATAAAAGATTTGACGTCAAGTCGATCTTCGAAAGGAGTTAGGACGATGGTATAGATGTGATTGTTACAATCCAATTTTTCTAGCTCCACCGCCAAGTGAGTGACGTAGCATCCAATGAGGATGTCAACTGAAGGCTTTTATCGCGATTGACTAGAGATGCGAAGCAACCAATTTGATAGGGTAACTGGTTGATTTGATCTAGCCCATCCAAACAACAATAATTCAGACTTTTAAATTGTTTTTTGTTGCTATCACCTCGAGTCAAAGATCGAGTATGTTAGAAATTGGTGAATGTAACAGAGAACTGAATTCTTCAAATGAGTGTTCCTGGTCTTTTTGACATCCTAACTGCAATCACTGCCAAAATTGTGCCATACTGAAGAGGAGTAAAATTCCTTTGCCTCACATTCATTTATCAAGCCCTCATGTGGTAGCTTGAATATATCTACAAATTCAGCAACTGCGATAGTCTTCTCTTGCTTGCAAAGATGGAAGGAGACTTTGCCCACTAGAGACACTTGCAAAGTACTGAGAAACTCTAGTGTTGGCTCTTTGAAAATGGGATTGTAGATGTCAACAAATTTGAGAATGCCACACTTCTGAAGCCAAACTCTCATGTCGTATCCAAGGCCATGTGCCTTGATGCAATTCCAATAGAATGTCCGGGTGGAGAAAATAAGTCATTTCTTAAGAGAAGCATATTTTTTATGGTAGTGTCAGGGTAGAACATTGAGTAAATACTCTGTCTAAAGCTTTGGAGTTGTGATCTTTCTTTTCCCTTTGGAGGAACCAACTGCAGAGGCTATTATTGTGGTCGACAACTTTGAAGGCCGAAAGGGATGAAGATGAAACCTAGGGTTTGATTCTCACAAGAAAACTCAAAGGATCTTGAAGAAAAACATATGAAATAGATGTTTGTGGTGTTTAGAGGATGAATCCGATGATGATTTGTTATGAAATGGTATTTGGGAGGTCAGATTTGGCTGGAAATGGGAAAAGTGGTGAAACTTTCGCAAGTTTGAAGAGAGAGAAAAGAGAGAAATAGTGAAATTTCTGGCTTTATATCAATCAATTCATGACCATGAAGAAATGTTCAAGGGCGTAAATAATCATATTTATGAGAAGACCAAATAGTGACACATTCCATGACTAAAGGTGTGAACACTTCTGTAGTTTGAAACATGTTATGTTCACGACTGTGACATAAAATAGTCACGAGCATGAAATAGGATATCACGGGATCAAACCATGACCCAAGGCGTGAGCCTAAACGTGAACACTTCTGCCAATTTTGGATACTTTTTTCACAACCGTGAATATATTCACGGGCATAAAGACCTAAAACATGGAAAAAAATAAAACAAGATTCAAAAAAAGGATGTGATACTTAACTTATTCCTAAACTAATTAAATATGACATTTCATGAAAAATAATCATTCATCATACAAATTGAATATGCAAATCATCAAATATGATACATATCACTCAAGTTCACATCAAAATGCAATATATGTCTTTTAATCCCCTTTTTAAGATAAAGTGCTTCCATCAATCTTATCAATCTCCCTTTTTATAAAACAAAACCTTTCATCATTGAGAGGCTTGGTGAAAATATCAGCCAATTGATTTTTTGTGTCAATAAATTCCAACACAACATCACCATTTTGGACATGATCTCTTATAAAATGTTGTCTAATGTTTATGTGTTTGCTCCTAGAATGCTGAATGGGATTTTTAGAAAGATTTATAGCACTTGTATTGTCACATTTGATGGGAATGTGATCAATCTCTTAACCATAATCCTTGAGTTATTTTTTGATCCAAATAACTTGAGTGCAACAATAACCCACTGCTACATATTCTACTTCAGTAGTGGACAAGGCAACCGAAACTTGTTTCTTACTAAACTAAGAAACTAAACATTCACCAATGAAGTGACAAGTTCCATATGTATTTTTTTCTATCTAAAAGACTACTGGCATAGTCAGCATCCGAAAAACCAATGATATGAAATGAAGTGTTTCTAAGATGCTATAAGCCTAAGTGCATTGTCCATGAATATATTTTAAAACTCTTTTCACAGCATACAAATGAGATTCTTTAAGACATGATAAACATCTAACATATAAGCATACACTATACATTATATCATGTCCAGAAGTGGAAAGGTATAAAAAAGATCTAATCATACCTCTATAAAGCTTTTCATCTATATCTTTACCCTTCTCATCTTTCTCCAATTTGGTTGATGTGTTCATTGGAGTTTTGGCACTCTTTCATCCTTCCATTCGAAATTTCTTTAATAGCTTTTTGGTGTACTTGGATTGGTTGATGAAGATGTCATCCTTGCTTTGCTTGATTTGAAGACCAAAAAAGAATTTGAGCTCTCACATCATGCTCATTTCAAATTCTCTAGTCATACATTTAGCAAATTCTTGACAAAGCAATTCATTAGTAGATCCAAAGATAATATCATCAACATAAATTTGAACAAGTAATATGTCTTGCTGGTGGTTCTTAATGCAAAGAGTAGTGTCTACATGTCATTTTGAAAAATTATATTCTAAAAGAAATGCATTAAGCCTTTCGTACCAAGCTCTTATAGCTTATTTCAAACCATATAAGCCCTTAATGAGTTTAAATACATGATTTGGCAATATATGGCTTTCAAAATCGAAAGGTTGTTCAACATAAACTTTCTCTTCTATAAAACCATTTAAAAAGGAACTTTTGACATCAATTTGAAAAAGATTAAATTTCATATGGCATGCAAAAGCTAAAAGAATTCTAATTGCTTCTAATCTAGAAACCGGAGTATAGGTCTCATCGTAATTTATGCCTTCCTTTTGGTTGTACCCTTTGGCAAATAATATAGCTTTATTTATAGTTATATGACCATGATCATCTAACTTGTTCCTAAAAACCCATTTACTACTAATGATTGGATAGTCCTTAGGTTTTGGAACTAATGTCCAAACCTTATTTCTCACAAATTGGTTGAGTTCCTCTTGCATAGCAATTACCCAACTCTCATCACTAAGAGCCTCATCAATATTCTCTGGCTCAATTTGAGAGACAAAAGCAAGATTAGAATCTAAAATTTTAAGATTAGATCTAGTACATACACCCTTGGTGGGATCACCAATGATTTGCTCCATATGGTGGTTTCTTATAAATTTCCATTCCTTTTGAAGCTCTTGGCTGCCTTGCTCTTAAGCTTGAGATAGTAGATTATCTTAATACACCTCTTGTTATTGCTTTTCTTGATCATCATTATCATCTCACTTTGAGGTCTCACCATCCTCTTCATGATCAAGACTAAGCTTATCCATTGTACCTATAATAACATAATTAACACTTCCTTTCACAAGATCAAGTTTACTAGATTCATCAAAAACAACATGCATAGACTCTTCTACAACTAATAATCTTTAATTAGAGTCTCTATCAGCTTTGCTAATTATGGAGAATCCTAAGAAGAAACCTTTATCAAATTTAGTAGCAAATTTTCTAAGGTTATTCTTGGTATTTAATATAAAACACTTGCATTCAAATACTCTAAAATATGAGATAAATGATTTTCTTCCATTCTATAGCTCAAAGGTGGTTTAATTTGAGATTGGCCTTTTGAAAATATGGTTAGAAATAAAACATGTAGTATTAGTAGCTTCAGCCCAAAAGTAGGTTGGTAAACCATACTCATTGAGCATTGTTCTAGCCATCTCAATTAGAGTTCTATTTTTCCTTTCAACAACCCCATTTTGTTAAGGTGTTCTAAGAGTTGAAAATTTATGAAAAATACCATATTCTAAACAAAAATTTTCAAATTTCTCATTTTCAAATTCTTCGCCATAGTCACTTCTTATTTTAGAAATAAAAAACCTTTTTCATTTTGAATTCTTTTGGAAAAGTTTTTAAAGGATTCAAATGCACCACTCTTTTGAGCAAAGAAAATGACCTATGTGAATCTTGAGTAATCATCAACAATTAAAAAAGCATGGTGTTTATCTCCTAAACTAGCAACTCTAGCAGGTCCATAAAGATCTATATTTAAACCATCAACAAGTAAGATATTTTCAATTGAATAAGCATTACTTAAACCAATTGACCCATTGCCAATTACCTTACCCTTTATATTGTTTCCAAATGTTATCTTACCACCATCAATTCTTTTGATATGAGTGAAAATATTTATATTTCTAGATTTATATTTCCAGTCATATGCCTAGAGCATCCACTATTCACTAACCAAGTATTTTCCTTTGACATGGACTTGAGGCACAACTACAAAACAACAATTTAGGTTTGGTTCTTAAGTACCCAAATGAACTTGGGTCCTTAGAGGTTAGCACTAGAAGGTTTCCAATGAGCCTTCCTTATAAAACAATATTTTTTTATATGTCTAAGCTTCATGTAATAGTGGCATTGTTTAGATTTAAATATGTTTTGCCACTTTACACTAGGTTTAGGCTTTACTATATTTTTTGGAATAATATGTGCACAATGACATAAGCATGCATATTTGGTGGGTGCTTTCCTTGGTGCACTTTTCTTGTATAAGAAAGCATGATTGATCTTTTGAGGTTTCCCTCTTGGGCCATATGACCCTTGGTTACTCTTCTTTTGAGTAGAGGGTTTTGTGCGTGCTTTACCATTAGCCTTTGGGGATATTCCCACAATAGTAGAGCTTTGGGGTGTGCTAGATTTAACAAATATAGTTCTAGGTGGGGTAGATGATGATGCTCCATTGAAGCCAAAGCCATGTCTCACCAAATGAGGTCTTTGAGATATAATTAAGGTATCCAAATTCTCCTTCCCATTGTAAAATTTTGAGATACAATTTCTAAGTTCTTAAATTTCATTTTTAAAAGCATTGTTTTCTTTTATTAAAGAATTGGTTGAAGTTTTTGATGAAAATTCATCTAATGACTTTTTTAAGTTGTCATTTGAGATTTTTAGCTCTTTAACTACCTTTTGAAGGTTATTAAAATCATTTTTAAGTTTAGAGCTCTTTTTTCTATAAAGATAAAGTTTTATTTTGTACCTTTCTATCTCTAGATTTAGTACTTCAACTATATCATCATCATCAATTGAATCACACAAGTCATCATAAGGTTGGGATGTAGAGCATACCTCATCATTGGAGTTATCCTCAATAGCCATGAATCACAAGTTAGCCACCTCCTCTTCTTTTTCTTTAATGAGTGTTGAGGTTTCATCATCTCAAGAGGCTTTGTGACCCTTTTCTTCATCTTCTTTATTGGGTCTCCTCTTATACTTCATGATCTTGGGGCACTCCAATCTAATGTGTCCCTTCTTCCCATACTCATAGCACTTGACTTCTTCTTTGCATTTATTAGATGAGGAGTTTCTTTAAGGGAATCTTGAGACTCTTTGCTTGTAGTTCTTAATTAAGCCATACTTGTGGGTGATCAACCTCTTGATTCTCCTTGAAAGTAAGGCTATTTAATCATCTCCTTCATTAACCAACTCTTCATCACTAAGAAGGTCTTCCTTTATAGGCATGGAAATTGAAACTTTGAGTGTTAAAGGCTTTCTCTTCTCTTTTTCTCCTTTAAGCTCTTTTTCTCTTACTGAAGCCATTTCACGAGTGAGGAGTTTGCCAATAAGTACATCAGTAGGAATTACTCTCAAGTCTTCATTGGCTTCCTCAATACCCGCAACTCTTGAGCCATAATCTTTCATTAGAAGACTCTTTAGAATCTTGTTATTTACATCTTCCAAATTATAATGCTTTCTAAGCTTCCTCATTCCATTGAAAATACAAGAGTTGATTGGTCATTTTGAATATGGTCTCATTGAGCTTCATCTTGAAGAGTTCATATTTGGTGACAAGAAGTAGAACCTTCTTGGACTTTACTTGTTTAGTGCTTTTGTGATAGTTTTCCAAATAGAGTAAGTGGTTCGACAATACTGGATTCTACCACACTCTTCAAATGATAGAGAGCTTATTAGAATGATAATGACTTTTTTGTTTTTGCCATTAGCTCTCTTTTGGGGCTTGGTCTAATCAACTCTTAGAATGATTTCATCTTCTCCTTTGGCATTCCTTCTTGTTAGAGGTGTCCATTCCTTCCAAACGGTGTCCCAAACATCTATTCCCTCACTATTCAGATAAGTTTTCATCTTGAATTTCCAATTCACATAGTTTGCTCCATTAAAGAAAGGCTTGAGATTGTGAAACCCTTCATTGGCCATAATTTGATATTTGCTCATGCTTATTAGGCTTCAATGCTAGACTTAGCTCCGATACCAATTGTTTCCCAAAATCATAACCAAGTGGGGGGTTGAATTGGTTGGTAAATAAAAAGTGTGCTTGAGGCAAGATTTGTAGAGGTTTGGGAATTAACAAACCCTACTCCTCTCCCCAATCTTGATTGGGTGTTTCACTAACACTTGAAGTGTTATAACGGAATTTTTCCTAGCTCGCTCCCAACTATGGTGTTTTACTCTCTTGGCTAACACCTAACCCAAAAAAACCCCTGTATTTTAATGGCTAACACTGTTAGAGGAGTGCTCTAAAGGCAATCACCTTTAGCACTTATTGTACAAATTTATTTGATTAATAAATTTAGGCTTTTTCATTAATTTGATGTTCATTTGATATATGAATTGATAAGTGATCTTAAATCAATTAATGAAGTCCTTGATACATAACATAGCACGAAGGAAATCATGATAAGATCATGATATTGAGATTATTATCATGTGTAATTATGTTAGTATCAAAATTATCCCTAGTCATAGGATTAATGAGACGGTACATTATTAATCCGGATATACTAGCACATGTTACACTCCTTGATTGGATCGAATAGTAGATCTTATAATCTATAAACATGAAATGTTTATAGTTAACATGTGGATGTTTGCTAAGTGTACTTAAGTACATTATATGACTAGCTATGAGACAATCATATGGATAATCTATTCAAATGTCAATGATAGTCTCATCATAGCAATGGTGCATGTATTCTTAAACTTGAGGTACTCAAGGATATCTTGAATATTGATTCTGTATTTTGACATTATTCCTTATTGCCTCAGGGAGGTTGCTCATAGGGTGGTGATTGGATACAGCTTGAGGTATTCGAAGGTAATTGGGTAACCAACAAAAGATTCACCATTCCTGATAGAATGAGTGTATAACATGTTGGGCTTTGAAGAAAGAATCATATTCATAAACGCAACAGAAAAATAATATTTTCAAAACCCGAAACAAAAGATCATACTTGTGCCATTAAAACTAATTTATTTAAATTTAAAGATTAGAAATTATACCTTGTAATTTTTTATTTGTTCATCAAATCTTCACTTTGTTGGGTTGTAACAAACCACAACAATCCACACTAGGATGTCTCTAATGATAATCCACGCTAAGAATGAAGAAGAAACTATCAAGAGAAAAATGGTTTGAACAAATTCAAAGTACTAGCTTTGAAAGTGTTCTTGAGAGAATTTTGTTGTCTTAAAAATATTGTTTTCACAAAAAAATATTTTCATGTCTATCTTCTGCCATTTGATGTCTTTTCTATTTGAATCAAATTCAAAGAAAATATGAAAAGTCAAAAATGGAGAAAATGGAAATTAATGAATAGTAATTGGCCATAATTAGCCTAATTAAGGCCAAAATCTACCATTGGCCAACGAGTGGGAGACAGCAGCACGCTAGGCCTACTGCGGGCTGCTACTAGGCAGCCCAGCTGGCCTGCTACGCTGGCCAGTAGCGTGCCTAGCCCGTGTCCGTGACCCTCCCGAATGAGTTTTCCATGCGATCTCATCGCGATCCATCCCGAAATAATTCTCTCATATTTTGGATCCTATTCAAGACCATTTTACTCATTCTCCATATCTTCAATGTGTGTGACCCTTTAGGTTCCCGGTAATGTTGGCTACTTAAATTAACAATTAATTTAAGCAAGTCATGAGCGGTATCTAGTAACACATCATGACCCCCAACTGACCGAAAAGTCAGTGGTTTGACTATGAACCTTTCCATAGATAATTTTCATGCAATTATTCCTTTCACCATTCTATACCCCACTTGGTTCAAAGTATGGACATGTGTCAACTCCCACTAGACTGAATAAATCATGTATAGTCTAAGTAATGTTAATCCTTGCCCTTGAGGCTCATTATTCTATTAGATATGTCATTAAAGACTATCTTTACGATATTTCCACTCCGGCCAGAGATTTCCGAGTAATGACCACGACAAGAGGCAATAGGTATACACTCCTTCTATCAAAAGTGGTGAATTCTTTGTTGGTTACCCAATTACCTTCGATTACCTCAAGTTGTATCCAATCAGCACCCTATGAGCAACCTCCCTGAGGCAACAAGGAATAGTGTCAAAATACATAATCAATGTTCAAGATGTCCTTGAGTACCTCAAGTCTAAGGATACTTGCACCATTGCTATGATGAGACTATCATTGACATTTGAATAGATTATCCATATGATTGTCTCATAGTTGGTCATCCAATGTACTTAGCTACACTTAGCAAGCATCCGCATGTTAACTCTAAACATCGCATGTTTATAGATTATGAGATCTACTACTCGATCCAATCAAGGAGTGTAACATGTACTAGTCTGTCTATATTAATAATATCCTGTCTCATTAATCCTATGACTAGGGATAATTTTCATACTAACCTAATTACACATATTAAGAATCTCAATATCATGATCTCATCATGATGTCCTTCATGCTATGTTATGTATCAAGGACTTCATTAATTGATTTAAGATCATTTATCAATTCATATATCAAATGAACATCAAATTAATGAAAAAGCCTTTTATTAATCAAATAAATTTGTACAATAAGTGCTAAAGGTGATTGCCTTTAGAGCACTTCTCTTACAAGCTCCCATTTGCACTAAAGCCAATTGCCTTTATATTTAATTCCATAGGCGAGTACATGAGAATCATATTTCTTTTGGGGAAATGGCTTAGTTAAAGGATCAACAATATTCTGATCAGTGGGCACTCTTTCTATCTTTACATCATTCCTACCAATGATTTCTCTAATCAAATGGTATCTTTTGAGTACATGTTTGGATCTCTAATGAGACCGTGGCTCCTTTGCTTGCGCAATGGCTCCATTATTCTCACAATACATTATATTGGATCAATAATGTTGGGAACCACTCCAAGTTCTGTGATGAATTTATTCATCCAAACTGCTTCCTTTACTGCATCAAAAGCTGCAATGTACTCTGCTTCGATTGTGGAATCAGCAGTCGTTTCCAGTTTGGAACTTTTCCAACTAACTGCTCCACCATTTAGTGTGAATATATAACCTGACTGAGATTTTGAGTCATCCTTGTCAGATTAGAAGCTGGCATCAGTATACCCACTCACAATAAGATCTTCATCTCCACATACCAAGAATACATCCTTAGTTCTTCTTAAGTACTTAAAGATATTCTTGACAGCCACCCAATGACCGTCACTAGGGTCCGATTGGTATCTGCTTGTGATACTCAGAACATATGATACATCGGGTCTTTTACATATCATAGCATATATGATTGATCCTATAGCTGAAGCATATGGAATCAAACTCATGTGTGTCCTCTCATCTTGTGTCTTTGGACATAAAGACTTTGAGAGAGTAATCCCATGGGTCATGGGAATATATCCCCTCTTGGAATGTTCTATGCTAAAATTCTTTAGCATCTTATCTATGTTTGTGGACTGTGAAAGACGAAGCAATCTTTTAGATCTATCTCTATAGATCTTTATCTCCAAAATATAGACTGCTTCTCCAAGGTCTTTCATAGAGAAATTCTTGGATAACCAAATTTTGACTGATTGTAAGGCTGAGACATCATTTCCCATTAATAATATGTCATATACATATAACACAAGAAATACAATTGAACTCCCACTAGCCTTCTTGTAAACACAAGGTTCATCCAGATTTTGTAAGAAACCAAACTGTTTAATTGTCTGATCAAACCGAATATTCCAACTCCTGGATGCTTGCTTTAATCCATAAATGGATCTTTGAAGTTTACATACCTTTTTTCCATCTTTGGATATGAAGCCTTCTGGTTGTGTCATGTACACATCCTCAGTCAGGTTTCCATTAAGGAAAGCTATCTTCACATCCATTTGCCATATCTCATAATCATAATGAGTAGCAATTGCTAGGAGTATCCTTATGGATTTAAGCATAGCTACTGGGCTAAAAGTTTCATCATAGTTAATTCCTTATTTTGACGATAACCTTTAGCAACATGTCTAGCTTTATAGGTAATCACATTACCATCCATGTCAGTTTTCTTTTTGAAAACCCACTTGCACCCTGTAGGCTTTATTCCTTCGGGTGGGTGAACCAAAGTCCATACTTGGTTTTTATACATGGAATCCATTTCTAACTTCATGGCTTGAAGCCATTTGTCAAATTCTGAACTATTCAGAACTTCTTCATAGGTTGTAGGCTCATCATTTTCTATGAGCAATACGTCGTTCTGTTCACTAATGAAAAATCCATATCTCTCTGGAACAGTACGTATCCTACTTGACCTATGAAGCTCTTGTGCTTGAGAAGGTTGAGCTGTTATATCATCTGTATGAGTAATAAGCTCAGGTTCAGGCAGTTGATCAACATTGGTTTGAGCATCTTGAACTTCCTCAAGCTCAATTTTGCTCCCACTATCTCCTTTTAAAAGGAATTCTCTCTCTGAAAAGATAACATGTCTTGAACCAAAAACCTTTTGTTCCAAAGGGTGGTAAAATTGCTATCAGTATGATGCTTTTGGATATCCCACAAACAGACATCGGTCAGACTTAGCTTCTAGCCTATCCGACATTATCTGCTTCATATAAGCAGGACAACCCCAAATTCTCATGTAAGAAAATATGGACCTTTTGTTATACCATATCTCATATGGAGTAACATCAACTGACTTTGAAGGAACACCATTTAATATATAAATGGCAGTCTCAAGTGCATAACTCCAAAAGGATTTAGGCAGTTCTGCAAAACTCATCATAGACCTTACCATGTCTAACAAGTTTGGTATCTTCTTTCAGCCACACCATTGTGTTGTGGCGTGTAAGGCGGAGTCCATTGAGATAAAATCCCATTATCCCTAAGATCATCTAGAAACTATTGGCTCAAGTATTCACCTCCTCGATCTGATTGAAGTGTTTTAATACTTTTGCCAAGTTGTTTCTCTACTTCATTTAAGAATTCTTTGAACTTTTCAAAAGCTTCAGATTTGTATCACATAAGATATACGTACCCATATCGTGAGTAGTCATCGATAAAAGTAATGAAGTAGATGAAACCACCTCTCGCGTGTGTAGACATTGCACCACATACATCTGAATGCATTAAGTCTAAAAGTCCATTAGCATGTTCACCCTTTCCCTTAAAGGGTAATTTAGTCATCTTGCCTAATAAGCAAGATTCACATGTGTCATATGATTAATGATCAAATGACCCCAAACTACCACTTTTGTGTAGCTTAGCCAAGCATTTCTCACTTATATGACCAAGGCGACAATGCCATCAATAAGATGATTTCAACTTATCTTGTTTTTGCCTTTTATTATCATTGATCTTTAAAATTTGATTTGACATATCTAATATGTATATTCCATTGCATAATGTACCATTACCATAAAGGATTCCATTCAACATAATAGAACAATAATTGTTACTAAAAGCTAAAAGGAAACCATCTTTATTTAGATTTGAAACAGAAATAATGTTTTTAGTCAAAGTGGGTATATAATAGAAATTATCCAAATTAATAAGCCCTAGGGAGGGTCAATACATATATTCCTATAGCTAATGCAGCAACCCTTGCTCCATTTCCAACATCTAGGTCTGACTCTCCCTTATTGAGTTGTCTACTGTTCCTTAGGCCCTGCATATTAGTGCATATGTGTGAGCCACAACCGGTATCTAATACCCATAATTATTAACGAAAACAGTATTAATTTCAATGACAAAAATACCAAAAGTAGATGGGGCATTAGATGCATTCTTCTTCAAGTACTCCAAGTAAGCCTTGCAGTTTCTCTTCCAATGGCCATCCTTGCCACAATGGAAGCATGTCCCCTTTGGAGCAATATCCTTGGCCTTCTTTTTGGCCACACCTCGCTTAGGCTTCATGGACTTCTTCTTCTTAAGGTTATTATTTTTAGAACTTGAAGAGTCCACCAGCATCACAGCCTTACTGTCCTTCTTGATAAATGGCTCAGCTGTTTTGAGCAAGTTAATCAGCTCGGAAATAGTGGTGGAGATTTGGTTAATCCTATAGTTAAGCACAAAATGTGAATAACTATCAGACAAACTGGTTAAAATTAATTCATGGTCCATCACAAATCCCAAGGTGGCTAACCTCTCAATATAGCCATTCATCTTCAATGCACATTGCACTGGAGATGTCCCATCAACCATCTTAGTGCGGAAGAGCAACCTCAAAGTTTCAAACCTTTTAGAACGTGTTTGCTCATAAAAAATCTCTCTTAGATGGTATACTATAGAATTAGCATCCATAGCCTTATGCTACTTTTGCAACTTAGCTGACATAGTAGCAAGCATAATGCAGCTTGTCATCTCACTATCATCGAGATGCTTTTTATATGCCTTCTGAACATCTTCAGAAGCATTATCAGCAGGGGGATTAGGGAGTGCCTCATCTAGAACATAGTCCATCTTTTCGGATTTGAGAACTATTCTCAGATTCCTTAGCCAATCCAAAAATTGGGCCTAGTCAACTTATTTGATTCCATTAGCGGTCGCAAATTCACACTTGTCATGATGATGATTCTAGCAACCTAGATGTAAAATAGAGCATGTTAGAATGTACATAAAATGTATGTTTATTAGGTCTTTAATAAATCGCATTATGGTTCCCACTATTTTATTGCGAATCCATAGCCCTCACTATGAACTCGAGAAAACTTATATCGAAGTTCTCCTTGTGGGTCTGTTACCCAGATATTAGGCCAAGAAGGGGGGGTTGAATTGGAGTTTCAAAAATTAAACTTTAAGGTGCGGAAATAAATAATTAATTTTAGGAGGGATAGAGAAAATCTGACACAAAGATTTATAGAGGTTCGGGTGTTAACAAACCCTACTCCTCTCCCCAATCACAATTGGGAGTTTCACTAACACACTAAGTGTTACAATGGAGTTTTACAAGCTCACTCCCAACTATGGTGTTTCTCACAATGGTTCACACCTAACCCTGAAATTCCTTGTGTTTTAATGGCTCACACAATAACCAATTTCTTGTGTTTTAGAGGCTCACACAAACAACCTTCACTTTGTGTTTTTACAGGATCACACAAACAACCTTCACTTTGTGTTTTTACAGGCTCACACAAACAACCTTTTAATTTGTGTTTTGGAGGCTCACACAACTAATCCTTACCAGTGTTCTACTCTTAACCCAGAAATACCCAAAGCTCACTTGAGTAAAGATTACAGAGAGAACCACTTACAAATCTTAATTGCTCAAATATGAAGAGCAAAAAGATTTTTACAGAGAATAGATTTTGTTCTCAAAGTATGAAAGTACAAATAGCTTGTAATAAGAATTAAATTCGAAGTATATGCTATTTTTTTGTTATTCTCTTCATTCTCTTGTTCTTAATGCATAAATGACTTCCATTTATACTCCCATGGCTGAATATAGCCGTTGGGGTGCATTAAATACGAAACTAGCTGTTGTACCAACTAAAAAATCGTGTCTGACATTTTTCTATTTCATTGTTCACGGGAGTGACTATACTTGTCACTGGAGTGACATTTCTTCCCATGCCGTGACTGAAGTGGTGACCTTGGTTGTTAAACTCTCTGGAATGTTTTGACATATAGAGTCACGGGCGTGACATACTCATTCACGGGCGTGACAAGCTTCCCAGCTATGATCCAAGTGGTGACTCTGGTCATGAAGCTCTCTGGATGAAATTGCATGAATCTTCACGGGGGTGACACATTTATTCACGGGGGTGACTGAAATGCCCACTTCACGGTTTATTTTTCCTTCATGGCAGTGAACTTTAAAAGTTGGTTTTAGTAACGGTTAGCTTCTTTCACGGGAGTGACTCATAGAGTCACGGTAGTGAACATGCTACTTCTTGAATTTTGTCTTTCAAGGATTATTCTTCCAATTCTCCATTCTTGCTATTTTAATCCATGTCCTGTATAATAGACTTAGAAGACAAGTATGTTAAATACAATATTGCTATTTTATTTGTTATCATCAAAATGACGAAAATACCCCTCAAGGTTTAACAATCTCCCCCTTTTTGATGGTGACAAATAATCTAGCAATATGTGATTTTAAGAAGTCTCCCCCTCAAAATATACTTAGGATAAAAAATTTATAATGTGCAAGAATAGTAAATAATGATGCAGCATTGAAATAAACTTACTAGATTTTAAGTATATGCAAGTTATATGAGAAGTATATCCAATATATACCATAATTCCTTTTTAAGGCATGAAGTATATGTAAGATATATTTAAGGTATATCATGACATATTTATATTTGTAACTTGCTTTAAGGTATATGCAAAGTATACTTAAGGTATATCTAAAGTATATAAAGCTCAATTTTTCAATTATATACTTTGCATATGAATTCTTGAATCAAAGTTTCTAATCCCTTTTAATCAATTCATAATTCAATTTTAATTTTTGATTCAAATTTCATTTACCTTAATATATATTGCTAGTTTCTCCTTATTTTGCTAGTTTTGATACATTTTCCCTATCATATATTTCTAGTTTTCTCCCCCTTTTGTCATCAATCAAAAAAAGATAAGAAGATAACAGTGAGATAAGAAAAAGCAAATTCATTAAGTAACGGAAAAACATACAAACAAAGATAAATAATGTTCAGAAAGGAAATTGAAAATTTCCTACACACTAGCAAACATAAATGTAATAAACAAGCAAAAAAACAATCAAATTTAGGCTACACTCTAGCCTAACTCCTAGCCGGACATCCTATCACGAAGCCTAGCCACTTCAGCCTCAAGGTTGTCCATCTGAGACTCCATGAAGTCTTTGAGGTTCTCCAACCTCTCATCCATCGAAGTCTGCAGCTGCTCAAAATGTGGTGCCAAGAGGTTGACCACCTGCTGCGCTAAGGTCGGTGTGGAAGCCGAGGACTGTCCGATGTCCTGCTCGGCTGCTAGAGGTGCTTCCTCAACCCGAGCCCTCTTTTTCTGCTGGACTCCTTGGAGGCCTGCTTTAAAATCCTCCGTGTCATTATCTTCCCAGATGATCTCCTCAGCAGTGTCAGTGAAGCGATAGAAGATATCGTTCTGGAAAACGATTCTGACAGTCGCTCCCATCTTAATGAATGACTCGACATCCAAGCGATCTCGAAGATGTACAGGGATGATGTTGAAGTGATGCGCGTCCAGCTTCAGATAATTAAGCTTCACTGCTATATGGGTGACATATGCCCCAATCAAAATATCTCTAGTGGGCTTGGTGGCAATGGAGAGAAGATGGTTAGCAAACCATCTGGAAAAGTGCCACTATGACTCCTCTGCGAGCCATCTCAAAGAGGAAGAGTTCTGACTTCCTGATTGTCCCATTGCTCTCTCTCTTAGCAAATATGCTATAGGTTAGGAACCTATGCAAATATCTATGCACTAGTGCCACGAGATGAGTGCTCTTTGTCTTCTTCACGTCCCAGCTACAATTATAGCCAAAATGTGTCCAGGCTAGAGGGGCAGAGAATTCTACCTCAGTATCATTCAAGATGCCATCAGATGGTACGTTGAAAAATTCCCCAAATGCGATGGCACTGAGGGTGTTGGGATTGTTGCAGAGTTGGAATTTCACCACTCCAGTAGGTGAAACCTGCAATGTGCAGAGGAATTCCAGTGTTGGCTCCCTCAGGGTCGGCTGATGAATCTCCATAAAATCTTTGAGATGACAGGCTTGTAGTTGCTATGTCATAGCCATCTCAAGCCCGAGACTTTGGACTGTCTGCCATTCGAAGGACCTTGATGACAGAAGAGGTCTCTTCTTCAAAGTTGCATACCGAGGATGGCAATGCTTCGGAATGCAATTCATAAGGTAATCTGCATACCTCTTAGGAGCATGGGACTTCTTTCTCTTTCCCTTAGATGAAGCAGTCTCCATTTTTTAAGAAATTGGTTGAAGATGAAGTTGGAAAAAAATTTTGACAGAAAATTTATGGAAAACCCTAGAAATGTATGATTTTTGATGAAGATTCGAACTTTTGGTGGAATTTATAGGAAAAGTTTAAGTCTTTGGGGCCGGAATCTTCAATATCTCAATGAATGTGAGTAAATGAGAGCGGTTTTGGGAGTTGGAGAGTTGAAATGAAAGTTGTAACCGACTGTTCTTTTATATATTCGATACATTCACAGGCGTGAAGTAGGTGTTCACGGGCGTGAATGGTCGTGTTCACGGTTTGCTGAAGGAGTGTTCCATCCGTGAATGAAGGCGTGAATACGTTCACGGGTGTGATATTTGAACATCACGGGCGTGAATGATCATACGTCACGGGGGTGAATAAATTGTCACGGGCGTGAAATGTTGAATTTCACCACTTATGCCCGTGAAGCAAGCCGTGACTCAAGGCATGAAAGCTTCTATGAGTTTTGGGGTGTAATTGTTCACGGGAGTGAAAATTCGTCACGGGCGTGAAGGTCACTTTTCACGGGCGTGACTCAAGCCGTGAAAATAAGTTTCACCACTTGAAGTCGTGAACCATGTCGTGAACCAAGTCAAGAACGACACTGCCTCTTTGGGCCATTTAAGTCACGGGCGTGAACATGTGTCACGAGCGTGACTCCCCTAAAATTTTCATTAAGTCCTAAAACTAGAATAAATCATTTCAACATAGATTCTATTCCTTAAAACATGAATTTTCATCAAAATTTATATCTTATATCTTGTGATATGATTTATGATCAACAATTAAAATTTCATATTTTTGGAATCACAAGGTTAATCCATCAATCATACCAAGTTCTTTTCTAATGAAATTAAATCTTTCCTCATTTAGAGACTTAGTGAAAATATCTGCTAATTGATTTTCTGTGCTTATAAATTCTAATTCAACATCTCCATATTGAACATGATCTCTAATAAAGTGGTGTCTAATGTCAATATGTTTGCTTCTTGAGTGTTGAATAGGATTCTTTGAAAGATTTATAGCACTTGTGTTGTCATATTTAATAGGTATATGGTTCATCTCATGACCATAGTCATTAAGTTGTTGTTTCATCCAAAGAATTTGTGTACAACAACATCCAGCTGCTACATATTCTGCTTCAGCAGTTGAGAGAGCAACTGAAACTTGTTTCTTGCTAAACCAAGAAACTAAACATTCTCCAATGAAGTGACAAGTACCTGAAGTACTTTTCCTGTCTAAAAGATTACCAGCATAGTCTGCATCTGAATATCCTATAATATAAAAAGATGAATTCCTAGGATACCATAAACCTAGATGCAATGATCCATGTAAATATCTTAAAATTCTTTTTACAGCATTTAAATGAGATTCTTTAGGACATGATTGAAATCATGCATACAAGCAAACACTATACATACTATCGGGTCTAGAAGCAGTAAGATATAAAAGTGATCTGATCATACCTCTATAAAGCTTTTCATTAGTGCTCTTACCCTTTTCATCTTTGTCCAATTTTTTTGATGTGCTCATAGGAGTCTTGGTATTTTTGCATCCTTCCATACCAAATTTCTTAATTAAATCTTTGGTATATTTGGATTGGTTGATGAATATGCCCTCATTGCTTTGCTTTATTTGTAGACCAAGGAAATACTTAAGTTCTCCCATCATGCTCATTTCAAATTCCCTAGTCATACACTTAACAAATTCTTGACAAAGCAATTCATTAGTAGAACCAAATATTATATCATCAACATAAATTTGAACAATTAGTATATCATGCTTATGCTTTTTGATGAAAAGTGTAGTATCAACATTTCCCTTTGTAAAGTTATTTTCTAATAAAAAAGAACTTAGCCTCTCATAGCAAGCTCTTGGGGCCTGTTTTAAACCATACAAAGCTTTTGAAAATTTAAAAACATGATTTGGCAAATCATAGCTTTCAAAACCTAGTGGTTGTTCTACATACACTTCTTCATCTATATAACCATTTATAAATGCACTTCTCAGATCCATTTGAAAAAGTTTAAAATTCATGTGACATGCATATGCTAAAAGTATTCTTCTGGCTTCTAATCTAGCTACAGGTGCATATGTTTCATCATAATCTATATCTTCTTCCTGATTATATCCTTTTGCAACTAGTCTAGCCTTATTCCTGGTTATTAACCCTTGTTCATCTCATTTGTTTCTAAATACCCATTTGCTACCTATGATTTGATGATCCTTGGGTCTAGGTACTAGGTTCCATACCTTATTTCTCTCAAACTGGTTGAGTTCCTCTTGCATGGCAATTACCCAACTTTTATCATTAAGAGCCTCAACAATATTTTTAGGCTCAATTTGTGAAATAAAAGCAATGTCAGTGACTAGATGTTTGAAATGAGATCTAGTACTTACTCCCCTTGATAGATCACCAATTATTTGCTATTTTGGATGATCTTTCGTCATTCTCCATTCTTTTGGAAGTTCTTGATCATTTTGTTCTTGATTTTGAGGTAGAGAATCATTTTGCAGTAAATTTTCTTGATTATTTTCTTCTTTCCCATTTCCAATATCAAGTCTTTCCATATTACCTACAACATTATCAAGAACACTACCTTTCACAAGATCAAGCCTACTAGCTTCATTAAAAACAACATGCATGGATTCATCAACCATTAATGATCTTTTATTAAATACTCTATATGCTTTGCTGGTTGTAGAGTATCCTAAAAAGATACCTTCATCAGACTTAGAGGCAAATTTTCCAAGATTATCCTTGGTGTTCAATATAAAACACTTGCATCCAAATACTCTAAAGTATGATATCAAGGGCTTTCTTCCATTCCATAGCTCAAATGAGGTTTTGTTTAAAAGAGGTCTTTTGAAAACTCGATTTGAAATATAACATGCAGTGTTTGTGGCTTCTGCCCAAAAATAAGTTGGTAAATCATATTCATTAAGCATTGTTCTAGCCATTTCAATTAAAGTTCAATTTTTCCTTTCAACTACCCCATTTTGTTGAGGTGTCCTAGGAGATGAGAAATTATGTGAAATGCCATGTTCATGACAAAATCTTTCAAAGTTTTCATTTTCAAATTCTTTCCCATGATCACTTCTTATTTTTGAAATGCAGTACCCTTTTTCATTTTGAACTCTTTTAGCAAAGTTTTTGAAATTTTCAAAAGCATCACTCTTTTGAGCTAAGAAAATTACCCAAGTAAATCTAGAGTAATCATCTACGATGACAAATGCATAATGTTTTCCTCCTAAGCTAGCAATTCTAGTAGGTCCAAACAAGTCTAAATGTAGGAGTTGGAGAGGTTTTGAAGTACTTACTATGTTTTTGGCTTTGAAAGATGACTTGTGTTGCTTTCCTCTCTAACAATGATCATATGTCTTTCCTTTTTCATATTTAACTCTTGGCAATCCTTTTACTAGCTCTCCTGTGCTGAGACTTTGTATTAAGTCCATGTTAGCATGACCAAGTCTTCTATGCCACTAAATAAACAATTAAGTCATCACATGAATATATAAAGATAGTTACATTAACTATTTCTTTGTTAAATCTCATCAAGTTATTATTTCCTACTTTTATATATCACACATTCATCACATGAATATATAAAGATAGTTACATTAACTATATGGCATGATTATGGACATACTAAAGTCAATCTCTTGAGCCAAAGGGAAATTGACTAGGTCTTACCTAGGTATATGCATGAATTTACAACCCAAAATAGAAATCAAAGTCCTATTTCTAAGTCTTCTTGTTTATGGTATCACCTGTTTTGCTTCTTGCTCCTTTGTATCTTCATTCTATCCTAATCCTATGTAATCTAATTGCATATTTCAAATTATAGAAAACTTCAATTTACATTTGAGGGAAGTAAGATGAGAAGAGAAATACATAAGAAAGAAAGAGAGGTAGGGACACGCAAACCCTATTTACCATAAAACAAAATAATTTCATGCATGCTCAATCACATTGGGCCTAAGTCCATAATCCTCCATCATGCCTTTTCATACACCCCTAACATGCATTCCCTAATGCACAAAATCAAAATGACAATTTTAGATTTCAATTTGTAAATCAATTCAACGCTTGAACCAAAATTGTCTACATATGTTCTTTCGGTTAATTTAATTTTGTATGTCATTTTAAAGTGGAATTTAATATTTAATCAAATTAAATTAAATTCAAATTTCTATAATTAATTCAAAATTAATTCTCCTTAAAATCAGAATATTACGATGTTAAAATTAAACAATTTATTTTTAATATACATACCAATTTCTAGTCATACTAGAATTACAATTGCACAACTTAAATTAATCCAAAATTAATTTTCAAAAATTCTAAAATTTTTCAGAAATTCAAATCATCATTCTAATCATCTTTAGGTCAGCTCAAGTTTATCAAAATATTTTTGGCATAAGCCAAAATTACTAAGACAAACGAACTAACACACTTAGATGCTTAAAATGATTAATTCAATATCTAGAATTTTTTAAAATTTCAAATGCTTGCAAAATAATTTTGGCATGTATCTAACATCAAAATAACATATTTTTAATCACATAAAAATTATTTCATGGTGCTGAAAATAAAATAAACATATACAAAAAAATCAAACAAAACAGCCCCACCGGGTATGCTTAAACAGTCCCATTTTTGTATTTGTTTGAAAATTAATTAAAATAATTTTTAATTAATTATTGGATACTTCAATATGCATAAACATATTTTCAATATGTCTAAATAATTTTTTATTAATCAAATTACAAGAAAAATATAAACAGCTCCATCAATTAAGCCAAACAATAACACATGTTCATAAATAAGGCAATTTTAGGCATTTTTGAAATAAATCCAAAATTAATTATTTGAATCACATTCAAATCATTTTTCAATCACAATAATCATCCTTAATCATCCCATGATTATATTAGAGAAAGAAAAATGTGTAAAACATATTTTACAAATTAATTTCAATTTTTCAAATACTAATGATCCCATTACACTTTCAATTAAAATGTGTAAAACATATTTTACAAATTAATTTCAATTTTTCAAATACTAATGATCTCATGCAATCCCATTGCACTTTCAATTAAAATTAATTTTAATGGACACAAGGAGGCTCTGATACCAATGTTGGGCTTTGAAGAATGAATCATATTCATAAACGCAGTAGAAAAATAAAATTTTCAAAATCCAAAACAAAAAATCATACTTGGGCTATTAAAACTAATTTATATAAATATAGAGATTAGAAATTATACCTTGTAATTTCTTATTTTTTCTTCAAATCTTCACTTGGTTGGGTTGTAGCAAACCACAAAAATCGACACTAGGATAACTCTAATGATAATCCATGCTAAGAATGAAGAAGAAACTATCAAGAGAAAAATGGTTTGAACAAATTCAAACTGCTAGTTTTGAAATTGTTCTTGAGAGAATTTTGTTATGTCTTAAATGTCTATCTTCTGTCATTTGATGTCTTTTCTATTTGAATCAAATTCAAAGAAAAGATGAAAAGTCAAAAATGGAGAAAAGGGAAATGAATGAATAGTAATTGGTCATAATTGGCCTAATTAAGGCCAAAATCTGCCGCCGGCCAATGGGTGGGAGGCAGCAGCGCACTAAGCCTGCTGGGGGTTACTGTTGGGCAGCCCAGCTGGCCCAATAGGCGGGTCAGTAGCCTACTTAGCCCGTGACCCTCATCGCGATCCATCCCGAAATAATTCTCCCATATTTTGGATCCTATCCAAGACCATTTTACTCATTCTCCATATCTTCAATGCGGTTGACCCATTAGGTTTCCGGTTATGTTGGCCACTTAAATTAACAATTAATTTAAACAAGTCATGAATGGTATCTAGCAACACATCATGACCCCCAATTGACCAAAAAATCAGTGGTTTGACTATGAACCTTTCCATAGATAATTTCTGTGCAATTATTCCTTTCACCATTCTTTACCCCACTTGGTTCAGAGTATGGACATGTGTCAACTCCCACTAGACTGACTACATCACGTCTAGTCCAAGTATGATAGTTCTTGTCCTTGAGGCTCATTACTCTATTAAATATGTCGTTGAAGATAATCTTTATGACATTTCCACTCCGGCCAGAGATTCCCAAGCAATGACCAAAACAAGAGGCCATGGGTATACACTCCTTCCATCAAGAGTGGTGAATCCTTTATTGGTTACCCAATTACCTTTGAATACCTCAAGTCGTATCCAATCACCACCCTATGAGCAACCTCCCTGAGGCAACAAGGAATAGTGTCAAAATACACAATCAATATTCAAGATATCCTTGAGTACCTCAAGTCTAAGGATACTTGCACCATTGCTATGATGAGACTATTATTGACATTTGAATAGATTATCCATATGATTGTCTCATAGTTGGTCATCCAATGTACTTAGCTACACTTAGCAAGCATCCACATGTTAACTCTAAACATCTCATGTTTATAGATTATGAGATCTACTACTCGATCCAATCAAGGAGTGTAACATGTGCTAGTCTGTCTGGATTAATAATGTCACATCTCATTAATCCTATGACTAGGGATAATTTTCATACTAACATAATTACACATGATAAGAATCTCAATATCATGATCTCATTATGATTTCCTTCATACTATGTTATGTATCAAGGACTTCATTAATTGATTTAAGATCACTTATCAATTCATATATCAAATCAACATCAAATTAATGAAAAAGTCTTTTATTAATCAAATAAATTTGTGCAATAAGTGCTAAAGGTAATTGCCTTTAAAGCACGTCTCTAACATACCCATGGCCTCTTGTCGTGGTCATTACTCGAGAATCTCTGGCCGAAGTAGAAATGAAATGAAGATAGTCTTCAATGACATATCTAAAAGAGTAATGAGCCTCAAGGACAAGAACTAACATTACTTGGACTAGACATGACGTAGTTAGTCTAGTGGGAGTTGACACATATCCATGCTCTAAACCAAGTGGGGTATAGAATGGTGAAAGGAATAATTGCACAAAAATTATCTATGGAAAGGTTCGTAGTCAAACCACTGACTTTCTGGTCAATTGGGGGTCATGATGTGTTGCTAGATACCGCTCATGTCTTACTTAAATTAATTATTAATTTAAGTGGCCAACATAACTGGGAACCTAATGGGTCACACGCATTGAAGATATGGAGAATGAGTAAAATGGTCTTAGATAGGATCCAAAATATGGGAGAATTATTTTGCGATGGATCGCGATGAGATCGCACGAAAAAATCATTCGGGAGGGTCACGGGCCCACTCGAGCTAGGTAGGCCACTGGCCCACCTAGCGGGCCAGCTAGAATGCCCAACAGCAGGCCCAGCATGCTGCTGCCTCCCTCCCGTTGGCCAACGGTAATTAGGCCAATTATGTCTAATTACTATTCATTCATTTCCTTTTTCACCATTTTTTACTTTTCATCTTTTCTTTGAATTTGATTCAAATAGAAAAGATATCAATTGGCAGAAAATAGACATTTTTTAAAACACAACAAAATTCTTTCAAGAACACTTTCAAAGCTAGCACTTTGAATTTGTTCAAACCATTTCTTTTGACAGTTTCTTCTTCTTTCTTCGAGTGGATTATCGTTAGAAACATCCTAATGTGGATTGTTGTGGTTTTCTTCAACCCAACAAATTGAAGATTTGAAGAAAAAATAAGAAATTACAAGGTATAATTTCTATTCTCTATATTTATATAAATTAGTTTTAATGGTACAAGTATGATCTTTTGTTTTGGGTTTTGAAAATTTTATTTTTTCGTTGCGTTTATGAATATGAGTCATTCTTCAAAACCCAACAACTCATTCTTCATATCTTCAATGCATGTGACCATTAGGTTCCTGGTTATATTGGCCACTTAAATTAACAATTAATTTAAGCAAGTCATGAGCAGTATCTAGCAACACATCATGACTCCCAATTGATCTGAAAGTCAATGGTTTGACTATGAACCTTTCCATAGACAATTTCCATGCAATTATTCCTTACACCATTCTATACCCCACTTGGTTCAGAGTATGGACATGTGTCAACTCCCACTAGACTGATTATAACATGTCTAGTCCAAGTAATGTTGGTTCTTATTCCAGGGACTCATTACTCTATTAGATATTTCATTGAAGACTATCTTTATGACATTTCCACTCCGGCCAAAGATTCCTGAGTAATAATCACGACAAGAGGCCATGGGTATACACTCCTCCTATCAGGAATGGTGAATCCTTTGTTGGTTACTCAATTACCTTCGAATACCTCAAGCTGTCTCCAATCACCACCTTATGAGCAACCTCCTTAAGGCAACAAGGAATAGTGTCAAAATACAGAATCAATATTCAAGATATCCTTGAGTACCTTAAGTCTAAGGATACTTGCACCATTGCTATGATGAGACTATCATTAACATTTGAATATATTATCCATATGATTGTCTCATAGCTAGTCATCCATTATACTTAGCTACACTTAGCAAGCATCCACATGTTAACTCTAAACATCTCATGTTTATAGATTATGAGATCTACTACTCGATCCAATCAAGGTGTGTAACATGTCCTAGTCTGTCTGGATTAATAATGTCCCATCTCATTAATCCTATGACTAGGGATAATTTTGTTACTAACATAATTACACATGATAAGAATCTCAATATCATGATCTCATCATGATTTCCTTCATACTTTGTTATGTATCAAGGACTTCATTAATTGATTTAAGATCACTTATCAATTCATATATCAAATGAACATCAAATTAATGAAAAAGTCTTTTATTAATCAAATAAATTTGTACAATAAGTGCTAAAGGTGATTGTCTTTAGAGCACTCCTCTATCAATCATAATATTCTGATTTTAAGGAGAATTAATTTTGAATTATTTATGGAAATATGAAATTTAATTTAATTTGATTAAATATTAACTTCCACTTTAAAAATGACATAGAAAATTAAATTAACCAAAAGAACACATATATCCATAAATTAAATAGTTAACTTTAGTATGTCCATAATCATGTCATATAGTTAACGTAACTATCTTTATATATCCATGTCATGAATGTATGATGTATAAAAGCATGAAATAATAATTTGATGAGACTTAACAAAGAAATCCCTCGCTAAATAAACAATTAAGTCTTACGTCTTCCATTAATATAGGGAGAACCAGAGTTCTTCTATTGTTAGGGTTGTTGAGTTTCCTCAAGCTCACTCTATAAGAATATGTTCAATTCATTGAAATTAGATTTCATGATTAATGTGTTAGACTTAACCGATATTATTAACTTGTTGGATTTGCGCCAAGGTTAATGTGTATTGGAGGCAAAGTTGGGTTTGTATATATGAGATGTACACATATCAATAGTTGATAGCCCAATGTATGTGCACACATCAATAAGTTGTTAGCACAAGATTCGATAGTTACATGAATAATGCAATTGGTATGGATTAGATACCGACCAGCCAAAATAAGGATAGCTTGTTGAGTTGCCTCAAGGTTATTCTTAGCTAGTTGGATATCGACCCACTAGGAGAACTTCCATCTAAGGTCTCTTGGGTTCATAGAGAGGGGGCTATGGATTCGCAATAAAATAGTGGGAGTCATAATGCGATTTATTAAAGACCTAATACATAGGCCTTTTTTGTACATTCTAACATGTTCTATTTTACATCTAGGTTGCTAGAATCATCATCATGATAATTGTGACTTTGTGATCCCTAATGGAATCAAATAAGTTGACTGGGCCCAATTTTTTGTATTGGCTAAGGAATCTAAGAATAGTTCTCAAATCTGAAACGATTGGCTATGTCCTAGATGAGGCACTCCCTAATCCCCCTGCTGCTAATGTTTCTGAAGATGTTCAGAAGGCATATCAAAAGCATCTTAATGATAATGAGATGGCAAGTTGCATTATGCTTGCTACTATGTCAGCTGAGTTGCAAAAGCAGCTTGAGGCTATGGATGCTAATTCCATAGTATACCATCTAAGAGAGCTTTTTGATGAGCAAGCACGTTCCGAAAGGTTTGAAACTTTGAAGTTGCTCTTCCGCACTAAGATGGTTGAAGGGACATGTTTAGTGCAATATGCATTGAAGATGAATGGCTATATTGAGAGGTTGGCCACCTTGGGATTTGTGATGGACCATGAATTAAGTATTGACTTAATTCTAACCGGTTTGTATGATAGTTATTCACATTTTGTGCTTAACTATAGGATGAACCAAATCTCTACCATTATTCCTAAGCTGATTAACTTGCTCAAAACAGCTGATCCATATGTCAAGAAAGACAGTAAGGCTGTGATGCTGGTGGACTATTCAAGTTCTAAAAATAAGAACCTTAAGAAGAAGAAGAAGAAGAAGTCCATGAAGCCTAAGGTAGGCGTGGCCAAGAAGAAGGCGAAGGAGATTGCTCCAAAATGGACATGCTTTCCATTATGGCAAGGATGGCCATTGGAAGAGAAACTGCAAGGCTTAATAATTCAGGTATTTTTGCCCTTGAAATTAATACTGTTTTCGATAATAATATATGGGTATTAGATATCAGTTGTGGCTCACACATATGCACTAATATGCAGGGCCTAAGAAACAGTAGACAGCTCAATAAGGGAGAGTCAGACCTATGCATTGGAAATGGAGCAAGGGTTGCTACATTAGCTGTAGGAACATATGTATTGGCACTCCCTAGTGAGCTTATATTAAATTTGGATAATTGCTATTATGTAGCTACTTTGACTAAAAATATTATTTCTGTTTCAAGTCTAAATAACGATGGTTTCCTTTTAGCTTTTAGTAACAATTTATTGTTCTATTATGTTGAATGGAATTCTTTATGCTAGTGATACATTATGCAATTGAATATACATATTAGATATGTCAAATCAAATTTTAAACATCAATAATAATAAAAGGCAAAAACAAGATATGTTGAAATCATCTTACTTATGGCATTGTCGCCTTGGTCATATAAGTGAGAAACGCATGGCTAAGCTACACAAAAGTGGTAGTTTGGGGTCATTTGATTATGAATCATATGACACATGTGAATCTTGCTTATTAGGCAAGATGACTAAATTACCCTTTAAGGGAAAGGGTGAACATGCTAATGGACTTTTAGACTTAATACATTCAGATGTATGTGGTCCAATGTCTACACATGCTAGAGATGGTTTCATCCACTTCATTACTTTTATTGATGACTACTCACGATATGGGTAGATGTTTTTTCTGAGATACAAATCTGAAGCTTTTGAAAAGTTCAAAGAATTCAGAAATGAAGTAGAGAAACAACTTGAAAAAAGTATTAAAACACTTCGAACAGATCGAGGAGGTGAATACTTGAGCCAAGAGTTTCTAGATTATCTTAGGGATAATGGAATTTTATCTCAATGCACTCCACCTTACACACCACAACACAATGGTGTGGCTAAAAGAAGAAACTGAAGCGGACAATGTCAGGTAAGCTAGAAGCAGACACTAGAGACCGCTATTTATATATTCAATGGAGTTCCTTCAAAGTCAGTTGATGTTACTCCATATGAGATATGGTATAACAAAAGGCCCACATTTTCTTACATGAGAATTTGGAGTTATCCTGCTTATATGAAGCGGACAATGTCAGGAAAGCTAGAAGCTAAGTATGACCAATGTTTGTTTGTGGGATATCCAAATGCATCATATGGATATTAATTTTACCACCCCTTGGAACAAAAGGTTTTTGTTTCAATACATGTTATCTTTTTAGAGAGAGAATTTCTTCTAAAAGGAGATAATGGGAGCAAAATTGAACTTGAGGAAGTTCAAGATGCTTAAACAGATGCTGATCAACTGCTTGAACCCGAGCTTGTTACTCATACAGATGATATAATAGCTCAACCTTCAGAAGAACAATAGCTTCATAGGTTAAATAGGATATGTACTATTCTAGAGAGATATGGATTTCTCATTAGTGAACAGAACAACATATTGCTCATAGAAAATGATGAGCCTACAACCTACGAAGAAGTTCTGAATAGTTCAGAATCTGACAAATGGCTTCAAGCCATAAAGTCAGAAATGGATTCCATGTATGAAAACCAAGTATGGACTTTGATTGACCCACCAGAAGGAATAAAGCCTATAGGGTGCAAGTGGGTTTTCAAAAAGAAAACTGTCATGGATGGTAATGTGATTACCTATAAAGCTAGACTTGTTGCTAAAGGTTATCGTCAAAGATAAGGAATTGACTTTGATGAATCTTTAGCCCAGTAGCTATGCTTAAATCCATAAGGATACTCCTAGCCATTCCTACTCATTATGATTATGAGATATGGCAAATGGATGTGAAGATAGCTTTCCTTAATGGAAATCTGACTGAGGATGTGTAAATGACACAACCAGAAGGCTTCTTATCCAAAGAAGGAAAAAGGAATGTAAGCTTCAAAAATCCATTTATGGATTAAAGCAAGCATTCAGGAGTTGGAATATTCGGTTTGATGAGACAATCAAATAGTTTGGTTTCTTATAAAATCTGGATGAACCTTATGTTTACAAAAAGCTTAGTGGGAGTGGAATCGTATTTCTTGTGTTATATGTAAATGATATATTGTTAATGGGAAATGATGTCTGAGCCTTACAATCAATCAAAATTTGGTTATCCAAGAATTTCTCTATGAAAGACCTTGGAGATAAAGATCTATTGAGATAGATCTAAAAGATTGCTTGGTCTTTCACAGTCTACATACATAGATAAAATGCTAAAGAGGTTTAGCATGGAGCAGTCCAAGAGGGGATATATTCCCATGACCCATGGGATTACTCTCTCTGTCTTTGTGTCCAAAGACACAAGATGAGAAGACACACATGAGTTTGATTCCATATGCTTCAGCTATAGGATCTATCATGTACGTTATGATATGTACAAGACCCGATGTATCATATGCCCTGAGTGTCACGAGCATATACCAATCGGACCCAGGTGAGGGTCATTGGGTGGCTGTCAAGAATATCCTTAAGTACTTAAGAAGAACTAAGGATGTATTCTTGGTGTATGGAGATGAAGATCTTATAGTGAGCGGGTATACCAATGCCAGCTTCCAATCTGACAAGGATGACTCAAAATTTCAATCAGGTTATATATTCACATTAAATGGTGGAGTAGTTAGTTAGAAGAGTTCCAAACAGGAAAAGACTGTTGATTCCACAACCGAAGCAGAGTACATTGTAGCTTCTGAAGCAGCAAAGGAAGAAGTTTGGATAAAGAAATTCGTCACAGAACTTAGAGTGGTTCCCAACATTATTGATCCAGTACAATTGTATTGTGATAAAAATGGAGCCATAGTCTGATCAAAGATCCAAACATGTACTCAGAAGATACCATTTGATTAGAGAAATCACTGGTAGGAATGATGTAAAGATAGAAAAAGTGTCCACTGATCAGAATATTGCTGATCCTTTAACTAAGCCAATTCTCCAAAAGAAATATGATTCTCATGTACTCATCTATGGAATTAAATACGAAGGCAATTGGCTTTAGTGCAAGTGGGAGCTTGTTAGAGGAGTGCTCCAAAGGCAATCACCTTTAGCACTTATTGTACAAATTTATTTGATTAATAAATTTAGGCTTTTTCATTAATTTGATGTTCATTTGATATATGAATTGATAAATGATCTTAAATCAATTAATGAAGTCCTTGATACATAACATAGTATGAAGGAAATCATGATATTGAGATTCTTATCATGTATAATTATGTTAGTATCAAAATTATCCCTAGTCATAGGATTAATGAGATGGGACATTATTAATCCAAAAAGACTAGCACATGTTACACTCCTTGATTAGATCGAGTAGTAGATCTCATAATTTATAAACATGAGATGTTTAGAGTTAACATGTGGATGCTTGCTAAATGTAGTGAAGTACATTGGATGGCCAGCTATGAGACAATCATATATGGATAATCTATTCAAATGTCAATGATAGTCTCATCATAGTAATGGTGCAAGTATCCTTATACTTAAGGTACTCAAGGATATCTTGAATATTGATTCTGTATTTTGACACTATTCCTTATTGCCTCATAGAGGTTGCTCATAGGGTGCTGATTGGATACAGCTTGAGATATTCAAAGGTAATTGGGTAACCAACAAAGGATTCACCACTCCTGATAGAAAGAGTCTATACCCATGGCCTCTTGTCATGGTCATTACTCGGGAATATCTAGTTGGAGTGGAAATGTCATAAACATAGTCTTCAATGACATGTCTAATAGAGTAATGAGCCTCAAGAACAAAAACTAACATTACTTGGACTAGACGTGACGTAGTCAGTCTAGTGGAAGTTGATACATGTCCATATGCTGAACCAAGTGGGGTATAGAATAGTGAAAGTAATAATTGCACAGAAATTGTGTATGGAACGGTTTGTAGTCAAACCACTAACTTTTCGGTCAATTAGGGGTCATGATGTGTTGCTAGATACCGCTCATGACTTGCTTAAATTAATTGTCAATTTAAGTGGTCAACATAACCGAGAACCCAATGGGTCACACGCATTGAAGATATGGAGAATGAGTAAAATGGTCTTGGATAGGATCCAAAATATGAGTGAATTATTTCGGGATGGATCACGATGAGATCACATGGAAAAAATCGTTCGGGAGGGTCATGGGCCCGCTGGACTAGGCAAGCTGCTGGCCTGCCTAGCGTGCCAGCTGGGCTGTCCAGTAGCAGCCCACAGTAGGCCCAGCGTGCTGCTGCCTCCGTCCCGTTGGCCAACGGCAGAATTTGGCCTTAGTTAGGCCCATTATGCCCAATTACTCTTCATTCATTTCCCTTTTCTCAATTTTTGACTTTTCATCTTTTCTTTGAATTTGATTCAAATAGAAAAGACATCAAATGTCAGAAAATAGACACGAAAATATTTTTTTGTAAAAAAAATATTTTTAAGACAACCAAAATTCTCTCAAGAACACTTTCAAAGTTAGCACTTTGAATTTGTTCAAACCATTTCTTTTGATAGTTTCTTCTTCATTATTCGCGTGAATTGTCGTTAGAGACATCCTAATGTAGACCACAACAAAGTGAAGATTTGAAGAACAAATAAGAAATTACAAGGTATAATTTCTAATCTCTATATTTATATAAATTAGTTTTAATGGCACAATTGAAAATTTTATTTTTGCGCTGCATTTATGAATATGATTCATTCTTCAAAACCCAACAAACACAACTTCCAAATCCATGTGTTTTTTATGGCTCACACAAAAACTCTTACAAGTGTTTCACTCACAACCCAACTCACTCAAACTCACTTTTGAGTAATTGATTACCATAATGAAAACACTCTCCAACCAAAAAGCTTAACAATTCTGAGCAATTATGGTTTTTACAAGATAAAAAAATATAAGATTAGTGGAATCAATTAAATGCATAAGACTATACAAGATTAGAAGATTTAATGCATTTATTTTTAGCCTTTGGAAGTCATAAATATATTGTATTTATACTTCCCCTAACAAATATTGCCATTTGGGATGCATTTAATGCCAAAATAGTTGTTCAACCACTTTTTCGTTCGCGCCTGAAAATTTCTCTTTCCAGGTTCATGGGTGTGACTTAATGTTCATGGCATGAATATTCTTTTTAGCCATGACTGAAGTTGTGAAGCTGGTCGTGACTGATTCTGTGTAGAAATGAGAGGTCTTTCACTGGTGTGACACATTTCTTCATGGGCGTGACTTAGTCAAGCTTCACAGGTGGTCCAATGCTTCACTGCCTTGAATATTTGAATGAACAATCTTGGCACTAACTCATTCACAGGTGTTATTCCATGAGTCACGGTCATGAATTTCTATTTTCATAGCAGTGGCGATTCTTCACCAAAGGTTTGACATTATTCGCTGGGGTGAATATCTTATTCACTAGCATGAATCTTTGTTGATTTTCGTTCTTTTGAACTTCAAATAATTTCAATCAACCTACTTCATGGGCTTAAGAATGTGTCACCTGTCAGATCTAGCCATTTAAATAGCAATAATTCAGACTTTCGGATTGAGCTGTTGCTATCACCATGAGCAAAGATAGAATATGTCAGAAACTGGTGATTGTAACAGAGAACCAGATTCTTCAGATGAGTGCTCTTTGTCTTCTTGACATCCCAAGAGCAATTGCTTCCAAAGGTGTGCAACACCGAATGAGGCATAAAGTCTTTTGCTTCACTCTCGTTGATCATACCTTCCTATGGTAGCTTGAAAATCTCCGTAAATTTAGCAGTTATGAGTCTTTTCTTGTTTGCAAAGTTGGAAAGAAACATTGCTCACTAGAAACACTTTTAGGGTGCTGAGAAATATAGTGTTGGCTCCTTAAATGTGGGATTGTATATATCAACAAATTCGAGGAGACCACACTTCTAAATCCAAACTCTCATGCCTAATTTTAGTCTTATTATATGGACACAATCCCAGACGAAAGTTCTTGCAAGCAGAATTGGTCATTTATTGAGGGCGGAGTACTTCTGATGATAGTGTCAGGGTAAGACATTGAGCAAGTAACCTATCTATATAGAGCTTGGGGGTTATGCTCTTCTTCTTCTTCCCATTGGAAGAACTAGCTCTTGATACCATTGCTGAGGGTCAGAATCGAAAAAATAACAGATTTGAAACCTAAAGTTTTGATCAATGTTTTAAAAATCGAAAGAACCTTGAAGAAAGAATCAGGGAAACTTATGTTTAAGGTGTTTGGAGGATGAATCTGATTATGATTTTGTGTGAAAAGGGGTTTTAGAGTTTGGATTTGGCTGAAAAAAGCAGAGGGATGCGGCTACCGCTAAGTGAGAGGAGAGAGAAATGAGAGAAATATAAAAAATAGGTTTTATATTAAATTATTCACGGCCGTGAAGAAATTTTCACAGGCATGAATCATGGGGTTCACAGGCATACCAAATGATGAGCCAACCTGTGATCCAAGGTATGAACGCTTCTGGAAAATAGAGGTTCATAAGTGTCACAGCCGTGAATTATATTCATAGGCTAACAACAATTTTCACTATTTCAAACCATGATAAAAGGCGTAAACTAAAACTTGAACGGTTCTTGACATTTTGGTTCAACAATGTTCACGGCCGTGACTAAATAGTTATAAGAGTGAAGTCCTAAAAACATAAAATAGAAAACAAGATCCAAAAAATTTTTTTGTTCTACTATACATCTTCCTAAACAACTAAACATATTTTTTCATGGCATACATACATGTATCACATAATTTGAACGGTATATCATCAAAACATGGCATAACACTCAAGGTTCATAATTAAACATCAAAATGCATAATGAATGCAATGTATGCCTTTTAAACCCTTTTAAAGATAAAGTGCCCTTTTTATAAAACAAAACCTTTCATCATTGAGAGGCTTGGTGAAAATGCCAGCCAGTTGATTATTTATGTCAATAAATTCTAACACAACATCACCATTTTGGACATGATCTCTTTTAAAATGATGCTTAATGTCTATGTGTTTGCTCCTAGAATGTTGGATAGGATTTTTAAAAGCTTTATAGCACTTGTATTGTCACATTTGATGGGAATGTGATCAATCTCTTGACCATAGTACTTAAGTTGTTGTCTCATCCAAAGAACTTGAGTGCAATAACAACCTACTGCCACATATTCTGCTTCGGCAGTGGACAAGGCAACCAAAACTTGTTTCTTGCTAAACTAAGAAACTAAACATTCACTAATGAAGTGACAAGATCTAGACGTGCTTTTTCTATCTAGAAGACTACCGATATAATCGGCATCTAAAAAACCAATGATATGAAATGAAGTGTTCTTAGGATACCATAAGTCTAAATTCATTGTGTCATGAATGTATTTTAAAATCATTTTCACAACATTCACATGAGATTCCTTAGGACGTGATTGAAATTAAGCACAATAGCATACAATAAACATTATATCGATTTTAGAAGCAGTAATGTAAAAAAGTGATCTGATCATACCTCTATAGCCTTACCCTTCTCATATTTGTCCAACTTTGTTAATGTGCTCATTGGAGATTTAGCACTCTTGCATCATTCAATTCCAAATTTTTCAATAACTCTTTGGTGTACTTGGATTTGTTGATGAAGATTCCCTCTTTGTTTTTCTTGATTTGAAGACCAAAGAAGAATTTGAGCTCTCCCATCATGCTCATTTCAAACTCCCTAGTCATAAAATTAGCAAATTCTTAAGTAATTTATTAGCAGACCCGAAGATGATATCATCAGCATAAATTTGAACAAATAGAATGTTATGCTTGTGGTTTTTAATAAAAAGAGTAGTATCTACATGTCTTTTAAAAACCATTTTCTAAGAGAAATGTAATAAGCCTTTCATACCAAGCTATTGGAGCTTGTTTTAAACCATATAAGGCCTTAATGATTTGAACACATGATTTGGCAATGTATGAGTTTCAAAACCGGCAGATTGCTCAATATAAACTTCCTCTTCTATAAAACCATTTAGAAATGCACTTTTAATAATTCATATGGCATGCAAATGCTAAAAGAATCCTAATGGCTTCTAATCTTGCAACCAGAGCATAGGGCTCATCATAATCTATGTTTTTCTCATGGTTGTATCATTTGGCAACTAATCTAGCTTTGTTCCTAGTGATTTGACCTTGCTCATCCAACTTGTTCCTAAAGATTCATTTACTACCAATAATTGGGTAGTCCTTAGGTCTTAGAACTAAGGTCCAAACCCTATTTCTCTCAAATTGGTTGAGTTCTTCTTGCATAGCAATAACCCAACTCTCATCACCAAGAGCCTCTTAAATAATCTTTGGCTCAATTTGAGAGACAAAAGAAAGATTAGAATCTACATAATTACCACCTTCAATTTTTACCAAAATTAATCCTAAGTTTAGCAAACATGCATCCCCAAGATTTCTATTACAAAATACTATTAATTTAGAATTATTAACATGCCAAACATTCAAATCATGCAACACAAATATAAATCATAGGCTATTGCCTTAAGTTATGCACAAACCGCTACTTTTCCCTTTTCTTTCTCTTTACTTCTCTTTCTCTTTTCCTTTGCTCCTTTGAGATAGCTCCTTATCAATTTGAGTTCCTAAAACATAAAAGTGATAATTAAAACCTCACTTCATTGAAACTCCATAAACCCTAACCTCTCTCTCTCTTTTTGCTCTCTCAAGCTTCCTTAAGCTCTTTTATGCTTGAAAATGGATTTTTCCTTTACTTTTTCTCTCTTCTTACTTTCTCTTCCTAGCATCAAGTTTTGGCCATGGATCATCAAGCTCTACCGATCTCATAATAAAAAGTATGGTTTACAAACATACTTTTGGACCAAAGCCACCAATACCGCGTGTTATATTTCTAATCGTGTTTTCAAAAGACCTACCTTAAATAAAATATCTTTTGAGCTATGGAATGGAAAAAAAACCCATGATCTCATACCTTAAAGTATTTGGATGCAAATGTTTTATATTGAATACCAATGATAACCTTAGAAAATTTTCTTTTAAATCCGATGAAGTTATCTTCTTAGGATACTCCATAACTAGCAAGGCTTATAGAGTCTTTAATAAAAGATCATTAGTTGTAGAAGAGTCTATGTATGTTTTTGATGAATCTAGCAAACTTTATCTTGGAAAAGGTATTATTTTTGTTGATGTTATAGGATCAATGGAAAATCTTGATTTTAATCATGAAGAGAATGGTGAGACCTCAAAGAAAGATGATAATGATGATCAAGAGGATCATCCAGAAGAGCATCAAGAGAAACAATTGCCTCAAGCTCAAGAGCAAGGCACCCAAGAGTTACCAAAGGAGTGGAAGTTCATAAGAAACCACCCCATGGAGCAAGTCATTGGTGATCCGACCAAAGGTGTAAGTACTCGATCACATCTTAAGTTTTTATGTGTGTTCTTTGCTGGAATTGATGAGCAGTAAGTACTTAAACTGTTATAACTTGAGTTCTGGAGTTTGGATTTGTGTGTTCTTTATTTTGTTTGAAAGATAGGAATAGGGCTATAACTTTTATTTAGACCATAACATCTGAATATGTCTATAATTGTCCAGAAAAATTCATAAAGTTCAGACTTAGAATCTATCCAGAAAATTATAGGCAGAATTGTTAGTGACCAGTCAATGTTCATTTTATCATATCTTTTAATATAGAACTCAGAATTATGTGATTCAAGTTGCATATTAAATCTAAGATCCATACATAAAATTGTTAAAAGGACCTTGTAACTAAATTCAGATTGTAATAGGACCAAAATTAAGGTCCAAAACAGAGAACAGAATCTACTAGTGACAGGGCAACATATGAGTTGAGGAATTTAAAGAGTAAAATGATGTGAACCTTGTTATATTATGAAAATATTATTTTAATTGAGTGATTATGTGATTATTTGAGTCTTTAAATACAAAAAAAGTGTGAATTTAATTGCTATGAATTTTAATGAGATTGTGTAAGCCCTAGAACACCTAACTAGAACTAGACTTGGGATAGTTTGGCATGCCAAGCAAGGGGGAGTATGATTAAATCCATTAATGGTATGATTAATGACACCGGGTATGACACTATTATCGATGCAGAGTATAGCACTATTATGAGGCCAGTAATGGCACTATTATGAAGCCGATAATGGCACTTATATGCATAAATCATATTGCCCGAGTGGCACTCCTAAGTGCCTGGATGGCAACTCTGTTATCCTAGTCAGGGGTTCATAGGTGTTATAGGTAGTAAAAGGCTATGGATTGTTGCCCTGATATTGAGCCAAGAAGGTGGGTTGAATTGGAGTTTAAAAATTTAACTTTAAAGTGCGGAAATAAAAACTTAAGTTTATGAGGGATAGAGAAATTTTACACAAGGATTTTTATAGAGGTTCGGGTGTCAACAAACCCTACTCCTCTCCCCAATCGCAATTGGGAGTTTCACTAACACATTGAGTGTTACAATGGAGTTTTACAAGCTCACTCCCAACTATGGTGTTTCTCATAATGGCTCACACCTAACCCAAAAATCCCTTGTGTTTGATGGCTCACACAATAACCAATTCCTTATGTTTTACAGGCTCACACAAACAACCTTTACTTTGTGTTTTACATGCTCACACAAACAACCTTTCTTTGTGTTTTACAGGCTCACACGAATAACATTTTTTTGTATTTTAGAGGCTCACACAGCTAACCCTTACAAGTGTTCTACTCTTAACCCAGAAATACCCAAAACTCACTTGAGTAATAAATGATTATAGAGAGAAACACTTACAAATCTTTATTGCTCAACAAATGATCAGCAAAAAGATTTTCATAGAGAATAAATATTTGTTTTGAAAGTATTAAATGTACAAATAGCTTACAACAAGATCTTGATTCAAAGTATTAGCTATCCTCTTGTTCTAAATGCATAAATGACTTGCATTTATACTCTCCTGGCGAATTATAGCCATTAGAATGCATTTAATACAAAACTAGCCGTTGAATCAACCCTAATAATCGCGCCTGACATTTTTATCTTTCATCTTTCACGGGCGTGACAACTTTCCAAGCCGTGATCCAAGTGGTGACTTTGGTCGTGAAGCTCTCTGGAAGAATTTGTCATGTTTGTTCACGGGCGTGACTAAAAAGTTCATTCACGATTGTTATCTTCCTTCATGGCCGTGAATTTTAAATGTTGGTTTGTTGGCGGTTAGCTTCATCATGGGCGTGACACATAGGGTCACGAGCGTGAACATGCCACTTCTTCAAATTTTATCTTTTGAAGATTAATCTTCCATTCTCCATTCTTGCTAACATATTTCATACCCTGTTCAATAGACATAGAAAACAAGTATGTTAAATACAATATTGCTATTTTATTTGTTATCAAAATGATGGAAATACCCCTCAAGGTTCAACAATCTCCCCCTTTTTGTTGGTGACAAATAATCTAGCAATATGTGCTTTTGAGAAGTCTCCCCCTCAAAAGATGCTTAGGATAAAAAATGATGAAGTGCAAGAATTGTAAAGAATGATAAAGTGTAGCATTAAAATATACTTTCTAGTTTTAAGTATATGCAAGTTATATGCAAAGAATATCCAATATATACCAAAATTCTCTTTAAATCATGAAGTATATGTAAGGTATATTTAGAATATATCAAGTGCATATTCATTTATGTAACTTGCGTCAAGGTATATGCAAAGTATACTTATGATATATTTAAGGTGTATAAAGCTCAATTGCATACTTGCATATTCATTTTGAATCAAATTTTAAGTATTGCACTTAACTCAATATATTGCTATTTTCTCCCTACTTAACTCAATATATTTGTAGGTTCTTCATTTTGATTCAAAATTAAGTATTGCTTGCACTTATCTTAATATATTGCTATTTTTTCTCCCCCTTTTGTCATCAACAAAAAGAATAAAGATTTACCATAATAGAAAAACAAAGAAATTATATTAATTGATAAAAAGTGAAATACAAACAAAAGTAAATAAAATTCAAAAAGGAAATTAAAATTTCCTACAAACAACCAAGCTAGAAACAGACATAGTAAGGCTAACAGAGACATCTAGCCTATCATCTAGTCGGACATCCTATCCCTAAGATGAGCAACTTCTGCCTCAAGGTTGTCCATCCGAGACTCCATGAAGTCTTTGAGGTTCTCCAACCTCTCATCCATCGAAGCCTGCAGCTGCTCAAATCGTGGTGCCAAGAGGTCAACCACTTGCTGAGCCAAATTTGGTGTGGAAGCCGAGGATGGTCCGATGTCCTACTCAACCGCTGGAGGTGCCTCCTCAACTCGAGCCCTTTTCCTCTGCTGGATTCCTTGGAGGCTGGCTTTGAAGTCCTCCGAGTCATTGTCTTCCCATATGATTTCGCCAGCACTGTCGATGAAGCGGTAATAAATGTTGTTCTCATGGACAATTCGAACAGCCGCTCCCATCTTGATGAAGGACTCTACATCTAATCGGTCTCGAGGATGCCCTGGGATGAGATTATAATGATGGTCATCCAGCTTTAGATATCCAAGCTTTAAGGCTATGTGGGTTACATACCCACCAATAAGTATGTCTCCGGAGGGCTTGGTGGCAATGGATAGGAGATGGTTTGCAAACCATCGAGAAAGTGCCACTATGAGGCCTCTTCAGGCCATCTCCAAGAGAAAAAGCTCAGACTTCTGAATGGTGCCATTGCTGTCTCCTCGAGCAAATATGCTATAGGTTAGAAACCTATGCAGATATTTGTGCACTGGGGACCAGAGATGAGTGCTCTTATTCTTCTTTACGTCCCAGCTGCAATCCGTACCAAAGTGAGTCCATGCTCGAGTTGCATAGAACTCCACTTCGCTGTCGTTGAGGATGCCGTCCGAGGGTAGGTTGAATAAATCCCCGAATTCTGTGGCAGAGAGAGTGTTCGGATTGCTACACAGTTGAAATTTCACTACCCCAGTGGGAGACACATGCAAAGTGCTCAAAAATTCCAAGTTAGGCTCCCTCAAGGTGGGCTGATGAATGTCCATAAAATCTTTCAAATGACAAGCCTGGAGTTGCTCTGTCATCGCTGTCTCGAGCCCGAGAGTGCGTACTGTTTGCCACTCAAAAGACCTTGATGAAATGAGAGGCCTTTTCTTAAGTGTTGAGTACCTAGGATGGCAATGCTCCGAGATTTTGTTCATTAGGTAGTCTGAATACATCCTGGGAGCAAGAGATTTCTTCTTAGTACCCTTTGATGAACCGGTTTCCATGTTGATTAAAGAAATGAACTTTATAGAGTTTGAAAAAGTTTGACAGAATTTGTGAGGAAACCCTAAGGAAATATGATTTTTGATGATGGAAGGGGTTTTTGATGGTATTTATAGAAGAAATTTGTGACTAGGGGGCCGGAATCTTCAATGTACCATTCAATGTGTGTAAATGAGAGTAGTTTCAAGAAGTTGGAAAGTTGAAATGTGAAAAATAACCGGCAGAAATGTCATATAGCCGATACCTTCACCGGCGTGAAATATGTAGTCACGGGCGTGAAGTGTCGTGTTCACGATTTGCTGAAGGGGTGCTCTACCCGTGAATAAAGGCATGAAATGGTTCACGGTCATGACATTTGAATTTCAGGGCGTGAATGATGAACTATCACGGTGGTGAAAAAAGGCGTCATGGGTGTGAAGTGTTGAATTTCACTACTTATGCCCGTAAAACAAAACGTGACTCAAAGCGTGAACGCTTCTGTGTTTTTGGTGAAAAATGTTCACGGGCACGAAAATGCATCATGTGCGTGAACAAGGCTTTTCACGGGAGTGAATAAAGTGGTGAACGTAGGGTTCACTACTTGAAGCCGTGAACCATATCGTGAATCAAGTCGTGAAAGCTACTGGTTATTTTGGCTATTTAATTCACGAGCGTGAACATATGTCACAAGAGTGAATTGCCTAAAATTTCCATCAAATAAAATTAAGTCCTAAAATAAAACTAAATCATTTCTATGAAGATTCTATCTCTTATAACATAAATTTCCATCAAATTTACTACCTTATATCTAGTGAGATGATACAAAAGCAAGATTATCTCTTAAGATTTGACAATTTGGAAATCACAAGGTTAATCCATCAATCATACCAAGTTCTCTTCTAATGAAATTAAATCTTACCTCATTTAGAGACTTAGTGAATATATCTGCCAATTGATTTTCTATGCTTATAAATTCCAATGCAACATCTCCATATTGAACATGATCACTAATAAAGTGGTGTCTAATGTCAATATGGTTACTTCTAGAATGTTGAATGGGATTCTTTGATAGATTTATAGCACTTGTATTGTCACATCTAATAGGTATATGGTTCATATCATGACCATAATCCTTAAGTTGTTGTTTCATCCAAAGGATTTGTGTACAACATCCTGCTACTACATACTCTGCTTCAGCAGTTGAAAGAGCAACTGAAACTTGTTTCTTGCTAAACCAAGAAACTAAGCACTCTTCAACAAAGTGACAAGTACCTAAAGTACTTATTCTATCTAAAAGTATGTCTCCATCCGAAACTTCCAATGGGCATAATTTGCTCTATCAAAGTAAGGTTTGAGACTTTGGAATCCTTCACTGGCCATATCTTCATCATTACTAGCGCTTTTTAGGCTTCGATGCTAGACAAAGCTCTGATACCAATTGTTGCCTTGATATTGAGCCAAGAAGGGGGGGTTGAATTGGAGTTTAAAAATTTAACTTTAAAGTGCAAAAATAAAAAGTTAAGTTTATGAGGGATAGAGAAATTTGACATAAGGATTTTTATAGAGGTTCGGGTGTTAACAAACCCTACTCCTCTCCCCAATCGCAATTGGGAGTTTCACTAACATACTGAGTGTTACAATGGAGTTTTACAAGCTCACTCCCAACTATGGTGTTTCTCATAATGGCTCACACCTAACCCAGAAATCACTTGTGTTTTGATGGCTCACCCAATAACCAATTCTTTGTGTTTTACAGGCTCACACAAACAACCTTTACTTTGTGTTTTACAGACTCACACAAACAACCTTTCTTTATGTTTTACAGGCTCATCCCTTACAAGTGTTCCACTCTTAACCCAGAAATACCCAAAACTCACTTGAGTAGTAAATGATTAGAGAGAGAAACACTTACAAATCTTTATTGCTCAATAAATGATGAGCAAAAAGATTTTCATAGAGAATAAATATTTGTTTTGAAAGTATTAAATGTATAAATAGCTTGCAACAAGATTTTGATTCAAAGTATTAGCTATCCTCTTGTTCTGAATGCATAAATGACTTGCATTTATACTCACATGGCAAATTATAGCCGTTAGAATGCATTTAATACAAAACTAGCTATTGCATCAACCCTAATAATCGCGCCTGACATTTTTATCTTTCATCTTTTGCAGGCGTGACTATGTTTGTCACGGTCGTGACTGTTCTTCCAAACCGTGACTGAAGTGGTGACCTTGGCCGTGAAGCATTTCGGAAGGTTTTGAAATATTGGGTCACGAGCGTGACATATATCTTCACGGGCGTGACAACCTTCTAAGCCATGATCCAAGTGGTGACTTTGGTCGTGAAGCTCTCTGGAAGAATTTGGTTGACTCAAAAGTTCATTCACGGTTGTTATCTTCCTTCATGGTCGTGAACTTCAAATATTGGTTTGTTGGCGGTTAGCTTCATCACAAGCATGACACATTGGGTCATGGGCGTGAACATACCACTTCTTCAAATTTTATCTTTTGAAGATTAATCTTCCATTCTCCATTCTTGCTATCATATTTCATACCCTGTTCAATAGACTTAGAAAACAAGTATGTTAAATACAATATTGCTATTTTATTTGTTATCATCAAAATGACGGAAATACCCCTCAAGGTTCAACATGGATAATAACTATTTGATAAAGTAAAATAAATATGTGATATAAAAGAATATAATTTGATGTTTATACATTCTAGAATACAATAATATGTATATTTGCATAAGAAGATGATTGAGCATGAGTTGATATATGACAATGCATGTTGCATAAAATAGTTTATTGTCTTATTTATATGCACCACTAAGCCCAGAGCTTAGCGTGGGAGTTTCTCTCATGCAGGTATAGCAAAGAATAAGTAGACAATAGTAGACAAAGGTAGTGGTGGCCTGATCCAATAGAGCAGCCTGTTTCAAACTGTGGCTCACACATCTTTTGTATATTTTAGGTTAAGATTTATTTTATAATGGTTGTATAATAACATAACGTTTTGTAAATAATACTTTATAAAATGTATTGTGTTTTCTTACTTTGATTTCTTTTACACTACAAAGTAAATAAATAGTAAATAAAAAAATATATGAGTGATTTTTATTTATACATAATTTAAAAATGATATTTCAACCGATAAAGTCGGTATAGCACTCCCTCATCCGGGCATGCATGGCAAGGGTAAGAGGGTGTTACAGTTTTTGGTATCAGAGCCCGGTTTTAGCCGTTTTGGAATTTTAAAATGGTTTTCAAAAATAATTATGATATTTATGTACCCACAATTAAGTATTAAAGTTGTTGCTTACTGATTGGAGTTGTTACTTTATGATATAGGTAAGTGATGGCTTCGGGATCACGTCAAGTGGTGGCTGAAGAAGCTAAAAGTAATGAGCATACAAGGATAGAGGCTTCATCACGACCCAGTCATCATCAAGCTACTGCATCGAGATCTGGTGCTAGCTCATTGCGAGAGCAGTCTATTGCTGGCATAAGACAAACAGAGTTTATAAGGAACATGATAGATTTGCTACAAAGAGCATCATATCCAATTTCATCTAGGATACAATTTGAGAGACTGAGGAAGCTAGAGGCACTGAATTCTATGGTAAACGGGAAGATGACCCCTCAGTGGCAGAGTTTTGGCTAGAACGAGTAGAGAGAGTTTTTGATTAGCTACATAGCACAGACGGGCAGAAATATGAATATGCAGTGTCTTTGTTACAAGATCACGCATATGACTGGTGGCGATCTGAATCACAGAGCACCATATAGATCTCTACCCCTACCAGAATGCCAGCATTGTGTCCGTTCTCATCCTAGAGAGTGTTGGTGGATGACATGAGTGTGTCTTAGATATGGCTCTAAAGACCATATGAGGAGAGATTGTCCTTTATTACAGTATGGTAGAGGTTCGGAGAGCACTGAGCCGATACAGACACAGGCTTATGGGCAAGGCAGAGGTCGAGATCGAGGGCAAGGCAGAGGAGGCCGATCAGGGTCCAGTCAGTTCAGATCAAAGACAGTTGAGAGGACAGAAGGTAGTAGAGATGCCCCAGCCAGGGCATATGCCATGCGAGGCCGAGAGGAGCAGGATGCATCGGATGTCTTAATCGGTAAATTCCTTCTCTTTGGCTTTGATATACATGCATTGATAGATCCGGGGTCAACGCATTCATACATATGCACTCCACCACTAGGTCAAGAGGGTTTAGAACCACAGGCTCTAGAATTTGAGATTCTTGTGACTAACCCATTAGGGCACAGTGTGAGGGTTAGCAAGGTGTTTAGGGGCTGCCCAGTTGAAATTCGAGGATGGCAAGTCCCAGCAGACTTGATAGAGTTACCATTCCATGAGTTCGATGTGATCTTGGGAATGGATTGGTTGGCTCGTTATGGAGTAATAATGGATTGTGGAAGAAGACAAATGATCATAAGAATTCTGGAACAAGATGAGATAGTGGTGTTGGGTGAAAATAGAAGATATCCAGACAATGTGATATCAGTGTTGAAAGCTCAGAAACTCATCAGTAAGGGATGCAAAACATACTTAGCATATGTAGTTGATATGGAAAAAGCAAGTCCGAAGTTGGAGGAAATTCCTACTGTTAGTGAGTTCCCTGATGTGTTTTCAGATGAGTTGTCAGGATTACCACCAGGTAGAGAAATTGAATTTGCTATCGATTTGGTACCCGGCACCACTCCTATTTCCATTACACCATATAGGATGGCACCAGCAGAGTTGAAAGAGCTGAAGGTACAGTTGCAGGAGTTGTTAGATAAGGGTTTTATACGACTCAGTGTATCACCATGGGGTGCTCCAGTATTATTTGTCAAGAAGAAAGATGGCACTCTTCGTCTTTGCATCGATTACAGCCAACTTAATAAGGTGACTATTAAGAATAAATACCCGCTGCTTAGGATTGATGACTTATTTGACCAATTGAAAGGTGCAACCATATTTTCAAAGATAGATCTTCGATCGGGGTATCATCAACTGAAGATAAAAGAGTCAGATGTACCTAAGATGGCATTCAGGACTCGCTATGGTCATCATGAGTTCCTGGTTATGCCCTTTGGATTGACGAATGCACCGGAAGCTTTTATGGAACTAATGAACTGAGTGTTCAGACTATATCTTGATCAATTTGTAGTGGTGTTTATTGATGACATTCTTGTGTACTCTAGAGACCGAGAAGAATATGATCAACATCTCAGAATAGTGCTGCAAACACTGAGGGAGAAGAAGTTGTATGTAAAACTATCTAAGTGCAAGTTTTGGCTTAAATCAGTCAGTTTTTTGGGTCACATAATTTCAGCAGAAGGTACTCGGGTTGATCCTAGTAAAATTGAAGCTATTCTTAATTGGAAACCACCACGAAATGTGACTAAAGTGAGGAGTTTCCTCGAATTAGCTGGATATTATAGGAGGTTCGTGAAGGGATTTTCATCCTTAGCAACTCTTTGACATGACTGCTACGAAAAGAGGTCCGTTTCGAGTGGACAGATAAGTGTCAAGCAAGTTTTGATCGATTGAAGGCAATGCTGATTGAAGCACCAATTTTGACTAACCTACTCCAGGAAAAGATTTTATTTTGTATAGTGATGCTAGTCATAATGGTTTAGGTTGTGTTCTTATGCAAGAAAGAAAGGTGATTGCTTACGCCTCAAGACAACTTAAGCCTCACTAGCTTAACTATCTGACACATGATTTGGAGTTAGCTGCAATAGTTTTTGCTCTTAAGATCTGGAGACATTATCTGTATGGGGAAATATGTTATATCTATACAGATCACAAAAGTCTTAAATACCTTCCCTCACAGAAAGAGTTGAATCTGAGACAACGAAGATGGTTGGAGTTGATTAAAGATTATGACTGTATGTTCAACTACCAGCCAGGCAAAGCTAATATGGTTGCAGATGCACTAAGCAGAAAGATTTTAGCTGAGATGCGAATACAATCTACTTTGATGCAGAGGATCAAAGATGCTCAGACACAAGATGAGAAGTTAGTAGAGATTGTCAAGGCAGTGAAAAATGAAGAAAAGCCTGATTTTTCATTGACAAAGGATGGCATAGTATACTTTAAGAATAGGATTTGCATTCCTAATGTAAAAGAGCTGAAGTCCGATATTTTAAAAGAAGCACATGAAACAATATATACCATGCATCCAGGCGGGAACAAGATGTATCAAGATTTGAAAACTCAATATTGGTGGCCAAGGATGAAGAAGGATATCACTGAATATGTTGCTAAATGTCTAACTTATCAACAAGTGAAAGCGGAACACCAGTTGCCCACAGGATTGCTGCAACCAATACCGATTCCAGAATGGAAATGGGAAAGAATCACGATGGATTTTTTGTCTGGGTTACCAATGACTCAAAGAAAGCATGATGCAGTATGGGTGATAGTAGATCGATTGACAAAGTCAGTAGACTTCTTACTAGTCAGAATGAACTACTCATTGAATAAGCTAGCTGAAATTTATGTAAGTGAGATAGTGAGGTTGCATGGAGTGCCAATATCCATCATATCTGATAGAGATCCCAAATTTACTTCACAATTCTGGAAGAGTCTACAACAAGCTTTGGGAACTCGACTCAATTTCAGCACGGCCTTTCATCCGTAGACGGATGGACAATCGGAGTGAGTTATTCAGTTGCTAGGGATATGATGAGAAGTTTTGTGCTTGAATTTGAGGGAAGTTAGGATAGATATCAACCTCTTATGGAGTTTGCCTACAACAACAGCCATCAGATGAGCATAGGCATGGCTCTGTATGAGGCATTGTATGGAAGAAAATGCAAGATACCAGTTTGTTGGACCGAATTGAGTGAAAAGAAGTTGATAGGGCCAGAGTTAGTGCAACAAATAGAAGAAAAGGTTAGAATTATCCAAGAAAGATTGAAAGCAGCACAAGATCGACAGAAATCATATGTTGACCTCAAGAGGCGAGATATAGAGTATGCTGTGGGAGAAAAAGTATTTCTCAAGGCTTCACCTTGGAAGAAAGTATTGAGATTTGGTAAAAAGGGAAAGTTAAGTCTAAGGTTCATTGGTCCTTATGAGATTTTGGAAAGAATCGGACCAGTGGCATATCAGTTAGCCTTTCCACCAAAGTTAGATAAAATCCATAATGTTTTTCATGTGTCGATGCTAAGGAGATATATGTTTGATCTGACTCATGTCATACCAACTGAGGAGATAGAAGTGCAGACTGACTTGACTTATGAAGTGGAACCGGTGGCTATATTAGCACGTGAAGAAAAAGTTTTACGAAACAAGAAAGTTCCCTTAGTTAAAGTGATATGGCAGAATCATGCTACTGAAGAAGCCACATGGGAGAACGAATAAGTCATGAAGAGGCAATATCCTCAGTTGTTCACAGAATTAACAGGTAAATTTCGAGGACGAACTTTATTTTAAGGGGGAGAGAATGTCATATCCGCTAATTTAGACCTAAGTCACGCAAGTTGTTAAATCGACTCGTCGGTTTGACCGAAGTCTAAAATTGGATTTTTATCGAAAAATAATGAAAATAATGGCAATTAAGTATGGAAAATATCTAATAAAGTGTTCAAAATATTTTAAGAGATTAAATTTCGGTAAAGGACTAAATTGCAAATTTTGAAAAGTTTAGGGGTCAATTTGCAATTTACCAAAAATTTAAGGATTAATTGGGATAATCATTAATTAAATACATGAATTGGGACCTAAAATACATGTGGAGGCCAGCTACACTAAGTTGCAAATTTGAAGAGGCCAATTGACATGCATGAATTGAAAATTAATGAGGGCTTATAGAATATGGCTTAGGTGTCCCATAATTATGTAGCTTGTCTTTATTCTTTTAATTTTTTGTTCATCTCTTCATATCTAGAATTTGCAATATTTTAATTGCCTCCCACGTTTCTTAAAGCATAGCACACCAAATGGCATACAACAATTACCCAAGTGAGGTGCATGAATTAAACATTAAAGAGAGTTTCTAGAATGTGGCTTAGGTGTCCCCCATCTTAATGACTTTTGTCATCTTCCTCTTGATTGTTTCTTCTTCTTCTTTATCCATTTTCATTGAGGAAAATTTGATTCTCTACACCAGCCCACATTCGCCTTGTTCTTCCATAACCAAACCTTGTTCTGAGAAGAAAAAGTGAAAGAAAGTGTAAAAAAGAGAGAAAAAAATATGGAAAATTCCATTTTCATGCTTAAGAAAGCTTAAAAGAGTAAGAAGAAAGAGAGAGATTAGGTTTATAAAGTTTTAATAATCTGATTATAAATTTTAGGAACTCAAAGTGACAAGGATTTAGCTTAAAGGAGCAAAGGAAAAAGAGAAGTAAAGAGAAAGAAAAGGAGAGAAAATAGAGGTTTGTGCATAACCTAAGGCAATAGCCTATTTTAATTTTTTTATTCGCATGATTTAATTATTTGGCATGTTGATGATTCTAAATTAATATTATTGGTGATGAGAAATCTTGGGGGTGCATGTTTTCTAGACTTAGGATATAATTTGGTAAAAATTGAATGTGATTAGCTTGTATATTCATTGCTGAAAATTGATGAGCAGTGTTCACTTAAACTATTATAATTCATTTTTGGAACTCGGTTTTGCATGTTGTTTGTTGGGTTTGAAGGATAAGACATAGGGATATAACTTTCATTTAGACCATAAAATCTGAATATATCTGTAATTATCCAGCAAAATACATAAAGTTCGGGCATAGAATCTGTCCAGAAATTCTAGGCAAAATTGTTAGTAATGAGTAGTAAGTACTTAAACTGTTATAACTTCAGTTCTGAAGTTTGGATTTGTGTGTTCTTTGTTCAGTTTGAAAGCTAAGACATAGGGATATAATTTTTATTCAGACTATAATATCTGAATATGTATGTAATTATCCAAAAAATTCATAAATTTTAGACTTAGAATCTGTCAAGAAAATTATGGGCAGAATTGCTAGTGACCTGTCAGTGTTCATGTTATCATATATTTTGATACAGAACTCAAAACTAAGTGATTAAAGTTGCATATTAAAGCTAAGATCCATATATAAAATTGTTATGAAGATCATGTAACTAAATGCAGAACGAAATAGGACCAAAATTAAGGTCCAAAATAGAGAACAGAATCTGCCAATGACAAGGCAGCATGTGAGTTGAGGAATAAAATGAGTAAAATGATGAGAACTTTGTTATATTGTGTAAATATTATTTTAATTGAGTGATTATGAGATTATTTTGAGATATTACATGCATGAAAAATTATAAAATTAATTGTTATGAATTTTAATAAAATTGTATAAGCCCTAGAACACCTAACTAGAACCAACTTAGGATAGTTTGGCATGCCAAATAGAGGGAGACTATGATGAAAATGAAAACCATTAATGGTATGATTATCTACATCAGGTTTGGCATTGTTATCTACTCCGGGTTTGGCAATGTTATCTACGCTGAGTTTGGCATTGTTATTTATGTCGGGTATGACATTATTATCTACGTTGAGTTTGGCACGGTTATCTACGCTGGGTTTGGAACTTATATGCGCACATCATATTGCCCGGGTGGCACTCCTAAGTGCCTGGATGGCAACTCCGTTATCCTAGTCAGTGGTTCATAAGTGTCCTGGGCATAAATGAAAATATAAATAAAGAAGTTATGGAACATAAAAGAATTATTGAAAATAAAACTAGAATTATGAATTGTGACATGGATAATAAAAATGGAATTATAAATTGTGGCACGGATAAAAAGAAGATTTAGTGTTATACAATAATATGGTAATAAAATAAATAAGTATGAGATAAAATAATATAATTTGATGTCTATACATGCTAGAATACCATGATATGTATATTTGCATGAGAATATGATTAAGCATGAGTTGATATATGATAATGCATGATTGCATAAAATAGTTTATTGCCTTATTTATATGCACCACTAAGCCAAGAGCTTAACGTGGAAGTTCTCTCACGCAGATTTAGTGAAGAATAAATAAAATATAGTAGATAAAGTCAGCGGTGACCTAATCGAGTAAAGCATCTTGTTGCATACATCGTGGGTTACACAACTTTTGTATATTATCTTGTAAATTTTATTTGGTAGTATTTGTAAAATAAACAGTATGTTTTGTAAAGAACATGTTACTATATAAACATGTAGTCTAACTTTTATGTTATATTTCTTTTATAAATGCAAAGTAAATAAATAGTAAATGAAAAAAATATATATGAATGATTTTATGTATACAAATTTTTAAAAATGATATTTTAATCAATGAAGTCAGCGTAGCATACCCTCATCCGGGCACGAGCTGTTGGGGTGAGGGGGTGTTACAAGTAAGGGATGCGAAGCATACTTACCATATGTTGTTGATATGGAAAAAGCAACTCTGAAGTTGGTGGATATTCCTACTATTAGTGAGTTTCCTGATGTGTTTCCAAAGTTACCACCGGATAGAGAAATCGAGTTTGCCATTGATTTGGTACCCGGCACCACTCCTATTTCTATTACACCATATAGGATGGCACTAATGGAGTTGAAAGAGCTGAAGATATAGTTGCAGGAATTGTTAGATAAGGGATTTATACGACCTAATGTATCATCATGGGATGCTCCAGTATTATTTGTAAAAACAAAAGATGGCACCATACGTCTCTACATCGATTACAGACAGCTTAATAAGGTGACTATCAAGAATAAATACCTGCTACCCATAATTGATGATTTATTTGATCAGTTGAAAGGTGCATCCATATTTTCAAAGATAGATCTTAGATTGGGGTATTAGGGTATCATCAACTGAAGATAAAAGAGTCATATGTACCTAAGACGACATTCAAGACTCGTTATGGTCATTATGAGTTCCTGGTTATGCCCTTTGGATTGACGAATGCACCAGCAGCTTGTATGGACCTAACGAATCGAGTGTTCAGGCCATATCTTGATCAATTTGTAGTGGTGTTTATTGATGACATTCTTATCTACTCTAGAGACCGAGTAGAACATGATCAACATTTCAGAATAGTATTGTAAACACTGAGGGAGAAGCAATTGTATGCAAAGCTATCTAAGTGCGAGTTTTGGCTTAAATCAGTTAGTTTTCTGGGTCACGTAGTTTTAGTAGAAGGTATTCGGGTTGACCCTAGTAAAATTGAGGTTATTCTTAATTGAAAACCACCACGAAATGTGACAGAAGTGAGGAGTTTCCTCCGATTAGCTGGATATTATAGGAGGTTCATGAAGGCATCTTCATCCTTAGCGATTCCTTTGACATGACTGCTACAAAAAGAGGTCTGTTTTGAGTGGACAGAGAGGTGTCAAGCAAGCTTTGATCGACTGAAGACAATGTTGATTGAAGCCCCAATTTTGACTCAGCCTACTCCAGGAAAAGACTTTGTTGTGTATAGTGATGCTAGTCATAATGGTTTGGGTTGTGTTCTTATGCAATAAGGAAAGGTGATTGCTTACACCTCAAGACAACTTAAGCCTCATGAGCTTAACTATCTGACACATGATTTGGAGTTAGCTGCGATAGTTTTTTGCTATAGTTTTTGCTCTTAAGATCTGGAGACATTATCTATATGGGGAAATATGTTATATCTATGCAGATCACAAAAGTCTTAAGTATATTTCCTCACAGAAAGAGTTGAATATAAGACAACGAAGATGGTTGGAGTTGATTAAAGACTATGACTGTGTGATTGACTATCAGCCAAGCAAAGCTAATATGGTTGTAGATGCACTGAGCAAGGAGATTTTAGCTGAGATGTGAATACAATCTACTTTGATACAGAGGATCAAAGATGCTCAGAAGCAAGATGAGAAGTTAGTAAAGATAGTGGAGGCAGTGAAAAAGGGAAAAAATCCTGAGTTTTCATTAACAGAAGATGACACAGTGTACTTCAATAATAGGATTTGTGTGCCCAATATAGAAGAGCTGAAGTTCGAGATATTAAAAGGAGCACATGAAATGGTGTATACAATGCATCCAGGCTGGAACAAAATGTACCAAGATTTGAAAATAGAATACTGGTGGCTAAGGATGAAGAAGGATATCATCGAGTATGTTGCTAAATGTCTAACCTATCAACAAGTGAAAGCGGAACATCAGTTACCCACAGGATTGTTGCAACCAATACCGCTTCCAGAGTGGAAATGGGAAAGAATCACAATGGATTTTATGTCCGATTTACTGATGACTCAGAGAAAGCATAATGCAGCATGGGTGATAGTGGATCGATTGATAAAGTCAACACACTTCTTACCAGTCAGAATGGACTACTCATTAAACAAGCTAGCCAAAATTTATGTCAGTGAGATAGTGAGGTTGCATGGAGTGCCAATGTCCATCATTTCTGATAGAGATCCCAGATTTACTTCACAATTATGGAAGAGTCTACAACAAGCTTTGGGAACTCGACTCAGTTTCAGCACGACCTTTCATCTGCATACGGATGGACAATCAGAGTGAATTTTTCAGTTGCTATAAGATATGATGAGAAGCTATGTGCTCGAATTTGAGGGAAGTTGGTATAGATATCTACCTCTTATGGAGTTCGCCTACAACAATAGTTATCAGACAAGCATAGGCATGGCTCCGTATGAGGCTTTGTAAGGAAGGCAGTGTAGAACCCTAGTTTGTTGGATCGAGATGAATGAGAAAAATTTGATTGGTCCTGAGATAGTTCAACAGACTGAGGAGAAAGTTAAAGTGATCAAAGAAAGGCTAAAAGCAGCACAGGATCGACAGAAATCATATGTCGATTTAAAGAGGCAAGACATTGAATATGATGTGGATGATAAAGTATTCCTTAAAGTTTTGCCTTGGAAAAAGATATTGAGGTTCGGTAAAAAGGGAAAACTGAGTCCAAGGTTCATTGGACCTTATGAGATTATAGAAAGAATCGGACCCGTGGCTTATCGTTTAGTCCTTTCACCGGAGTTAGACCGAATTCACAATGTATTCCATGTATCTATGTTAAGAAGATATAGGTCCAATCCGACTCATGTTATACCAATTGATGACATAGAAGTGCAGACAGATATGACTTTATGAAGAGGAACTCGTGGCTATATTAGCACATGAAGAGAAGATTCTTCGGAATAAAAGAGTTCCTCTAGTTAAAGTGCTATGGCAGAATCATTTACAGAAGAAGCCACATGGGAGAGTGAAGAAGTCATGAAGGGGCAATATCCCCAGTTGTTCACAGAATTAACAGGTAAATTTCGAGAACGAAATTTATTTTAAGGGGGAGAGAATGTTATATCCGCAAATTTAGGACCGAGTTGCATGTGTCATTAAATTAATGCATCGGTTTGACCAGAGTCTAAATTAGGATTTTAACCAAACAATAATTATGGAAGATATTTAATAAAGTGTTTAAGATATTTAAAAATGTTAAATTACGGTAAGGGACTAAATCGCAAATTTTAAAAAGTTTAGGGGTCAATTTGTAATTTACTAAAAAATTGGAAGATTAAGGGGGATAATTACCAATTAAATGCATGATTGGGACATTAAATACATATGGTGGTTGGCTTAACCAAGTGGCAACCCTTAATTGGCCATATTACATGCATAAATGAGACATTTAATTCATATGGCTTAAGTGTCCCATTAGTAATTGATTTTGTCACTTTGCCCTTAATTACCTCTCCTTCTACCTTATCATTCTTAATCTAGAATTTTCTATCCAAACCTAAATTTGTTAAGAAGACCTTGTAACTAAATTCAGATTGTAACAGGACCAAAAGTGAGGTCCAAAATAGAGCGGAATCTACCAGTGATAAGGCAACATATGAGTTGAGAAATTTTAAAAGTAAAATGATATGAACTTGTTAGATTATGCAAATATTTTTTTAGTAGAGTGATTATATGATTATTTGAGTTTTTAAATGCATGAAAAGTGTGAATTTAATTGCTATGAATTTTAATGAGATTGTGTAAGCCCTAGAACATCTAACTAGAACTAGACTTGGGATAGTTTGGCATGTCAAACAAGGGGGAGTATGATTAAATCCATTAATGGTATAATTAATGATGTCGGGTATGGCATTATTATCAATGCCGAATATGGAACTACTATTGACACCGGGTATGGCACTATTATGAGGCCAGTAATGGCACTATTATGAAGCCAGTAATGGCACTTATATGCACAAATCATATTGCCCTGGTGGCACTCCTAAGTGCCTGGATGGCAACTCCGTAATCCTAGTCAGGGGTTCATAGGTGTTATGGGTAATAAAAGGCTATGGATAATAATGATTTGATAAAGTAAAATAAATATGAGATATAAAAGAATATAACTTGATGTTTATACATGTATAATATCATGATATATATATATATATATATGCATGAGAAGATTGAGCATGAGTTGATATATGACAATGCATGTTGCATAAAATAGTTTATTGTCTTATTTATATGCACCACTAAACCTAGAGCTTAGCATGGGAGTTTCTCTCGCGCAGGTATAGCAAAGAATAAGTAGACAATAGTAGACAAAGATAGCAGTAGCCTGATCCAGTCGAGTAGTCTGTTTCAAACTGTGGGTCACACATCTTTTGTATATTTTGGGTTGAGCTTTATTTTATAATGGTTGTATAATAACAAAATGTTTTGTAAATAATACTTTATAAAATGTATTGTGTTATCTTACTTTGATTTCTTTTACACTATAAAGTAAATAAATAGTAAATAATATATATATATATATATATATATATACACACACACACACACGAGTGATTTTCATTTATACATAATTTAAAAATGATATTTCAACCGATGAAGTCTGCATAGCACTGCCTCATCCAAGCATGCATGGCAGGGGTAAGGGGGTGTTATAGAATTAGTTGAAGGTTTTGAGGAAAGTTCATCCAATGACTTTTTTAAGGAGTCATTTGACATTTTTAGATATTAAACTATCTTTTGAAGGTTATTAAAATCATTTCTAAGTTTAGAGCTATTTTTTCTATAAAAGTCAAGTTTCATTTTATACCTTTCTATCTTTAGATTCAAGACTTTAACTATATTATTCAAGACTTTAACTATATTATCATCATCATCATCAATTAAATCACATAATTCATCATAAGATTGGGATGTATAGCATACCTCATTAAAGGCGTTGTCCTCAATAGCCATGAAGCACAAGTTACCACCTCTTCTTCTTCTTTTTCAATGAATGTTGAGGTGCCATCATTCCAAGTGGCTTTCTGACCCTTTTCATCATCTTCTTTATTGGGTCTCATTTTGTACTTCTTGACCATAGGGCACTCCAATCTAATGTGTACCTTCTTCCCACACTCATAACACTTGACTTCCTCTTTGCCTTTGTTGGATAAGGAGTTTCTAGGATAAAATATTGAGGTTTTTTTATTGCAGTTATTGATTAAGCCATATTTGTGGGTGGTCAACCTCTTAATTCTCCTTGAAAGTAAGGCTACTTGTTCATCTCCTTCATCAACCAACTCTTCATCACTAAGAAGATCTTCATCTGTAGGCATGAAAGTTGAAGCTTTGAGTGTTGGAGGCTTTCTCTTCTCTGTTTCTCCTTCAAGCTCTTTTTTTTTTACTAGAGCCATTTTATGAGTAAGGAATTTGCCAATAAGTATATCGGTAGGAATTATACTCAAGTCTTCATTAGCTTCCTCAATACCTGTAACTCTTGAGCCATAATCTTTCATTAGAAGACTCTTTAGAATCTTGTTATTTACTTCTTCCAAATTATAATGGTTTCCAAGCTTCCTTATGCCATTGACAATGGCAGGAAGTCAATTGGTCATTTTAGTTATAGTCTCATTGGGATTCATCTTAAAGAGTTCATATTTGGTGACAAGAAGTTGAACCTTCTTGGACTTCACTTGCTTAGTGTCTTCATGATAGTTTTCCAAAGTTTTCCAAATAGAGTAAGTGGTTGGACAATATTAGATTCTACCACACTCTTCAAGTGATAGAGAGCTTATTAGAATCATTATGGCTTTCTTATTTTTTTTCCATTAGCTCTCTTTTGGGGCTTCATCCAATCATCTCTTGGAATGATTTCATCTTCTCTTTCGGCATTCCTTCTTGTTTGAGGTGTACATTCCCTTGGAAAGGTGTCCCAAATGTCTACTCTATCACTATGATGATGAGTTTCCATCTTGAATTTCCAATTCGCATAGTTTACTCCATCAAAAAAAGGCTTAAGATTGTGAAACCCTTCATTGGCCATAATTCGATTTTTGCTAGAGCTTTTTAGGCTTGAATGCTAGACTTAGTTTTGATACTAATTATTGCCCTAAACAATAACCAAGAAGGAGGGTTGAATTGGTTAGCAAATAAAATTTTTCTTTGAAACAAATGATTAAGAGTAAATAGAGAACAAGTAGAGAGATGAAGACATAAGATTTATAGAGGTTCGGGTATTAATAAACCCTAGTCCTCTTTCCAATCTCAATTGGGTATTTCACTACACTCAAAGTGTTACAAATGGAGTTTTCTAATCGCACTCCCAACTATGGTATTTTACTCTATTGGCTAATACATAACTCAGAAACTCTTGTATTTTAATGGCTAACACAACAACCAATTTTTTTGTATTTTCATTGCTCACAAAGAAACTCTTACAAGTGTTTTACTCACTACCCAAATCATTCAAATTCACTAATGAGTATTTGTTTACAAGTCAAAGTGTTACAAATGGAGTTTTCTAATCTCACTCCCAACTATGGTATTTTACTCTATTGGCTAATACATAACCCAGAAACTCTTATATTTTAATGGCTAACACAACAACCAATTTTTTTGTATTTTCATTGCTCACAAAGAAACTCTTACAAGTGTTTTACTCACTACCCAAATCATTGAAATTCACTAATGAGTATTTGTTTACAGGGATGAAATCACTCACTAACCAAAAAAGCTCAATAAAATGTGCAAAAATAGTTTTTCACAATAGAAATTATAAAAGTCATATTGAATATTTGAACAAATGGCTTTACAAATATTGAATGCTTGACTTCTTATTGTCTAACACTGAAAAGTTTATAAATGAGTCATATTTATACTTTCTCTGAGAAATAAAGTCGTTTGGGGTGCAATTAATCCAAAACTAGTCATTGAACTACTTTTTCATTTGTGTCTGTCAATATTAAATATACAGGTTCACAGACATGACTGATTTTTCTCGAACGTGACTGTTCTTAGTGAAGCCATGACTAAAGTGGTGAAGTTGACTGGGAACACTTCTGTCAAAAAATGCACGATCTTTCACGGGAGAGATTGTTATTGTTTCACCATTTGACCAATGTTTTACAGTTGTGAATATTTGAATATGAGAGAATTGGAGCTAAGAATTTAATGGGTGTGGCTATACAAAACACAGGTGTGAAACTAAAGTTTCATGGTGGTGATGATTATTAACCACAGACGTTACTTTATTCATGGTTATGATGAACTTTGTCATGGGCATGAATATTTTCTGATTTTCATTCTTTTGAACTTTAATTAATTTGAATCAATTTACTTCAAAGTTTTAGGAATATATAACATGTCTAAAATACTTAGAATATAAAATTATGGTTAAAATTTTAATTACTCAATTTTTTGTGATCATCAAAATGACAAAAATACTCCTCAAGATTCAACAAAATTAAAAGAAGAAAAGATGCAATTCTAGTGAGGGTTACTCCCTTGAAAATATGCAATGTCCGGATATCAAAAATCTTCCTTGCATATCCTGACTCCTGTGATATATATTAGGGATCTAAATTACAAAATTGAGAAGAAAAAAATCCATTTGAGTTCTATTCTATTTGTAGCGATAATGAAAGTGACTTACGAAGTGTTTGGTTCAGTTGTTTGATGCAGCTAGTAGTTGGTATCTAATTGACACTAGTATTTGGTAAAATTAATTGAATTGTTACTATTATGATGTGAAATTATTATTAGATATATAATTTATTTCAAAAAATATATTTTTCTATAATGTATAAATAAACAGAAAAATGAAATATTATGTAATAATTGATATAATTATATATTTTAATGATTAAAATAATAACAATAAAATATAAATAATTATAAATAAAAATTTTCACAAATATATATCTATAATGTTTAAATATAATCAATTAATTTAATATATTTTTAATATAATATATTCTATATTGTATAAAGTGATTTTGAAAATGTATATTTTTTTAATAAAAAAATTTACAATATGATGTATTTTATTATAAATAGTACAATTTTGTCATTTTATTAAAAAATGCACCAACTATTTAAAAAACTCTTAAATAAAAAATTTTCAATTAACAATGATTTGGACTTTTAATCAGCTATCTACTGATATTACCAAATACTTATATTTAGCTGTTGAAAATACCTCTTAGTCTAACGAAGCAAATAAAATCAACCAACCCCAACAACACCTCACCGTGGCTTTATATTTTTTAATTAATATTTGGCTATTGTATATATATATATATCAATTAGTCAAAATTTATATCCTCACATAAACTTTCTGTAATTATCTTTCTTTTTTTTCGTTTATTATTATTATTATTATTATTTTGAAGAAAAACATCTTTCTTTCTCTTATCCTACACATTACTATCCTTTTCTTATTTAAGGAAAAAAAACAAAGAAAAGGAATATTATGTACATATGCCAAACCAAATTATCTCGCCAAGTTTGTTCATATGCTTCAAACAATTGAAGCTAGCTAATAATTTCTAGCATTATTATTATTGCGTTGTGGCATTATTAATTATTCAATATAATGTTTGTCCAGAAGTTCCAAATAAATTTTTCATTGTAAAAACAAATAAGATACACATTGAAAGGGAAATGCTATTCAACTACCATTATTATCCTCATTAGCCATCATTAATATCGTTAGTATTTAATTAGAGAAATATTAAGGATATTTTTTATTTTTTAATACTTTATAATACTATTCTTTGATTGATGGATGAAAATTGATTAATGAAAAAAAATAATTTTAAACATAATTTTTCTCCCATTTTTCATTCTCCCTAATTTCCAACATACAAAGAAGTGAATGTTGAAAAATAATATTACTCTTGATTAGAACACATGTAAGTACTATATTTACCAAAACTATTAGTGGAAATGCACATAAAAGTAAACTATATTATGTAATACTTGCTAAACGAGGGAAAAAAAAAAAAGAAGAAAAAGAAACTAAGCCAAACAAGGCACCCAGCCACTAAAATATAAACAGATCCGGATACTCCACCACATAATAAGTACAGACCTTTCTAATATAAATTTTTTCCCAAAAGAAAATCCAAAGGATTAAAGAGGAAAAAAAAATTTAAAAATATCACATAATTTTCCATGAGTACGACTCAAGAGTAGGAAAGCTAGAAGAGAAACAGTCAAAGTCTAGCCCAGAACCGGGCCCGCCATCAGCTAACACGGGTTGCGGAAAAGAACCCGACCCAACAATGGATCCAGACCCAGTTGTTGAGCACGCTACCACCTGTTGCTGCTGCTGCTGATGATCTAGCAAAAACGCCGACGTATCAAGGGTCGGCAAGCAACCCCCAACTCCATACAACCGGTTCCCGGGTCTCTGCGGCTCAGGTTTCAGCACGGGCGGAACCGGCAAATGAGAGTTACCGAATCTAACGCCTGTGACCTGTTGAACCATCTGCCTGAAGTTCGCCGGATCGGCGGTGATAAAGGTAGTCTGAGACCTTTTCGAAGCACGAGACTTGCGCTTCGAAACTTTACCAGTGGCACCGGGATGCCGTTTGCTGCGAGGAACAGGAGTATCAGGGTCAGAACCGGAAACGGTAGAAGCGGAGGGGGTGGAGGCGGTGGCGGTGGCGGCGGCTGAATCAGAGGTGATGAGATTAAGCAGAGGATTGATATTGATGGAATCAGAATAAGTATTGTTAGAGAAGGTAGTCTGGAGAGCTTTGGTGAGAGTTTCAGTGTCGCGAGCATAGGCTTCAGAAATCCACGAATCAGGAAAAGCGGGTCTGAATAGAAATGGTTCAAAACTTGCCAAGTTCTCTGATGAAGCCATTTTGGTAGTAATTGTTAATATCACTATTAATTCATCATCAGATAATCAGATAAGCATTCTTTGATGCCAACGAATAAGAAAATAGATAGAGAAAAAGAGAGACAAGGGATTGAAATGGAAAAGCAAGGAGAGTAGAGCAGTAGAGAAGATATAGAAGCTAAATAAATAGGGCGGTGGAGAAAGGGAAGAAACCGCGTGGTTAGGGTGCAATACGCGTCAGCTCTATTGTACGGAAATTAAGGGAATTAGAAATTAACTCAACCATGGTTAGTGTTTTTTCTTTTGAATGTCTTCGAGTCATTTTACTGATTTAAGTGAACCAACAGCAGCCAGTGAGCCTCTTCAAGGTCAAGCCGCGTAGCTCGGCTTTCGCCTTGACGCGTCTTTTGTTATTATTTATATAATTAATTTTTAAAAAACTTTAGTAAAATACACACTGACTTTAATCGTTTTAGCTTAGATCCTTGCGCCGTTACCGTCAACTGTACAACTTGCCCGTTGTCTAAAAGGTTATCAAATATATATAAACTAATCATCTTTTCCGCGCCTTGTGTGCGGATGAAAAAATAATTTTTTATTTTTAATTGAATTTTATTTAATTTTTTAAATATTATTTTTTATTAATAAAAATTAGGTTTTTTATTTTTTAATTCTAAAAAAAAATTGACCTACGGAAATTAAAAAAAAATTGAAATTTAATTGAATGAGGCATCAAGCTCTTGTGCGGATTTCATTAATTATTTTTATTTTTATTTTTATTATTGGATATCAAAGTGTGAAAATAGAAAAATAAAAGAAATTATAGACTTAAAATTTTAAATAATAACAAAATTTGTTTTCTGAAAATAAATTTATCTTATTTAATAATGAAAAAAAAATGTAGTTAGCATTTTAAAATTTATTTTAATAGAAAAAGATAAATTCATATAATTCTTAACTATTTTTAAGAATCAAGATACCGAGAGAAAATATAGAACAAAATCAAGGGAGAAAAACAAAATAAGCAAAAAAAAAAAGTCAGAATTGAAAAAAAATATCCACAATGAATACAACTATTCTTATTTCTTTAACTGTTAAAATTTTTCTATATATAAGAAAAAGAAATTATTAATTTTCTACTTATTTATTATTATTTTTACCAAGAAGTTGAATTCAGTGTACATCCAGAAGTTCTGGAAAATGGAGTTTATATACATAACATAAATTTCAATTATAAAAATACGTATACAATAATAAAATAACAAAAATATATTATAATATTTCTCGATGAATTTTTAAATTTTTAAAATAATACATCATTATTAATACTATTAAATACATGTAATCTGTATCTTATATTTTTTTCATCAATTTTTTATGAATAGTTAGAAAAAGGTAGGATTTTCTATATTTTATTGGAATATTTTATTTTCTAATGAGTTCATATTCAAAATATTATACCTATTATTATAGTTTTTGACAAATTTATAGGATCCAATAACCCTACTAGTATACACTTGCATCCGTCCTAGTTGAATTTCTATTCTATTTTATCAGATCACGAAATGATTATATTGATAAAATAATAAAATAATAATATGTTATTTCAGCACACAGAAGGTTTTTAAATTACAATTTTTTTCTTATAATCCTTATTTAATTAAAGAATTTAATAAAATACAATAAAATTCAAAATTTTAATAAAATATATAATGATTAAGGGATCAAATAACTACGTATAAATATTGAGTGCTCAACTTTTCTTCACCGTCAAATAAAATTAGTTCTGTGCACAAATGCAATGTTACAGTGCTTATGTCCAAACTATATAATATGCAAAAAATTACCTCATGAAAAGTGAAATTCAATAATCATGAAATTTATATTACTTTGTGCATCAATTTTCATGTGATATAATTTGAATTCATTTTATTTTTTATCGCAAATTTTATATTTTATGCACAAAAATTATTTTTACAGTCTATTAGCTTATAATTTACATTCAACACCTAAAATTTGATAGTCATTTTATTAATATATAATATATTATTTAATTTTAAAGATATAAGCTTTAATAAATTGTTATTTTTAAGAAAAATGAAAAAAAAAAACTATATATGGTTTCATATTTTTTAAGTACGAGATTTTTTTTGTATCCAAACAGATCTTGTGGTTTGCATAAATTTAAATTTAAATTTTTAAACATAACAATGTTAAAAAAAGGTCAAGTTGGTAGAAAAAATCCATAAACAAAAAATCAAATTTTTTCTCTCCTCTCTCTTTCTCTCCATTTCTCCTCTCCCCCTCTCTTTGCATCCTTCTCTCTCCCTCCCTATGCCTCTGTCTCTCTCCTCCCTCTCTCTCTCCATTTCTTCTTTGTTGGCATATACAAGTACTCTTAATTATACCTTTGTATACAACGTTGGATTCAATTTGGTTTTGAGCACACAACAAGAGCTTAATGGGATAACTAGATTGATGAAGAAGATAATTGTCAATGGTGTTTATGACTTCACTAGAGCTACTCTTAGGAGTTTATTTTCCGCTTCATTTTTAAAAGTGTTTGTGAGTCCCTCATATGTGTAATCCATATCAATGAAAACAAAAGAAAAAAGTGTGAAAGTTTACAAAATTCTACACTTAATAAGTGCAGATTTCTTTGACTTTTTCCACCGAATTACGGCCAAAAATATTGACATTATTTGTAGTATTGTGCCTATAAAAAGGAATAAACGATCGTCATTTTATTATAGCAAGTTTTGAGAAATAATATGGAGAGCTTCCAAATCCGAGAGAAAAAAATAAAAAAATAAAAATATTTGTTATTTATTATTCTCCTAATTTTTATAAGAATATATATTTGTTTTTTTTAATTATTGGAGAGAATGTACAATCTTCTATTTTCTTTTGTAGTAAATTTGTTTATCCTTATTAATGACTTTTACCCTTATTTGTTTAGAAAATTTCTATATAAAATTTATGTGTTCTATTTTATCTTTATTTTTCTTAAAATTAGTTGCGACCCTACTCTATCAAGTTCTTATTTTCCTCAATAAATGATATTAGAGTCTGATTTTGGTGTTAATATTTACTTATCATATGTTCTGTAGTTGTTACTAATAAGTGAATTCTTTACATCAGAAAATAAATTATATTATTATTTACCTTGAAAGTTATTATAGAAGCAATGACAGCAAAATTTGAAATAAAGAAATTTAATGAGAGTAATTTCTCATTGTGGAAATTAAAAATGAAGGTTATTTTCAGAAAAGATAATTGTCTGACGGCTATCAGTGAAAAACTAGTGGAATCCAAAGATGATGTTAAATGGAATGAAATGGATGGAAATATTGCAAATCTTCATCTTTCATTAGTAGATGGAGTATTGTCAAGTATAAAGGAGAAAAAATTCGCAAAGGAGATTTGGGGTCATATCACAAAGTTGTATAACGCCAAGTCACTTCGCTACAAAAATTTTCTTAAAAGAAAATTGTACACTCTGCGGATGTCATAATCTACTTCAGTGATAGAGTACTTAATGTGTTGAATACTCTATTTTCTCAACTCATATTACTGGGTTATAAAATAGATTCAACTGAATGGTTGAACTTCTACTTCAAAGTCTACCTGATTCATATGATCAACTTATCATCAATTTAACAAACAATGTCCTCACGAATATTTTGAGCTTTGATAATATTGTAGTTGTTATTCTTGAAGAGGAAAATTAATGCAAGAACAAAGAGAACATGTTGGGAAGTTCGCAACAAGTGGAGGATCTAATGGTGATGAGAGGGAGATCAATGGAACGTGGCTCAAATGGGAGCTAAGATGAAGGTAGATCAAAGTCAAGAAGCAAGAAGAACCTGAAATACTACCATTATTGGAAACAAAGGGTCGTTTGAAGAAGAATTGTTAGAGTTTAAAGAAGAAAAATTCTAATCATCAAGGAAATATTGCAATCACATCCAATAAGGGTGATGCATTGTGTTGTGAAACAACAACTAGTGAGGTAGAAAGATATTCGTTGATGTGTGGTTCATTGACTTGGGAGTCACATTTCACATGACCTCTCGAAGAGATATTTCCACTAATAAGGATCTGTCTTTGAGAGATCTATATACAATTGCAATGATCATGCCTTAAAGATTGTTGATATTGAAACTATCAAGCTGAAGTTCCTTGTTGGCATAATATGCACTATTCAACAAGTGCAACATGTGGAAGGCCTGAAAAAGAGCTTGTTATCGTTAGGCCAACTAGATGACCTTGGTTGTAGAATTGAAGCTGAAAAAGAAATCATAAAAGTGATTCGATGTGAGCTTGTACTAATGAAAGAAAAATGTGACTGCCAACTTGAACATGTTAAAAGGAATGACTTTACAAAAAAGAGAAGCATCATTTGCTTCAAGTAGTTGAAGTGAAAGATCTGCAATTGTGTCATAACCCAAATACCGGGTTAGTTGTAGACTGTAGTTTTTGAAATTGATCTGCATACCCAGGGGTTAAAAATACACCCGTGGGTAAAAATTATTTTATTTGATCATCAGAAAATATAGGTTATGATTAGTCTGAGGGTAAAATTTGAAGTAAAAATGAGACCAAATAAGTCATCAAAAGTCAAAACTAAGAAAAAATGGGATCCGGTTTAATTAAATAGTTGGTTGACCGTACTTTGACCGGGCTATAAAAAATAGCAAACGACATCCAAAAATTTATTTTAAGACATGGATAGACTCTAAATAATATTTAAGATTTTTTTACAGTAAAAATAAATTTTACGGTAACACCGAAAATTGAATTATTAGTTCGGTTTGAGTGAGCTAGACAGAAAACGGATTCCGATTGAGTTGAAAATTTATTTTTAGACATATAAAAATATTTTAAGAATTATGGAATCTAATTTGGATGAAATTGAATTTAGAAAGTGATAAAAATAATTTATAGTGTATAATTGGACCTAAATGGGTTGGGCTTTGTTTGGCCCAAGCCCATCCAAATTAAACCATTTTATAAGACCCAAATAATCAGAATTCACTAGAGAGAATTCTTCTTCATCTTCTTCCTCTTTCTTTCCCTCATGGCCGAACCTATCTTCTCTCATTTCTTCTCCAATTTTCTTCAATTTTGACACCAAAATCAACCACCTAAAAATAAATTCAGCATCTCTAGTAGCTAATAGAAGTTTTTACTCTTCAATTGGAGGGCTAGAGTGAAGGAAATCAAAAGAAAAAAATTAGGATACCAATTTGAGATAAGTGAAATTTATAGTTTTAAATTAGTTTAATGGTTTAAATAAGTAGTTTAAGGTATGTAGATGATAAATATGAAGTTTATTTGAGTTAACGAAGCAAAATAATAGTGGATTAATAAAAGAAAATTTTTGGCCATGGTAAGTTCAAGAGAACATGAAGGTGCTTCCAAGGGAAAGACTAAGGAAAAAGAAGCCTAGGAAGGCTGAAGCAAGAAATTAAGGTTAGTGATTCCATAATCTACTTATTTTCATTAATTAAGCATGATTTAGGGTTATGAAAAATTAAGAATTTTGTGTGTTTTTTTAATGCTAATTAATGCTTAAAACATGATTAAGAAATTATGAAAAGTGAATTAGATTGGTTAATTTTAATTAAAAAAGTTAATTAGTGGAAATTGTAAAATATGACCTTATTATGTGAAAAATGAATATTAAGGAATAAATACATTTTATTGTAATATTATGATACATATGGAATAATGAATGTATAAAATAGTAAAATGAATAATTTGAAGGTGAAAGAAAAATTTTAATGATGAAAATTAATTATAGGCCGAAAAATGAAGAAGATTAATATTTTTCTTGTTAATTAAATGAAAATTTAGTCATGAAATGCAAGGAAATATGATGTTGAGTGTGTTTAGATTTATTAAGAATTTTTAAATGATATAATGAATATTTTTCTAATTATTTATTTTATTATGCATAAAATGAAAAATAATGATTAAAGTATGTTTAGTGATGCTTAATAACTTAATTGAATATTTATAATGAAATGTTGATATATTAGAATGGATTGTATGAATTTAATGAAAATTGAATTAAAAGAATAAAATAATGTTTTTAGTTATTTTTCTGATAGTTAAATCTAGTCTAGGATATAATTGGTTAATCATACGGACACCATTACCACGGTGCAGGTCATGACGACTCGCTTATATAAGCCAATGATGGTCTACTACAGTGATAGTGATTCAATAAATAGTGTACAGTACAGTGGTCGGGTGATCTTTCAGGATTACTTTTCAGTGTAGTAGATTTTTGAATTCACGTTCCATGTATCTTGTTCGAAGATTTTCTATCGGATGGAAACTAGGGACAAATTTGAATAAAAGTAGTAATAATGATAAAAGTGAAAAATAAGTGAAAATATGATAAGAGTGATAAAATTGTATAATTGTAAATATGATAAAAGGGACAAATGTTAATAAAATGATAAAAGTAAAAATATGAAAAAAATGATAAATGTGAAACATATAATAAAAATGATAAATGTGAAAAATATGATAAGAAAATATGTAAGTGAAAAATATGAGAAAAATGATAAAAATGAAAAATATGATAAAATAAAATAAAATAAGTGAACATGTGAGAAAATTAATAAAAGTAAAAAATACAAGATAAATGATAAAAGTGATAATTCTGAAAAAAATATAAATTTTAAAAAAATAATATAAATAAATAAAATAAATAAATAAAACTAAATAAATAAATGAAAAACAAAAATATTAGTGATAGAAGTGTAAATAATATATAGTTAGTGACATAATTGTAAATAAATAAAAATTTAGGAACTAAAGTGAAAATTGTAGCTAATTAAATTAAGGATTGAAAAATAAAATAAAGAAGAAAAGAAAAGAATGATTAATGTAGGAAATAAAGTGAATATAAAAGTTATATGGGAAATATATGTGTGTATATGAGTTTGGAATCATGAAAATAATTAAAAATATATGAAAAATGAAATTTATATTATTTACACTTATGACATACGTAATCACAATTGCGAGTATTGTGAAATTCAGTTTCTGAAGCTAAAGATGTAACACATTTTGTATATACTGCCGTACACGGTTAAATAAGAAATGTTACTGAATATATGTTGGCATGAAAAGAATTTAATTAAAATAATATATTACATTAATAAAAATATTTTTTTATCCTCTTATTAGTCATATCCTTTACACATAATTTACAAAATATGTTTATATATCATAATTGTTTTTAAATATTTAAATGCATCAAACGAAATATGTAAAAATCATAATACAAAACCCACCATTGCAGGGTGATTGCCAATATTGCTCAGCTCCATCGGTAGGATCCACTGATTCCAGCGACGACTTCTATACATGTATTTGTCACCGCTTAACTTGCTAAAATTTATGCAAGAGAAAACAAACTCTCACGTTGAGTATAAAACTCAGTGGTACAAAAATTTATAATACATGTCTTTATGAATATGAATAATAATTGATAATTCATGTAAATTTTGGAAAATTATATTTTTCCATAAATCAAAACCACTAATAAATTTTATACTGGAATAAATATAAAATCATTTCTAGTAAATAGATATAATAATAACATTATCCGAAACCAAATCCAATATTGCACATAAAACTAACATGAAATCAAAGCATTAAAAACTACATCCATTTACTAAATAAAGCTCGTTCAACCCATATATTAAGATGTCATAGACTTATTCCTAAGAAAAGAAAGGGTACCGTTAATTGACGAAAATCTTAAGGTCCAAAATAACTATAAGACAGATTCAAGAATAATCACATGACTCCAAAAAATATTATATGATCCAAGATAACCGTATGACCAGTTTTGATCCAAGATAACCATATGATTGGTAAATAAATAATATGTATGATCCAAGATAACTACATGAGTTATACAATATCTCTTATGACCAATATAATCGCACGCCATATAGTTCCTACCCTATACACATGTCAACAATTCTTCAGCTCACTGTCTAGACTAATATATGAGTTTAAAATCATACATACAATGTTAAATCATTTATTTTACCAATATAATTTTTATAACAAACTATTTTGTTTTTTTTTTATTATCATGAAATGTATTTCCAACAAATTTCCAAAGATTTAACATTTTTATAAATGTTATATAAAACCATTTTCTAAATGGTAAATCCATTTCATATACGAGAATATTATTATTATTATTATTATTACATTTCACAAATACTATAATAATCAATTTCTCATAAAATATTTCATGCCAAAAAGCCTATAAAATCAATTTAAAATATTAATGGCCTAAATTATATGTTAATACACAAACCTTTGCTGTAGTTTATCGGAAGCTGCCTGCTCCTTTCCCTTATCCAATTCTGGTATTTGTTTTGACGGTGCACTTGAATAACCATTAATTTCTATTTGGTTACTACCAAAAACAATTACCAAATTTAAATATAAATTAAACTACCTATTTAATTTTTTCAACTCTCACGGTTTACTGACATTTTGTATCAGTATTTTTATTTTTTTCTATTACACATTGCTAACATTAAATTTCTAAATATCTCAAATATTCTAAATTAATTAAAATTTCTCCTCAATTTATATAATGTTTCTTGTTTTCCCCCTCCGTAGCTATTTTCTCCAATTTTTTTCCATTTTTGTTCATAATTTCCATTTATTCAATAAATGCTCTAAAACTTTTAAATCATTTTCTATAATCACTTTAATCCATATTCTTTCATTTTCAATTACCAACTTCACCAAAATTATATTTAATAATTTCCAACAAACTTTGCAATAAATATGCCAAAAATCCAAAAATTTACTAAAAAATCTATTAATTATTTATTCCACACCAAAAATTATTTTCTACTTCAAACTACTTCCATATAGCTCCTTTATCGTCATTTTAAGGCACAAATCATTCAAAATAATATCTAAATGGTCCTAATTATGAAAAATTTATAAAACTTCTACAAATATTCTTAAAATTTATTCTCATCCATTTTGCATCCTATCCATCATCCTCAAACCTCATTATACTCTTTTTTTTATTATTATTTTTATCTAATTTCTTCAATTTTCTCCACCAAACCCTAATTCTCCATATTTCTAATCCACAACAAAATTCACAAAAATCTCAAAATCAATCCAAGGAAATTACTTTATATTAGAGGAGTGCTATAAAGGCAATCACCTTTAGCACTTATTGTACAAATTTATTTGATTAATAAAAGGATGTTTTCATTAATTTGATGTTCATTTGATATATGAATTGATAAGTGATCTTAAATCAATTAATGAAGTCCTTGATACATAACATAGCATGAAGGAAATCATGATGAAATCATGATATTGAGATTCTTATCATGTGTAATTATGTTCGTATCAAAATTATACCTAGTCATAGGATTAATGAGATGAGACATTATTAATCCAGAGAGACTAGCATATGTTATACTCCTTGATTGGATCGAGTAGTAGATCTCATAATCTATAAACATGAGATGTTTAGAGTTAACATATGGATGCTTGCTAAGTGTAGCTAAGTACATTGGATGACCAACTATAAGACAATCATATGGATAATCTATTCAAATGTCAATGATAGTCTCATCATAGCAATGGTCAAGTATCCTTAGACTTGAGGTACTCAAGGATATCTTGAATATTGATTCTGTATTTTGACACTATTCCCTGTTGCCTCAGAGAGGTAGCTCATAGGGTGGTGATTGGATACAACTTGAGGTATTCGAAGGTAAATGGATAACCAACAAAGGATTCACCACTCTTGATAGAAGGAGTGTATACCCATAGCCTCTTGTCATGGTCATTACTCAGGAATCTCTGGCCGGAGTGGAAATGTCATAAAGATAGTCTTCAATGACATATATAATAGAGTAATGAGCCTCAATGACAAGAACTAACATTACTTGGACTAAAAATGACGTAATCAGTCTAGTGGAATTTGACACATGTCCATACTCTGAACCAAGTGGGGTATAAAATGGTGAAAGGAATAATTGCACAGAAATTATCTATGTAAAGGTTCGTAGTCAAACCACTGACTTCCCGGTCAATTAGGGGTCATGATGTGTTGCTAGATACCGCTCATGACCTGCTTAAATTAATTGTTAATTTAAGTGGCCAACATAACCGGGAACCTAATGGGTCACACGCATTGAAGATATGGATAATGAGTAAAATAGTCTTAGATACGATCCAAAATATGAGAGAATTATTTTAGGATGGATCGCGATGAGATCGCACGGAAAAGTTGTTCGGGAGTGTCATGGGCTATACTGGTCCGCACGGGCTAGGCAGGCTGTTGGCCCGCCTTGCGGGCCAGCTGGGCTACCCAGCAGCAGTCCCAGTGCGCCTGCAGCTTCCCATCCGTTGGGCAATGACTATTTTTGGCCTTAATTAGGCCAATTATGGCCAATTACTATTCATTGTTTCCATTTTCTCCATTTTTGAATTTGATTCAAATAGAAAAGACATCAAATGGCAGAAAATAGACATGAAAATATTTTTTGCACAAAAAATATTTTCAAGACACAAAAAAATTCTCTCAAGAACACTTTCAAAGCTAACACTTTGAATTTGTTCAAACTATTTCTCTTGATAGTTTCTTCTTCATTCTTCGCGTGGATTATCATTAGAGACATCCAAGTGTGGATTGTTGTGGTTTGCTACAACCCAACAAGTGAAGATTTGAAGAACAAATAAGAAATTACAAGGTATAATTTTTAACATTTACATTTATATAAATTAGTTTTAATGGTACAAGTATGATATTTTGTTTTGGGTTTTAAAAAATTTTATTGTTCGCTGCGTTTATGAATATAATTCATTCTTCAAAATCCTACACTTTAAACAAGTTAAATCCATGGAAATATGAAAGAAAAATGATGAAAATCTCACCCTAATTTTTATTGGAATTTTGGCTAATGAAAATTTTCCACCAAAATTATTTTTCTTTGCCTCCCAAATTAATTATCCTTGCCCCTAAGGCTTGAATAATTAAAATATTGTGAAAGAAAATGAAGAAACAAAGGAGAAATGAAGGAGCTTTGGTGGTCAGCCAAAATGAGGAAGAAAGATAATTTCTTTTTGTATGAGAATGTTGAATAATTGGCCATGTTGACTTTTATAGCCAAATTAATGATATTGACCTTAATAATTGCCCCTATTGATAAATTAAAATTATTCGAAAAGATATTTTAAGTTTTATCCAATTTAATTCAAAATAAACTTTGACTTTGAACTTTTTCTACTAAACTTTTTAACTTTTCAAATTAGTACTAGAATAAATTTATTTTCTTAAATTTCATATTCCAAATGAAATTATCTCCTCAAATTGAATATATCAATATTCTTAGAATAATTTGCTTTTCAAAATGATATTTCTGATTTTGCAAAATGACCTCTAGTGCGAAAATCGCATTTATGGGATGTAGTCACTTTTATTAACTCGGTCCGTGTAAAAATTCTTCCATTGTCCAATTTCTAATTTTTCAGTTTTAAAAATCTTTGAATTTAATTGCGATCACATTGGCACTATTACAATTGTGAACACATATCTCTAACTCTTGATCAGAAAATTAAGCTGTAAACCCGCATTAAGGATCGTATTTCCATAATTCGAGCCCTTAACTTTAATATCTCACCTTATAACTCCATTTATGGCCTTAAAATAATATTTTCTACATTTTGACATGCTTAAATCAAATTTTTACTGTTGAGCAAAAATCTCGTATTTCAAGCCTTGTCTATTGCCTCGATTTGCATGTTAAGTACGAAATCACAACGATTCATCAATTCAATTAAAATTTCATATTAGACATTTTATTGTCATATGAAAATTAGTTTTCTCATACTTATTTGTCCGTATTTAGACTCTAATCGATATGCCTCTGTATTGAAGTACATATAACTATACTACGCATTTACGGTCATGATCTAGATTACAGACATAGCAATTCTCTTCGCCTTAAAAGATTTTTTCCTCGAAATTATACATAGTAAGTTGTTGCTGAATAATTGAGGATATTGACTTTTCATGATCTCCTTGCTTTCCCACGTCGCCTCTTCAGCTGAATATCTATGCCATAGGATTTTCACTAGAGGTATTTGCTTATTTCGGAGTTTCTTCACTTCCTTTTGCAAGATAGCTATAGGTTCTTCTTCTAAGTCAAATCTGGTTGTACCTCTATGTCTTCCATTTGGATAACATGGGATGGATTCGATCGGTACCTTCTAAGCATAGACACATGGAACACGTTATGAATCTTCTATAGCTTAGGAGGCAAAGCCAATCTATAAGCTACTGGTCCCACTCGCTTTATCCCTCATATGGACCATTAATTTTGGGACTCAACTTGTCTTTTCTTCTAAAACGAAACACTTTCTTCTAGGAAGACACTTTCAAAAATACCTTATCACCATCCTCATACTCGATTTCCTACGTCTCAAATCCGCATAAGACTTCTATATATCCCTGGCTATCTTGAGCCTTTCCTTAATCACTATAATCTTTTCCTCTGTCTACTAAACCAAATCAGGTCCTAATATCTTTCATTTGCTAAGCTCGATCCAACAAACCAAAGATCTACATTTCCTACCACATAATGCTTCATATAGAGTCATGCTAATACTTGTCTGATAACTATTATTATACATGAACTCCATCATAGACAAATACCTATCTCAACTTTCTGCAAACTCGATCACATAGCTTCAAAGCATATCATCTTGCAACTGAATTACCTGCTCCAATTGTCCATCTGTATAAGAATGAGAAGTCATGCTGAAGTGGAGTTGGGTACCCAAGGATCCTTGTAGACTTTTCCAAAACTATGAGATGAATCAGGGATCTCTATCTGAAATGATAGACAATTGCACTCCATGCAGCTGGACTATCTCCTGAACATATAATTATGCAAACCGATATAAGGAATAGTCCATCCTGACTGGTAAAAAGTGTGCATACTTGGTCAATCTATCCACAATAACCCATACCGTGTCATGTATTTTTTGAGTCAATGGTAACCCCAACACAAAGTCTATAGTGACTTTTTCCCATTTCCACTCTGGTATGGAGATAGGTTGTAGTAATCCTCATAGTAACTGGTGTTTTGTTTTCACTTGCTAACATGTCAAACATCTAGTAGTAAACTCTGTCATATCTTTCTTCATACCCATCCACCAATAGTAAGTCTTCAAATCATCTTATATCTTATTGCTGTCGAGATGCATAGTATAAGTTGTCCCATATGCTTCTTTAAGAATTTATGGCTTCAACTCATATATATTAGGCACACATAATCTGCCTTTGAGGTGAATACTACCATCTACCTCCACTGAGTACTCAAGTCTCTTCCTCTTGGATATAACTTTACCAATTGTTACAAGCCTAGGATCTTGTTTATGAGCATCTTTAAATCTTTATAGCAATGTAGGTTGGATCTGGAGCTCCATAATTCAATGGTAAGTCTTCTTATAATACATTATCATATGAACTTAAGTAGCTAATCTTATTTAGTATTCAAATTTACTTACTAGAGTCTTTCAACTCAAAGCATCGACCACTATATTTGCTTTTCCAGAGTGGTAGTCAATGATACAATCATAATCTTTAATTAACTCCAACCATCATTTTTTTCTAAGATTCAGCTTCTTCTGTGAGGGTAGGTACTTTAAACTTTTATGATTTATATATATATAACACTTCTCTCCATACAGATAATGTTGCCAAATCTTTAGAGCGAATAAAATTGGTGCTAATTCCATATCACACATTGGAAAATTCCATTAATGTGGCTTCAGTTGTCTGGAGGCATAAACAACTACTTTGTCCTCTTGCATTAGTACACAACCTAAACCATTTAAAGAAGCGTCACTATATACCATAAATTTCTTCCCGGGAGTGGGTTGCATCATAACTGATGCCTCTATCAATATTGCCTTTAACCGATCAAAACTAGCTTGACACCTATCTGTTCACTCAAACTTCACATCTTTACGAAGTAACCGAGTCATAGGAGCAGTTATCGATAAAAAACCCTTTACAAAGCGTTAATAATAACCTGCTAACCTAAGAAAACTCCTTACCTTAGTCACATTTCGAGGCGACTTCTAGTTAAGAATAGCTTCTGTCTTATTAGGGTCAATTATGATCCCTTCAACTAACATAACATGACCCAAAAAACTAATTTCTTTAAGCTAGAATTCACACTTCAATAGCTTGGCATACAATTGCTTCTTCCTCAATGACTAAAGTACAATCATCAAAAGTCGATCATGCTTTTCTCGATCTCTAGAGTATACCAAAATTTTATCAATAAAGACTACAACAAATTGATCCAGATAAGGTCTAAAGATACAATTCATCAAATCCATGAATGTTGCAGGTACATTCTCAGTCCGAAAGGCATGATTAAGAATTCGTAGTGGAAGTACCAAGTCCTAAAAGTTTTCTTAGGTACATCACTTTCATTAATCTTCAACTAATGATACCTAGATCTCAAATCTATCTTGAAGAATATTCCTACACCTTATAAGTGATCGAATAAATCATCAATTCATGGAAATGGGTATCTATTCTTCACCGTCACCTAATTCAGCTGTCTGTAGTATATATACAGCCATAGTGTGCCATCCTTCTTCTTTACAAATAACATTGTTGCATCCCAAGGTGACACACATGGTCTAATAAACCTCTTATCCAGTAATTTTTGTAGCTGGACTTTCAATTCCTTTAGTTCTGTTGGTGCCATTCTATATGGTGTGATGGATATAGGTGCAGTACCAGGCAACAACTCAATAGCAAATTCCACCTCCCTATCTGGCGACAATCTGGGCAAACTTTAGGAAAAATATCTAGAAACTCACACATAGTTGGGATATCCTAAAGGCTTAGACTCTTCTTTTTGGTATCCACCACATATGCCAAAATAAGCTTAATGTCCCTTTCAAATCAACCGTCAGGCTTTCATGATAGAGATTACATAGCTGGTAACCTCATCTTGACATCTTGTACCAACCTATCCTCACATCCAGGCTTTCTAAGAATAACTTTTCTAGATGCACAATTGACTATCGCACCATAAAAAGCTAACCAATCCATACCCAAAATAACATCATACTTATGGAATGGAAGCTCTATCTCAAATCAACCAGATACAACTCACCCTAACTTAGCAAGGGTAACTGTCGATGCACTCTATTCACCTTAACACTATAGCTTAAAAGGTTTGTTGCCCAGATATTAGACCAAGAAGGGGGGTTGAATTGGAGTTTCAAAAATTAAACTTTAAAGTGCGGAAATAAAATTGTTAATTTTAGAAAGGATAGAGAAAATCAGACACAAAGATTTATAGAAGTTCGGGTATTAACAAACCCTACTCCTCTCCCCAATCGCAATTGGGAGTTTCACTAACACACTAAGTGTTACAATGGAGTTTTACAAGCTCACTCCCAACTATGGTGTTTCTCACAATGGCTCACACCTAACCCAGAAATCCCTTGTGTTTTAATGGCTCACACAATAACCAATTCCTTTGTGTTTTACAGGCTCACACAAACAACCTACACTTTGTGTTTTGCAGGCTCACACAAACAACCTATACTTTGTGTTTTACAGGCTCACACAAACAACCTTTTAATTTGTGTTTTGGAGGTTCACACAACTAACCCTTACAAGTGTTCTTCTCTTAACCCAGAACTACCCAATGCTTACTTGAGTAAAGATTACAGAGAGAACCACTTATAAATCTTTATTGCTCAAATATGAGGAGCAATAAGATTTTTACAGAGAATAGATTTGTTCTCAAAGTATAAAAGTACAAGATAGCTTGTGATTTGAAATATATGCTAATATTTTGTTTTTCTTATCATTCTCTTGTTTCTTAATGCATAAATGACTTCCATTTATACTCCTATGGATAAATATAGCCATTGGGGTGCATTAAATAAGAAACTAGCCGTTGTACCAACCAAAAAATCGCCTGACATTTTTCTCTTTCATTGGTCACGGGCGTGAATATGCTTGTCACAGGGGTGACAGTTTTTCCCAAGCCGTGACTGAAGTGGTGACCTTGGTCGTGAAGCTCTCTGGTATGTTTTGACATATAGAGTCACGGATGTGACATTAATCAGTCACGGGCGTGACATTCTTCCCAGTCGTGAGACAAGTGGTGACTTTGGTCGTGAAGCTCTCTGGATAAAATTGAATGAAGCCTTCACGGGGGTGACAATCTTCCCAGCCGTGACCTAAGTGGTGACTCTGGTCGTGAAGCTCTCTGGATGAAATTACATGACTCTTCACGGGGGTGACACCTTCAGTCACGGGGGTGACTGAAATGCTTACTTCACGGTTTGTTTTTCCTTCATGGCCGTGAACTTCAAATGTTGGTTTTGGTAACGGATAGCTTCCTTCATGGGAGTGACTCCTAGAGTCACGGCAGTGAACATGCTACTTCTTGCTTTTTGTTTCTCAAGGATTATTCTTCCAATTCTCCATTCTTGCTATTTTAATTCATGTCCTATATAATATACTTACAAGAACAAGTATGTTAAATACCATATTGCTATGTTATTTATTATCATCAAAATGACGGAAATACCCCTCAAGGTTAACAATCTCCCCCTTTTTGATGGTGACAAATAATCTAGCAATATGTGATTTTGAGAAGTCTCCCCCTCAAAATATACTTAGGATAAAAATTATAATGTGCAAGAATAGTAAATAAAGATGTAGCATTAAACTAGGTTTTAAGTATATGCAAGTTATATGAGAAATATATTCAATGCATACCATAATTCCTTTTCAAGACATAAAGTATATGTAAGGTATATTTAAGGTATATCATGGCATGTTTTTATTTGTAACTTGCTTTTGAGGTGTATGCAAAGTATACTTAGGGTATATTTAAAGTATATAAAAGCTCAGTTTTTCAATTATCTACTTTGCATCTGAAAAGTTGAATCAAGATTTTTAAATCAATTCAAAGTCTATTCACTTTTTGATTCATAATCCTTATATTGCTAGTTCGATACTACTTTCCCTTATCATATATTACCTATCATATATTGCTAGTTTTCTCCCCCTTTTGTCATCAATCAAAAAAAATATGTAGATTGAAGTAAACAAAAGCAAATATATATTATAAAGGAAAGGATACAAACTTAGAAAGGAAATTTAAGATTTCCTACATAAGCAAACATAATAATAAAAAAATGATCAAACATAACAAATTTAGTCTACACTCTAGCTTATATCCTAGCCAGACATCCTATCACGAAGCCTAGCTACTTCAGCCTCAAGGCTATCTATCTGAGACTCCATGAAGTCCTTGAGGTTCTCTAACCTCTCATCCATGGAAGTCTGCAGCTGCTCGAAATGTGGTGCCAAGAGGTCGACCACCTGCTGCACTAAAGATGGTGTGGAGGCTGAGGACTGTCCAATGTCGTGCTCGATGGCTGGAGTTGCTTCCTCAATCCTAGCCTTTTTTTTTCTGCTGGACTCCCTGGAGGCCTGCTTTAAAATCCTTCGTGTCATGATCTTCCCAGATAATCTCTCCAGCAGTATCAGTGAAGCGATAGAAGATATCGTTCTGGAAAACGATTCTCACAGCTGCTCCCATCTTGATGAATGACTCGATATCCAGTCTATCTCGTGGATGTGCAGGAATGATGTTGAAGTGATGGTTATCCAGCTTCAAGTAATTCAGCTTCACTGCCATATGAGTGACATATGCCCCAATCAAGATATCTCCTGTGGGCTTGGTGGCGATGGAGAGAAGATGGTTTGCAAACCATCTGGAAAGTGCCATTATGACTCCCCAGCGAGCCATCTCGAATAGGAAGAGTTCTGACTTCCCAATAGTTCCATTACTTTCTCCCCGAGCAAAAATGCTATAGGTTAGAAACCTATGCAAATACCTGTGTATTGGGGCCACGAGATGAGTGCTCTTCGTCTTCTTTACGTCCCAGCTACAATGATATCCAAAATGAGTCCAGGCTGCAGGGGTAGAGAATTCTACCTCAGTCTCATTTAGAACGCCATCAGATGGTAGGTTGAACAATTCTCCAAATGCGATGGCGCTGAGGGTGTTTGCATTGTTGCAGAGTTGGAATTTCACCACTCCAGTTGGTGAAACCTGCAAGGTGCTGAGAAATTCCAGCGTTGGCTCCCGTAGGGTTGGCAGATGAATTTCAACAAATTCTTTTAGATGATAGGCTTGAAGTTGCTCTGTCATAGCCATCTCGAGTCCAAGATTATGGACTGTCTGCCATTCGAAGGACCTTGATGATAAAATAGGTCTCTTCTTCAAAGTTGCATACCGAGGATGACAACTTTCTGGAATGATGTTCATGAGGTAATCTGAATACCTCTTCGGTGCATGGGACTTCTTTCTTTTCCCTTTTGACGAAGCAGACTCCATATTTGAAGAATTTTAGTTGTTGATGGAGTTGAAGAAGATTTTTGACAGAAAAATATGATGAAAGACCCTAGAAATGTCTGTTTTCTGCTGAAGATTCAAACTTTTGATGGTATTTATAGTGAAATATCAAGGCTTTGGGGTCGGAATCTTCAATGTCTCAATGAATGAGAGTAAATGAGAGCGGTTTTGGGAGATGGAGAGTTGAAATGAAGATTGTAACCGGCTATTTTCTTATATATTCGATACATTCACGGGCGTGACTTAGGGTTTCACGGGCGTGAATAGTCATGTTCACGGTTTGCTGAAGCAGTGTTCCACCCGTGAATGAAAGCGTGAATACGTTCACGGGCATGATTGATGAACATCACGGGTGTGAATGATCATAGGTCACGGGGGTGAATATAATGTCACGGGCATGAACTGTTGAATTTCACTACTTAGACCCGTGAAGCAAGCCGTGACACAAGGCGTGAAAACTTCTGTGAGTTTTGGGTGTAATTATTCACGGGCGTGAAACTTTGTCACGGGCGTGAGACATCTTATCCACGGGCATGACTCAAGCCGTGAAACTATGTTTCACTACTTGAAGCCGTGAATCATGCCGTGACCCAAAGCGTGAAAGCTTCTGAGAGTTTTTGAGGCGTAATTTTTCACGGGAGTGAAAAAGCGTCACGGGCGTGAATGTTCTTATCCATGGGCGTGACTCAAGCCGTGAAACTATGTTTCACTGTTTGAAGCCGTGAATCATGTCGTGAACTGAAGTCGTGAACGACACTGCCTCTTTGGGCCACTTAAGTCACGGGCGTGAGTATAAGTCACGGGCGTGACTCCCCTATAATTTTCATCAGATTGAAATTAAGTTCTGCAACAAGACTAAATCATTTCAATAAAGATTTTACTTCATAAAGCATGAATTCTCATAAAAAAATTTTATCTTATAACTTGTGATAAGTTTTAAGATCAACAATTAAAATTTCATATTCTTGTAATCACAAGGTTAATCCATCAATTATACCTAATTCTCTTCTAATGAAATTAAATCTTTCCTCATTTAGAGACTTAGTGAAAATATCTACTAATTGCTTTTTTTGTGCATACAAATTCTAATTCAACATCTCCATATTGAACATGATCTCTAATAAAGTGATGTCTAATGTCAATATGTTTACTTCTAGAGTGTTGAATAGGATTCTTTGAAAGATTTATATCACTGGTGTTGTCACATTTTATAGGTATATGGTTCATCTCATGACCATAGTCCTTAAGTTGTTGTTTCATCCAAAGAATTTGTGTACAACAACATCCAACTGCTACATATTCAGCTTCAGCAGTTGAGAAAGCAACTGAAACTTGTTTCTTGCTAAACCAAGAAACCAAACATTCTCCAATGAAGTGACAAGTACCTGAAGTACTTTTTCTATCTAAAAGACTACCAGCATAATCTGCATCTGAATATCCTATAATATAAAAAGATGAATTCTTAGGATACCATAAACCTAGATGCAATGTTCCATGTAAATATCTTAAAATCCTTTTACAACATTTAGATGAGATTCTTTAGGACATGATTGAAATCGCGCACATAAGCAAACACTATACATAATATTGGGTTTAGAAGCAGTGAGATATAAAAGTGATCCGATCATACCTTTATAAAGCTTTTCATTAATGCTCTTACCCTTTTCATCTTTGTCCAATTTTGTTGATGTGCTTATAGGAGTCTTGGCATTTTTGCATCCTTCCATACCAAATTTTTTGATTAAGTCTTTGGCATATTTGGATTGGTTGATGAATATGCCCTCATTGCTTTGTTTGATTTGTAGACCAAGGAAATACTTAAGTTCTCCCATCATGCTCATTTCAAATTCCCTAGTCATGCACTTAGCAAATTCTTGACAAAGCAGCTCATTAGTAGAACCAAATATTATATCATCAACATAAATTTGAACAATTAGTATATCATGCTTATGCTTTTTGATGAACAGTGTAGTGTCAACATTTCCCTTTGTGAAGCTATTTTCTAGTAAAAAAGAACTTAGTCTCTCATACCAAGCTCATGGAGTTTGTTTTAAACCATACAAAGCTTTTGCAAGTTTAAAAACATGATTTGGAAAATCATAGCTTTCAAAACCTGGTGGTTGTTCTACATACACTTCTTCATCTATATAGCCATTTAGAAATACTTTTCACATCCATTTGAAAAAGTTTGAAATTCATGTGACATGCATATGCTAAGAGTATTCTTATAGCTTCTAATCTAGCTACAGGTGCATATGTTTCATCATAGTCTATACCTTCTTCCTGATTATATCCTTTTGCAACTAGTCTTGCTTTATTCCTAGTTATTAACCCTTGTTCATCTAGCTTATTTCTAAATACCCATTTGCTGCCTATGATTGGATGATTTTTGGGTCTTGGTACTAGGTTCCATACCTTATTTCTCTCAAATTGGTTGAGTTCCTCTTGCATGGCAATTACCCAACTTTCATCATTAAGAGCCTCATCAATGTTTTTAGGCTCAATTTGTGAAATAAAAGCAATGTCAGTGACTAAATGCTTGAAATGAGATCTAGTACTTACTCCCCTTGATAGATCACCAATTATTTGCTCTTTTGGATGATTTCTGTTCATTCTCCATTCTTTTGGAAGTTCTTGCTCCATTTGTTCTTGATTTTGAGGTAGTAGATTTTCTTGATCATTTTCTTCTTTTCCATTTTCAATGACAAGTTTTTCCATATTATCTACAACATCATTAAGAGCACTACCTTTCACAAGATCAAGTCTACTTGATTCATTAAAAACAACATGCATGGATTCTTCCACTGTTAATGATCTTTTATTAAATACTCTATATGCTTTGCTGGTTGTAGAGTATCCTAAAAAGATACCATCATCAGACTTAGAGGCAAATTTTCCAAGATTGTCCTTGGTGTTCAATATAAAACACTTGCATCCAAATACTCTAAAGTATGATACCAAGGGCTTTCTTCCATTCCATAACTCAAATGAGGTTTTGTTTAAAAGAGGCCTTTTGAAAACTTGATTTGAAATATAACATGCAGTGTTTGTGGCTTCTGCCCAAAAATAAGTTGGTAATTCAAATTCATTAAGCATTGTTCTTGCCATTTCAATTAATGTTCAATTTTTCCTTTCAACTACTCCATTTTGTTGAGGTGTTCTAGGAGATGAGAAATTATGTGAAATGCCATGTTCAAGACAAAAACTTTCAAAGTTTTCATTTTCAAATTCTTTTCCATGATCACTTCTTATTTTTGAAATGCAGTACCCTTTTTCATTTTGAACTCTTTTAGCAAAGTTTTTGAAATTTTCAAAGGCATCACTCTTTTGAGCTAAGAAAATTACCCAAGTAAATCTAGAGTAATCATCTATGATGACAAATGCATAATGTTTTCCTCCTAAGCTAGCAATCCTAGTAGGTCCAAAAAAGTCTAAATGTAGGAGTTGAAGGGGTTTTGAAGTACTTACTATGTTTTTGGCTTTGAAAGATGACTTGTATTGCTTTCCTCTTTGACAAGGATCACATGTCTTGCCTTTTTCATATTTAACTCTTGGTAATCCTTTTACTAGCCCTCCTGTGCTGAGACTTTGTATTAAGTCCATGTTAGCATGACCAAGTCTTCTATGCCACAACCAAGATTCATCACTAGTAGTCACAAGACACTTAGAGGAATGGTTAGATAGTTCATGTAAGTTTATTATGTACGTATTGATATCTCTATTTCCTTTAAATATTTCTTGACCATCAATAGAGATTACAAGACATTCATTTGAAGTGAAAATTACTTTGTTTCCTTTATCACATAATTGACTTACACTTAACAAGTTATGTTTCAAGCCATCAACAAGTAAAACATCCTTAATAAAAGTAGTACCATTAACACCAATAGAACCAATGACAATTACCTTACCCTTTGCATTGTTTCCAAAGGTAAATTTACCTCCATCAATACTTTTGATTTTATTGAAGAGTTCTTTGTCTCCTGTCATATGCCTTGAGCATCCACTTCTACTAGCCATGCATTTTTGTTTATTGTGGACTTGAGGCATACCTACAAAATTACAAATCAAGTATGATATTTAGGTACCCAAATGAGTTTGGGTCCTTAGGGGTTAGCACATGAAGGTTCCCAATGAGCCTTCCTTATCCAACAATTTTTATTTATATGACTCATTTTCATACAGTAATTACATTATTTAGGTGTAAACTTGCTTTTTGGTCTTACAATGTATTTGAATGCCATAATTTGATTAGACTGATTTTGAGAACAATGGCATGCACAATCATGATTAATTTACATTTTTCTAGATACATTCTTCCTATATATAAAGGCATGATTCTTTTTCGGTATAGAGGTTTTAACATTCTTATTTCTTGGTGCAGTTCTAACAGGTGTGGAGATGTTATGTTCTTTAGACTTAACAAATACTGTTTTGTTAAAAGATGATGATGTGTCCTTAAACCCTAGACCATGTCTAACTAAAGGTGGTCTTTGAGACACAATGAGAGTATCTAAGCTCTCTTTACCCTTGTGAAATTTAGAAATGGAATTTCTAAGTTCTTCAACTTCATTTTTCAAAGTATTATTTTCTTTTAACAGTGAAGCTATTGAGGGTCTTGATGAGTATTCATCTAAAGACTTTTGAAGAGATTCATTTGATGATTTAAGCTTTATGTTCTCCTTTTCTAAGCCATCTATCTTATTTTTTAAATTGGAAATATTATTTCTATAGATACTAAATTTAGTTCTATATTTCTCTAATTCTATACTTAATTCTTCTATTAGGCTTTGCTCATCATCATCATCATCACTATCACTATTACTATCATTATCACTACTATCATTATTGAAAGAGTGTGAGTGTAGTGATCTTACTTTGTCCGAGACGTGATCCTCAATAGCCATGAAACATAGGTTGACCTCTTCACTTTCATTATCATCTTTTTCACTTGAAGAGCTTTCGTCATCCCATGTGGCTTTGTGACCTTTCTCCTCATTGTCTCTTTGGTATTTGCTCTTATGCTTCTTGAGCCTTGGACATTCTGGTTTGATATGTCCTTTCTTTCCACATTCATAGCATTTTACCTCTTTCTTACTTCTGTGTGTATCATTTGAAGTTTGTTTGAGGTTTCTTTGCCTGAATTTTCTGGAATTGCTCATTTTCTTCTCAATGATTCTTTTTAATCTCCTTGAAAGCATAGCGATGTCCTCATTTCCATCATCACTCATCTCTTCATCATCTTCACTTTCTTCTTGAGATTTTGATGTAGAGGCTTTGAGTGCTAAGGGTTTTCTTTTCTCTGGCTCTGCTTCAAGCTCTCTATCTCTCTTTACTGCCATCTCATGTGTGAGAAGCTTGCCAATCAGCACATCAGTGTTCATGATACTCATATCTTCATTTGCTTCTTCTATGCCAGCAACTCTTGAACCATAGTCTTTAAGAGGAAGACTTCTCAGGATTTTATTGTTTACATCTTCCAAACTCAGATGCTTCCCAAGTTTCCTCATTCCATTTATAATGGATAGAAGACGGTTGGTCATGTCAGTGATTGACTCATTTGATTTCATCTTGAAGAGCTCATATTCTGAGGTTAGAAGTTGAATCTTCTTGGATTTGACTTGCTTAGTTCCCTCATGATAGTTCTCTAATGTCTTCCACATACTATAGGCTGTTGAGCAGTGCTGTATTCTCCCACATTCTTCAATAGATAATGAGCTTGATAGAATTTCCATTGCCTTCTTGTTTTTGAAATTTGCTCTTCTTTGGGGCTCTGTCCAATCATCTCTTGATAGGATTTCCTCTTCACCATCAGCTCCTCTTCTGGTTGGTGGTGTCCATTCTTTTAGTACACTATCCCAGACTTCAATTCCTTCACTATCCAAGTATGTCTCCATCCTAAACTTCCAATGGGCATAATTTGCTCCATCAAAGTAAGGTTTGAGACTCTGGAATCCTTCACTGGCCATATCTTACTCTTTACTAGCGCTTTTTAGGCTTAGATGCTAGACAAAGCTCTGATACCAAGGTTCATCACCATTATATCAAAATCTAAAATCTTAGTCTCTAAGTTCTCCCCAACCAGTGATATAGTGCATATGTATGAATATGTTGATCCTGGATTTATTAAAGCATAAATATATGAGCTAAGTACAAAAAATATACCAACAATGATGTTTGGAGCATCCTGTTCCTACCTAGCTCTCATGGAATATGCCCTAGCTAGTGCCATAATGCTTTCCTCTGGCTTATTGATGGTCTCTGACCTAGCCTGCATAGATCCTATCTTGACTCCACTCATCTTGCTTCTACCTTTTCCCCTGGTAGGTATAGATCCTCAAGTCAATGTGAGTCTCACTCCAACAGACTTTGTGCTCTGACTCCAAAATGGGCAATCCCTCCTCAAATGACCTGTCGCTCCACACTGGTAACAAGTTTTAATTGACATCCAACACTCTCTAACATGGTGCTTGCCACACTACTAGCACAAGGGGTATGTGATAGATCTTCCTCCTTCTGGAATTGGAGCATTAGCAGATGAAGGTACTATACCTATGAACTAGCCCTGCCTACTAACTGCACTTTGTCCTTAGGTTCCGATTTGAAATTTACCTCTAAAGGATTTGGTCCTCTTACTCATACAAAACTCTACACCTGACAGATGAAAAAGCCTCTTGATACGACTCTAAGCTGCTATCTTAATCTCTTCAGCCTCAACTTCTTCTACACTCTCTGCAGCTCTCACCAACCTAGAGAAATCCTCAATCTGAATGCAGTTACTCTACCTCTAATAGATGTCTTTAAACCCCTCTCAAATCGTCGACACTTATCAATCTCATCCTTAATTATTCCTTTGGTGTATTTACTCAGTTGACTGTACTCTTTTTCATACTCATTTACTGTCAAATTATTCTATCTTAGATCTAATAATTCATGTTTCTTCTTATTTTCATACTTATGGGAATATACTTCTCTCTAAATCGCTTTAAGAAAAAATCCCAAGTGGGAGGAATTATAGTTTGGGGCCTTTTCTTCAGTGGGAGAAATTATAGTTTGGGGCCTTTTCTTCACTGTTTCCACCAATCATAAGCCCCTTCTTATAATAGAGATACCATATATATGTACTTCTGCTCCAGTGTACAATCTATATCTTCAAAAACACGATCGGTCCTCTCGAGCCAATACTCTGCTATCACTACATCATCCTCTTTGTGACCATAAAAGTCAGTGGCTCCTAATTTACAGAGCTTATCAAACTTCAGCTCTTTAAATAGCAGGTTTGGCTGATTTTTTTAGAATCTTAGCCATGTCCGTAGGCAATCTTTCTCTCTCTCATCCCGCAGATGAAATTGTCCTGTCTTGCCTACTAGAAGATGTACTATCCTTGGCTGCTCACAGTCATGGGGGATGATATGAAGAATCCGTATTGAAAATCCCATGGGATTTGGGAGTCTCGTCTCTCAATCGTCTCACTGTCAACCTGTAGCACCTTCTCACCCGAACAACACGTGCCCGGATAAGGGAGCGTTAATGTCCTATCTTTCTCATACTTCATATATATATATTTACACATTTTTTTTACTCATGCATATATATATGAATATAAATAAAAATCAGAGTACAATTTATTTACATAATATAGAAATTTTTAACATCAGAGTAATTCTTAACAAACATTAAAAGTAAGTTTTACAAACTCAAACATTTCTTTAATATAAAAGTCAAATACAAAAGTTTCAAAACTTGTAGCCCACTTTCTCAAGAATTCGGCTGCTTTGCTTGAATGGGATCACTGCTTGCTTTATCTAGCGTCTTCAGCTACCTTTCTATATCTGCGTGGAAACTAAACTCCACGCTAAGCTCTAAGCTTAGTGGTGCATATAAAGAAGGCAATATACTATATCATGAAACAAGCATTAACAATCATCATTTCGTGCATTAAAATGTTTGCATGCATGACTATCAACACATTCCTATTTCATAAAAGTATAAATGTCATGCTCATATAGACATTGTTATTTTCATTTATCTTTAATAGCAATTTATTCTGCAAATCTCTTTATCATTACATTGCCATCTCATATCATCATCATTTTCTTATTCTTTCCTTTTCTTATTTTTCTGACATATCTTCATTATCTTGCCCACATCACTCTAAATTTTTGGACTGACTGGATACGGGTTATGGATCAGGAGCGCTCACACAAGCTTATGCCACCCTGTCCACTATCTGGCTCATAAGAGCTTCTCAAATCAATGGTGCTCACACAAGCTTATGCCACATTGATTGAGTATAATTTCATCATAGATGAATAACCGGATCAAGGCCGCTCACACAAGCTTATGACACCTTGTCCTCATTTATATGTGCTCATCGGAGCTTTCTCAAGTCAGTAGCGCTCACACAAGCTTTAGCCACATTGGCTGAGGTATAGTACGGTACCGTTCGCCCCCTTAATGACATGTCATCTATCCTGATTCTAGTCCGCAAGTAGAGTAATGGGCTTCTTTATATTTTCACATCAATCATTATTCTCAAATTTCAACACATCCATTTTTCCATATTTATCAACATCTCAATTTTCTTGTTTTATAAGCATATAGTCATACTCATACATCTTTTCATTCATTTACTAGATTCATCAATATTCTCATGTTTATCATCTTCATCAGATTTCATATATCATCCACGGCAATTCATTTTTCTACATCAATTCATTTTTCCATATCACAACATATCACATTCTCACATCAATATATATACATATATCTATTTTCATATCATTCTTATTTCACTGGATAGACAATAACTTTCATTTACTTAGCTGAATTCCTCGTTTAATAACCACATTCATAATTTCAAATACAGAGCATTCACGGCCGTGATTACTACTTTCACACCCGTGAATTAGTTCACGCTCGTAATCCCAAGCCGTGAACGCTACTGGAATGAATCGCCCAAAAGCATTCACAGTCGTGATTACTCATTCACGCCCGTGAATAAGTTCACTACCGTGATTCCAACCCGTGAACGCTTCTGGAATGAATAGTACCAGTTCCACCCAGAAATTCACAACCGTGACGCAATCAGTCACAACCGTGAACCCTCAAGTTCACGCCCGTGACTCAATAGTCACACCCGTGACATTCAGTAGGAATTCTGCATATTCACCTTTCATTCATTCTAACATCATTCAAAACATACCCAATTCTATTTCATGCATTTCTAAGGCTCTTTGCTCAACTCATTACTTTTCAATACATTTACATGCCTTGATCATACAAGATTCTCTAACATACATCCTTAATTCAATGTCACAATTATTTCATTCATATATGTCTAAACCTATAGTTTCATGCCATAATTATCATCATTCTTGAAATTGCATTTATCTCAAATCATATTCAGCATGCATTATTTCAAATAAAAATAGGCTATTGCCTTAAATTATGCACAAACCTTAATCTTTCTCCTTCACTCTTTTAGGTAGCTTTCTCTTTTCCTTTGCTCCTTAGAGCTTGTTCCTTGTCATTTGGAACTCCTACAACATCATAAATCATTTTCATCATCATCTAATTTCATTAAGACCCCAAACTCTTTTTTTCTCTCTCAAAACCCTAGTTTCTCTCTCATTCCATATAAGTCTTGGATGAGCTCAAAATTCGAACTTCCTTTAGAAAAGATGATGAAGAAGAAGAAATACTTCTTACCTTACACTTTTCTTCACTTGATCACCACTTTGGAGATTTTCTCTCTCTACCAAACTTGATTTTTCTTCCTCTTTCTTGTTCTTTCCAGCTTTCTTAAGAGTTATAGAACATGAAAATCACCTTGTCTTGCTCTTTCCCTTCTCTTCCCTTCCTTTCTCTCTCTAGAATCAAGGTGAACTATGGAGGAGAATTGTGGCTGGCGTGACTGGTAAAGAAAAGAGAGAAGGAGCAAAAAATGAAGAGAAGAAGAAGAAGAAAATAAAGCCTTAAATAGGGCACCCAAAAATCTTCATGTGGGACCCACCATTTGACCATTTTCTCCTAATTTTACACTTAATCAATATTAATCATCTTCCTTTAATATCATGGCCGGCCAACACTATCAAAATGTGCTCAAAATTAATATGTTGATTATCAATTAATCTCATTAATCCTCCAATTTTTTGGTAATTTGCAATTTGACCCCAAAACTTATCAAATTTTGCAAATTAGTCCTTTACCGTAAATCAACTTCTTTAAACTCTATAATCACTTATTCAGGCATTTATTATTTAGTTTAACATTTCTTAATCAATTATTGTAAAAATCCGAATTTAGACTCCGATCGGTCACACGCGTCAATTTCACAACACGTGCGACTCAGAACCTAAATTAGCGGATATTACATTCTCTCCCCCTTAAAATAATTTCGTCCTCGAAATTTACCTGTTCATTCGGGGTTGAACAACTGGGGATACTGCTTCTTCAGCACTTTTTCACTTTCCCACGTGGCTTCTTCAACTGTATGATTCCGCCACCAAACTTTAACTAGAGGAACTCTCTTGTTCCGGAGAACTTTCTCTTCATATGCTATTATAGCCACTGGTTCTTCCTCATAAGTCATGTCTGTCTGTACCTCTATTTCCTCAATCGGTATGATGTGGGTTGGGTCTGAACGATATCTTTTTAACATTGAAACGTGGAACACGTTATGAATTCGGTCTAGCTCCGGAGGAAGAGCTAATCGGTAAGCCACTGGTCCTATTCTTTCTAGAATTTCATAAGGACCAATAAATCTTGGGCTTAACATTCCCTTTTTACCGAACCTCAATACCTTTTTCCACGGTGAAACCTTAAGAAATACTTTATCACCTATAACATATTCTATATCTCGCCTTTTTAAATCAGCATAGGATTTCTGTCGATCTTGTGCTGCTTTTAGCCTTTCCTTGATCACTTTGATTTTCTCCTCAGTTTGTTGAATTATTTCTGGCCCAATCAACTTTTTCTCATTCAACTCGGTCCAACATATCGGTGTCCTACACTTTCTTCCATATAAAGCTTCATAAGGAGCCATGCCTATGCTCGTTTGATGACTGTTGTTATAGGCAAACTCCATAAGAGGTAATTGTCGATCCCAACTTCCTTCAAATTCAAGTACACAACATCTCATCATATCCTCTAGCAACTGTATAACTCGCTTTGATTGCCCATCCGTTTGCGGATGAAATGCCGTGCTAAAATTTAGTCGAGTTCCCAAAGTCTGCTGTAGACTCTTCCAGAACTGCGACGTAAATCTGGGATCTCTGTCAGAGATGATAGATACAGGCACTCCATGAAGTCTCACTATCTCATTCATATAATTCTCAGTCAGCTTGTTCAAAGTATAATCCATTCGGACTGGTAGGAAATGTGCTGACTTCGTCATTCGATCCACTATTACCCACACTGCATCATGTTTTTTCTGAGTTACCGGTAAACCAGACACAAAATCCATCGTGATCCTCTCCCACTTCCATTCTGGTATGGGAATCGGTTGTAGTAATCCTGTGGGTAATTGATGCTCAGCTTTCACTTGCTGACAGATTAGACATTTAGCAACGTATTCCGTGATATCCTTTTTCATCCCCGACCACCAATATTGTCCTTTTAAATCTTGGTACATCTTGTTCCCACCTGGGTGTATAGTATAGACCGTTTCATGAGCTTCGTTTAAAATCTCTGTTCTCAACTCTTTCATACTTGGCACACAAATCCGGTTTTTGAAATACACAGTACCATCTTCTGTTAATGAAAATTCTGATTTTTCTCCATTTTTCAAGGCTTCGACCATCTTTACTAACTTCTCATCTTGTTTTTGGACATCTTTAATTCTTTGCATCAATGTGGATTCCACTCGCATCTCAGCTAAAATCTTCCTGCTTAGTGCATCTGCAACCACGTTAGCCTTTCCTGGATGGTAGTCTATCACACAATCATAGTCTTTAATCAATTCCAACCATCTCTGTTGCCTCATATTCAACTCTTTATGTGAAGGAAGATACTTAAGACTCTTGTGGTATGTATAAATGTAGCATCTTTCTCCATACAAATAATGTCTCCATATCTTTAGAGCAAAAACTATCGCTGCAAGCTCTAAATCATGCGTCGGATAGTTAAGTTCATGAGGCTTAAGCTGTCTGGAGGCATATGCAATCACTTTTCCTTCTTGCATAAGAACACATCCTAGCCCATTGTGACTTGCATCACTGTACACAACATAATCTTTTCCTGGAGTAGGCTGAGTCAAAACTGGTGCTTTAGTCAACATTGCTTTTAATCGATCAAAGCTTGCTTGACATTTATCTGTCCATTCAAAACAGACTTCTTTTCGTAGTAGTCGTGTCAAATGATTCACTATAGATGAAAATCCTTTCACAAATCTCCTATAGTATCCGACTAATCCAAGAAAACTTCTCACTTCTGTCACATTTCGAGGTGGTTTCCAATTAAGAATAGCCTCGATTTTACTAGGATCAACTCGAATACCTTCTGCTGAAATTACATGACCCAGAAAACTAACTGCTTCTAGCCAAAATTCACACTTAGATAGTTTTGCATACAATTGTTTCTCCTTCAAGGTCTGCAATACTTTTCTAAGATGTTGGTCATGTTCTACTCGATCTCTTGAATAGACAAGAATGTCATCAATGAATACAACTACAAATTGATCAATATATGGCCTGAACACTCGGTTCATCAGGTCCATAAAAACTGCTGGCGCATTCGTCAAGCCAAATGGCATCACCAAGAACTCATAATGACCATAAAGAGTCGTGAATGCCGTTTTAGATACATCTGACTCTTTGATCTTCAGTTGATTATACCCCGATCGAAGATTTATCTTTGAAAATATACTTGCACCTTTCAGCTGATCAAATAAATCATCAATCCTAGGCAGTGGGTATTTATTCTTAATAGTAACCCTATTAAGTGCCTGTAGTCAATGCAAAGACGTAAGGTACCGTCTTTCTTCTTCACAAATAGTACTGGAGCACCCCATAGAGATACACTAGGTCGTATAAATCCTTTATCTAACATTTCTTGTAACTGTATCTTCAATTCTTTCAATTCTATGGGTGCCATCCTATATGGTGTAATAGATATAGGAGCGGTGCCAGGTACTAATTCAATAACAAACTCTATCTCTCCATTTGGTGTTAGTCCTAGTAACTCTTCAGGAAATACATCAGAAAACTCACTAACAGTTGGGATGTCGGTCAACTTTGGACTTTTCATTCGGGTGTCAATCACATACGCTAAGTAAGCCTCACATCCCTTATTGATGAGTTTTCGAGCTTTCAACGCTGATATCGCATTATCTGGATATCCTCTATACTCACCCATCACTACTATCTCTTCTTGTTCTGAAACTTTAATTCTCATTTGCCTCTTTCCACAATCTATTATCACCCCATGGCAAGCTAGCCAATCCATTCCCAAGATCACATCGAACTCACGGAATGGTAGCTCTATTAGATCTGCTGGAAATTGCCTGCCTTGAATTTCGACTGGGCAACCTCTAAACACTTTACTAACCCGCACACTGTGTCCTAATGGGTTAGTCACAAAAATCTCATATTCTAGAGTCTCTGGTTTTAGACCCTCTCGACCCGATGGTGGTGTGCATATGTATGAGTGTGTTGACCCAGGGTCTATCAATGCATGTACACAAGAGCCAAAGAGAAGGAATTTACCCGCTATGACGTCAGGCGCATCCTGCTCCTCTCGGCCTCGCATGACATAAGTTCTTGCTAGAGCAGCTCTACTGCCTTCAGGTTTCTCTACTGTATCTGATCTGAATTGGCTTGGCCCTGCACGACCTCCTCTTTCTTGTCCTCGGCCTCGTCCTTTACCTTGTCCCATAGTCTGTATTGGAACTGACTCAACACTCCCTGAACCTCTGCCAAACTGTAGCAATGGACAATCTCTTTTAATATGGTTCTTGGAGCCGCATCTCATGCACGCTCCTGTCATCGACCAACACTCTCCTTGATGCGAACGACCACAATGCTGACACACCGGTAGAGTGGTAAACCTACGGGATGCTTGTGTCGATGCACTGGCTACCGATGAAATAGATCTTACGGGTTGTCCCCGTCTATAAGAATGAAATCCGCTGGAACTCCCAGCCTGGAATCGGCCACCAAAATATATGGCTCTTTTGCCACTCGATTGTACTCCACTTAGTTGTGGTGCTGGTCTACTAACCCCACTAACCTATATTAGCTGTTGTGTCGTCATAACTCTTTCAACTATTCTAGCAGATGCTAGTAAATTAGGGAAACTCATCAGTCGTAGGGCTGAAACTTGTAACTTGATCGTATCTCTCAATCCATCTTCAAATCGTCGGCACTTATCTGCCTCAGTGGATACAATACCACTAGCATACTTGCAAAGATGAGTGAATTCTCTCTCATATTCTGTTACAGACATATCCTTCTGTTTTAACATCAGAAACTCTCTCTTTTTGTCGTCTGTATAAATAGGAGGAATATACTGCTCCTTAAACTTCTCTAGAAAGAATTCTCATGTCATAGGGTTAGGAGCCTCTGTACTCTGTGATTCAGATCGCCACCAATCATATGCATGCTCCTGTAGCAGAGATACTGCATATTCATATTTCTATTCATCTATCCAGTGCAGTTGATTAAATACTCTCTCTACTCGTTCCAACCAAAATTCTGCCACTGAGGGGTCATCTTCCAGTTTACCATAGAAATCAGATGCCCCTAATTTCCTCAATCTCTCGAATTGTAATCCAGACGAATCTGATCGTGATGCTCTATGTAGCAAATCTATCATATTTCTCATGAGCTCAGTCTGACCCATATTAATAGCTGAATGTTCATGAAGTGAGTTGACACTAGATCTCGGTGTCGTAGCTCGACGACGACTTGGTTGCGACGAAGTTCTTGCCTCTGAGGGCTCATTACTCTCAGCTTCTTCTATTACTATTCGTCTTGATCCTGAGGCCATATCCTACCTATAACATAAAGACAACGACCCTAATCAGTAAAGCAGCCATTCCAAAAATGCAATTGTGGGTACATTTAAGAAAAACATTTTCAAAATTCACTTTAAAATCCAAACCAGCTTTAATATCAATATTCAGAAACACCAAACCATGCTCTGATACCAAAAACTTGATTGCACCTCCCCACCCGAACAACACGTGCCCGGATAAGGGAGCGCTAATGTCCTATCTTTCTCATACTTCATATATATATATTTACACATTTTTTTTACTCATGTATATATATATATGAATATAAATAAAAATCAGAGTACAATTTATTTACATAATATAGAAATTTTTAACATCAGAGTAATTCTTAACAAACATTAAAAGTAAGTTTTACAAACTCAAACATTTCTTTAATATAAAAGTCAAATACAAAAGTTTCAAAACTTATAGCCCACTTTTTCAAGAATTCGGCTGCTTTACTTGAATGGGATCACCGCTTGCTTTATCTAGCGTCTTCAGCTACCTTTCTATATCTGCGTGGAAATTAAACTCCACGCTAAGCTCTAAGCTTAGTGGTGCATATAAAGAAGGCAATATACTATATCATGCAACAAGCATTAACAATCATCATTTCGTGCATTAAAATGTTTGCATGCATGACTATCAACACATTCCTATTTCATAAAAGTATTCATGCTCATATAGACATTGTTATTTTCATTTATCTTTAATAGCAATTTATTCTGCAAATCTCTTTATCATTACATTTCCATCTCATATCATCATCATTTTCTTATTCTTTCCTTTTCTTATTTTTCCGACATATCTTCATTATCTTGCCCATATCACTCTTAATTTTTGGACTGACTGGATACGGGTTATGGATCAGGAGTGCTCACACAAGCTTATGCCACCCTGTCCACTATCTGGCTCATAAGAGCTTCTCAAATCAATGGCGCTCACACAAGCTTATGCCATCATTCTTGAAATTGCATTTATCTCAAATCATATTCAGCATGCATTATTTCAAATAAAAATAGGCTATTGCCTTAAATTATGCACAAACCTTAATCTTTCTCCTTCACTCTTTTAGGTAGCTTTCTCTTTTCCTTTGCTCTTAGAGCTTGTTCCTTGTCATTTGGAACTCCTACAACATCATAAATCATTTTCATCATCATCTAATTTCATTAAGACCCCAAACTCTCTTTTTCTCTCTCAAAACCCTAGTTTCTCTCTCATTCCATATAAGTCTTGGATGAGCTCAAAATTCGAACTTCCTTTAGAAAAGATGAAGAAGAAGAAGAAATACTTCTTACCTTACACTTTTCTTCACTTGATCACCACTTTGGAGATTTTCTCTCTCTACCAAACTTGATTTTTCTTCCTCTTTCTTGTTCTTTCCAACTTTCTTAAGAGTTATAGAACATGAAAATCACCTTGTCTTGCTCTTTCCCTTCTCTTCCCTTCCTTTCTCTCTCTAGAATCAAGGTGAACTATGGACGAGAATTGTGGCTGGCGTGACTGGTAAAGAAAAGAGAGAAGGAGCAGAAAATGAAAAGAAGAAGAAGAAGAAAATAAAGCCTTAAATAGGGCACCCAAAAATCTTCATGTGGGACCCACCATTTGACCATTTTCTCCTAATTTTACACTTTATCAATATTAATCATCTTCCTTTAATATCATGGCCGGCCAACACTATCAAAATGTGCTCAAAATTAATATGTTGATTATCAATTAATCTCATTAATCCTCCAATTTTTTGGTAATTTGCAATTTGACCCCAAAACTTATCAAATTTTGCAAATTAGTCCTTTACCGTAAATCAACTTCTTTAAACTCTATAATCACTTATTCAGGCATTTATTATTTAGTTTAACCATTTCTTAATTAATTATTGTAAAAATCCGAATTTAGACTCCGATCGGTCACACGCGTCAATTTCGCAACACGTGCGACTCGTAACCTAAATTAGCGGATATTACACAACCTTCGTTCCTCCTAAAAACTATAACAGTGGTCCACATTAGGAAGCAACAACAGTAGTTACTTATGTTGATGAAATACTTAAAAACCAATGCATATGCATGCTCAAAGATTTCCCTACTTCTACTCTATTCTGTCCTAGAATCACCTAAAGCTCACTATGATCCCAATAAAATTGTAACACCCCTTATCTACCTATATACACTACTATACATGGTCTAATCAGGAATGCTACAGAATATTTATTTAAAATAATACATTATTATAACTCATATATATATATATATATATATTGGCATGAAAAGAATTTAATTAAAATAATATATTACATTAACAAAAATAAATTTATACCCTTTTGCTAGTCACATCACTTTAACATAATTTACAAAACATGTTCATGTATCATAAATTTTTTTAATATTTAATTACACCAAACGAAATATGTAAAAATTATAATACAAAACTCACCCTTACGGGGGTGACTATCACTACTGCTCGGCTCCATCGATAGGATCCACATATTCCAATGACTTTTTCTATACACATACTTGTCGTCGCTTAATACTACTAAAACCTACATAAGAAAAAAAATAAACTCCTGCATTGAATATAAAACTCAAGAGTACAAAAACTTATGGAATGGAAGGTTTTTATGAATATGAATAATAATTGACAATTCATATAAATTCCATAAAATGTCTTTTTCCATAAATCAAAACCATTGAACCTTGAGGGATATTTTCATCATTTTGATGCTAACAAATAAAATATCAATAATGTATTTAACATATTTGTTTTCTAAGTTTATTGAACAGGGTATGGAATATGATGCAAGAATGGAGAATAGAAGACTAACCTTAAAAAGACAAAAATTGAAGAAATAGCATGTTCATGCTCGTGACCTTTTATGTCACGCCTGTGATGAAGCTTAGCGCCAACTACCCAACATTTAAAGTTCATGGCCATGAAGGATCATAGCAACCGTGAATGATCATATCAGTCACGCCCGTGAGAAAACATGTCAAATTCCTCCAGAGAGCTTCACGACCAGAGTCACCACTTGGACCACGGCTTGGAAGGATGTTCACGCCCGTGACAGAATTATGTCACGCCTGTGATCAAACACTTCAAATCCTTTCAGAATGTTTAACGGCCAGAGTCACCACTCAAGTCACGACTTGGAAGAACTTTCACGACTGTGACACACATATTCACGATCGTGAATGAGGAAAGAGAAACATGTCAGACGCGAAATTGAGAGTTGGTGCAACGACTATTTTCACATTAAATGCAACCAAACGACTAGAATTCTCCATGGAAGTATAAATGCAATTCATTTATGAATCCAGAACAAGAGAATAGCAAATACTTCGAATCAAAATCTTGTTGTAGCCATTTGTGCATTTATTACTTTCAAACAAACATTAATTCTCTGTAAAAAATCTTTTTGCTCATTATTTTCTGAGCATTATAGATTTGTGAGTGTCTCTCTTTATAATCTACTACTCAAGTGAGTTTGGGTATATTGGGTTAAGAGTAGAACACTTGTAAGGGTTATTTGTGTGAGCCATTAAAACATTAGGAATTGGTTTATTATGTGAGCCATTAAAACACAAGGGATTTCTGGGTTAGGTGTGATCCATTGATAGAAACACCATAGATGGGAGTGAGCTTGTAAAACTCCATTGTAACACTTACTGTGTTAGTGAAACTCCTAAATGAGATTGGGGAGAGGAGTAGGGTTTGATAACACCCGAACTTCTATAAAATTTCCTATGTGATATCTCCCTATCCCTACTCTACTTAACTTTTCTTTCCGCACTTAAAAGTTAAGAATTTTTAACATCCAATTCAACCCCCCTTCCTGACTTAATTTCTGGGCAACAATTGGTATCAGAGCTCAATGTAGCATCGAAGCCTAAACAGTGCTAGCAAAGATCAAGAAATGGCCAATGAAGGATTCTAAAGTCTCAAGCCTTACTTTGATGGAGCAAATTATGCTCATTGGAAGTTCCAGATGGAGACATATCTAGATAGTGAAGGAATTGAAGTCTGGAATAGTATTCGGAAAGAATGGACACCACCAACTAGAAGAGGAGTTGTTGGTGAAGAAGAAATCCTGTTGAGAGATAATTGGACAAAGCCTCAAAGAAGAGCAAATTTCAAAAACAAGAAGGCAACGACAATTCTCTCAAGCTCATTATCCATTGAAGAATGTGGTAGAATACAACACTGCCCAACTGTATATAGCATGTGGAAAACATTGGAAAACTATCATGAAGGAACAAAGCAAGTTAAATCCAAGAAGATTCAACTTTTTACTTTAGAGTATGAACTATTCAAGATGAAATCCAATGATTCAAATACCGATATGATGAATCATCTTCTAGCCATAATAAATGGCATGAGAAAGCTTGGGAAACACCTGAGCTTGGAAGATATAAATAAAAAAAATTATGAGAAGTCTTCCTCTCAAAGATTACGGTTCAAGAGTTACTAGTATAGAAGAGGCCAATGAAGACATGAGTGTCATGAATACTGATGTGCTTATTGGCAAACTTCTAACACATGAAATGGCAATGAAAAGAGATAGAGAGCTTGAAGCCAAGCCAGAAAAAAGAAAGCCACTAGCACTAAAAACCTCTACTTTAAAATCTCAAGAAGAAGTTGAAGATGATGAAGAAAAGAGTGATGATGGAAATGAGGACATTTCTGTGCTCTTAAGAAGGCTGAAAATAATTATTTAGAAGAGAGTGGGCAACTCTAGAAAATTAAAGCAAAGAAATTTCAAACAGGCCTCGAATGACTCTTAAAGGAGTAAAGAGGATGTAAAATGCTATGAATTTGGGAAGAAAGGACATATAAACCGGAATGTCCAAGGCTCAAGAAGCACAAAAGCAAATACCAAAGAGACAATAGGGAGAAAGGCCACAAAGCTACATGGGATAGTGAAATCTCTTCAAGCGAAAAAGACGACAATGAAGGTGAAGAGGTCAACCTATGCTTCATGGCTATAGAGGATCACGTCTCAGATAAGGTAGGATCACTTCACTCATACTCATTCAATAATGATAGTAGTGATAATGATAGTAATAGTGAAGATGATGATGATCAAAGCCTAATAGAAGTATTGAATATAGAAGTAAATTCAATACTTATAAAAATAACATTTCTAGTTTGAAAATCAAAATGGATGTTTTAGAAAAGGAGAACTTTTAGCTTAAATCATCTAATGAATCTCTTCAAAAATTATTAGATGAGTACTCTGCAAGACCCTCAACTAAATCCTTGCTTAAAGAAAACAATATTTTGAAAAATGAAGTTAAGGAACTTAGAAACTCCATTTCAAAATTTCACAAGGGAAATGAGAGTTTAGATACTCTAATTGTGTTTCAGAAACCACCTTTAATTAGATATAGTCTAGGATTTAAGGCTACATCATCTTCATCTCACAAGACTACTTTTTTTAAGTCAAGTGAATCCCACATCTCCATATTTGCTATAACAGCCCCAAGGGCTAAGTGCACAACATACAGTAAATCTTATATACATAAGAGGGATGATCATGGCTTGGTAAGCCTAAGAAGGAAACCTCAAAAGGCTACTCATGCCTTTATGTATAAGAAGCATGCATCTAGAAAAGCACCAAGTCATCATGCTTGTGCATGCCATTTCTCTCAAACTCTACCTAATAGAAATATGGCATTCAAAAGCATTGTAAGACCAAAAAGCATTTTTAGAGCTAAACAATGTAATTATTGTATGAAATTTGGTCACATAAATAAACATTGCTGGATAAAGAAGGCTCATTGGGAACCTTCATGTGCTAACCCCTAAGGAACCAAGCTTATTTGGATACCTAAAAATAATACTTGAATTGTGGTTATATCGGTATGCCTCAAGTCCACAATAAAACAAAAATGCTTGGCTAGTAGATAGTGGAGGCTCAAGGCATATGATCGGAGACAAAGAACCTTTCAATGAAATCAAAAGTATTGATGGAGGTAAAGTAACCTTTGGAAACAATGCTAAGGGCAAGGTAATTGGCATTGACTCTATTGGTATTAATGGTACTACTTTCATTAAAGATGTCTTACTTGTTAATGGTTTGAAACATAACTTGTTAAGTGTAAGTCAATTATGTGATAAGGGAAAAAAGTAATCTTTACTTCCAATTAATGTCTTGTAACCTCTATTAATGGCCAAGAGATATTTAAAGGAAGTAGAGGTGTCAATACCTACATAATAGACTTACACAAAATATCTAACTTTCCTCTAAGTGTCTTGTGACTACTAATGATGAATCTTGGTTGTGGCATATAAGGCTTGGTCATGCAAGCATGGATTTAATTCAAAGCCTCAGCAAAGGAGAGCTGGTAAAGGGACTGCCAAAAGTCAAATTTGAAAAAGACAAGACATGTGAACCTTGCCAAAGAGGAAAACAACACATGTCATCCTTCAAATCCAAAAATATTGTAAGTACCTCAAAACCTCTACAACTCCTACATCTAGATCTTTTTGGACCTACTAGGATTGCAAGCTTAGGAGGTAAACACTATGCCTTTGTCATTGTCGATGACTACTCTAGATTCACTTGGGTAATTTTCTTAGCTAAAAAAAATGATATATTTGAAACTTTCAGAAACTTTGCTAAAAGAGTTCAAAATGAAAAAGGATATTGTATTTCAAAGATAAGAGGTGATCATGGCAAAAAATTTGAAAATGAAAACTTTGCAAATTTTTTTCTAGAATGTGGCATTTCACAGAATTTTTCCTCTCCTAGGACACTTTAAAAAAATGGGGTGGTTGAAAGGAAAAATCGAACTTTAATTGAAATGGCTCGAACAATGCTCAATAAGTATGGTTTACCAACTTACTTTTGAGCCGAAGCCACAAATACTACATGTTATATTTCAAATCGAGTTTCAAAAGATCTCTCTTAAACAAAACTTCATTTGAGCTATGGAAATGAAGAAAACCCATGATATCATACTTTATAGTATTTGGATGTAAGTGTTTCATATTGAATACCAAGGACAACCATGGAAAATTTACCTCAAAATCTGATGAGGGTATATTTTTACGATACTCCACCACAAGCAAAGCTTATAGAGTCTTTAATAAAAAGTCATTAGCTGTTGAAGAATCTATGCATGTTGTTTTTGATGAATCTAGTAAGCTTGATCTTGTGAAAGGTAGTGTTCTTGATGATGTTGTAGGTACAATGGAGAGATTTGATCTTGAAAAATGAAAGAGAAGAAAATGATCAAGAATTTTCACATCAAGATGACTCTCTACCTCCAGCTCAAGATGAAAATAGGCAAGAGCTCCCAAAGGAATGGAGATTGACAAAAGATCACCCTAAAGAGCAAATTATTAGTGATCCTACAAGGGGAGTAAGTGCTAGATCTCATCTCTAACCTTTGAGAGAAGTAAGGTATGGACCTTAGTTCCTAGACCCAAGGAGCATCAAATCATTGGAAGCAAATGGGTATTTAGAAATAAACTAGATGAACAAAGTTCAATAACTAGGAATAAGGCTAGGTTAGTTGCAAAAGGATATAATCAGGAAGAGGAATGGATTATGATGAGACCTATGCTCCTGTAGCTAGATTAGAAGCCATAAGAATACTTTTAGCATATGCATGCCATATGAATTTCAAACTCTTTCAAATGGATGTAAAAAGTGTTTTTTTTAAATGACTTTATAGAAGAAGAAGTTTATGTAGAACAACCACTAGGTTTTGAAAGCTATAATCTGCCCAACCATGTATTTAAACTTTCAAAAGCTTTATATGGTTTGAAACAAGCCCCAAGAGCTTGGTATGAAAGACTAAGTTTTTTTCTTTTAGAAAATAATTTTACAAAGGGGAATGTTGACACTACTTTATTTATTAAAAAGTATAAGCATGATATTGTAATTATTCAAATTTATATTGATGACATCATATTTGGGTCTACTAATGAATTGCTTTGCCAAGAATTTGCTAACTGTACGACTAGAGAATTCGAAATGAGCATGATGGGTGAGCTAAAATTCTTCCTCGGTCTACAAATAAAACAAGGCAATAAGGGCATATTCATCAGCCAATCTAAATATGCCAAAGACTTAATTAAGAAATTTGGAATGGAATGATGCAAAAATGCCAAGACTCCAATGAGCACATCAACAAAATTGGATAAGGATGAAAAAGGTAAGAGCATTAATGAAAAGCTCTATAGAGGTATGATCGGATCACTCTTATATCTTACTGCCTCTAAACATGATATAATGTATAGTGTATGCTTATGTGCTCGCTTTCAATCATATCCTAAAGAGTCACATTTAAATGCTATAAAAATAATTTTAAAATATTTATTAGAGATCATGTTCAATATGGAGATGTTGTATTGAAATTTATAAACACAGACAATCAATTGGTAGATATCTTCACTAAGTCTCTAAATGAAGAAAGATTTAATTTCATAAGAGAGCTTGGTATGATTGATAGATTAACTTTATGATTGCCAAATTTTTCGAACCTTGATTGATAATCTTGTGTTATTGTCTCATCTTTTAAGGTATGAAGTGGCTAACTTAATAGAAATATATGTTATAGGGGATAGAAGCACCTTAGAAATTCTTTGGTCTTGTTTTAAACTTAGTTTTATTTAATGAGGATTTTAGGCAGTTCACGCCCGTGTCATATATTCATGGTCGTGATCATAATCGCCAAAAGCTCCAGCAGCTTTAATGCCTTGCTTCACGACATGCTTCACGGTTGAAGGTAGTGAAGACTATGTTTCACGCCCATAAATTTTTTTTGTCACCACCGTGAAACTCTTTATTCACGATCGTGACACTTATTCATGACCATGAACATTTCCACCAAATACTTACAGAAGCGTTCATGCTTTGTCACACGGTCACAAGTAGTGAAGATTGTACTTCACGACCTTGACTCATTTGTCACCACCGTGAAATTTCATCATTCACGCCTGTGACCATTAAATGTCACAACTATGAATCGTTTCATATTCCTCATCACGGGTATAATGCCTCTTCAGTAAACCGTGAACACGACATTTCACCCCCGTGACTTAGCTTTCACCCCTATGAAGATGTCGGCTATAAAACATTTTATACCTTTATTTCTATCATTTCCAACTCTCCAACTTCTCTCATTTATCACCATTCAATACCATTTCAAAGATTCCGGCCCCCTAACAACATTCTCCATCTATAAATACCTTCAAAAACTATTTCCATCATCAGAAATCAAAACTCACTAGGTTCTATTCAAACATCCAATCAGATTTTCTCTCTTCAAGAATCTATTTCACAATAAAAAATGGAACTCGGCTCCCCCAAAGGCACAAGAAAGAAGTCTCATGCTCTAAGAAGGTACATGGACTACCTTCTCAATATCATTCCGCAGCATTGTCATCCGAGGTACTCAGTTCTCAAGAAAAGACCATTCCTTTCTTCTCGATTATTTGAGTAACACACTGTTAGGACCCTTGGTCTCGAGACAAGCATGACAGAACAACTCCAAACTTGTCATCTAAAAGATTTATTTGATTTACATGAATCGACGCTAAGGGAACCTACCCTCGAGTTCCTTAGCACCCTGCAAGTCTCTCCCACCGGCATTGTGAAATTTCAACTCTGTAAACATCCGACACCCTCACTGCAAAGGAATTTGGTGACATGTTCAACCTTCCATTTGATGGTATACTTAATGAAAGTGAGGTGGAGTTATATGCCACTCAGGCATGGACCCATTTCTGGTTCGACTGCAGCTGGGACGTTAAGAAGACGAAGAGAACCCACCTTCAGTCACCAGTACTTGCATAGGTTTCTCACCTATAGCATTTTTGCCAGAGGGGACAACAACAAATCAATTCAAAAATCCAAATTCTTTCTCCTGGAGATGGCCCGAAAAGGCCTAACAGTGGCTTTATCTCGATGGTTTGTAAACCATCTACTATCTATTGCCATGAAGCCCTCCTGAGACATTTTGATTGGTGGGTACATGACTCACCTTGCTATAAAGCTTGGGTATTTGAAGCTAGAGGAGCACCACTTCAACATCATACCAGCACATCCTAGATCGGCTAGACGTCGAGTTGTTTATCAAAATGGGAGTGACAGTTCGCATAGTTCATGAGAATAACATCTACTACTGCTTCACCAACACAGCTGGTGAGATTATTTGGGAGGACAATGATTCAGACGACTTCAAAGATGGCCTCCAAGGAATCTAGCAGAGGAAGAGAGTTCGAGTTGAGACGGCGACCCTAGAGGTTGAGTAGGAAATTGGACAATCCTCGGTCTCCACACCAAATTTGGCTCAACAGGTGGATGATCTATTGGCACCACGTTTTGACCAATTGCAGACTTTGATTGATGAGAGGTTAGAGAACCTCAAGGATTTCATGGAGTCTCGCATGGAGAGCCTCGAGGCGGAAGTAGCTCGCCTTAGATATGGGATGTCCGACTCCAAATCTAGCTAGACTATTGTTTTTGCTTTGTTAATTTCTAGTATTTCTAATGTAGGACTTTAAATTACTTTTCAAAAACTTTGTACTTTTTCATTTGATATTAACATAATTGCATTAGTTTTCCCTTATTATTTATCTCTTATATTTTTTTTGTTGATGACAAAAGGGGGAGAACTTAGCAATATAATTGAATTAAATGAATATGCAAGTTATACTTTGAATATACCTTAAATATACTTTGCATATACTTAACTAGTTATAAGTAAAAATTTTGTATACAATGGATATACCTTGCATATACCTAAAGTAGGAAGCATAAATCCATGCTATACTTCATCATTTTTAACAATTCTTGAACCTCAATAATTTTTTATCTTAAACATCTTTTGAGGGGGAGACTTCTCAAAAGCACATATTGCTAGATTATTTGTCACCATCAAAAAGGGGAAGATTGTTGAACCTTGAGGGATATTTCCATCATTTTGATGCTAACAAATAAAATAGCAATAATGTATTTAACATACTTATTTTTTAAGTTTATTGAACAGGGTATGAAATATGATGCAAGAATGAAGAATGGAAGATTAACCTTAAAAAGACAAAAATTGAAGAAATAGCATGTTTACGCCTGTGACAAAATTATGTCACGCCCGTGATCAAACACTTCAAATCCTTCTAGAATGCTTCATGGGCAGAGTCACCACTCAAGTCACGACTTGGAAGAACTTTCACGACTGTGACATACATATTCATGACCGTGAATGAGGAAAGAAAAGCATGTCACGTGCAAATTTAAGGGTTGGTGCAATGACTATTTTCACATTAAATGTAACCAAACAGCTATAATTCGCCATAGAAGTACAAATGCAAGTCATTTATGAATCCAGAACAAGAGAATAGCAAATACTTCGAATCAAAATCTTGTTGTTGCCATTTGTGCATTTATTACTTTCAAACAAACATTAATTCTCTGAAAAAAAATCTTTTTGCTCATTATTTTCTAAGAATTATAGATTTGTGAGTGTCTCTCTTTGTAATCTACTATTCAAGTGAGTTTGGGTATATTGGGTTAAAAGTATAACACTTGTAAGGGTTATTTGTGTGAGCCATTAAAATATTAGGAATTGGTTTATTGTGTGAGCCATTAAAACACAAGGGATTTCTGGGTTAGGTGTGATTCATTGATAGAAACACCATAGTTGTGAGTGAGCTTGTAAAACTCCATTGTAACCCTTAGTGTGTTAGTGAAACTTCCAATTGAGATTGGAGAGAGGAGTAGGGTTTGTTAACACCCGAACCACTATAAAATTTCCTGTGTGATATCTCCATATCCCTACTCTACTAAACTTTTCTTTCCGCACTTAAAAGATAAGAATTTTTAATACCCAATTCAATCCCCCTTCTTAACCTAATTTCTAGGCAACAAAAACCACTAATAAATTTTATACTAAAATAAACATAAAATAATTTCTAGTAAATGGATGTAAGAATAACATTATTCGAAACCAAATCCAATATTGCACATAAAACTAAGATGAAATCAAAGCAATAAAAACCACATCCATTTACGAAATAAAACTAGCTCAACCCATTTATTAAGATGCCACAGATCTATTCCTCAGTAAACAAGGGGTTCCATCAATCTTCGAAAGTCTTAGGATCCAAGATAATCAGATGATCAAGGTCAAAGATAATGATATGACCCAAAATAATATCATATAATCCAAGATAACTACAGGACCAGCTTCAATCCAAGATAACCACATGATCAGTAAATAAATAATATGTATGATCCAAGATAACTATACGAGTCATACAATACCTCTCATAATCAAGATAACCATAGAGCATGGAGTTCCTACCTTATTGGTATACCAACAATTCTCCTACTCATAGTCTAGGCTAATATATGAGTTTAAAATCATACATATAATGTTAAATCATTTATTTTACCAATATAATTTTTGTACCAAAATATTTTATTTTATTATGAAATATATTTCCAATAAATTTCCAAACATTTAAAAATTTCAAAAATGTTATATAAAATTATTTTCTGAATGGTAAATCCATTTCATATACAAGAATATTTTTATTATCATTATTACATTTCACAAATACTATAATAATCAATTTTTCAAAAAATATTTCATGCCAAAAAGCATATAAAATAAATTTAAAACATTAAAGACCTATATTATAAGTTAATTGCACAAACTTTTACTGTAGTTTATCGGTAGCTGCCAACTCCTTTCCCTTATCCAATCCTAGTGCATGCCCTGATAGTATACCTGAATAGCCACAAAATTTCTAATTGGTTTAAATTTCTAATTGGTTACTGCCAATAAAAATTATCAAATTTAAATAGAAATTAAACTACTCATTTAATTTTCCCGACTCTCATGCTTTACTGACATTTCCTATTGGTATTATTATTTTTTTCTTATTACACACTGGTAACACAAAATTTCAAAAAGTTATATAAAATTATTTTCTAAATGGTAAATCCATTTCATATACAAAAATATTATTATTATTATTACATTTCACAAATACTATAATAATCAATTTCTCATAAATATATTTCATGCCAAAAAACCTATAAAATCAATTTAAAATATTAATGGCCTAAATTATATGTTAATGAATAAACCTTTACTGTAGTTTGTCAGAAACTGCCTACTCCTTTCCCTTATCCAATCCTAGTGTCTACTTTGACGGTGCACCTGAATAATTATTAAATTTCTAATTGGTTACCGCTAATAAAAATTATCAAATTTAAATAGAAATTAAATTACTCATTTAATTTTTCTGACTCTTACGGTTTACTGACATTTTCTATCGGTATTATTATTATTTTTATTACACACTGCTAATGTGAAATTTCTAAATATTTCAAATATTCCAAATTAATTAAATTTTCTTCTCAATTAATTTATTTTTTCTTGTTTTTCCTCCTCCATAGCTATTTTCCCTAATTTTGGTCCATTTTTGTCCATAATTTCCATTTTCCATTCAAAACTTCCATTTTATTCAACAAATGCTCTAAAAGTTCTAAATAATTTCCTATAATCACTTTAACCATATTCTTTCATTTTCCATTACCAACTTCACCAAATGATATTGAATAATTTCTAATAAAAGTTTTAATAATTATGCTAAAAATCCAAAAATTCACCAAAAATTCTATTAATTATTTCTTCCACACAAAAATTTATTTTCTACTTCCAAACACTCAATATAAATCCTTTATAATCATTTTTAGGTATAAATCTTTCAAAATAATTTCTCAAAAATTTGTTCCTAATTATGAAAAATTTCTAAAAATTCCACAAAAATTATTCCCATCCATTTTTCATTATATCCATCATCATCAAATCTTATTATAATCATTTTCCATTTTTATTTAATGTTTTCAATTTTTCTCCATTAAACCCTAATTCTCCATATTTCTAATCCACAACATAATTTACAAAAATCTTAAAATTAACCCAAGAAAATCACTTTAACCAACTTAAATCCATGGAAATATGAAAAGAAAAATGAAAAAAATCTTACCCTAAATTTTATTGAAATTTTCAGCCAATGAACATTTCCCATATAATTTATCAATTTTAAAAGTCTTAGAATTGAATTGAGATCACATATGTACCATTGAAATTGTGAACATATCTCTCAAACTCTCGATCAGAAAATCAGGTTGTAAACTCGCATTTAGGACCGTATTTCCACAATTTCATCATTTGACCTAAAAATCTCATCTTATAACTCTACCTATGGCCTTAAAATAATATTTTTATATTTTAATATGCTTAAATCACATTTACACCACCGGAAAAAATTTTGTATTTCAAGCCTAGTATGTTATCTCGATTTGCGTGTTAAGCATGAAATTGTAATGATTCATCAATTCAATTAAATTTTCATATTAGACATTTTATTATCATATAAAATTAGTTTTCTCACACTTATTTGACTATATTTAGATTCTAATCAGTATGCCTCTATACATTTTACGGTCAGGGTTTAGATCATGGACATGACAAAGGATCTTCACGATTGTGACACACGTGTTCACACCTATGTAGCCCTGTAGTTCAAATTGAGCAAATTTGTATTTTTGACAAAAACTCACGAAATTTAACCTAAAACCCTAGCCACCAGATTCCCTGAAACCCTAAAAATGAATTCTCTTTTTTTCCCTTTGATTTTGATATATAATAATAATAATAATAATAATAATAATAATAATAATAATAATAATAATAATAATAATAATAATAATAATAATAATAATAATAATAATAATAATAATAATAATAATAAAATAGATACAATCCCTATCATTGATGAGATTAAAACAGATTAAATATCAAAAATTTTCACCATAGTTTTGAAATCAAAGCCAAGGAGTGCTAAAACATTTTTGAATCCTAGAATCAATATGTAATCAACGATATAGAGGTAAGGGTTTGTGTTTATCATTATTTTCTAATTGGTCCAATTCAGTTTTGATGGGGGTGAGTTTAAGGATTTAAGCTAGGGTTTTCCATTTTTAATGGTTTACATAGCTTGATTGGCAGAAATTGATTATAACGAGGTCTCTGTTATCATGTTAGGAATTGAGGTGGAGGGTGGAGAATCCCACCAGAGGCAATAGATGTGTGAGAGTTGAGTTTAGGGCTCCAACAATCAAAGTTTATGCATATACGCATTTTAATTCGAATATATTATGCTTGTGGTGTGAAAAATAATTATGGGATGTTAATTGACATGAAATGTTGATATTGTAATTCCTGGATTTGAGATAATTGGCTTGTCTAATTTTGGGATGCATAACAAAGATTGATATATGACAATTAATTGTGTTGCAATATGGTTAAATGTAAATGAACTTTGAATTAGGTTGGATTGTTTATAGTTGATTTAAATGTTGGAGACATGTTTATGAATGTTGAAAAGTGTTGATAGGAGTGGTTAACATTGGTTAGCCTTAGTACTAATATATGTTGTGTGTGATGTTGGCTTAAAACAGTGTTGAAATATTTTTGCTGATTGATGTTTCACAACCATGAATCACGCCCATGAATGTATTTCATGACTGTGAATGTATTGCACACCCTTAAATTGTTGCACAAAATAGGTTCATGCCCGTAAATCAAGGTTCATGCCTATGAATGTCCACACAGAGCCTGTAATGGGTAAACAATTTGTGATAAAAGGCTTCATGCCTGTGAATCTACCATTCATGCCCATGAATGCCTTGTATCCATAAATTTGATATTTGAATCCTATGATGGAATTACACGAGTTTGCTGTACACACATATTTGGCATTATTAATTGAGATGATATATGGTATGATACTTGACTATGAATAATGATTATGTACTAGGTACTCTATATTACAAAGTGTTATATAATGGATATGTTGAACCATGAATGAATTATAAATGATACAGATAACCATAATATGATTATATAGACCCATTCTCTATATTGAGGACTAGCTTAGGATAGGTGGCATGCTATTAAGGGAGCTATAGTACCGTAGGATATTATTTTGATATAATCATGGTGGCTTAAGCTTAGGTCAGAGCGCTCCTAATTATTTAGGGATAATATGGCTTAAGCTCAGTTTAGAGTACCCTTGTACCCATATGTATGCAAATATTTTATTTACTCATCACGGTGACTTAAGCTCGGGTTAAAGTGCTTCTTATTTGAGAAGCTCAATAGTTGTGATACCGATAGATATAGTTAGTATGTAGGATGGCTTAAGCTCGAGTTATATAGCATTTCTGTTTCACAATCCATATATGGGTAGTTTGAGTCTAGAGTATTAGGCAAAACACAGTAAATTATTAAGTAAACAAAGAGTGAATTATTGTAATACATAATACAGTAAATTGTAATGCAGTACACAATGGTATTGTGAACCAATAATACAAAAAGTAAACTAAAATTATGAAATCAAAATACAGTTACATCCTAGAAAAGGAATATGGATACCAGTAATTAGATATACGAAATAAGAAGTTAGATATTTGCAATATATGATGAAATTCATTATGATTATGATGATATAGAAATTCTATAAATGAAATGTATTATGACTATGATAACATGTATTCACTTATGCGATATATATATGACGATATGGTCAAGTATCTAGATATGGTTTTGAATATGAATGCTATGTTAATGTATGAATGCATGCTACAATTTTAATACTTATATGTACCACTAAGCTTTCAATTGCTTAGCGTATGGGTTTTCTTGCATGCAGGTTTGGAGCAAGTAGACAGTTGAGTTGATGAAAAGAGAAGACTGAGTCAGTTAAAGTAGTCAAAATTAACCTATCTTGGGTCTCTTTACTTATACAATCATTTCATTTATTTAATTATCTTTCATGACATAGGATAAAGACAATAACTATTCATGTTTTAATAAAGACTTGTAATGGTATGAGTTCATATTAAGTAAGGATGGATTTTGCAATAAGGCAGTTGTTGTCCAAAACTAATTTTGAATTGTTTATGAATTTAATCAGACTTAGATGAATATTTATATAGTAAATCAAATATGGTTATTATAAAGATACATGTTATACAGATATAGTGATATATGTTATAAAAAATTTTAATTCAGAACATGATTATATATATTCAGTCATGTGGCATCCGTATATATAGTGGGGTTGGTCCATTATACAAAGGGTGTTACATTTAGTGGTATCAGTTCTTAGTTTTAGGCAGTTCCAGACTTAAGTGGATTATAGGGTTGTCATGCATGCATACATGTGTCTCGTCTGACTCTGATTTGGGCTACTTCTCCATCAACTTATAGGACTAGAGTGAGATGGCATCTGTATCGAGTGACATGATTGAAATCCATATGTCTCCACATATTGGGGCACTAAACTAGCCCAGTGTAGCCAGTGTTTTTGGTCCAAGTGCAGTACCAATCCCTAACCAACAGCCTCCGAAATAGGTCTCTCAGCCAATGACATAAGACTTTTTCATAATTGAGTTCAAAAAGCATTACGTTCCTTTGATAAGAAGAGTGAGTTTCTGAGCCTTAGGCAGGGCAAGATGACAGTGATAGAGTACCAGAGAGAGTTTATTCGACTGAGTAATTATGCTTCAGAGATGATAACGAGTGAGAGAGACAAGTGTAAAAGGTTTGAGTATGACCTCAATATAGAGATAGATGACTTTGTGACTGCACTCCTGCATGTCAGTTTTACTTAGTTGATTTCATTCATAGTTTTTGTGGAGCAGAGAAAGAGGAAGAGAGCAAAGAAAGCTTCCAGATAGATGGTGACTAAGCTTTCAATAGGTTTAGAGCAAGTAGATAGTTGAGTTGACAGAAAGCGAAGACCGAACCAATTAGAGCCACTAGAATTGACCTGTCTTGGGTCTGTTTACTTATTCATGCATTTCATTTATTTGATTATCTTTCATGATGCGGGATAGCGACAATAACTATTCATATTTTAATAAAGACTTGTAATGGTATGGGTTCATAGTAAATACGGATGAATTTTTGTAATAAGGGCTATTGTTGCCCAAAACTGATTTTCAATTGTTTTTGAATTTAATCAAATGTAGATGAGTATTTACATAGTAAATCATATATGATTATTATAAAGATGCATGTATATATATATAGTGATATGTGTTAGATTTTTTTTAACTCGGAAAAAAAAAATATAGATTCAATAAGGTGAAATCTGTCTATATAGTGGGGTTGCTTTGCTGTACATAAGGTGTTATAGAGAGTGTAATTTGAGAGAATTTAGGAATATATGTAGAGAGAATTAAGATTAAATTGTAGAAAAATTGAGAGAAATTGAAATTTGAGATTTGTATAGGAAGTGAAAAAATTGAAATGAATTTGGTATTTATAGAGAAACAATTGAAATTGAAATTTCAATAATACCCCTGAAATGTAGTTGTTATTTTTCTATCATAAGGATATTCTTGTATTTTAATTATATTTATATTTTAATATATTTTAAAAAACTGAACAGTTCAGCAACACACGGAAGGGGAGGAGGGAGGCAAAGGTAATAGTCATGATAGTGTTACCAATTTTTAAAAATAAATAAAAAATAAAAAAATTGAATTTTATTTAGGTTGAAACCAGTGGTTCTGAGTACCTGCAGGAAGGGCCCTGACTGAATCCCTCCCCTACTAGACCATGGTTCAAATTGGACCGGACTGGTTCCACAGGCCCAACCGACCTGTGGCCATGCCTACATCTACAATCTTGTATGCATGTAGGCTCCATCCTTTTTAAACTACATTAACATTTTTCTTTTCTCGATAATCTTTTCTTTTCTGACTGCCATTTTTTTTATTTTTCAAATCTAATCATTCCTCCATCTATTTTATACTTAACTAAAAAAAACACTTACTCCCTACTTTCCATTTCAAATATATATTATTATTTTTGCAGAAAATTAAAAATATGATAGAATAATATCAAATTTATCCAAAATACTTTTAATTGACCAAATTATCTTTTCATCAATTCCCTAAATATTTTACATTATTTTCTATCATTCCATTAATATTTACTAAAAATTTAAAAATATCCATAAAAAATAATGTAACATCCATCTATACTTCTAGAGAAAATCTTACTATATAAGCAAACGCCATACGACTATATCTATATTTACCTGTCTAAATTAAAACTTTTCTAACTTATTTATGTATTAACAATCTCATATCAGACAAACTTGCAAATTATAATCACCTATATAACTGAATCAATCTCATAATAATAATAATATCAACCATATCTCTGTAGCTGAATCACTTCGACAATCATATCAAATTCTGACTTGGATAAGCCCTTATTACAATTTCAACCTTATCTAAAACATATATAAACTATCTATCTCTATAACATAATATGCAGAATACCAAATGAAATAAATGGAGTAAATGAACAGACCCAACACAGGTCAACTTTGAATAGCTCTGTCTTCTCTTCAAATTAACTCAACAGTCTACTGGCTCCAAACTTGCGTATAGAAAAATCCACATGCTAAGCTATTGAAAATTTAGTGGTACATATAAATATTGAAATTCTAGTATGCATTCACATATTAAATATCACTTCTCATATTCATAAACATACCTAGTGCTTGATCATATCTTCATATAAATAAATATACATGTCGAAGTTCATTCATATTGAATTAATTTCAATACAGTCATAACATACACTGTACAAGTGATTTAATCATCGTAGTAATAATACATGTCGTTTATCATAATTCCATATTGTCATAGTCATAGTGAATTCCATCATGTATTGCAAGTATACCATTATTGATTCCATATATATATGATTTCTAACTAACTGATTTTTGTATACTATATTACAAATTTCTATGTAATGTGTTACTAATTTATGGTTTCTTAGCCCAATCTCTAGAACCAAATTATCTGGATGCGGGTTGTAAAATAGGAGCGCCCTTATCCGAGCTTAAGCCACCCTGTTCATTATATGTATCTATCTATATTGCAAATTCCACATCTCAAATTAGGAGCGCTCTATGTAAAATCTGCATGCATAAATATTCTACAGTACTGTAACCCCCTCAATGGCATGCTGCCTATCCTAACTAGTCCTCATATACAGAATGGGCATATATTTTTACTCTCTAGATATTTACCTCATTTATATCACATTCCAATGTTTGACATAATCATCACATCATATATTGTAATTCACAGCACCTAATGGGAAACCATGTTCCATAATCATGTCATTATGTTGTATATAATCTCATTTAACCATGACAAGTGTGTGTGTATATCATACTCGAATAGTTTCATCATATAAATCAATATGCACATTACTAGATACAAGACATTCATGGGCATGAAACCTTCTATCACGGATTGTGTACTTGTGACTAGCTTTGTGATCATTTATGGGCATGACCATTGGTTCATGGGCGTAACATACATTGATTCATAGGTATGACGTTTGGCTTCACGAGTGTGACACTTCATACATAAATGATATTCCAACATTGATTTCAATAAAATTCACACACAACATACATATGGACTAAAGCTAACCAATCCCACCTATCAATATTTTACAATATTTCTAACATTTAATAACAAGTTAAAATATACCAGTCAACATTCCAAATCATTCAATCTAAATCCAACTCAACATTAACAATAACACTATACCTTCAAGTCTCATAACAAAATCAAAATCATTCCAAACAGATTTCCAAGTTCATTACCTCAATTCCAGCATGTACCATATCGATATTTATTATCACATAACACATCAAAATTCATAATTCACATCACAAGCAAATTATAATTGTATAAAAATGTGTATATATACAAACCTTGATAAATGGAGCCTTAAAACTCGATTCTCCTATGTCTACTGCCTCTAGTGGAATTCTCCACCATCAACCTCAGTCCCTAATATGAAATCAGAGACTATGTTATCATTCTAATACTGAAATTAATCAGTTTATGCCATAACTAATAAAAACCTTAACTTTGCATTGATTTAAAGCCTAGAACTTTAATCTTCCATTAAACCAAATTGAACCTTATCAAAGATTGAAGGAGACACAATATCTTACCTTTGTTTCATGCAAATAGATTGGTTTCTACATTTCAAAATATGTTTTAATGTTCCTTGTCACACACTTTGATTTTTATACCAAATTTCCTTATTTTCAATCCGTTTATACTCTCTTTATTGGTGGGAATTTGTATTTAATCAACTAAGAATGAAAAAGGATTAATGGAGAATGGTCTTTGGGATTATAGAGAGTTGGTGGCTAGGGTTTAGGATTGTGTTATGTGAGTTTTTTAGCCAAAACATGAAACTGCCATATATAAACTATAGGGCTTCACGAGCATGAACTATAGTGTCATGGTCATGAAGATCCTCAGCTTCAGATTCTGCATTTCATGATATTCACAGCCGTGATTAACATTATCACAGGCATGAATGCTGTAAACTTCATTTTTTTTTCTTATCCTTTTTATTAATTTCATATTACCAAAACCCTAAACTACAATATACGTCCCATATACCCTTAATATACCTTTATTAACTTATTATTTCTAGGCCCTAACTTGCAGACGTTACATTTCTCTCCGTTTTAAAGAATTCTTTCCTCAAAATTACCTAATGTACTATATTTAAACAACTGTGAATATTAGGCTTTCCTCACTTCTTCACTTTCCCAAGTAGGCTTTTCTATTCAATGATATCTCCATAGGATCTTGATCGATGGTACTCAATTGTTCTTGAGTTCCTTGATTTCTTTGGCTAGAACTTGATCTGGTTCTTCCTAATACATCAAATCTAGTCTCACCTCAATGTTCTCAACTAGAAAAATATGAAAAGGATATGATATGTATCTCCTCAATATAGAGACATAGAACACATCATGAATCTTGATAAACTCTAGTGGAAGAGCAAGCTTGTAAGCAACTGGCTATACTCTCACTAGAATCTCATAATGCCCAATAAATCCAGGGCTCAATTTGCCTTTCTTCTCGAATCTCAGAATCTAGGGCACTTCCTGCCATATTGTGCCTCATAAGGAGCCATCTTGATACTATATTGATAGCTATTGTTGTAAGCAAATTCCATCAATGGAATATATTTATCCCAACTACCTTTGAATTCAATCACATAACTCCTCATCATATTCTTTAGGATTTGTATGACCTTCTTTGCTTACCCATTTGTCTCAGGGTGAAAAGTTGTACCAAATTCGAGCTTGGTATCCAAAGCTCTTTGTAGACTACCCCAAAACTGAGAAGTAAACTTGAGGTCCTTATCTAAAACAATAGAGATTAACACTCCATGTATTCACACTATCTCATTAATTTAAAGCTCTGTTAGTCTGTTCAAAGGGAAATCCCTTCTGATAGGCAAGAAGTCAGCTGACTTCATAAGCCTATCCATAATAACCCATACAACATCATATTTTCAAGAAAGCAACCCAATCACAAAGTCCACAGTAATCTGCTCTCATTTCCATTCTAGTATAATGATAGGCTACAGTAATCCTGATGGTACTTAATGTTCTGCCTTGACCTGCTGATAAGTCAGACATCTGGTAGTATACTTTGTTATATCTTTTTTCATTCCTGTTCTCCAGTACTTACTCTTTAGGTCGTTATACATCTTCATGCTTTCAGGGTTCATAGTGTACCTGATCTCATGTGCTTCCTATAATATCCTCTATCTTAGATCAACAACATTAGGCATGCATAAGCGACTCTAATATTATATTCCACTCTTAGACTCAATGGTATAATCTAATCTCTCCCTCTTAGAGACCGCCTCGACTATCTCAACAAACTGATTATCCTGCCTTTATGCATTATGATCTCCTGATGAAGTGTAGGTTGAATGTCCAACTCAACCACCATCTTCCTACTCAAGCATTTGTCACTTCATTGGCTTTTCTTGGGTGGTAGTCAATCACATAATTGTAGTCCTTTATCAGCACCAACCACTACCTCTGTCTCAAATTGAGATCTCTCTATGTAGGTAGATATTTCAGACTCTTATGGTCTATGTAGATGAAACATTATCTTTATTAGGAGAAATGTAATCATAGAAAATCCTTTAACAAACCTCCTATAGTAACCAGTTAACCCAAGGAAACTTCTAATCTCTATCACATTTTGGGGAGACTTCCAACTCATAATAGTCACTACCTTGCTAGAATCAACTCGTATATCATTTGACGACACAATATGTCCTAAAAAAGCTAACTCATAAAGCCAAAATTCACATTTTGAGGACTTGGCATATAATTTCTGCTCCCTAAGTGTCTGTAACACTATTCTCAAATGCTGTTCATGCTCGCCAAGTGTCTTAGAATACACCAGAATATTATCAATAAAGACCACAACACACTGGTCCAAGTAGGGTATGAACACACTATTCATCAAGTCCATAAAGACTGCTAGAGAATTAGTTAACCCAAAAGGCATAACCACAAATTCATAATGCTCGTATCTGGTTCTGAACGCTATCTTGGTTATATGTTTTGCCCTAACTCTCAGCTGGTGGTAGTCTGATCTCAAATCAATTTTTAAAAACACACCTGCACCCTTCAACTGATCAAATAGGTCATCAATATGTGGTAATGAATATCTGTTCTTAATTGTCACCTTGTTCAGTTGTTTGTAGTCTATGCATAATCTCATAGACCCATATTTCTTTTTTCACAAATTATACCAGTGTACCCCATGGAGATACACTCAGCTTGATATACTCCTACTCTAACAACTCATGCAGTTGAGCCTTAAGTTCTTTCAACTCAGATAGTGCCATTATGTATATATGGTATTCACAGGCGTGAAACCTTCTGTCACTAGTTGTCTACCCATGACTTAGCCGTGACTAGCTCTATGATCATTCACGGACGTGAACATTAGTTCACGGGCATGACATACATTCATTCATGGGTGTGAGGCTTGGCTTCACAAGTGTGACACTTCAAATAGAAATGATATTCCAACATTGATTTCAATAAAATTTACACACAACATGCATATGGACTAAAGCTAACCAAAGTTAGCCACACTTATCAACATTTTACAATATTTTCAGCATTTAATAACAAGTTAAAATACCAATCAACATTCCAAATCATTCAATCTAAATCCAACCCAACATTAACAATAGCATTATACCTTCAAGTCTCATAAAAAAATCAAAATCATTCCTTATGGATTTCCAAATTCATTACCTCAATTCCAACATGTACCATATCAATATTTCTTATCACTTAGCACATCATAATTCATAATTCACATCACAACCACACTATAATTAAATAAAAATGTGTATATGTACAAACCTCGATAAATGGAGCCCTAAAACTCAATTCTCCCACATCTACTACCTCTAGTAGGATTCTCCACCATCAACCTCAGTCCGTAATATGAAATTAGAGACTATATTATCATTATAGTACTAAAATTAATCAAGTTATGCCATAACTAATAAAAACCTTAACTTCATATTTATTTAAATCCTAAAACTTTAATCTCCCACTAAACTGAATTGAACCCTATCAAAGATCGAAGGAGAAATGATATCTTACCTCTATTTCATGCAAACATATTGGTTTCTATGTTTTACAATGTGTTATAATGTTCTTTGTCACAAGCCTTGATTTTTATACTGAATTTCCTTGTTTTCAATTTGTTTATACTCTCTTTATTGGTGGGGATTTGTATTTACGCAACTAAGAATGAAAGGGATTGATAGAGAATGGTTTATGGGGTTTTAGAGGGTTAATGGCTATGGTTTAGGGTTATGTTATGTGTGTTTTCTGCCAAAATACGAAACTGCTATATATAAACTATAGTTATTTATGGGCATGAACCATAGTATCATGGCCATGAAGATCCTCAGCTTTAGATTATGGATTTCATGACATTCATGGTTGTGATTAACATTGTCACGGACGTGAATGCTATAAACTTCACTTTTTTCTTATCCTTTTGATTAATTTCATATTATCAAAACCCTTAACTGCTATATACCTCCCATATACTCTCAATATATGTGACATCTCGCCTATATAATAGGAATAATCCCATTACATAAGTGGAATGACACAGACAATCTGAATGAAACTAGTCTGAATTTTAAATTTTTATTTAATAACTAAATTGATATTTTTTTTAATATTCAAATATACATATGGATTCAATTATCAAATACATTATCATGTTACATAAATATTATACTTCATTATAACTATCAAAATTAATGGTTTTTACCTTACATCTAACTATATAGATATAATACCAAAATACAAAATATGTTCTTAACTATATATAAGACATGTCTAACAAACCCATATGCATGATAACAAAGAAAATGAAAAAAATGATATGCATCCGACCCTCAACCAGTTCTGACACGTCTCCTCTAGTACGGACTTGTACTTCCTCTATCAACTTCACAGTTTACTACTTGCAAGCTCCAGTTCCTGCGCGGAAAAAACTCATGCTAAGCTATTTCTAGCTTAGTGGTACATATAAGCATTTATGTTTTCCCATGCAGTCACACAAACATGGGTCATAATAATCATGATATGATTTAAATAAATCATTGCATAAAATTTAGAAAGTATTATAATAAAATAAAATTTATGTTGTATTATATCATCATTATATTTGTATCAGGACATGAACTGTATATAATCAACCATATGTAATATATAAAATATTAAGCATTCTACCTCCTCTCATGTTTCCATAACTCATTTTAATTTAATTGATTTCCCTAAAATTATGATTGTTTAGTTAACTCAAATCTCAATCCATATAAGCATAAATATTTTAACATACAATTACCAAAATGCATGGTAGATAATTCATAATACAGTACACAATATTCCAACATACATTTTACAGGGACAACCACATGATTATACAATATTACCAAATTCATTGATAATATATATATATATATATATATATATATATATATATATAACTCAATTATAAATTTAGCTTACCTTAATAAATATTTATAATTCATGTTATTTCGCACATTTTATCTTTCAACATGTACATGTATGTCATTTAATTATTTTATATATAATATTTTAATATAAATAACCCAAATCTCATTTCTAGACTGTCCGGGTATAGGGCGTGTAGTAAGGCCGCTCGCAGAGTTTAAGCACCCTACTCACTATAGTCTCCAGTCAAGAGCGCTCATGGAGCTTAAGTCTCATGACCGAGTATAATCATATCATTTATGTACAATTAGGCCAGGGGCACTCTCGGAGCTAATACCACCATGTTCATAAACCATATCAATATCGGTACCATAATGCCCCCGCAATGGTGCACCATCTATCCCTAATTAGTCCACAGGTTCAGAACTGGACAATTAATGTTATTACTTATTTATTTTCTTTATATATTAATTTGCTGGAATCAATATTCCCATTACATTTATAATGAAAATATGATTATAAAATTTTAAAATCATATAATCATATGATATTCCATTATATATAACTATTTAAGTAATATTAACATACTTTAATTAGTTTTCTATACAATCAAAACCAACAAATCTTTTAATACAAAACCAAAATTTATAATAACTTTATGAGTCCAAGTATGTCATATAACCTCTTTTTTCATATCGCATACATATGTCATACATGACTTTCTAACTTCACTCTTTATTGTCCTAATTATTCAATAATTACCATTAATAATTATCCCATTTTTAATCAATCATATACTAATCTATATTGAAAAATATATTATGTTACATATTGTAAACTAAAATTTCCTACATTTTATCAATCAATTATTCATCCATATGTCTATACATGCATTAACATGAAATTTCATTGGTTAAGCACTCAATTCATTTCATATTTACACATTTTAATACATTATTCAATTAACAAACAGACATGCAACAAGACAAACTAAAATGCATATATGTACAAACCTCAATGGAGCTTTTTTCCAAAATCTAAAATTTGGAGCTTGTCTAATTTTATTGCTCTTCTTCTTGTTGAGACCCTAATTCGAAAATATAAATAATTAATACATTGATAAAATATTTATTCTTAATATAGTTTAAATTAATAACTACAATTTCTTATAAACTAGAACAGGACCTTATAGGATTGTTGGATCAATAAATTTTTCTACACTTATCCAATTTATATGATTCTTGATCCTGATTAAATATAACATCTAAACTAAAACATACTAAAATTTTAGAATTTCTAAACTATTACACGATTTTTGGTATATTTTTAAATATTGCTCTGTTCTTTGCCTTTAGGCAGTTTCGGGGTACCACATTTAAAAATTCTTATCTTTCAATGTGTAGATTAAATTATTATGAAACATTTTATAAAGTTATATAAGTTATTTTGGGAACATTTTTTCATGTTTACCTCATTTCCAGATTCGGTCTCTATGGCTCTTAAATACCAGAGGATCTATAACTGGTTTAACATAAAGTATCAACCCGACCAGTTCAATTGTTCATCTCATAACTCACAAAGTACATGACATTTTAAGGTGAGACTTTCATAGGAATTTAGATAAGACATAGGATTAAAACTTTCATGTTTTTCACTTTGGCTAATTCGATCTAAAAATAGGTAAAATATAAGGACGAAATTACTGGAGCTGTATAGGTATATGAAACCAGTTCAATCAAGGAACAGTCATAGTTTATTTTAGAATAACTCAACCTAAACGAAAGAAATTTATACAAAATTTGGAAGAGACCTAAATAACACATATACCTACAACTTTGATGTTTTACAAAACCTCAGCTTAAGCCATTAAGATGATCAATGTTTACAAAAACCGTAGGTTATTCAGTTGATACGTCTCCCTGAATCAGTTTTATCCCAATGACCATATCTCTTCAACTACTCAAAATCATTTAATAAAATTTGGCAGAAAGATACACAAGACATAGATGAACAACCTTTATGTTTGACACTCCCCCAAATTTGATTTACAAGATAATCAAAAAAATAAACGAAGTACACTGCAGAACATAATCCAAAAAGTTCTAATAACACAATAATCATAGGAAAAATATTTCTTACCAAGATCATATTTATTTGGACTAGTTTTTATGCAAATCTTGAAGGAAATGATGAAGATTTTGGTTTGTGATATGGAGGAAGGAAAAGGGATGATGAAGAAGCAGAAGGAGAAGAGAGATAGAGTTGGAAGAATGACCAAAAGAAGTCTTAATTGACTTCCACCCTAATTCATTTTTTTACTGTTCACTGTTCACTTCTCTCTTTTTTTTTTTAAAAAAATTTTCTTATTATTATTATTATTATTATTATTATTATTATTATTATTTTCACATATTTCCTTATATCTAATATCTTTAATTTTTTTATACCAAAAATACAATTTAATTATGCGGTATAATTTAATTAAATTTATCATGTCAATAAATTAAATTTATTTTAATTTCTAATTTAGTCATTTATTCAATTTGTTTTATGTCTATCATGTGTTTTCTATGTATACCACATACTTATTTTTAATTTAGACTAATTTGTGGGCGTTACAATATACCTTTATTAACTTATTATTTCTAGGCCCTAACTTGCATACGTTACAAATAGAGAAAATAATAATAAAATATTAATTAATTAGAGCTCTTTTTAATATGGTAGAGCTCAATAAAAGGGTAAAGTTGGAAAAAATTAATAATACTCTATTGATTTCTTAAAAGGATACTTAAAGTAGGACAAAATATAAAAATAACAAAACCTATTTAAAGGGAAATAAAGGGGGTACATTGTAAGTTCGTTCCTCATTTTTTTTAGTAATTTGACTTAAAATGTTTTAGAAATATATATTTAGGTCCCTATGTCTATTTAAGAAAAAATAGATAAATTCTAATGTAGTACTTAATCATGGATTTTACTAATTTCACGTGACACTACATCATTAGAGTTTACTACAAATGTTACAATGTAAACAAATTTAGAGATAAATTTATCAAGAGTAATTCTATTTGTCCCAACTTTTTTTGTACCAATTTGTCCCAATTACATTAAAATACTAGTACTTTAATACATTTTGAGCAATATAAGTAAATGAGTTGATAAAATACAAGTATTTTAATGCATATTGGGAAGGAGTTGGAATAAAAAAGTTGGAACAAGTAGCATTTTCCTTTTAGCAATTGTAAATTGTAGTATTCAAGTAGTATAAACAGATATGACATCGATATCAATGACCATAACTAAGTATCACATCATAATTCTATCTATCTTTAATAAGAAAATAAAGGAGAGGATAAACTATAAATAAGGAAAAATAGAGGTTTGATATATTGTACTAATACTCCTCAGATTCCAAATTTATATGACTAGTTTCTTCTATTTTATTTTTGTTAAACTATGTAATATTTTTGTTAAATTTGAAGGCATTTACCATTAGTCGGAAAGAATATTTTCTTATATTTAGGGGTGCTAGTACAATAGATTAAATTTTATGGGTACTATTACAATAAATCAAACTTGCAAGGATTATAGTACAATAAGTCAAACTTTAGGGGAGTAAATATTGTTTTACCACAATCTAACATATTTCTATCTAAAATCAAATAGAATGACATGAGTATAATATGATGAAATAGAAGGGACAAATCGTATAATTTTTTAATCTCAGAGGTATTAGTACAATATATCAAACTTAATGAAGTAAATAGTAATATTTCCTAAATTTTACTAATGTTTTGAATGAAATTGGCACAAGAAAATATTATTGTCATAATTACAAAAATGAACGATTACCATTCACAAGACGAGTCTGCTATTCAAATTAAATAAAATTTTCATCTAAAAAATACCAACTAATTTGTATGCGCCAACATTGTCCATGATGAATTATTTTTATAAATAAATAACAATTTGATTTAAAATATTAGTAGTTTAATACATTTTGAGCAATACAAGTAAATAACTTGATAAAGTACAAACATTTTAATGCATATTGGGCAGAAGTTGGAACAAAAAAGTTAGAACAAGTAGCATTTTCCTTTTATCAATTGTAAATTGTAGTATTCAAGTAGTATAAGCAGATATGACATCGATATTAGTGACCATAACTAAGTATCACACCATAATTCTATCTATCTTTAATAAGAAAATAAAGGAGAGGATAAACTATAAAGTTAGGAAAAATAGAGGTTTGATATATTATACTAATACTCCTGAAATTCAAAATTTATATGATTATTTTCTTCTATTTTATTTTTGTTAAACTATGTACTATTTCTGTTAAATTTTAAGGCATTTGCCATTAGTCAGAAAGAATATTTTCTTATATTTAGAGGTACTAGTACAATAGATCAAATTTTATGGGTACTATTACAATAAATCAAACTTGTAAGGATATTAGTACAATGGATCAAACTTTAGGGGAGTAAATATTATTTTACCACAATCTAACATATTTCTATCTAAAAATCAAATAAAATGACATATGAGTAGAATATGATAAAACAGAAGAGACAAATCGTATAATTCTGAGAGGTATTAATACAATATATCAAACTTAATGAAGTAAATAGTAAATTTTCCAAAATTTTACTAACATTTTGAATCAAATTGGCACAAGAAAATATTACTATCATAATTACAAAAATGAATGATTACCATTCACAAGACGAGCCTGCTATTCAAATTAAATATAATTTTCATCTAAAAAATACCAACTAATTTTATATAGCGCCAGCATTGTCAGTGATGAATTATTTTTATAAATAAATAACAATTATTTCTATTTATGCTCATGATAAATAAATATTTAATTTACAAATCAACAAAGCAAGTTAAATTGCAAAACAGAAAAAAAAGAATTGTTTTATATTAAGTAAGATGGTTGTTAACGTAAAAAAAAAAAAGAAAAAACCCACTTAGTCAGATTTTAACATCATACAACTTAATAATCAACTTCACTTAAAAATGTAAACAAAATCATCATTAAAAATTTTAATTTAGCATTAATGCGAGAAGAATTACTATCATAATAGTTAAAAGTCCAAATTCTTAATTAAAATGTGTAAATCAAAGATGTACAAAGCACCAAAGGAATTAGAAAAGAATATAAAAAATTTACAAAAAATAATAATAAAGTAATTAAACTCAAATAAAAAGTAACAAAACATATATTGATTTATTAATAATAAATCAAAAGAATGACATTGAGAACTTGACACTTTTAGAATTTTTGTCTCATGACACAAAGAAAAAAAAAAGCTATCACATATTAGTGGTTGCTTAATACTATCACTTAGCGATAAATGAGTTGACCAAATTTTTAATTTTAAACCAAATAAAAACCAATCAACGACCAATGGTCGCTAAATCAAGCATAAGAAAATGGCGTGGGATCTTGTGATGATTTTGCTACTATTAGTATTCTGTTGTTGCTAAATTGGGAGTACTTTTACACGCTAAAATGATATTAGTAACCACATTTAATTGAGATTGCTAATTCAATTAGCTACCATAATTAAATGTGGTCACTAAATTTTATAAAGTGATAGCTAATTACCACTTTAAAGTCATTAAATATATTTTATCACTTATTAATATTTTAATTATTTAGAATGGTTATATCACAAGAAAATATTTTAAAAAAGGTTAGAGACCTCATTAAACAACATAACATGGTTAGTGGTTCAATGTATATTAGAAGATGAAGATGATGCAACCTATAGGATGAAAGGGTGCGATCAAAAACTGGCAATAGCAAAGCTCAATGATACCCCAATTGAGGTGCAAAACCCATTGAAGGAGATAAAATGGTGTCATAAGATTTGCCAACAACAATCTTTGTAAGTGCCAAGTTAAATACTAGTTTTGAGGAGAGATTGTGAAATTGTTGTAAGCATACAAAGATTGTTTTGCATAAGAATATAGTGAAATGCCATGCCTAGACTAAGATATTGTTCTACATAAACTCCCTATTAAGGAAGGGTATAGGTGTAGTGACTATGAGATTTGAACAACATAATGTGGTAATGGCTGAGTGTAAATTAGAAGATGAAGATGATGTAGCCCATTGGAGGAATGGTGCGACCTAGAATTGACACCAATAAAGCTTGATGATATCCCAGTTGAGGTACAAGTGTAACGTCACACCTTATGCATTTGAGTATAACCTATCCCTATATCAAGTAATCATACATGACATACTGGAAAGGTAAAATACCCTGATAACAGTGGTAGTAAATTTTTTTTCATATCATATCCTGTAAAATCAACTAACGACTTTACAAGTCTTATATCCTGTAATATCGCTCAATGACTTTTCAAGTCAACATTAAAAACCACAATACTATATATCACATATATTAAAACATAAACTTCACATCCGAAGGATTACGAGTTGTTTCCATTTATACATTTCAAAACTAATCTAGAGTGATAATATATATTCAAGCATGACATGTTTTCATGGGTCATGGGAATATATCCCCTCTTGGACACAAAGACTTTGAGAGAGTAATCCCATGGGTCATGGGAATATATCCCCTCTTGGACTGCTCCATGCTAAACCTCTTTAGCATCTTATCTATGTATGTAGACTGTAAAAGACCAAACAATCTTTTAGATCTATCTCTATAGATCTTTATCCCCAAAATATAGACTGCTTCTCCAAGGTCTTTCATAGAGAAATTCTTGGATAACCAAATTTTGACCGATTGTAAGGCTGAGACATTATTTCCCATTAATAATATGTAATCTACATATAGCATAAGAAATACAATTGCACTCCCACTAGCCTTCTTGTAAACACAAGGTTCATCTAGATTTTGTAAGAAACCAAACTGTTTGATTGTCTCATCAAACTGAATATTCCAACTCGTGGATGCTTACTTTAATCCATAAATGGATCTTTGAAGCTTATATACCTTTTTTCCATCTTTGGACATCAAGCCTTCTGGTTGTGTCATGTACACATCCTCAGTCAGATTTCCATTAAGGAAAGCTGTCTTCACATCCATTTTCCATATCTCATAATCATAATGAGTAGCAATGACTAGGAGTATCCTTATGGATTTAAGCATAGCTACTAGGCTAAAAGTTTCATCATAGTCAATTCTTTGTATTGGATGATAATCTTTAGCAACAAGTCTAGCTTTATAGGTAATTACATTACCATCCATGTCAGTTTTCTTTTTGAAAATCCACTTGCACCCTATAGGCTTTATTCCTTCGGATGGGTCAACCAAAGTCCATACTTGGTTTTCATACATGGAATCCATTTCTGACTTCATGGGTTGAAGCCATTTGTTAGCTTCTAAACTATTTAGAACTTCTTCATAGGTTGTAGGCTCATCATTTTCTATGAGCAATACGTCGTTCTGTTCACTAATGAGAAATCCATATCTCTCTAGAATAGTACGTATCCTACTTGACCTATGAAACTCTTGTGCTTTAGAAGGTTGAGCTGTTATATCATCTGTATGAGTAACAAGCTCAGGTTCAGGCAGTTGATCAGCATCTGTTTGAGTATCTTGAACTTCTTCAAGTTCAATTTTGCTCCCACTATCTCCTTTTAAAAGAAATTCTCTCTCTAAAAAGATAGCATGTCTTGAAACAAAAACCTTTTGTTCCAAGGGGTGGTAAAATTGATATCCATATTATGCTTTTGGAAATCCCACAAATAGACATCGGTCAAATTTAGCTTCTAGCTTATCTGACATTGCCCGCTTCACATAAGCAGGACAACCCCAAATTCTCATGTAAGAAAATGTGGGCCTTTTGTTATGCCATATCTCATATGGAGTAACATCAACTGACTTTGAAGGAACACCATTTAATAAATAAATGGCGGTCTCAAGCGCATGTCCCTAAAAGGATTTAGGCAGTTCCGCAAAACTCATCATAAACCTTACCAAGTCTAACAAGGTTCGGTTTCTTCTTTCAGCCACACCATTGTGTTGTGGTGAGTAAGGTGAAGTCCATTGAGATAAAATCCAAGTATCCCTAAGATAATCTAGAAACTCTTAGCTCAAGTATTCACCTCCTCGATCTGATCGAAGTGTTTTAATACTTTTGCTAAGTTGTTTCTCTATTTCATTTCTGAATTCTTTGAACTTTTTAAAAGCTTCAGATTTGAATCTCATAAGATACACGTACCCATATCGTGAGTAGTCATCGATAAAAGTAATGAAGTAGATGAAACCACCTCTAGCGTGTGTAGACATTGGACCACATACATTTGAATGTATTAAGTCTAAAAGTCCATTAGCACGTTCTCCCTTTCCCTTAAAGGGTAATTTAGTCATCTTGTCTAATAAGTAAGATTCACATGTGTCATATGATTCATAATCAAATGACCCCAAACTACCACTTTTGTGTAGCTTAGCCATGCGTTTCTCACTTATATGACCAAGGCGACAATGCCATAAATAAGATGATTTCAACATATCTTGTTTTTGCCTTTTATTATCATTGATGTTTAAAATTGGATTTGACATATCTAATATGTATATTCCATTGCATAATGTACTATTAGCATAAAATTCTATTCAACATAATATAACAACAATTGTTACTAAAAGCTAAAAGGAAACCATCTTTATTTAGACTTGAAACAGAAATAATGTTTTTAGTCAAAGCAGATACATAATAGCAATTATCCAAATTTAATACAAGCCCACTAGGGAGGGTCACTACATATGTTCCTACAACTAATGCAGCAACCCTTGCTCCATTTCCAATACATATGTTTCTACAGCTAATGTAGCAACCCTTATCGAGCTATCTACTGTTCCTTAGGCCCTGCATATCAGTGCATATGTGTGAGCCACAACCGGTATCTAATACCCATATATTATTATCGGAAACATTATTAATTTCAATGACAAAAATACCCAAAGTAGATGGGACATCAGATGCCTTCTTCTTCAAGGACTGCAAGTAAGCCTTGCAGTTTCTCTTCCAATGGCCATCCTTGCCACAATGGAAGCATGTCCCCTTTGGAGCAATCTCCTTGGCCTTCTTCTTGGCCACACCTCCCTTAGGCTTCATGGACTTCTTCTTCATCTTAAGGTTCTTATTTTTAGAACCTGAAGAGTCCACCAACATCACAACCTTACTGTCATTCTTGTCAGATGGCTCAGCTATTTTGAGCAAGTTAATCAGCTCGGGAATAGTGGTGGAGATTTGGTTCATCCTATAGTTAAACACAAAATGTGATTAACTATTAGACAAACCAGTTAGAATTAAGTCAATACTTAATTCATGGTCCATCGCAAATCCCAAGGTGGCCAACCTCTCAATATAGTCATTCATCTTCAATGCATATTGCACTGGAGATGTCCCCTCAACCATCTTAGTGCGGATGAGCAACCTCGATGTTTCGAACCTTTTGGAATGTGCTTGCTCATCAAAAAGCTCTCTTATATGGTATACTACGGAATTAGAATCCATAGCCTCATGCTGCTTTTGCACCTTAGCTGACATAGTAGCAAGCATAATGCAGCTTGCCATCTCACTATCATTGAGATGCTTTTGATATGCCTTCTGAACATCTTCAGAAGCATTAGCAGTAGGGGGATTAGGGAGTGCCTCATCCAGGACATAACCAATCTTTTTTGATTTGAGAACTATTCTCAGATTCCTTAGCCAATCCAAAAAAATTGGGTCTAGTCAACTTATTTGATTCCATTAGCGATCGCAAATTCACACTTGTCATGATGATGATTCTAGCAACCTAGATGTAAATTAGAACATGTTAGATTGTACATAAAATGCATGTTTATTAGGTCTTTAATAAATCGCATTATGACTCCCACTATTTTATTGCGAATCCATAGCCCTCACTATGAACCCGAGAGAACTTATATGGAACTTCTCCTAGTGGGCCGATATCCAACTGGCTAAGAATAACCTTGAGGCAACTCAATAAGCTATCCTTAGTTTGGTTGGTAGGTATCTAATCCATACCAATTGCATTATTCATGCAACTATCGAATCTAGTGCTATCAACTTATTGATGTGTGCACATACATTGGGCTATCAACTCTTGATATGTGTACATCTCATCTATACAAACCCAACTTCACCTCAAATATACATTAACCTTGGCGCAAATCTAACAAGTTAATAATATCGGTTAAGTCTAACCCATTAATCATGAAATCTAATTTCAATGGATTGAACATATTCTTATAGAGTGAGCTTGAGACAACTCAACAACCCTAACTCTAGAAGAACTCCAGTTCTCCCAATATTAATGGAAGGTGTAAGACTTAATTATTTATTTAGTGAGGGATTTCTTTGTTAAGTCTCATGAAGTTATTATTTCATGCTTTTATGTATCATACATTCATCACATGGATATATAAAGATAGTTAAATTAACTATATGGCATGATTATGGACATATTAAAGTGAATCTCTTGAGCCAAAGAGAAATTGACTAGGTCTTACCTAAGTATATGCATGAATTTACAACCCAAAATAAAAATCAAATTCCTATTTCTAAGTCTTCTTGTTTATGGTAACACCTCCTTTGCTTTTTGCTCCTTTGTATCTTCATTCTATCCTAATCCTATGTAATCTAATTACATATTTCAAATTATAGAAAACCTCAATTTACATTTGAGGGGAGTAAGATGAGAAGAGAGATACATAAGAAAGAAATAGAGATAGGGACACGCAGACCCTATTTACCATAAAACAAAATAATTCCATGCATGCTCAATCACATTGGGCCTAAGTCCATAATCATCCATCATGTCTTTTCATACACCCCTAACATGCATTCTCTAATGCACAAAATAAAAATGACAATTTTGGATTTCAATTTGTAAATCGATTTAACACTTGAACTGAAATTGCCTATGTGTTCTTTCGGTTAATTTTATTTTGTATGTCATTTTAAAGTGAAATTTAATATTTAATCAAATTAAATTAAATTCCATATTTACATAATCAATTTAAAATTAATTCTCCTTAAAATCAGAATATTATGATGTTAAAAGTAAACAATTTAATTTTAATATACATACCAATTTCTAGTCATACTAGAATTACAATTGCACAACTTAACATAATTCAAAATTAATTTCCAAAAATTATTAAATTTTTTAGAACTTCAAATCATCATTCGAAACATCTTTAGGTTAGCTCAAGTTCATCAAAATATTTTTTTCACAAGCCAAAATTACTAAGACAAACGAACTAACACACTTAGATGCTCAAAATAATAAATTCGATATCTAGAATTTTTTAAAATTTCAAATGCTTGCAAAATAATTTTGGCATGCATCTAACATCAAAATAACATATTCACATAAAACCTATTTCAAGGTGCTGAAAATAAAATAAACATACAAAAAAATCAAACAAAACAGCCCCACTAGGTATGCTTAAATAGTGCCGTTTTGTGTTTGTTTGAAAAATTAATTAAAATAATTTTTAATTAATTATTGAAAACTTCCACATGCATAAAAATATTCTCAATATGTCAAAATAATATTTTCATAATTAAATTACAAGAAAAATATAACCAGCCCCATCAATTAAGCCAAACAACAACACATGTTCATAAACAAGGCAATTTTAGGAATTTTTGAAATAAATCCGAAATTAATTATTTGAATCACATTCAAATCATTTTTCAATCAAAATAATCATCCTAAATCATCATATGATCAGATTAGAGAAAGAAAAATGTGTAAAACATATTTTACAAATTAATTTCAATTTTTTAAAAACTATTGATCCAAAATCATCAAAACTATGCAATCCCATTGCACTTTCAACTAAAATTAATTTTAATGGACACAAGGAGGCTCTGATACCAATGTTGGGCTTTGAAGAATGAATCATATTCATAAACGCAGCAAAAAAATAAAATTTCAAAATTCGAAACAAAAGATCATACTTGTGCCATTAAAACTAATTTATATAAATATAAAGATTAGAAATTATACCTTGTAATTTCTTATTTGTTCTTCAAATCTTCACTTTTTTGGGTTGTAGCAAACCACAACAATCCACACTAGGATGTCTCTAATGATAATCCACATGAAGAACGAAGAAGAAACAATCAAGAAAAATGGTTTGAACAAATTCAAAGTGCTAGCTTTGAAAGTATTCTTGAGAGAATTTTGTTGTCTTAAAAATATTTTTTTCACAAAAAAATATTTTCATGTCTCTTTTTTGCTATTTGATGTCTTTTCTATTTGAATCAAATTCAAAGAAAAGATGAAAAGTCAAAAATTGAGAAAAGGGAAATGAATGAATAGTAATTGGCCATAGTTGGCCTAATTAAGGCCAAAATTTGTCGTTGGCCAATGGGTGGGAGGCAGTAGCGCGCTGGGCCTGCTGCGGGCTGCTGCTGGAGAGCCCAGCTGGCCTGCTATGCTGGCCAGCAGCCTACCTAGCCCATGCATGCCAGTGACCCTCCTGAATGATTTTTTCGTGCGATATCATCGCGATCCATTCCGAAATAATTCTCTCATATTTTGGATTCTATCCAAGACCATTTTACTCATTATCCATATCTTCAATGTGTGTGACCCATTATGTTCCCAGTTATGTTGGTCACTTAAATTAATAATTAATTTAAGCAGGTCATGAGCGGTATCTAGCAACACATCATGACCCCCAATTAACTGGAAAGTCAGTGGTTTGACTACGAACTTTTCCATAGACAATTTCCGTGCAATTATTCCTTTCACCATTCTATACCCCACTTGGTTTAAAGTATGGACATGTGTCAACTCCCACTAGACTGACTACATCACGTCTAGTGCAAGTAATATTAGTTCTTATCCTTGAGGCTCATTACTCTATTAGATATGTCATTGAAGACTATTTTTATGACATTTACACTCCGGACAAATATTCTCAAGTATTTGATTAATCAAAGGCTTTTTCATTAATTTGATGTTCATTTGATATATGAATTGATAAGTGATCTTAAATCAATTAATGAAGTCCTTGATACATAACATAACATGAAGGAAATCATGATGAGATCATGATATTGAGATTCTTATCATGTGTAATTATATTAGTAAAAAAATTATCTCTAGTCATAGGATTAATGAGATGGGACATTATTAATCCAGACAGACTAGCACATGTTACACTCTTTGATTGGATCGAGTAGTAGATCTCATAATCTATAAACGTGAGATGTTTAGAGTTAACATGTGGATGCTTGCTAAGTGTAGCTAAGTACATTGGATGACCAACTATGAGACAATCATATGGATAATCTATTCAAATGTCAATGATAGTCTCATCATAGCAATGGTGCAAGTATCCTTAGACTTGAGGTATTTAAGGATATCTTGAATATTGATTATGTATTTTGACACTATTCCTTGTTGCCTCAGAGAGGTAGCTCATAGGGTGGCGATTGGATACAGCTTGAGGTATTCAAAGGTAATTGGGTAACCAACAAAGGATTCACCACTCTTGATAGAAGGAGTGTATACCCATGGCCTCTTGTCGTGGTCATTACTCGGAAATCTCTGGCCAGAGTGGAAATGTCATAAAGATAGTCTTCAATGACATATCTAACAAAGTAATGAGCCTCAAGGACAAGAACTAACATTACTTGGATTAGACGTGACGTAGTCAATCTAGTGGGAGTTGACACATGTCCATACTCTGAACTAAGTGGGGAATAAAATGGTGAAAGGAATAATTGCACGGAAATTGTCTATGGAAAGGTTCGTAGTCAAAACACTGACTTTCCAGTCAGTTGGGGGTCATGATGTGTTGCTAGATACCGCTCATGACCTGCTTAAATTAATTATTGATTTAAGTGACCAACATAACCGGGAACCTAATGGGTTGCACACATTGAAGATATGGAGAATGAGTAAAATGGTCTTGGATAGAATCCAAAATATCAGAGAATTATTTCGGAATGGATCGCGATGATATCGCACGAAAAAATCATTCGGGAGGGTCACGGGCACGCATGGGCTAGGCAGGCTGCTGGCCAGCATAGCAGGCCAGCTAGGCTCTCCAGCAGCAGCCCGCAGCAGGCCCAGCGCGCTGCTGCCTCCCAACCGTTGGCCAACGACAGATTTTGGCCTTAATTAGGCTAATTATGGCTAATTACTATTCATTCATTTCCCTTTTTTCATTTTTGACTTTTCATATTTTCTTTGAATTTGATTCAAATATAAAAGACATCAAATGGCAGAAAATAGACATGAAAATAGTTTTTTGTGAAAAAAATATTTTTAAGACACAACAAAATTCTCTCAATAATACTTTCAAAGCTGAAACTTTGAATTTATTCAAACCATTTCTCTTGATAGTTTCTTCTTCATTCTTGTGTGGATTATCATTAGAGACATCCTAGTGTGGATTGTTGTGGTTTGCTACAACCTAACAAAGTGAAAATTTGAAGAACAAATAAGAAATTACAAGGCATAATTTTTAACATTTATATTTATATAAATTAGTTTTAATGGTACAAGTATTATCTTTTGTTTTGGGTTTTAAAAATTTTATTTTTCCGCTGTGATTTTTAATATAATTCATTCTTCGAAATCCAACATTGGTATCAGAGCCTCCTTGTATCCATTAAAATTAATTTTAATTGAAAGTGCAATGGGATTGCAATTTTTTGATGATTTTGGATCAATAGGTGTTGAAAAATTGAAATTAATTTGTAAAATATGTTTTACACATTTGTATTTATTTAATCTGATCATGGGATGATTAAGAATGATTATTTTGATTGAAAAATGATTTGAATGTAATTCAAATAATTAATTTCGGATTTATTTTAAAAATGCCTAAAATTGCCTTGTTTATGAACATGTGTTGTTGCTTGGCTTAATTGATGGGGCTGGTTATATTTTTCTTGTAATTTAATTATGAAAATATTATTTAGACATATTGAAAATATATTTATGCCTTTAGAAGTGTCCAATAATTAATTAAAAATTATTTTAATTAATTTTTCAAACAAACACAAAAATGAGACTGTTTAAGCATACCCGTTTAAGCTGTTTTGTTTGATTTTTTTGTATGTGTTTATTTTATTTCCAGCACATTGAAATATATTTTATGTGATTAAAATATGTTATTTTAATGTTAGATGCATGCCAAAATTATTTTTCTAGCATTTGAAATTTTAAAAATTCTAGATATCGAATTAGTCATTTTGAGCATCTAAGTGTGTTGGTTCGTTTGTCTTAGTAATTTTGGCTTGTGCCAAAAATATTTTGATTAACTTGAGCTGACCGAAAGATGATTAGAATGATGATTTGATGTTCTGAAAATTTTTATAATTTTTGGAAATTAAGTTTGAATTAATTTAAGTTGTGCAATTGTAATTCTAGTATGACTAGAAATTGGTATGTATATTAAAATTAAATTGTTTAATTTTAACATCATAATATTCTTATTTTAAGGACAATTAATTTTGAATTATTTCTGAAAATATATAATTTAATTTAATTTGATTAAATATTAAATTCCACTTTAAAATGACATACAAAATTAAATTAATCTAAAGAACACATATAGGCAATTTCGGTTCAAGCGTTGAATCGATTTACAAATTGAAATCAAAATTGCCATTTTTAGTTTGTGCATAGAGAATGCATGTTAGGGGTGTATGAAAAGGCATGATGGATGATTATGGACTTAGGCCCAATGTGATTGAGCAAGCATGAAATTATTTTTTTTATGGTAAATAGGGCCTGTGTGTCCCTACCTCTTTTTCTTTCTTATGTATTTCTCTTCTCATCTTACTCCCCTCAAATGTAAATTGAGGTTTTCTATAATTTGAAATATGTAATTAGATTACATAGGATTATGATAGAATGATGATACAAAGGAGCAAGAAGCAAAGGAGGTGGTACCATAAACAAGAAGACCTAGAAATAAGAATTTGATTTCAATTTTGGCTTGTAAATTCATGCATATACCTAGGTACTACCTAGTCAATTTCTCTTTGGCTCAAGAGATTGACTTTAATATGTCCATAATCATGTCATATAGTTAATGTAACTATCTTTATATATCAATGTGATGAATGTATGATATATAAAAGCAAGAAATAATAACTTGATGAGACTTAACAAAGAAATCCCTCAATAAATAAATAATTAAGTCTTACATCTTCCATTAATATGGGGAGAACCAGAGTTCTTCTAGAGTCAGGGTTGTTGAGTTGCCTCAAGCTCACTCTATAAGAATATGTTCAATCCATTAAAATTAGATTTCACGATTAATGGGTTAGACTTAACCGATATTATTAACTTGTTGGATTTGCGCCAAGGTTAATGTGTATTGGAGGCGAAGTTGGGTTTGTATACATGAGATGTACACATATCAAAAGTCGATAGCCCAATGTATGTGCACACATCAATAAGTTGATAGCACAAGATTCGATAGTTGCATGAATATTGGTATGGATTAGATACCTACTAACCAAACTAAGGATAGCTTGTTGAGTTGCCTCAAGGTTATTCTTAGCTAGTTGGATATCGACCCACTAGGAGAACTTCCATATAAGTTCTCTCGGGTTCAAAGTGAGGGCTATGGATTCCCAATAAAATAGTGGGAACCACAATGTGATTTATTAAAGACCTAATAAACATGCATTTTATGTACATTAAAACATGTTCTATTTTACATCTAAGTTGCTAGAATCATCATCATGACAAGTATGAATTTGCGATCGCTAATGGAATCAAATAAGTTGACTGGACCCAATTTTTTGGATTGGCTAAGGAATATGAGAATAGTTCTCAAATCTGAAAAGATTAGCTATGTCCTAGATGAGGCACTCCCTAATCCCCCTACTGCTCATGCTTCTGAAGATTTCAGAAGACATATCAAAAGCATCTCGATGATAGTGAGATGGCAAGCTGCATTATGCATGCTACTATGTCAGCTGAGTTGCAAAAGTAGCATGAGGCTATGGATGCTAATTCCATAGTATACCATCTAAGAGAGCTTTTTGATAAGAAAGCACATTCCAAAAGGTTTGAAACTTCAAGGTTGCTCTTCCTCACTAAGATGGTTGAGGGGATATCTCTAGTGCAAGGTGTATTGAAGATGAATGGCTATATTGAGAGGTTGGCCACCTTGGGATTTGTGATGGACCATGATTTAAGTATTGACTTAATTCTAACTGGTTTTTCTGATAGTTATTCACATTTTGTGCTTAACTATAGGATGAACCAAATCTCTACCACTATTCCTGAGCTAATTAACTTGCTTAAAACAGCTGAGCCATCTGTCAAGAAGGACAATAAGGCTGTGATGCTAGTGGACTCTTCAAGTTATAAAAGGAAGAACCTTAAGAAGAAGAAGTCCATGAAGCTTAAGGGAGGCATGGCCAAGAAGAAGGCCAAGGAGATTGCTCTAAAGGGGACATGCTTCCATTGAGGCACGGATGGCCATTGGAAGAGAAACTGCAAGGCTTACATTTTTGTCATTGAAATTAATGTTGTTTCCAATAATAATATATGGGTATTAGATACCGATTGTGGCTCACACATATGCACTGATATGCAGGGCCTAAGGAACAGTAGACAGCTCAATAAGGGAGAGTCAGACCTATGCGTTGGAAATGGAGCAAGGTTGCTGCATTAGCTATAGGAACATATGTATTGACCCTCCCTAGTGGGCTTATATTAAATTTGTATAATTGCTATTATGTACCTGCTTTGACTAAAAACATTATTTCTGTTTCAAATCTAAATAAAGATGGTTTCCTTTTAGCTTTTAGTAACAATTGCTGTTCTATTATGTTGAATGGAATTCTTTATGCTAATGGTACATTATGCAACGGAATATACATATTAGATATGTCAAATACAATTTTAAACATCAATGATAATAAAAGGCAAAAACAAGATATGTTGAAATCATCTTATTTATGGCATTGTCAACTTGGTCATATAAGTGAGAAACTGTAACGTCACACCTTATGCATTTGAGTATAACCTATCCAAATATCAAGTAATCATACATGGCATACTGGAAAGGTAAAATACCCTGTTAATAATAGTAGTAAAATTTTTTTTCATATCCTGTAATATAATTCAATGACTTTGCAAGTCTCATATCCTATAATTTCATTCAATGACTTGCAAGTCTCATATCCTGTAATATTATTCACTGACTTTGCAAAGTTAACACTGAGGTTTTCACCACAATATAATATATCACATATATCAAAACATAAACTTTACATATAAGTATTTTCGAGTTGATTTCATTTATACATTTTTAGACTCATTCCAAAATGACTATACATATTCAAGCACGTAAATACAAAACACATATGACATATTTTCATGCTTGTATGGAATGTAAGGAGAGAGAGTGATGAGGCTCGGCCAGTGACCTGTGCTCCATGTCTTTTATACGCTACTCAAAATGAGCTATCACTTTTCTTTACTTGAAAAATGATGCAAATTGATGAGTTGCGGCTCAGTGAGAATAACCATCCAATGAGCTCTAAAGTACCAAACAACTCATAGTAATAAATCACAATTCCAATATATACCATGTATTCCATTCCATTCATCAGTATCATATAAGTATCAATAAAGTTCAAACATATAATCATTACTCTTTATGTATGCAAATGCTTTGCTTATTTCATTTTGTTGTGACTAAGTTAAACAGACATTGCCCCGGGTTTTCATGTGAATATTTGCCATGTGAACATTTGCATATGCATTTGCTAGCTAGCTTGATCATTTGTTTCATTTGCACATTTGTTGGGCCATAGGCCTCTTCTTTTGCTTTACAATATCGATTAACTAGTCACAATGCCTTTTTAGCCCATATGCATATGCACTTGTATTTAAGCATTCATCAACCATTGCATTTTTATCATATACAACATACATATATTCCATATATACTTCATATGTCAAGCATATACCTTGCATATACTATACATATACCATGCATATATATCACATTTGTCAAACATATACCTCAAATATACCACAAGTATACCATTTATATGTTCCACAATGTCACAAATTATCCATCATTACATTATCAAGGACCAATCATGACAATCACATGAATCACATAGCAAGCAACATTCATTTGCACTAAAGAATTCAATCGATAATTAGACTCACCGTTCTCCTTTGATTCCGACCCCTAACTTATTGTCTATCCACTCCTTGTGGATCTCCAATATGTTGCGAGCCTAATATGAAAACATAATCGATTAACTCATGATTAGGGAGACTTAATGTTGCTTAAACAAATTAATATGCATTCTTCATGTCAATAGTTAAGATTTTTCCTATGAGGCAGTGTGACCTTATGGGACTGTTTAACCTATAAATTTTTCTATAATTGAACAATTAATCTAATTCTTATTCCTAATTAAAAACAACATATAATTATAGAACATATTCAAATTTCAGACCAATTGGATCATTGGAGAATATTTGGTGGAATTTCTAAGAGTATTCTGTTTTCTGCCTTGTTTTCTGCCTTTAGGCAGTTTCAGGGTACTCATTTGGGTTCATCATAACTTATATTATATAAGTCCTATTTTAATGAAAATTTACAGAAACTTATATGGGTTCATATGGAACATGTTTCATGTTTATAACTTTTACCAATTATGTCCCTAAGGTCTTATAATTATACCAAACATTTTACTGGTCCAGAATAGAATTGACTTCTGGACTAGTATGGCTTCCAAAGGCCATAACGTAGTCTATACATAACCAATGAAGTTGAAATTAGTACAAAAATTTAGATAAGACATAGAAATATAACACTCATGTTTTTATCATTTACAGAATCTAGCTCTAACAAGCTCAAATTAGCCAAACAAGTTACTATATCTTCCCAGGGCACTCAGTAGGCAGTTCATACCATGGAACAGTCATAGTTCCATTCGCCATAACTCCCACTTTACAAGGCCTATGAACCTGAAATTTGGTATACGGATACAAAACACATATCTACAAATTGTATGTTTTGCAAGACTTCAAATAAGGGCTGTAACATATTATAAATCAAACCACACAGTAGCTAACTTGGTTAGGGTTTACACCCTGACCAGTTTCAGTACGAAGAGCATATCTCTCCCTATACATAACATCTTGCAAAAATGTTTATATATCCCGAAATCTAAGACAAAAAGGAACAACCTTTGGGGTTTACACATTTCCCGAATCAATTTCTATTAACATCAAAATCGGGGTGCAATTCAGTGCCTAATATTGAACCTAAGCAACTCAAATAAACCCTATAGCAATAAGAATTGATTACTTACAAAGAAAAGTCTTGCAAGGGATCAATTAGCTTCAAAAACTAGGTGAAACAAGGAAGAATTGAAGTTTGAAATGGAGGAAATTGAAGAAGAATTCGGGCTGGAGAAGAAGGCAGAAATGGGAAGATAAAGCTAACTTTTGGTTTTTGTCCTTTTTATCTTTTTCTCATCTCTTTTCTCCTTTCTCTTCTCCTTTCTCTTCTCTTCTCTTCTATTTCTCTTTTATGTCATTTTCATTTTATTTTGTCTATATTATTATTATTATTTACATAGATTTATAATTCCACTAATTCACACAATGATACAGCTTAATCATTTGACCCGATTTAACTAAATTAGCAATGTAAATGTTCACTAATCTTAATCTAATCATTTTTCTTACTTTAATTTAGTCACCTTATTCAATTCATTTCTAATACATTGTTATCCTTATTTAGGTTATAAGGATACACGTGTGACTCGATATAATTGCCAAATACTAGGACACATAGCTAGTGCGTGCCATGAACTTGTTCCTACGAAAATACGTATGAAATGCACGTGTTCAATTGAATTGTATGCAAGATGCTTATCTTCGATGAAATGCATATGAGAAAGGTTAAGGATGTTACAGAAATACATGGCTAAGCTACACAAAAGTGGTAGTTTGGGGTCATTTGATTATGAATCATATGACACATGTGAATCTTGTTTATTAGGCAAAATGAATAAATTACCCTTTAAGGGAAAGGGTGAATGTGCTAATGGACTTTTAGACTTAATACATTCAGATGTATGTGGTACAATGTCTACACATGCCAGAGGTGGTTTCATTTACTTCATTACTTTTATTGATGACTACTCACGATATAGGTACGTGTATCTTATGAGATACAAATCTGAAGCTTTTGAAAAGTTCAAAGAATTCAGAAATGAAGTAGAGAAACAACTTGGCAAAAGTATTAAAACACTTCGATCAGATCGAGAAGGTGAATACTTGAGGCAAGAGTTTCTAGATTATCTTAGGGATAATGGAATTTTATCTCAATGGACTCCACCTTACATGACACAACACAATTGTAAGGTTGAAAGAAGAAACCGAACCTTGTTAGACATGGTAAGGTCTATATGAGTTTTGCGGAATTGCCTAAATCCTTTTGGGGTTATGCACTAGAGACCGCCATTTATATATTAAATGGAGTTCCTTCAAAGTTAGTTGATGTTACTCCATATGAGATATGGTATAACAAGAACCATGAAGTCAGAAATGGATTCCATGTATGAAAACCAAGTATGGACTTTGGTTGACCCACCCGAAGGAATAAAACCTATAGGGTGCAAGTGGATTTTCAAAAAGAAAACTGACATGGATGGTAATGTGATTACCTATAAAGCTAGACTTGTTACTAAAGGTTATCGTCAAAGATAAGGAATTGACTACGATGAAACTTTTAGTGCAGTAGCTATGCTTAAATCCATAAGGATACTCCTAGCCATTACTACTCATTACGATTATGAGATATGGCAAATGGATGTGAAGACAACTTTCCTTAATGGAAATGTGGCTAAGGATGTGTACATGACACAACCAGAAGGTTTCATATCCAAAGATGGCAAAAAGGTATGTGAGCTTCAATGATCCATTATATTTGGTTTGATGAGATAATCAAACAGTTTGGTTTCTTACAAAATCCAGATGAACCTCGTGTTTACAAGAAGGTTAGTGGGAGTGCAATCGTATTTCTTGTGTTATATGTAGATGACATATTGTTAATGGGAAATGATGTCTCAGCCTTACAATCAGTCAAAATTTGGTTATGCAAGAATTTCTCTATGAAAGACTTAGAGAAGCAGTCTATATTTTAGGGACAAAGATCTATATTGATAGATCTAAAAGATTGCTTGGTCTTTCATAGTCTACATACATAGATAAGATGCTAAAGAGGTTTAGCATGGAATATATTCCCATGACCCATGGGATCACTCTCTCAAAGTCTTTGTGTCCAAAGACACAAGATGAGAAGACACACATGAGTTTTATTCCATATGCTTCAGCTATAGGATCAATTATGTATGCTATGATATGTACAAGACCCGATGTATCATATGCTCTGAGTGTCACAAGTAGATACCAATCAGACCTTGGTGAGGGTCATTGGGTGGCTATCAAGAATATACTTAAGTACTTAAGAAGAACTAAGGGTGTATTCTTGGTATATGGAGATGGAGATCTTATTATGAGCAGGTATACTGATGCTAGCATCCAATTTGAAAAAGATGACTCAAAATCTTAGTCAGGTTATATATTCACACTAAATGGTGGAGCAGTTAGTTGGAAGAGTTCCAAACAGGAAATGACTGCTGATTCCACAATCGAAGCATAGTACATTGCAGCTTCTGAAGTAGCAAAGGAAGTAGTTTGGATAAAGAAATTCATCACAGAACTTGGAGTGGTTCCAAGCATTATTGATCCAATACAATTGTATTGTGATAATAATGGAGCCATTGTGCAAGCAAAGGAGCCACGGTCTCATTAGAGATCCAAACATGTACTCAGAAGATACCATTTGATTAGAGAAATCATTGGTAGGAATGATGTAAAGATAGAAAGAGTGTCCACTGATCAGAATATTGCTGATCCTTAAACTAAGCCACTTCCCCAAAAGAAATATGATTCTCATGTACTCGCCTATGGAATTAAATACAAAGGCGATTGACTTTAGTGCAAGTGGGAGCTTGTTAGAGGAGTTCTCTAAAGGCAATCGCCTTTAGCACTTATTGTACAAATTTATTTGATTAATAAAAGGCTTTTTCATTAATTTGATGTTCATTCAATATATGAATTGACAAGTGATCTTAAATCAATTAATGAAGTCCTTGATGCATAACATAGCATGAAGGAAATCATGATGAGATCATGATATTGAGATTCTTATCATGTGTAATTATGTTAGTATCAAAATTATCCCTAGTCATAGGATTAATGAGACGTGACATTATTAATCCAGACAGACTAGCACATGTTACACTCCTTGATTGGATCGAGTAGTAGATCTCATAATCTATAAACATGAGATGTTAAGAGTTAACGTGTGGATGCTTGCTAAGTGTAGCTAAGTACATTGAATGACCAACTATGAGACAATCATATGGATAATCTATTCAAATGTCAGTGATAGTCTCATCATTGCAATGATGCAAGTATCCTTAGACTTGAGGTACTCAAGGATTTCTTGAATATTGATTATGTATTTTGATACTATTCCTTGTTGCCTCAGAGAGGTAGCTCATAGGGTGGCGATTGGATACAATTTGAGGTATTCAAAGGTAATTGGGTGACCAACAAAGGATTCACCATTCTTGTTAAAATGAGTGTATACCCAGGACCTCTTGTCATGGTCATTACTCGGGAATCTCTGGTCGGAGTGGAAATGTCATAAAGATAGTCTTCAATGACATATCTTATAGAGTAATGAGCCTCAAGGAAAAAAACTAACATTACTTGGACTAGACGTGACATAGTCAGTTTAGTGGGAGTTGACACATGTCCATACTCTGAACTAAGTGGGGTATAGAATGGTGAAAGGAATAATTGCACGGAAATTGTCTATGGAAAAGTTCGTAGTCAAACCACTGACTTTCCAGTCAATTTGGGGTCATGATGTGTTGCTAGATACCGTTCATGACCTACTTAAATAAATTGTTAATTTAAGTGCCCAACATATTCGAGAACCTAATGGGTCACATGCATTGAAGATATGGAGAATGAGTAAAATGGTCTTGGATAGAATCAAAAATATGAGAGAATTATTTCGGGATGGATCACGATGATATCGCACGAAAAAATCATTCGGGAAGGTCGCAGGCCCGTATGGGCTAGGCAGGCTGCTGGCCAGCATAGCGGGCCAGCTGGGCTCTCCAGCAGCAGCGCATTGGGGGCTCTCCAGCAGCATCCCGCAGCAGGCCCAGCGCACTGCTGCCTCCCACCCGTTGGCCAACGACAGATTTTGGCCTTAATTAGGCCAGTTATGGCCAATTACTATTCATTCATTTCCCTTTTCTCATTTTTGACTTTTCATCTTTTCTTTGAATTTGATTCAAATATAAAAGACATCAAATGGCAGAAAATAGACATGAAAATATTTTTTTGTGAAAAAAATATTTTTAAGACGCAACAAAATTCTCTCAAGAACACTTTCAAAGCTAGCACTTTGAATTTGTTCAAACCATTTCTCTTGATAGTTTCTTCTTCATTCTTCACATGGATTATCATTAGAGACATCCTAGTGTGGATTATTGTTTGTTTGCTACAACCTAAGAAAGTGAAGATTTGGAGAACAAATAAGAAATTACAAGGTATAGTTTTTAACATTTATATTTATATAAATTAGTTTTAATGGTACAAGTATGATCTTTTGTTTTGGGTTTCAAAAATTTTATTTTTCCACTGCGTTTATGAATATGATTCATTCTTCAAAACCCAACATTGATTATGTATATTGAATGATTCTTTAACATTTTTTAATGCATGATGTGATGAGAATGTTGATAGGAAAAGGTTATCATGGGACAATACTTAAAGCCTTGCATGTGACTTATAATGACTGCATGTTCTTAATGTTGTCAACTACTGGAAAACCTAGATTCACACCCGTGACTAGGTTGTTGCCCAGACAGTGAACCAAGAAGAGGGTTGAATTGGTTATGAAATAAAAATTTCTTAAGTTTAAGTGCGGTGTAAAATTAAATAGAGTAGGGAAGGAAAGATATTATACATAAGATTTATAGAGGTTTGGGTATTAATAAACCCTACTGCTCTCCCTAATCTCAATTGGGTGTTTTACTAATAGACTAAGTGTTAAAATGGAGTTTTACAAGCTCATTCCCAACTATGGTGTTTCTCTCAATGGCTAACACCTAACCCAGAAATTCCCTTGTGTTTTAATGGCTCACACAATAAACCAATTCCTTGTGTTTTATGGCTCACACAATAAACCCTTACAAGTGTTTCACTCTTAACCCAATATACCCAAACTCACTTGAGTAATTGTTTACAATGAAAACACTCACCAACCCACAATGCTCAGAAATTATGAGCAATTAAGTTTTTACAAAGAATAAAGATTTTGCTGAAAATTAATTAATGCATAAGGCTACAACAAGATTAAAGATCCAAAGTAATTGTTCTTCTTTTAGGATTCAAAAATGACTTGCATTTATAATTCCTATATGAGTTATAGCCATTTGGGTGCATTAAATGCGAAAATAGTCGTTGAACCAACTCTTAACTTCACGCGTGACATGTTTCTCTATCCTCATTCACAGGTGTGAATATATGTGTCATGATCGTGAATGTTCTTCCAAGTCGTGGTCTAAGTAGTGACTATGGCTGTGAAGCTCTCTGGAAGAATTTGAAGTGTTTGAACACAGGTGTGACTTTATACATTCACGGGCATGAATATTCTTCGAAGCTGTGGTCCAAATGGTGATACTGGCCATGAAACTCTTTGGAAGAATTTGACATGTTATCTCACAGGCATGACTATCTTTCACGGGTGTGACTGATTTGATCATTCACGGTTGGTATTATCCTTCATGGCCGTGAACTTTGAAGGGTGGAAAGTTAGCGCTAAGCTATATTCACGGGTGTGACATAAGTAGTCACGGGCGTGACTTTGCTATTTCTTCTATTTTTGATCTTCAAAAGTTGTCTTTCATATTCTATTCAAGATATATCATGTTCAACATACTTAGAACACAAGCATTGTTAAATACATTATTGCTATTTTATTTGTTAGCATCAAAATGATGCAAATATCCCTCAAGGTTCAACAATCTCCCCCTTTTTGATGGTGACAAATAATCTAGCAATATGTGCTTTTGAGAAGTCTCCCCCTCAAAAGATGCTTAAGACAAAGTAATAGAGTGCACGAATTGAAAGACGTATAGCATGGTTCTTTGCTAACTAGTTAGGTATATGCAAGGTATATCCTAAGTATATCAAAGCTCTTCACTAACTAGTTAGGTATATGCAAGGTATATGTGAGGTATATGTTATGCATATTATCAGAAAAAAATTTTCATATTCAATCCATACATTGCATAATAACATATATCTATTAACCACATATTTGCATATATCGCTAGGTTCTCCCCGTTTTTGTCATCAACAAAACACACTATAAAAATGAATTGATAATAAGATAATTGCATTAAAAGAAGGAGAATGATTACAAAGTTTCAAAAAAAAAAGTGAAGTCCTATAACATTAAAAATAAATGTACTACATGGAAACTAGGACTCTAATTAGGCTTCAAGCCGGGCAGACCATCCCTAAGGTGTGCTACCTCCACCTCGAGCCAATCCATTTGAGATTCCATGAAATCTTTGAGGTTTTCCAACCTCTCATCGATGGAAGCCTGCATTAAGTCAAAGCGAGATGCTAATAGATCAGCAACCTGCTGCGCCAAGCTGGGTGTAGTAGCAGCTGATGATTGACTCACCTTTTGCTCAACCTATGGTGTCGTTGTTTCGACTCGGGCTCATTTTCATTGTTGGATACCCTAGAGGCCAGATTTGAAATCATCAGTGTCCTGGTCTCCCCAATCAATTTCACCAGCTGGAGTGGTGAAACGATAATACACATTATTTTCCTAAATAATGCGGACAACTGCTCCCATCTTTATGAAGGACTCAACATCTAGCCGGTCTCGTGGATGTGCTGGAATAAGATTGTAATTATGCTCATTACATTTTAGATACCCGAGCTCAATGGCATGGTGAGTCACATACCCAGCAATTAAGATATCTCTCGATGGCTTTTTTGCAATTGAATGAAGATGATTTGCAAACCATCGAGACAGAGCTACGATTAGACCTCTTCATGCCATTTCCAATTGGAAGAGCTCCGGTTTTCTGATTGCCCTGTTGCTATCTCCTGTAGCAAATATACTATAGGTAAGAAACCTATGTAAATATTTATGCACATGGGACTAAAGATGTGTGCTATTGGTCTTCTTCACATCCCAGCTACATTCTAACCCAAAATGAGTCCAAGCTGGATTGGCATAGAATTCCACTTTGCTTTCATTGAGAATGCCATTTGAGGGAAGCTTGAAAATAGTACCAAACTCTACTGCTGAAAGAGTGTTTAGATGGTTACAGAGTTGGAATTTTATAGTTTCGGTGGGAGAGACTTGCCATGTACTAAGGAACTCGAGAGTTGGTTCCCTTAGTGTTGGCCGATGAATGTCTACGAAATCATTAAGATGACAAGCTTGCAATTGTTCTACCATGCTTGTCTCAAGTCCGAAAGTCTTGATAGCATTTCACTCGAAGGAATGAGATGAAAGCGGGGGTCTTTTTTTTTAAAACGACATATCTTGGATGACAATGCTCCAGAATGATGTTGAGAAGGTAGTCTGTGTGGCATCTCGGAGCATGGGACTTCTTCCTTGTGCCTTTAGATGAGATGGGTTCCATTGTGATAATTTTGGAATAGGGATTTGGAGAATGATTTTCGGACCAAGGATTTGAGAACAAACCTAGAGATGTTGAGATTCTTTAAAGACAAAGTGGTTTGGAAGAATTTATAGATGGAAAAGAATATGAGAAGGCCGGATTTTGTGAGAAATATTGAATGAGAGCTTTAATTGAGAGAATTTTTAAAGTTGGAAATGAGAAAAACGGTAGAAATCTTGTTTTATAGTCGATAGATTCACGGCCGTGAATGGTCCATCACAGGCATTAATAGTCATAGTCATGGTTTGTTGAAAAGGCACTCTAGACATGATAAAGCATACGAGTCGATTCACGATCATGACATTAAATAGTCACAGGTGTTACTTATGAATTTCCATGGCGGTGACAAAAGGAGTCACGGTCGTGAAGAGCAATCTTCACTACTTCTAACAGTGAGGCAACGTGTGAAACAAAGCGTGAACGATTCTGTAATTATTTGTTGTCTATGTTCACGGGAGTGAATAAGGATTTTTCGCGGGAGTGAATGAAAAGAGTCATGGAAGTGAAATATAGTCTTCACAACCTCCAACCGTGAAGGATGTCGTGAGGCAAAACGTGAAAACTACTAGAGATTTTTGCGATTAGGATCATGACTGTGAATATATGTCACGGGCGTGAATTACCTCAAATCTTCAATTAATAAAACTAAGCCTACAATAAGACTAAAAGATTTCTAAGATTTTTCTATGCCTTAGAACATATATTCTCATCATATTAACCACTTCATACCTTAAATTTAAAGAGCATCATATGAAGGAAATTAACACTTAAGGTTGACAATTGACAATCATAATTAAGATAAGGTTGATCCATTAAGCATACCAAGCTCTCTTCTTATGAAGCAAAATCTTTCTTCATTAAGAGATTTGGTGAAAATATCTGCCAATTGATTGTTTGTATCGATAAATTCTAATACAACATCTCCATATTTAACGTGATCTCTAAGAAAATGATGTCTTATGTCAATATGCTTACTTCTAGAGTGTTGAATAGGATTCTTAGATAGGTTTATGGCACTTGTATTGTCATATTTGATGGGCATATAGTCCAAACTATGACCATAGTCCTTAAGTTGTTATCTCATCCATAGGATTTGAGTGCAACAACATCCTGCAGCCACATATTCCGTTTCAACGGTAGAAAGGGCAACTGAAACTTGTTTCTTGCTAAACCAAGAGACTAAGCATTCAGTAATAAAGTGACAAGTGCCTGAAGTACTCTTTCTATCTAAGAGACTACCGACATAATCTATATCTAAATATCCTATGATATTAAAGGATGAATTTCTAGGATACCATAAGCCTAGATGCAATGTGTCATATAAATATTTTAAGATTCTTTTGACAATATTCAAATGTGATTCTTTAGGATAAGATTGAAATCTAGCATATAAGCATACAGTACATTATATCAAGCCTAGAGGCAGTAAGATATAAAAATGATCCGATCATACCTCTATAGAGATTTTTATTAATGCTCTTACCCTTTTCATCTTTGTCCAATTTTGTTCAAGTGCTCATTGGAGTCTTGGCATTTTTGCATCATTCCATTCCAAATTTCTTAATTAAATCTTTGGCATACTTGGATTGGTTGATGAATATGCCTTCATTGCTTTGTTTTATTTGTAGACTAAGCAAAAACATAAGCTCACCCATCATGCTCATTTCAAATTATCTAGTCATACACTTAGCAAATTCTTGGCAAAACAATTCATTAGCAGACCCAAATATGATGTCATCAACATAAATTCAAACAACTAGAATATCATGCTTATGCTTTTTAATAAATAAAGTTGTGTCAACATTTCCTTTTGAAATATTATTTTCTAAAAGGAAATAACTTAGTCTTTCATACCTTGGAGCTTGTTTCAAACAATACAAGGCTTTTGAAAGTTTAAAAATATGATTAGGCAAATTATGGCTTTTAAAACCCGAGGATTGTTCTACATAAACTTCCTCCACTATAAAACCATTTAAGAAAGCACTTTTGACATCCATTTGAAAGAGTTTAAAATTCATATGGCATGCAAATGCTAAAAGAATTCTTATGGCTTCTAATCTAGCTATCGAAGCAAAGGTCTCATCATAATCTATACCTTCTTCTTGATTATAACCCTTTGCAACTAGCCTAGCCTTATTCCTAGTTATTGAACCTTGTTCATCTAATTTATTTCTAAATACCCATTTACTACCAATGATTTGATGCTTTTTGGATCAAGGAACTAAGGTCCATACCTTACTTCTCTCAAATTGGTTGAGTTCCACTTGCATAGCAATCACCCAACTTTCATCATTAAGAGCCTCAACAATATCTTTAGGCTCAATTTGAGAGACAAAGGCAAGGTTAGAATCTAAGAGTTTGAGATGAGATTTAGTAGTTACACCTTTAGTAGGACCACTAATGATTTGTTCTTTGGGGTGATCTTTTGTCATTTTCTATTCCTTTGGAAGCTCTTGTTTGTCTTGCTCTTGAGCTTAAGGTAGAGAGACATCTTAATGTGGGTTTTCTTGATCTTTATCATTTTTCTCATAATCAAGATCAAGCTTTTCCGTTGTACCTACAATATCAACAAGAACACTACCTTTCACAAGATCAAGCTTACTAGATTCATCAAAAACAACATGCATATATTCATCAACAACTAATGACTTTTTATTAAATACTCTATAAGCTTTGCTAGTGGTTGAGTATCCTAAGAAGATACCCTTATCGGATTTAGAGGTAAATTTTCCAAGGTTGTCCTTGGTATCTAAAGTATGATATCATGGGTTTTCTTCCATTCCATAAGTCAAAAGAAGTTTTGTTTAAGAGTGGTCTTTTGAAAACTCAATTTGAAATATAACATGCAGTATTGATGGCTTCGGCCTAAAAGTAGGTTGGTAACCCATACTCATTGAACATTATTGGAGCCATTTCAATTAAAGTTCAATTTTTCCTTTCAACTACCCCATTTTGCTGAGGTGTCCTAAGATTTGAAAATTTTTGTGAAATACCATGTTCTAGATAAAAGTTTTCAAAATTTTCATTCTCAAACTCTTTGCCATGATCGCTTCTTATTTTTGAAATAAAATATCCTTTTTCGTTTTGAACTCTCTTAGCAAAGTTTTAAACGATTCAAAAGCATCACTCTTTTGAGCTAAGAAAATTAACCAAGTGAATCTAGAGTAATCATCGACGATGACAAAAACATAGTGTTTACCTCTTAAGCTAGCAACTCTAGTAGGTCTAAAAAGATCTGAGTGCAAAAGTTGTAGAGGCTTTGAGGTACTTACAATATTTTTGGATTTGAAGAAGGACTTGTGTTGTTTTCCTCTTTATCATGGTTCACATGTCTTATTCTTTTCAAATTTGACTATTGGTACTCCACTTACTAGCTCTCATTTGCTAAGGCTTTGAATTAAATCCATGCTTACATGACCAAGCCTTTTATGCCATAGCCAATATTCATCACTAGTAGTCATAAGACACTTAGGGGAAAGGTTAGATATTTTGTGTAAGTCTATTTTGTAAGTATTGACATCTCTACCCCTTTGAATATCTCTTGGCCACTAAGGGAGGTTACAAGACATTCATTTTAGGTAAAGATTACTTGGTTTGTCTTATCACATAATTGATTCACACTTAACAAATTATGTTTCAAACCATCAACAAGTAAAACATCTTCAATGAAAGTAGTTTTATTAATACCAATAGAGCCAATGCCAATTACCTTGCCTTTAGCATTGTTCCCAAAGGTTACCTTACCACCCTCAATACTTTTAATGTCATTGAATAGTTCTTTATTTCCGGTCATATGCCTTGAGCATCCACTATCCACAGGCCAAGCATTATCTTTTATAGCGGACTTGAGGCATACCTATAAAGTCACAATTTAAGTGTGGTTTTTAGGTACCCAAATGAACTTGGGTCCTTGGGGGTTAGCACATGACGGTTCTCAATGAGCCTTTCTTATCCAATAATATTTGTTAATGTGACCAAATTTCATAAAATAATTACATTGTTTAGCTCTAAACATGTTTTTCGATTTTACCATGCTTTTAGGTCTTATTACCCCTTTAGATGGAGTTTGTGAGTAGTGACGTGCTCATGCATGATGAATAGGTGTTTTTCTCTGTGCATGCCTCTTATACATGAAGGCATGATTGGCCTTTTGAGGTCACCCTCTTAAGCTATGCGACCCTTGACCATTCTTCTTATAAATAGGGGGTTTAGTATGTGTTGTGCTCTTAGCCCACTATTACTTCTATTATGGAGGTTTGAGGTGCACTAGACTTAACAAAGGTGATCTTGTGAGATGAAAATGATGTTCCATTAAATCCTAGACCATGTCCTATTAAATGTGGTCTTTGGGACACTGTAAGAGTATCTAAACTCTTATTGCCTTTATGAAACATTGAAATGGAGTTTCTAAGTTCCTCAACTTCATTTTTCAAAATATTGTTTTCTTAAAACAAGGATTTAGTTGAGTGTCTAGAGGAATACTCATCTAATGATTTTTGAAGAGTTTCATTAGAAGTTTTAAGATCAAGATTTTCCTTTTGTAAAACTTCCATTTTGTTTTTCAAATTTAAAATATTATTTTTGTAAGTATTGAATTTACATCTATATTTTTCTAATTCTTGGTTTAATACTTCTATTATACTCTGCTCATCATCATCTTCAGTATCACTATTATTATCACTACTATCATTATTAAATGAGTATGAGTAAGAAGGACCTATCTCATTCGTGAAGTGATCCTCTAAAGCCATGAAGCATATGTTGACCTCTTCAACTTCATTGTCATATTTTTCACTTGAAGACCTTTCGTCATCCCATGTGGCTTTGTGACCTTTCTCCTTATTATCTTTTTGATATATTTTCTTGTGTTTCTTAAGCTTTGGACATTCTGGTTTGATATGTCATTTCTTCCCACACTCATAACATTTTACCTTCTTTTTATTTCTTTCAGAGTCATTTGAGGAGTGTTTGAGGTTTCTTTGTTTGAAGTTTCAAAAGTTGTCAATTCTCTTTTCAAATATTCTTTTTAATCTTCTTTAGAGCATGGCAATGTCCTCATTTGCATCATCACTCTTTTATTTGTCATCTTCAACTTCTTCTGGAGATTTTGAAGTAGAGGCTTTTAGTGGTAGAAACTTTCTTTTTTTTTGTTTGACTTTAAGTTATCTATCTCTTTTTACTGCCATTTCCTGTGTTAGAAGTTTGCCAATAAGCACATCGTTAGGCATGACGCTCATGTCTTCATTGGGTTCTTGTATACCCATAACTCTTAAACCATAGTCTTTGAGAAGAAGGCTTCTCAGAATTTTGTTGTTTACATCTTCCAAGCTCAAGTGCTTTCCAAGCTTTCTCATGCCATTTATGATGGATAGAAGATGGTTCATCATATCGGTGATGGATTCATTGGATTTCATCTTGAAGAGTTCATATTCTGAAGTGGGAAGTTGAATCTTCTTGGATTTAACTTGCTTGATTCCTTCATAATAATTCTCCAATGTCTTCCACATACTATATGCGGTAGGGCAGTGTTGGATTCTGCCACATTCTTTAATGGATAGAGACATTATGAAGATTGTCATTGCCTTTTTGTTTTCGAAGTTTGCTCTACATTGAGGCTCTGTCCAATCATCTCTTGAAAGAACTTCTTCTTCACCATCAACTCCTCTCCTGGTTGGTGGTGTCCATTCTTTCCGAACACTATCCCAAACTTCAATTGCCTCACTATCGAGATATGTCTCCATTCGGAACTTTCAATGAGCATAGTTTGCTCCATCAAAGTAAGACTTGAGACTTTGGAATCCTTCACTGGCCGTTTCTTAATCTTTGCTAGTGCTTTTTAGGCTTTGTTGCTGGACAAGCTCTAATACCATAGGTGTTCATGACCGTGAATCTCATCTTACAAATAATGTCATGCCTGTGACTATATAATGTCATGCCTATGAAGAAAGTGTATAAAATGGATAAAAGTCTTCACGATATAGTGGACGATTTGGTTCACGGGTAGGGGCGCCCATGAATGAACCTTAACGACCGTGAACATGTAGTTCATGCCCGCGAAGCTTACTTTTAATGAGATTTACAAATTTTTTCAATGCAATGACCGTGAACATGTTTCATAATGATACAATTAAAGTATGCTTAAATGATTTCCAACACGAGAATGTTATATGATGTATTTATACATGAACAAAGTATACATGATATATGATATGAATGCTATATGGAAATGTAATAAAGGCAATATGAACAAGTTAAGCCCAGACTCGACACTAATACTAGTAGTAGGATAAATGGTGCACCATTAAGGGGTTACGGTACTATAGTTATATGTTTACCCAGTCAATATGGCTTAAGCTTGAAGAGCGTCATTGACTTGAGAAGCTTCGACTGGCACACATTACTACAGATGATATTGTATTCAAAAGCTATATGTTTACTCAGTCAATTTGGCTAGCCAAGACTGGTGCCATCGACTTGAGGAGCCTAGACTGGCACATGTTTATAGATAGTGGCAGGGTGGCTTAAGCTCTGGGAGTTACCCTATCCATAACTAGTATTCGCATAGTCGGTGTTGAGAGTTATTGGGCAATAATATCAAATATGTTAAAATAAGTAAAGAATACAATATCATGAAATGAATGCAAAGGCATAAATATGCAAGTATGTTTATGCACATAGTGAAATGTTACATGTTATAGTTATCATTTTATATGTCAAACGAAGTATACTTTCGCAAGGTAAGATAGTCTATATGATATTATGATTCTATTTTCATGCCATGATATTCTTCCATGATTCCATGAAATACGTATAATGTATAATTGTAAGTGAATTTCTATGCCTATATGTACCACTAAGCTTTTAGTATCTTAGCATGTGGGTGTTTTCTCCACGCAGGTCGAAGCTTTGTACATAAGTAGAAGTTGAACAAGAGAAGCAGCCCAAACATCAGAGGCATTAGATCAAACCTTACGCGAGTCGGTGATAGCATTTGTTACACTTTTGCATTTTGGGTACATGTTATAATAAGGGGGTTGTTTACTTGTATACATGTCAATGTCAAAGAATTACGTAATTCCTTTAAGGACATGTATTTTTGTAAACCCCTGGTTAAGGGTTAACATATTTTATTTATGAAATGGAATTTAAATATTAAGTCAAACATTTCTTTTACTGTATGTTTTATGCAAGTCATCATGACCATGATACAAAGAAAAGTTTTAAATTTTCGTAGTTTTTCCACACACAAGTCATGTAGCATCCACTCAATTACATATACCACTTATACACTCTTAATTCTTATTATTTCTAGACCCTAACTAGCAAGCATTACAAGAAAAGCTATAACTTTCAAAACATCTTTAAGATTCAACATCAATCAAGTGAGAGCTTTAGTGATAAGGAAAAGAGTGAGTTGAATGGTGATGATTAGCTTGTTATATTTTCATGACAAATTGATAAGCTCTTAGAGAAGAAAAAGTGTGGCAACAACCAAAAAAATCCTTCCAAGTACTCTTCAAGCCACAAGAAGACATCTTACATGGAGAATGAAAAAAAAGGCACAACGCAACATGAAGTGAAAGCTCTTCAAATAGAGAAGGAGCTTATGATAAGATTACCACGTCATACATCATGGCTAAGATGGATAATTCCAATGAGGTATGCTTTACTTCCGATTCTTGTAGTAGTAGTTCTAATAATGAGCATAATGTAGATAATGAACATCTTGAAGCCTTATTTTTAAAGTTATGAGTGGCCACATTTTTAAGCAAAATTAAGATAAGCAAGAAGAGTTTAAGAAATATACATCCATTTTACGGAAGAAGACAAAGTTCTAAAAAAACATGACATTTGATTTACGTAGTAAAAAGTTGCATTAATTTTCAAAAATGAAAAAGAAGAATCAAAAGGGAAATGGAAAGAGATAGAAAGGCACTCATACGCTACATCAAATTCAATATATTTTGGAATGCTACCAAAAATGCTTCTTCTTCTTTGGTTGCACGATCCCTAGTAAAAATGGTTTGAACATAAGGCTGGGTATGATTGTTTAGAGTTTATTTTTGCTAACTTCCATTGTTAATTAAGGCTAGAATAATAATCTTTGACAACCTTTAATTGGGCCAATCTCTAGCCCTTCTCATCTAACCTCATTTGAAGTGCGGTCTAAATCTCTACTAGCTTTAAGCCTAGAAATCTCAACTTGAAGTTTTGTGTCCCTATTTTCCAAATGTTCAATCTTGGAGCATTTGCTTCTATGGCTTTGATAAGGGAATCAATTGTTGCGATCACAAACTTAAGATTGCCGCTAATTTGAGAAAAAGCTTGCTGATGTATGGAATGAATGGAAATCACTAGGGAAACTTTGAGGTAGTTCGACTGGTAACAACTTAAGATGGGGGAAAACTAGGAGATTAAGTGCAATATAGAGTCCAGTATGCAACCTACACTTTCAAAAAAGCTTTTGACAATCATTTTGAAACCATTATAATATGAAGAGTTTAGAAGTAATTCCTATTGAGAAATGTACTTTCTCATGACTATTAAGGCCCACTTCCTCATCTGCGGTTGTATCTTCATGATTAGGAGAGAATTGATGCCTAATGCCCTCTCTTTCATTGTAGCATCATACCTTATGCATTTCAGTAAAACCTATCCCTGTGTCACATAATCGCATATGGCATGCTAACAAGACATAAGATTCTGTTAACAGTAATAGTAATTTTTTTCATCATATCCTGTAATATCATTCAATGACTTTGCAAGTCAACATTGAGGTTTTCACCACAATATAATATATCACATCTATTAAAACTTAAACTTTACATCCGAAGGATCATGAGTTACTTCCATTTATACATTTTAAAACTAATCTAGAGTGACTATACATGTTCAAACATATAAGTCCATAATACAGATGACATGTTTTCATACTCTTGTGGAATGCAAGGAGAGAGAGTAATGAGGCTCGGCCGGTGACCTGTGCTCCATGTCTTATATTTGCCACTCAAAATAAGTTATCACTTTCCTTTACCTAAAAAAGGATGCAAATTGATGAGTTGCGGCTCGGTCAGAGTAATCATCAAACAAACTCTAAAGTACTAAGCCATTTATAGTAACAAATCACAAATCCAACACATATCACATATTCCATTTCATTCATCAGGATCATATAGTTACTAGTAACATTGAAGCATATAATCATTACTCTTTACATATGCACATGCTTTGATTATTTCATTTTGTTGTGACCAAGCTAAAATGGAACATTTTTTATGTTTACAACTTTTAGCATTTTTGTCTCTAAGGTCCTCAAATTATAAGAAACATTTCACTGGTCCAGAACAGAGTTGGCTTCTGGACCAGTATGGATTGTGAAGGCCCTATCTCATTCTATACATAACATATTAAAGGTAATATTTATACCAACATTTAGCTAAGATATAAAAATATAACTTTCATTTTTTGATAATTTATAGAATCCATCTCTAAGGAGCATAAAATGGCCAAATAAGTTGCTATATTTGCCTAGAGAACTAAGCAGACAGTTTAAACTATGAAACAACCATGGTTTTATTCACCAAAACTCAACATCCACAAGACATATGAACCTAAAATTTGGTATAAATATATATAACACATGTATCTACAACTTTGATTTTTTGAGCTTCCTAAAATACAGGCTCTATCATATTCAAAACCAAAGAACTCAATAGCTAACTCAGCTAGGGTTCACACTGGGACCAGTTCCAATAAGATGCCAATATCTTTTCATATTCTGTATTTGAAAAAATATTTATATATCCATAAACCTAAGACATAAAGAAACAACTTTTATGTTTTAAACTTTTCCAGAATCAGTTTCTAGGGGTGCAAAACACTGCTTCAACTTAACCCTAACAGCTGAAACAACACTAGAACAATGGAGAGAAGGTTACTTACCAAGAACGAACTTGAAAGGGATACATTTTCTACAAAACTTAAGTGAAATAAGGAAGAAAAGAAGGATAAAATGGTGGAAAAAGTAGAAGAAATGAATTTGAAGTGAGGGAGGCAAAATGGTGAGGAGGAAGATAAGGTCCACCTCCCACCTCCTCACTTTTGTCATCTTCTCTCTTTTGTTTCTTCTTTTCTTTTCTTTTTTCTTTTGTTTTACTTTTATTTTACTTTTTCTTCTTCTTCCTCTTCATATTATTCTACATACATCTAATTCCACTAATCAACCCAAATACAACTTAATCTTGTGGCCCAATTTAACTAAATTAATCATGTCATATTTCTATTGTTTCGATCCAGTCATTTTACTCTCTTAAATATCAATTTCATGTCATTCCCAACTAAATTATAAAATGGACATGTGCAACTCGACACAATTATTAAATACTAGGGCATATAGTTTGTGCGTGTCATGAACTTGTCCCTATAAAAATACATATGAAATGAACGTATTCAAGAAAAATATATGCAAATGCATATGTCCAAATGAAATGCATGTATAAATACATATGTGGGAAGTCGAAGATGTTACAATTCTCCCCTCCTTTTAAAAAGTTCTTCCTCAAAATTTAATACCTAGAAATAGGTGGTGATTGGATATAGTTTGAGGTATTCGAAGCTAACTGGGTAACCAACAAAGGATTCACCATTCCTGATAGAAGGAGTGTATACCCATGGCATCTTTTCGGGGTCATTACTTGGGAATCTCTGACTGAAGTGAAAATATCATGAAGATAGTCTTCAATGACATGTCTAACAGCATAATGAGCCTCAAGGATAAGAACTAACATTACTTGGACTTGACATGACATAGTCAGTCTAGTGGGAGTTGACACATGTCGATACTCTAAACCAAGTTGGGTATAGAATGGTGAAATGAATAATTGTAGGAAAATTGTCTGTGGAAAGATTCGTAGTCAAACCACTAACTTTTTGGTCAATTGAGGGTCATGATATATTGCTAGATACCACTCATGAGTTGCTTAAATTAATTGTTAATTTAAGTGACCAACATAACCGAGAACCTAATGGGTCATATGCATTGAAGATATAGAGAATGAGTAAATGGTCTTGGATGGGATCCAAAATATGAGAGAATTATTTCGGGACAATTCGTGATGAGATTGCATGAAAAATTTGTTCGAGACGGTAATGGGCCCGTACAGGTCCGTGCGGGGTAGATGGTAATGTTTGAGTACATGCTTGGATCTTTGATGAGACTGTAGCTCTTTTGCTTGTGCAATGGCTCTATTGTTATCATAATACAAGGGTACTAGATCAACAATGCTAGGAATCACTTCTAACTCTGTGTTGAATTTTCTTATCCAAACTACCTTCCTTAACTACCTCAGAAGTCACAATGTACTTTGCTTTGATTGTGGAATTTGCAATTTTCTCCCACTTGGAACTCTTCCAACTAACTACATCGACATTTAATGTGAAAGCATAGCCTAACTAGGATTTAGAGTCATCCTTGTCAGATTGGAAGTTGGCATTTGTATAACCACTTACTTTAAGCTCACTATCTCCATAAACCAAGAATGCATCCTTAGTTCTTTTGAAGTACTTAAGGATGTTCTTAACAATCACCCAATGCCCCTCACTAGGATCTAATTGATATCTATTTATGACACTCAGACCACATGAAATATTAGGTCTAGTATATAAAATAACATACATGATAAATCCAATAGCTGAAGCATATGAAATCCTACTCATGTGCACCCCTACATCCTGTGTCTTTAGACATATGGATTTAGAGAGGGTGATCCCATAAGTTATAGGAATAAAGCCTCTCTTAGACTGTTCCATGCTAAACTTCATTAGCATCATATATATGTATGTAGACTGAGAAAAACCAAGCAACCTATTAGATATATATCTATAGATCTCAATCCCCAGTTACATTTCCATTAAAGAAAGTTGTTTTCATATCCATTTTCCAAATCTCATAATCATAATGAGTAGTAATGGCTAGGAGTATTATGATAGATTTAAGCATAGCAACTAGAGAAAAAGTTTTGTCATAGTCAACACTTTGACTTTAATGATACCCTTTAGCTACCAGCTTAGCTTTATAGGTAACTATATTACCTTTCATGCCGGTCTTCTTCTTGAAGACCCATTTTCACCCTATGGATTTTATCCCTTCAGGTGGGTCAAGTAAAGTCCATACTTGGTTTTCATATATGGAATCCATCTCTGACTATATGGATTTTAGCTATGTTGTTAAATTTTGAACTATTCAAAACTTCTTCATAAATAGTAGGCTCATCATCCTCTATGAGCAATAAGTTATTTTGTTTGCTTATGAGAAATCCATATCTCTTAGGAATAGTTTGTATCCTACTTGATCTATAAGTTCTTGCATTTCAGATGGTGTAGTTGTTACTTCATTTGCATGAGTAACAGATTTGGGTTCAATCAGTTGTTCAGCATATGTTTAAGCATCTTAAACTTCATCAAGTTCTATGTTGCTCCCACAATCGTTTTTTAAAAAATCTCTTTCTCTGAGAAGACAAGATAATTTGAAACAAACACATTTTTTTCCAAAGGGTGGTAGAATTAATACCAAAATGACTATTTTGGATATCCTATAAATATAAATTTATCATATTAGCTTCTAGCTTATCTGACATTGTCTGCTTCACATAAGCAAATCAATACCATACTTTCATGTGTGAAAGAATATGTCTCTTGTTATTCTATATCTCATATGGAGTAACATCAAGTAACTTAGAAGGGACTCTATTTAATATATAAACAACAGTTTTTAGTGCATGACCCAAAAAGGATTTGGGTAGTTTTACATAGCTCATCATTGACCTTACTATGTCTAACTAGATTCAATTTCTCCTTTCAGCAACACCATTGTGTTGTAGCATGTAAGGAGGAGTCCATTGAGATAAAATCCTATTATCTCTATTCTCCACCTCGATCTGATCTCTATGTTTTAATACTTTTGCCAAGTTGTCTCTACTTTATTTCTGAATTCTTTGAACTTTTCAAAGGTTTTAGATTTGTATCTCATCAGATACAAATACCTAAATCATGAATAATCATCAATAAATTTAATAAAGTAGATAAAATAACCTCTAGTGTGCACTGACATTGGGCCATATACATCTGCATGTATAAAGTCAATAGCTTATTGGCACGTTCACCCTTTCAACTAAAATGTGATTTTGTCATCTTGACTAATAAATAAGATTCATATGTGTCATATAATTCATAATAAAATGACCTTAAGTCACCAATCTTGGATAACTTAGTCATGCGCCTCTCATTTATGTGGCTAAGGAAATAATGCCATAAATATGATGGTTTTAGGTTATCCAACTTTTGTCTTTTATTATTGATATTGAGGATTGAACTAGACATATCAAGAATATAAATTCCATTGTATAATGCACCAGTTCCATAAAAAATGTCATTCAACCATATAGAGCAACCATTGCCATTATTAAGAAAATGAAAACTTTTTCCATTTAAATAAGAAACATAAATAATATTTTTAGTTACATAATAACAATTGTCTAATTCTAAAAGAAACCTACTAGCGAGTGTCAATGCATAATTTCGTACAACTAATGCAACAATTCTTGCTCCATTGCCAACATGCAGGTTTGACTTTCTTTTCTTGAGCTATTTATTGTTCCTTAGTTCCGGATATTAGTACATATGTCTGAGCCACATCCGGTATCTAATACCTGTGCATTATTATTGAAAATAGTATTAACCTCAATAACATAAATACTTGAAGTTGAAGGTACATCAATGTCTTATTTTCTCCTTCTTCAAAGACTCTAAATTGGACATGCAGTTCCACTTCTAATGGTCATTCTTGTCATAATGGAAGCAAATCCCTTTTGAAGAAGTCTTTTTTCCCATTTTTTCATGCCTCCTTAAGTCTTTATGGATTTCTTCCTCTTTTTCTTGTCATTTTTCCTAGAAGAACCATAAGTGTCAACCAACATCATAGCCTATTGTACTTTCTTGACAAAAGACTTAGTTGTCTTGTTCACCTAATTGTTTAGCATGAATTGTGCATAACTATCAGGCAAACTTTGAAGAATTAAGTCTATACTTAACTCACGATTCATAACAAAACCTAAAGTGGCTAACCTATCAATGTACCTGTTGAACCTTGAGGGGTATTTCTGTCATTTTGATATAAACAAATAAAATAGCAATAATGTATTTAATAGTACTTGTGTTCTAAGTATGTTGAACATGATATATCTTGAATAGAATATGATGCAAGAATGAAAGCCAACTTTTAAAGATCAAAATCAGAAGAAATAGCAAAGTCATGCTCATGACAATTTATGTCACACCTATGAATATAGCTTAGCGCTAACTTTCCACCATTCAAAGTTCATGGCCATGAAGGATCATAGCAACCGTGAATGATCAAATCAATCACACCCGTGAATGATAGTCTTGCCCGTGAGATAATATATCAAATTCTTCCAGAGAGCTTCACAGCTAGAGTCACCACTTGGACTACGGCTTGGAAGAATATTCACGCAGATGAAAATATAAAGTCACACTCATGATCAAACACTTCAATTTCTTCCAGTGAGCTTCACAGCTAGAGTCACCACTTGGACCACGACTTAGAAGAACATTCACGACCATGACACATATATTCACGCCTGTAAATGAAGACATAGAAACATGTCAGGTGTGAAGTTAAGAGTTGGTTCAACGGCTATTTTAGCATTAAATGCACCCAAATGGCTATAATTTGCAGAGGAAGTATAAATGCAAGTGATTTATGAATTCTAAAATGAAGAACAACAATTACGTTGAATCTTTAATCTTGTTGTAGCCTTGTCGATTAATTATTTTCAGCAAAACCTTTATTCTTTGTTAAAACCTAATTGCTCATAATTTTTGAGCATTGTAGGTTGGTGAGTGTTTTCATTGTAAACTGTTGAACCTTGAGAGGTATTTCCGTCATTTTGATGCTAATAAATAAAATAGCAATAATGTATTTAACATACTTGTTTTCTAAGTTTATTGAATAGGGTATGAAACATGATAGCAAGAATGGAGAATGGAAGACTAATCTTAAAAAGATAAGAAAAATTAAGAAATAGCATATTCACGCCCGTGACCTTATATGTCACGACCGTAATGAAGCTTAGCGCCAACTATCCAATATTTAAAGTTCATGGCCATGAAGAATGATAGCAATTGTGAATGATCATATCAGTCATGCCTGTGAATAAAAGTCACGCCGGTGATAAGACATGACAAATTCCTCTAGAGAGCTTTGTTGCCCAGATATTGAACTAAGAAGGGGGGTTGAATTGTATATTAAAAATTTAACTTTTAAGTGCGGAAACAAAAGTTAAGTTTAGTAGGGATAGAAAAATATGACACAAGGATTTTTATAGAGGTTCGGGTGTTAACAAACCCTACTCCTCTCCCCAATCTCAATTGGGAGTTTCACTAACACACTAAGTGTTACAAAGGAGTTTTACAAGCTCATTCCCAACTATGGTGTTTCTAACAATGGATCACACCTAACCCAGAAATCCCTTGTGTTTTGATGGCTCACACAATAACCAATTCCTTGTGTTTTAAAGGCTCACACAAATAACCTTTCTTTGTGTTTTAGAGGGTCACACAATTAACCCTTACAAGTGTTCTACTCTTAACCCCGAAATACCCAAAACTCACTTGAGTAGATGATTATAGAGAGAAACACTTACAAATCTATATTGCTCAATAAATGATGAGCAAAAAGATTTTCACAGAGAATAAATATCAAATGCACAAAATGGCTCACAACAAGATTTTGATTCAAAATATTAGCTATTCTCTTGTTCTCTTGTTCTCTTTTATTCTCTTCTTGTTCTAGATGCATAAATGACTTGCATTTATACTTCCATAGCAAATTATAGTCGTTAGAATGCATTTAATATGGAATTAGCCATTATACCAACCATTATAATCGCACCTGACATGTTTCTCTTGCATCTTTCACGGTCGTGACTATGTGTGTCACGGTCATGACTGTTCTTCCAAGTTGTGACTTGAGTTGTGACCTTGGCCGTGAAGCGTTCTGGAAGGTTTTAATGTGTTTGTTCACGGGTGTGACATTTTATCTTCACAAGTGTGACATCCTTCCAAGTCGTGGTCTAAGTGGTGACTTTGGTCGTGAAGCTCTCTAGAAGAATTTGTCATGTCTTCTCACAGGTGTGACATTTATTAACAGGCGTGACTAAAATGTTCATTCACGGTTGTTATCATTCTTCATGGCCGTGAACTTTAAATGTTGGATTGTTGGTGCTAAGCTTCATCACGGGCGTGACACATAAGGTGACGGGCGTGAACATGCTATTTATTCAATTTTATCTTTTTAAGATTAATCTTCCATTCTCCATTCTTGCTATCATATTCCACACCCTGTTCAATAGACTTAGAAAACAAGTATGTTAAATACATTGCTATTTTATTTGTTAGCATCAAAATGATGGAAATACCCCTCAAGGTTCAACAATCTCCCCCTTTTTGATGGTGACAAATAATCTAGCAATATGTGCTTTTGAGAAGTCTTCCCCTCAAAAGATGCTTAGGATAAAGAATGCTGAAGTGCAAGAATTGTAAAGAATGATGAAGTGTAGCATCAAAATATACTTCCTAGTTTCAAATATATGCAAGTTATATGCAAAGTATATCTAATGTATACCAAAATTTTCTTTAAAGCAAGTTAAGTTTATTTAAGGTATATTTAGAGTATATCAAGTGCATATTCATTCATGTAACTTGCATCAAGGTATATACAAAGTATACTTAAGATATATTTAAGGTGTATAGAGCTCATTTGCATACTTGCATATTTATTTTGATTCAAAATTAAGTATTGCACTTAACTTAAGTCAATGCACTAAACATTAAACACATATTCATTTTGATTCAAAATTAAGTATTACACTTAACTTTAAACAATGCACTTAACTTTAAACAATATATTGCTAGGTTCTCCCCCTTTTGTCATCAACAAAAAGAATATAAAAAAGATAAAATATAATGGAAAACAAAAGCAAATATATTGATTTAAGAAAACCAAATACAAAAGTAATTAAAAATTCTGAAAGGAAATTAGAATTTCCTACAACAAACAAGCTAGAAACAAAAAATAACAAAGCTAACATAAAGACTAGCCCGGCATCCTATCTCTAATGCGAGCTACTTCCGCCTCGAGGCTATCCATGTAGGAGTCCATGAAATCCTTGAGGTTCTCTAACCTCTCATCCATCGAAGCCTGCAATTGCTCAAACTATGGTGCCAAGAGGTCAACCACTTGCTGAGCCAAGTTTGGTGTGGAGGCAGAGGATTGTACCATTTCTTGCTCAACCTCTGGAGGTGCCACCTCATCTTGAGCCCTCTTCCTCTGCTAGATTCCTTGGAGGCCAGCTTTGAAGTCATCTGAGTCATTGTCCTCCCAAATGATTTCACCAGTAGTGTTGATGAAGCGGTAGTAGATGTTATTCTCAAACACTATACGAACAGCCACTCCCATTTTGATGAAGGACTCGACGTCTAGTCGGTCTCGAGGATGCCCTGGTATGAGGTTGAAGTGATGTTCATCTAGCTTCAAGTATCCGAGCATCAAGGCGATGTGAGTTACGTACCCACCAATCAGAATGTCTCTAGAGGGCTTGGTGGCAATTGACAAAAGATGGTTTACAAACAATCGAGATAAAGCCATAGTGATGCCTCTTCGGGCCATCTCCAGGAGAAAGAGCTCTGATTTCCTTATTGTGCCATTGCTGTCTCCTCTGGTGAAGATGCTATAGGTTAGAAACCTATGCAGATATTTGTGCACTGGGGATCGAAGGTGGGTGCTCTTTGTCTTTTTGACATCCCAGCTGCAATCAAGACCGAAGTGAGTCCATGCTTGAGTAGCATAGAACTCCACTTCACTATCATTCAGAATGCCATCAGAGGGAAGGTTGAACAAGTCTCCAAACTCTATGGTAGAGAGGGTGTTCGGATGCTTGCAAATTTAAAACTTCATCGTGCCAGTAGGAGATACTTGCAAAGTGCTCAGAAACTCTAAGGTTGGCTCCCTCAGAGTTGGTTGATGGATATCAATGAATTCCTTCAGGTGTCAGGCTTGGATTTGTTCTGTCGTGCTTGTCTCGAGACTGAGTGTACGAACAGTTTACCACTCAAATGATCTAAAGGAAAGGAGTGGCCTTTTCTTGAGCACTGAGTATCTAGGATGGCAATGCTCTGGAATGATGTTTAGAAGGTAATCTGTGTACCTTCTTAGAGAATGAGACTTCTTCCTTATACCCTTGGAGGAACCGATTTCCATTTTGATTGAAAGAATAAATTTTTGAAGAGTGAGAAATTGATAGAAATTTTGAGGAATCCCTAAGGTGATATGATTTCTGATGATGGAAGTGGTTTTTGAAGATATTTATAGATGGAATGAGTGGCTAGGGGGTCGGAATCTTCAAAATGGTATTCAATGGTGATAAATGAAAGAAGTTGAGAGAAGTTGGAGAGTTGGAATGGGAGAAATAACGGCAGAAATGTTATATAGCCGACATCTTCACGGGCATGAAAAACTTAGTCACGGGCATGAAGTGTCGTGTTCACAGTTTGCTGAAGAGATGCTCTACCTGTGAAGATAGGCATAAAATTGATCACGGTCGTGATATTTAAAGGTCACAGGCATGAATGATGAAATATCACGGTGGTGACAAATGAGTCACGGGCGTGAAGTATTAAACTTCACTACCTGTGATCGTGAAACAAAGTGTGAATGCTTCTGTAAGTTTTTGGTGGAAATATTCACGGTCGTGAAAATGCATCACGGGCATGAACAAAGAGTTTCATGGGGGTGAATGAAAAAGGTAGAAGTCGTGAAACATAGTCTTCACTACCTTAAGTCATGAATCATGTCGTGAAGCAAGTCATGAAAGCTACTGGTTCTTTTGGTGATTTAGTTCACGGTTGTGAATATATGTCACGGGCATGAATGACCTAAAATTCTCATTAAATAAAATTAAGTCTAAAACAAGACTAAAGCATTTCTAGGGAGATTCTATCCCTTATAACATATATTTCCATCAAATTAGCTACCTTATTTCTAGCAAGATAAGACAAAAATAAGATTATCAATCAAGTTTTGAATATTTGGCAATTACAAAGTTAATCCATCAATCATACCAAGCTCTCTTCTTATGAAGTTAAATCTTTCCTCATTTAGAGACTTAGTGAAGATATCTGCCAATTGATTGTCTGTGCTTATAAATTCCAATACAACATCTCCATATTGAACATGATCTCTAATAAAATGTTGTCTAATATCAATATGCTTACTTCTAGAATGTTGAATGGGATTCTTAGATAGATTTATAGCACTTGTATTGTCACATCTAATAGGTATATGGTTCATACTATGACCATAATCCTTAAGTTGTTGTTTCATCCAAAGGATTTGTGTACAACAACATCCTGCTGCTACATACTCTGCTTCAGCGGTAGAAAGAGCAACTGAAATTTGTTTATTGCTAAACCAAGAAACTAAACACTCTCCAATAAAGTGACAAGTACCTGAAGTACTTTTTCTATCTAAAAGACTACCAGCATAATCGATATCTGAATATCCTACAATATAAAAGGATGAATTTCTAGGATACCACAAACCTAGATGCAATGAGCCATGTAAATATTTTAGAATTCTTTTTATTGCATTTAAATGAGACTCTTTTGGATATGATTGAAAGTGTGCACATAGCATACACTATACATTATGTTGGGTCTAGAAGCAGTTAGATATAAAAGTGATCCGATCATACCTCTATAGAGCTTTTCATTAATGCTCTTACCCTTTTCATCCTTGTCCAATTTTGTTGATGTGCTTGTTGGAGTCTTAGCATTCTTGCATCCTTCCATTCCAAATTTCTTAAGTAAGTCTTTGGCATATTTGGATTGATTGATGAATATGCCCTTATTGCCTTGTTTTATTTGTAGACTAAGAAAATATTTAAGCTCACCCATCATGCTCATTTTGAATTCCCTAGTCATACACTTAGCAAATTCTTGACAAAGCAATTCATTAGTAGACCCAAATATGATATCATCAACTTAATTTTGAACAATTAGAATATCATGCTTATGCTTTTTAATGAATAATGTAGTGTCAACATTCCCCTTTATAAAGTTATTTTCTAAATGAAAAGAACTTAGTCTTTCATACCAAGCTCTTGGGGCTTGTTTCAAACCATATAACAAGTAAGACATCTTTAATAAAAGTAGTACCATTTGTACCAATAGAACCAATGCCAATTACCTTACCCTTAACATTTTTTCCAAAAGTAACTTTACCTCCATCAATACTTTCGATTTCATTGAAAAGTTCTTTGTCTCCTGTCATATGCCTTGAGCATCCACTGTCTACTAGCCAAGCATTTTTATTTATTGTGGACTTGAGGCATACCTATAGAATCATAATTCAATTATGATTTTTAGGTGCCCAAATGAGCTTGGGTCCTTGGGGGTTAGCACATGAAGGTTCCCAATGAGCATTCCTTATCCAGCAATGTTTATTTATGTGACCAATTTTTCATACAATAATTACACTGTTTAGGTCTAAAATTGCTTTTTGGTCTTACAATTTTTTTGAATGCCATATTTCTATTAGACTGAGTTTGAAAACAATGGCATGCATAATCATGATTAATTGGTACTTTTCTAGATGCATGCTTCTTATACATAAAGGCTTACCAATCCTTTATTATTCCTTTTATGTATAGAAGGTTTAGTGTACTTATTCCTTGGTGTTGTTCCAACAAGTGTGGAGATATAAGGTTCACTTGACTTAACAAAAATAGTTCTGTGAGAAGATGATGATGTGCTCTTAAATCCTAGACCGTGTCTAATTAAAGGTGGTCTTTGAGACACAATGAGAGTTTCTAAGCTCTCTTTTCCTTTGTGAAATTTTGAAATGGAATTTCTAAGTTCCTCAACTTCATTTTTAAAGTATTACTCTTTAAAAAAGGATTTAGTTGAAGGTCTTGAGGAGTATTCATCTAATGACTTTTGAAGAGATTCATTAGATGATTTAAGCTTAAAGTTCTCCTTATTCTTATAAGTATTACTCTTATTCTTATAAGTAGTGAACTTACTCCTATATTTCTCTAATTCTAGATTCAATTCTTCTATTAGACTTTGTTCCTATTACTATCACTATCACTACTATCATTATTGAAAGAGTATGAGTGAAGTGATCTTACCTTATCCGAGACGTGATCCTCTATAGCCATAAAGCATAGGTTGACCTCTTCACTTTCATTGTCATCTTTTTCACTTGAAGATCTTTCGTCATCCCATGTGGCTTTGTGACCTTTCTCCCCATTGTCTCTTTGGTATTTGCTCTTATGCTTCTTGAGCCTTGGACATTCCGGTTTAATATGCCCTTTCTTTCCACATTCATAGCACTTGATAAGAATGTGGACTCCTAACTTCGCCCCAAAAGTGTGCTCTAAGGGGAAGGTTTGAACCCAGCCTTATAAACCAGTCCAGGAGTTCCTCCGCAACCGATGTGGGACTCATGAGCACTTTACCTCTTCTTTACTTCTTTGTGCATCATTAGAAATCTGTTTGAGGTTTCTTTGCCTAAATTTTCTAGAGTTGCACATTTTCTTTTCAATAATTCTTTTCAACCTTCTTGAGAGCATAGCAATGTCCTCATTCTCATCATCACTCATTTCTTCATCATCTTCAACTTCTTCTTGAGATTTTGAAGTAGAGGCTTTTAGTGTAAGAGGCTTACTTTTTTCTGGCTCTACTTCAAGCTCTCTATCTCTTTTCACTGCCATTTCATGTGTGAAAAGTTTTCCAATAAGCACACCAATATTCATGATGCTTATGTCTTCATTTGCTTCTTCTATACCAGCAACTCTTGAACCGTAATCTTTAAGAGGAAGACTTCTTAGGATTTTGTTATTTACATCTTCCAAGCTCAAGTGCTTCCCAAGTTTTCTCATTCCATTTATGATAGCTAGAAGATGGTTGGTCATGTCAGTCATTGACTCATTGGATTTCATCTTGAAGAGCTCATATTCTGAAGTAAGAAGTTGAATCTTCTTGGATTTAACTTGCTTAGTTCCTTCATGATAGTTTTCCAATGTTTTCCACATGCTGTAAGCTGTTGGTCAATGTTGTATCCTCTCACATTCTTCAATGGATAATGAGCTTGAGAGAATTGTCATTGCCTTCTTGTTTTTGAATTTGCTCTTCTTTGAGGTTCTATTCAATCATCTTTTGATAAGATTGCTTCTTCACCATCAGCTCCTCTTCTGGTTGGTCGTGTCCATTATTTTTGAACACTATCCCAGACTTCTATTCCTTCACTATCCAGATATATCTCCATCCAAAACTTCCAACGAGCATAATTTGCTCTATCAAAGTAAGGCTTGAGACTTTGGAATCCTTCATTGGCCATATCTTTATCTTTACTAGCGCTGTTTAGGCTTCGATGCTAGACTTAGCTCTGATACCAATTGTTGCCCAGATATTGAACCAAGAAGGGGGGTTGAATTGGATATTAAAAATTTAACTTTTAAGTGCGGAAAGAAAAGTTAAATTTAGTAGGGATAGAAAAATATGACACAAGGATTTTTATAGAGGTTCGGGTGTTAACAAACCCTACTCCTCTCCCCAATCTTAATTGGGAGTTTCACTAACACACTAAGTATTACAATGGAGTTTTACAAGCTCACTCCCAACTATGGTGTTTCTAACAATGGACCACACCTAACCCAGCAATCCCTTGTGTTTTGATGGCTCACACAATAACCAATTCCTTGTGTTTTAAAGGCTCACACAAATAACCTTTCTTTGTGTTTTAGAGGCTCACACAACTAACCCTTATAAGTGTTCTACTCTTAACCCCGAAATACCCAAAACTCACTTGAGTAGATGATTACAGAGAGAAACACTTACAAATCTATATTGCTCAGTAAATGAAGAGCAAAAAGATTTTCATAGAGAATAAATATCAAATGCACAAAATGGCTTACAACAAGATTTTGATTCAAAATATTAGTTATTCTCTTGTTCTCTTGTTCTCTTTTATTCTCTTCTTGTTCTGCATGCATAAATGACTTGCATTTATACTTCCATAGCAAATTATAGCTGTTAGAATGCATTTAATATGGACCTAGCCGTTTCACCAACCCTTATAATCACGACTGACATATTTCTCTTTCATCTTTCAAAGTCGTGACTATGTGTGTCACGGTCGTGCTATTCCTTCAAGCCGTGACTTGAGTGGTGACCTTGGCCGTGAAGCATTCTGGAAGGTTTTGAGGTGTTTGTTCATGAGTGTGACATTTTATCTTCACGAGTGTGACATCCTTCCAAGTCGTGTTCCAAGTGGTGACTTTGTTCGTGAAGCTCTCTCGAAGAATTTGTCATGTCTTCTCATGGGCGTGACATTTATTCACGGGTGTGACTGAAATGTTCATTCACAGTTGCTATCATTCTTCATGGCCGTGAACTATAAATATTGGATTGTTGGTGCTAAGCTTCATCACGGGCGTGACACATAAGGTCACGGGCGTGAACATGCTATTTCTTCAATTTTATCTTTTTAAGTTTAATCTTTCATTCTCCATTCTTGCTATCGTATTCCATACCCTGTTCAATAGACTTAGAAAATAAGTTTGTTAAATACATTGCTATTTTATTTGTAGCATCAAAATGATTGAAATACCCCTCAAGCTGCAGCAAGCTTGAAGGTCAGAGTCACCACTTGGACCACGGCTAGGAAGGATGTTCACGCCCGTGAAGATATAATGTCACGCCCGTGATCAAACACTTCAAGTCATGGCTTGGAAGAACAGTCACGACCGTGACACTCATACTCACGATAGTGAAAGAGGAAGGAGAAACATGTCAGGCGCAAAAATAAGAGTTCATGCAATGCCTATTTCCGCATTAAATGCAATCAAACGGCTATAATTTGCCATGGAAGTATAAATGCAAGTCATTTATGAATCCAGAACAAGAGAATAGCTAATACTTTGAATCAAAATCTTATTGTATGTCATTTGTGCATTTGATATTTTCAAAACAAACATTTATTCTCTGTGAAAATCTTTTTGTTCATCATTCTCTGAGCATTATAGATTTGTAAGTGTTTCTCTCTGTAATCAACTACTTAAGTGAGTTTGGGTATTTTGGGGTTAAGAGTATAACACATGTAACAGTTATTTGTGTGAGCCTTTAAAACACAAGGAATTGGTTTATTGTGTGAGCCATTAAAACACAAGGGATTTATGGGTTATGTGTCATCCAGTGTTAGAAACACCATAGTTGGGAATGAGCTTGTAAAACTCCTTTGTAACACTTAGTGTGTTAGTGAAACTCCCAATTGAGATTGAGGAGAGGAGTAGGGTTTGTTAACACCTGAACCTCTATAAAATTCTTGTGTCATATCTTCCTATCCCTACTCAACTTAACTTTTCTTTCCGAACTTAAAAGTTAAATTTTTAATATCCAATTCAACCCCCCCTTCTTGGTTCAATATCTGGGCAACAATTGGTATTAGAGCTTAGTCTAGCATCGAAGCCAAAACAGCGCTAGCAAAGACCAAGATATGGCCAATGAAGGATTCTAAAGTCTCAAGCCTTACTTTGATGGAGCAAATTATGCTCATTGGAAGTTTCAGATGGAGACATATCTGGATAGTGAAGGAATCGAACTCTGGGATAGTGTTCAAAAAGAATGGACACCACCAACTAGAAGAGGAGTTAATGGTGAAGAAGAAATCCTGTCGAGAGATGATTGGACAGAGCCTCAAAGAAGAGCAAACTTCAAAAACAAGAAGGCAATGACAATTCTATAAAACTCATTATCCATTGAAGAATGTGATAGAATGCATATGGAAAACATTGGAAAACTATTATGAAGGAACAAAGCAAGTTAAATCCAAGAAGATTCAACTTCTTACTTCAGTGTATGAGCTCTTCAAGATGAAATCCAATGAGTCAATTACTGACTTGACCAATCGTCTTCTAGCCATCATAAATGGCATGAGAAAACTTGGGAAACACCTGAGCTTGGAAGATGTTAATAACAAAATCCTGAGAAGTCTTCCTCTCAAAGATTACGGTTCAAGAGTTGTTGGTATAGAAGAGATAAATAAAGACATGAGCATCATGAATACTGATGTGCTTATTGGCAAACTTCTCACACATGAAATGGCAGTGAAAAGAGATAGAGAGCTTGAAGCAGAGCCAAAAAAAAAAGCCTCTAGCACTAAAAGCCTCTACTTCAAAATCTCAAGAGAAAGTTGAAGATGATGAAGAAAAGAGTGATGAAGCAAATGAGGACATTGCTATGCTCTCAAAGAGGCTGAAAAGAATTATTGCGAACAGAATGAGCAACTCTAGAAAATTCAAGCAAAGAAACCTCAAACAGACTTTTAATGATGCACAAAGAAGTAAAGAGGAGGTAAAGTGCTATGAATGTGGAAAGAAATGGCATATTAAACCGAAATGTCTAAGGCTCAAGAAGCACAAGAGCAAATACCAAAGAGACAATGGGGAGAAAGGTCACAAAGCCACATGGGATGACGAAAGCTCTTCAAGTGAAAAAAGATGACAATGAAAGTGAATAGGTCAACCTATGCTTCATGGCTATAGAGGATCACATCTCGGATAAGGTAGGATCACTTCACTCATACTCTTTCAATAATGATAGTAGTGATAATGATAGTAATAATGAAGATGATGATGATGAGCAAAGCCTAATAGAAGTATTGAATCTAGAACTAGAGAAATATAGAAGTAAATTCAATTCTTATAAGAATAACATTTCTAATTTGAAAATCAAAATGGATTCTTTAGAAAAGGAGAACTTTAAGCTTAAATCATCTAATGAATCTCTTCAAAAGTCATTAGATGAATACTCTTCAAGACCCTCTACAAAATCCTTGCTTAAAGAAAATAATACTTTCAAAAATGAAGTTGATGAACTTAGAAACTCCATTTCAAAATTTCACAACAGAAATGAGAGTTTAGATACTCTCATTGTGTCTCAAAAACCACCCTCAATTAGACATGGTCTAGGATTTAAGGGCACATCATCATCTTCTCACAAGACTATTTTTGTTAAGTCAAGTGAACCTCACATCTCTACATTTGCTGTAGCAGCCCCAAGGGCTAAGAGCACAAAATACACTAAATCTTCTATACATAAGAGGAATAATCAAGGATTGGTAAGCCTAAGAAAGAGACCTGAAAAGGCTAATCATGCCTTTTTTTATAAGAAGAATGCACCTAGAAAAGCACCAATTCATCATGATTGTGCATGCCATTGTTCTCAAACTCAGTCTAATAGAATTATGGCATTCAAAAGCATTGTAAGACTAAAAAATATTTTTAGACCTAAAAATTGTAATTATTGTATGAAATAAGGAAGGCTCATTGGGAACCTTCATATGCTAACCCCCAAGGACCCAAGCTCATTTGGGTACCCAAAAACCATACTTGAATTGTGATTCTATAGGTATGCCTCAAGTCCACAATAAACAAAAATGCTTGGCTAGTGGACAGTGGATGCTCAAGGTATATGACAGGAGACAAAGAACTTTTCAATGAAATCAAAAGTTTTAATGGAGGTTAAGTTATCTTTGGAAACAATGCTAAGGGTAAGGTAATTGGCATTGGCTCTATTGGTATTAATGGTACTACTTTTATTAAAGATGTCTTATTTGTTGATGGCTTGAAACATAACTTGTTAAATGTAAGTCAATTATGTGATAAAGGAAACAAAGTAACCTTTACTTCCAACAAATGTCTTGTAACCTCTATTGATGGTCAAGAGATATTTAAATGAAATAGAGATGTCAATACCTACATAATAGACTTACACAAAACATATAACAATTCCTCTAAGTGTCTTGTGACTACTAGTGATGAATCTTGGATGTGGCCTAGAAGGCTTGGTCATGCAAGCATGGATTTAATTCAAAGCCTCGGCATAGGAGAGCAGGTAAACGGACTGCCAAAAGTCAAATTTGAAAAAGACAAGACATGTGAACCTTGCCAAAGAGGAAAGCAACACAAGTCATCCTTCAAATTCAAAACATAGTAAGTACCTCAAAACCTCTATAACTCCTGCATCTAGATTTTTTTGGACCCACTAGAATTGCAAGCTTAGGAGGTAAACACTATGCCTTTGTCATCGTAGATGATTACTATAGATTTACTTGGGTAATTTTCTTAGCTCAAAAGAGTGATGCCTTTGAAACTTTCAGAAATTTTGCTAAAAGAGTTCAAAATGAAAAAGGATATTGTATTTCAAAAATAAGAAGTGACCATGGCAAAGAATTTGAAAATGAAAACTTCGAAAATTTTTGTCTTGAAAATGGCATTTCGTAGAAATTTTCATCTCCTAGGACACCTCAACAAAATGGGGTAGTTGAAAGAAAAATGGAACTTTAATTGAAATGGCTAGAACATTGCTCAGTGAATATGGTTTACCAACTTATTTTTGGGCAGAAGCCACAAATACTGCTTGTTATATTTCAAATCGAGTTTTCAAAAGACCTCTCTTAAACAAAACTTCATTTGAGCTATGGAATGGAAGAAAGCCCTTGATATCATACTTTAGAGTATTTGGATGCAAGTGCTTCATATTGAATACCAAGGACAACATTAGAAAATTTGCCTCTAAATCTGATGAATGTATCTTTTTAGGATACTCTACAACTAGCAAAGCATATAGAGTATTTAATAAAAAGTCATTAACTGTTGAAGAATCTATGCATGTTGTTTTTTATGAATCTAGTAGACTTGATCTTATGAAAGGTAGTGTTCTTGATGATGTTGTAGGTACCATGGAAAGACTTGATCTTGAAAATGGAAGAGAAGAAAATGATCAAGAAGATTCACATTAAGATAATTCTCTACCTCAAGCTCAAGAGGAAAACAGGGAAGAGCTCCCAAAGGAATGGAGATTGACAAAAGATCACCCCAAAGAGCAAATCATTGGTGATCCTACAAGGGGAGTAAATACTAGATCTCATCTCAAACATTTAGTGTCTGACCTTGCTTTTGTTTCTCAAATTGAGCTTAAAAATATTGATGAGGCTATTAATGATGAAAGTTGGGTGATTGCCATGCAAGAGGAACTCAACCAATTTGAGAGAAGTAAGGTATGGACCTTAGTACCTAGACCCAAGGAGCATCAAACATAGGAAGAAAATGGGTATTTAGAAATAAACTAGATGAAAAAGGGTCAATAACTAGGAATAAGGCTAGGTTGGTTGAAAAAGGGTATAATCAGGAAGAAGGAATAGATTATGTTGAGACCTATACTTCTATAGCTAGATTAGAAGACATAAGAATACTTTTAGTATATGCATGCTACATGAATTTCAAACTCTTTCAAATGCATGTAAAAAGTGTCTTTTTAAATGGTTTTATAGAAGAAGAAGTTTATGTAGAACAACCACCAGGTTTTGAAAGCTATGATTTTTCCAATCATGTATTTAAACTTTCAAAAGCTTTATATGTTTTGAAACAATCCCCAAGAGCTTGGTGTGAAAGACTAAGTTCTTTTCTCTTAGAAAATAATTTTACAAAGGGAAATGTTGACACTACATTATTCATTAAAAAGCATAAGCATGATACTCTAATTGTTCAAATTTATGTTGATGATATCATATTTGGGTCTACTAATGAATTGCTTTGTCAAGAATTTGCTAAGTGTATGACTAGGGAATTCGAAATGAGCATGATGGGTGAGCTAAAATTCTTCCTCGATCTACAAATAAAACAAGGCAATGAGGGCATATTCATCAACCAATCCAAATATGCCAAAGACTTACTTAAGAAATTTGGAATGGAAGGATGCAAGAATGCCAAGTCTCCAATGAGCACATCAACAAAATTGGACAAGGATGAAAAGGGTAAGAGCATTAATGAAAAGATCTATAGAGGTATGATCGGATCACTTTTATATCTTACTGCCTCTAGACCCAACATAATGTATAGTGTATTCTTATGTGCTCGTTTTCAATCATGTCCTAAAGAGTCTCATTTAAATGCAGTAAAAAGAATTTTTAAATCCTTACGTGGCTCATTGTATCTAGGTTTGTGGTATCCTAGAAATTCATCCTTTTACATTATAGGATATTCAGATGCTGATTATGCTGGAAGTCTTTTAGATAGAAAAAGTACTTCAGGTACTTGTCACTTTATTGAAGAATGCTTAGTTTCTTGGTTTAACAATAAACAAGTTTCAATTGCTCTTTCCACCACTGAAGCGAAGTATGTGGCAGCATAATGTTGTTGTACATAAATCCTTTGGATGAAAAAATAAATTAAGGATTATGGTCATAGTATGAACCATATACCTATTAGATGTGACAATACAAATGTCATAAATCTATCTAAGAACCCCATTCAATACTCTAGAAGTAAGCATATTGACATAAGACACCATTTTATTAGAGATCATGTTCAATACGGAGATGTTGTATTGGAATTTATAAGCATAGAAAATCAATTGGCAGATATCTTGGTATGATTGATGGATTAACTTTATGATTGCCAAAATTGTCAAACCTTGATTGATAATCTTGTGCTTTTTTTTGTCTCATCTTATTAGATATGAGGTAGCTAATTTGATGGAAATATATGTTATAGGGGATAGGAGCTCCTTAGAAATGCTTTAGTCTTATTTTAGACTTAATTTATTTAATGAGGATTTTAGGCAATTCACGCCCGTGACATATATTCACGATCGTGATCTAAATTGCCAAAAGCACCAGTAGCTTTCACGACTTGCTTCACGACATGCTTCACAGCTGAAGGAAGTGAAGACTATGTTTCACGACCATAACCTTTTTCAATCACCCCCGTGAAACCCTTTGTTCATGCCCGTGACCCTTTTTCAAGACCGTGACACTTTTTCCACCAAAAACTCACAGATGCATTCACGCTTTGTATCACGCCCTGTTTCACGATCACAAGTAGTGAAGATTATAATTCACTCCAATGACTCATTTGTCACCACCGTGATAGTTCATCATTCACGCCCGTTAACTTTAATTTTCACGACCATGAATAATTTCACCTCTCTCTTCACGGGTAGAGCGTCTCATAAGCAAACCGTGAACATGACATTTCACGCCCGTGACTTAGTTTTTCACGCCCGTGAAGATGTCGGCTATAAAACGTTTCTGCCATTATTTCTCTCATTCTAACTCTCCAACTTCTCTCAACTTCTCCCATTTATCACCATTGAATACTATTTTGAAGATTTCGGCCCCCTAGCGACTCATTCCTTCTATAAATATCTTCAAAAACCATTTCCATCATTAGAAATCAAACACCTTAGGTTCTGCTCCAAAATTTCCATCAGATTTTTCACTCTTCAAAAGTTAATTTCTCAATCAAAAATGGAAATCGGCTCCTCCAAGGGTACAAGAAAGAAATCTCATACTCCAAGAAGGTACACGGACTAACTTCTAAACATTATTCTAGAGCATTATCATCCAAGATACTCAGTTCTTAAGAAAAGACCACTCCTTTCCTCTCGATCATTTGAGTGGCAAACCAGTTCACGCGGCCTCGAGACAAGCATGACGGAACAACTCCAGGTTTGTCATCTGAAAGATTTCATCGATATCCATCAACCGACACTGAGGGAACCAACTCTATAGTTCCTGAGCACTTTACAAGTCTCTCCTACGGGAACGGTGAAATTCCAACTTTGCAAGCATTCAAACACCCTCTCTGCCACAGAGTTTGGTGACATGTTCAACCTTCCCTCTGATAATATCCTGAATGAGAGTGAGGTGGAGTTCTATGCTACTCAAGCATGCACTCACTTCGGGCTTGACTCCAGCTGGGACGTCAAGAAGAAGAAAAACACCCACCTTTCGATCCCCAGTGCACAATTACTTGCATAGGTTTCTAACCTATAGCATTTTTGCCAGAGGAGACAGCAATGGATCGATTAGGAAGTCAGAGCTCTTTGTCCTGGAGATGGCCCAAAGAGGCCTATCAGTGGCTTTATCTCGATGGTTTGCAAACCATCTTTTGTCAATTGCCACCAAGCCCTCTGGAGACATTCTAATTGATGGGTACATGACTCACCTCGCCATCAAGCTGGGGTACTTGAAGCTAGAGGAACACCACTTTAACCTCATACCAGCATATCCTCGAGACCGACTAGACATCGAGTCCTTTATCATAATGGGAGCGACTGTTCGTATAGTATTTGAGAACAACATTTACTACCGCTTCACCAACACTGCTGGTGAGATTATTTGGGAGGACAATGTCTTGGATGACGTTAAAGCTGACCTCCAAGGAATCCAGCAGAGGAAGAGAGTTCGAATTAAGGTGGCGCCTCTAGAGGTTGAGTAGGAAATTGGACAATCCTCTGCCTCCACACAAACTTGGCTCAGCAAGTGGCTGACCTCTTGGCACCACGATTTGAGCAATTGCAGGCTTCGATGGATGAGAGGTTAGAGAACCTCAAGGATTTCATAGAGTCTCGCATGGAGAGCCTCGAGGCGGAAGTAGCTTGCCTTAGAGATAGGATGTCCGGCTAGACTATAAGTTAACTATGTTATTTTCTAGCTTGTTTGATGTAGGAATTTCAATTTCCTTTCAAATCTTTATATTTGTCTTTCTATATTAATATAATTGCTTTTGTTTTTATCTTTTTGTTATTCTTTTTGTTGATGACAAAAGGGGGAGAACCTAGCAATATATTATGTTTAAAGTTAAATGCAATACTTATTTTGAATCAAATGAATATGCAAGTATGCAAATGAGCTTCATATACCTTAAATATACCTTAAGTATACTTTGCATATACCTTGATGCAAGTTACATGAATGAATATGCACTTGATATACTTTGAATATACCTTAAATATACTTAGCATATACTTAACTTGTTTTAAGGAAGAATTTTGGTATACATTGGGTATACTTTGCATATACCTAAAACTAGGAAGCATATTCTAATGCTGCACTTCATCATTCTTTACAATTCTTGCACTTCAGTAATTTTTTTATCTTAAGCATCTTTTGAGGGGGAGACTTCTCAAAAGCATATATTGCTAGATTATTTGTCACCATAAAAAAGGGGGAGATTGTTGAACCTTGAGGGGTATTTCCATCATTTTTATGCTAACAAATAAAATAGCAATAATGTATTTAACATACTTGTTTTCTAAGTTTATTGAACATGGTATGAAACATGATAGCAAGAATGCAGAACGGAAGACTAATCTTAAAAAGATAAGAAAATTTAAGAAATAGCATTTTCACGCCCGTCAACTTATATGTCACGCCCGTGATGAAGCTTAGCGCCAACTATCCAACATTTAAAGTTCACGGCCATGAAGAATAATAGCAACCGTGAGTGATCGTATTAGTCATGCCTGTGAATAAAAGTCACGCCCGTGATAAGACATGACAAATTCCTCTAGAGAACTTCACAGTCAGAGTCACCACTTGGACCACGGTTAGGAAGGATGTTCACGCCTGTGAAGATATAATGTCATGCCTATGATCAAACACTTCAAATCCTTCCAAAATGGTTCACGACCAAAGTCACCACTTAAGTCACGGCTTGGAAGAATAGTCATGACCGTGACACTCATACTCACGACTGTGAAAGAGGAAAGAAAAATATGTCAGACACAAAAATAAGAGTTGGTGTGACGGCTATTTCTGCATTAAATGCAATCAAACGGCTATAATCCACCATGGAAGTATAAATGCAAGTCATTTATGAATCTAGAACAATAAAATAGCTAATACTTCGAATCAAAATCTTGTCGTAAGCCATTTGTGCATTTGATATTTTCAAAACAAACATTTATTCTCTGTGAAAATCTTTTTGCTCATCATTCTCTGAGCATTATAGATTTGTATGTGTTTCTCTCTGTAATCAACTACTCAAGTGAGTTTGGGTATTTTGGGGTTAATAGTAGAACACTTGTAAGAGTTATTTGTGTGAGCCTTTAAAACACAACGAATTGGATTATTGTGTGAGCCATTAAAATACAAGACATTTCTGGGTTAGGTGTGATCCAATGTTAAAAACACCATAGTTGGGAGTGAGCTTGTAAAACTCCATTGTAACACATAGTGTGTTAGTGAAACTCCCAATTGAGATTGAGGAGATGAGGGTTTGTTAACACCGGAATCTCTATAAAACTTCTTGTGTCATATCTTCCTATCCCTACTCAACTTAACTTTTCTTTCCGCACTTAAAAGTTAAAGTTTTAATATCCAATTCAACCCCCTTCTTGGTTCAATATCTGGGCAATATAAACAATTACTCAAGTGAGTTTGGGCATATTGGGTTAATATTGAAACACTTGTAAGGGTTTATTGTGTGAGCCATAAAACACAAGGAATTGGTTTATTGTGTGAGCCATTAAAATACAAGAGAATTTCTGGGTTAGGTGTTAGCCATTGAGAGAAACACCATAGTTGGGAGTGAGCTAGTAAAACTCCATTATAACACTTAGTGTGTTAGTAAAACGCCCAATTGAGATTGGGGAGAGGAGTAGGGTTTATTAATACTCGAACCTCTATAAATCTTGTGTGTGATATGTAATATCCGCTAATTTAGGCCCCGAGTCGCACGTGTTAGGAAGTTGACGCGTTTGACCGATCGGAGTCTAAATTCGGATTTTTACAAAAATTGATCAAGTAATAGCTAAATTAAATGATAAATGCCTAATTAAGTGATTATAAAGTTTAAAAAAGTTGATTTACGGTAAAGGATTAAATTGCAAATTTTGATAAGTTTTGGGGTCAAATTGCAATTTACCAAAAATTGGAGGATTAATGAGATTAATTACTAATCAACATATTAATTTTGGGGACATTTTAATAGGTTTGGCCGGCCACTCAATGAGGAAGAATGAGATTAATGGGTTCATTAAGACTAATGTTAAGAAATGGTCAAAATGGTGGGTCCCACATGAAGACTTATGGGTACCCTATTTAATGCTTTCTTTTCTTCTTCTTCTTCTCTTCATTTTTTGCCTTCTTCTCTCTCTTTTCTACCAGTCACGTCAGCCATTTCTTTTCCTCCATAGCCAATCTTGATTTCTAGAGAGAGAAAGGAAGAGAAGAGAAGGGGAAGAGCAAGATAAGGTGATCTTCATGGTCCATAACTCCTAAGGAAGCTGGAAGGAGCAAGAAAGAGGAAGAAAAATCAAGTTTGGTAGAGAGAGAAAATCTCCAAAGTGGTGATTTAGTGAAGAAAAGAGTAAGGTAAGAAGTGATTCTTCTTTTCATCATCTTTTCTTAAAGGAGTTTGAATTTTGAGCTCATCCAAGACTTATGTGGAAAGAGAGAGAAATTAGGGTTTTGAGAGAGAAAAAGAGAGTTTAGGGTCTTGAGAAAATTAGATGATATGATCTATAATGTTGTAGGAGTTCCAATTGACAAGGAACAACCCCTAAGGAGCAAAGGAAAAGAGAAAGCTACCTAGAAGAGTGAAGGAGAAAGATTAAGGTTTGTGCATAATTAAAGGCAATAGCCTATTTTTGTTTGAAATAATGCATGCTGAACATGATTTTTGATAAATGAATTGTAAGAATGATGATTATGGCATGAAACCATATGTTAGATATGTAAGAAGGAGATTTTTATGGTACATTGAGTTAATGATGCATGTTAGAAAATCTTGTATGATAAAGAAATTTAAATGTATTAGAAAGTAATAAGTTCAGTAAAGAACATTAGAAAAGAATAAAATAGAAATTTTGTATCATTTGGATGATATTAGAATGAATAAAAGGTAAATATGCAGATTTCCTCCTGAAAGTCATGGGCGTGACTATCTAGTCACAGGCGTGAACTTGAGGTTTCACGGTTGTGACTTCTGTGTGGAAATGGTACTATTTATTTTAGAAGCGTTCACGGGTTAGAATCAGAGACATGAACTTATTCACGGGCGTGAATGAGTGATCACGACCGTGAATGCTTTGGGTGATTCATTCTAGTAGCGTTCACAGCTTTGAATTACGGGCGTGAAATAATTCATGGGCCTAAATTAGTAATCACGGTCGTGAATGCTCTGTATTAGTAATTATGAATGCAGTTATCAAATGAAGAATTCAGGTAAGTAAATGAAAGTCATTGTCTATCCAGTGAAATAAGAATGATTATATATATATATATATATATTGATGTGAGAACATGTTATGTTGTGATATAGAAAAATGAATGTTGATACGGATGAAATATGTGAATTGACACGGATGATATATGAAATATGATACGGATGAAATACGTGAACTAATTCAGATAATAAACATGAATATTGATATGGTTGTGATTGGAAGTAAATAGAGATATATGAATTATATGATATTGAATAAGCCCTAGAACAACTACCTTGAACTATTCTAGGATAGTTTGGCATGCCAAGCAGGGGGGAGTATGATGAAAACCATTAATGGAATGATTTACGACACTTGTAATGGCATGGATTATGACTACTACGCCGGTAATGGCACGGATTATGAATACTATGTCGGTAATGGCATGGATTATGAATACTACGCCAATAATGGCATGTATTATGAATACTATGCCAGTAATGGCACTTATATATGCACATCATATTGCCGTGTGGCACTCCTAAGTACCGGATGGCAACTCCGTTATCCTAGACGGGAGTTCATAGGTGTTGTGGGCTAATATATATATATATATATATATATATATATATATATAAACAATGGAAAGTGGTATACATATATAAATACATGATTGATGATGTAAAAGAGATGTTTATAATTAATGGAAATGAAAATGATATTTGTCATGTATGCATTGAGTCATTATTGTATGAGATAGGATCATAAGGAATAGAATTGTATGGAAGAACATTAATATGAAAATGATACATGTTATTGTCTGTTGCATGATATAGTATATTGCCTTAATTATATGCACCACTAAGCTTAGAGCTTAGCGTGGGAGTTTCTTTCCACGCAGATATAGAAAGGTAGCTGAAGGTGTTAGATAAAGCAAGTGGTGATCCTATTCAAGTAAATCAGCCGAACCTTGAGAAAGTGGGTTACAATCTTTGAATTTTTTTTTTTGTATTTGGCTTTTTATATTAAAGAGTTTTAGAATTTGTAAAACTTACTTTTAAAGTTTGTCAAGAATTAATTTGATGTTTAAAATTTCTATCTTATGTAAATAAATTGTACCTGGTTTTTGTATATATATCTATATATACATGAGTGCTTATAAAATAAAGGTAAAATAATAACAATAGCGATTTGAAGAAGTAGACAGACGAGGGTAGCGCTCCCGCATCCGAGCACGTGTTGATCGGGTGAGGGGGTGTTACATGATATCTTTCCTTCCCTACTCTATTTAATTTTATTTTGCACTTAAAGTTAAGAAATTTTTATTTCATAACCAATTCAACCCGTTTCTTGGTTCATTGTTTGGGCAACAGTACCCATTCATCTTCAATGCATGTTAAACTAGAGATGTCCTTTCTACCATCTTAGAGTGGAAAAGCAACTTGGATATCTCATATCGGTCGATTTAAGCATGCTCAACAAAAAGCTCCCTCAGATGATACATAATGGTGTTAGCATCCATATTTTCAAGCTAATTTTGAAGTTCAGGAGGCAGAGTGGCAAGCATAATGCAATTCTCCACACACTATCATCCACTTGCTTTTTATTTTCCAATTATTCATATTAGAGAGGTGCCCTAAAGACAATTACCTTATACACTTTATGTACTCATTTATCATTTATAAAAGGCATTTTCATTAATGGTATTCATTACATATGAACTGATATATATCTTAGACTATTTAATGAGGTCCTTGGTATGTAACACGATATGAAGGAAATCATGATGAGATCATCATAGTGAGATTCCTATAATGTGTAATTGTATTTATACCAAAATTATCCCTAGTTATAGGATTAAGAAGAAGGTACATTATTAATCCAAATAAACTAGCACATGTTATACTCCTTGACTAGGTCAACTAGTTAATCTCATAAGCTACAAATATGAGATGTTTAGACTTAATATGTGGATGCTTGCTAGAGTGGCCAAGTACATTAGATGAGCTGCTATGAGATAATCATATGGATATCTATTTAATGTCAGTGATTGTCTCATTATGGCAATGGTGCAAGTATCCTTAGACTTGAGATGCTTAAGGTTATCTTGGATTCTGAATCCTATACTTTGACTCCATTCCTTGTTCCCTCTCAGAGGTTGCTTATAGGGTGGTGATTAGGCATAGCATGAGGTATTCGATGGTAGTTGAGTAGTTAATAGTGGATTCACCACTCCTGATAGATGGAGAGTATACCTATGGCCTCTTGTAGAGATCATTACTCAAAAATCCTTGGCCGAGGTGGACATGTCTTGAAGAAGGTTTTTTAAGGACATCTAGTGGAGTAATGAGTCCCATAAACAAGAACTAATATCATTTGGACAAAAGTTATTTTTTCTCTCTCCCTTTTCTCTTTCATAAGACAATTTTCCATACCTAGCATTTTGGACCTTTGTCACCCCCCTCCTTAGAGGTTTTCTTCTTCTTCCTTTGCATGAATACTTTTAGAGGCAATCCTTGTAACACCACCTCTTATACATTTGAGTTCAACCTATCCCTGTATCAAATAATCACACATAGCATGCTGGAAAGACAAAATATCCTGTTAACAATGGTAGTAAATTTTTTTCATATCCTATAATATCATTCAATGACTTTGCAAGTCTCATATACTATAATATCATTCAATGACTTTGCAAGTCTCATATCCTGTAATATCATTCAATGACTTTGCAAGTCAACACTGAGGCTTTCGCCACAATAAAATATATCACATATATTAAAACATAAACTTTGCACATAAGTATTTACAAGTTGCTTTCATTTATACATTTTTAAAACCCTTTCCAAAATGACTATACATATTCAAACATGTAAATACAAAATGCAGATGACATATTTTCATGCTCATATGGAAAGCAAGGAGAGAGAGTGATGAGGCTCGGCCAGTGACCTGTGCTCCATGTCTTCTATACACTACTCAAAATGAGCTATCACTTTTCTTTACCTGAAAAATGATCCAAATTGATGAGTTGTGGCTCAGCGAGAATAACCATCAAATGAGCTCTAAAGTATCGAACAACTCATAGTAATAAATCACAAATCCAATACATACCATGTATTCCATTCCATTCATCAGTATCATATAAATATCAATAAAGTTGAAACATATAATTATTACTCTTTATGTATGCAAATGCTTTGCTTATTTCATTTTGTTGTGACCAAGTTAAACAGACATTGCCCCGGGTTTCCATGTGAACATTTGTCGTGTGAACATTTGCATTTGCTAGCTAGCTTGATCATTTGTTTCATTTGCACATTTGTTGGGCCATAGGCCTCTTCTTTTGCTTTACAATATCGATTAACTAGTCACAATGCCTTTTAAGTCCATATGCATATGCACTTGTACTTAAGCATTCATCAACCATTGTATCTTATCACATATAACATACATATACTGCATATATGCCTCATATTCCATGCATATACCTTGTATATACTATACATATACCATCTATATATATCACATATGTCAAACATATACCTCAAATATACCACAAGTATACCATTTGTATGTACCACAATGTCACAAATTATCCATCATTATATTATCAAGGACCAATCATGACAATCATATGAATCACATAGCAAGCAACATTCATTTGCACTAAAGAATTCAATTGATAATTAGACTCACCTTTCTCCTTTGATTCCGACCCCTAACTTATTGTCCATCCGCTCTTTGTAGGTCTCCAATATGTTGCGAGCCTAATATGAAAATATAATTGATTAACTCATGATTAGGGAGACTTAATGTGGCTTGAACAAATTAATATGCATTGTTTATATCAATAGTTAAGATTTTTCCTATGAGGCAGTGTGAGCTTATGGGACTGTTTAGCCTATACCTTTTTCTATACTTGACCAATTAATCTTATTCTTATTTTATAATTAAAACTAACATATAATTATTTCAGACCAATTGGATCATTGTACAAGTTTTGGTGGAATTTCTAAGTGTGTTCTATTTTCTACCTTGTTTTCTGCCTTTAGGCAGTTTTAGGGTACCCACTTTGGTTCATCATAACTTATGATCTATAAGTCCTATTTTAATGAACCGTTACAAACACTTATATGGGTTCAAATGGAACATTTTTCATGTTTACAAATTTTATCAATTATGTCTCTAAGGTTTTCAAATTATAAGAAACATTTCACTAGTCTAGAATAAAATTGGTTTCCTGACCAGTATGACTTCCAAAGACCATAGCTTAGTCTATACATAACATATTAAGCTGAAATGAGTACAAACGTTATCTAAGATATATAAATTTAATGTTTTGATAATTTAATATTTTGATAATTTACATAATCTAGCTCTAACAAGCTCAAATTAGCCAAACACGTTGATGGATCTGCCCAGGGCACTCAATAGGCAGTTCAAACCATGGAACAGTCATGGTTCCATTCACCATAACACAACATTTACAAGACATATAAACTTGCAATTTAGTAGAAGATACGTAACACATATATCTACAACTTTTATGTTTTGAGATACTTCAAATAATGGCTTTATCATTTTCAAAACTAGCAAACACAGTAGCTAACTTACTTAGGGTTCACATCCGGACTAGTTTCAGTACAAAGAGGATATCTCATTATATACACCACATCTTGCAAAAATGTTTATCTATCCATAAATCTAAGACATAAAGGAAAACCTTTTGTGTTTTACACTTTTCCAGAATCAATTTCTATTAATATCAAAATCGGGGTGAAATTAAGTGCCTATTAATGAAACTTAGCAACTCAAATCAACCTTATAGCAATAAGAATTGATTACTTACCAAGAACAAACTTGCAAAGGATAAATTTGCCACAAAAACTAAGTGAAACAAGGAAGAATTGAGTTCTGGAATGGAGGAATATGAAGAAGAAAACGGGATGGAGTGAGGAGGCAGAAATGGGGGAGGAAGATAAAGCCAACCTTTTTGTTTTTTTGTCTTTTTATCTTTTTCTCTTCATCTCTTCTCTTTTCTCCTTTTTTTTCTCTTCTCTTTTCTCTTCTCTTTTCTTTTATTTTCCTTTTGTTTCATTTTAATTTTATTTTGTCTATATTATTATTATTATTTACATATATTTATAATTCCACTAATTCACACAACAACACAACTTAATCATTTGGCCCGATTTAACTAAATTAACTGTAGCCCCGCAACCCCCTCACCCGATCAACACGTGCCCGGATGAGGGAGCGCTAATGTCCGTCTTCCCTACTTCTTCAAATTGCTATTATTATTTTTTTTATACTACCCTTATTTTCTCAACACTCATGTATATATAGATATAAACAAAAACCAGGTATAATTTATTTACAAAATTTCAAAACTTGTAACCCACTTTCTCAAGGTTCAGCTGCTTTACTTGAATAGGATCACCGCTTGCTTTATCTAATGCCTTCAGCTACCTTTCAATATTTACGTGGAAATTAAACTCCACGCTAAGCTCTAAGCTTAGTGGTGCATATAAATAAGTCAATATACTATATCATGCAACAAGCAACAACATGTATCATTTTTCATATTAATGTTCTTTCCTGCAACTCTATTCCTTATGATCCTTTCTCATACAATTATGACTCCATGCATACAGGACAAATATCATTTTCATTTCCATTGATTAGAAAACATCTCTTTTACATCATCAATCATGTATTTATATATGTATAACACTTTCCATCATACATGACAATAAATTATAAATATCTCTTTTATATCATCAAACAGGTATTTATATATGTATACCACTTTCCATCATTTCTATATATATATTAGCCCACAACACCTATGAACTCCATACTAGGATAACGGAGTTGCCATCCAGGCACTTAGGAGTGCCACACGGCAATATGATGTGCGCATATAAGTGTCATTATCGGCGTAGAAAATCATGCCATTACCGGTGTAGTATTCATAATTTGTGCCATTACCGGCGTAGTATTCATAATTCGTGCCATTACCGGCGTAGAAAATCATTCCATTAATGGTTTTCATCATACTCCCCCTTACTTGGCATGCCAAACTATCCTTAGTATAGTTCTAGGTAGTTGTTCTAGGGCTTATTCAATATCATATATCTCTATTTACTTCCAATCACAACCATATCAGTATTCATGTTTATTATTTGTATTTGTTCACGTATTTCATCTGTATCATATTTCATATATCATCCATGTCAATTTACATATTTCATCCGTATCATATTCCATATATCATCCGTGCCAATTTACATATTTCACTCTTATCAACATTCATTTTTCTAAATCACAACATAACATGTTCTCACATCAATATATATATATATATATATATATATATACAATCATTCTTATTTCACTGGATAGACAATAACTTGCATTTATTTACCTGAATTCCTCATTTAATAACCACATTCATAATTACAAATACAGAGCATTCACGGCCGTGATTACTAATTTCATGCCCGTGAATTAGTTCACCCCCGTAATCCCAAGCCGTGAACGCTACTGGAATGAATTGCCCAAAAGCATTCACGGTCGTGATTACTCATTCACGCCCGTGAATAAGTTCACTTCCGTGATTCCAAATCGTGAACACTTCTGGAATGAATATTACCATTTCCACATTGAAGTCACAACCGTGAAACAATCAGTCACAACCTTGAACCCTCAAGTTCACGCCCGTGACTCAATAGTCACGCCCATGACTTTCAGCAGGAAATCTGCATATTCACTTTTTGTTCATTCTAACATTATCCAAATCATACCAAATTCTATTTCATGCATTTCTAAGGTTCTTTACTCAACTTATTACTTTCCAATACATGTAAATGCCTTGATCATACAAGATTTTCTAACATGCATCACTAGATCAATGTCACACAAGGATCTCATTCATACATGTCTAAACCTATGGTTTCATGCCATAATCATCATCATTCTAGAAATGCATTTATCTAAAATCATGTTCACCATGCATTATTTCAAACAAAAATAGGCTATTGCCTTAAGTTATGCTCAAACCTCAATCTTTCTCCTTCACTCTTTTAAGTAGCTTTTTCTTTTCCTTTGCTCCTTAGAGCTTGTTCCTTGTCACTTGGAACTCCTACAACATCATAAATCATTATTATCATCTGATTTCCTCAAGACCCTAAACTCTCTTTTTCTCTCTCAAAATCCTAGTTTCTCTCTCTTTCCATATAAGTCTTGAATGAGCTCAAAATTCGAACTTCCTTTAAGAAAAGATGAAAAAGAAGAAGAGATGCTTCTTACCTTACACTTTTCTTCACTAAACCACCTCTTTGGAGATTTTCGCTCTCTACCAAACTTGACTTTTCTTCCTCTTTCTTGTTTTTTCCAGCTTCCTTAGGAGTTATGGACCATGAACATCACCTTGTCTTGCTCTTTCCCTTCTCTTCCCTTCCTTTCTCTCTCTAGAAGTCAAGATTGGCTATGGAGGAATGGGGCTGGTGTGATTGGTATAGAAGAGAGAGAAGAAGACAGAAAATGAAGAGAAGAAGAAGAAGAAAAGAAGTCTTAAATAGGGTACCCAAAAAGTCTTCATGTGGGACCCATCATTTTGATTATTTCTTGACATTAGGCTTAATGAACCCATTAATCTCTTTCTTCCTCAATGAGTGGTCGGCCAAACCTATTAAAATGTCCCCAAAATTAGTATGTTGATTAACAATTAATCTCATTAATCCTCAAATTTTTGGTAAATTGCAATTTGACCCCAAAACTTATCAAATTTTGCAATTTAGTCCTTTTCTGTAAATAAACTTCTTTAAACTTTATAATCACTTAATTAGGCATTTATCATTTAATTTAGCCATTACTTGATCCATTTTTGTAAAAATCCGAATTGATCAATATATGGCCTGAACACTCGGTTCATCAGGTCCATAAAAACTGTCGGCGCATTCGTGAATCCAAATGGCATCACTAAGAACTCATAATGACCATAACAAGTCCTGAATGTCGTCTTAGATACATCTGACTCTTTGTTCTTCAGTTGATGATACCCCGATCGAAGATCTATCTTTAAAAATATACTTGCACCTTTCAGCTGATCAATTAAATCATCAATCCTAGGCAGTGGGTATTTATTCTTAACAGTAACCCTATTAAGCTGCCTGTAGTCAATGCAAAGACATAAGGTACCGTCTTTCTTCTTTACAAATAGTACTGGAGCACCCCATGGTGATACTAGGTCGTATAAATCCTTTATCTGACATCTCTTGTAATTGTATCTTCAACTCTTTCAATTCTATGGGTGCCATCCTATATGGTGTAATAGATATAGGAGCGGTACCAGGTACTAATTCAATAGCAAACTCTATCTCTCGGTCAGGTGGTAGTCCTGGTAACTCCTCAGGAAACACATCAGAAAACTCACTAACAGTTGGGATGTCGATCAACTTTGGACTTTTCTTTCGGGTGTCTGTCACATACGCTAGGTAAGTCTCACATCCCTTATTGATGAGTTTTCGAGCTTTCAACGCTGATATTACATTATCTGGATATCCTCTATACTCACCCATCACTACTATCTCTTCTTGTTCTGAAACTTTAATTCTCATCTGCCTCTAAGGGGTCATCTTCTCGTTTACCATAGAAATCAGATGCCCCTAATTTCCTTAGTCTCTCAAACTGTAATCCAGATGAATCTGATCGTGATGCTCTCTGTAGCAGATCTATCATATTTCTCATGAGCTCAGTCTGACCCATATTAATAGCTGAATGCACACGAAGTGAGCTGGCACTAGATCTCGGTCCCGCAGCTCGACGACGACTTGGTTGCGACGAAGCTCTTGCCTCTGAGGGCTCATTACTCTCAGCTTCTTCTACTACTATTCGTCTTGATCCTGAAGCCATATCCTACCTATAACATAAAGGTAACGGCCCTAATCAATAAAGCAGCAACTCCAACAATGCAATTGTCGATACATTTCAAGAAATAAACATTTTCAAAATTCATTTTTAAAAATCCAAAACCACCCAACCGGGCTTTAATATCAAAAGCCAGAAACACCAACCTGGTGCACTGATACAAAAAACTTGTAGCGTCGCAACCCCCTCACCCGATCAGCATGTGCCTGACTGAGGGAGCGCTAATGTCCATCTTCCTTGCTTCTTCAAATCATTTTATTTTTTTTATACTACCCTTATTTTCTCAACACTCTTGTATATATAGTAATAAACAAAAACCAGGTATAATTTATTTAATTCTTAACATCAAATTAATTCTTAACAAACTTTAAAAGTAAGTTTTACAAACTCTAACATTCTTTAATATAAAAGCCAAATACAAAATTTCAAAACTTGTAACCCACTTTCTCAAGGTTCAGCTGTTTTACTTAAATGGGATCACCGCTTGCTTTATCTAACGCCTTTAGCTACCTTTCTATATCTACGCGGAAATTAAACTCCACCTAAGCTCTAAGCTTAGTGGTGCATATAAATAAGGAAATATACTATGTCATGCAACAAGCAACAACATGTATCATTTTTCATATTAATGTTCTTTCATGCAACTTTATTCCTTATGATCCTTTCTCATACAATTATGACTCCATGCATACAGGACAAATATCATTTTCATTTCCATTGATTATAAAACATCTCTTTTACATCATCAATCATGTATTTATATATGTATAACACTTTCCATCATACATGACAATAAATTATAAACATCTCTTTTATATCATCAAATAGGTATTTATATATGTATACCACTATCCATCATTTCTATATATATATATATTAGCCCACAACACCTATGAACACTATACTAGGATAACAGATTTGCCATCCAGGCACTTAAGAGTGCCACATGGCAATATGATGTGCGCATATAAGTGTCATTACTGGCATAGAAAATCGTGCCATTGCCGGCATAGTATTCATAATTCGTACCATTACCGGCATAGTATTCATAATTCGTGCCATTACCGGCATAGAAAATCATTCCATTAATGGTTTTCATCATTCTCCCCCCTGCTTGGCATGCCAAACTATCCTTAGTATAGTTCTAGGTAGTTGTTCTAGGGCTTATTCAATATCATATATCTCTATTTACTTCCAATCACAACCATATCACTATTCATGTTTATTATCTGTATTAGTTCATGTATTTCATCCGTATCATATTTCATATACCATCCGTGTCAATTTACATATTTCATCCGTATCATATTCCATATATCATCCGTGTCAACCTACATATTTCACCCATATCAACATTCATTTTTCTATATCACAACATAACATGTTCTCACATCAATATATATATATATATACAATCATTCTTATTTCACTGGATAGACAATAACTTTCATTTATTTACTTGAATTCCTCATTTAATAACCACATTCATAATTACAAATAAAGAGCATTCACGGCCGTGATTACTAATTTCACTCCTGTAATCCTAAGCCGTGAATGCTACCGGAATGAATTGTCCAAAAGCATTCACGGTCGTGATTACTCATTCACGCCCGTGAATAACTTAACTTATGTGATTCCAACCCGTGAACGCTTCTGGAATGAATAGTACCATTTCCACACAGAAGTCACAACCGTGAAACAATCAGTCACAACCGTGAATCCTCAAGTTCACATCCGTGACTCAATAGTCACGCCCGTGACTTTCAGCAGGAAATCTGCATATTCACTTTTCATTCATTCTAACATTATCCAAATCATACCAAATTCTATTTCATGCATTTCTAAGGTTCTTTACTCAACTTATTACTTTCCAATACATGTAAATGCCTTAATCATACAAGATTTTCTAACATGCATTGTAACGGCTGGATCTCAGCCCGGAACTTGGGCCCGCAACGACTGAGTCCACCCGCCGTCTCACTGAGACCAACGGGCTGCCGGGGTCCATGGCCCAATACCCCCAACCCATCACTGTGCACCAGCCCGAGTCTCAGGCCCGCAACGACTGCTGCACAGCAGGTTGTTGGAGGCAGGGATCGAACCCTCAACCTCCCTTTAGCCTCAGTAAGAGACTACCAATTGTAGTACAATTGGTAGTACAATTGGTAGTCTCTTACTGAGGCTAAAGGGAGGTTGAGGGTTCGATCCCTGCCTCCAACAACCTGCTGTGCAGCAGTCATTGCGGGCCTGAGACTCAGGCTGGTGCACAGTGATGGGTTGGGGGTATTGGGCCATGGACCCCGGCAGCCCGTTGGTCTCAGTGAGACGGCAGGTGGGCTCTCATCCTCTCAAAAGGCGGAGCTCAGCCGTTACATGCATCATTAATTAAATGTCACACAAGGATCTCATTCATATATGTCTAAACCTATAGTTTCATGCCATAATCATCATCATTCTTGAAATGCATTTATCTAAAATCATGTTCAACATGCATTATTTCAAACAAAAATAGGCTATTGTCTTAAGTTATGCACAAACCTCAATCTTTCTCCTTCACTCTTCTAGGTAGCTTTTTCTTTTCCTTTGCTCCTTAGAGCTTGTTCCTTGTCACTTGGAACTCCTACAACATCATAAATCATTATTATCATCTGATTTTCTCAAGACCCTAAACGCTCTTCGGTTTCTTCTTTCAGCCACACCATTGTGTTGTGGCGTGTAATGTGGAGTCCATTGAGATAAAATCCCATTATCCCTAAGATAATCTAGAAAATCTTGGCTCAAGTATTCACCTTCTCGATCTGATCAAAGTGTTTTAATACTTTTGCCAAGTTGTTTCTCTGCTTCATTTCTGAATTCTTTAAACTTTTCAAAAGCTTCAAATTTGTATCTCATAAGATACACGTATCCATATCGTGAGTAGTCATCGATAAAAGTAAAGAAGTAGATGAAACCACCTCTAGCGTGTGTAAATGTTAGACCACATATATCTGAATGTATTAAGTCTAAAAGTCCATTAGCACATTCACCCTTTCCCTTAACAGGTAATTTAGTCATCTTACCTAGTAAACAAGATTCACATGTGTCATATGATTCATAATCAAATGACCCCAAACTACCACTTTTGTGTAGCTTAGCCATGTGTTTCTCACTTACATGACCAAGACGACAATGCCATAAATAAGATGATTTCAACATATCTTGTTTTTGCCTTTTATTATCATTGATGTTTAAAATTGGATTTGACATATCTAATATGTATATTCCATTGCATAATGTACTATTAGCATAAAGAATTCCATTCAACATAATAGAACAACAATTGTTACTAAAAGCTAAAAGGAAAACATCTTTATTTAGACTTGAAACAGAAATAATGTTTTTTAGTCAAAGCAGGTACATAATAGCAATTATCCAAATTTAATATAAGCCCACTAGGGAGGGTCAATACATATGTTCCTATAGCTAATGCAGCAACCCTTGCTCCATTTCCAATGCGTAGGTCTGACTCTCCCTTATTGAGCTGTCTACTGTTCTTTAGGCCCTGCATATCAGTGCATATGTGTGAGCCACAACCGGTATCTAATACCCATATATTATTATTGGAAATAGTATTAATTTCAATGATAAAAATGCCTGAAGTAGATGGGGCATCAGATGCCTTCTTCTTCAAGGACTCCAAGTAAGCCCTACCAATGGCCTTCCTTGCCACAATGGAAGCATGTCCATTTTGGAGCAATCTCCTTGGCCTTCTTCTTGACCACGCCTCCCTTAGGCTTCATGGACTTCTTCTTCTTCTTAAGGTTCTTCCTTTTAGAACTTGAAGAGTCTACCAACATCACAGCCTTAATGTCCTTATTGACAGATGGCTCAGCTGTTTTAAGCAAGTTAATCAGCTTAGGAATAGTGGTAGAGATTTGGTTTATCCTATAGTTAAGCACAAAATGTGAATAACTATCAGAGAAACTGGTTAGAATTAAGTCAATACTTAATTCATGGTCCATCACAAATCCCAAGGTGGCCAACCTCTCAATATAGCCATTCATCTTCAATGCATATTGCACTGGAGATGTCCCCTCAACCATCTTAGTGCGGAAGAGCAACCTTAAAGTTTTGAACCTTTCAGAACGTGCTTACTCATCAAAAAGCTCTCTTAGATGGTATACTATAGAATTAGCATCCATAGCCTCATGCTGCTTTTGCAACTCAGCTGACATAGTAGCAAGTATAATGCAGCTTGCCATCTCACTATCATCGAGATGCTTTTGATATTCCTTCTAAACATCTTAAGAAGAATTAGCAGCAGGGGGATTAGGAAGTGTCTCATCTAGGACATAGCCAATCTTTTCGGATTTGAGAACTATTCTCAGATTCCTTAGCCAATCCAAAAACTTGGGCCCAGTCAACTTATTTGATTCCATTAGCGATCACAAATTCACACTTATCATGATGCTGATTCTAGCAACCTAGATTTAAAATAGAACATGTTAGAATGTACATAAAATGCATGTTTATTAGGTCTTTAATAAATCGCATTATGGCTCCCACTATTTTATTGCGAATTCATAGCCCTCACTATGAACCCAAGAGAACTTATATGGAAGTTCTCCTAGTGGGTCGATATCCAACTAGCTAATAATAACCTTGAGGCAACTCAACAAGCTATCCTTAGTTTGGTTGGTAGGTATCTAATCCATACCAATTTCATTCTTCATGCAACTATCAAATTTTGTGCTATCAACTTATTGATGTGTGCACATACAATGGGCTATCAACTTTTGATATGTGTACATCTCATGTATACAAACCCAACTTCACCTCCAACCTTGGCGCAAATCCAACAAGTTAATAATATCAGTTAAGTCTAACCCATTAATCGTGAAATCTAATTTCAATGGATTGAACATATTCTTATAGAGTGAGCTTGAGGCAACTCAACAACCCTAACTCTAGAAGAACTCTGGTTCTCCCCATATTAATGGAAGGTGTAAGACTTAATTGTTTATTTAGTAAGGGATTTCTTTGTTAAGTCTCATCAAGTTATTATTTCATGCTTTTATATATCATATATTCATCACATTGATATATAAAGATAGTTACATTAACTATATGGCATGATTATAGACATACTAAAATCAATCTCTTAAGCCAAAGAGAAATTGACTAGGTCTTACCTAGGTATATGCATGAATTTACAACCCAAAATAGAAATCAAATTCATATTTCTAAGTCTTCTTGTTTATGGTAACATCTTCTTTGCTTCTTGCTCCTTTGTATCTTCTTTCTATCATAATTCTATGTAATCTAATTACATATTTCAAATTATAGAAAACCTCAATTTACATTTGAGGGGAGTAAGATGAGAAGAGAAATACATAAGAAAGAAAAAGAGGTAGGGACACACAGACCCTATTTACCATAAAATAAAATAATTCCATGCATGCTCAATCACATCGGGCCTAAGTCCATAATCATCCATAATGCCTTTTCATACACCCCTAACATGCATTCTCTAATGCACAAAATAAAAATGACAATTTTGGATTTCAATTTGTAAATTGATTCAATACTTGAATCGAAATTGCTTATATGTGTTTTTTCGATTAATTTAATTTTGTATGTCATTTTAAAGTGAAATTTAATATTAAATCAAATTAAATTAAATTCCATATTTCCAGAAATAATTCAAAATTAATTCTCCTTAAAATCAGAATATTATGATGTTAAAATTAAACAATTTAATTTTAATATCCATACCAATTTCTAGTCATACTAGAATTACAATTGCACAACTTAAATTAATTCAAAATTAATTTCCAAAACTTCTAAAAATTTCCAGAACATCAAATCCCCATTCTAATTATCTTTAGAACAGCTCCAGTTCATCAAAATATTTTTGGCACAAGCCAAAATTACTAAGACAAACGAACCAACACACTTAGACGCTCAAAATGACTAATTCGATATCTAGAATTTTTAAATTTTCAAATTCTTGAAAATTAATTTTGGAATGCATCTAACATCAAAATAACATATTTTTAATCACATAAAAATTATTTCAAGGTGTTGGAAATAAAATAAACACATACAAAAAAATCAAACAAAACAGCCCCACCGGGTGTGCTAAAACTGTCCTATTTTTGTGTTTGTATGAAAAATTAATTAAAATAATTTTTAATTAATTATTGGACACTTACAGAGGCATAAACATATTCTCAATATGTCTAAATAATTTTTTCATAATTAAATTACAAGAAAAATGTAACTAGTCCCATCAATTAAGCCAAACAACAATACATGTTCATAAACAAGACAATTTTAGACATTTTTGAAATAAATCCGAAATTAATTATTTGAATTACATTCAAATCATTTCTCAATCAAAATAATCATTCTTAATCATCCCATGATCAGATTAAAGAAAGCAAAATATGTAAATTATATTTTACAAATTAATTTCAATTTTTCAAAACCTATTGATCCAAAATCATCAAAAACATGCAATCTCATTGCACTTTCAATTAAAATTAATTTTAATGGATACAAGGAGCCTCTAATACCAATGTAGGGTTTTGAAGAATGAATCATATTCGTAAATGCAGCAAAAAATAAAATTTTTCAAAACCCAAAACAAAATATCATACTTGTACCATTAAAATTAATTTATATAAATGTAAATGTTAAAAATTATACCTTGTAATTTTTATTTGTTCTTCAAATATTCACTTTATTGGGTTGTAGCAAATCACAACAATCCACAATAGGATGTCTCTAATGATAATCCACACGAAGAATGAAGAAAAAACTATCAAGAGAAATGGTTTGAACAAATTCAAAGTGCTAGCTTTGAAAGTGTTCTTGAGAGAATTTTTGTTGTCTTAAAAATATTTTTTTTCACAAAAGTATTTTCATGTCTATTTTCTACCATTTGATGTCTTTTCTATTTTAATCAAATTCAAAAAAAAGATGAAAAGTCAAAAATGGAGAAAATAGAAACAAATGAATAGTAATTGGCCATAATTGGCCTAATTATGGCCAAAAACTGTTGTTGGCCAACGGATGGGAGGCAGCAGACGCGCTGGGCCTGCTGCGTGCTGCTGGGCAGCCCAGCTGGCCCACAAGGCTGGCCAGCAGCCTGCCTAGCCCGTGCGGGCCCGTGACACTCCCGAACGATTTTTCCATGTGATCTTATCGCGATCCATCCCAAAATAATTCTCTCATATTTTGGATCCTATCCAAGACCATTTTACTCATGACCCCTAGTTGATCGGAAGTCAGTGTTTTGACTACGAACCTTTCCATAGACAATTTCTGTGCAATTATTCCTTTCACCATTCTATGTCCTACTTGGTTCAGAGTATGGACATGTGTTAACTCCCACTAGACTGACTACGTCACGTCTAGTCCAAGTAATGTTAGTTCTTTTCCTTGAAGCTCATTACTCTTTTAGATATGTCATTAAAGACTATTTTTATGACATTCCCACTCCGGCCAGAGATTTCTGAGTAATGACCATGACAAGAGACCATGGGTATACACTCCTTCTATCAAGAGTGGTGAATCCTTTGTTGGTTACCCAATTACCTTCGAATACCTCAAGTTGTATCCAATCACCACCCTATGAGCTACCTCTCTGAGGCAACAAGGAATAGTGTCAAAATACAGAATCAATATTCAAGATATCCTTGAGTACGTCAAGTCTAAGGATACTTGCACCATTGCTATGATGAGACTATCATTGACATTTGAATAGATTATCCATATGATTGTCTCATAGTTGGTCATCCAATGTACTTAGCTACACTTAGCAAGCATCCACATGTTAACTCTAAACATCTCATGTTTATAGATTATGAGATCTACTACTTGATCCAATCAAGGAGTGTAACATGTGCTAGTCTGTCTGGATTAATAATGTCTCGTCTCATTAATTCTATGACTAGGGATAATTTTGATACTAACATAATTACACATGATAAGAATCTCAATATCATCATATCATCATGATTTCCTTCATGCTTTGTTATGTATCAAGGATTTCATTAATTGATTTAAGACCACTTATCAATTCATATATCAAATGAACATCAAATTAATGAAAAAGCCTTTTATTAATCAAATAAATTTGTACAATAAGTGCTAAAGGTGATTGCCTTTAGAGCACTCCTCTAAAAATAAAGAGAGGAAAATAAGGATTAAGGGAAGAGCCAAGGTTGATTAGGTATGTGCTTCATTGATAAAAATCTTATATGTTCATATGTATGGAATTATGTATTAAGATTTGATATGATTGTGTTTTTGATATGTTTTGTGATTAGTTGTTGCTTTTGATATTTTATATGGCAATGAGATCAAATGGTGTGAAATAATTGAGACATATGAATCTTGTTGTAAACTTGAAATTTTACTATCAAAATCAATGCAAATGATGAATGTGGTTGAAAAGTGGATTGATGCCAATTGATGGTCTGTTATAGAATTCCTGGAACAGTCTTGACGATTTTGATTATAACTTAAGTTCTGGAATTCTGTTTTGTATGTTCTTTATTAGAAATGAAATAAGATATAGGAATTTCATTTTCATTTAGACCACAAAACCTAAATATGTCTGAATTTGCCTAGAAAAATACATGTTCATACCTAGAATTTGTCCAAAAAATTATGGGCAACAATTTCAGTGATGATTCAGTGTTCAATTGACCATAACTTTTGATAAAAAAAACTTGGATTTGAGTGATTTTTGATTCATTGGAATGTTAAGACAATAAGCTACAAATTGTTAGAAGACCAGAACTCAAATTAGAATTATAAATGGGCTAAAATTTAAACCCAAAATCAGGGCCGAAATCTTCCATAGATAAAAACTTGAAATATTGGGTTTTTGCATGTGGTATGTTAAGTATATGTAAACATTTATGTGAATTTTTACTTTAATGGTAATTATAAATGTTCAATAAAGTATTTACATGTGAGATTCTAATGTAATAACAATGAAAACAAAGAATAAAAATAAATAAGCTTATTGGTGAAATTTAGTAAAATTATCGATTTTTGAAAATAATGTGAATTAATATAAAAATAGTTAAGCCCTATGACACCTAATCTAGAACTATAATAGAGAATAGTTTGGCATGCCAATCAAGAGATTTAAGGCACTCGGTGCCAAATATAAAAGTCGAAAATGACAAAGTTATAAATGCGCTCGGTGCAAAATTATTAAACCGGTAATGACATTATTATGAAAGCACTCGATGCAACATTATGAAAGCCGGTAATGGCAACTCCGTTATTCCTATTAGTTAGTTTGGATATAATTGTTGTAGGCATAAGAAAAATAAAAGAAAATAATAATAATAATAATAATAATAATAATAATAATAATAATAATAATAATAATAATAATAATAATAATAATTAAGTATGTCATTTTGATAAATGTTATATGAATTAAAGTTGTTAAATGTTGAATATTTGATGAAATTTATTTTTTTATATAATTTTCATATTTTATGCCTTATTTATGAAATGATTAATTAATATGAGAGAAAATATATATGTATGTAAAATTTTTATCATTAAAGCACCACTAAGCTAGTAGCTTAGCGTGGATGGTTTTCTCTTGCGCAGGTTTTAGAAGGGTAGATGTAGATATTAGAATTGTCAGAAGAAGAAGGGCACCCTGAAGGAAGTAGTTAAAAACTTTGGATTTCTTTTTGGTATATTTTGTTGAAAACTTTGTAAATTAAATTATCGTTTTTATTTCATTGAGTGTGTATTATAGATATGGATTATAATGTAAGGAACATGGTTTGAATGTAAATTAATGTATTTTATAAATAAATAGAATTTTAAATATTTGTGGTTGTAAAAAAAATTATTTTGGGTATCTACAATATTTTTCAAAAAAAAAATTTATATTGCATTTCATTAATTTTATAATATAGTTGGACTGGTAATACTCACTTACCTTGCTGCACGGAAGTAGGGTAAGGGGGTGTTACATAGCAACATACTCGGTGATATTCTTCTTCGTCCCTGATTCCATTTATTTTCCATAACTTCTTTATACCCACAACACTAAATCATTTTTTTATGCAAACATATATTTCATAGTATTATAGCATACATAAACATCAAATTATATTATTATATCTCATATTTGTTTTACTTTATCAAATCATCATTATTATTATCCATATCACAATTCATGGTTTCTCTTTATTTTCAATCACTCTTTGTAGCCCACAACAATTATGAACCACTTACTAGGATAACAGAGTTGTCATCTAAGCACTTAAGAGTGCCACATGGGCAATATGATGTGCGCATACAAGTGCCATTACCGGCTTCAATAATAGTGTCATTACCGACTTCAATAATAATGTCATTATCAGCTTCAATAATTGTGCCATTACCGACTTCAATAATCATACCATTAATGGTTTTCATCATACTCCCCCCTGCTTGGCATGCCAAACTATCTTGAGTCTAGTTTCGAGCTAGGTGTTATAGGATTTAGTTAATGTCATTAAAATTTATAGTTATTAAATTTACAGTTTTTATGCATTTAAAGGTTCAATTAATCACACAATTACTCAATAAAAATAGTATTTGCATAACATAACAAGGTTCACATTATTTTACTCATTAAGTTCCTCAACTCATATGTTGCCCTATCACTGGCAGATTCTGTACTCTATTTGGACCTTCATTTTAGTCCTGTTGTGAACTGAATTTAATTACAAGGTCTTCTTAAAATTGTAGTTATGAATCTTACCTTAATATTTGTTGAACCTTGTAGGGTATTTCCGTCATTTTGATGCTAACAAATAAAATAGTAATAATGTATTTAACATAATTGTTTTCTAACTTTATTGAACAGGGTATGGAACATGATAGCAAGAATGGAGAATGGAAGACTAACCTTAAAAAGACAAAAAATGAAGAAATAACATGTTCACGCCTATGACCTTTTATGTCATGCCCGTGATGAAGCTTAGCGCCAACTATCCAATATTTAAAATTCATGGCCATGAAGAATCATAGTAACCGTGAATGATCATATCAGTCACGCTCGTGAAAAAAAGTCACGCCCGTGAGAAATATATGTCAAATTCCTCCAGAGAGCTTCACGGCCAAAGTCACCACTTGGACCATGGCTAGGAAGGATGTTCATGCCTGTGAAAGAATAATGTCACGCCCATGATCAAACACTTCAAATCCTTCCAAAATGCTTCATGACCAAAGTTACCACTCAAGTCACGGCTTGGAAGAACAGTCATGACCGTGACACACATATTCACGATCTTGAAAGAGAAAAAAGAAACATGTCAGACGCGAAATTAAGAGTTGGTGCAACGGCTATTTTCACATTAAATGCAACCAAATGGCTATAATTCACCATGAAAGTATAAATGAAAGTCATTTATGAATCCAGAATAAGAGAATAGCAAATACTTCGAATCAAAATCTTGTTGTAGCCATTTGTGCATTTACCACTTTCAAACAAACATTAATTCTCTTTGTAATTCTCTGTAAAAAATCTTTTTGCTCATTATTTTCTAAGCATTATAGATTTTTGAGTGTTTCTCTTTGTAATCTATTACTCAAATGAGTTTGGGTATATTGGGTTAAGAGTAGAACACTTGTAAGGGTTATTTGTGTGAGCCTTTAAAACACAATGAATTGGTTTATTGTGTGAGCCATTAAAACACAAGGGATTTTCTGGGTTAGGTGTGATCCACTGTTAGAAACACCATAGTTGGGAGTGCTTGTAAAACTCCAATGTAACACTTAATGTGTTATTAAAACTCCCAATTGAGATTGGGGAGAGGAGTAGGGTTTGATAACACCCGAACCTCTATAAAAATTCCTGTGTGATATCTTCCAATCCCTACTTTACTTAACTTTTCTTTCTGCACTTAAAAGTTAAGAATTTTTAAATATCCAATTCAACCCCCCTTTCTTGGTTCAATTTCTGGGCAACAATATTCAACCTGAATCACTTAATTTGGATTTATGTATTGAAAGATATGATCAAATTAACACTGACTAGTCACTAACAATTTTGCCCAGAATTTTCTGGACAGATTCTTGGTCCAAACTTTATATATTTTTCTAGAACAATATAGACATATCTGGATTTTATGGTCTAAATAAAAGTTCAAGTCATATGTCTTATCTTTCAAACCCAATAAAGAACATACAAATCTGAATTCCATAAGTTAAGTTATAATAGTTTATGTACTCACTGCTCATCAATTCCAGCAAAGAACACACATATTTACCATCTTCAATTTTTACCAAAATTAATCATAAGTCTAGCAAACATGCATCCCCAAGATTTTTATCACAAAAAAATATTAATTCAGAATCATTAACATGCCAAATGCTCAAATCATGCAACTTAAGTTATGCACAAACCTCTTTTTTTTTCTTTTATTTCTCTTTACTTCTATCTCTTTTCCTTTGCTCCTTTGAGCTAGATCATTGTCAACTTGAGTTTCTAAAATACATAAAAGAGATCATTAAAATATTAGTTCATTAAAACACCATAAACCCTAACCTCTCTCTCTCTTTTCTTTTTTTGTTTTTTGCTCTCTCAAGCTTCCTTAAGCCTGGATGTGCAAGAAAATGCCTCTCTTTCTCTCTTTTTTCACTTTCTCTCACTAGAAGGAAGCTTTGGTTATGGAGGATTCAAGGGAAAACGTGGCTGGTTTAGAGAACATAGAAAACTCTAGATGTTAAGTGATAAGGAAGAAGGAGAAATATTTAAGAGAAAGATGACAAATTTAATTAATAATGGGGACACCTAAGCCATAATCTAGATGTTTTCATTAATTGATCACCTAAGGCACGCCACTTGGTTAAGCCAACCACCACATATATATAATATCCCAATTAATGTATTTAATTAGTGATTATCCCAATTAATCTTCCAACTTTCGGTAAATTGCAAATTGACCCCTAAACTTTCAAAATTTGCAATTTAGTCCCTTATTATAATTTAACATCTTTAAATATTTTAAATACTTTATTAAATATTTTTCATAATTATTTGCTATTATTTTAATTATTTTTTAGTCAAAATCTAAATTTAGAATCTGGTCGAACTGTCGAGTCGATTTAACAACTCACGCGACTAAGGGCCTAAATTTGCAGATATGACAAACCCCAATTAAACTGGATCAAAAGATTCAAGAGAACGTGATTTCTTACCTCTGTTTCATGTAACTAGATTGATACATGAGTTAAAAAATCGTGTTTTGATACTCTTTGTTTCTGACTTCAATACTTTGGCAAATCCCTTAGTTTTAATCACTTTTAATTTCGTTTTAAGGGTTGGTTACATATAAACAAAGCCAAAACTCAATTGGAATTGAAGGAGATTTGGTTATGGGGTTTCAGAGAATTGGCAGCTAGGGTTTCAGATTGTGTTTTCGTGAGTTTTTCCCAAAACACGAATCTACCATATATAAACTATAAGGTTTCATAGGCGTGAACTATAGTGTTGCTGGCATGAACCAGTGTCACAGCCGTAAAGCTCCTCAACTTTAGAATCTAAATTTCACAACATTCATGACCGTGATTAACTCTATCACTGGAGTAAACGGTAGAAACTTCATTGTTTCTATTATTTTCATTATATTAAGGTTCCTAACACCCATAACCACACATATACTTCCCATATACCATTAATATGCCTTTATTTAACATTTTAATTCTAGTCCCTAACTTGCGGGCATTACATATTGGATGGTTTAAAGACCGAGTGATGCTTTAGTTGTTACAAGTTCCAGGGGATGTAACTAATACCATTAAATGGTTAGCATATGGATCTGGGTTGACTGTAAAGTATTATGAAGGATATGACATCAGTGAATAAACCTTCTACACAAAATGTCAAGATGACAATAGCATAATGCAAAATAACGGAGTTACCTTGATAACTTTGTCAAGAGATTTTGCTAGTGCTAAAGACACCAGACCAATAGATGCTATGATGTCATATTATAGAGTAGTTGAAGACATTTGGGAGCTTATTTATAAGGAATTCAAAGTTCCTCTTCTCCGATGTAAATGGATTGAAAATCGACATGGTGTTCTAATGGATGAGTCAGGATTCACATTGGTCGATTTTAGTTGGTTGGGTTATCAAGATGATCCATTAATTCTCACTTCACAAGACAAACAATTATTTTACATTATTGACCCTAGAGATAATAAGTGGTCTATTGTTCTTGAAGGTAAAAGGCATATTGTTGGTATTGATGATGTGGTAAATGAGGAAGAGTATGATCAATTTGATGAGACTCCCCCGTTTTCTATAGGCCTACCTATGGCAGTTGGGGAAGAAATTTTTAATACAAATTATGTTTGTGCTGATCATATTGAAGACTTATGATAGAAAATCGCCAATAACTGATGCACACATATTTATGATATGTTTATATGTAAATGTAATTTTATGCACATAATATGATTACATATGGTTTATATTGATAATGATCAATTTTTTGTTATAATTTATCAAATAAATCTCTAATTTATGTGACATGCTTAATGTGGTTTGTACTAATAATTACCAACTCAAATAAATTACTATAATTGTGAATTATACTAACATATTTTTTTGTGTGCTTATATTATAGGAAATCATGTATGACCAACAAGAAGATTTGGCACCATCGTCTAGCATGACATCACAGAAGACTAGGGGAGCTACCATATGCAAGAAAATGAAGAAGAAAGGGGACAAACCAAAGACAATAGAGTTCAATGAGTTTGATCACCCAGTAGGAATATATGCTGATAGATTTAGTTCTTATGTCGATTTTGTAGCACGTTCCCATATGAAGATTGCAATCAAAAGCTGGGATAAGATTGATAAGGGTCTTAAGGATACGATTTAGGAAGATATCAAGGTAATTTTCTTTCAAAGTTATTAACCATCTTGATAAATGGATTAATTTGTGATTAATTCTAATGAATCTAAAATTTTATTTTGCAAAAAGAGTTCAATATTCTAAATGAGAAGAAAAATGTTATACTGAAAAATGTGGGGATGCGATGGAAGGATTTCAAGCACCGCTTAGTGGATAAGTACATAAAGAAAAATTCAAATTAAAAGTCACCATTAGAATTGTATAACTTCATCATTGAGGACAATTGGGCAGAGTTTAAACAAGCTCATGAATATGAAGAATATGAGGTATATAATTATTAAGTAAAATGCAGTTTACATCTACATTTATTTAATGTCATGATATTGACATATTCCTTATTCATATTTTTGTTAACTGATAATTAGTGCCAAGGAAAAGGACACTCAAGCACATAATATGCATCCATATTTATTGGGTCGTGTAGGCTATGTTGGAAAAAGGCCTTAATGGGTCGTTGAAGACCCCATATCTTCTTTTTCAATGTCATCATCTGTGAGTTCGATGTTACCTCATCATATGATCGAAGTATCAATTGGCTAAAAGCCATAATAAAAAAAGAGCAAGAAAGAAAATTATATAATCCCAATATAAAAGACAAGTGAAGTGGCCCAAAAAATGGTATGTATAGCTAAATAAATTATTTGTTTAACTTACTTGTGTTAGCTTATATTGATAATTATATGGTGAATAGAATGAGTTACGGGAAGAAGTCGCCAAAGGTAGTTGGGTACCAGAAAGACATGATGATATACTGTCACGTGCACTTAAAAAACCTAAAACATTCTCTACTTTCATCTCCTCAGAGGTGTTGGAGGGTCAATGTCTGTCAAGAAATTTTATGGTAATCTTGGCAAGGGGAAATCCTCTACTTCCATCTTATCAAAGGGCATTGCAGCCATCGAGGCCAAATTAGAGGCCAAATTCACTGTCAAATTTAAAGCCGAATTTAAGGCTTCCTATGCAATGTTCTAGGCATAGATTGCTCTCCTTGAGAACATGATTATAGAGCAAAGAACCACCAAGACCTCTCAATGTTTCCTTGAGATGGAAGTGAATATGGGCCCTACACATGCTCGCCCAACGCCTAGTAGTTGCCAATATGCGGACCCACCATTTGTAGCTGTAGAATTGCAAGTAAAAGTTTTGATTTCATTAATATGGATTCCACTTCCATTTTTTCTTTAACTTCCATTTCCACTTTAAAATATTTAATATTGATTTTTGATTATTTTTTAAACGCTTACATCATGCAGACTTGCTATTATTAGTAAAGGTCGGTAGATGATTGGGGTAATGGGCATGGTTTATCCATCCCTAACTGATGGTATGGTACACAAAAAACTTATCATGCCCAAGCACATAAAAGTTTCTATAGATGAGGTATTATATGGTTGCTATATAAGTCCCAGTACCTATGCCTACTGAATACCATAATACAGTTGCAGAAACAGAGGTAGTTTTGTTCAGTGCATAACATCTCGTGGTTTTTGAAGAGGTAACAATTCCTTCAATTTAGATTATTGCTTTTCATATGTCATAATATGTCATAACATTATTAATTGATAGGAGCCCAAATTTAAACCTTTAAACAAGGCTCCAAAGAATAAACAAGGTAGCAATTTATATAAAGAATCAGCTACAAAGCAGCATGGGCCTTTAGTCAATGAAAATATTTTGACAAGTGGGAGTGGTGACATGCAATTTTTGCATGACATGGTTGCTAAATTGCCTTCTAGGTACATGTTTGAAGCTCTTGCAAATATTGAGGTGTTTAAGTATCCAATAGATAATTATACGATTCATATTAGAATAGAATACATCACTCAACTCATCTCCATGGAATGGCTCAATATTTCAGTCATTCATATATTTATGATATAAGATTATATTGTTTATTAATAATATTTTAGATTGAATTGCCATATTGGAAAATAAAAAATTATATATATTTTATGATTCATGCTTGCAAGTACCTTCATAGTTTGTACACTCAATTCGTTATATCATCAATCGAATTTCAATGTACGGTGTGACATCTTTATAACAATAATTCTATACGTACGTTACGTGAGTTAATACGATTATAGCCGATGTGTGCCAAATTTTTTTTAATTTAATTTAATGATCATGATATTATTAGCACTTAATTAATTCTTTTTATTTTTCAAAAATTTCAGTAGCATAACAGCTATAAATTAACTACCCCATCTACACTACAAAACAATTCACAGCCCAATTTCAGGCACAATAAAATACATATAATAGAAAATAGTTTTCATTCAACCACAAATCAACATTTCATTCTTTACACATATAATAATTCATAAATGTCTTTTATTAGAATATATACAAAATTTTATTCCTACAACTCCATATCCATACATATATACATGTCATTATTGATACTAATCTACTATTATTTATTCTTCTGTTTGATTCCAAAATTTGTATGCCTGCTCCTATACCCTTTTCAACTACTACCTACATGCAGTCAAATAACTTCATGCTGAGCATTAATATGCCAAGTGGTGATTACTAATCTAAAAATTTTCATTGACCTATATTTTCATGCATTCATACATGCAATAATATTTTTAATACATTATTCAAATTTTTTCTTTAATATATTTATTATTCTTTTTATCAATGATTTATTATTTTTTACCTTTAATTTACTATTTAATATCTTCATTAAATTTTATAATTTTTCTCAATTAATCTTATAGTTTTTTCTATTTAATCCTAAACTTTCATTTTCTTTCAATTTAGTCCATTTTTCACCTTCCCACTTTAATCAATTCTTCTTTCCTCTTTTTTTTTAGTTTTTTTTTTCAATCTTTTATTTAATTGGCTACAAATTTCACCCCAAGAGAGGCCGTGTTGGCTAGCATAACTATTGTCTATGCTGAGACATCCGTAGTGGTCATTAGAGGTCTTTATGGTATCAGAGCCATGTTGCTAGTCTCTCAGAAGAAGGTATGATATGGTATATACTGTAACTATTAATAGATTGAATGAGACTTTTCATATCAATTATGGAGTCACACACAAACTCAAAACTCTGTTTCATCATCTTCTTCATCTTTTCATACTTCTACTAGTAATCGTCTAGACTATCTATATGAAATCCAACATATTCCTAGTGAACAAAAAACCCCTATTACTGAAATTCATTTTCTCAATCCTTATGATGCATATAATAAGTCTAAGTCTTCATGGAAAACCCAAATCAAAACTGTTGTCAAAAGAGACCTAAAATTTATAAAAGAATATGTACAGTCTTCTTCTTTCGATCATTATACTATTAAAGCTACTGAGGAAGAACAATTTGTTTCACTTGAAATTCCCTCAGAATTCCTCACTCTATGGAGACGAGACGAATATTCTCATCTTCATTTTGGAGCTTTTAGATTAGCACTGTCATATCATGGAAGAAAAGGCCTTCCAGTTACAACACATATAGCCCTGCTAGATACAAGATATTTGTAGTATCAACATGCAGTTATTGGTACTATAGAAACTTCATTAAATGCAGGCACGGTGTTGTTCACTCTATTCCCTAATTTCAATATGGCATTTGATGATCCCCATGTGTTTTCAGCCTTGAAAGTACAAGTCCAGATAACTGGTGCTCCTCAAGTTATGACTGCTACAATAGCAACACTCCATTATCAACTAGTCTACAGGGTTCAGAATCATGCCCTTGATTTAGCACTTCTAGTATCAAATGATGCCCTATTCATTATAGAAGATGCACATAATGTTCCAACATGTGTGCATATCCCAAGATAGATTCCAAGAAATGAACTCATAAAATTGTTACCAGAATCTTGGGTGACAAATTATGAGAAGATTCAGAACAACGCTCAACCTATCCAGTCTCAAGAATCAAAGTTTCTCAAAAAGCTTGATGGAACTATGGAAATAAAATTTCTTAGATCCACAGAATCAAGTCCAAGCACTTCGATGTTTACTACACAGTTCATGATTGAACCTTATAAGGCAGAAGAAAATCTTGCAATCACAGGTTTTACTACACAAGGAAAACTGATCTATTCTATGTACTAAGGAAAGCACAAAGTACTAGATATAGACTGTGATTGTGAAGATTGCAGACTTCAAACTTCTTATGATTCTTGTAATGAAGAATCAGCATCGCAAAGAAGGAGGAAAAAGAAGGCATCCTCATCCTCAGAAAAGAATAATAAAAAGAAATTTGATGATAATGATCCCTCGGTTGGACTTCTTGGTCAACCTTCTTGAAAGTATGACTACATAGTCAGCTATTCAGAACCACCATAATTCAGATCAAAGATGCCTACTCCATCTGTTCCTCAATGGGATGAGCCAGAAATAAAACCTCCAAACCAATAGTCGCCTCCATCAACACCACTTCCAATATACAATGAAGGATTGGAATGGCTTCAAAAGAATGAGCCACAGTGGTTTCCAAAATCTTGCCAGAGTCAAGATATTCAACCTAAAAAAGCTAAAGTTTCTATGATTCCAACGGTATGTATGTTCCATCCTAAGGAACATGAGTTTCAACCTTTGTAGGAAACCGTTGATCCCAACTTCCATGTCAAGAAAACTCCATGGGTCAAATCTCTAGGCCCAGATGCTCAAGAAAGACCTAGAGACATCACGGTTGGTAAATTTGTTCTTAATTGGCAGACAGACAATGCTTTGGTACAAAACAAAGTCCTCAAGAAAATTGATAAAAAAGTAGATCAAGTTTCTCACGAAGTTAATCAACTTGGATCTGATGTTAATAGACAATTGAGTTGGCAATAGGAGTTTATGCTTCGACTCCATAAATAAATAATGGCACTCAACCAGGAAATCATGCAGACGATACAAAATCAATCAAGTGGACCTCAGTTCTTACAAAAACAACAGAAGATTTCAAAGTTAAAAGCTCAACTAGCTCAAGTTGAAAAGGATCTGCAGGTAAAAACACCTTTTAATCCTTTTGCTTTTGCAAGCACCCTTCCTTGACTAGAACCTGTCATTCAAAATACTCTTGCTCAACCATATGTTGATCCAGTGCTCTTTGAACATGAAAATTTTCAAAATATGATGAGAGAAAAAACTTTGTCTCAAAGAAAACCACCAAAAAAGAAACAAGCTAAACCTATAGCTACACCTACTATTTCTCCATCTACTACCTCATCCTCAGACACTGCTCCAATTCCTCGAAGACCAGATAAACAGCCAGCTTTAGATCCTTTCCAAGATTTTCAAAATCCTTATCAATACATGGTTCAAACACAACAAAATGAGATCACCTCATTTCTTCAAACTTGTATTGATCAAGATCAACCTCAGCAAATTCAAGAACACTAGCAATTTGACTCATCTGAAACAATGTTAGAAAATGAGTCCATAAATACTGAGGAATCCTTTCCATCAATCAAAATGGCTAGTCCAATAGAGTCTTCAGCTAGGTCCGGACAAACACAAGCGGCACCTCCACCAACAGCTACAATTATGGAAGAACCACAAGAAGAAGAAGAAATGAGAGAATCTGAATTCCATTCACATCCTCAACATCCAAAAGTTTCAAATGGTCTTTGGTTCTCTATGGATAATGTTATCCCAAGTCAAAGAAGAATGAGACTTCTTGAGATGTATGCTTGGATGGAAACAAAAATCCCGTCTGGAGTTTCATTGCTAGAAGTATTACAGGAATTTACTACCAAGTTCATTGGTAACCTATGAGATTGGTGGATAAGAGTAAGTGAGTATGAAAAGCTTACTTTCATGCAACTCACCAACATAGTTGCAGCATTGGCGTATATTGAAATTGAGTTCATAGGAACTCCTCAGGATTCTTTAGAAATATCCAGAAGTGAATTCTTTCAATTAAAATGTTGTTCTTTAAGGAGAAAAGATCTTGAAAAACATTATTTGCAAGTACCAGAAAGATATTACCAAATTGGATTTGGTGATGTCAATCTGAAGCAACAGTTCATTAATTCTATTCCAAAAGAATTAAGTGAAGTTGCCCTCAGATTTTTTAGGAAGCATGGAATCATTCTGAAAGATTGTTCATTGGCACAAATTTATCAAAAGATGATGATCGTGCTTGATGAGATATGTTCCAGCATAAAGCAAATTAAAGAAGCTTTAAAAATGACCAATAACAAAGGCATGGAACTTATCTGCTCTAGAGCAGATTTAACAATCAAATATTCAGATAAACAGAATTGTGACTGCAAGTCTTACAAGAAAGAAAAGCACTACAAAAAAGCATAAATACAAGAACAGTCCTTTCAAAAAGAAATACAAGAAATTCAAGTATTTCAGAAAGAGAAATCGAAGGTTCAAAAAATCTAATTATTGATATCTCTGTGGTAAGAAGGGACACTTTGCAAAGATATGTCCAAACCGACCTAAGCAAGCAATTCAGCTTATTCATTATTTCGAACAGCAATTTGATATCAATCTTGATGATGCTGATATCAAGTCATTATTCTCAGTTGATGAAGATTCGAGTCAGGATTCCCTTATGGGAATTGAAGCTCTGAGTCTTTCTTCAGATTCAGAGGAAGAAGAATGTTACTCTGTTACAGAGATTGGAGCAAGTTCAGAAGTCAGCCTAGATCCAGCCCAAACAATTGTGGTAACTCAGAAACAGATAGTTCCATACTGCCCAATCCAATTGTTTGCTGATAAGTATGAGAAGCTCATTAAGGCTATAGCTTTTATTGATACGAGAGCCCATATAACCATTGCGAACCCAAAATGCTTTCCAAACCACTTCTGGAAAGCCCATAAAGAATTTTTCAAAGCAGCAGATAGTGAATTATTTTCAACAGATTAGATTACAGCTAAGCCCATTACAATCCAATTTCTTCCAAACTGTTCCATATGGACCAAAGTTTTAGGTTCATATCTTCCCAAAAAAGATATCTTAATTGGTTTTGACATTCTCAGTCAATTACCAAACATATCCATCAATGCTCATGGTCTTAAGGCAAAGAAATGGTTCCTATAACATTCGATGATTTAGGCCCCGATTGCGCGTGACCGTAGTGGGGTCCACTGGTTTAATCGGAGTCTAAATTTAAGCCCATAAAAAAATGACTAATAATAAGAGAAAATAATTAAGGGTATTATTATTTGGGAATTAAAAAGATTTGGGGGTAGAATTAGAAGAAAATAAAATTTCCTATGGACAAAATTGGTATTATGGAGATTGTTTGGAGAAAAAGTGTGAATATGGAGCAAGATGTGGCAAATATGGAATTTCTCAAAATTTAAATGTTAATTAAGATTAATTAAATTAATTAACCAATAAGAATAAGGATTAATTTTAATTGATAATTGATCAAGGTATATAAAGTCAAAAAAGAAGAACAAATTCCACATTCTTCCATAAGCCATCTTCATCTTCTCTTTTTCTCCTCTCTTTGCTGTCCACCATAGGCTCCCTAAAGCTCTATTTTTCTCTGCAAATCCAGCTTGAAAAAGTGAGGAAATAAATTAGTTTTGAGAGAGGAAAAATCAAAATTAAAGAGTTCTTACTACAAAGGTACCAAAGGAGCAAGAAGGAAGGAAGAAAGAAGAAGAAAAAAAGGGAGAAGAGCGGGACAGATTTCGGCCCACCTTAGAGACCACTTAAGGTTAGTTTATTCTTCTTAAATTCAACCTTTTTCCTTCCATTTGAGATCCATATTGATGATAGATGTGATTAGGGTTAGTAGATATAGGTTATGTTGTAAGATTGAACATAGAAATTTAAGTTTGTGATTAGTTGATGGAAGCTGTAATTAGACTTTAAATTGATGATATTTGATGTTAATGAATTGTTTTATGGCTTAAACACTAAATCTTTTTATAATAATTATAAAATCGAAGTACGTGATTTTTATAAATGTTATATGAATTCAAGTTGTTAAATATTGAGTATTTGCTGAAATTTATTGATTGTACATAATTCTTTATTTTATGTCTTAGTTATTGTATGGTTAATTAATATGTGAGGAAATATATATGTTTGTGAAATTTTTATCATTGAAGCACCACTAAGCTAGTAGCTTAGCTCGGGTGGTTTCCTCTCGCGCGCAGCAAAAAGCTTTGAGGTTTCTTTTTGGTACATTTTATAAAACAAATTATGTAAATTAAATTATGGTTTTATTTCCCATAGTATGTATTATAGACATGAATTATAATATAAATTAATGTACTTTATAAATAAATAAAATTTTGAATATTTGTGCTTGTAATAATTTTTATTTCGGTGTTTGCAATATTTTCATAAAAAAAAATGTTACTTCATTTCATTAAATTTACAAAACAGTTAGACGGATAATACTCACTTACCCTGCTGAACGGAAGTGGGGTAAAGGGGTGTTACAATTCCTTCCCTATACTTCATGGATGTTTTTGAAACCTGAAGCGTTTCACCCTGATTATCCTTTCATGGATGTTTTCAAACTCCCTCTTGTTGGACAATTCCCAAAGCAATCACTATTGATGTTCTGGTACATGTGTATCATGTACTACATGGCTTTTGAATATTTTTCAGTCAGATGGTATAACGCTATTGCTTCCAAGTCACTACCAAAAAATTCAAAAAAGGTTCTTGGATGATTCAAACCAATTACTGTTTGGCAACAATCCCTATTTTGTCTTCTTCAAGAGAATTGGGATGTGAGAGTGCAGGCTAACAAAATGCATTCCATAATTATCCTACACTGGGATGAACATTTCTCCATCTTTGAGGTATACAAGACTTACCCTTATTCACTTTGGAGAAACTATGACTCTCATCCGCAAGAGGTACGAGAATTTCGAAGATCTCTAGTAGCAAGGAATCAATATATTCCAAGGGAGATCTGGCCAAAATACGAAGATGATGCACCTTGGGAGGCTATACCTTCAGTAAACATGGAAGGAATCAGAAGAGAAAAAGAAATTCATCAAGCAATCATTTCTGCAGAACATATCCCTCAACCGACACATAATGAGGGTCCTCCAAATATTATGGACTATGATTCAGATGACTATAGAAAGATAAACCTTTCTCCTAGTCATGAACCGATAGAACATAAAGATTAGGTGGTCCTACTTATCTTCTGTATAATTAAGTGTGTTACGTGTGCTTTGTAAAAGTAGGATAATATTCCTATCTTATCTTTACTTTAGTTTGCTTTATGCTTTTACTTTAGCTTTTATAAAGTAGCTTTTGTAAGAGTAAGGATTAGGAGAATCTTTACTTTAATAATTGTATTTTGTTTGTTTTTCTTTAAGCATCTATATAAGGAGACTCAAATCCTTTGTAAGGGGCAGAACTCGTTTAGAGGAAAAAGCCTGTAAGAAATAAATTTATGTGTGCTTTCAAAAATATGACTCTCTAAGTTTCTCTCTCATTCTTCAATCTTAAAATAGTTGCAATATATACTTATTATGGCTTTTTTTTTTTCTGATGAGCCATAGCTAGAATTCTGTATAGTACTTAGGATCATGCTATTGATGCACCAAAGTAGATAGCTAAAAGGCAGACCATTGAGTGCCCAAAAGAGGCCGTGTTGGCTAGCATATGTCACTACTATTTTAGTTTTCATTTATTTTCCTTTTAACTACTAACTTAATATTTTTCTTCCACTTATTTGTCATTTATGAATTTTACTATTTTTGTCATATTTATCACTTTTATCATTTCTATTTTTATACCATATTTATCATCTTTATCATAATTATCACTTATATTATTATTATTATTATTATTATTATTATTGTTGTTGTTGTTGTTATCACTTTATTCATTTTTCTCATATTTTTTACATTTATTCATTTTTATCATATTTTTCACTTCTACCAGTTTTACTACTTTTATTCACATTTACCCCTAATTTCAATCGGATAGAAAATTTTCGGGCCAGATACATAGGACATGGACCCCAAAAGTCTACTACACTGAAGAGTAATCTCGAAGGACCACTCGAGCACTGCACTGTACAATGGTCACTGAATCACAATCACTGAAATAGACCGATATTGACTTACATAAACGAGTCGTCATGACTCACAACGCGGTAATAATATCCCTATGGCTAGCCAATTATATCCTGGGATAGATTTAACCATCAGAAAAATAACAAAGGGCAATATTTTATTCTTTTAATTCAATTTCCATTAAATTCATAAATTCCATTATTTTTATATTATTAATTATTTAACATTTTATTCATTCATAACAATTTTATCTCTACCGTAATCTTTCCACATTTTTCATTCTACTATATCAATATTTCATCATTAATAATCAATTAAGTCATTAGACTCACTAAATACACTTTATTCATTATTTTTCATTTCATGCATAAAATAAACAACAATTAGAAAAATATTCAATATATATTTTAAAAATTTGCAATAAATTTCTACACACTTAATATCATATTTTCTTATATTTTATTACTAAATTTTCATTAAATTAGCAAGAAAAATAATAATTTTCTTTTCTTCATATTTCGGCCTACACTAGATTTTCATCATTAACATTTTTCTTTCACCTTCTAAATATTCATTTCACTAATTTATACATTCATTAATCCATATGCATCACAATATTACACTAAAATATATTTATGCCATAATATGCATTTTTTACATAATAGAGTCATATTTTTCAATTTCCACTAATTAATTTTTTTAATTAAAATTAACCATTCTAATTCACTTTTTATATTCATTTAATCATGTTTTAAGCATCAATTAACAATTACATGCAAAACACACAAAATTTCTTATTTTCATAACCCTAATTCATGCTTTAACAATGGAAATAGATAGATTTTGAAATCACTAACCTTATTTTATTCCTTTGGCCTTCCTAGGCTTTCTTTTCCTTAGCCTTTTCTTTAGAAGCACCCTCACTTTCATTTGAACCTACCATGGCCGAAAATTGTACATTATTAATTCACTATTATTTTACTTCCTTAACTCAATATAACTTCATAATTATCATCTACATACCTTAAACTACCTATTTGAATCATTAAACTAATTTAAAACTATAAATTTCACTTACTTCAAATTTGTATCCTAACTTATTTCCTTTGATTAGACACGAGCCCCTCCTCGGGTGGATTCCTTCTTTTGCTCCTCAGCCTACGGGGTATTAGCAGCCGTTTCCAGCTGTTGTTCCCCTCCCAAGGGCAGGTTCTTACACGTTACTCACCCCGTCTGCCATTGGAAACACCACTTCCCTTTCGAATTGCATGTGTTTCTTCCACTCTAGCCCTCCAAATAAAGATTAAAGGTATCTATTAGCTACTAGATAGGCTGAAATTATTTTAGGGTGGTTGATTTTGGAGTAAAAATTAAAGAAATTGGAAGAAATTTGGAGAAGAAAATGGAAAGGTGTGGTTCGGCCAAGAGGGAGGAGAGGAAGAAGATAATGGAGTAGAATTCTATCTAGAGAATTTTGCTAATTGAGCCTTTATATAGTGGCTTAAGATGGGTGGGCTTGGGCCAAACAAAATCCAACCCATTTAGGCCCAATTAAACACTATAAATTATTTCTCTTACTTTCCAATATGAATTTAACCCAAATTTGATTCCATAATTCATAAAACATATTTATATGTCTAAAAAAAATTTTCAACTCAATCGGAGTCTATTTTCTATCCAGCTCACTCAAACCATACTGATAATTCAATTTTTGGTATTACCGTAAAATTTCTTTTTCACTTTCAAATAATCCTAAATATTATTTAGAGTCTATTCATGTCTTAAAATAAATTTTTGGATATCGTTTGCTATTATTCATAGTCCAGTCAAAGTACGGTCATCTACTATTAATTAAATCGGGTCCCATTTTTTCTTAGTTTTGACTTTTAAGAGCTTATTTGACCTTATTTTCACTCCAAATTTTATCCCCGGAATAGCCATAATCTATATTTTCCAATGATCAAATAAAATATTTTTCACCCACGGATATATTTTTGACCCTGTTAATTAATTTCGGAAACTATAGTTTACGACTAATCGAGCATTTGGGTCATTACATCCAGCCATGCCCCTTTTGATCCTCTCAGAGACTAAAGTGGCAGAAAATTATATTATAGCAGCTATAAAAGGAATAGAGAGAGAAATAATTTATTCTACTACCATACTTTCAAGAGTAAGAAAACATTTACATTCATATTTCCTTAACTTTTATTATCAACATTTTTACTAAGTTCAACATAATTGTATATCTCTAGTAACTACTTGATGTTGATCATATTTTGCTATGAACAAAGTGAGATATTTTTCATGGATTATCTAGCTTGTGACAACTATTAAATAAGTCTGAAACCTCACTTGAACTAGTAAGTTATAATACTACCTACTATTTTCTATAGTTTTTGTAGAGTTTTCAATATATTAATGTATATATTGATATATACTAATTTTCCAGCGCCTACAAAATTTATTCTATAGTAGGTGGGAAAAATAAAAGTGCTAAGCTAAAATGGAATGATATTTCGGTAAAAGATTTATATTCATAATTACTAGTTAGATTGAATTTTTTTTATGAGTTATTAATTTTTATTTGACTGTTTTTGTGATTTTTTTCATTTTAAGTGCTCTCAACAACAAGACTGTAGAATATGGGTACTATATCATGAGGTATATATACGAAATTGTCATATATCATAACAGTAACAACTCATTACTTAAGGTATATTATTTCAAATAATACTTAGTTAATTTATTTAAATGCATGTATGATATATTGTTATTAGTTTAATTATTTTTATATTGTGTTATTTTCTATGTTTATTTTATTTTGTAGGCTTTTCAAAATGAATCATATAATGAAGAAGAAATTGTTGAAATTCAATATTTGTGATCCACCTATTTTGTAAGAGAGTGTATATAATTTTATTAGTTTATATATATACATATAAATTAAAATCATATTAATTAGAAATGCAATTTGGAATTAATTTCTTCATAACTTATGGATTAACATTGTTGCTAAATATTTGAAATTATATTGTTGTTGAATTTTTGAAATTGTTGAATATTTAAAAGTTTAATTGTGTATATGTATGCATGTGTTGGCTTAATTTGTGACTTTTTGTATTGGTTTGTAGTTATGTGTATATATAATGACTTTATGACTCTTGTGGCTATTCTGGATTTTTATGTTGATGTTAATTTATATATATAAATATATGGATTATATATTGCTGCTTTTAAGCCGGTGATCATCATCTTTTATATGACAGTGCTAATATATTCTGCAAAAAAAAAACAATAGGTATCAGCTTTAAAAAAACTGATGCATATAATTCTTTTAAATAATATAAAAAAATTGAAATCATATTATATGCATTAGATAAAAGTTAGAGCTGATGCAAAAAGTACTATATGCACCGACTTTTATTTATAGTCGACGCATATAACCAAACTATATACATCGGTCATTTTGACCGATGCATAAAACTCAGTTCATATGCGCCACTTATTTAACTCACATAAAGTCTAATATAGCTGATGGATATATTATATTTCTGTACTAGTGTTGCATTGTTTGTTTGTTATTGTATTATATTTTTATTTGTATTTAAGTCTTTTATTGACGTTTTTTAATTTTTATAAATTATCATGACCATGATGCATCAATATTTTTCATTTATAATGTTTTAAAATCATATACAATGTAATATTTTTTTATTATAATTGAATTTATTTTTAATTATATTGAAAGATATTAATTACACATATCTTTTCACTGAAAAAAAAAACAAAACATGTTACCTAAAGGTTGAGTAAAAAACAAAACATGTTATCTAAAGGTTGAGTATTATAATAAATGTAAATTTCTAATCTTAGTATTTAAGAAAAAGGAGGAAAATTAATTTTCGACAAAGAGGGGTAATGTTGTAGTTTCGAAATGCTAAAATATTAATAATAGTATTTAATTTTAATAAAGTAATAGAATTAATTTTATAAAAACCTATCAAATATATCACTTCGTAAAACAATATTTTTAATCTAAAATCATTTTATAAGATTTTTTTTTTCTTGGACCAGTAATGCACAATGAGCGGCATTCATTATCTTTTTTCTTTTATTTAATTTTTTACCATAAAATTGATATTTTTTTAATTAAAAAATAAAAACCTTAGTTTCAGCGATTTCAGTATCAAAATATATCTTTGGGGCCAACATGAATTGCCCAATTGCCCAATGGCTTAGAAAGGAAATCTGCAGCTTTGTTTCCACTGCGATAAACTTAACAAAATGATAAATTTACAAAACCTGCAGTCATATTGAATGAATACATTCTCCGCATACGATGGTATCCTTGCCCACCAACATAATGACGATTTTGCATTTATGCTCCACATAATGTTGATCATACAATTTTAAATTATAAATTTGTGGCATTGATTTTTTGTTTTTTAAACCAATGAATTTGTAGCATTTGTTTTTTTTTTTTTCTGTTTAACAAATTGTAGCATTTATTAACAGAGAATTTTGTATTTAAGGAAATATTATATGGGCAGATCCTTTTAATCCCAAATAATATGACACAAAAGGTTGTTACTTATACAAATTTCTCTTTAAATTAAATAAAAGAAATGTTAAAAAGATATCAGCAACTCTAGCATGGGTAGTCACATCCTTTAATTTAAGTATTTAATTTTAATGTATTATCTTTCAATTAGTAAAATATCAATTTTATAGTAAAAAAAGAAAAAAAAAATATTATGAATGCCGTTTATCTTATAAGTGGTAATTTTACATTAAAATTAATTTATATAAAAAATTAAAATAAATAAGTGGTAAGTTTTAGTAAATCAAATAATTAGAATAGCATGTAACAAGTTTTATTTTAAAATAGAAAGATATGTTTTATTTATATTGAAAATGTATGATAGGAAGTGTATGAAAAAATATTAGTGACATTTCTCGTTTTAACTAAGAAATACTTTTGTACAATTAATTTTATATAAATAGTTTTTCTCTTAGCTTTTCCTTGAATGATTTTAAAATTCATGAATTTTAAATCAATAGATTATAAAATCTATGGATTATAAGAATTTTATTGTTTAATTTGAATATAAAATAAATGAATTGATGAAGTAATTTTTGTGTATTCATGTTCGGTTCAATGACCATATTATATAGATTTAACAATTACTTTTCAATTTTATGATTTACTAAATATAGTAATTTATCATTAATTAAATATTTTCTAATTTTTTATCACAATTATATTTAATTGTAAAATAATACAATTTAGAGTGAATGTTTTTTAAAAAATATAATTGATGAATTTATCATTACCGTCAAATTTGAAATAGTAGCAATTTTTTTACTCAAAATCCTATAAAACTTATTATCTATACTATGTTTATAAATAAATTAATACATTAATATCTTTTTAAATGAATTTACTAATATTTTTTTAATTGATATTCAAACCAATAGAGATAAAATAAGTGAAAATAAATAAAAAAAATTGGCAAATAATTTTGTTGTATTTTTAGGCTCAAGAATAGTTTTGAAATGTTATTAATTTATCAAAAACAATTTTAGAATAAAAAAATTGACAACAATCCCTCATAAATAAAAAAGAGTAAATTTTAAATAAAAAATCAAATCTTTAAAAATTTTAGTGGGTGAATAATTTTCTAAAATCAAAAAATTTAACTTTAAGTAACGAAACAATAAATTTTACATAATATGTCAACCCAAACATACCCTTAAATTATTTACTAGAATAAGCAAAAGTTATTTATTTTGTTTGAGCATAGAAAGGGAGGAGGGCCTACACGGAGCTTGGGTACTCGTGTGACTTCAAAAGCATGAATATGAATAGGTGATAACCGTTCCAAGTGGAGTTAGGTAATATTGGAAATCGATGTGTCCCCTGACTCTCCTTTAACATTTACAGACAAGTTTCGTGTTCTCGTCTTAACTTTTTTACTAATTAATTGTTTAATTAAATATGTTGACTTCCATACAAAACAAATTTTAATTTTCACTCAAATGATGAAAAACTTAAAATTACATTAAGCCGTCAAATAGATTTTGTTTTTTTAATTTTCTTAAGGAAGCACGTTAAATAGTTAGCTAATTAGTTTAAATGATACAGCTCGTTTTTTTATTAATTTTTTTTTGTCATCGTAAATAAACTTTATCATTAAGTTGAATTTGTACAATTTTTACCATACTGAAAACACTTTTTGAGCAAAATTGTACTTTTATAATTTTTTCTTACTTTCTTATGCAATATTGATTGGATGAATATATAAATTTGCAAACACATTTAAATTTTTTTTTTCAAAGATTTATTGCCCAGGTGAATTAACCATTTTTTTCACAATTAGATGCATATCATCCTTGAACAATAACATGGGCGCATTCAAGTTTTTTAATACATTGGATAATACTAAATAATTGATAGTTAATTGTGGGTAATGAATGATTAATAATAAAGAAATACTAAGTACTCTTTTCATCGCAAAATCATAGTTCATTTTTAGTCTAACAATAAAATTATGAAAAACATTAATAATTTAAGTAAATGAATATATTATTTTTTAAGTTAGAAATAAAATTGAAATTAATAGAGTTTGAGGATTGTAATTTGTGAAGTATTTATTAAAGCAAGAAGTATAATTGGGAAAAAATTCTTATTTTTAAAAGAAAACTTTTTGATAAAAATTTACTGGCGATTACTATTTATATAATTAATAATGGTGTACCTTAATTTTATTTAAAGCAACTTTTGGTGCAAATTCCCTATTAGAAGAAGGTCAAGAGTGAGAATGATGAGCATGTTAATGCCATCTTTGGTCGCTTCGTTCATGGCTGGGAAAGAAAATGAGAGCTAAAAAGATTAAGATTCTTCACTCAACATGATACTCATTAAAATTAAATAATACTATTAATTATACTGTTACATTTACATATTAAATAAATTACTTGATAATATGATTATTAATTAATTTAATAATTCTGAAGTTAGTACAATAAGTCAAAATAGATTAATTAATTTAATCTATTTAGGATTTATATATTAAGTCAAATAGTTTCATTATATACCTAAACGGTTTGGCTACTTTAATATGAAAAGAATGTGCTTCAGCATTTTAGATATCTACTTCAATTTAGATGGTAAATCGGTAGTTAATGAGAGTCATGAGATTGGTTCATTAGTATTTAAGCGGGTCAAATTATTCTTGAATTTTTACGGTAAAAATTAGGCCAATTAATATGTGATTTTCAGCCGCTTATGCTACTCACCGTTATTTTCCGTCTATGGGTCCCACTTTCTATGTTTCTTCCTCCCTCTCTTCTTATTTCCCTCTCTTCTTTCATTGATTGTGTTTACTGAAAATGGAAATGATATTTAAAAAAAAAAAAAGAAAAAATTGGTTAATTAGAATGACATGATCAATATTTGGAGATGTATAGAAGATCCATTAAAGATCTAGCTGGATTTTGGTCCAATATTACATCTTAGTTCTATATCTCCTTTAGATGGCATGACAAATATCAAGGCTAATATATTAGACGAATACTAATATCATTGTTTTTTTTTTTTTTGACATTTTTCAACATTAATTTGTTAATTGGCGGATGAAAATAAAGAGAAAAATCTAAAAATAAAGAAAAAAATAAAATTATTTTTTTTCACCAACTAATTAAGAAATGTATATTAAAATGTATCAAAAAACTGAATATTTTTTGCATTTCCCAATATATTATACTGGCTGGTCAAGGAAACATAACAATATCAGGTATCGTGTTTGTTACCTTAAAAATTGCCACTGATCGTAGTTCTCATCAAGGATAATCATTTTGGGATTAGTTTTTTTTTAAAAAAAAAAAACTCATCTACAGATAATTTCCCTGTCTTCTTTCTTCTTATATCCTAAAAGTCCAACTGGACTCAAGCTAAAATTTTGAAATAGAATTTTATTTTTATTTTTGGTTTCTTTTTTAAAAATTGAATTTTTATAGTGTCATAACGTATGTAGAATTTACTAATACTTTTATTGTTTGTATTATTAAAATGATGATCTAAAAAACATCATAAAATTTGTGAAGCTTTCTATTTTGCATACTAAATATAATAAATATCATTTTATAACTTTTTTTTTATCACAACTACAATTTAATGACATGACTAAAAGTGTCACATCTGCTAATTTATATTCCGAATTGTGTGTATCGCAAAATCGACGCGTTGAATTGATCGGAGTTTAAATTCTAAAATTAATAGAAAAATAATAAAATAATTACAAAATAATTACAAAATTGATGAATAAAGTGTCTAGTGTGTGTAAAAGTGATGGAATATGATAAGAGACTAAATTATAAAATATAAAAAGTTTTGGGACAAAAGTGTAAAATTGGCAAAATTGTGCGACTAAAGTGAAATTTTGCCCAGTATTTTTCTTGTCAATTCCAAGTCTGGTTTTTGTAGCCCATTTTAGGCCCAATTATAATCAGAATTTGAGTTATCAAATTTTTAGCTCCACGAATCTACTTTCGTTTCCGTTGATTTCATGCAAATCCGAGTTCCAGAACATCAGTTATAGTCAAATAAATCAAGACTATTCTAGAAAAATACTTCATTATCTTTACAAACACATAATATCTTATCAATTAATATCTCATTTAAATATATTTATTTTCGTACCAAATTTTCAAGATTTCATCCTCAATATATTATTTTCATATAATTAAAATATCATATTTTAAAAATCATTTACCATCAAAATCATAAAATATCATATACATAATTCATTAACAATCAAACAACACATTTATTTGACATGTCAAGTGTTTGCCAAAGAAGCACTTTCTTTCTTTTTCTTCTCTTTTAGTTGACCTCCTCCTTGTAATTTTCAGCCTTTGGTTGTTGTCGTTGCTCATACTAGCTTGCCCTAACCAACAATCATATAATGTCTTACTTAATATCACTCTCTTTAAGGGTTTTCATATATTTTTAATGCCCTTAGGCTTCTAATACTTATTCTACCTTATTTTGACCAAAACATACTAAGGTTAAACTCCCATTTTTTTTAGTTATGACCGCCCAAAATGATTCCTTTGGATTTTTAATGATTTTCTTCAAAATAATACTCAATTCATTACATTTTCACCCTCAATTGTTTCTCCTCTGGGCCAATTTAATTTTTTCCTAATTACCTCCATTATTGCAGCCTCTTCAATATGTCATATTAGGTCAAGAAAACACTAATTCCAATTAATTAGTGATTCAATTATAACTTTTCTCCAAAAATTATCTGTTGGATTTTGAACATGCATATCATATATAGTGTTGAACCTTGATGGGTATTTATGTCATTTTGATGATAACAAATAAAATAGCAATAATGTATTTAACAATGTCTAAGTGTGTTAAACAGGATATACTTTGATTAGAATATGAAGCAAGACTAAAAGATAACTTTTTGAAGATAAAAATCAAATAAATAACAAAGTCACGCCCGTGAATATAGCTGAGCGCCAACTTTCCACCATTCAAAGTTTACGACCATGAAGGATCAAGCCAATTGTGAATGATCAAATATGTCACGCCCGTGAAAGATAGTCACGTTTGTGGCTAAACATGTCAAATTCTTTCAAAGAGCTTCACAGACAGAGTCACCACTTGGACTACGGCTCAGAAGAATATTCATGCCCGTGAATAAATACTTCCAATTCTTTCAGAGAGCATAATGGTCAGAGTCACCACTTAGACCACGACTTGGAAGAACATTCACGACCATGACACATATAGTCACCCCATGAACTAGTACAGAGAAACATGTCAGACGCGAATTAAGAGTTGGTTCAATGACTATTTTTGCATTAAATGCACCCAAATGACTATAATTCACAGAGGGAGTATAAATGCAAGTCATTTATGAATCCCAACAAGCATAACAACAATTACTTTATATCTTGAATCTTGTTGTAGCCTTGTGCATTAATTATTTCTCAACAAACCTCTATTTCTTGTGAAAAACCTGATTGCTCATAACTTATGAGCATTATAGGTTGGTGAATATTTTTTATTGTAATCAATTACTCAAAAGTGAGTTTGGGTATATTGGGTTAAAAGTGAAATACTAGTAAGGGTTTAATGTGTGAGCCATAAAATACAAGGAATTGGTTTTTGTGTGAGCTATTGAAAAATACAAAGGAATTTATGGGTTAGGTGTTAGTCATTGAGAGAAATACCATAGTTGAAAGTGAGCTTGAAAAACTCAATTGTAACACTTAGTGTATTAGTGAAACGCCCAATCGAGATTGGAGAAAGGAGTAGGGTTTGTTAATACTCGAATTTTTATAAATCTTGTGTGTGATATCTCTCTTTTCTTACTCTATATTATTTATTTCACACTTTTAACTAAGCAATTTTTTTATTTCCTAACCAATTCAATCCCTTTTTTTGTTCATTGTCTGGGCAACAATTGGTATCAGAACTTATATAGCAACAAATCCTAATAAGTGCTAACAAAGATCAAGAAATGACCAGTGAAGAATTCCAAAATCTCAAGCCTCACTTTGATAGAGCGAACTACGCTCGTTGGAAATTTCAGATGGAGGCATATCTTGATAGTGAAGGAATTGAAGTTTGGGATAGTGTTCGAAAAGAATGGACACCACCAACTAAGAGATGAGTTGATGGTGAAGAAGAAGTTTTTTCAATAGATGATTGGACAGAGCCTCAACGAAGAGCTAATTTCAAAAATAAAAAGGCAATGACAATCCTCGCAAGCTCTTTATCTATTGAAGAATGTGGCACATCCAACATTGTCCTACCGCATATAGCATGTGGAAAACATTGGAGAATTATCATGAAGGAACTAAGCAAGTAAAATCCAAGAAGATTCAACTTCTTACTTCAGAATATGAACTCTTCAAAATGAAATCAAATGAATCCATCACCAACATGACGAACCATCTTCTAGCCATCATCAATGGCATGAGAATGCTTAGAAAGCATTTGTGCTTGGAAGATGTGAATAACAAAATTCTAAGAAGCCTTCCTTGTAACACCCCTTACCCCACTGTAGTTCAACAAGGTAAGTGAGCATTATCTGTCTTATTGTTTTATAAAATTAATGAAGTGAAGTAAATTTTTTTTTTGCGAAAATATTGTAGACATTGAAATAAAAATTATTACAAGCATAAATACTCAAAATTTTATTTATTTATAAAATACATTAATTTACTTTATAATTCATGTCTATAATACACACTGTAGAAAATAAAACCATAATTTAATTTGCAAAATTTTTGATAAAATATACCAAAATGAAACCAAAGCTTTTGCTGCTTCCTTTTGGGTGCCCTTCTTCTTTTGACAATTCTACTATCTACGACTACCCTTTTAAAACCTGTGCGAGAGGAAACTACCCGCGTTAAGCTACTAGCTTAGTGGTGCTTCATTGATAAAAATTTTACATATACATATTTTTTTTAATATTAATTAACCATTTAATAATAAAGCATAAAATAAAGAATTATATAAAATCAAATAAATTTCATTCAACATATAATAGTTAACAAATTTAATTCATATAACATTAGCAAAATGACATACTTTATCATGATTATTAATTTTTTTCATTTTTTTTGTTGTACCTATAACACCTATACCCGAACTAACTAATAGGAATAACAGGGTTGTCATTTTCGGCTTTCATAATATTGCGCCGAACGCCTTTATAATAATGCAATTACCGACTTAATAATTTTGTTATTACCGATTTAATAATTTTGTACCGAGCGAATTTATAAATTGTCATTACCGGCTTTTATATTTGACACCGAGTGCCTTAAATCTCCTGATTTGCATGCCAAACTATTCTATATTCTAGTTCAAGATTAGGTGTCATAGGGCTTAACTATTTTTATATTAATTCATAATATTTTCAAAAATGACAATATTATGCAATTATCATAATTATGCTTATTTATTTTTGTTCTTTATTCCCATTATTATTGCACTAAAATCTCACACATAAATAATTTGTTAAACATTTATAATTATCATCAAAGTAAATATTCACATGAATTATTACATATAATTATCACAACACATGCAAAAGCCTAATATTTTATATTTTTACCAATGGTAGATTTTGGATCTATTTTTGGGCTTCATTTTTAGCCCATTTATAATTCGAATTGGGAGTTCTGGTCTTCTAACAATATTTAGCTTATTGTCTTAGCTTTCCGTCACATCAAAAATCACGCAAATTTCAGTTTTATATCAAAAGTTATGATATTTGAATACTGCATCATCACAAAAATTCCTGCCTAGAATTTTCTAGACAGATTTTAGGTTGGAATTTCATGCATTTTACTGGGAAAATATAGACATAATTAGATTTTATGGTCTAAATAAAAATTAAATCTCTGTGTCTTAGCTTTCATTTTCAATAAAGAACATACAAAACAGTGGTCCAAAACTCAAGTTATAATCATTATGGGTCTCAAATATAAGGAAAAAGGTTGAATTTAAGAAGAATAAACCCACCTTAATGGAGTTATAGGCTGGTCGAATCTGCCCCAATCTTCTCCCTTTCTCTTCTTCTTTCTTCCTTCCTTATTGCTCCTTTGGTATCTTTTATGGTAAGAACTCTTTAATTCATAATTTTTCTCTCTCAAAACTACTTTTTTTCTCACTTTTTCAAGGTGTGGCTGAAGCAAAGATGGATGTTTTGGGTAAGGAGGGGGACGACAAAAGGATGGGAAAAGGAAGAAGAAGAATTGAACTTATGGAAGAATGTAGAAATTCTTCTTCTTTTTTTGACTTTTTATACCTTGATTAAGATATGGGTCCTACTAATTAAAATTAATCCTAATTCTTATTTGTTAATTAATCTTGATTAACATTTAAACTTTGAGAAATTTCATATTTACCACATCTCCCTCCATATTCATACTTTTTTCCCCAACAATTTCCATAATATCAATTTTGTCCATAGAAAATTTTATTTTTTCCTAATTCTAGCACTAATATTTTTAATTCCCAAATAATAATACCCTTAATTATTTTCCCTTATTATTAGTCATTTTTTTATGGGTTCAAATTTAGACTCCGATTGAACCTGCGCGCCTCACTTCAATCACGCGTGATCAGGGCCTAAATCACTAGATGTTACATTCCTCTCAAAGACTATGGTTCAAGAGTTACGGGTATAGATGTGCTTATTGGCAAACTTCCAATGCACGAGATGACGGTAAAAAAAGATAGAGAACTTGAAGCCGAACCAAAAAATAAAAAGCCTCTAGCACTCAAAGCCTCTGCTTCAAAATCTCAAGAGGTAATTGAAGATGATGAAGAAAAGAGTGATGATGTAATTGAGGACATTTCCATGCTCTCAAGAAGAATAAAAAGAATAATTGAAAAGAGACTTGACAATTCTCGAAACTTCAAATAAAGAACCCTCAAACACTCCTCAAATGACTCTCAAAGAAATAAAGAGGAGGTAAAGTGTTATGAATGTGAGAAGAAAGGACATATCAAACTAGAATGTCCAAAGCTCAAGAAACACAAAAAAAGATATCAAAAAGATGATGGGAAGAAAGGTCACAAAGCCACATGGGATGACAAAAGCTCTTTAAGTGAAAAATATGATAATGAAGGAGAAGAGGTCAGCCTATGCTTCATGGCTTTAGAGGATCACTTCACGGATGAGGTAGGTCCTTCTTACTCATACTTTTTTATTGATAATAATAGTGATAATAATAGTGATAGTGAAGATGATGATGATGATGAGTAAAGTTTATTAGAAGTGTTGAACCTAGAATTAGAAAAATGTAGAAGTGGACTTAAAACTTATAAAAACAATATTTTAGATTTGAAAAAAAAATGGAAATTTTACAAAAAGAAAAATTTGATTTTAAAACTTCTAATGAAACTCTTCAAAAATCATTAAATGAGTATTCCTCTAGACCCTTAACTAAATTTTTGCTTAAAGAAAACAATATTTTGAAAAATGAAGTTGTGGAACTTAGAAACTCAATTTCAAGATTTCATAAAGGAAAAGAGAGTTTAGATACTCTCATAGTTTCTCAAAGACCACCTTTAATAAGACATGGTCTAGGATTTAATGAAACATCATCTTTATCTCACAAGACTACATTTGTTAAGTCTAGTGCACCACAAACCTCCACAATTGAGATAATAATCCCAAGGGCTAAGAACATGGCACACACAAAACCCTCTATTCAAACCCTCTATTCAAAAGAAGAATAGTCAAGGGTCACTTGGCTTAAGAGGGAAACCTCAAAAGGCCAACGATACTTTTATGTATAAAAGGCATACATCTAGGAAATCACCTATTCATCATGCATGTGTATGTCATTACACACAAATTTCTTCTAAAAGGATGTTAAGACCTAAAAGCATGTCAAAACCAAAAAACATATATAAAGCTAAATAATGCAATTATTGCATGAAATTTGGTCATATCAACAAGCATTGTTGGATAAGGAAGGCTCATTAGGAACCTTCAAGTGCTAACCCCAAGGACCCAAATTCGTTTGGGTACCTAAAAATCAAACATGAATTGTGGTTTTATAGGTATGCCTCAAGTCCACTATAAAGGAAAATGTTTGGCTTGTGGATAGTGGATGCTTAAGGCATATGACTGGAAATAAAAAACTCTTCAATCACATCAAAAGAATTAATGGTGGTAAGGTAACCTTTGGGAACAATGCTAAGGGTAAGGTAATTGGCATTGACTCTATTGGTATTAATAATACAATTTTTATTGAAGATGTTTTGCTTGTTGATGGTTTGAAACATAATTTTTTAAGTATAAATCAATTATTTGATCAGGGAAACCAAATTATATTTACCTCAAATGAATGTCTTGTAACCTCTTTAAGTGGCCAAGAGATATTCCAAGTAGATAGAGATATCAATACTTACATAATAGACTTACACAAAATATCTAACCTTTCCTCTAAATGTCTTATGACTATTAGTGATGAATCTTGGCTATGACATATAAGGTTTGGTCAAGCAAGTATGAAATTAATTCAAAGCCCTAGCAAAGGAGAGCTAGTGAGGGGACTTCCACAAGTTAAATTTGAAAAAGATAAGACATATGAACCTTGCCAAAGAGGAAAACAACATAAGTCATCCTTCAAATCCAAAAATATATGTTCTTAATGATATTGTAGGTACGATGGAAATGCTTGATCTTGATCATGGGAAAGATGATGATGATCAAGAGAAATAACAACAATATATATCTCTACCTCAACCTCAAGAGCAAGACAATTAAGATCTTACAAAGGAATGGAAAATGATAAAGAATCATCCTAAGAAACAAATCATTGGTGATCCCATTAAGGGTGTAAGTTCTAGATCTCATCTCAAACTCATAGAATCTAACCTTGCTTTTGTCTCTCAAATTGAGCCTAAAAATATTGATGAGGCTCTTGATGATGAAAGTTGGTGATTGCTATGCAAGAGGAACTTAACCAATTTGAGAGAAGTAAGGTATGGATCTTAGTTCCTAGACCCAAAGACCGTCAAATCATTGGTAGTAAATGGGTGTTTAGAAATAAGTTAGATGAACAAGGTTCAATAACTAGGAATAAATCTAGGTTAGTTGCCAGAGGTTATAATCAAGAAGAAGGTATATACTATGATGAAACCTATGCTTTGGTAGCTAGATTAGAAGCCATAAGAATACTTTTAGTATTTGCATGCCATATGAATTTTAAACTTTTTAAAATGAATGTCAAAAGTGCATTCTTAAATGGTTTTATAGAAGAGGAAGTATATGTAGAACAACCTTCGAGTTTTGAAAGCCATAACTTGCCTAATCATATTTTAAACTTTCAAAAGCCTTGTATGGATTAAAACAAGCTCTAAGAGCTTGGTGTGAAAGACTAAGTTCTTTTCTTTTAGAAAATAATTTTTCAAAAGGACATGTTGATACAACCTTGTTTATTAAAAAACATAAACATGACATTTTAATTGTTCAAATTTATATTGATGATATCATATTTGGGTCTACTAATAAATTATTTTGCCAAGAATTTGCTAAGTGTATGACTAGAGAATTTGAAATGAGCATTGTAACACCCCTCATCCAAGCAGCACGTGCCCGGATAAGGGAGTGCTATGCTGACTTCATCGATTGAAATATCATTTTTAAATTATGTATAAATGAAAATCACTAGTATATTTTTTATTTACTATTTACTATTTATTTACGTTGGTGTAAAAAAAATCTTAATAAAAAAAACACAATAAATTTTATATAATAAAGTATTATTTACAAAACATGCATTTACTTTATAAGTATTATAAAGTGATCCACAATATTTGATACAAGTTGCTCTACTGGATCAGACCACCGCTACCTTTATCTACTATCGTCTGCTTATTATCTACTAAATCTGCACGAGAGAAACTCCCATGCTAAGCTCTTGGTTTAGTGGTGTATATAAATAAGACAATAAACTATTTTATGCAGCATGCATTGTCATATATCAACTCATGCTCAATCATCTTCTCATGCAAATATACATATCATGGTATTCTAGCATGTATAAACATCAAATTATATATTTTTATCTCATACTTGTTTATTTTATTAACATATCATTATATAACACATCATAATTAACCATGTTACAAGTCATTATTCCTTTTATTTTTCTTAACCTTTTTATGTCCACAACACCCCATCATTTTTCATGCACACATACATTTTATAAATTTTATTCTTTTATATCTCATATTTAATCTACTTAATCAAATTATTATTATCCATAGCTTTTTATTGCCCATAACACTGGATCATCTTTTTATCCACGTCACAATTCATAATTCCATTTTTATTTTCAATAATCCATTTATTTTCCATAACTTCTTTATTTATGCCCAAAATACCTATGAACCCCTGACTAGGAAAATGGAGTTGTCATCCAGGCACTTAGGAGTGCCCTCCGAGCAATATGATTTGTGCATATAAGTGTCATTACCGGCTTCACAATAGTGTAGATAACAGTATCATACCTGGTGTAGATAATAATGTCATACCCGACATAGAAAATCATACCATTAATGGATTTAATCATAGTCCCCCCTGCTTGGCATGCCAAACTATCCTAGTCTGGTTCTAGTTAGACGTTCTAGGGCTTACTCAATGTCATTAAAATTCATAGTTATTAAATTCACCCATTTCATGCATTTAAAGACTCAAAATAATCGCATAATCACTCAATTAAAAATAGTATTTGCATAATATAACAAGGTTCACATGATTTTACTCTTTAAATTCCACAATTCATATGCTGTCCTGTCATTGGCAGATTCCAATTTCTATTTGGACCTTAATTTTGGTCCTATTACAATCTGAATTGAGTATAAAGTATTCTTAACAATTTTAGGTCTGGAGCTTTAATATGCAACTTTATTCACTTAATTCTGAGTTATGTATCAAAAGATATTGTAAAATGAACACTGACTGGTTACTAACAATTCTGCCCAAAATTTTCTAGATAGATTTTAAGTCTGAATTTTATGAATTTTTCTGGACAAATATAGACATATTCAGATGATATGGTCTAAATAAAAATTATAGCCCTATGTCTTAGCTTTCAAATCCAACAAATAACATACAAAAAAAATTCCAAAAATTAAGTTATAACAGTTTAAATACTCATTGCTCATCCATTTCCAGCAAAGAACATACAAACTAATCACATTCAATTTTTACCACAATTAAATCATAAGTCTAGCAAACATGCATCCCCAAGATTTTCATCACAAAATACTATTAATTCAGAATCATCAATATGCCAAATAATCAAGTCATGCAAATAAAACAAAGGCAATAGCTTTAGGTTATGCACAAACCTTTACTTTTCCCTTTTTCTTTCTCTTTACTTCTCTTTCTCATTTCCTTTGCTCCTTTAAACTAGCTCCATTTCAATTTGAGTTCCTAAAACATCAAAGAGATAATTAAAACTTCCTTTCATCAAATCTCTCTTTTTCCATAATATGTTTTAATCTCTACCTTTCTTATGAAATCTGCTCTTCCATGCCTTTGTCCCTTTCCTTCTCACTTTCTCTTCTTAGAAGAAGGTTTGGCTATGGAAGAACAAGAGGAAACGTGGGGCTAGTGTAGTGAATAGAGTGTTCTAGAATTTAAGTGATAAGAAAGAAAGAGAAAGCAATTAAGAGAAAGATGACAAAGTTAATTAATAATGGGGACACATAAGCCTTATGAATTTGATGACTAAGTAATGTGTTCATGCATGTTAATTGGCTTCTTAAAATGTGCCACTTGCTGTGACCAGCCCACTCCATGTGTTTAATGTCCCAATCATACATTTAATTAATGGTTATCCCAATTAATCATCCAATTTTTAGTAAATTGCAAATTAACCCCTAAACTTTTCAAAATTTGCAATTTAGTCATTTACAGAAATTTAACATCTTAAAATATTTTGAACACTTTATTAGATATTTTTCATACTTAATTGACTATTATTTTAATTATTTTTCTTTAAAAATCCAAATTTAGATTTCGGTCAAACTAACAAGTCGATTTAACAACTCGCGTGACTTAGGTTTAAATTAGCAGATATGACAAGCATGATGGGTGAACTTAATTTCATCCTTGGTCTACAAATGAAGCAAAGCAATGAAGGCATATTCATCAACCAATCCAAGTACACCAAAGAGTTAATCAAAAGATTTGGAATGGAAAGATGCAAAAATGCTAAAACTCCTATAAGCACATCAACAAAATTGGACAAAGATGAGAATGACAAGAGCATAAATGAAAAGCTCTATAGAGGTATGATAAATCAATTTTATATCTTACTGCCTCTAGGCCCGATATAATGTATAATGTATGCTTATGTGCTAGATTTCAATCTTGTCCTAAGGAATCACATTTGAATGTTGTAAAAAATATTTTAAGATACTGAAATGGCACATTGCATCTAGGCTTATGGTATCCTAGAAATTCATCTTTCTATATCATAGGATATTCGGATGCAGATTATGCCGGTAGTCTTTTAGATAGAAAGAGTACTTCATTCACTTGTCACTTTATTGGTGACTGTCTAAGTTCTTAGTTTAGCAAGAAATAAGTTTCAATTGCCTTATCTATCACTAAAGCGGAATATGCGGCAACAAGGTGTTGGCACTCAAATTCTATGGATAAGACAATAACTTAAGGATTATGGTCATAGTTTGGACCATATACCCATCAAATGTGACAATACTAGTGCCATCAACCTATCTAAGAATCCCATTCAACATTCTAGAAGTAAGCATATTGACATTAGACATCATTTTCTTAGAGATCATGTTCAATATGGAGATGTTGTGTTAGAATTCATTGATACAAATAATCAATTGGCAGACATTTTTACCAAACCTCTTAATGAAGAAAGTTTTTTTTTTATAAGAATAGAGCTTCGTATGCTTGATGGATCAACATTATCTTAATTAATTTTTTTCCAATTGTATGTTGTGTGAACCTTGAATGTTAATTCCTTCATATGATGCAATTTACATGATTGATTTTATGGTATGAAGTGGTTAACATGATAGAAATATATATTTTAAGGCATAAAAACTTTTTAGAAATCTTCTAGTCTTGTTTTAGACTTAGTTTTATTTTTTTAAAGATTTGAGGTGGTTCAGGCCCATGACGTATATTCACGGCCGTGAACTTAATAGGAAAAAGTTCTAGTAGCTTTCACATTTTGCTTCATGGGTAGAAGTAGTGAAAACTAAGTTTCACATTCGTGACAATTTTTGTCACACCCATGAAAGTCCTTTTTCATTTCTGTGATATATATTCATGGCTGTGTATAAAGACAGGAAAACATTCTAGACCGTTCACACTTTGTTTCATGACTTTCTTCACGGGTAAAAGTAGTGAAAATTAAGCTTCACGCCCATGATAACATTTGTCACACCCCTGAAAAGCCTTCTTCACCCCTGTGACTATTTAATGTCACAATCGTGACTCATTTTATCTTTCTTTTCATGGCTAGAGCACCCATTCAGCAGACCATGACCTCGATGATTCACGCCCATGACTGGTTATTTATGACTGTGAATCTATCGACTATAAAATGAAATTTTCTAGTCTTTTCTCATTTCCATCTCTACAAATTCTATCATTTAACACTCTTATTCAATATATCTCATAAAATTCGGCCTTTTCACTTACGTTTCCCTCTATAAAACTCTCTTAAAACCCTTTTTCTTTATAGAATCACAAGTTTCTCAAGGGTTTTAACCTTTATTTTGGAAATTTCTTCTCTTCCTTTGTTCAAAGCTATCAAAATGGAATCTGGTTCTTCCAAGGGGACTAGGAAGAAATCACATGCTTCGAAATACTACACCAATTACCTACTCAACGTCATTCTGGACCATTGCCATCCACGCTACGCCGTTCTCAAAAAATGACCTATACTCTCATCACGATCCTTTGAGTGGAGTTGTAACAAAACACTTGGTCTTGAAACGAGCATGATTGAACAATTACAGGCATGTCACCTCAGAGAGTTCGTGGACATATATCGTCCAATGCTAAGAGAACCCACTCACGAGTTCCTTAGCACATTGCAGGTCTCACCCACTAGAACCATCAAATTCCAAGAATGCAAGCATGCTAGCACTCTCACTGCAGTGGAATTTGGCACAATTTTCAAGCTCCCTTCCAGTGACATCCTCAACGAGAGCAAAGTCGAATTCTATGCTCTCCCAGCTTGGACACATTTTGGTTCGGAATGCAGTTGGGATATGAAAAAGACAAAGAGCACCCACCTTTAGTCTCCTATGCATAAATATATACATAGGTTTCTCACTTATAGTATATGTAACGCCCACTAAAATTAGAATAAGTATGTGGTATAAATATAAAAAATATGATAGATAATAGAGATTAAAATAGATGGAATAGTTGACTAAATTAGAAATTAAAATAAATTAAATTGATTGACACGATAAATTTGATTAAATTAGACAACATAATTAAATTGTGCTTTTGGAAAAAATTAAAGGGACTACATATAAGTAAATATGTGAAAATAAATAAAATAAATAAAATAAATAAAACAGAAAAGTTCACAAAAAAAAAAGAAAAGGGCACAACAGAAAAAAAAGAAAAAGAAAAGAAGAATAAAATGGGAGAAGAGAGGGGGAGGGGAAAGTCAATTAAGACTTTGCCCCATTTTATCCTAACTTCTAAACTCTTCTTCTTATCATCATCATCCCTTTCCTTCCTCTCAATAACAGCCCCAATTCTTCATGATCTCACTCAAGATTTACATCAAAATCACTCCAAATAAATCTATTCTTGGTAAGTAATCTCTTTCCCATTGTTATTGTGTTATTAGAACGTTTTGGGTTATGTTACTGCAATATATTTCACTCTATTTTTTATTACCTTATGAACCGAATTTGGAGAAGTGTCAAACATAAAATTTGTTCATTTATGTATTGTTTATCTGTATTTCAAATTTTATTTTACGATTTTGAGTATATGAAGATAAATGGTCATTTGAGTGAGAGTGGTCCCTGGAAGAGTATCAACAGGATGCTTCACGGTTTTTGCTTAATTTGAACATCTTAAAGGCTGAATCTAAGGTCAATTAAAACATAAAAGTTGTATCCATATTTTTGGTCTAGGTTTATTCTAAGTTTGTATAAATATTTCTTGTGTAGGTTGAGTTATAGTGAAATGAACTATGGCTATTCCTTGATTGAGATGGTTTCACATACCTGTACAGCTCCAATAATTTCATCCTCATATTTGACCTATTTTTAGTTCAAATTAGCCAAAGTTCAAAAAATGAAAGTTTTATTTCTAGATCTTATCTAAGTTCCTGTGAAAGTCTTATCTTAAAATATTATTTATTTTGTGAGTGATGACCTTAACAAGTGAACTGGTTGGGTTATCATTCTATTCTGAACCGGTTATAGATCCTCTTGTATTTGAGAACCTTATAGGCATATTCTGGAAATTAGGTAAACATAAAAAATGTTTCAAATTTACTTATATAATTGTATAAAAAGTTTCATAATAATTCAATATATACGGTGAAAGATATAAAATTTTAAATATAGTACCCAAAATTGCTTAAGGGCAGAAAACAGAGCAACATTTAAAATTATACTAAAAATTGTGTAATAGTTCAAAAATTCTAAAATTTTAATATGCTATAGTATTAATGTTAAATTTAATTAGAAATAAAAATCATATAAATTGGATAAGTGTAGAAAAAGTTATAGATCCAATGGTCCTTAGAGGTTCTGTTACAACTTAAAACAATTGTAGTTATTTATTTAAACTATATTAAGAATAAGTATTTTTATCAATGTATTAATTATTTATATTTATGAATTAGGATCACAACAAGAGGAAGAACAACAAAAGTGAACAAGTTATGAGTTTAGATTTGGAAAAGAAAAACAAAGCTATCAAGGTTTGTATATATATGTATTATGGTTTGCCCCGATGCATGTTTACGTGTGCATGACATAAATTATTTGTCATCATGATAAAAAACTATATTATTACATTCTTTAAATTATAAAAATGTTATTAGTTAGGAATTCAATGCTATGGTAATATTTTGATGGAATATCATGTTATTATATGGGTTTGAAATAAATTGTGAACTTGTAATTACGTTGATACGAAATGAGAGTTGATTATGGCAAGTAATGACATGAAAAAACAATTAATTAATAGTTTTAATTGCCCATTTCTCTACCTGAGGACTAACATAGGACAAATGGTGCACCATTAAGGGGGAATTACGGTATCGATATTGATATAATTTAAGGACTAGGTGCCTATAGCTTCGAGAGCGCCCTTGATCCTAATTACACACAGATAACATGATTATACTAGGTCAAGGCGGCTAAAGCTCCACGAGTGCCCTTGACTTGAGATTATAGTGAGTAGGGTGGCTTAAGCTCTGCGAGCACCCATATTTCACACCCCGCTACGGACAGTCTAGGAATGAGGTTTTGGGTTAATAAACAATAGAATGAAATATAAAAATTTATTAATTGATGTAAGTAACAAAGTATGAAATGCTTATATGAGGTGGTGTGAATTTAATTATTGAATAAGGTTATTATGTTTATTCTTTTATGTTATGTATTCATTTATTTTATATGACAAATATGTAATAAAATTTAATGTGCCAAGATTTTATTTAAGACATGCATTTGTGTGACTGCCTAGGGAAGACTTTAATGCTTATATGTATCACTAAGCTAGAGATAGCTTAGCATGGGTTATTCTCACGCAGGAATTGGAGTTGTAGATAGTAGATAGTGAAGTTGGTCAAGAAGAAATCCAAGCCCATATCAGAGGAGGCACAAAAGATGTAGTTAGAGGGTTGGTTGCTTATCATGTTTTTGTTGAGTTTGACCATGCATATGGATTGTGGTAGCATATCTCATATGTTAATATTGTATATGTAAATAATTATGTAATATAATCTGGGGAGGGGGGGCATATGTGTATACAACATGATGATAAATATACATTGTTAATTAAAATGACTTGTCTAAACCAATATAAATAAATGGATTAAGTTATTTAAAATAAAAAAGTTTTAATTCAAACAAATTTATTTAGTAAATATTATGGCATCCTATTTATATATAGGAGATTATTCCTAATATATAAGTAGGGGGTCATATTTAGTAGTATCAAAGCTCGATTTAGGCGTTTCTAGGCCTTTGTAGAAAACTGGATATTAGGCATAAATATATGTCTCTCATTTAATTTTGATATGGGCTTGATTCTTGTCAACTTGTAGGATTATAGGAAGATGTCGTCAGAAGAATGAGATATGGCTGAGAGTACTGGCTCTCCTGATACTAGGACTCCTTATCAGCCAAGTGCAACAAGTGTGCAGGAGCAAAATGCTACTCCAAATTTCCCACAACATGCAGCAAAACAGATTGATCCTGGTCAAAATCCATTTAAACAACATATGACTGGATTATTCCAACATATGGTATGAGCCATTCCGCAGCCTTCCCCAGTGCCACCACCTAAACCAAAAGTAACAATTGACAAGCTTCTAAGTATGGGGCTTTGGATTTCTATGGTAAGAAAGACGAGAATCTAGTTGCAGTTGAGTATTGGTTGGAAAAGACTGAAAGAATATTTAAAGAGTTGCAAGTGGAAGCAAATGACAAAGCTAGATTTGCTACTTCTCTACTCTAACAGAAGGCATATGATTAGTGGAAATTATTTCTTACTAAGCCAGATGTGGTGGAACCGGTCTCACGAGATTCCTTTCTCTCTAAATTCAAAGAGCAATATATCCCGATGATCTATATTGATGAGAAAAAGAAAGAGTTCATGAATCTTAAGCAAGGTAAAATGTCAGTGACTGAGTATCAGCGGGAGTTTACTAGACTCAGCAAGTATGCCCCTAAATTAGTTGCAAAGGAAAAAGATAAATGCAAAAGATTTGGAGATGGCCTTAATGAAGAGGTTAGAGATATTGTGACTACTCTCTATCATACCATTTTTTTTCAGTTAGTTTTTGTAGCACTCAACCTTGAAAAAAGGAAAAAGAGAAAAATAGAAGAATCTTTTAAATAGTTAGCTACTCTTGAGACTCAATTCACTGGGAAGAAAGGTCATTTCTTTACTAGCCATTCTTAGAATATAGGACAGGGAAAGGTCCTAGATATTCACAAACAGGGTCTATTAGGAGGGGACCACCCTCTAAGGCACCTTCTGCTACAACAAGTTCTGTAATATCCGCTAATTTAGGCCCCAAGTCGCACGTGTCGCGAAGTTGACGTGTTTGACCGATCGGAGTCTAAATTCGGATTTTTACAAAACATTGATTAAGTAATGGCTAAATTAAATGATAAATGATTAAGTGATTATAGAGTTTAAAGAAGTTGATTTACGGTAAAGGACTAAATTGCAAAATTTGATAAGTTTTGGGGTCAAATTGCAATTTACCAAAAATTTGAGGATTAATGAGATTAATTGCTAATCAACATATTAATTTTGGGGACATTTTAATAGGTTTGTCCGGCCACTCATTGAGGAAGAAAGAGATTAAGAGGTTCATTAAGTTTAATGTCAAGAAATGATCAAAATGGTGGGTCCATTATGAAGACTTTTGGGTACCCTATTTAAGACTTCCTTTTCTTCTTCTTCTTCTTCTTTTCATTTTCTCTCTTCTATACCAGTCACGCCAGCCCCATTCCTCCATAGCCAATCTTGATTTCTAGAGAGAGAAAGGAAGAGAAGAGAAAGGAAAGAGGTGACAAGGTGATCTTCATGGTCCATAACTCCTAAGGAAGCTGGAAAGAGCAAGAAAGAGGAAGAAAAATCAAGTTTGGTAGAGAGAGAAAATCTGCAAAGTTGTGATCAAGTGAAAAAAGTGTAAGTTAAGAAGCATCACTTCTTCTTCATCATCTTTTCTTAAAGGAAGTTCGAATTTTGAGCTCATCCAAGACTTATATGGAAGGAGAGAGAAACTAGGGTTTTAAGAGAGAAAAAGAGAGTTTAGGGTCTTGAGGAAATCAGATGATAATAATGATTTATGATGTTGTAGGAGTTCCAAGTGACAAGTAACAAGCTCTAAGGAGCAAAGGAAAAGAGAAAGCTACCTAGAAGAGTGAAGGAGAAAGATTGAGGTTTGTGCATAACTTAGGGCAATAGCCTATTTTTGTTTGAAATAATGCATGCTGAACATGATCATAGATAAATGAATTTCAAGAATGATGATGATTATGACATGAAACCATAGGTTTAGACATGTATGAATGAGATCCTTGTGTGATATTGAATTGATGATGCATGTTAGAAAATCTTGTATGATCAAGACATTTACATGTATTAGAAAGTAATAAGTTGAGTAAAGAACCTTATAAATGCATGAAATAGAATTTGGTATGATTTGGATGATGTTAGAATGAATGAAAAGTGAATATGCAGATTTCCTACTGAAAGTCACGGGCTTGAACTTAAGGGTTCACGGTTGTGACTGATTGTATCACGGTTGTGACTTCTGTGTGGAAATAGTACTATTCATTCCAGAAGCGTTCACAGGTTGGAATCATGAAAGTGAACTTATTGGCACGATTTTCTATACCGGTAATGACACTTATATGCGCGCATCATATTGCCGTGTGGCACTCCTAAGTGCCTGGATGGCAACTCCGCTATCCTAGTATGGAGTTCATAGGTGTTGTGGGCTAATATATATATAGAAATGATGAAAAGTGGTATACATATATAAATACCTGATTGATGTTATAAAGAGATGTTTTATAGTCAATGGAAATGAAAATGATATTTGTCCTATATGCATGGAGTCATAATTGTATGAGAAAGGATAATAAGGAATAGAGTTGCATCAAATAACATTAATATGAAAAATGGTACATGTTGCTTGTTGCATGACATAGTATATTGCCTTATTTATATGCACCACTAAGCTTAGAGCTTAGCGTGGAGTTGAATTTCCACGTAGATATAGAAAGGTAGCTGAAGGCGTTAGATAAAGCAAGCGGTGATCCCATTGAAGTAAAGCAGTTGAACCTTGAGAAAGTGGGTTACAAGTTTTGAAATTTTGTAATTGGCTTTTATATTAAAGAATGTTAGAGTTTGTAAAACTTACTTCTAAATTTTGTTAAGAATTAATTTGATGTTTAAAATTTCTATCTTATGTAAATAAATTATACCTGGTTTTTGTTTATATCTATATAGGAAGACAGGCATTAGCCCTCCCTCATCCGGGCACGTGTTGGTGGTCGAGTGAGGTGTGGCGTTACAAGGTTTTGGTATTAGAGCGCCAGTTGGTGTTTCTGGATTTTGGTATTAAAGCCCGGTTAGGCGGTTTTGGATTTTTAAAAGTGAATTTTGAAAATGTTTATTTCTTGAAATGTACCCACAATTGCATTTTTGGAGTTGTTGCTTTATTGATTAGGGTCGTTACCTTTATGTTATAGGTAGGATATGACTTCAGGATCAAGATGAATAGTAGTAGAAGAAGCTGAGAGTAATGAACCCTCAGAGGCAAGAGCTTCATCGTAACTAAGTCGTCGTCGAGCTGCGGCACTGAGATCTAGTGCCAGCTCACTTCGTGAGCATTCAGCTATTAATATGGGTCAGACTGAGCGCATGGGGAACATGATAGATCTGCTACAGAGAGAATCACGATCAGATTCGTTTGGATTACAATTTGAGAGACTGAGAAATTAGGGGCATCTGATTTCTATGGTAAACGAGAAGATGACCCCTCAGTGGCATAATTTTGGTTGGAACGAGTAGAGCAAGTATTTGATCAACTGCACTGTATAGATGAGCAGAAATATGAATATGCAGTATCTCTTCTACAGGAGCATGAATATGATTGGTGGCGATCTGAATCATAGAGCACAGATGCTCCTAACCCTATGACATGGGAATTCTTTCTAGAGAAGTTTAAGGAGCAGTATATTCCTCCTATCTACACAGACGACAAAAAGAGAGAGTTTCTGATGCTAAAACAAAAGGATATGTCTATAACAGAATATGAGAGAGAATTCACTCATCTTTACAAGTATGCTGGTGGTATTGTATCTACAGAGGCTGATAAATGTCGACAATTTGAAGATGGATTGAGGGATACTATCAAGTTACAAGTTTCAGCCCTACGTCTGATGAGCTTTCCCAGTTTACTAGCATCTGTTAGAACAGTTGAAAGAGTCTTGGCAGCACAACAGCCAGTACAGGTTAGTGGGTTAGTAAACCAGCATCACAACCAAGTGGAGTACAGTCTAGTGGCAAGAGAGCCAGATCTTTTGGTGGCCGATTCCAAGTTAGAGGTTCCAGCAAACTTCATTCTTATAGACGGGGACAACCCGTAAGATCTACTTCATCGGCAGCCAGTGCACCGACACAGGCATCCCGTAGGTCTACCACTCTACCGGTGTGTCAGCATTATGGTCGTTCACATCCAGGAGAGTGTTGGTGGATGACAGGAGCATGCATGAGATGCGGCTCTAAGGACTATCAAAAAAGAGATTGTCCATTGCTACAGTTTGGCAGAGGTTTAGGGACTGTTGAGTCAGTGCCAATACAAACTATGGGACAAGGCAGAGGATGAGGTCGTGGGCAAGGAAGAGGAGGTCATGCAGGGCCAAGCCAGTTCAGATCAGACACAGTAGAGAGTCCTGAAGGCAGTAGAGCTGCTCCAGCAAGAGCTTATGCCATGCGAGGCCGAGAGGAGCAGGATGCACCTGATGTCATAGTGCGTAAATTCCTTCTCTTTGGCTCTTGTGTAAATGTATTGATAGACCCTGGGTCAACACACTTATACATATGCACACCACCATCGGGTCGAGAGGGTCTAAAACCAGAGACTCTAGAATATGAGATTTGTATGACTAACCCGTTAGGACACAGTGTGCGGGTTAGTAAAGTGTTTAGGGGTTGACCAGTCGAAATTCAAGGTAGGCAATTTCCAGCAGATTTAATAGAGCTACCATTTCGCGAGTTCGATGTGATCTTGGGAATGGATTGGCTAGCTCGCCATGGGGTGATAATAGATTGTGGAAAGAGGCAAATGAGAATTAAAGTTTCAAAATAAGAAGAGATATTAGTGATGCGCGAGTATAAAGGATATCCAGATAATATGATATCAGCATTGAAAGCTCGAAAACTCATCAATAAGGGATGCGAGACTTACCTAGCATATGTGATTAATACCCGAAAGAAAAGTCCGAAGTTGGCTAACATCCCAACTGTCAGTGAGTTTTCTGATGTGTTCCTTGAGGAGTTACCAGGATTACCACCTGACCGAGAGATAGAGTTTGCTATTGAATTAGTACCTAGCATCGCTCCTATATCCATTACACCCTATAGGATGGCACCCATAGAATTAAAAGAGCTGAAGATATAGTTAGAAGAAATGTTGGATAAAGGATTTATACGACCTAGTGTATCATCATAGGGTGCTCCAGTACTATTTGTAAAGAAGAAAGACGGTACTTTACGTCTTTGCATTGACTACAGACAGGTTAATAGGGTTACTATTAAGAATAAATACCCACTGCCTAGGATTGATGATTTATTTCATCAGCTGAAAGGTGCAAGTATATTTTCAAAGATAGATCTTTGATCGGGGTATCATCAATTGAAGATCAAAGAGTCAGATGTATCTAAGATGACATTCAGGACTCGTTATGGTCATTATGAGTTCTTGGTGATGCCATTTGGATTGACGAATGCGCTAGAAGTTTTTATGGACCTGATGAACCGAGTGTTCAGGCCATATATTGATCAATTTGTAGTTGTATTCATTGATGACATTCTCGTCTATTCTAGAGATCGAATGGAGCATGACCAACATCTTAGAAAAGTATTGCAGACTTTGAGAGAGAAACAATTGTATGCTAAGCTATCTAAGTGTGAGTTTTGGTTAGAAGCAGTTAGTTTTCTAGGTCATGTAATTTCAGCGGAAGGTATTCGAGTTGATCCTAGTAAAATCAAGGCTATTCTTAATTGGAAACCACCTCAAAATGCGACAGAAGTGAGAAGTTTTCTTGGATTAGCCGGATACTATAGGAGGTTTGTGAAAGGATTTTCGTCTATAGCGAATCCTTTGACACGACTGCTGCGAAAAGAGGTCCGTTTTGAATGGATAGATAGGTGTCAAGCAAGCTTTGATCGATTGAAGGCAATATTGACTGAAGCACCGGTTTTGACTCAGCCTACTCCTAGAAAAGACTATGTTGTGTATAGTGATGCAAGTCACAATGGGCTAGGATGTGTTCTGATGCAAGAGGGAAAAGTGATTGCATATGCCTCTAGACAGCTTAAGCTTCACGAACTTAACTATCCGACGCATGATTTAGAGCTTGCAATGATAGTTTTTGCTCTTAAGATCTGGAGACATTATCTGTATGGAGAAAGATGCTACATTTATACGGATCATAAGAGTCTTAAGTATCTTCCTTCACAGAAAGAGTTGAACCTGAGGCAACGAAGATGGTTGGAATTGATTAAAGACTATGATTTTGTGATAGACTACCATCCAGGAAAGGCTAATGTGGTTGCAGATGAACTAAGCAGGAGGATTTTAGCCGAGATGTGAGTGGAATCCACATTGATGCAGAGAATTAAAGATGTCCAAAAACAAGATGAGAAGTTGGTAAAGATGGTCGAAGCCTTGAAAAATGGAGAAAAGTCAGAATGTTTTTTAACAGAAGATGGTACTGTGTATTTCAAGAACTAGATTTGTGTGCCAAGTATAGAAGAGTTGAGGTTAGAGATTTTAAAAGAAGCTCATGAAATGGTTTATACTATGCACCCAGGTGGGAACAAGATGTACCAAGATTTGAAAGCACAATACTGGTGGTTGGGGATGAAAAAGGATATCACTGAATATGTTGCTAAATGTCTAATTTGTCAACAAGTGAAAGCTGAGCATCAATTACCAATAGGATTACTACAACCGATTCCCATACCAGAATGGAAGTGGGAGAGGATCATGATGGATTTTGTGTCCAGTTTACCGGTAACTCAGAGAAAGCATGATGCAGTGTGGGTGATAGTGGATCGATTGACGAAGTCAGTACATTTCCTACTAGTCTGAATGGACTATACTTTGAACAAGCTGGCTGAGATTTATGTGAATGAGATAGTGAGACTTCATGGAGTACCTATGTCTATTATCTCCGATAGAGATCCCAGGTTTACATTGCAGTTCTAGAAGAGTCTACAACAGGCTTTGGGAACTCGACTAAACTTTAGCATGGCATTTCATCCGCAAATGGATGGACAATTAGAGCGAGTTATATAGTTGCTAGAGGATATGATGAGATGTTGTGTGCTTGAATTTGAGGGAAGTTGGGATCGACATCTACCTCTTATGGAGTTTGCCTATAACAACAGTCATCAAACGAGCATAGGCATGACTCCTTATGAAGCTTTATATGGAAGAAAGTGTAGGACACCAGTATGTTCGATCGAGTTGAATGAGAAAAAGTTGATTGGGCCGGAAATAGTTCAACAAACTGAGAAGAAAGTTAAAGTGATCAAGGAAAGGCTAAAGGCAGCACAAGATCGACAGAAATCATATGCCGATTTAAAGAGGCGAGATATATAATATGCTATAGGTGATAAAGTATTTCTTAAAGTTTTGCCGTGGAAAAAGATATTGAGGTTCAGTAGAAAAGGAAAGTTAAGCACAAGGTTTATTGGTCCTTATGAAATTCTAGAAAGAATAGGACCAGTGGCTTACCGATTAGCTCTTCCTCCGGAGCTAGACCGAATTCATAACGTGTTCCATGTTTCAATGTTAAGAAAATATCGTTCAGACCCAACCCACATTATACCAATTGAGGAAATACAGGTACAGACAGACATGTCTTATGAGGAAGAACCAGTGGCTATAATAGCATATGAAGAGAAAGTTCTCCGGAATAAGAGAGTCCCTCTAGTTAAGGTTTGGTGGCGGAATCATTCAATTGAAGAAGCCACTTGGGAAAGTGAAAAAGTGATGAGGAGGCAATATCCTGAGTTATTTAATCCTAAATGAACAGGTAAATTTCGAGGGCGAAATTATTTTAAGGGGGAGAGAATGTAATATCCGCTAATTTAGGCCCCGAGTCGCACGTGTCGCGAAGTTGACGCGTTTGACCGATCGGAGTCTAAATTCAAATTTTTACAAAAAATTGATTAAGTAATGGCTAAATTAAATGATAAATGCCTAATTAAGTGATTATAGAGTTTAAAGAAGTTGATTTACGGTAAAGGACTAAATTGCAAAATTTGATAAGTTTTGGGGTCAAATTGCAATTTACCAAAACTTTGAGGATTAATGAGATTAATTGCTAATCAACATATTAATTTTGGGGATATTTTAATAGGTTTGGCCGGCCACTAATTGAGGAAGAAAGATATTAACGGGTTCATTAAGCCTAATGTCAAGAAATGATCAAAATGGTGGGTCCCTTATGAAGACTTTTGGGTACCCTATTTAAGACTTCCTTTTCTTCTTCTTCTTCTCTTCATTTTTTTCCTTCTTCTTCTCTCTCTTCTATACCAGTCACGCTAGCCCCATTCCTCCATAGCCAATCTTGATTTCTAGAGAGAGAAAGGAAGAGAAGAGAAGGGAAAGAGTAAGACAAGGTGATCTTCATGGTCCGTAACTCTTAAGGAAGCTGGAAAGAGCAAGAAAGAGGAAGAAAAATAAAGTTTGGTAGAGAGAGAAAATCTGCAAAGTTGTGATCAAGTGAAGAAAAGTGTAAAGTAAGAAGCATCTCTTTTTCTTCTTCATCTTTTCTTAAAGGAAGTTCAAATTTTGAGCTCATCCAAGACTTATGTGGAACGAGAGAGAAACTAGGGTTTTAAGAGAGAAAAAGAGAGTTTAGGGTCTTGAGGAAATTAGATGATAATAATGATTTATGATGTTGTAGGAGTTCCAAGTGACAAGAAACAAGCTCTAAGGAGCAAAGGAAAAGAGAAAGCTACCTAGAAGAGTGAAGGAGAAAGATTGAGGTTTGTGCATAGCTTAAGGCAATAGCCTATTTTTATTTGAAATAATGCACGCTGAACATGATCATAGATAAATGAATTTCAAGAATGATGATGATTATGGCATGAAACCATAAGTTTATACATGTATGAATGAGATCCTTGTGTGACATTGAATTAATGATGCATGTTAGAAAATCTTGTATGATCAAGACATTTTCATGTATTAGAAAGTAATAAGTTGAGTAAAGAACTTTAGAAATGCATGAAATAGAATTTGGTATGATTTGGATGATGTTAGAATGAATGAATAGTGAATATGCAGATTTCCTACTGAAAATCACAGGCGTGACTATTGAGTCACGGGCTTGAACTTGAGGGTTCACGGTTGTGACTGATTGTATCATGGTTGTGACTTTTTTGTGGAAATGGTACTATTCATTACAGAAGCGTTCACGAGTTGGAATCACGGAAGTGAACTTATTCACGGGCATGAATGAGTAATCACGACTGTGAATGATTTTGGGCGATTCATTCCAGTAGCGTTCACGGCTTGGGATTACGGGCGTGAACTAATTCACGGGCGTGAAATTAGTAATCACGGCCGTGAATGCTCTATATCTGTAATTATGAATGTGGTTATTAAATGAGGAATTCAGGTAAGTAAATGGAAGTTATTGTCTATCCTGGGAAATAAGAATAATTATATATATATATATATATATATATATATATATATATATATATATATATATATATATATATATATATATATATATATATATATATGTATTGAGGTGAGAACGTGTTGTATTGTGATACAGATGAAATATGTGAATTGACACGGATGATATATGGAATATGATACGGATGAAATATGTAAATTGACACAGATGATATATGAAATATGATACGGATGAAATACGTTAACTAATACAGATAATAAACATGAATATTGATATGGTTGTGATTGGAAGTAAATAGAGATATATGATATTGAATAAGCCCTAGAACAACTACCTAAAACTATACTGAGGATAGTTTGGCTTGCTAAGTAGGGGGAGAGTATGATGAAAACCATTAATGGAATGATTTACTACGCCGGTAATGGCACAAATTATGAATACTACACCGGTAATGGCACGGATTATGAATACTACACCGGTAATGGCATGATTTTCTATGCCGGTAATGACACTTATATGCGCGCATCATATTGCCGTGTGGCACTCCTAAGTGCCTGGATGGAAACTCCGCTATCCTAGTCTGGAGTTCATAGGTGTTGTGGGCTAATATATATATAGAAATGATGGAAAGTGGTATACATATATAAATACCTGATTGATGTTATAAAGAGATGTTTTATAATCAATGGAAATGAAAATGATATTTGTCCTGCATGCATGGAGTCATAATTGTATGAGAAAGGACCATAAGGAATAGAGTTGCATGAAAGAACATTAATATGAAAAATGACATTTTGTTGCTTGTTGCATGACATAGTATATTGCCTTATTTATATGCACCACTAAGCTTAGAGCTTCGCGTGGAGTTTAATTTCCACACAGATATAGAAAGGTAGCTGAAGGCGATAAAGCAAGCGGTGATCCCATTGAAGTAAAACAGCTGAACCTTGAGAAAGTGGGTTACAAGTTTTGAAATTTGTATTTGGCTTTTATATTAAAGAATGTTAGAGTTTGTAAAACTTACTTTTAAAGTTTGTTAGGAATTAATTTGATGTTTAAAATTTCTATCTTATGTAAATAAATTATACCTGGACATTAGCGCTCCCTCATCCGGGCAGATGTTGGGGGTTGGGTGGGGTGTGGCGTTACAAGTTCACAGCCTTAAGTTGGCAAGGAAGCTATACCAGCATGTAGCATTTGCAATAGGAGGCATCGAGGGGAATGTTGGCGTGTCATAGGTGCTTGCTTTAGATGTTGGTCCAAGGAACACATATGGAAGGATTGCCCACTCTTGACAGGTAGTACTCCTATTAGACCAAGTACGTCCTCATAGGGTGCACCGGTATTGTTTGTGAAAAAGAAAGATGGATCTTTGAGGCTATGTATTGATTATCAACAGTTGAATAAGGTGACCATCAAGAACAAGTACCCATTGCCATGGATCGATGATCTCTTTGACCAACTTAAAGGTGTAGGAGTATTTTTCAAGATAGACTTGAAATCTGGTTATCATCAATTAAGGGTGCACACGAAGGATATAGCAAAAATTGCATTTAGAACTAAATATGTTCATTATGAGTTTTTGGTTGTGCCATTTAAATTAACCAATGCTCCAGCAGCATTTATGGATATGATGAATAGGATCTTCAGGCCGCATCTTGATCAATTTATGGTCGCTTTCATTGATGATATTTTGGTATATTCTATAGATTCAGAAGAACTTGAAAAGCACTTCAGAATAGTGTTGCATACTCTCAGAGAATATAAACTCTATGCCAAACTCTCAAAATGTGAGTTTTGGTTGAAGGAGGTGACATGTCTGGGATACATTATCTCTGCAGAAGGCATTAAAGTGGATTCTAGCAAGGTTGAGGTAATTGTGAGTTGGAAGCCCCCACGAAATGTGACCGAGGTCAAAAGTTCTTGGGTTTAGCTGGATATTATCGGAGGTTTGTCGAGGGTTTTTCAATGATTGCTTCTCCTTTAACAAGACTATTGAGAAAGGATGTTAAATTTGAGTGGACAGATAAGTGTCAAGCTAGTTTTGATAAGCTTAAGAGTATGCTCACTAAGGCCCCTGTTTTGACATAGTCGATCCCTAATAAGAAGTATGCCTTTTATAGTGATGCTTCTTATAATGGATTGGGTTGTGTATCGATGCAAGATAGAAAGGTGGTTGCTTATGCTTATAGGCAGTTAAAGCCGCATGAGAAGAATTATCCTACCCATGATGGAAGTGGGAATGGATCACTATGGATTTTGTGACTGGATTGCCTTTGACTCCAAAGAAACATGATACTGTATAGGTCATAGTGGATAGATTTACAAAGTCAGCACATTCTTACCTATCAGAAAGGACTACCCACTGAATAAATTAGCATAAATTTATATGAATGAAATAGTACGACTTCATGGAATGCTTGTTTCTATTGTGTTTGACAGAGATCCCTGCTTCACATCTCAATTTTGGGGTAGTCTACAGTGAGCTCTAGGTACTAAGCTCTAGAGCTCAATTTCAGCATGACTTTTCATCCGCAGACAGATGGACAATCAGAAAGAGTCATTCAGATTCTAGAAGATATGATGAGAAGTTATGTCATCGAATTTGAAGAAATCTGGGAGAAATATCTTCCTTTAATGGAATTCGCCTATAATAACAATTATCAGTCTAGTATCCAGATGGATCCATATGAGGCACTTTATCGCAAAAAGTGTCGAACACCTCTATGTTGGATAGAGCTCAGTGAGAGGAAGCTTGTGGGACTAGACCTAGTGCAAGAGACGAAAGAAAAAGTGAGAGTCATTCGCCAATAATTTAAGGCAGCTACAGATTGGCAGAAATCGTACGCTGATCTTTAGAGACGAGACATTGATTATACAGTGGGTGATAATGTTTTTCTTAAAGTTTCTTCGTGGAAAAACAATTATGAGATTTGGAAAGAAAGGCAAGTTAAGTCCAAGATTCATCAGACCTCATGAAATATTAGAAAGAGTTGGACTTGTTGCTTATAGACTCGCTCCACCATTGGAGTTCAGTTTGATACATAATGTTTTCCATGTCTCAATGTTAAGACAATATAGATCAGATCCAAGGATCATCATACTTGCTGAAAGCATTCAAGTAAGACACGATTTGACATATGAAGAAGAACCAGTCCAAATTTTAGCAAGAGAAATTAAGGAGTTCAGGAAAAAGTGAGTACCATTAGTGAAAGTGCTATGGAGGAATCAGCAATCGAAGAAGCAACATGGGAAAGCGAGGAGGTGATGAAAGCTCAATACCATCACCTATCAGTGATGATGCATTAGGTATGTTTCGAGGATGAAACATCTTAAGGGGAGAGAATTGTACTACCCACGAATTAGAATTTAGTTAGAATAAGTATGTGGTATAAATAGAAAAAACATGATAGATAATAGAGATTCAAATAGATGGAATAATTGACTAAATTAGAAATTAAAATAAAATAAATTGATTGATATGATAAATTTGATTAAATTAGACCACATAATTAAATTGTACTTTTGGAAAAAATTAAAGGGACAACATATAAGTAAATATGTGAAAATAAAAAAATAAATAAAAAAACAGAAAAGTGCACAAAAAAATAGAAAAGAGCACAACAGAAAAAAATAAGAATAAAATGGGAGAAAGATGGGGAGGGGAAAGTCAATTAAGACTTTGCCCCATTTTATCCTAACTTCTACACTCTTCTTCCTATCATCATCATCCTTTTCCTTCCTCTCAAAAACTGTTCGGTTTTGAAGAATGAATCACATTCATAAATGCAGCAGAAAAATAAAAATTTCAAAACCCGAAACAAAAGATCATACTTATGCCATTAAAACTAATTTATATAAATATAGATGTTAGAAATTATACCTTGTAATTTCTATTTTGTTATTCAAATCTTCACTTTGTTGGGTTGTAGCAAACCACAACAATCCAAACTAGGATGTCTCTAATGATAATCCACACAAAGAATGAAGAACAATCAAAAGAAATGGTTTGAACAAATTCAAAGTGCTTTGAAGTGTTCTTGAGAGAATTTTATTGTCTTAAAAATATTTTTTTCACAAAAAAATATTTTCATGTCTATTTTCTGTCATTTGATATCTTTTCTATTTGAATCAAATTCAAAGAAAAGATCAAAAGTCAAAATGGAGAAAAGGGAATTGAATGAATAGTGAATGTGCTTAATGGCCATAATTGGCCTAATTAAGGCCAAATTCGCCCATTGGCCAACGGGAGGCACCAGCGTGCTCGCTGGACCTACTCCAGGCAGTCGCTGGGCAGCCTAGCTGGCCTGCTGCTAGTGCAGGCCCGTGACCCTTCCGAACAATTTTTTCATGCGATCTCATCGCGATCCATCCCGAAATAATTCTCTCATATTTTGGATCCCATCCAAGACCATTTTACTCATTCTCCATATCTTTAATGCTTGTGACCCATTAGGTTCCCGGTTATGTTGGTCACTTAAATTAACAATTAATTTAAGCAAGCCATGAGCGGTATATAGCAACACATCATGATCCCAAATTGATCAGAAAGTTAGTGGTTTGACTATGAACCTTTCCATAAACAATTTTCGTGCAATTATTCCTTTCACCATTCTATACCCCACTTGGTTCAGAGTATGGACATGTGTCAACTCCGACTAGACTTACTACATCACATCTAATCCAAGTAATGTTAGTTCTTGTACTTTAGGCTTATTACTTTATTAGATATGTCATTGAAGACTATCTTTATGATATTTCCACTCCGGTCAAAGATTCCCGAGTAATGACCATGACAAGAGGCCATGGGTATACCTGCCTTCTATCAGGAGTGGTGAATCATTTGTTGGTTACCCAATTACCTTCGAATACCTCAAGTTGTATCCAATCACCACCCTATGAGAAACCTCCCTGAGGCAACAAGGAATAATGTCAAAATATAGAATCAGTATCCAAGAAATCCTTGAGTACCTCAATTTTAAAGATACTTGCACCATTGTTATGATGAGATTATCATTGACATTTGAATAGATTATCCACATGATTGTCTCATAGTTGGTCATCCAATGTACTTAGCTACACTTAGCAAGCATCCACATGTTAACTTTAAAAATCTCATGTTTACAGATGATGAGATCTACTACTCGATCCAATCAAGGAGTGTAACATGTGCTAGTCTATCCGGATTAACAATGTCCCGTCTTATTAATCCTATGACTATAGATAATTTTGATACTAACATAATTACACATGATAAGAATCTCAATATCATGATCTCATCATGATTTTCTTGATGCTATGTTATGTATCTTGGACTTCATTAATTGATTTAAGATCACTATCAATTCATATATCAAATGAACATCAAATTAATGAAAAAGCCTTTTATTAATCAAATAAATTTGTACAATAAGTGCTAAAGGTGATTGCCTTTAGAGCACTCCTTTAACAATAATAGCCCCAATTCTTCATGTTCTCACTCAAGATTTGCATCAAAATCACTCCAAATAAATCTATTCTTGAAAAGTAATATCTTTCTCGTTGTTATTGTGTTATTAGAACTTTTTGGGTTATGTTATTGTAGTATATTTCACTTTGTTTTTGATTGCCTTATGAACCAAATTTGGAGGAGTGTCAAATATAAAAGTTGTTAATTTATGTCTTGTGTATCTGTCTGTCAAATTTTATTGAATGATTTTGTAACATCCAGTAATTTAGGTTCTGATTATGCGTGACTGTAGTGGGTGCTCAAGTTCAATCAGAGTCTAAATTTGAACCCTTAAAAAAATAACTAATAATAAAGGAAAATAATTAAGGGTATTATTATTTGGGGATTAAAAAGATTAGTGCTAGAATTGGAAAAAAATAAAATTTCCTATGGACAAAATCGGTATTATGGCAATTGTTGGGAAAAAAGTGTGAAAAATAAGAAAATTTATGGCAAATAAGGAATTTCTCAAAGTTTAAAATTTAATCAAACTTAATTATGTTAATAAACCAATGAAAATTAAGATTAATTTTAATTATTGGGACCCACTCCTTAATTTGGGTATAAAAGTAAAAAACATTACTTGAGGAAGTTCAAGATGCTCAAACTGATGTTGATCAACTACCTGAACCCGAGCTTGTTACTCATACAGATGATATAACAGCTCAACCTTCTGAATCACAAGAGCTTCGTAGGTCAAGTAGGATACGTACTGTTCCAGAGAGATATAGATTTCTCATTAGTGAACAGAACGATGTATTGCTCATAGAAAATGATGTGCCTACAACCTATGAAGAGGTTCTGAATAGTTCAGAATCTGACAAATGGCTTCAAGCCATGAAGTCAGAAATGGATTCCATGTATGAAAACCAAGTATGGACTTTGGTTGACCCACCCGAAGGAATAAAGCCTATAGGGTGCCAGTGGGTTTTCAAAAAGAAAACTAACATGGATGGTAATGTTATTACCTATAAAGCTAGACTTGTTGCTAAAGGTTATCGTCAAAAACAAGGAATTGACTACGATTAAACTTTTAGCCCAGTAGCTATGCTTAAATCCATAAGGATACTCCTAGCCGTTGCTACTCATTATGATTATGAGATATGGCAAATCGATGTGAAAACAACTTTCCTTAATGGAAATCTGACTGAGGATGTGTACATGACACAACAAGAAGGTTTCATATCCAAAGATGGAAAAAAGGTATGTAAGCTTCAAAGATCCATTTATGAATTAAAGCAAGCATCCAGGAGTTGGAATATTCAGTTTGATGAGACAATCAAACAGTTTGGTTTCTTACAAAATCCGGATGAACCTTGTGGTTACAAGAAGGTTAGTGGGAGTGCAATTGTATTTCTTGTGTTATATGTAGATGACAGATTGTTAATGGGAAATGATGTCTCAGTCTTACAATCAGTCAAAATTTGGTTATCCAAGAATTTCTCTATGAAAGACCTTGGAGAACCAGTCTATATTTTAGGGATAAAGATCTATAGAGATAGATCTAAAAGATTGCTTGGTCTTTCCCAGAGGGGATATATTCCTATGACCCATGAGATTACTCTGTCAAAGTCTTTGTGTCCAAAGACACAAGATGAGAGGACACACATGAGTTTAATTCCATATGCTTCAGCTATAGGATCAATCATATATGCTATGATATGTACAAGACCTGATGTACCATATGCTCTGAGTGTCACGAGTAGATACAAATCAGAACCTGGTGAGGGTCATTGGGTGGGTGTCAAGAATATCCTTAAGTACTTAAGAAGAACTAAGGATGTATTCTTGGTATACGGAGATGGAGATCTTATTGTGAGAGGGTATATCGATGCCAGCTTCCAATCTGATAAGGATGACTCAAAATCTCAGTCAGGTTATATATTCACATTAAATGGTGGAGCAGTTAGTTGGAAGAGTTCCAAACAGGAAACGACTGCTGATTCCACAACCGAAAAAGAGTACATTGCAGCTTCTGAAGCAACAAAGGAAGCAGTTTGGATAAGGAAATTCATCACAGAACTTGGAGTGGTTCCCAGCATTATTGATCCAATACAATTGTATTGTGATAATAATGGAGCCATTGCACAAGCAAAGGAGCCATGGTCTCATCAGAGATCCAAACATGTACTCATAAGATACCATTTGATTAGAGAAATCATTGGTAGGAATGATGTAAAGATAGAAAGAGTGCCCACTGATCAGAATATTATTGATCCTTTAACAAAGCCACTTCCCCAAAAGAAATATGATTCTCATTTACTCACCTATGGAATTAAATACAAAGGCGATTAGCTTTAGTGCAAATGGGATCTTATTAGAGGAGTGCTCTAAAGGCAATCCTCTTTAGCACTTATTGTACAAATTTATTTGATTAATAAAAGGCTTTTTCATTAATTTGATGTTCATTTGATATATGAATTGATAAGTGATCTTTAATCAATTAATGAAGTCCTTGATACATAACATATCATGAAGGAAATCATGATGATATCATGATATTGAGATTCTTATCATGTGTAAATTATGTTAGTATCCAAATTATCCCTAGTCATAGGATTAATGAGATGGGATATTATTAATCCAGTTAGACTAGCACATGTTACACTCCTTGATTGGATTGAGTAGTAGATCTCATAATCTATAAACGTAAGATGTTTAGAGTTAACATGTGGATGCTTGCGAAGTGTAGCTAAGTACATTGGATGACCAACTGTGAGACAATCATATGGATAATCTATTCAAATGTCAATGATAGTTAAATCATAGCAATGGTGCAAGTATCATTATACTTGAGGTACTCAAGGATATCTTGAATATTGATTCTGTATTTTGACACTATTCCTTATTGCCTCAAAGAGGTAGCTCATAGGGTGATGATTGGATATAGCTTGAGGTATTCGAAGGTAATTAGGTAACCAACAAAGGATTCACCACTCTTGATAGAAGGAGTGTATACCCATGGCCTCTTGTCGTGGTCATCACTCAAGAATCTCTGGCTGGGGTGGAAATGTCATAAAGATAGTCTTCAATGACATATCTAATAGAGTAATTAGCCTCAAGGACAAGAACTAACATTACTTGGACTAGACGTGATGTAGTCAGTTTAGTGGGAGTTGACACATGTCATACTCTGAACCAAGTGGGGTATAGAATGGTGAAAGGAATAATTGCACAGAAATTGTCTATGGAAAGATTCGTAGTCAAACCACTGACTTTTCGGTCAATTGGGGGTCATGACGTGTTGCTAGATACCGTTCAAGACCTGTTTAAATTAATTGTTAATTTAAGTGACCAACATAACCGGGAACCTAATGGGTCACACGCATTGAAGATATGGAGAATGAGTAAAATGGTCTTGGATAGGATCCAAAATATGAGAGAATTATTTTAGGATGGATCCCGATGAGATCGCACGGAAAAATCGTTCGGGAGTGTCACGGGCCCGCATGGGCTAAGGAGGCTGCTGGCCTACATTGCGAGCTAGCTGGGCTACCCAGCAGTAGCCCGCAGTAGGCCCAGCGCACTTGCAGCTTCCCATCCGTTGGCCAACAGCTGTTTTTGGCCTTAATTAGGCCAATTATGGCCAATTACTATTCATTTGTTTCCATTTTCTCCATTTTGACTTTTCATCTTATTTTTGAATTTGATTCAAATAGAAATGACTTCAAATGGTAGAAAATATACATGAAAATATTTTTTGTGAAAAAAAATATTTTAAAGACAACAAAAATTCTCTCAAGAACACTTTCAAAGCTAGCACTTTGAATTTGTTCAAACCATTTCTCTTGATAGTTTCTTCCTCATTCTTCGTGTGGATTATCATTAAAGACATCCTAGTGTGGATTGTTGTGGTTTGCTACAACCCAACAAAGTAAAGATTTGAAGAACAAATAAAAATTACAAGGTATAATTTTTAACATTTACATTTATATAAATTAATTTTAACGGTACAAGTATGATATTTTGTTTTGGGTTTTGAAAAATTTTATTTTTCGCTGCATTTATGAATATGATTTATTCTTCAAAACCCAAAAATATGTACCACAAATGTCACAATTTATCCATCATCATATTATCAAGGAAAAATCATGACAATCATATGAATCACATAGCAAGCAACATTCATATGCATTAAAAAATTCAATTGATAATTAGACTCACCGTTCTCCTTTGATTCCGACCTTTACTTATTGCCTATCCCCTCCTTATGGGTCTCTAATATGTTGTGAGCCTAATATGGATATATAATCAATTAATTTATGACTAAAGAAACTTAATATGGCTTAACAAATTAATATGCATAGTGCATATAGGTACTTAAACTCTTTCCTATGGGGCACTGTGACCTTGTGAGCCTGATTAGCCCATAACATTTTCTATACTTGAACAATTAATATGATTCTTATTCCTAACTAAAATTAACATATAATTATATAACAAAATAAAAATTCAGAGAAATTAGAGCATTGTACAACATTTGGTGCAATTTCAAATTGTGTTCTATTTTCTGCTATGTTTATGCTCTTTGGCAGTTTTAAGGTACCAAATTTTGTCCTTCATATCTTGTAATGTTTAAGTCCAATTATAATGAAACTTGGTGTAAACTTAGATGGATTAAAATGAAACATTTTATATGTTTACAAATTTTATCAATTATATCTCTAAAGGCCTCAAATTATAAGAAACATTTCACTGGTCCACAACAGAGTTGGCTTCCAGATTAGTATGATTTGTGAAGGCTCTATCTCACTCTATACATAACATATTAAGGACATATATATATATTGTATCTAATACATAAACCTATAACTTTCATGTTTTGATAATTTATATAATCGATCTTTAAGGAGTTCAAATTGTCGAAACAAGTTGCTAGTTCTATCCAGGGCACTAAGCAGACAGTTCAAACTATGGAACAGTCATGGTTCCATTCACCATAACTCCAAATATACAAACATATGAACCTAAAATTTGGTATACAGATATATAACACATATATCTACAACTTTTATGTTTTGAGATACTTCAAATAATTCCTTTATTATATTCAAAACTAACAAACACAGTGACTAACTCACTTAGGGTTCACATCCGAACCAGATTTAGTAGAGAGACAATTTATCTTCCTATACACCAAATCTTACAAAAATGTTTATATATCCATAAATCTAAGACATAAATTAACAACTTTTATGTTTTAAACTTTTCTAGATTCGATCTCTAAGATCATCAAAACCAAGGTACAAAACACTGCCTGTGTATGAACTCTAAACACCATAATCAAGCTTAACATAAAATAAATATTTTCTCACCTATAATCATCCTCGGCTAACCTTGTGGCTTTAATTTTTGGAGTGAAAAGAGAAGAAAAGGTGGTTGGAACTTCAAAAAAAATGGATTGAAGGAATGAAGCAAGAAAGAAGAAGAAGAAGAAGAATAAGAAGATAAGGAAAGGAAATTAAGATAATGGCAGCCTAATAAGTTAAAAACCACCACAGTTGTCTTCCTTTATTTATTTATTTTTTCCATCCACCCCTTTCATTTTTTTTTTCTGACTTTTATTTTTATTTTTTAAATTATTCTTATTATTAATACATAAATCAACACAATATGCAATTTAATCTTTTGATTCAATTTAATTAAATTAACTATATAAAATATTTACAAATCTTAATCTAGTCATTTTATATTATGAAAGCTGGAAATGGTAACCCTGTTATTCCTATTAGTTAGTTCGGTTATAGGTGTTATGGGCACAATAAAAGAAAAATGAAAAATAATAATAATGTTAAAGCATGTCATTTTGCTAATGTTATATGAATTAAATTTGTTAACTATTACAAGTTGAATGAAATTTATTTGATTTTATATAATTCTTTATTTTATGCCTTATTCATTAAATGGTCAATTAATATGAAAGAAAATATGTGTATGTAAAATTTTTATCATTGAAGCACCACTAAGCTAGTATTTTAGCGCGGGTGGTTTCCTCTCGCGCAGGTTTTAGAAGGGTACCTGTGGACAATAGGATTGTTAGAGGAAGAAGGGTACCCAAAAGGAAGCAACAAAAGCTTTGGTTTTTCTTTTTGGTATATTTTATCAAAAATTTTGTAAATTAAATTATCGTTTTTATTTCATATAATGTGTATTAAAGATGTGAATTACAATGTAAAAGAACATATTTTGGATGTAAATTAATGTATTTTATAAATAAATAAAATTTTGAGTATTTATGCTTGTAATAATATTTATTTTAGTGTTTGCAATATTTTTGTAAAAAAAAAAATTTCCTCACTTCATTAATTTTATAAAATAGTTAGACCGGTAATACTCACTTACCTTGCTGAACGAAAGTGGGGTAAGACGGTGTTATAACTCATGAATTGCTTTAATTAATTGTTAAATTTAAGTAGCTAGCATAACCAGGAACCTAATGGGTCACACACATTGAAGATATGGAGAATGAGTAAAATAGTCTTCGATGGGATCCAAAATATGAGAGAATTATTTCAGGATGGATCGTGATCATATCGCACGAAAACAATTGTTTGAGAGGATCACAGGCCTGCGTGGCCTAGGCAGGCTGCCTGCCTACCTAACAGGCCAGCTGGGTTGTCTAGCGGGGGCGCTGCTGCCTTCCATTGGCCAAAGAATGAATTGGCCTTACTTAGGCCAATTATGGCCAATTTACTATTCATTCATTTCCCTTTTCTCCATTTTTGACTTTTGATCTTTTCTTTAAATTTGATTGAAATAGAAAAGACATCAAATGACAGAAAATAGACATCAGAATATTTTTTGTAAAAAAAAATATTTTTAAGACAATAAAATTCTCTCAAGAACACTTTCAAAGCTAGCACTTTGAATTTGTTCAAACCATTTCTTTTGATAGTTTCTTCTTCATTCTTCGCGTGGATTATCATTAGAGACATCCTAGTGTGGATTGTTGTAGTTTGCTACAACCCAACAAAGTAAAGATTTAAATAACAAATAAGAAATTACAAGGAATAATTTCTAACCTCTATGTTTATATAAATTAGTTTTAATGGGACAAGTATGATCTTTTGTTTCGGATTTTGAAAATTTTATTTTTCTACTGCATTTATGAATTTGATTCATTCTTCAAAACCCAATAGAAACTAGAGTTAGGATAATTTGGTATGCCAAGCTGGGGGGAGTATGATGAAATCCATTAATGGTATGATTAATGAAGCTGGTAATGACACCATTATTGAAGCCGGTAATGACATTATTATTGAAGTCGGTAATGATACTATTATTGAAGCTGGTAATGACACTATTATTGAAGCCGGTAATGACACTTGTATGCGCACATCATATTGCCTGAGTGGCACTCCTAAGTGCCTGGATGGCAACTCTGTTGTCCTAGTCAGTGGTTCATAGGTGTTGTGCATTTAAAAACATTATGAAAAATAAATAGAATCATAACATGTGATATGATTAATTATGATGGATTATATAATGATGTTGTAATTATGTAAAACTTGTATGAGATAAAAGAATATATTTGATGTTTATGCATGCCAAAATATTATGAGATGTATATTTGCATGAAAAGATGATTGGGCATAAATTGATATATGACAATGCATGTTGCATAACTAAGCCAAGAGCTTAGTGTAGGAGTTTCTCTTGTGCAGATATAGTAAAGAATAAATAGAAGATAGTAGATAAAACTAGCGGTGATATGATCTAGTAAAGCAGCCTATTTCACAAACTGTGGGTCACACAAGTTTTGTATATTTTAGTTTGAACTTTATTTTAAAATGGTTGTATAATAACAACACATTTTGTATATAATACTTTACTATATATGATGTGTTTTGTTTCTGTTGAACCTTGAGGGGCATTTCCATCATTTTGATGCTAACAAATAAAATAGCAATAATGTATTTAACATACTTGTTTTCTAAGTTTATTGAATAAGGTATGGAACATGATAGCAAGAATGGAGAATGGAAGACTAACCTTAAAAAGACAAAAATTGAAGAAATAACATTATTCACGCCCATGACCTTCTATGTCACGCCCGTGATGAATCTTAGTGCCAACTACCAAATATTTAAAGTTCACGGCCATGAAGAATGATAGCAACCGTGAATGCTCATATCAATCACGTCCGTGAAAGAAAGTCATGTCCATGAGAAAACATGTCAAATTCCTCCAGAGAGCTTCATGGCCAGAGTCACTACTTGGACCACAGCTAGAAAGGATGTTCATGCCCATGAAAGAATAATGTCATGCTCATGATAAATCATTTCAAATCCTTCGAGAATGCTTCATGGCCAAAGTCACCACTCAAGTCACAACTTAGAAGAACAGTCACGACTGTGACACACTTATTCATGACCGTGAAAGAGGAAAGAGAAACATGTCAGGTGTGAAATTAAGAGTTGGCGCAATGGCTATTTTTGCATTAAATGCAACCAAACGGCCATAATTCACCATGATAGTATAAATGCATGTTATTTATGTATCTAGAATAAGAGAATAGCAAATACTTCGAATCTCAATCATGTTGTAGCCATTTGTGCATTTACCACTTTAAAACAAACATTAATTCTTTGTAAAAAATCTTTTTGCTCATTGTTTTCTGAGCATTATAGATTTGTGAGTGTTTCTCTTTGTAATCTACTACTCAAGTGAGTTTGGGTATATTGGGTTAAGAGTAGAACACTTGTAAAGGTTATTTGTGTGAGCCTTTAAAATACATGGAATTGGTTTATTGTGTGAGTCATTAAAACACAAGGGATTTCTGGGTTAGGTGTGATCCATTGTTAGAAACACCATAGTTGGGAGTGAGCTTGTAAAACTCCATTGTAACACTTAGTGTGTTAGTGAAACTCCCAATTGAGATTGGGGAGAGGAGTAGGGTTTGTTGACACCCGAACCTCTATAAAAATTTCTGTGTGATATCTTCCTATCCCTACTCAACTTGACTTTTCTTCCCGCACTTAAAATTTAAGAAATTTTAATTTCCAATTCAACCCCCCTTCTTGGTACAATATCTTGGTAACAATTGGTATCAGAGTTTAGTCATGCATCAAAGCCTAAACACCGCTAGCAAAGATCAATGAAGGATTCCAAAGTCTCAAGCCTTACTTTGATGGAGCAAATTATGCTTATTGGAAGTTTCGGATAGTGAAGGAATTGAAGTCTGGGATAGTGTTCGGAAAGAATGGACACCACCAACTAGAAGAGGAGTTGATGGTGAAGAAGAAATCCTGTCAAGAGATGATTGGACAGAGCCTCAAAGAAGAGCAAACTTTAAAAACAAGAAGGCAATGACAATTCTCTCAAGCTCATTATCCGTTGAAAAATGTGGTAGAATACAACACTGCCCAACTGCATACAGCATGTGGAAAACATTAGAACACTATCATGAAGGAACAAAGCAAGTTAAATCCAAAAAGATTCAACTTCTTACTTTAGAGTACTCTTCAAGATGAAATCTAATGAGTCAATTGCTTACATGACAAAACGTCTTCTAGCCAACATAAATGGCATGAGAAAGCTTGGGAAGCACCTGAGCTTGGAAGATGTAAATAACAAAATTTTGAGAAGTATTCCTCTCAAAGATTACAGTTCAAGAGTTCCCGATATAGAATAGGCAAATAAAGACATGAGCAACATGAATACCAATGTGCTTATTGGCAAACTTCTTACACATGAAATGGAAGTGAAAAGAGATAGAGAGCTTGAAGCAGAGCCAGAAAAAAGAAAGCCTCTAGCACTAAAAGCCTCAAGAAAAGAGTGATGATGCAAATGAGGACATTGCCATGCTCTCAAGAAGGCTGAAAAGAATTATTGAGAAGAGAGTGGCCAACTCTAGAAAATTCAGGCAAAGAAACCTCCAACAGACCTCTAATGACTCACAAAGAAGTAAAAAGGAGGTAAATTGCTATGAATGTGGGAAAAAAGGGCATATTAAACCAAAATGTCCAAGGCTCAAAAAGTACAAGAGCAAATACCAAAGAGACAATGGGGAGAAAGGCCATAAAGCCACATGGGATGATGAAAGCTCTTCAAGTGAAAAAGATAACAATGAAAGTAAAGAGGTCAACCTATGCTTCATGGCTATAGAGGATCACGTCTCGGATAAGGTAGGATCACTTCACTCATACGCTTTTAATAATGATAGTAGTGATAATGATAGTAATAGTGAAGATGATGATGAGCAAAGCCTAATAGAAGTATTGAATCTAGAACTAGAGAAATATAGAAGTAAATTCAATACTTATAACAATAACATTTCTAATTTGAAAATCAAAATGGATGCTTTAGAAAAGGAGAACTTTAAGCTTAAATCATCTAATGAATCTCTTCAAAAGTCATTAGATGAGTACTCTTCAAGACCCTCAACTAAATCCTTGCTTAAAGAAAATAAAATTTTGAAAAATGAAGTTGAAGAACTTAGAAACTCCATTTCAAAATTTCACAAGGGAAAGGAGAGTTTAGATACTCTTATTATGTCTTAAAGACCACCCTTAATTAGACATGGTCTAGGATTTAAGGGTACATCATCTTCTTCTCACAGGACTACTTTTGTTTAGTCAAGTGAACCCCACATCTCCACATTTGTTGTAACAACCCCAAGGGCTAAGTACACAAAATACAATAAATCTTCTACATATGAGAGGGATGATCAAGGGTTGGTAAGCCTAAGAAGGAAACCTCAAAAGGCTAATGATGCTTTTATGTATAAGAAGCATGGACCTAGAAAAGCACCAATTCATCATGCTTGTGCATGCCATTGCTCTCAAACTCAACCTAATAGAAATATGGCATTCAAAAGCATTGTAAGACCAAAAAGCATATTTAGAGCTAAACAATGTAATTATTGCATGAAATTTGGTCACATAAATAAACATTGTTGGATAAGGAAGGCTCATTGGGAACCTTCATGTGCTAACCCCAAGGACCCAAGCTCATTTGGGTACCTAAAAACCATACTTGAATTGTGATTCTATAGGTATGCCTCAAGTCCACAATAAACAAAAATGCTTGGCTAGTAGATAGTGGATGCTCAAGGCATATGACCGGAGACAAAGAACTTTTCAATGAAATGAAAAGTATTGATGGAGGTAAAGTTACCTTTGGAAACAATGCTAAGGGTAAGGTAATTGACACTGACTCTATTGGTATTAATGGTACTACTTTTATTAAAGATGTCTTACTTGTTGATGGCTTGAAACATAACTTGTTAAGTGTAAGTCAATAATGTGATAAGGGAAACAAAGTAATCCTTACTTCCAACAAATTTCTTGTAACCTCTATTAATGGCCAAGAGATATTTAAAGGAAATAGAGATGTCAATACCTACACAATAGACTTACACAAAATATCTAACAATTCCTCTAAGTGTCTTGTGACTACTAATGATGAATCTTGGTTGTGGCATAGAAGGCTTAGTCATGAAACCATGGATTTAATTCAAAGCCTCAGCATAGGAGAGCTGGTAACGAGACTGCCTAAAGTTAAATTTGAAAAAGACAAGACATGTGGACCTTGCCAAAGAGGAAAACAACACAAGTCATCTTTTAAATCCAAAAACATTGTAAGTACCTCAAAACCTCTACAACTCCTGCATCTAGATCTTTTTGGACCTACTAGAATTGCAAGCTTAGGAGGTAAACACTATGCCTTTGTCATCGTCGATGATTACTCTAGATTTACTTGGGTAATTTTCTTAGCTCAAAAGAGTGATGCCTTTGAAACTTTCAGAAACTTTGCTAAAAGAGTTCAAAATGAAAAAGGATATTGTATTTCAAAAATAAGAAGTGATCATGGCAAAGAATTTGAAAATGAAAACTTTGAAAATTTTTGTCTAGAACATGGCATTTTGTAGAATTTTTCATCTCCTAGGACACCTCAACAAAATGGGGTAGTCGAAAGGAAAAATTGAACTTTAATTGAAATGGCTCTAACAATGCTCGATGAGTATGGTTTACCAACTTACTTTTGGGCCGAAGCCACAAATACTGCATGTTATATTTCAAATCGAGTTTTCAAAAGACCTCTCTTAAACAAAGCTTCATTTGAGCTATGGAATGGAAGAAAGCCCATGATATCATACTTTACAGTATTTGGATGCAAGTGTTTCATATTGAATAGCAAGGACAACCTTAGAAAATTTGCCTCTAAATCTGATGAGGGTTTCTTTTTAGGATACTCTACAACTAGCAAAGCATATAGAGTATTTAATAAAAAGTCATTAACTGTTGAAGAATCTATGCATGTTGTTTTTTATGAATCTAGTAAGCTTGATCTTGTGAAAGGTAGTGTTCTTGATGATGTTGTAGGTACCATGGAAAGACTTGATCTTGAAAATGAAAGAGAAGAAAATGATCAAGAAAATTCACATCAAGATGATTCTCTACATCCAACTCAAAGGGAAAACAAGCAAGAGCTCCCAAAGGAATAGAGATTGACAAAAGATCACCCCAAAGAGCAAATCATTGGTGATCCTACAAGGGGAGTAAGTACTAGATCTCATCTCAAACATTTAGTTTCTGATCTTTCCTTTGTTTCTCAAATTAAGCCTAAAAATATTGATGAGGCTCTTAATGATGAAGGTTGGGTGATTGCTATGCAAGAGGAACTCAACCAATTTGAGAGAAGTAAGGTATGGACCTTAGTACCTAGACCTAAGGAGCATCAAATCATTGGAAGCAAATGCATATTTAGAAATAAACTAGATGAACAAGGTTTAATAACTAGGAATAAGGCTAGGTTGGTTGCAAGAGGATATAATCAGGAAGAAGGAATAGATTATGATGAGACCTATGCTTCTGTAGCTAGATTAGAAGCCATAAGAATACTTTTAGCACATGCATGCCATATGAATTTCTAACTCTTTCAAATGGATGTAAAAAGTGCCTTTTTAAATGGCTTTATAGAAGAAGAAGTTTATGAAAAACAACCACCAGGTTTTGAAAGCTATGATTTGCCCAACCATGTATTTAAACTTTCAAAAGCTTTATATGGTTTGAAACAATGCCCAAGAGCTTGGTATGAAAGACTAAGTTCTTTTCTCTTAGAAAATAATTTTACAAAGGGGAATGTTGACACTACATTATTCATTAAAAAGCATAAGCATGATACTCTAATTATTCAAATTTATGTTGATGACATCATATTTGGGTCTACTAATGAATTGCTTTGCTAAGAATTGGCTAAGTGTATGACTAGGGAATTTGAAATGAGCATGATGGACGAGCTCAAATTCTTCCTCGATCTACAAATAAAACAAGGCAATGAGGGCATATTCATTAACCAATCCAGATATGCCAAAGACCAACTTAAGAACTTTGGAATGGAAGGATGCAAAAATGCCAAGACTCCAATGAGCACATCAACAAAATTGGACAAGGATGAAAAGGGTAAGTGCATTAATGAAAAGCTTTATAGAGGTATGATCGGATCACTTTTATATCTTACTGCCTCTAGACCTGATATAATGTATAATGTATACTTATGTGTTCGCTTTCAATCATGTCCTAAAGAGTCACATTTAAATGCAGTAAAAAGAATTTTAAAATATTTACATGGCTCATTACATCTATGTTTATGGTATCCTAGAAATTCATCCTTTCACATAATAGGACATTCAGATGCTAATTATGCTGGAAGTCTTTTAGATAGAAAAAGCACTTAAGGTACTTGTCACTTTATTGGATAATGCTTAATTTCTTGGTTTAGCAAGAAACAAGTTTCTATTGCCCTTTCTACCGCTGAAGCAGAGTATGTGGCAGCAGGATGTTGTTGTACACAAATCCTTTGGATGAAATAACAACTTAAGTATTGGGTTTTGAAGAATGAATCATATTCATAAAGGCAGTGAAAAATAAAATTTTTCAAAATCCAAAACAAAAGAACATACTTGTACAATTAAAACTAATTTATATAAATATAAATGTTAAAAATTATACCTTGTAATTTTTATTTGTTCTTCAAATCTTCACTTTGTTGGGTTGTAGAAAACCACAACAATTCACACTAGGATGTCTCTAATGATAATCCACGCGAAGAATGAAGAAGAAACTATCAAAAGAAATTCAAAGTGCTATATTTGAAAGTGTTCTTGAAAGAATTTGTATTGTGTCTTCAAAATATTTTTTTTCACAAAAAATATTTTTATGTCTATTTTCTGCCATTTGATGTCTTTTCTATTTGAATCAAATTCAAAAATAAGATGAAAAGTCAAAAATGGAGAAAATGGAAACAAATGAATAGTAATTGGCCATAATTGGCCTAATTATGGCTAAAAACTGCCGTTGGCCAACGGATGGGAAGCTGCAGGCGCACTGGGCCTGCCTAGCCCACGCAGGCCCGTACGAGCCCTTGACACTCCCGAACGATTTTTCCGTGCGATCTCATCGCGATCCATCCTAAAATAATTCTCTCATATTTTGGATCCTATCCAAGATCATTTTACTCATTCTCCATATCTTCAATGCGTGTGACCCATTAGATTTCCGGTTATGTTGGCCACTTAAATTAACAATTAATTTAAGCAGGTCATATACGGTATCTAGCAACACATCATGACCCCCAATTGATCGGAAAGTCAGTGGTTTGACTACAAACCTTTCCATAGATAATTTCTGTGCATTTATTCCTTTCACCATTCTATACCCCACTTGGTTCAGAGTATGGACATGTGTCAACTCCCACTAGACTGACTACATCACGTCTAGTCCAAGTAATTTTAGTTCTTGTCCTTGAGGCTCATTACACTATTAGATATGTCATTGAAGACTATCTTTATGACATTTCCACTCCGGCCAGAGATTCCTGAGTAATGACCACGACAAGAGGCCATGGGTATACACTCCTTCTATCAAGAGTGGTGAATCCTTTATTGGTTACCCAATTACCTTCGAATACCTCAAGTTGTATCCAATCACCACCAGATGAGCTACCTCTCTGAGGCAATAAGGAATAGTGTCAAAATACATAATCAATATTCAAGATATGCTTGAGTACCTCAAGTCTAAGGATAGTTGCACCATTGCTATGATGAGACTATCATTGACCTTTGAATAGATTATCCATATGATTGTCTCATAGTTGGTCATCAATGTACTTAGCTACACTTAGCAAGCATCCACATGTTAACTCTAAACATCTCATGTTTATAGATTATGAGATCTACTACTCGATCCAATCAAGGAGTGTAACATGTGCTAGTATGTCTGGATTAATAATGTCCTGTCTCATTAATCCTATGACTAGGGATAATTTTGATACTAACATAATTACACATGATAAGAATCTCAATATCATGATCTCATCATGATTTCCTTCATGCTATGTTATGTATCAAGGACTTCATTAATTGATTTAAGATCACTTATCAATTCATATATCAAATGAACATCAAATTAATGAAAAAGCCTTTTATTAATCAAATTCATTTATACAATAAGTGCTAAAGGTGATTGCCTTTAGAGTACTCCTCTAACAAGCTCCCACTTGCACTAAAGCCAATCGCCTTTGTATTTAATTCCATAGACGAGTACATGAGAATCATATTTCTTTTGGGGAAGTGGCTTAGTTAAAGGATCAACAATATTCTGATCAGTGGGCACTCTTTCTATTTTTACATCATTCATACCAATGATTTCTCTAATCAAATGGTATCTTCTGAGTACATGTTTGGATCTCGGATGAGACCGTGGCTCCTTTGCTTATGCAGTGGCTCCATTATTATCACAATATAATAGTATTGGATCAATAATGCTGGGAACCACTCCAAGTTCTGTGATGAATTTCCTTATCCAAACTGCCACCTTTGCTACTTCAGAAGCTGCAATGTACTCTACTTCGATTGTGGAATTAGCAGTCATTTCCTGTTTGGAATTCTTCCAACTAACTGCTGCACCATTTAGTGTGAATATATAACTTGACTGAGATTTTGAGTCATTCTTGTCAGATTGGAAGCTGGCATCGATATACCCGCCCATAGTAAGATCTCCATCTCCATATACCAAGAATACATCCTTAGTTCTTCTTAAGTACTTAAGGATATTCTTGACAGCCACCCAATGACCCTCACTAGGGTCTGATTGGTATCTACTCGTGACACTCAGAGCATATGATACATCGGGTCTTATACATATCATAACATACATGATTGATCCTGTAGCTGAAGCATATGGAATCAGACTCATGCGTGTCCTCTCATTTTGTGTCTTTGGACAGAAAGACTTTGAGAGAGTAATCCCATGGGTCATGGGAATATATCCCTTCTTGGACTGCTCCATGCTAAACCTCTTTAGCATATTATCTATGTATGTAGACTGTGAAAGACCAAGCAATCTTTTAGATCTATCTTTATAGATCTTTATCCCTAAAATATAGATTGGTTCTCCAAGGTCTTTCATAGAGAAATTATTGGATAACCAAATTCTGCCTAATTGTAAGGATGAGACATCATTTCCCATTAACAATATGTCATCTACATATAACACAAGAAATACGATTGCACTCCCATTAACCTTCTTATAAACACAAGGTTCATCCAGATTTTGTAAGAAACCAAACTGTTTAATTGTCTCATTAAACCGAATATTCCAACTCCTGGATGCTTGCTTTAATCCATAAATGGATCTTTGAAACTTACATACCTTTTTGCCATCTTTGGATATGAAACCTTCTGGTTGTGTCTTGTACACATCCTCAGTCAGATTTCCCTTAAGGAAACCTATTTTCATATCCATTTGCCATATCTCATAATCATAATGAGTAGCAACGGCTAGGAGTATCCTTATGGATTTAAGCATAGCTACTGGGCTAAAAGTTTCATGGTAGTCAATTCCTTGTCTTTGTCGATAACCTTTAGCAACAAGTCTAGCTTTATAGGTAATCACATTACCATCCATGTTAGTTTTCTTTTTGAAAACCCATTTGCACCCTATAGGCTTTATTCCTTCGGGTGGGTCAACCAAAGTCCATACTTGGTTTTCATACATGGAATCCATTTCTGACTTCATGGCTTGAAGCCATTTGTCATATTTTGAACTATTCAGAACCTTTTCTTAGGTTGTACGCTCATCATTTTCTATGAGCAATACGTCGTTCTGTTCACTAATGAGAAATCAATATCTCTCTGGAACAGTACATATCCTACTTGACCTATGAAGCTGTTATTCTTCTGAAGGTTAAGCTGTTATATCATCTGTATGAGTAACAAGCTCGGGTTCAAGTAGTTGATCAACATCTGTTTGAGCATCTTGAACTTCTTCAAGTTCAATTTTGATCCCACTATCTCCTTTTAGAAGGAATTCTCTCTCAAAAAAGATAGCATGTCTTGAAACAAAAACCTTTTGTTCCAAAGGGTGGTAAAATTGAAATCCATATGATGCTTTTGGATATCCCACAAACTGACATCGGTCAAACTTAGCTTCTAGCTTATCTGACATTGTCCGATTCACGTAAGCAGGACAATCCCAAATTCTCATGTAAGAAAATGTGGGCCTCTTGTTATACCATAGCTCATATGGCGTAACATCAACTGACTTTGAAGGAACTCCATTTAATATAGAAATGGAGGTCTCTAGTGCATAACCCCAAAAGGATTTAGGCAATTCCGCAAAACTCATCATAGACCTTACCATGTCTAGCAAGGTTCGGTTTCTTCTTTCAGCCACACCATTGTGTTGTGGTGTGTAAGGTGGAGTCCATTGAGATAAAATCCCACTATCCCTAAGATAATCTAGAAACTCTTGGCTCAAGTATTCACCTCTTCGATCTGATTGAAGTGTTTTAATACTTTTGCCAAGTTGTTTCTCTACTTCATTTCTGAATTCTTTGAACTTTTCAAAAGCTTCAGATTTGTATCTCATAAGATACACGTATCCATATCGTGAGTAGTCATCGATAAAAGTTGTAGCGCTCCCTTACCCTATTAATCGCTAATAGGATATGAAAGTGCTACTAAGCTCATTTAATTTAAAACCAACGCTCAATTTTGTATAAATATTTTTTTTTATTTCAATTTTTGAGTTTATTATTAGCGGAATATTTATCACCATATTTTTTTTCCATTTAAATATATATCTAGTGATGGGAATATTGTGATTCAAAATAACTTATTCATTAAACCATGATATTTAAAAATATAACTACAATAATTCTAGATATATATAATTACCAAATCCATTACTTATAAATATTACAAGCCACAAATTTACATCAACAAAATTCTTAAAACTTAATTTTTACAACATCATTTTCAAAACATACAAAAAGAACTAGACTGCTGCAATCTGATCTTGGGGTTCCCTCTTCTTCGGTCGCCCTATCGGAACAGCTACTTCTATTTATCTGTGCGTGAAACACACGCGCTAAGCTACTAGCTTAGTGGTACGTTTGGCAACTATCTAATAATTACATAATAATTCTAAAATGAAATTTTAGAAACTACAATTAATCTATTTAGCATGCCAAATATTCAATTAATAATACACTATTTTCTTCATGCAAAAATATTTAATTCATCAATTATGACATTTTATTCATTAAGCATGCTTGAAATTTTAACAATACAAGATATAAAATTTACAATATCAATTTCATACTTCACATCATTTTTTTTTGTTATTTATTTAATAGCCCACGACATCTTAGACTGGAACTAAACACTGGATATAGGGTTTCTGCTCTCCAGCAGTATACTCGGCGCCCACATAATTATTTATAACTCGGCGATTAACGCCTACATTTTCAATAATAACTCAGCACCTTTTTGGTGCCTACGTAAATTTCGAACTCAGCACTAATTCTTAGTGCCTACGTAAATTTCAACTCAGCACTATTATTTTTAGTGCCTACATAATTTTAACTCAGCACTATTATTTTTAGTGCCTACATTTCTACCCTTTTATTGGCATGCCAACTTATCCTAATTTCTAGTTCTCGACTAGATGTTATAGGGCTTAAATTACATTTGTTACCTTTATTCATATTTGCATAAATTATGTAGGGAAACATTAATATAAATGCAATCATTCCCATTCAATATTTTACAACCTCATATTAGCTCATTTAATCATTATAACTATAAGAAAAATTCACTTAATACATTTTCTAACACAAAAATCCACAATCAACACATTTCTACCAGCAGTCCTATTCTGGACAGCATTTCAGCCTTATATTGCTCTGTATTTTTCGTCTATTTTTAGACAGAATTTGGACATGTTATCAACTAACAAAATATAATTAAATGTCTTAAATTTAATTTCCAACTGGAATCACATTAAAACGAATTTCGTAGCAAAAGTTATGAATTTTCTCCTAAGCTACGTTCATTGCAATCTGCCCAGTATTTTACTGGACAGATTTCTGCCTTAGCTTTCTATATCTTTTTCATCCATTTCTAGATGGAATTTGGATAAGTGATCAACTAGAAAAATGTATATAAATGTCTTATATTTAATTTCCAACTGGAATCACATTAAAAATAATTTCTTAGCAAAAGTTATGAATTTTCTTCTAACCTATGTTCAATGCACTCTGCCCAGTATTTTTTTTTCTGGACAGATTTCTAGTTCAAAGTTTGAGTCCATTTTTCACCTAATTTCAGGTATATTTAGGTCTAATGGTCTGAATGAAAGTTCAAGCCCTATGTCTTAACTTTCCAACACAGCAAGAATCACTCAGAAATGATTTCCAGAACTCAAGTTATGATCAAAACACTAGACACTGTTCATAAGACGAATTTTCCAGCACATCAAATAATTCATACATTTTCCATTTTCATGCATCAACCTCATTTTCTAGTCTTTATTTTCACATTCATGGCATAATTTAATCACCAATTCATTTCTCAATCAAATATGCAGAATTTCATACACATCACAAAATCAAAATCAACATTTTTATACATTGAATTTTTGCCAAATGTACATACCTCAAAGTTCTATTTTTCTTCACTTTTCTCTTCCTCTTAGATAGCCTTTTCCTTGCCCTTACTTCCCCTTTGATTTTGGTTTAAAGTTTGTTCACTTCTTTGTCCTAACAACAAATTTTACACTAATCAAGCACTAATCATACTAATCCACCCTTAATCACCATTAACATACTAATAACCCTAATTTACTAGCTATAATGGCAACTAACCCCAAACTCAAAGAAATGAGAAGAAGAAAGTAAGGAGATGGAAAATCTAAACTCACATTTGAAGATCTTCCAAATGGCTAAAAACTTCTTTCTCTCTTTTTCTCTTCCTTTCTTCCTTCCTCTTCCTTGGTTTTGCTCACTTTACTTTACTTTCTTCATGATCTTGCCTTAATCCCACTTTTTTTCATCTAATCTTTACTTTAATTGGAGAACAAAAAGAAGAACATCAAGAGAGGAGGAGAAGCTCACGGCAAAGAGAGAAAAAGGAAGAGAAATGGGTGTAATTAAGGTGAGGAAGAAGAAGAATGGTAAAAAAAGTGGAAATTTGACTTTTTATAGTTGGATTAGGTGGGTGGTTAGGATTAGTTACTAATCTTGCTTCCTATTGGTCCATTAATTTAAATCACTCTTACTTTATTTTAATCAAAAGAATATTCCTTTCCTTAGATAAAGAATATTCCATTTTTATGCCTTCTTAAAATATCTGTGCCAAAAACACTGAAATTTCCAATTTCGTTCAGCGAAAAATTATTTTTTTCTCAATTTTAATTCCAAACTTCAAAATTCTCAATTAATAATATCCAAAATATTTTTCTCCCATCTTATTATTATTTTAATTTATTTCTTTCATGTCCGAATTTAGACCTCGATCGGTTCGGTACACCGGATTTCAGTCAACCGCGACCGTGGCCTAAATTATCGGGTATTACAATTTTCCCCTCCTAAAAAAAAATTTCGTCCTCGAAATTTACCTGTTTAGCTGGAGTGGAATAATTGTGGATACTGAGCCTTCATCACCTCTTCATTTTCCCAAGTTGCCTCTTCTGACTTATGATTTTTCCACAGGACCTTCACCAATGGTACCTTTTTGTTTCGTAGCTCTTTCATTTCTCGAGCTGAAATTTTCACTGGCTCCTCTTCATAAGTTAGATCTGGTCGTATCTCTATAGGTTCTGCTGATATGATATGAGATGGATCTGATCGATATCTTCTCAACATGGACACATGGAATACGTTGTGAATCTTGTCTAACTCTGGTGGTAGAGCTAATTTGTACGCCACTGGACCTATGCGTTCAAGTACCTCGTATGGTCCAATGAACCTAGGACTCAACTTTCCTTTCTTTCCAAATCGGAAAATCCTTTTTCCAAGGTGAGACTTTTAAGAACACTTTGTCACCAACTGTATATTCAATATCTCTCCTTTTTAAATCTGCATATGATTTCTGTCTATCAGCAGCAACTTTCAGCCTATCTCTTATTACTCTAACTTTTTCCTCTGTCTGTTGGACTAGATCGGGGCCCATTACTTTCTTTTCGCTAAGCTCGGTCCAACCTAGAGGCGTTCTACATTTTCTCCCATATAAGGCTTCATATGGTGCCATACCGATACTGGCTTGGTGACTATTATTGTAGGCAAATTCTATCAATGGAAGATGTTTATCCCAACTGCCTTCAAATTCTATCACACAACTCCTCAACATATCTTCCAATATCTGTATGACCCTCTCTGATTGTCCATCTGTTTGTGGGTGGAATGTTGTGCTGAAATTGAGTCGAGTACCCATGGCTTGATGCAAACTTTTCCAGAATTGTGAAGTGAACTGCGGGTCTCGATCTGAAATGATTGAAACTGGCACACCATGTAAACGGATTATCTCATTAACATAGATCTCTGCCAAACGGTTAAGTGGATAATCCATCTTGATCGGTAGAAAGTGAGCTGATTTGGTGAGCCGGTCCACTACTACCCATATTGCATCATGCCTCTTTTGTGTCAAGGGCAAACCAGAAACAAAGTCCATTGTGACTCTTTCCCATTTCCACTCCGGAATTGAAATAGACTGCAATAATCCGCTTGGTACTTGATGCTCTGCCTTCACTTGCTGACAAGTTAAACATCTGGTAGTATACTCCATGATATCTCTTTTCATTCCTGGCCACCAGTAATATGCCTTCAAGTCATGATACATTTTGTTGCTTCCTGGGTGCATTGCATAAATAACGTTGTGAGCCTCCTTCAAAATATCTTGTTTCAATTCTGGTATGTCTGGCACACACAACCTGCCCTTATGCCTTATACTCCCATCTGCTTCAATAGTAAATTCTGGTTTTTCACCCTTTTTCACCATTTCAAAGATTTCCTTTAATTTCGTGTTTTGCTTCTGATTGTCCTTTACTTGTTGGATCAATGTGGGTTGAATCCGCAATTTTGCCAAAATAATATATAAAGAACTTATTATTCCATTTTTTTTTCACTTAATACATTTAAGTGTTAACATTTACCTGCCAGAGTTTTTCTACTCAGCGCGTCAGCTACCACATTGGCCTTACCCGGCTGATAATCAATGATACAATTGTAGTCTTTGATTAATTCTAGCCATCGTCTCTGTCTCAAATTGAGTTCCTTTTGTGAAGGCAAATATTTTAGACTTTTATGGTCTGTATAGATATAACATTGCTCACCATACAAGTAGTGTCGCCATATTTTCAACGCAAACACAATGGCTGCTAGTTCCAGATCATGTGTCGGATAATTTCTCTCATGAGGCTTCAGTTGTCTGGAAGCATAAGCAATCACTTTGCCTTCTTGCATTAGTACACAGCCCAAACCATTAAGGGAAGCATCACTGTACACCACATAATCTTTTCCCGCAGTAGGTTGTGTCAACACTGGTGCCTCTGTCAACATTTTCTTCAACTTATCAAAACTAGTCTGGCATCATTCTGACCACTCAAATCTGGTCTCCTTTCTAAGCAATTTTGTCAGTGGTGAGGCTATCATTGAAAATCCTTTCACAAATCTCCGATAATAACCAGCGAAACCAAGAAAACTTCTCACCTCTGTCACATTCCGAGGCGGTTTCCAGTTGAGGATTGCCTCTACCTTACTAGTGTCGACTCTGATCCCATCGACTGAGACAATATGCCCTAGAAAGGCCACCTCATCTAACCAGAATGCACATTTTGACAACTTTGCATATAATTGATTCTCTCTCAAGATATGAAAGACAATACGAAGATGTTGATTATGCTCTTCTTTGCTTCTAGAGTACACCAAGATATCATCTATGAATACCACCACGAACTGGTCCAAATAAGGCCTAAAGATTCTATTCATTAGATCCATAAATGCTGCTAGGGCATTCGTCAAGCCAAAAGGCATTACTAAGAACTCGTAATGACCATACCGAGTCCTAAATGCTGTTTTTGAAATGTCTGATTCTTTAATTCTCAATTGGTGATAACCTGATCTGAGGTCAATTTTAGAAAATACCCCTGCTCCTTTCAACTGATCAAACAAGTCATCTATTCTCGGTAAGGGATATCTGTTCTTCATTGTCATCTTATTCAACTGACGATAATCAATACACAACCGAAAGGTGCCATCCTTCTTTTTCACAAATAGAACAGGAGCACCCCAAGGTGAGACACTAGGCCTGATAAACCCTTTCTCTAACAACTCTTGCAACTAGACCTTTAATTCTTTTAGTTCAGCAGGTGCCATTCTGTAGGGAGTGATCGATATCGGGGCTGTGCCTGGCAAAACATCAATGGCAAACTCTATCTCTCTGACAGGTGGTAACCCAGGCAAGTCCTCAGGAAATATATCTGGATATTCACATACTGTAGGAATCTCCCTGAGATCTAGACTCTCTTTCTTGGTATCTACAATATGTGCCAAAAATGCTTCACATCCTTTTTTGATAAGCTTACTTGCCTTCGTCACAGAAATGACATTAGTCAAGTATGGTCGGTTCTCACCTAGGACAATCACGTCATCCTGCCCTGAATTCTTGAAAGTCACTCTCCTATACTGACAATCCACCACTGCCTTATGCCGAGTTAACCAATCCATCCCCAAGATTGCATCAAACTCATAGAATGGCAACTCTATTAGGTCAGCTGGGAATTCTACATTTTGAGCTTTGATTGGACTATTTTTATAGACTCGACTGACTTTCACTCCATGACCCAAAGGATTGGTCACCAATATATCATAATCTAATTCCTCTGCTACCATATTATCGTGACTAGGTGGTGACATGCATAAATATGAATGTGTAGAACCCGGATCTATCAGTGCAAATAAATCAGTATCACAAAGAGAAAATTTACCAATTATCACATCTGGGGCATCCTGCTCCTCACGAGCTCTCATGGCATATGCTCGGGCTGGGGCTCGACTACCTTCTGCTCTATTCACTGATTCTGATATACTCTGCCCAATTCTGCCACTTCTAGACTGTCCTTGTCCCCTGCCTCTGCCTCGAGTGACATTCTGAACCTGAACTGATATTACACCACCCGTACCCCTTCCTCTCGGGCAATCTTTCTGTTTGTGCTCCGTAGATCCGCATCGTAAGCATGCTCCAGTAATCCACCAGCAATCACCTGCATGTTGACATGTGACAGATATGAATCTCCTATTACCCGAAGCTGGTGCACTAGTTGTAGATCCCTCTGGCCTTGACCGCTGGCTTTGCCTAGTTGAAAAGGTTGATCTAGGACCCTGTGACTGGAAAAACCTAGGCACTGTCCGCCCCCTTTTACCTGATGTCTGGGCCATGCTAAATGTCTGTCTCTGTGGTGGCTCTTCTATCCTCTTTCTCCTTGACCTATTTTCCACACTAATGGCTGAGGATACTAGTGTAGCAAAATCCTCAAGCTGAAGGGCGGTCACCATATTCCCAATATCATCATTAAGCCCATCCTCAAATCTTCGACATCTGTCTGCCTCATCAGCGATGATTCCAGTCGCATATTTACTTAGTCGGGTGAATTCCATCTCATATTCGGCGACTGACATGCTTCCTTGCTTCAAGTCTTGAAACTCCCTTTTCTTTTCATTCACATAAACTCTTGGCACATATTTCTTGCTAAATTCTGCCTTGAAGAAATTCCAGGATGGTGGCTTCGGTGTCTGGGGCTTTGATAAAATTGATTTCCACCAATCATAGGCATGATCTTTTAAAAGGGACACTGCATATCTAACCTTCTGTTCCTCTGGACACTCCAGTTCCTCAAACACCCTTTATGTGGATTCCATCCAAAACTCTGAAGCTGCTGGGTCATCCTCTCTCCTTCCCATAAAATCTGTGGCCCCATATTTTCTCAACATATCAATCCGGGGTTTTGGCTGAGGTGGAGGAGGAGGTGGAGCTGGTTGTGGAACTGCTTGTACTATCCGTTGCAATAAATTAGCTATCTGCTCCATAAGAGGCTCATGTCCTAAATTATCCTGTCTCTCTGCTCTCGGAGGAGCTACTACACTCGGCCCGGAATCTCTCACAGATTGAGGTTGTCTGGGATTGGCTGTGCGTGAAGGACTATTACTCAGTTCATCTTCTGAGAATTCTTGTTCCGATTCCGAATCCATATCTACCTATAAACCAAAAGAAGGGACCCAAATCAGAAAATTGCAGCATTTTATGCATATGCATGAGTCACATATTCTATCTTACACCCACTGATTAAGAATCATTAACCTGGGCTCTGATACCACTAAATGTAGCGCTCCCTTACCCTATTAATCGCTAATAGGATATGGAAGTGCTACTAAGCTCATTTAATTTAAAACCAACGCTCAATTTTGTATAAATATTTTTTTTATTTCAATTTTTGAGTTTATTATTAGCGGAATATTTATCACCATATTTTTTTTCCATTTAAATATATATCTAGTGATGGGAATATTGTGATTCAAAATAACTTATTCATTAAACCATGATATTTAAAAATATAACTACAATAATTCTAGATATATATAATTACCAAATCCATTACTTATAAATATTACAAGCCACAAATTTACATCAACAAAATTCTTAAAACTTAATTTTTACAACATCATTTTCAAAACATACAAAAAGAACTAGACTGCTGCAATCTGATCTTGGGGTTCCCTCTTCTTCGGTCGCCCTATCGGAACAGCTACTTCTATTTATCTGTGCGTGAAACACACGCGCTAAGCTACTAGCTTAGTGGTACGTTTGGCAACTATCTAATAATTACATAATAATTCTAAAATGAAATTTTAGAAACTACAATTAATCTATTTAGCATGCCAAATATTCAATTAATAATACACTATTTTCTTCATGCAAAAATATTTAATTCATCAATTATGACATTTTATTCATTAAGCATGCTTGAAATTTTAACAATACAAGATATAAAATTTACAATATCAATTTCATACTTCACATCATTTTTTTTTTGTTATTTATTTAATAGCCCACGACATCTTAGACCGGAACTAAACACTGGATATAGGGTTTCTGCTCTCCAGCAGTATACTCGGCGCCCACATAATTATTTATAACTCGGCGATTAACGCCTATATTTTCAATAATAACTCAGCACCTTTTTGGTGCCTACGTAAATTTCGAACTCATCACTAATTCTTAGTGCCTACGTAAATTTCAACTCAGCACTATTATTTTTAGTGCCTACATAATTTTAACTCAGCACTATTATTTTTAGTGCCTACATTTCTACCCTTTTATTGGCATGCCAACTTATCCTAATTTCTAGTTCTCGACTAGATGTTATAGGGCTTAAATTACATTTGTTACCTTTATTCATATTTGCATAAATTATGTAGGGAAACATTAATATAAATGCAATCATTCCCATTCAATATTTTACAACCTCATATTAGCTCATTTAATCATTATAACTATAAGAAAAATTCACTTAATACATTTTCTAACACAAAAATCCACAATCAACACATTTCTACCAGCAGTCCTATTCTGGACAGCATTTCAGCCTTATATTGCTCTGTATTTTTCGTCTATTTTTAGACAGAATTTGGACATGTTATCAACTAAAAAAATATAATTAAATTTCTTAAATTTAATTTCCAACTGGAATCACATTAAAACGAATTTCGTAGCAAAAGTTATGAATTTTCTCCTAAGCTACGTTCATTGCAATCTGCCCAGTATTTTACTGGACAGATTTCTGCCTTAGCTTTCTATATCTTTTTCATCCATTTCTAGATGGAATTTGGATAAGTGATCAACTAGAAAAATGTATATAAATGTCTTATATTTAATTTCCAACTGGAATCACATTAAAAATAATTTCTTAGCAAAAGTTATGAATTTTCTTCTAACCTATGTTCAATGCACTCTGCCCAGTATTTTTTTTTCTGGACAGATTTCTAGTTCAATGTTTGAGTCCATTTTTCACCTAATTTCAGGTATATTTAGGTCTAATGGTCTGAATGAAAGTTCAAGCCCTATGTCTTAACTTTCCAACACAGCAAGAATCACTCAGAAATGATTTCCAGAACTCAAGTTATGATCAAAACACTAGACACTGTTCATAAGACGAATTTTCCAGCACATCAAATAATTCATACATTTTCCATTTTCATGCATCAACCTCATTTTCTAGTCTTTATTTTCACATTCATGGCATAATTTAATTACCAATTCATTTCTCAATCAAATATGCAGAATTTCATACACATCACAAAATCAAAATCAACATTTTTATACATTGAATTTTTGCCAAATGTACATACCTCAAAGTTCTATTTTTCTTCACTTTTCTCTTCCTCTTAGATAGCCTTTTCCTTGCCCTTACTTCCCCTTTGATTTTGGTTTAAAGTTTGTTCACTTCTTTGTCCTAACAACAAATTTTACACTAATCAAGCACTAATCATACTAATCCACCCTTAATCACCATTAACATACTAATAACCCTAATTTACTAGCTATAATGGCAACTAACCCCAAACTCAAAGAAATGAGAAGAAGAAAGTAAGGAGATGGAAAATCTAAACTCACCTTTGAAGATCTTCCAAATGGCTAAAAACTTCTTTCTCTCTTTTTCTCTTCCTTTCTTCCTTCCTCTTCCTTGGTTTTGCTCACTTTACTTCACTTTCTTCATGATCTTGCCTTAATCCCACTTTTTTTCATCTAATCTTTACTTTAATTGGAGAACAAAAAGAAGAACATCAAGAGAGGAGGAGAAGCTCACGGCAAAGAGAGAAAAAGGAAGAGAAATGGGTGTAATTAAGGTGAGGAAGAAGAAGAATGGTAAAAAAAGTGGAAATTTGACTTTTTATAGTTGGATTAGGTGGGTGGTTAGGATTAGTTACTAATCTTGCTTCCTATTGGTCCATTAATTTAAATCACTCTTACTTTATTTTAATCAAAAGAATATTCCTTTCCTTAGATAAAGAATATTCCATTTTTATGCCTTCTTAAAATATCTGTGCCAAAAACACTGAAATTTCCAATTTCGTTCAGCGAAAAATTATTTTTTTCTCAATTTTAATTCCAAACTTCAAAATTCTCAATTAATAATATCCAAAATATTTTTCTCCCATCTTATTATTATTTTAATTTATTTCTTTCATGTCCGAATTTAGACCTCGATCGGTTCGGTACACCGGATTTCAGTCAACCGCGACCGTGGCCTAAATTATCGGGTATTACAAAAGTAATGAAGTATATGAAACCACCTCTAGCGTGTGTAGACATTGGACCACATACATCTAAATGTATTAAGTCTAAAAGTCCATTAGCACGTTCACCCTTTCCCTTAAAGGGTAATTTAGTCATCTTGCCTAGTAAACAAGATTCACATGTGTCATATGATTCATAATCAAATGACCCCAAACTACCACTTTTGGGTAGCTTAGCCATGCGTTTCTCACTTATATGACCAAGACGACAATGCCATAAATAAGATGATTTCAACATATCTTGTTTTTGCCTTTTATTATCATTGATGTTTAAAATTGGATTTGACTTATCTAACATGTATATTCCATTGCATAATGTACCATTAGCATAAAGAATTCCATTCAACATAATAGAACAACAATTGTTACTAAAAGATAAAAGGAAACCATCTTTATTTAGACTTGAAACAGAAATAATATTTTAGTCATAGCAGGTACTGTGACATCCCACCTATATAATAGGAATAATCCCATTACATAAGTGGAATGACAGAGACAATCTGAATGAAACTAGTCAGAATTTAAAATTTGTTTTATTTAATAACTAAATTGATATTTTTTTAATATTCAAATATACATATGGATTCAATTATCAAATACATTATCATGTTACATAAATATTATACTTCATTTTAACTATCAAAATTAATGGTTTTTACCTTACATCTAACTATATAGATATAATACCAAAGTACAAAATATGTTTTTAACTATATATAAGAAATGTCCAACAAACCCATATGCATGATAATAAAGAAAATGCAAAAATAATATGCATTCGACTCTCAACTAGTTCTGACGTGTCTCCTCTAGTATGGCTTGTACTTTATCTATCAACTTCACAGTTTACTACTTGCAAGCTCCAATTCCTGCATGGGAAAAACCCACGCTAAGCCATTTCTAGCTTAGTGGTACATATAAGCATTTAAGTTTTCCCATGCAGTCACACAAACGTGGGTCATAATAATCATGATATAATTTAAATAAATTATTGCTTAAAATATAGAAAATATTATAATAAAATAAAATTTATTTATATTATCATTATATTTGTATCAGGACATGAACTGTATATATTCAACCATATGTAATATATAAAATATTAAACATTCTATCTCCTCTCATGTTTCCACAACTCATTTTAATTTAATTGATTTCCCTAGAATTATGTTTATTTAGTTAACTCAAATCTCAATCCATATAAGCATAAATATTTTAACATACAATTACCAAAATGCAATGTAGATAATTTATAATACAATACACAATATTGTAACATATATTATACAGGGACAACCACATGATTATACAATAGTACCAAATTCATTGATAATATATATATAACACTCAATTATAAATTTAGCTTACCTTAATAAATATTTATAATTCATGCTAAATATTTATAATTCATGTTATTTCACACATTTTATCTTTCAACAAGTACATGACCGAGTATAATCACATCATCTATGTACAATTAGGACAGGGGTGCTCTTGGAGCTAATACCACCCTGTTCCTAAACCATATCAATATCGGTACCGTAATACCCCCGAAATGGTGCACCATCTATCCCTAAGTAGTCCACAGATTGAGAACTGGGTAATTAATATTATTACTTATTTATTTTCTTTATATATTAATTTGCTGGAATCAATATTCCCATTACATTTATAATGAAAATATGATTATAAAATTTTAAAATCATATAATCATATGAGATTCCATTATATATAACTATTTAAGTAATATTGACATACTTTAATTAGTTCTCTATACAATGAAAACCAACAAATCTTTTAAATACAAAACCAAAATTTATAATAACTTTATGAGTACAAGTATGTCATATAACCTCTCTTTTCATATCAAATACATATGTCATACATGACTTTCTAACTTCACTCTTTATTGTCCTCCTTATTCAGTATTTACCATTAATAATTATCCCATTTTTTATCAATCATATACTAATCTATATTGAAAAATATATTATGTTACATATTATAAACCAAAATTTCCTACATTTTATCAATCAATCATTCATCCATATGTCTATACATGCATTAACATGAAATTTCATTGGTTAAGCACTCAATTCATTTCATATTTACACATTTTAATACATTATTCAAATATGTCACTTATTCAATTAACACACAAACATGCAATAAGGCAAACTAAAATGCATATATGTACAAACCTCAATGGAGTTTTTTTTCCAAAATCTAAAATTTGGAGCTTGTCTACTTTTATTGCTTTTATTCTTGTTGAGACCCTAAATCGAAAATATAAATAATTAATACATTGATAAAATATTTATTCTTAATATAGTTTAAATAAATAATTACAATTTCTTATAAGCTGGAACATGACCTTTCTGGACTGTTGGATGAATAACTTTTTCTACACTTATCCCATTTATATCACTCTTGATCCTGATTAAATATAACATCTAAAACTAAAATATACTAAAATTTCAGAATGTTTGAACTATTACATGATTTTTGGTATATTTTTAAATATTGCTCTGTTCTCTGCCTTTAGGCAGTTTCAGGGTACTACATTTAAAAATTCATATCTTTCAATTTGTAACTTATATTATTATTAAAATTTTTATATAGTTATATAAGTTAAGTGGAAACATTTTTCATGTTTAACTCATTTCCAGATTCGGTCTCTATGGCTCTCAAATACTAGAGGATCTATAACTGGTTTAACATGAAGTATCAATCCGACTAGTTCAATTATTTAGCTCATAACTCACAAAATACATAACATTTTAAGGTGATATTTTCACAAGAATTTAGATAAGACATAGGAGTAAAACTTTCATGTTTTACACTTTGGCTAATTCAATCTAAACATAGGTGAAATATAAGGATGAATTTACTGGAGTTGTACAGATATATAAAACCAGCTCAATCAAGGAATAGTCATAGTTTATTTCAGAATAACGCAACCTACACAGAAGTAATTTATACAAAATTCTGCAGAGACCTCAACAACATATATACCTACAACTTTCATGTTTTACAAAACCTCATATTAAGCCATTAAGATGATCAAATTTTACAAAAACCGTAGGTTATTCAGTTGATACATCTCCCTGAACCAATTTCACCCCATGACCATATCTCTTCAAATACTCAACATAATTCAATAAAATTTGGCAGAAATATACACACGACATAGATGAACAACTTTTATGTTTAATACTTCCCCAAATTAGATTCACAGGATAATCAAAAAAATGAACGAAGAACACTGCAGAACATAATCCAAAAAGTTCTAATAACACAATAATCATGGGAAAAATATTTCTTATCAAGATCAAATTTATTTGGATTGATTTTTGATGTAAATCTTGAAGGAAATGATGAAGATTTTGGGTTGTAATATGGAGGAAGGAAAAGGGAAGATGAAGATGAAGAAGGAGAAGAGATAGGGTTGGAAGCAAATGGCCAAAAAAAAGACTTCAGCCCCATTTCCTCCTAAATCACGTTTTTGCTCTCTTTGTTTTTTTTTTTTTGCTGACCCATTTTAGTTACTGTTCAATTTTATTTTATTATTATTATTATTATTATTATTATTATTATTATTATTATTATTATTATTATTATTATTATTATTATTACATATTTCCTTATATCTAATATCTTTAATTTTTTTATACCAAAAATAAATTTTAATTATGTGGTATAATTTAATCAAATTTATCATATCAATAAATTTAATTTATTTTAATTTCTAATTTAACCATATATTCAATTTATTTAATTTTTTTGTCTATCGTGTGTTTTCTATGTATACCACATACTTATTTTAATTTAGACTAATTTGTGGGCGTTACAGGTACATAATAGCAATTATCCAAATTTAATATAAGCCCACTAAGGAGGGTCAATACATATGTTCCTATAGCTAATGCAGCAACCCTTGCTTCATTTCCAACGCGTAGGTCTGACTCTCCCTTATTGAGCTATCTACTATTCCTTAGGCCCTGCATATCAGTGCATATGTGTGAGTCACAACCGGTATCTAATACCCATATATTATTATTGGAAACAGTATTAATTTCAATGACAAAAATACCTAAAGTAGATGGGGCATCAGATGCCTTCTTCTTCAAGGACTCCAAGTAAGCCTTGCAGTTTCTCTTCCAATGACCATCCTTGCCACAATGGAAGCATGCCCTTTTGGAGCAATCTCCTTGGCCTTCTTCTTGGCCATGCCTCCCTTAGGCTTCATTGACTTCTTTTTCTTCTTAAGGTTCTTCCTTTTAGCTTTGAAAGTGTTCTTGAGAAAATTTTTGTTGTCTTAAAAATATTTTTTTTCACAAAAAATATTTTCATGTCTATTTTCTGCCATTTGATGTCTTTTCTATTTGAATCAAATTCCAAAATAAGATGAAAAGTAAAAAATGGAGAAAGTGGAAACAAATGAATAGTAATTGGCCATAATTGATCCAACAGTCCTTAGAGGTCTTATTCTAGCTTAACAGAAATTGTAGTTATTTATTTAAATTACATTAAGAATAAATATTTTATCAAGGTATTAATTAATTATATTTTTAAATTAAAAGTGAACAAGCTCTAAAATTATATTTTGGAAAAAGAAAATACTATCGAGGTTTGTACATATATGTATTTTGTTTTACCCTTATGCATGATTGTGTGTGCATGACATAAATTATATATCACAATGATGAAATTATATAATATGGCATGTTTTACAATTATAGATTTGTTATTAACTACGAACTTAACATTATGCTAATATTTGATAAAATATCATGCTATTACATGGTTTTGAAATAAATTGTGAGGGTATGATTATGTTATGAAATGAGTATTTGTTATAGAACCAAGTAATTAATAGTGTTAATTGCCCATTTCTCTACCTGAGGACTAACATAGGATAGATGGTGCACCATTATGAGGAAGTTATGGTACCAATATAGATATGATTTAAGGATAGGGTGGCTTAAGCTCTGGAAGCGCCCCTGATACTGATTACACACAGATGACATGATTATATTCGGTGAAGGTGGCTTACGCTCCGCGATCGCCCTTGACTTGAGATTACGGTGAGTAGGGTGGCTTAAACTCCACGATCGCCATTGACTTGAGATTACGGTGAGTAGGGTGGCTTAAGCTCCACGAGCGCCCCTATTGCACACCCTATATCCGGACATTCCGGGAATGAGATTTACGCTGATACTAATTAAAGACTTTGGAAAGAAATGTGGAAATTATATTATTGACATAAGTGATTAAGAAATGAAATGCTTACATGAGGTAGTGAGAAATTAATTATTGAATATGATTATTATGCTTATACTGTTATGTGATGTGGTTATTTCTTTTATATGACAAATATGCAATAAAAATTCAGTGTGTCATGAATTATTTGAGATATGCATTTGTGTGACTGCTTGGAAGAAACTTAATGCATATATGTACCACTAAGCTAGAGATAGCTTAGCATGGGTTCTTCTCATGCAAGAATTGGAACTTAGACGGTAGGAGGTGAAGTGGTCAGGAAGGAAATCCAAGCCCATATCAGCAGAGACACAAGAAGCATAGTTAGAGGGTTGGTTATTTATTATTATTTTTTTTAGTTTGACTATGTATATGGTGTGGTAGACATATCTCATATATTAATATTGTGTATGTAAATAATTATGTAACATAATCGGGTGCCATATGTGAAAGAACTTAACTCAATATATATATATATATATTGTTAATTAGAACAACTTGCCTAAACCAATATAAATAAATAGATTAAGTTATTTAAAATGAAAAAAAATTCAATTCAAGAATATTATCGAGTTAAGCTTGTGGCATCCTTCTTATATATGTGGGATTATTCCTAATTATATGTGGGGCACCACATTTAGTGGTATCAGAGCAGGTTTAGGCATTTCTAGGCCTAGGTGTGAAATGAGATATTAGGTTTAAATATACATGTGTCTCATGTAATTCTGATATGGGCTTTCTTTTGGAAACTTGTAGGATTGTAGGAAGATGTTTTTGGAAGAACGGGATATGGCTGAGAGTACCGGCTCTCCTGATACTAGGACTCCTCATCAGCCTAGTGTAGTAAGCGTGCAAAGGCAAAATGCTGCTCCAAATCCCCCATCTCATGCAGCAGAGCAAATTGACCCTAGTCAAAATCCAGTTATACAACAGATGACTAGATTATTCAAACAGATGGTATGAGCCATTCCTCAGCCTACCCCAGTGCCACCACCTAGACCAAAAGTAACAATTGATAAGCTTCGTAAGTATGGGGCTTCGGATTTCTATGGTAAGAGGGATAAAGATCCAGCTGCAGCTGAGTATTGGTTGGAAAAGACTAAAAGAATTTTTAAGGAGTTGCAAGTGGAAGCATATGACAAAGCTAGATTTGCTACTTCTCTACTCCAAAATGAGGCATATGATTGGTGGAAATCAGTTCTTACCAAGCCAGATATAGTGGAACCGGTCTCATGGGATTCCTTCCTCTCTGAATTTAAAGAGTAATATATTCTGTTGATCTATATTGATGAGCAAAAGAAAGAGTTCATGAATCTCAAGCATGGTAAAATGTCAGTGACTGAGTATTAGCGGGATTTTACCACACTGAGCAAGTATGCCCATGAATTAGTTGCAAATTAAAGAGATAAATGCAGAAGATTTGAAAATGGCCTTAATGAAGAGGTTGGAGATATTGTGACTGCTCTTCAGCATAACAATTTTTCTCAGTTAGTTTCTACAGCACTCAGCCTTGAAAATAGAAGAATCTTCTAAAAATTCAGCTACTTCTGAGACTCAATTCACTGGGAAGAAGAGTCGTTTCTTTACTAGCCGTTCACTAAATAGAGGATAGGGAAAAAGTTTTAGCTATTCACAAACAGTGTCTTTTAAGAGGGGGCTGCCCTCTAAAGCACCTTCAGCTACAGCCAGTTCACAACCTCAGGTTAGCAATGAAGCTATACCGGTATGTACCATTTGCAATAGGAGCCATTGGGGGAATGTTGGCATGTCACAGGTGCTTGCTTTGGATGTGTGTCCAAGGAACATATACGGAGGGATTGCCCACTCTTGACAGGTGGTACTCCTACTCAGACTACTAGGTCAGCTCCGACTCAGCCTGAAGTTCAGTTTAGAGAAGGACTAGGCCGATCGAGGCAGGCTATTTCAGAGACAGTGAATAGACCTGGATCTAGCAGAGCTTCAACCCGAGCCTATGCCATGCAAGCTAAAGAAGATCAGGCGGCAATGGATGTTATTGTTGGTATGTTTAATTATATGATTTTGACATTTGTGCACTCATAGATCCGGGTTCCACACATTCCTATATTTGCACTAGTACACCTAGTCAGCATAATATGATTGAAGAAAACCTAGAATATGAAATTGAAGTTAAGAATCCGTTGGGTCACAGTGTAATAGTGAATAAAGTATTTAGGAATGTCTTTTGGTTGTGCATGGGAAGGAGTTTTCTATAGACTTGATTGAGTTGCCTTTCCATGAGTATGATGTCATATTAGGCATGGATTGGCTCTCATGTCACAAAGTAGTCTTGGATTGCAAGTCTAAATTTGTGGTACTTAAAATAGAAAATCAGGAGGAAATTATTGTAAAAGGGGAATTATTTTCACAACATCCTCGAGTCATATCCGTAATGAAAGCTCAGAGATTGATGAGAAAAGGGTGTGAAGCATATTTGGCCCATGTGATTGACACCAGAAAAGGAGGTTCAAATCTTGAAGATATCCCAGTGGTAAATGAATTTATAGATGTCTTTCCTGATGATTTACCTAGGTTACCTCCGGAGAGAGAGGTAGAATTTACTATTGATCTTGTTCTAGGAACTATGCCTATATCAAAGACACCATACATAATGGCCCCATCAGAGATGAAAGAACTTAAGACACAATTGCAAGAACTCCTTGATAAGGTTTCATTAGACCAAGTACATCCCCATGGGATGAACCAACATTGTTTGTGAAAAAGAAGGATGGATCTTTGAGGCTATGTATTGATTATCGACAGTTGAATAAGGTGACCATTAAGAGCAAGTACCGATTACCACCGATTGATGATCTCTTTGACCAACTGAAAGGTGCATGAGTATTTTCCAAGATAGATTTGAGATTTGGTTATCATCAATTAAGGGTGAAGATGGAGGATATTGCTAAAACTGCATTCAGAACCAGATATGGTCATTATGAGTTTTTGGTTATGCCATTTGGGCTGATCAATGCTCCAGCAGCATTTATGGATCTTATGAATAGGATCTTCAGGCCACATCTTGATCAATTTGTTGTCGTTTTCATTGATGATGTTTTGGTGTATTCTAAAGATTCAGAAGAACATGAAAAGCATTTGAGAATAGCATTGCAGACTCTCAGAGAATATAAGTTTTATGCTAAAGTCTCAAAATGTGAGTTTTGGTTAAAGGAGGTGGCATTTTTGGGACACATTATCTCTGCAGAAGGCATTAAAGTGAATTCTAGCAAAGTTGAGGCTATTGTGAGTTGGAAATCTCCACGGAATGTGACCGAGGTCATAAGTTTCTTGGGTTTAGCTGGATATTATCGGAGATTTGTCAAAGGTTTTGCAATGATGGCTTCTCCTTTTACAAGACTATTGAGAAAGGATGTTAAATTTGAGTGGACAGATAAGTGTCAAGCTAGTTTTGATAAGCTCAAAAGTATGCTCACTGAGGCCCTTATTTTGACACAGCCGATTCCTAATAAGGAGTATGTCATTTATAGTGATGCTTCTCAGAAGGGATTGGGTTGTGTATTGATGCAAGATGGAAAGGTGGTTGCTTATGCTTCTAGACAGTTAAAGCCGCATGAGAAGAATTATCCTACCCATGATCTGGAGTTGACAGCTATAGTTTTTGCATTGAAGATTTAGCGGCATTATTTATATGGGGAGAAGTGTTTTATTTACACAGATCACAAGAGTTTAAAATATCTTTCCTCACAGAAAGAATTGAATTTGAGGCAGAGAAGATGGCTAGAACTAATAAAGGATTATAATTGTGTGATTGACTATCATCCAGGTAAATCTAATGTAGTAGCAGATGCTTTAAGCAGAAAGATGGTGGCAGAGTTGCACCTTCAACCCACTCTTATGCCGAAAATCAAGGATGCACAAAGACAAGATAGGAAGCTAATTGAATTAGCTGAGTTGATCTCTAAGGGGGAAAGACCTAGATTCACTATGGACTTAGATGGTGGATTGTTCTATCAAGACATATTATGTGTGCCTAGTGTAGAAGATCTTAGACAGAGGATTCTTAGAGAGGCCCATGAAAGCAAATATGCTATGCACCTAGGGAGTAACAAGATGTACCAAGAGTTGAAGAGCAGATACTGGTGGGCAGGTATGAAAAAGGACATCACAGAGTACACTTCAAAATGTTTGACTTGTCAGCGGGTCAAGGCGGAACATCAAGTACCTTCAAAGTTGCTACATCCAATTTCTATTCCAGAATGGAAGTGGGAACGGATCACTATGGATTTTGTGAGTGGATTGCCTTTGACTCCAAAGAAACATGATACTGTATGGGTCATAGTGGACAGATTTACAAAGTCATCACATTTCTTACTTATCAGAAAGGACTATCCACTGAATAAATTGACATAAATTTATATGAATGAAGTTGTATGACTTCATGGAGTGCCTGTTTCTATTGTGTCTGACAGAGATCCTCATTTCACATCTCAATTTTGGGGTAGTCTACAACGAGCTCTAGGTACTAAGCTCAATTTTAGCACGGCTTTTCATCCGCAGACAAGATGGACAGTCAGAAAGAGTCATTCAGATTCTAGAAGATATGATGAGAAGTTGTGTCATCAAATTTAAAGGTAGATGGGACAAATATCTTCCTTTAATGGAATTTACCTATAATAACAGTTATCAGTATAGTATCCAGATGGCTCCATTTGAGGCACTTTATGATTGGAAGTGTCGAACACCTATATGTTGGACAGAGCTCAGCTAGAGGAAACTTATGGGACCAAACCTAGTGCAAGAGACATAAGAAAAAGTGAAAGTCATTCGCGAAAGACTTAAAACAGGTACAGATAGACAAAAATCATACGCTGACCTCAAGAGATGGGACATTGAATATGTAGTGGGTGATAAATTTTTTCTTAAAGTATCTCCCTACAAGAAAGTTTTACAATTTGGAAAGAAAGACAAGTTAAGTCCAAGGTTCATCGGACCTTATGAAATATTAGAAAGAGTTGAACCTGTTGCTTATAGACTCGTTCTACCATCGGAGATGAGTCAAATAAATGATGTCTTCCATGTCTCAATGTTAAGACGATATAGAGCAGATCCTAATCACATCATACCTACTGAAAGCATTCAGGTGAGACAAGATTTGAAATATGAAGAAGAAACAGTCCAAATTTTAGCAAGAGAAATTAAGGAACTGAGGAACAAGTGAGTACCATTAGTGAAAGTACTATGGATGAATCATGCAATCGAAGAAGCAATATGGAAAAGCGAGGAGGTGATGAAATCTCAATACCCTCACCTGTTCAGTGACGATGCATAGGTATGTTTCGAGGATGAAACATCTTAAGGGGGAGAGAATTGTAACACCCACTAATTAGAATTTAATTTGAATAAGTATGTGGTATAAATAGGACAAACATGATAGATAATAAAGATTAAAATAGATGGAATAAATGATTAAATTAGAAATTAAAATAAATTAAATTGATAGCCATGATGAATTTGAATAAATTAGACCATATAATTAAATTGTATTTTTGGTAAAATAAAATTAAAGATATTAGATATAAGGAAATATGTGAAGATCATAATAATAATAATAATAATAATAATAAGAAAATTAAAAAAAAAGAAAGAAAAAGAGAAAAGTAAAGTGAACAGTAAAATGGTCAGCAGAAAAAAAAAGAAGACCAAAAATGGGAAATAGGGGCTAAAGTCTTTCTTTTGGCCATTTCTTCCAACTTTATCTCTTTTCTCCTTCTTCTTCATCATCCCTTTTCCTTCCTCCATATTGCCAGCTCAAATTATTATTGTTCCATATGGACCTATATAAGTTTCTGTAAAGTTTCAGTAAAATAGGACATATAGATTATAAGTTATGATAAACCCAAATGAGTACCCTGAAACTGCCTAAAGGCCGAAAACAAGGCAGACAACAGAACACACTTAGAAATTCCACCCAATATTGTACAATAATCCAATGGGTCTGATATTTTAATATGTTCTATAATTATATGTTAGTTTTACTTAGGAACACCAATCAGATTAATTGATCAAGTATAGAAAAAGTTATAGGCTAAATAGTCCCATAAGGTCACACTGCCTCATAGGAAAAATCTTAACTATTGACATGAACAATGCATATTAATTTGTTTAAGCCACATTAAGTCTCCCTAATCATGAGTTAATCGATTATGTTTTCATATTAGGCTCGCAACATATTGGAGACCCACAAGGAGCAGATAAACAATAAATTAGGGGTCGGAATCAAAGGAGAACGGTGAGTCTAATTATCGATTGAATTCTTTAGTGCAAATGAATGTTGCTTGCTATGTGATTCATATGATTGTCATGATTGGTCCTTGATAATGTAATGATGGATAATTTGTGACATTGTGGTACATATAAATGGTATACTTGTAGTATATTTGAAGTATATGTTGGACATATGTGATATATATACATGGTATATGTATAGTATATGCAAGGTATATGTGTGGCATATGAGGTATATATGTGGATATATATATTATATGTGATAAGATACAATGGTTGATGAATGCTTAAATACAAGTTCATAGGCATATTGACTAAAAAGGCATTGTGACTAGTTAATCGATATTGTAAAGAAAAAGAAGAGGCCTATGGCCCAACAAATGTGCAAATGAAACAAATGATCAAGCTAGCTAGCAAATGCAAATGCAAATGTTCACATGGCAAATGTTCACATGGAAACCTGGGGCAATGTCTGTTTAACTTGGTCACAAGAAAATGAAATAAGCAAAGCATTTGCATACATAAAGAGTAATGATTATATGTTTCAACTTTATTGATACATATATGATACTGATGAATGGAATGGAATATATGGTATATATTGGATTTGTGATTTATTACTATGAGTTGTTTGGTACTTTAGAGCTCATTGGATGATTATTCTCACTAAGCCGCAACTCATCAATTTGCATCATTTTTAAGGTAAAGAAAAGTGATAGCTCATTTTGGGTAGTGTATAGAAGACATGGAGCACAGGTCATTGGCCGAGCCACATCACTCTCTCTCTTTGCATTCCACACAAGCATGAAAATATGTCAAATGTGTTTTGTATTTATGTGCTTGAATATGTATAGTCATTTTGGAATGAGTCTAAAAATGTATAAATGAAATCAACTCGAAAATACTTATGTGTAAAGTTTATGTTTTGATATATGTGATATAATAATTGTGGTGAAAACCTCAGTGTTAACTTTGCAAAGTTAGTTAATAATATTACAGGATATTGGACTTGCAAGTCATTGAATGAAATTGTAGGATATGAGATTTGCAAAGTCATTGAATTATATTACAAGATATGAAAAAAAATTTTACTACTATTGTTAACAGGGTATTTTATCTTTCCAGTATGCTATGTATGCTTACTTGATACAGGGATAGGTTATACTCAAATGCATAAGATGTGGTGTTACAAAATAAAACTGATCTTGGTAAGAAATATTTTTCCCATGATTATTGTGTTATTAGAACTCTTTAGGTTATGTTTTTACAGGATATTGCACTCTATTTTTGATTATCTTGTGAATCAAATTTGGGGATGTGTTAAACATAAAAGTTGTTCATCTATGTCTTGTGTATCTCTCTGCCAAATGTTATTGAATTATTTGATTATATGAAGAGATATGGTTATTGGGGTGAAACTGGTTCAGGGAGACGTATCAACTAAATAACCTACCGTGTTTGTAAATATTGATCATCTTAATGGCTTAATTTGAGGTTTTGTAAAACATGAAAGTTTTAGGTATATATGTTATTGAGGTTGCTGCAAAATTTCATTTAAATTTCTCTTGTGTAGGTTGAGTTATTCTAAAATGAACTATGACTGTTCCTTGATTGAGCTAGTTTTATATACCTGTGCAGTTCTAGTAACTTCGTCCTTATATTTCACCTATGTTTAGATTGAAATTAGCCAACATTCAAACCATAAAAGTTTTACTCCTATATCTTATCTAAATTTCTATGAAAGTCGCACTTTAAATTCTCATGTATTTTGTGAGTTATGAGCTGAACAATTAAACTGGTCGGGTTGATACTCTATGTTGAACCAGTTATATATCCTCTAATATTTGAGAACCTTAGAGACCGAATCTGGAAATGAGTTAAACATAAAATATGTTCCAAATTAACTTATATAACTGTATAAAAAATTTTCAGAATAATTGAAGCTACACATTGAAAGCTATGAATTTTTGAATTGGGTACCTTCAAACTACCTAAGGGCAGAAAACAGGGCAATATTTACAAATATACTAAAAATTATGTAAAGGTTCAAAAATTCTGAAATTTTAGTATATTTTATTTTTTTAATCAGGATCAAGAATCATATAAATTGAATAAGTATAGAAAACGTTATTGATCCAACTGTCCTTAGAGGTCTTGTTCTAGCTTAATAGAAATTGTAGCTATTTATTTAAATTATATTAATAATAAATATTTTATCAAGGTATTAATTAATTATATTTTTAAATTAGGATTTCAACAAGAAGAAGACCAACAAAAGTGAACAAACTCTGAACTTATATTTTGGAAAAAGAAAATACAATCGAAGTTTGTACATATATGTATTTTGTTTTACCCTTATGCTTGATTGTGTGTGCATGACATAAATTATATGTCACAATGATGAAATAATATATTATGGCATGTTTTAGAATTATAGAAATGTTATTAACTACGAACTTAACATTATGCTAATATTTGATAAAATATCATGCTATTACATGGTTTCGAAATAAATTGTGAGTGTATGATTATGTTATGAAATGAGTCTTTGTTATAGAAACAAATAATTAATGGTGTTAATTGCCCATTTCTCTACCTGAGGACTAACATAGGATAGATGGTGCACCATTATGGGGAAGTTACGGTACCGATATAGATATGATTTAAGGACAGGGTGACTTAAGCTCTGAAAGCACCCCTGATCCTGATTACACATAGATGACATGATTATATTCGGTGAAGGTGGCTTAAGCTCTGCGAGCGCCCTTGACTTGAGATTATGGTGAATAGGGTGGCTTAAGCTCCGCGAGCACCCCTATTTCACAACCCATATTTGGACAGTCCAGGAATGAGATTTGGGTTGATACTAATTAAAGACTTTGGAATGAAATGTGGAAATTATATTATTGACATAAGTGATTAAGAAATGAAATGCTTACATGAGGTAGTGAGAACTTAATTATTGAATATGATTATTATGCTTATACTATTATGTGATGTGGTTATTTCTTTTATATGACAAATATGCAATAAAAATTCAGTGTGTCATGAATTATTTGAGATATGCATTTGTGTGACTGCTTGGGAGAAACTTAATGCCTATATGTACCACTAAGCTAGAGACAGCTTAGCGCGGGTTCTTCTCACGCAGGAATTGGAACTATAGATATGAATTAGCTAACTTGATAGAAATATATGTTATAGGGGATAAAACCACCTTAGAAATGCTTTAGTCTTATTTTAGCCTTAGTTTTATTTAATGAGGATTTTAGGCAATTCACGCCCGTGACATATATTCACGGCCTTGATCATAATTGCCAAAAGCTCCAGTAACTTTCACGCCTTGCTTCACAGCACGCTTCACGGTTGAAGGTAGTGAAGACTATGTTTCACGCCCATAACCTTTTGCTATCACCATCGTGAAAACCCTTTGTTCACGCCCGTGATGCTTATTCACGAGTTGTGTCACGCTCTATCTCACGGTCATAAATAGTAAAGATTGTACTTCATGACCGTGACTCATTTGTCACCACCGTGATATTTCATCATTCACGCCTGAGATCTTTAATTGTCACGACCATGAATAGTTTCACATTTCTTATCATGGGTAGAGCATCTCTTCAGCAAACCGTGAACATGAATTTCACTCCCATGACTTACCATTCACGATTGTGAATATGTCAGCTATAAAACATTTTCTGTCGTTATTTCTCTCATTTCCAACTCTCCAACTTCTCTCATTTATCACCATTCAATACCATTTCATAGATTTCAGCCCCCTGGCTACTCATTCCATCTATAAATACCTTCAAAAACAATTTCCATCATCAGAAATTAAAACACTCTAGGTTCTATTCCAAAATTGCATCAGTTTTTCTCTTCAAAAATATATTTCTCAATAAAAAATGGAACCCGACTCCTCCAAAGGCACCAGAAAGAAGTCTTGTGCTCCAAGAAGGTACACGGACTACCTTCTCAATATCATCCCGGAGCACTGTCATCCAAGATACATGGCTCTTAAGAAAAGACCACTTTTTTCCTCTCGATCATTTGAGTGGCAAACTATCAGAACACATGGTATCGAGACAAGCAGGAAGGAAAAACTCCAGGCTTGTCATCTGAAAGATTTCGTTGATATCCATCAACTGACGCTGAGGGAACCAACTCTTGAGTTCTTTAGCACCCCGTAAGTATCTCCTACCGGCACGGTAAAATTTCAACTTAGCAACCATCCGAACACCCTCACTGCCATGGAGTTTGGTGACATGTTCAACCTTCCTTCTGACGGTATCCTTAATGAGAGTGAGGTAGAGTTCTATGCTACTCAGGCATGGACTCATTTCAGGCTTGACTGCAGCAGGGACGTCAAGAAGATGAAAAGCACCCACATTCGATCCCCAGTGCACAAATACTTGCATAGGTTTCTAAGCTGCAGTATTTTTGCTAGAGGAGACAGCAATGGATCAATTCGAAAATCGGAGCTTTTTCTCCTGGAGATGGCCTGAAGAGGCCTAATAGTGGCTTTATCTTGATGGTTTGCAAACCATCTATTGTCTATTGCCACAAAGCCATTCGGAGACATTTTATTGGTGGGTATGTGACTCACCTTACTATAAAGCTTGGGTATTTGAAGCTAGCGGAGCACCGCTTCAATCTTGCACCAGCACAACCTCGAGACCGACTAGACTTGAGTCATTTATCAAAATGGGAGCGGCGGTTCGCTTAGTTCATGAGAACAACATCTACTATGGCTTCACCAACACAGCTGGTGAGATTATTTGGGAGGACAACGATTCGGATGACTTCAAAGCTAGCCTCCAAGGAATCCAGCAGAGGAAGAGAGTTCGAGTTGAGTCGATAACCCCAGAGGTTGAACAGGAAATTGGACAATCCTCGGCCTCCCCACTAAACTTGGCTCAGCAAGTGGCTGACCTATTAGCACTACGTTTCGACCAATTGCAGGCTTCAATGGATGAGAGGTTAGAGAACCTAAAGGATTTCATGGAGTCTCGCATGGAGAGCCTCAAGGCGGAAGTAGCTCGCCATAGAGAGGGGATGCCCAACTCCAAATCTAGCTAGACTATATTTTCGCTATGTTACTTTCTAGCATTTTCGATGTAGGACTTTAAATCACTTTTCAAAAACCTTGTACTTTTCTTTTAATATTAATATAATTGCATTAGTTTTCCCTTATGATTTATCTTTTTCTTTTGTTATTCTTTTTGTTGATGAAAAAAGGGGGAGAACCTAGCAATAAATTATATTTAAATTTAAATGCAATATATTTGAAATACTTATTTGAATCAAATGAATATGCAAGAATGCAAATGAGTTGACATACCTTGAATATACCTTAAGTATACTTTGCATATAACTTGATCCAAGTTACATGAATGAATATGCACTTGATATACTTTGAATATACATTAAATATACTTTGCACATACTTAACTGGTCTTAAGTAAAAATTTGGAATACATTGGATATACCTTGCATATAACTTGCATATACCTAAACTAGGAAGCATACATCCATGCAATACTTCATCATTTATTACAATTCTTGCTCTTCAGTAATTTTTTATCTTAAGCATCTTTTGAGGGGGAGACTTCTCAAAAGCACATATTGCTAGATTATTTGTCACCATAAAAAGGGGGAGATTGTTTAATCTTGAGGGGTATTTCCGTCATTTTTATGCTAACAAATAAAATAGCAATAATGTATTTAACTTTCTTGTTTTCTAAGTTTATTGAACAGGATATGGAACATGATAGCAAGAATGGAGAATGGAAGACTAACATTAAAAAGACAAAAATTGAAGAAAAAACATTATTCACGCCCGTGACCTTTTATGTCATGCCCGTGATGAAGCTTAGCGCCAACTACCAAATATTTAAAGTTTATGGCCATGAAGAATGATAGCGACCGTGAATGCTCATATCAGTCACGCCCGTGAAAAAACATGTCAAATTCCTCTAGAGAGCTTCATGGCCAGAGTCACTACTTGGACCACGGCTAGTAAGGATGTTCATGCCCTTGAAAGAATAATGTCATGCCCATGATAAATCATTTCAAATCCTTCTAGAATGCTTCACGACTGAACTCACCACTCAAGTCACAGCTTAGAAGAACAGTCATGACCGTGAAAGAGGAAAGAGAAACATGTTAGGTGCGACATTAAGAGTTGGTGCAATGGCTATTTTTGCATTAAATGCAACCAAATGTCTATAATTTGCTATGGAAGTATAAATATAAGTCATTTATGAATCCAGAATAAGAGAATAGCAAATACTTCGAATCTCAATCTTGTTGTAGCCATTTGTGCATTTACCACTTTAAAAAAATATTAATTCTCTGTAAAAAATCTTTTTGCTCATTGTTTTTTGAGCATTATATTTTTGTGAGTGTTTCTCTTTGTAATCTATTACCCAAGTGAGTTTGGGTATATTGGGTAAGAGTAGAACACTTGTAAGGGCTATTTGTGTGACCCTTTAAAACACAAGGAATTGGTTTATTGTGTGAGCCATTAAAATACAAGGGATTTCTGGGTTAGGTGTGATCCACTGTTAGAAACACCATAGTTGGGAGTGAGCTTGTAAAACTCCATTGTAACACTTAATGTGTTAGTGAAACTCCCAATTGAGATTGGAGAGAGGAGTAGGGTTTGTTAACAGCCAAACCTCTATAAACATCCTTGAGCCTTGGACAATCCTGTTTAATATGTCCTTTCTTCCTATATTCATAGCACTTTACTTCCTCTTTACTCCTTTGAGAGTCATTTGAGGCCTGTTTGAAATTTATTTGCTTGAATTTTTTGGAGTTGTCCATTCTCTTCTCAATTATTCTTTTCAGCCTTCTTGAGAGCATAACAATGTCCTCATTTGCATCATCACTCTTTCCTTCATCATCTTCAACTTCTTCTTGAGATTTTGAAGTAGAGGCTTTTAGTGCTAGAGGCTTTATTTTTTCTGGGTCGGCATCAAGCTCTCTATCTCTTTTTACTGCCATTTTATGTGTTAGAAGTTTGCCAATAAGCACATCAATATTCATGACACTCATGTCTTCATTGGCCTCTTCTATACCAATAACTCTTGAACCGTAATCTTTGAGAGGATGACTTCTCAGAATTTTGTTATTTACATCTTTCAAGCTCAGGTGTTTCCCAAGCTTCCTCATGCCATTTATTTTAGCTAGAAGATGATTCGTCATATCAGTGATTGACTCATTGGATTTCATCTTGTAGAGTTCAGACTCTGAAGTAAGAAGTTGAATCTTCTTGGATTTAACTTGCTTTGTTCCTTCATGATATATTTTCAATGTTTTCCACATGCTATATGCAATTGGACAGTGTTGTATTCTGCCACATTCTTCAATGGATAATGAGCTTGAGAGAATTGTCATTGCCTTATTGTTTTTGAAATTTGCTCTTCTTCGATGCTCTGTCCAATTATCTTTTGATAGGATTTCTTCTTCATCATCAACTCCTCTTCTAGTTGATGGTGTCCATTCTTTCCGAACACTATCCCAGACTTCAATTCCTTCACTATCAAGATATGTCTCCATCCAGAACTTCCAATAAGTATAATTTGCTCCATCAAAGTAAGGCTTGACACTTTGGAATCCTTCATTGGCTATTTCTTGATCTTTGGTCGTTGTTTAATCTTCAATGCTAGACTAAGCTCTATTACCAATTGTTGCCCAAAAATTGAACCAAGAAGGGGGGTTGAATTGGATATTAAAAATTCTTAACTTTTAAGTGCGGAAAGAAAAGTTAAGTAGAGTAGGGATAGAAAGATATCACATAGGAAACTTTATAGAGGTTCGGGTGTTAACAAACCTTACTCCTCTCCCCAATCTCAATTGGGAGTTTCACTAACACACTAAGTGTTACAGTGGAGTTTTACAAGCTCACTCCCAACTATGGTGTTTCTATCAATGGATCACACCTAACCTAGAAATCCCTTGTGTTTTAATGGCTAACACAATAAACCAATTCCTTGTGTTTTAATGGATCACACAAATAACCCTTACAAGTGTTCTACTCTTAACCCAATATACCCAAACTTACTTGAGTAATAGATTACAAAAAGAAACGCTCACAAATCTACAATGCTCAGAAATAATGAGCAAAAAGATTTTTGCAGAGAATTAATGTTTGTTTGAAAGTAATAAATGCACAAATGGCTACAACAAGATTTTGATTCAAAGTATTTGCTATTCTCTTGTTCTGGATTCATAAATGACTTGTATTTATACTTCCATGGTGAATTATAGCCATTTGGTTGCATTTAATGCTAAAATAGTCGTTGCACCAACTCTTAATTTTGAGCCTGACATGTTTCTCTTTCCTCTTTCACGGTTGTGAAAATGTGTGTCACGGTCGTGAATGTTCTTCCAAGCCGTGACTCAAGTGGTAACTTTGGTCGTAAAGCATTCTGGAAGGATTTGAAGTGTTTGATCACGGTTGTGATATTATTATTTCATGGGCATGAACATCCTTCCAAGCCGTGGTCCAAGTGGTGACTCTGGCCGTGAAGCTCTCTGGAGGAATTTGACATGTTTTCTCACTGGCGTGACTTTCTTTTACGGGCGTGACTGATATGATCATTCATGGTCGTGAACTTTAATTGTTCAGTTGTTGGCGTTAAGCTTCATCATGGGCGTGACATAAAAGGTCACGGGTGTGAACATGTTATTTCTTCATTTTTTATCTTTTTAAGGTTAGTCTTCCATTCTCCATTCTTGCCATATTCCACACCCTATTCAAAAAACTTAGAAAAAAAGTATGTTAAATACATTATTGCTATTTTATTTGTTAGCATCAAAATGATGGAAATATCTCTCAAGGTTCAACACAAAAGTTGTTAGACAAGGGTTTTATATGACCCAGTGTATCACTGTGGGGTGCTCCATCTTTGCATTGACTACAAGTAGATTAATAGGGTGACTATTAAGAATAAGTACCCGTTGCCCAGGATTAACGATTTATTTGATCAATTGAAACGTGCAGGCATATTTTCAAAGATAGATCTTAGATTGAGGTATCATCAACTGAAGATCATAGAGTCAAATGTACCTAAGATGACATTCAGGACTCATTATGGTCATTATGAGTTCCTGGTTATGCCCTTTGGATTGACAAATGCACCAGTAGCTTTTATGGACCTAATGAACTGACTGTTTAGGCCATATCTTGATCAATTTGTAGTGGTATTTATTGATGACATCCATATCTACTCTAGACACCAAGAAGAACATGATCAACATCTTAGAATAATGTTGCAAACACTAAGGGAGAAGCAGTTGTATGCAAAGTTATCAAAGTGTGAGTTTTGGCTTGAAGCAGTCACTTTTTTTTGAGTCATGTAGTTTCAGCTGAAGGTATTTGGGTTGACCCTAGTAAAATTGAGGCTATTCTTAATTGAAAACCACCACAAAATGTGACAAAAGTGAGGAGTTTCCTCAGATTACCTGGATATTATAGGAGGTTTGTTTTGAGTGGATAGATAGGTGTCAAGCAAGCTTTGATCGACTAAAGGCAATGTTGACTGAAGCATCAGTCTCGACTCAGTCTACTCCAGGGAAAGAGTTTGTTGTGTACAGTGATACTAGTCATAATGGTTTAGGCTGTGTTCTTATGCAAAAAGGAAAGGTGATTGCTTATGCCTCTAGATATCTTAAGCCTCATGAGCTTAATTATCCAACACATGATTTAGAGTTAGTTGTTATTGTTTTTTCTTTCAAGATCTGGAGACATTATTTATATGGGGAAAGATGTTATATCTATACAGATCATAAAAGTCTTAAGTACGTTTCCTCCCAAAAAGAGTTGAATATGAGACAACGAAGATGGTTGGAGCTGATTAAAGATTATGATTGTCTGATTGACTACCAGCTAGGAAAAGCTAATGTGGTTTTTGATACACTAAGCATGAAGATTTTAGCTGAGATGCGAGTACAATCCACCTTGATGCAAAGGACAAAGATACTCAAAAGCAAGATAAGAAGCTAATAGAGATAGTTGAGGTAGTGAAAAAAAGAGAAAAGCCTAAGTTTTCATTAATGGAAGATGGCATAGTATACTTCTAAAATAGGATTTGTGTTCCTAATATAGAAGAGCTGAAGTTTGATATCTTAAAATTAGCATATGGAACAGTATATACCATGCATCCAGGCGGGAAGAAGATGTATCAAGACTTAAAAACTCAATACTGGTGGCCAGGGATGAAGAAGGATATCACCAAGTATGTTGCTAAGTGTCTAACCTGTCAGCAAGTGAAAGCAGAACACTAGTTACCCATGGGATTGTTGTAACCAATACCAATTCCATAGTGGAAATGGAGAGAATCACGATGGATTTCATATTCGATTTAACGATGACTCAGAGGAAGCATGATGCAGTGTAGGTGATAGTGGATTGACTGATAAAGCCGACACATTTTCTACCAGTTTGGATGGATTATACATTGAACAAGCTGGCTCAAATTTATGTAGATGAGATAGTAAGATTGCACGGAGTGCCAATGTCCATTATATCTTATAGAGATTCACGCTTTACTTCGTAATTCTGGATGAGCCTACAACAAGCTTTGGGAGCTTGACTTAATTTCAGTACAACCTTTCATCCACAAATGGATGGACAATCAAAGTGGGTAATCTAATTATTAGAAGATCTGATGAGAAGTGCATTTGAGTTTAAAGGAATTTGGGATCAATATCTACCTCTTATGGAGTTTGGCTATAACAACAGTCATCAGACGAGTATAGGTATGACTCCTTTTGAGGCATTGTATGGAAGAAAATGTAGGACACCAGTTTGTTGGACCGAAGTGAGTGAAAAGAAGTTAATAGGGCCAAAGTTAGTGCAACAAACAAAAGAAAAGGTTAGAATTATCAAGGAAAGAATGAAGGCAGTTTAAAATCAGCAGAAATCATATGCTGACCTTAAAAGGCGGATATAAAGTATGATGTGGGAGACAAAGTGTTTCTCAAAGTTTTTCCTTGGAAGAAAGTATTGAGATTAGGTAGAAAAGGAAAGTTAAGTCTGAGGTTCATTGATACTTATGAGATTTTGGAAAGAATAAAACCAGTGGCATATCGGTAAGCATTTCCACCAGAGTTGGATAGAATTCATAATGTTTTTCATGTGTCGATACTAAGGAGATATAGATCAGACCCGACTCATATTATTCCAGCTGAGGAGATAGAAGTACAGACTAACTTGACATATCATGAAGAGCCGGTGGCTATACTAGCACGTGAAGAAAAAGTTTTACGAAGTAAGAAAATTCCCTTTGTTAAAGTGCTATGGCAGAATCATGCTACTAAAGAAGCCACATAGGAAAGCAAAGAGAAACTCAGGAAGCAATATCATCAGTTTTTCAACACAGAATGAACAGGTAAAATTTTGAAGGCACAATGTATTTTAAGGGGGGAGAGAATATCATATCCGCTAATTTAGGCCCCAAGTCGTGTGGATTGTTAAATCAACTCGTCGATTCGACAGGTGTCTAAATTTCGATTTTCACTGAAAAATAATAAAAATAATGACAAATAATTATGGAAAATATTTACAAAAGTGTTTAAAGTATTTAAAGATGCTATTTTATAGTGGAGGACCTAAATGCAAATTGTGAAAAGTTTTTGGGTCAATTTATAATTTATCAAAAATTAGGGAATGAAGTGAGATATTTAATATTTAAATGCAAGAATTTGGAGATTAAATACATGTAATGGCTGGCCAAACCAAGTGGCAAGCATTAAGAAGCTAATTGATATAAATATCTAGATATTTCTTAAGAAAATGGGACCCATCATTAAAGATTTTGACATTCTCTTCTGATTTCCTTTTTCTTCTTCCTTCCTTATCTATTTTCACTTGGAATTTTTTGCCTTCCTAAACCAGTCCCATGTTCCCCACCAATTCCTCCATGTCTAAAGCTTGATTCTAGGAAAAGAAGGTGAAAAAGAGATGGAGAAAGGCATGGAAGAGTCGATTATATGCATAGTTGATCAAAAGGAAGCTAGAGAAAGTAAAAAAAAAAAAAAAAGAAAAAAATAAGCTAGAAAATAAAAGAAAAAGAAAACCTTAAGGTTTGGCTATGGAAGCAAGGAAGTGAAGGTAAGGTGATTTTTCTTCTCTTCCATGTTCTCTTTAAAGAAAGGTAGAGATTATAGCATGGTTTAAAAAGAGAGAGATAAGTTAGAGTTATGGAGTTTAAAGGAAGTAAATTTTAGTGATCTCTTTTATGTATTTTAGGAACTCAAATTGACAAGGAGCTAGCTCAAATGAGCAAAGGAAAAGAGAAAGAAATGTAAAATAAGTGGTTTGTGCATAACTTAAGGCAATAACCTATGTTTTGTCTTTAAGTTGCATGATTTGAGCATTTGACATGTTTATTTTTGTAAACTAATAATATTTTGTGATAAAATCTTGGGGTGCATGTTTCCTAGACTTAGTATTAATTTTGGTAAAAACTGAATGTGATAAATATGTATGTTCTTTGCTGAAAATGTAGGAGCAGTGAGTACTTAAACTGTTATAACTTAAGTTATAGAATTCGGTTTTGTGTGTTGTTTATTGGGTCTAGAATCTAAGACATAGAGCTATAACTTTTAATTAGACTATAAAATCTGACTATGTCTGTGTATTTCCAGAAAAATATATAAAATTCAGACATAAAATTTGTCTAGAAATTTCTAGACAAAATTGTCAATGACCAGTCAGTGTTATTTGGGTCATATCTTTTGATACATAACTCCAAAGTAAATGATTCAACTTTCATATTAAAGTTTAGATCCATATCTAAAATTATTAAGAAGATCATGTAATTGAATTTGGATTGTAACATGACCAAAATGAAGGTCCAAAATAGAGCACAGAATATGAGTTGTGGAATTTAATGAGTAAAATAATGTGAACCTTGTTACGTTATACAAGTACTATTTTTATTGAGTGATTATGTGATTAATTGAGCTTTTAAATTCATGAAATGTGTGAATTTTATACTATGAATGTTAATAATATTAATTAAGCCTAGAACACCTAACTTAAAACTAGACTCAAGATAGTTTGACATGCCAAGCAGGGGGGAGTGTGATGAAATCCATTAATGGTATGATTAATGAAGTCAATAATGACACTATTATTGAAGCTGATAATGATACTATTATTGAAGTCGGTAATGATACTATTATTGATGCCGATAATGACACTATTATTGAAGCCGGTAATGGCACTTGTATGCGCACATCATATTGCACAGGTGGCACTCCTAAGTGCCTGAATGACAACTCCATTATCCTAGTCAGTGGTTCATAGGTGTTGTGGGTTTAAAGAAGTTATGAAAAATAAATGGAATCATAAATTGTGATATGATTAATTACGATGGATTATATAATGATGTTGTAATTAAGTAAAATAGGTATGAGATGTACATGAAAAGCTGATTGGGCATATATTGATATATGACAATGCATGTTGCATGTAATAGTTTATTGCCTTATTTATATGCACCACAAAGCCAAGAGCTTAGCGTGAGAGTTTCTCTCGTGCAGATATAATGAAGAATAAATATAAGATAGTAGATAAAACTAGCGGTGAGCTGATCCAGTAAAGTAGTTTGTTTCACATATTGTGGCTCATACAACTTTTGTATATTTTGGTTTGAACTTTATTTTATAATAGTTGTATAATAAGAACACATTTTGTAAATAATATTTTACTATATAAGATGTATTTTGTTTCCTTATTATAATTTCTTTTACACCATAAAGTAAATAAATAGTAAATAATAAATAATAATAAAGAAAAAAAAATATACGAGTGTCTTATATTTATATATTTATATGAAATGATATTTTAACCGATGTAGTCAGCATAACACTCCTTTATCTGGGCACATATTTGTTAGGGTGAGGGGGTGTTACAAATACATATTTGTATCCTTTTGTGATTTAACATACAAGTGTGCATGTTAACATTATAGCAAAGTATGAATTATGTGAATGTATACGTATATCAAAGCATGGGCACAAATTGGAAAATTTTGAACATGGAATTGCTATGAAATATCATGAATATATCTATGAATTTTTATGCATGTATATACCACTAAATATTTGGTTGTTTAGCATGTGGGTGTTTTCCCATTCGCAAGTTCGACACTTATAGAGAAAAGTTGATCGGAGGAGAAGCAAGCTCATACAAAGTCAAATAAAGTAAATCCACGTGCGAGAATTGGTGTTTTAGATGATATACATTTTGTTCTTGTTTATATATTATGGGTTATGAGTATAATTATGGTTTTCAAAAATATTATACATGTCTTTTTATAATAAGAACATGCAATTTGATTTGGATTATATATATTTTATAAACATCGAGCTAATGGAAGTCCAAATATATATTTTGTAATACGAACATGGTTTGTTGATTACACATATACAATAAATTAATTAATTGGATGGTATATTACTATCGTATGAAAATAAATAAATAAAAGTTAAAATATGATAAGCTAATAACTAGGATGGAAAAAAAAATTAAATTGAACCGGATTTTAAGTTAATAGGCATGTGATATTCTCTTATATAGTTAGGATTACTCCTAACTATATGAGAGGGTGTTACAAATAAAGATTAAAAAAACCCCTTGGAATTCAATAAGGTTTCTATGAAACTTCTCATGAACACCTTTACCTCTATGTTTGTGTGTCCTCCTCATAATGTAAACAAATCTGAAATTTATAATCTAAAACTACTACTTGAAATCTAACTCTAAAGATATAATTCTTCCTAATTTAAGAAATAATCTCCCACAAATTTGATCCCAGATTGACATTTATCTTCAAAGTCTGGGCCCCACTTAATCAAAATAGGAGTTGGATTATGACTGGATTCAACTGCAAAAAGGGGCATCACATGTATAACACACCCTTACGTGTATGACAACTTCTTCTTTAGTTCAGCAATCCTCATGCATGCTCATATTCTTCACATGCGTGACAGAAACTAGAGATATGCAAACGATGCGCCTGCGACAGAAGGTTGGGCTTCAAGATCTTTTGCATTTACATCAAAGCCTTGCACCAACAACATAAGTGGATGAAGTCCTCATGGACTCTGGAATTCTTCACGCCAATGAAAGCTCCTCATGTGTGTGAGGAGCTTGGCTTTAAGTCTTCCCTCACGCATGTGGTCCTCTTCACATGCGTGAGGGTCTTGCTCCATCTATACTTCTTATTGCTTTCTTGTAAACACAAAAATAAAACTTTTAAGTACCTAAATATGATAAAAAAAACTATAATTAAAACATAATAAACATAAATAAAAACTATATTAAATAAGAACACATCAAATGCATCCACACTTAAACATTACTTGTCCACAAGCAATAACTAACATAAAGAAATATTCAAAACATGGATGTTTAACTAACAAACATAACTAATACACATGATTCACTTCTTCATATCTGTAAGTTTCACTAATGCACCAACGTGACTTACATCAAATTTACATATTCAACTTAAGCTTAAGACCATCCTAATACTTAAAATTAAAAATAACCCAATTCAATCACATCATTGCCTAAAATGATATAGTGAAAAAACAAATCTAGTCAAACTACTTATTATGAATAGCAAAAACTCATATAACATACCACCACACTTATTTTCTTGATAAGCCCTTAAATTTTACTTTATAATTTGATTTTTACTTATTTAGAGTTAGAATGTTTCACTAAGTCATAGTGTATTTCTCTTATTTTTAACTTTTAGGTTTCTTTCTTTCTTTCTTTTTTTCATTTTGGAAAAACACACTATGCTTTATTTAGAGTGTTTTTCATACTCATATCCCTGGTGGGATAGCGGAGTATATAAGGCAAATGTATCTTATACTCCTTCTTGCTATTTCTGTTAACTCTACAACTTACTCGAGCTTTTATTTTTATTTCATAGTGATTAAAGACTTAATATAAAAATTAATAACTTTTAATAATTCATAGCTTAAGCAGATTATTGATACTATATAAATTAGACAAATAAATAATTAAACTAAATTGCCTTCAATTCTAAAGCATGAAACTATCATAAACCTAATCAAACTATGCAATTTCAACATAAAGTCAAAATCTAGTATTCCTTCATTAACTTGCTTATGAGAAAATAAAGAAAGAAAAATCATTCATATTAGTTAAAACAAAACATATAACACATTTTTTTATATTTTTATATTTTTTAATTATATAAATAAATATATATTATAAAAGATATAAATATATTAACATAATTAACACACAAATAAACACAAAATCTTTCACCCTAGAAGATATAATTGCTCCCCCACACTTATTTGAGACGTTGCCCTCAATGGCTCTCAAAAAAGCAAAAAAGAAATAAGCTAAAGGAAAGAATTACTTACTTGGTATGAAAAAATGCCTCACCGATATGGAGGAGGAAGGCACTCCAGAATTTGGTGCAGGAGAATAGTATGTTGGGCACTGGTATGCTCCAAGTGATCCATCCTATGATTCATACGATCTAAGTACTCCATAACATACTGGACATTAGGAAAAGAGGATTGCTTAAGCTCATTTGACTGAGGTGAAGGTTGTTACTCATCTGGCTTTGCACCTCGTTGTTGTGAAGGCTCACTTTTGTCACTTGGTAATACTGTAAATCTTTTATCATACCCATATTTAGACACCATAAACCTGCCCTTAGGGAATCACAAGGGTATCAAATAATAAATGTGGCAATCACATGGTCAAATACATTCACATGATCAAAGTCTATTTCACATGGCCCAAGACTATCATAGGACCAAAGATAATTTCACATGGCCAAATAATAATCACCCTATTTGCATGCCAACAAAATATTAGTTCAAGTCTAGGCTAATATATGGGCTAAAATTATAAAATCTCCAGAATCATTTCATTTTATTTCAAACAGTTACAAAAGTAATAAATCTTCAAATATCATTTCATAAATTCATTTTAATACATATAATCATTTCTTAAAGCAGAAATTCATTTCATAACCTACTTTATTTTATAACACAAATAGTTTTAATATTATAATTAAAAAAATATGTATTTGACCATTATTTAAGTATTTGCACAAATCTGGTTATTTCTTTTTCGCATTTGCCGACCCTTTTCCTCTATCCGGCATGGATGCTTGTATCGAAGGTGTGCCTAAAAAAATATACATAATTAATATTAGGCATTTGGACAAATAATAATTCTTACAATAATTAAAAGAATGTCCCCTTTTTAGAATTAATCTAACGTCTCTCCTGGCATTTTGAAATCTCATGATTTAAATAAATTAGCGGTTCAAATATTCATATCTAATATTCATCACAACATATTATAATTTGTGTATCAAGACATGTCCGTCTTTTAAAATAAATTCATAGTCTTCATTTAAGTATTATCCGTACAACTTATTTTATGTCTTAACTCTCTTTCTAGTCTAGTTAATGTATTAATATTATATAATTGGCTTTACCTTAATATTGGATTCCAAAGTAACCCAATTAATTATCTTAATCATTTTAATCTCACTTAATATTAATTTTACTCCCAATTCAAGAATTAAATATTTTCTTTTAATCATTGGGTCTCTCGACCATGTTTCAATTTAACTCAAATAATTTTGTTCTTTATCTCCAATTTAGCAAGGGTTTAGGTAATTAACAACGCAAATCTTGCATTTTAAACTCTTATGTGCTTTGGTCACCACCAAAATCTCATATTCATAATTTCCTTCTTTCCAATTAATTCTACTAAACCATTGTGTTACCTCAATTAAATTATTTCTTTAAGTTAATATCATTTGAGTTAAATTAATTAACTAAAATTTAGATGAATTTATTTTAATTCTTAGGTCTTTGCTACTATCTATATTTAGGTTAAAAAAATCCATTCAATTTACACAACTTCACAAATCAAACTTCCCTCCTATCATGTGTCTAGGCCTTACTCCTCTCTTACATATCCAAAATTTTTAATCTCCATAAGGGAACAAGGATTAAAAACAATACAACCAAAATAGTTGGGTAACAAAGAAATTTAAGAAGCAAAAGCTTAAACTTCCTTTATACCTTTTTAATCACCTCAAGCTGTAGCTTGGAAAACTCATTCAGCTTTTCCCCACCTTGAGATTTTACATGCAGAATCACCTTTTCTTCTCTATTCCAACCTTAATTTGATGCATGACCGAAAGGATTTGTGTGAGAGGAAAAGAAAATATAAGGAGACTAGATTTGGGTATGGTTGAAAATAAGCCTTCATCTTAATATTTCACTCTTATCTCTAAGCAGTTCAAGATTTCTATGGATTCTAGTATGTTTGGGAGCTGGAAATTAAAGGAAAAAGAAAAAACAATAGAAGAAAAAGAAGATAGGCTGTCGGTTTTGCAAAGAAATGGCCGAAGGAAATATGCTCAAGGAAGAAAATTGGTCTTCCAAACGTTGTACCCAATTCTCCCTTTTATATGTGGTTTAAGAAGGCTATTAGCATGTATGCCACACATTTTTTATGCATGCAAGATAAGTTTAATTCTAATCTAAATTAATTAATTTTAGTTAATCTTAATTTATTCTAATCTTGCTAAATTTACTTTTTGATCTTCCAATTTTTTTATTATTATGTATATTTAACCACATAGTATATTTTTATTTCTTAAATTTCAAGTCCTAACTCACTGGAAACTAAGTACGCCAACATTCACGAAATAATTTACTATACACATTAGTACTTTAGGTTTTGCAATTGGGATACCGGAATAAAAATTCGCATTTTCTAATATTTTCATAGAACAACACTTCAAATCTTGTTTCTTTGATTCTCAGCCCTAGACATTGAAGCTTTGACTACAAATTATACCGACAAGTTCGTCTCAATATTCTCTAAGTCATAGTGTCATCTGTTCAGAATTTGCTAACAATTTGAAAATCACATATTTTACGGCTAGACTTATTTGTTGGATTTTGAAAAATGAATCATATTCATAAATGCAGCGAAAAATAAAATTTTTCAAAACCCAAAACAAAAGATCATACTTGTACCATTAAAATTAATTTATATAAATGTAAATGTTAAAAATTATACCTTATAATTTTTATTTGTTCTTCAAATCTTCACTTTGTTGGGTTGTAGGAAACCAAAACAATCTGCACTAGGATGTCTCTAATGATAATCCACATGAAGAATGAAGAAGAAACTATCAAGAGAAATGGTTTGAATAAATTCAAAGTGCTAGCTTTGAAAGTGTTCTTGAGAGAATTTTTGTTGTCTTAAAAATATTTTTTTTCACAAAAAATATTTTTATGTCTATTTTCTGCCATGATGTCTTTTCTATTTGAATCAAATTCAAAAATAAGATGAAAAGTCAAAAATGGAGAAAATGGAAACTTATGAATAGTAATTGGCCATAATTTGCCTAATTAAGGCCAAAAACTGTAGTTGGCCAACGGATGGGAAGTTGCAGGCGGGCTGCTGCTTGGCAGTCCAACTGGCCCGAAAGGCTGGCCAACAGCTTGCCTAGCCCGCACGAGCCTGTACATGTAATATTCGCTAATTTAGGCCCCGAGTCGCACGTGTCGCGAAGTTGACGCGTTTGACCGATCGGAGTCTAAATTCAGATTTTTACAAAAAATTGATCAAGTAATGGCTAAATTAAATGATAAATGCCTAATTAAGTGATTATAAAGTTTAAAGAAGTTGATTTACGGTAAAGGACTAAATTGGAAAATTTGATAAGTTTTGGGGTCAAATTGCAATTTATCAAAAATTGGATGATTAATGAGATTAATTACTAATCAACTTTTAATTTTGGGGACATTTTAATAGGTTTTCCCAGCCATTCAATGAGAAAGAATGAGATTAATGGGTTAATTAAGACTAATGTCAAGAAATGGTGAAAATGGTGGGTCCCACATGAAGACTTATGGGTACCCTATTTAATGCCTTCTTTTCTTCTTCTCTTCATTTTCTGCCTTCTTCTCTCTCTTTTATACCAGTCATGCCAGACCCATCTCCTCCATAGCCAATAATGATTTCTAGAGAGAGAAAGGAAGGGAAGAGAAGGGAAACAGCAAGACAAGGTGATCTTCATGGTTCATAACTCTTAAGGAAGCTGGAAGGAGCAAGAAAGAGGAAGAAAAATCAAATTTGGTAGAGAGAGAAAATCTCCGAAGTGGTGATTTAGTGAAGAAAAGAGTAAGGAAAGAAGTGATTCTTTTTCTTCTTCATCTTTTCTTTAAGGAGTTTGAAATTTTGAGCTCATCTAAGACTCATGTGGGAAGATAGAGAAATTAGGGTTTTGAGAGAGAAAAAGAGAGCTAGGGTCTTGAGGAAATCAGATGATAATAATGATTTATCATGTTGTAGGAGTTCCAAGTGACAAGGAACAAACACTAAAGAGCAAAGGAAAAGAGAAAGCTACCTAGAAAAGTGAAAGAGAAAGATTAAGGTTTGTGCATAACTTAAGGCAATTGTCACGCTCCCTTACCCTACTAAACGTTAATAGGATATGGAAGTGCTAATAAGTTATTTTTTTTACAACCAATGTACAAATCATTGTAATAATTTTTTGTTCGAGTTTATTATTAGCGAAATATTTATTACTATTTTTTTCCCTTTAAATATATAACTAGTGATGGAAATAGTTTGATTTAATTGAACTCATGCAATTAAACCATAATATTTAGAAACAATACTAGATTTATAAAATTACAAAATTCATTCCTCATAAATCCTACATGCCACAAATTCACATAAAAAAAAGATTCATAGAATTTAATTTTTTTTCAACATAATTTTCAAAACATACAAAAAGAACTAGACTGCTGCAATCTGATCTTAGGAGTTCCCTCTTCTTCAATCACCCTATCGGAACAACTACTTCTATTTATCTGCGCGTGAAACACACGCGCTAAGCTTCTAGCTTAGTGGTACATTTGGCAACTATCCAATAATTACATAAATAACTCTAAAATAAAATTTTGTGAAACTACAATTAATTTATTAAGCATGCCAAATATTCAATTAATAATAAAACCATTTTCTTCATGCAAAAATATTTAATTCATCAATTATGACATTTCATTCATTAAGCATGCTTGAAATTTCTTAACAATTCAAGATATAAAATTCACAATATCAATTTCATAATTCACTTTTTTCTGTTATTTACTTAATAGCCCACGACATCTTAGACCGGAACTAAACACTGGATACAGGGTTTCTGCTCTCCGGCAGTATACACGGTGCCTACATAATTATTTTATAACTCGGCGTTTAACGCCTACGTTTCCAATAACAACTCAGCACCTTTTTGGTGCCTACATAATTTTTGAACTCAACACTATTTCTTAGTGCCTATGTAATTTCAACTCAGTACTATTTCTTAGTGCCTACTTAAATTAAATCTCAGCACTATTATTTTTAGTTCCTACATTTCTACCCTTTTATTGGCATGCCAACTTATCCTAATTTCTAGTTCTCGACTAGATGTTATAGGGCTTAAATTACATTTGTTACCTTTATTAATATTTACATAAATTATGTAGGGAACATTAATATAAACTCCATATAAATGCAATAATTATCATTCAATATTTTACAACCTCATACTAGCTCATTCAATCATTATAATTATAAGAAAAATTCAATTAATACATTTTATGTCATAAAAATTCACAATCAACACATTGCTTCCAGCTGTCCTATTCTGGACAGCATTTCTTCTTTATGATGCTCTGTATTGTTCGTCTATTGTTAGACCGAATCTGAACATATGATCACCTAAAAAAATATAGGTACACGTCTTATCTATAATGGCCAACTGGAATCACATTAAAAGGAATTTTGTAGCAAAAGTTATAAATTTTCTCCTAAGCTACGTTCACTGCAATCTGCCCAGTATTTTACTGGACAGAATTATGCCGTATATTTCTCTGTCATTTTAATCCATTTGTAGATGGAATTGGAACAAGTGATCAAATAGAAAGATTTAGATACATGTCGTAGCTTTAATATACAATGGGAATCATATTAAAAGGAATTGTTTAGCAAAAGGTATAAATTTGCTCCTAAACTACGTTTACTACAATATGCCCAGTATTTTACTGGACAAAATTCTGCCTTATATTAGTCTGTATTGTTCATCCCTTGTTCGATGGAAATTGGACAAGTTATAAACTAAACAAATATAGGTACATGTCTTATCTTTAATGTCCAACAAGAATTACATTAAAAAGAATTTTGTAGTAAAATTTATAAATTTTCTCCTAAACTACGTTCACTACAATCTGCCCAGTATTTTACTGGTTAGAATTCTAGGTCAATGTGGAGTCACTTTTTCACCTAATTTCAGTCGTATTCATGTCTAATGGTCTGAATAAAAGTTCACGAGCTATGTCTTAAATTTCCAACCCAATAAGAATCGCTCAGAAATGATTTCCAGAACTCACGTTATGATCAAAACACTATACATTGTTCATAAGACGAATTTTTCAGCACATCAATTAAATCATACAATTTCTATTTTTGCATCAACCTCATATTCTAGTTTTTATTTTCATATTCATTGCATCATTTAATCACCACTTAATTTTTCAATCAATTTTTCAGAATTTCATACACATCACAAAATTAAAATCAACATTTTTATATATTGAATTTTTGCCAAATATACATACCTCAAAATTCTACTTCTCTTTGATGATTTTGCCTTAATCCCCTTTTGTTTTAATCTAATCTTAGCTTGAATTGAAGAAAGAAAAAGAAGAGTAATTGGGGGAGGAGAGTCATGGCCAAAGAAGAAGAAAATGGAGAGAAATGGGTTTGGTCAAGATGAAAAAGAAGAATGATAAAAAAAATGGAAATTTGACTTTTTATAGTTGGATTAAGTGGGTGGTTAGGATTAGTTGTTAATCTTGCATCCCATTGGTCCATTAATTTTAATCACTCTTAATTTATCTTAATTAAAAGAATATTCCTTTCCTTAGATAAAGAATATTCCATTTTTATGCCTTCTTATAATTTCTGTGCTAAAAACACTGCAATTTCTAATTTCATTCAGCGAAAAATTATTTTTTTTTCTAATTTTAATTCCAAATTTCAAAATTCTTAATTAATAATATCCAAAATATTTTCTCCCATCTTATTATTATTTTAATTTATTTCTTTCATGTCCGAATTTAGACCCGATCGGTTCGGCGTGCCAGATTTCGCTCAACCGCGACCGTGGCCTAAATTATCGGTGATTACAATTTTCCCCTCCTTAAAAAAAAATTCATCCTCGAAATTTACCTTTTTAACTGGAGTGGAATAATTGTAGATACTGAGCCTTCATCACCTTTTCATTTTCCCAAGTCATTTCTTCTGAATTATGATTTTTCCACATAACTTTTACCAATGGTACCTTCTTGTTCCGTAGCTCCTTCATTTCTCGAGCTAGAATTTCCACTGGCTCTTCTTCATAAGTTAGATCTGGTCGTATCCCTATAGGTTCTGCTGATATGATATGAGATGGATCTGATCGATATCTTCTCAACATGGACACATGGAATACATTATGAAGCTTGTCTAACTCTGGTGGTAAAGCTAATTTGTACGCCACAGGACCTATGCGTTCAAGTACCTCATAAGGTCCAATGAACCTAGGACTCAACTTTCCCTTCTTTCTAAATCGGAAAATCCTTTTCCAAGGTGAGACTTTTAAGAATACCTTATCACCAACTGTATACTCAATATCCCTCCTTTTCAAATCTGCATATGATTTCTGTCTATCAGCAGCAGCTTTCAGCCTATCTCTTATTACTCTCACTTTTTCCTCTGTCTGCTGTACTAGATCTGGACCCACTAGTTTCGTTTCACTAAGCTCAGTCCAACATAGAGGTGTTCTACATTTCCTTCCATACAAGGCTTCATATGGTGCCATGCTGATACTGGCTTGGTAACTATTATTGTAGGCAAATTCTATCAATCGAAGATGTTTGTCCCAACTGCCTTCAAATTCTATCACACAACTCCTCAACATATCTTCCAATATCTGTATGACCCTTTCTGATTTTCCATCTGTTTGTGGGTGGAAAGCTGTGCTGAAATTGAGTCGAGTAGCCATGGCTTGATGCAAACTTTTCTAGAATTTTGAAGTGAACCTCAGGTCTCGATCAGAAATGATTGAAATTGGCACACCATGTAAACAGATTATCTTATTAACATAGATCTCTACCAAACGGTTAAGTGGATAATTCATCTTGATCGGTAGAAAATGAGCTGATTTAGTGAGCCGGTCCACCACTACCCATATTGAATCATGCCTCTTTTATGTCAAAGGCAAACTAGAAACAAAATCCATTGTAACTCTTTCCCATTTCCACTCTGGAATTTGATGCTCAGCTTTCACTTGCTGACAAGTTAAACATCTGGTAGTATACTCAGTTATATCTCTTTTCATTCCTAGCCACTAGTAATATGCCTTCAAGTCATGATACATTTTGTTGCTTCTTGGGTGCATTGCATAAATAACATTATGAGCTTCCTTCAAAATATCTTGTTTCAATTATGGTATGTCTGACACACATAACCTGCCCTTTTGCCTTAAACTCCCAACTGAATCAATAGTAAATTCTAGTTTTTCACCCTTTTTCACCATTTCAAAGATTTTTCTTTAATTTCGTGTCCTACTTCTGATTGTTCTTTACTTATTGGATCAATGTGGGTTGAATCCGCAATTCTGTCCAAATAATATATAAATAAATTATTATTTCATTTTTTTTATCTTGTTCACTTAATAAATTTAAGTTTTAACATTTACCTGCTAGAGTTTTTCTACTCAAAGCGTCTGCTACCACATTGGCCTTACCTGGTTGATAATCAATGATACAAGTGTAGTCTTTGATTAATTCTAGCCATCGCCTCTGTCTCAAATTGAGTTCCTTTTCTGAAGGAAAATATATCAGACTTTTATGGTCTATATAGATATAACATTGCTCACCATGCAGGTAGTGTAGCCATATTTTCAATGCAAACACAATGGCTGCTAGTTCCAGATCATGTGTCAGATAATTTATCTCATGAGGCTTCAGTTGTTTGGAAGCATAAGCAATCACTTTACCTTCTTGCATTAATACACAACCCAAACCATTAAGGGAAGCATCACTGTACACTACAAAATCTTTTTCTGCAGTAGGTTGTGTCAACACTGGTGTCTCTATCAACATTTTCTTCAACTTATCAAAGCTAGTCTGGCATTGGTCTGTCCACTCAAATTTGGTCTCCTTTCTAAGTAATTTTGTCAGTGGTGAGGCTATCATTGAGAATCCATTCACAAATCTCCGATAATAACCAGCCAAACTAAGAAAACTTCTCACATCTGTCACATTCCGAGGCGGTTTCTAGTTGAGGATTGCCTCTACCTTACTGGTGTCAACTCTGATCCCATCGGTTGAGACAATATGCCCTAGAAAGGCCACATCATCTAACCAGAATGCACATTTCAACAACTTCACATACAATTGATTCTCTCTCAAGGTATGGAAGACAATATGAAGATGTTGTTTATGCTCTTCTCTACTTCTGGATTACACCAAGATATCATCTATGCACACCACCACAAACTGGTCCAAATAAGGCCTAAAGATTCTATTCATTAGATCCATAAATGCTGCTGGGGCATTTGTCAGGCCAAAAGGCATTACTAAGAATTCATAATGACCATACCGAGTTCTAAATGCTGTTTTTGAAATGTCTGATTCTTTAATTCTCAATTGGTGATAAACTGATATGAGGTCAATTTTAGAAAATACCCTGTTCCTTTCAACTGATCAAACAAGTCATCTATTCTCGGCAAGGGATATCTGTTCTTAATTGTCATCTTGTTCAATTGACGATAATCAATGCACAAACGAAAGGTACCATCCTTCTTTTTCACAAATAGAACCGGAGCACCCCAAGGTGAGACACTAGGCCTGATAAACCCTTTCTCTAACAACTCTTGCAACTGCACTTTTAATTCTTTTAGTTCAGCAGGTGCCATTCTGTAAGGAGTGATCGATATCGGGCCTGTGCCTGGCAAGACATCAATGGCAAACTCTATCTCCCTGACAGGTGGTAACCCTGGCAAGTCCTCAGGGAAGATATCTGGATATTCACATACTGTAGGAATCTCCCTGAGATCTAGACATTCTTTCTTGGTATCTACAATATGTGCCAAAAACGTTTCACATCCCTTTTTGATAAGCTTACTTGCCTTCATCACAGAAATGACATTAGTCAAGTATGGTCGGTTCTCGCCCAGGACAATCACGTCATCCTGCCCTGAATTCTTGAAAGTCACTCTCCTATATTGACAATCCATCACTGCCTTATGCTGAGTTAACCAATCCATCCCCAAGATTGCATCAAACTCACGAAATGGCAACTCTATTAGGTCAGCTGGAAATTCGACATTCTAAGCTTTGATTGTACTGTTTTTATAGACTCGACTAACTTTCACTCCATGACCCAAAGGATTTGTCACTAATATATCACAATCTAATTCCTCTGCTACCATATTCCCCTGACTAGGTGGTGACATGCATAAATATGAATGTGTAGAACCCGGATCTATTAGTGTAAATAAATCAGTATCATAAAGAGAAAATTTACCGATAATGACATCTAGGGCATCCTGCTCCTCACGAGCTCTCATGGCATATGCTTGGGCTGGGGCTCAACTACCTTATGCTCTATTCACTGATTCTGATATACTCTACCCAATCCTGCCGCTTCTAGACTGTCCATGTCCCCTAACTCTGCCTCGAGTGACATTCTGAACCTGCACTGATACTACACCACCTGTACCTCTTCCTCTGGGGCAATCTCTCTGTTTGTGCTCTGTAGATTCGCAACGTAAGCATGCTCCAGTAATTAACCAGCAATCACCTGCATGTAATCTCCCACAATGTTGACATATGACAGATATGAATCTCTTGTTACCAGAAGCTGGTGCACTAGCTGTAGACCCTTCTGGCCTCAACTGTTGGCTTTGTCTAGCTAAAAAATTTGATCTAGCACCCCGTGATTGGAAAAACCTAGGCACTGTTTGTCCCCTTTTTCCTGATGTATGGGCCATACTAATTGTCGGCCTCTGTGGTGGCTCTTCTATCCACTTTCTCTTTGACCTCTTTTCCACACTGATGGCTGAGGATACTAGTGTAGCAAAATCCTCAAGCTGATGGGCGGTCACCATATTCCCAATATCATTATTAAGCCCATCCTCAAATCTACGACATCTGTCTGCCTCATCTGCAATGATTCCAGTCGCATATTTACTTAGTCGGGTGAACTCCATCTCATATTCAGCGACTAACATGTTTTCTTGCTTCAAGTCTTGAAACTCCCTTTTCGTTTCATTCACATAAACTCTAGGCACATACTTCTTATTAAATTCTGCCTTGAAGAAATTCCAAGAAGGTGGTTTCGGTGTCTGGGGATTTGATAAAATTGATTTCCACCAGTCATAGGCATGATCTTTTAAAAGGGACACTGCATATCTGACCTTTTGTTCCTCTGGACACTCAAGTTACTCAAACACCCTTTCTGTGGACTCCATCCAAAACTCTGAAGCTGCTGGGTCATCCTCCCTCCTTCCCATAAAATCTGTGGCCCCATATTTTCTCAGCTTATCAATCCGGGGTTTTGGATGAGATGAAGGAGGAGGTGGAGTTGGTTGTGGAATTGCTTGTAATATCCATTGCAACAAGTTTTCTATCTGTTCCATAAGAGGCTCCTGTCCCAAATTAGCCTGTCCCTCTGCTCTCGGAGGAGCTACTACACTCGGCCCAGAATCTCTTACTGATGGAGGTTGTCAGAGATTGGCTGAGTCTGAAAGGCTATTACTCAGTTCATCTTCTGACAAATCTTGTTCTGATCCCGAATCCATATCTTCCTATAAACCAGAAGAAGGGACCCAAGTCAGATAATTGCAGCATTTTATACATATGCATGAGACACATATTCTATTTTACACACACTGATTAAGAATCAATTAGCCTGGGCTCTGATACCACTAAATGTCGCGCTCCCTTACCCTACTAAACGTTAATAGGATATGGAAGTGCTAATAAGTTTTTTTTTTTTACAACCAATGTACAAATCATTGTAATAATTTTTTTTTCGAGTTTATTATTAGCGAAATCTTTATTACTATTTTTTCCCTTTAAATATATAACTAGTGATGGAAATAGTTTGATTTAATTGAATTCATGCAATTAAACCATAATATTTAGAAACAATACTAGATTTATAAAATTACAAAATTCATTCCTTATAAATCCTACATGCCACAAATTCACATAAAAAAAATTCTTAGAATTTAATTTTTTCAACATAATTTTCAAAACATACAAAAAGAACTAGACTGCAAGAATATGATCTTGGGGGTTCTCTCTTCTTCAGTCGCCCTATCGGAACAGCTACTTCTATTTATCTGAGCGTGAAACACACGCGCTAAGCTTCTAGCTTAGTGGTACATTTGGCAACTATCCAATAATTACATAAATAATTCTAAAATAAAATTTTTTGAAACTACAATTAATTTATTAAGTATGCCAAATATTCAATTAATAATAAAACCATTTTCTTCATGCAAAAATATTTAATTCATCAATTATGACATTTCATTCATTAAGCATGCTTGAAATTTCTTAATAATTGAAGATATAAAATTCACAATATCAATTTCATAATTCACTTTTTTTTGTTATTTATTTAATAGCCCACGACATCTTACACCGGAACTAAACACTGGATACAGGGTTTCTGCTCTCCGGTAGTATACTCGATGCCTACATAATTATTTTATAACTCGGCGTTTAACGCCTACATTTCCAATAACAACTTAGCACCTTTTTGGTGCCTACATAATTTTTGAACTCAGCACTATTTCTTAGTGCCTACGTAATTTCAACTCAGCACTATTTCTTAGTGCCTACTTAAATTAAATCTCAGCACTATTATTTTTAGAGCCTACATTTCTACCCTTTTATTGGCATGCCAACTTATCCTAATTTCTATTTCTCGACTAGATGTTATAGGGCTTAAATTACATTTGTTACCTTTATTAATATTTACATAAATTATGTAGGGAACTTTAATATAAACTCCATATAAATGCAATAATTCTCATTCAATATTTTACAACCTCATACTATCTCATTCAATCATTATAATTATAAGAAAAATTCAATTAATAAATTTTATGTCACAAAAATTCACAATCAACACATTGCTTCCAGCTGTCCTATTCTGGACATCATTTCTTCCTTATGATGCTCTGTATTGTTTGTCTATTGTTAGACTGAATCTGAACATATGATCAACTAACAAAATATAGGTGCATGTCTTATCTGTAATGGCCAACTGGAATCACATTAAAAGTCGTTTTTTAGCAAAAGTTATAAATTTTCTCCTAAGCTACGTTCACTGCAATCTGCCCAGTATTTTACTGGACAGAATTATGCCTTATATTTCTCTGTCATTTTAATCCATTTTTAGATGGAATTGGAACAAGTTATCAACTAGAAAAATTTAGATACATGTCTTATCTTTAATATACAATTGTAATCATATTAAAAGGAATTTTTTAGCAAAAGTTATAAATTTGCTCCTAAACTACGTTCACTACAATCTGCCCAGTATTTTATTTGACATAATTCTGCCTTATATTGGTCTGTATTGTTCATCCATTTTTCGATGGAAATTGGACAAGTGATAAACTAACAAAATATAGGTACATGTCTTATATTTAATGTCCAACTAGAATTACATTAAAAAGCATTTTTTAGTAAAAGTTATAAAGTTTCTCCTAAACTACGTTCACTACAATCTGCCCAGTATTTTACTGGACAGAATTCTAGGTCAACTTGGAGTCACTTTTTCACCTAAGTTCAGCCGTATTCATGTCTAATGGTCTGAATAAAAGTTCAAGAACTATATCGTAAATTTCCAACCCAACAACAATCACTCAGAAATGATTTCCAGAACTTAAGTTATGATCAAAACACTATACATTGTTCGTAAGACGAATGTTTTAGCACATCAATTAAATCATACAATTTCCATTTTTGCATCAACCTCATATTCTAGTTTTTATTTTCATATTCATTACATCATTTAATCACCAATTAATTTCTCAATCAATTGTTCAGAATTTCATACACATCACAAAATTAAAATCAACATTTTTATATATTGAATTTTTGCTAAATATACATACCTCAAAATTCTACTTCTCATTGATGATTTTGCCTTAATCCCCTTTTTTTTCATCTAATCTTAGCTTGAATTGAAGAAAGAAAAAGAAGAGTAATTGGGGGAGGAGAGTCACGGTCAAAGAAGAAGAAAAGGGAGAGAAATGGGTTTGGTCAAGATGAAAAAGAAGAATGTTAAAAAAAAAAATGGAAATTTGACTTTTTATAGTTGGATTAGGTGGGTGGTTAGGATTAGTTGTTAATCTTGCTTCCCATTGGTCCATTAATTTTAATCACTCTTAATTTATCTTAATTAAAAGAATATTCCTTTCCTTAGATAAAGAATATTCCATTTTTGTGCCTTCTTATAATTTCTGTGCTAAAAACACTGCAATTTCTAATTTCGTTCAGCGAAAAATTTTTTTTTTTTTTCCAATTTTAGTTCCAAACTTCAAATTTCTCAATTAATAATAACCAAAATATTTTCTCCCATCTTATTATTATTTTAATTTATTTCTTTAATGTCCAAATTTAGACCCGATCGGTTCGGCGTGCCGGATTTCGCTCAACCGCGACCGTGGCCTAAATTATCGGGCATTACAGCAATAGCCTATTTTTGTATGAAATAATGCATGCTGAACATGAATTTAGATAAATGAATTTCAAGAATGATGATTATGGCATGAAACCATATGTTTAGATATGTATGAATGAGATCCTTTTGAGACATTGAATTAATGATGCATGTTAGAAAATCTTGTATGATAAAGACATTTACATGTATTAGAAAGTAATAAGTTGAGTAAAGAACCTTGGAAATGCATGAAATATAAATTTGGTATGATTTGGATGATATTAGAATGAATAAAAAGTGAATATGCAGATTTCCTGCTGAAAGTCATGGGCGTGACTATCTAGTCATGGGCGTAAACTTGAGGGTTCACGGTTGTGACTGATTGTATCACGGCTATGACTTATGTGTGGAAATGGTAATATTCATTCCAGAAGCATTCACGGGTTAGAATCACAGATGTGAACTTATTCACGGTCGTGAATAAGTAATCACGACCGTGAATGCTTTTGGGCGATTCATTCCAGTAGCGTTCATGGCTTTGAATTACGGGCGTGAACTAATTTACGAGCGTGAATTTGTAATCGTGGCTGTGAATGCTCTGTATTAGTAATTATGAATACGGTTATCAAATGAAGAATTCAGGTAAGTAAATGAAAGTCATTTTCTATCCAGTGAAATAAGAATGATTATATATATATATATATATATATATATATATTGATGTGAGAACGTGTTATGTTGTGATATAGAAAAATGAATATTGATACGTATGAAATATGTGAATTGACACAGATGATATATGAAATATGATACGGATGAAATACGTGATCTAATACAGATAATAAACATGAATATTGATATGGTTGTGATTGGAAGTAAATAGAGATATATGAATTATATGATATTGAATAAGCCCTTGAACAACTACCTAGAACTATTCTAAGGATAGTTTGGCATGCCAAGTAGGGGGGAGTATGATGAAAACCATTAATGGAACGATTTACAATGCCGGTAATGGCACGGATTATGAATACTGTACCGGTAATGGCACGATTTTTCTACGCCGGTAGTGGCACTTATATGCGCATATCATATTGCCGTGTGGCACTCCTAAGTACCTGGATGGCAACTTCGTTATCCTACATGGGAGTTCATAGGTGTTGTGGGCTAATATAAATATATAGAAACAATGGAAAGTGGTATACATATATAAATACATGATTGATGATGTAAAAGAGATGTTTATAATTAATGGAAATGAAAATGATATTTGTCATGTATGCATGGAGTCAATATTGTATTAGAGAGGATCATAAGGAATAGAATTGTATGGAAGAACATTAATATGAAAAATGATACATGTTATTGCCTGTTGCATGACATAGTATATTGCCTTAATTATATGCATCACTAAGCTTAGAGCTTAGCGTGGAGTTTTCTTTCCACATAGATATATAAAGGTAGCTGAAGGCGTTAGATAAAGCAAATGGTGATCCTATTCAAGTAAAGCAGCCGAACCTTGAGAAAATGGGTTACAAGCTTTGAATTTGTTTTTGTATTTGGCTTTTTGTATTAAAGAGTTTTAGAGTTTGTAAAACTTACTTTTAAAGTTTGTCAAGAATTAATTTGATGTTTAAAATTTCTATCTTATGTAAATAAATTGTACCTGGTTTTTGTATATATCTATATATACATGAGTGCTGAGAAAATAAAGGTAAAATAATAATAATAGCGATTTGAAGAAGTAGATAGACATGCAGTAGCGCTCCCTTATCTGGGCACATGTTGATCAGGTGAGGGGGTGTTACAGTACGAGCCCATGACACTCCCGAATGATTTTTCTGTGCGATCTCATCGCGATCCATCCTAAAACAATTCTCTCATATTTTGGATCCTATCCATAGACAATTTTTGTGCAATTATTCCTTTCACCATTCTATACCCCACTTGGTTTAGAGTATGGACATGTGTCAACTCCCACTAGACTGACTATGTCATATCTAGTCCAAGTAATGTTAGTTCTTCTCCTTGAGGCTCATTACTCAATTAGATATGTTATTGAAGACTATCTTTATGATATTTCCACTCCAGCCAGAGATTCCTGAGTAATAACCACGACAAGAGGCCATGGGTATACACTCCTATCAAGAGTGGTGAATCCTTTGTTGGTTACCCAATTACCTTTGAATACCTCAAGCTGTATCCAATCACCACCCTATGAGCTACCTCTCTGAGGCAACAAAGAATAGTATCAAAATACAGAATCAATATCCAAGATATCCTTGAGTACCTCAAGTCTAAGGATACTTGCACCATTGTTATGATGAGACTATCATTGACATTTGAATAGATTATCCATATGATTGTCTCATAGTTGGTCATCCAATGTACTTAGCTACACTTAGCAAGCATCCACATGTTAACTCTAAACATCTCATGTTTACAGATTATGAGATCTACTACTCGATCCAATCAAGGAGTGTAACATGTGCTACTCTGTCTGGATTAATAATGTCCCATCTCATTAATCCTATGACTAGGGATAATTTTGATACTAACATTATTACACATGATAAGAATCTCAATATCATGATCTCATCATGATTTCCTTCATGCTATGTTATGTATCAAGGACTTCATTAAATTGATTTAAGATCACTTATCAATTCATATATCAAATGAACATCAAATTAATGAAAAAGCCTTTTATTAATCAAATAAATTTGTATAATAAGTGCTAAAGGTGATTGCCTTTAGAGCACTCTTCTAACAAGCTCCCACTTGCACTAAAGCTAATCGCCTTTGTATTTAATTCCATAGGCGAGTACATGAGAATCATATTTCTTTTGGGGAAGTGGCTTAGTTAAAGGATCAGCAATATTTTGATCAGTGGGCATTCTTTCTATCTTTACATCATTCCTACCAATGATTTCTCTAATCAAATGGTATCTTCTGAGTACATGTTTAGATCTTTGATGAGACCATGGCTCATTTGCTTGCGCAACGGCTCAATTATTATCACAATACAATTGTATTGGATCAATAATGCTGGGAACCACTCCATGTTTTGTGATGAATTTCTTTATCCAAACTGCTTCCTTTGCTGCTTCAGAAGCTGTAATGACTCTGCTTCAGTTGTGGAATCAGCAGTCGTTTCCTGTTTGGAACTCTTCCAACTAACTGCTCCACCATTTAGTGTGAATATATAACCTGACTGAGATTTTGAGTCATCCTTGTCAGATTGGAAGCTGGCATCGGTATACCCACTCACAGTAAGATCTCCAACTCCATATACCAGGAATACATCCTTAGTTCTTCTTAAGTACTTAAGGATATTCTTGATAGCCACCCAATGACCCTCACCAGGGTCCGATTGGTATCTACTCGTGAGACTTAGAGTATATGATACATCGGGTCTTATACATATCATAGCATACATGATTGATCCTATAGCTCAAGCATATGGAATCAAACTCATATGTATGGAATCAAACTCATGTGTGTCCTCTCATCTTGTGTCTTTGGACATAAAGACCTTGAGAGAGTAATCCCATGGATCATGGGAATATATCCCCTCTTGGACTGCTCCATGCTAAACCTCTTTAGCATCTTATCTATGTATGTAGATTGTGAAAGACCAAGCAATCTTTTAGATCTATCTCTATAGATCTTTATCCCTAAAATATACACTGCTTCTCAGCCTTACAATCAGTCAAAATTTGGTTATCCAACAATTTCTCTATGAAAGACCTTGGAGAAGCAGTCTATATTTTAGGGATAAAGATCTATAGAGATAGATCTAAAAGATTGCTTGGTCTTTCACAGTCTACATACATAGATAAGATGCTAAAGATGTTTAGCATGGAGCAGTCCAAAAGGGGATATATTCCCATGATCCATGGGATTACTCTCTCAAAGTCTTTATGTCCAAAGACACAAGATGAGAGGACACACATGAGTTTGATTCCATATGCATGATTGATCCTATAGCTCAAGCATATGGAATCAAACTCATGTGTGTCCTCTCATCTTGTGTCTTTTGACATAAAGACTTTGAGAGAGTAATCCCATGGATCATGGGAATATATCCCCTCTTGGACTGCTCCATGCTAAACCTCTTTAGCATCTTATTTATGTATGTAGACTGTGAAAGACCAAGCAATCTTTTAGATCTATCTCTACAGATCTTTATCCCTAAAATATAGATTGCTTCTCCAAGGTCTTTCATAGAGAAATTGTTGGATAACCAAATTTTGACTGATTGTAAGGCTGAGACATCATTTACCATTAACAATATGTCATCTACATATAACATAAGAAATACGGTTGCACTCCCACTAACCTTCTTGTAAACACAAGGTTCATCCGGATTTTGTAAGAAACCAAACTGTTTGATTGTCTCATCAAACCGAATATTCCAACTCCTGGATGCTTGCTTTAATCCATAAATGGATCTTTGAAGCTTACATATCTTTTCTCCATCTTTGGATATGAAACCTTTTGGTTGTGTCATGTACACATCCTCATTCAGATTTCCATTAAGGAAAGCTGTTTGCACATCCATTTGCCATATCTCATAATCATAATGAGTAGCAATGGCTAGGAGTATCCTTATGGATTTAAGCATAACTACTGGGCTAAAAGTTTCATCATAGTCAATTCCTTGTCTTTGACGATAACCTTTAGCAACAAGTCTAGCTTTATAGGTAATCACATTACCATCCATGTTAGTTTTCTTTTTGAAAACCCACTTGCACCCTATAGGCTTTATTCCTTCGGGTGGGTCAACCAAAGTCCATACTTGGTTTCATACATGGAATCCATTTCTGACTTCATGGCTTGAAGCCATTTGTCAGATTCTGAACTATTCAGAACCTCTTCATAGGTTGTAGGCTCATCATTTTCTATGAGCAATACGTCATTCTGTTCACTAATGAGAAATCCATATCTCTCTGGAATAGTACGTATCCTTCTTGACCTACGAAGCTCTTGTGCTTTAGAAGGTTCAGCTGTTATATCATCTGTATGAGTAATAAGCTCGGGTTCAGGCAGTTGATTAGCATCTATTTGAGCATTTTAAACTTTCTCAAGTTCAATTTCGCTCCCACTATCTCCTTTTAGAAAGAATTCTCTCTCTAAAAAGATAGCATGTCTTGAAACAAAAACCTTTTGTTCCAAGGGGTGGTAAAATTGATATCCATATGATGCTTTTGGATATCTCACAAATAGACATCGGTTAGAATTAATTCAATACTTAATTCATCCTATAGTGGTAGAGATTTGGTTCATCCTATAGATAAGCACAAAATGTGAATAACTATGCGACAAACCAGTTAGAATTAAGTCAATACTTAATTCATGGTCCATCACAAATCCCAAGGTGGCCAACCTCTCAATATAGCCATTCATCTTCAATGCATATTGCACTAGAGATGTCCTCTCAATCATTTTAGTGCGAAAGAGCAACCTTCAAATTAGCATCCATCGCCTCTTAGATGGTATACTCTGGAATTAACATCAAAACGTTCTCTTAGATGGTATACTATGGAATTAGCATCCATCGCCTCCTGCTGCTTTTGCAACTCAACTGACATAGTACCAAGCATAATGCAGCTTGCCATCTCACTATCATCGAGAGGCTTTTGATATACCTTTTGAACATCTTCAGAAGCATTAGTAGTAGGGGGATTAGGGAGTGCCTCATCTAGGACATAGCCAATCTTTTTGGATTTGAGAACTATTCTCGGATTTCTTAGCCAATCCTTAAAATTGGGCCCAAGAAACTTATTTGATTCCATTAGCGATCACAAATTCACACTTGTCCTGATGATGATTCTAGCAACCTAGATGTAAAATAGAACATGTTAGAATGTCCATAAAATGCATGTTTATTAGGTCTTTAATAAATCGCATTATGGCTCCCACTATTTTATTGCGAATCCATAGCCCTCACTATGAACCCGAGAGAACTTATATGGAAGTTCTCCTAGTGGGTCCATATCCAACTAGCTAAGAACAACCTTGAGGCAACTCACCAAGCTATCCTTAGTTTGGTTGGTAGGTATCTAATCCATGCCAATTGCATTATTCATGCAACTATCGAATCTTGTGCTATAAACTTATTGATGTGTGCACATACATTGGGCTATCGACTCTCGATATGTGTACATCTCATGTAATCAAACCCAACTTCACCTCTAATACACATTAACCTTGTAATCTAACAAGTTAATAATATCGGTTAATTCTAACCCATTAATCGTGAAATCTAATTTCAATGGATTGAACATATTCTTATAGAGTGAGCTTGAGGCAACTCAACAACCCTAACTCTAGAAGAACTCTGGTTCTCCCCATATTAATGGAAGCCGTAAGACTTAATTGTTTATTTCGTGAGGGATTTCTTTGTTAAGTCTCATCAAGTTATTATTCCATGCTTTTATATAGCATACATTCATCACATTGATATATAAAGATAGTTACATTAACTATATGACATGATTATGGACATACTAAAGTCAATCTCTTGAGCCAAAGAGAAATTAACTAGGTCTTACCTAGGTATATGCATGAATTTACAACCCAAAATAGAAATCAAATTCCTATTTCTAAGTCTTCTTGTTTATGGTTATTATCTCCTTTGCTTCTTGCTCATTTGTATCTTCATTATATCCTAATCCTAGGTAATCTAATTACATATTTCAAATTATAGAAAACCTCAATTTACATTTGAGGGGAGTAAGATGAGAAGAGAAATACATAAGAAAGAAAAAGAGGTAGGGACATGCAGACCCTATTTACCATAACACAAAATAATTCCATGCATGCTCAATCGCATTGGGCCTAAGTCCATAATCATCCATCATGCCTTTTCATACACCCCTAACATGCATTCTCTAATACACAAAATAAAAAATGACAATTTTGAATTTCAATTTGTAAATCGATTCAACACTTGAATCGAAATTGCCTATATGTGTTCTTTCGGTTAATTTAATTTTGTATGTCATGTTAAAGTGGAATTTAATATTTAATCAAATTAAATTAAATTCCATATTTCCAAAAATAATTCAAAATTAATTCTCCTTAAAATCAGAATATTATGATGTTAAAATTAAACAATTTTATTTTAATATGCATACCAATTTCTAGTCATACTAGAATTACAATTGCACAACTTAAATTAATTTCCAAAAATTCTAAAAATTTTCAGAACATCAAATCACTATTCTAATTATCTTTAGGTAAGCTCAAGTTCATCAAAATAGTTTTGGCACAAGCCAAAATTACTAAGACAAACAAACCAACACACTTAGACGCTCAAAATGACTAATTCGATATCTAGAATTTTTTAAAATTTCAAATGCTTGAAAAATAATTTTGGCATGCATCTAACATCAAAATAACATATTTTTAATCACATAAAAACAATTTCAAGGTTCAGAAAATAAAATAAACACATATAAAAAAAATAAAACAAAACATCCCTACCGGTTATGCTAAAACAGTCCCGTTTTTGTGTTTGTTTGAAAAATTAATTAAAATAATTTTTAATTAATTATTGGACACTTATAGAGGCATAAAAATATTCTAAATATATCTAAATATTTGTTTCATATTTAAATTACAAGAAAAATGTAACCAGCCCCATCAATTAAGCAAAACAACAACACATGTTCATAAACAAGGCAATTTTAGGCATTTTTGAAATAAATCTGAAATTAATTATTTGAATCACATTCAAATTATTTTGCAATCACAATAATCATTCTTAATCATTCCATGATCAGATTAAAGAAAGATAAATGTGTAAATTATACTTTACAAATTAATTTCAATTTTTCAAAACCTATTGATCCAAAATCATTAAAAACATGCAATCCCATTGCACTTTCAATTAAAATTAATTTAATGGATACAAGGAGGCTCTGATACCTCTATGCTTTCCATTGAAATGACATGGGATGGGTCAGACATGTACCTTCTGAGCATGGATACATGGAACACATTATGGATTTTATCTAACCTTGGAGGCAAGGTTAATATATAAGCCAATGGTCCCACTCATTCCTATAGTTCATAAGGCCCTATAAATCTAGGACTCAGCTTGCCTTTCTTGTTGAAATGGAGTACTTTCTCCCAATGGGACACCTTCAAGAATACTTTGTCACCTATTGCAAAGTCTATATCTTTTTATTTTAAGTCTGCATAGGATTTTCGTCTATCATTAGCTACCTTGAGCCTGTCTTGGATAACCCTAATTTTCTCCTCAGTCTACTGAACCAAATCTAGCCATATCAGCTTATGTTCACTAAGTTCTATCGAACATATTGTAGATCTGTATTTCCTCCCATATAAAGCTTCATATGGAGCCATGCCGATACTAGCTTGATGACTGTTATTATAAGCAAACTCCATCAACGACAAATATCTATCCCAACTACCTTCAAACTCTATCACTTAGCTTCATAACATGTCTTCTAATAGCTGAATCACCCACTCCGATTGGCCATCTGTCTGTAGATGGAATTCTATACTGAAGTTAAGGTGGGTGCCTAATGCTTCTTGAAAGCTCTTTTAAAACTGATATATGAATCTGGGGTCTCTCTTAGAAATGATAGACATTAGCACACCATGAAGTCATACTATCTTGTGTACATACAATTATGCTAATTTATTCAGAGAATAATCCATTCGGACTAGTAAAAACTATGTCGACTTAGTTAATCTATCCACAATTACCCACACTACACCATGCTGTCTCTGAGTCAGAGGTAAGCTAGACAAAAAATTTATTGTGACTCTTTTTCATTTCCATTCTGGTATGGAGATAGGCTATAACAACCCTAAAGGTAACTGATGTTCTACCTTTACTTGCTGGCAGGTCAAACATTTAGTAGTAAATTATGTGATGTCCCGCTTTAAACTAGGCCACCAATAACATGTTTTCAAATCCTGATACATTTTATTACTGTCTGGGTGCATTGAATAAACTGTTTCATGTGCCTCCTTCAGTACCTCTTGTTTTAACTTTGTCTTATCAGGTACACACAATTTTCCTTTAAAATGCACACTACCATCAATTTTCCCCTTATGCACACCTTTAATTACTTTACACAACTTGGGGTTGTACCTCTGAGCCTTTTTGATTCTCTGAAACAAAGTAGGTTAGACCCGCAATTCTGCAATTAAGGGGTTAATTCAAACATAACTTATCATTATTAAAGGTTAAAGTATCTAGCTTCTTTAGGATTAAAATTTACCTGCTAGAGTCTTTCAACTCAAAGCATCAGCCATTACATTGGCATTTCTGACTGGTAATTTATCACATAATCATAATCTTTTATTAATTCCAACCACTGCCATTGTTTGAGGTTAAGCTCCCTCTTCAAAGGTAAATATTTTAAACTCTTGTGATCTATATAGATGTAGTTTTTCTCTCCATACAGATGATGTTGCCAAATCTTTAAGGCAAACACAATTGTTGCCAACTCTAGATCATGTGTTGGGTAATTTAGTTCATATGGCTTTAGCTGTCTAGAGGCATATGTTATTACTTTGCCCTCTTACTTCATTACACAACCTAAACCATTTAGTGAGGCATTGATGTATAAGACAAAGTCCTTTCCTAGAGTGGGCTGCGTAAGAACTGGCGCCTCTATCAACATAACTTTCAACTGGTCAAAACTACCCTAGCACCTATCTGTCCACTCAAATTTAACATCCTTTCGAAGCAATTGTGTCATAGGTGCAACTATAGTAGAGAATCCCTTCACAAATCTTCTATAATAGCCTGCTAATCCCAATAAACTCCTAACCTTTATCACATTCTTAGGTGGCTTCCAATCAAGAGCAACTTATATCTTGTTGGGATCAACTCTAATTCCTTCAGTTGATACAATGTGACCCAGAAAATCCCACTTTTTGCAACCAAAATTCACATTTTGACGATTTAGCATAAAATTGCTTCTCTCTTAGAGTCTAAAGCACAATCCTCAAATGCTGATCAGGCTTCTTTCAACTTCTGAAGTATACTAAAATGTCATCGATAAAGACTACCACAAACTGATCTAAATATGGTGTAAAGATCCTATTCATCATAGATATGTAAGCCGCTACGGCACAACTAGGAACTCATAGTGGCTCTAACAAGTTCTGAAGGCTGTGTTGAAAACATCAACTCTTAGATCTTCAACTAGTGGTATCCTAGTCTGAGGTCAATTTTAGAAAATACCCTTGCACCCCTTAACTGATCAAACAAAAAGTCAATTCTATGCAAAGGATATTTATTCTTTATTGTTACCTTATTCAATTGCCTATAATCTATGTAGAGTGGTAAGGTGTCATCTTTTTTCTTCATGAACAACACTGGGGTGATACACTAGGCCTGATAACCCTATTGTCTAATAATTCCTGCAGCTAAACCTTCAACTTTTTCAATTCTACTGGAGCAATTCAATAAGGTGTGATGGATATAGGAGTTGTGCCAAGTAACAAATCTATTGCAAATTCTACCTCTTAATCTGGTGGTAAACCCAGCAAGTCCTTATAAAAAACATCTGAAAATTCACACACCATAGGGATATACTGAAGTTTCAGACTCTCCCTTCTGGTATGCACCATGTGTGCCAAATATGCCTCACACCACTTTTGGATTAATCGTTGTGCCTTCATAGTAGAAATCACATTAGTTGACAATCTCTGTCTATCATCTTGTAATTGCATGTCATCTTGTCCAGGCCTTCTAAATACTACCATTCTGCCCTAACAATCCATTACTGCACTATGTCAAGCCAACCAGTCCATACCCAAGACAACATCATATTCATGAAAGGGAAGTTCTATTAAATCCATAGGGAGTTGTTCACCCAAAATTACTAAAGGCAAATTTCTATACTCTCAATTCACTTGTGCACTATGGCCTTGTAGCACTCCCTTACCCTACTCATCGATAATAGTGTATAAAAGTGCTACTAAGCTCATTTTTGTAAAAATAACCAATTCTCAAATTATTGTAATATGTTTTTTTAATTTTTGAGTTTATTATCAACGGAATATTTCTTACTATATTTCCTTTTTTTTCTCGTTTAAAAATGTAACTTGTAATGTAAATATTTTGATTTAGAAGAATTCATTCATTAAACCATAATATTTAGAAATAAATTTACAAATAATACCAAATATATAAATTACAAAAGTTACTCCTAATAAATCCTACATGCCACAAATTTACATCAAAAGAAATTCCTAAATTTTAAATTTTACAATACAATTTCCAAAACATACAAAAAGGAAATAGACTGCTGTAATTTGATCTTGTGGTTCCCCTTATCTTCGGTCGCCCTAATGTAACAGCTACGTCCATTTATCTATGCGTGAAACACACGCACTAAGCTATTAGCTTAGTGGTACATTTGGCAACTATCCAATAATTATATAAATATTGCTAAAATAAAATTTTAGAAACTACAATTAATTTACTAAGCATGCCAAAATATTCAAATAATATTAAAACTATTTTTTTCATGCAAAAATATACAATTCATCAATTATAATATTTCATTCATTAAGCATGCTTGAAATTGTTTAAAAATACATTATCAATTTAATAAATTACAATTTTTTTATTCTATTATTTATTTGATAGCCCATGACATTTTAGATCAATATTTCATCTCAATATTTCACTCTTATCTCTGAGCACTTCAAGATTTTTATGGATTCTAGTGTGTTTGGGAGTTGGAAATTAAAGGAAAAAGAAAAGAAAATAGATGAAAATAAAGAGAGAAACCTTAAGGAATGGCTAAAGGAAATTTGTCGAAATGGCCGAAGGAAATTTGCTTAAGGAAAAAAATTGGTCTTCCAATCTTTGTACCTAATTCTCCCTTTTATAAGTGGTTTAAGAAGGCTATTACCATGCATGCCACACATTTGTCACACATGCAAGATAAGTTTGATGCTAGTCTAAATTAATTAATTTTACTTCATCTTACTTTATTCTAATCTTGCTAAATTTCTTTTTTGATCCTCCAATTTTTTTTATTCTTTATATTTAACCACACGACATATTTTTATATCTAATTTTCAAGCCCTAAAGGACTTAGTCACTGCTAACTAAGTACGCCAACATTCATGAAATAATTTACTCTATACATTGGTAATTTCGGTTTTGCGATTGGGACACAGGAACAAAAATAGTATTTTCTAATATTTTGGCGGAACCACAACTGAAATCTGTTTTCTTTGATTCTCAGCCCTAGATATTGAAATTTTGACTCCAAATTTTACTAGCAAGTTCGTCTCAATATTCTTTACTTCATGGTGTCATTTGTTCACAATTTGCTAATAGTGCAAAAATCATGTATTTTATAGTCGGACTCATGTACCTCTAATTTCGTGAAATATTCAACACTACTTATTTGAAATTAATTTTCTCACTTGCAATTACCATAATTTAGACTCCGGTCATACTGTATTTGTTCTAATCGTGAAGGTGCTGATTTTCAATCGATCTGGTGCATCCGATCACGACATACGCGTATTGGGCAGGGCCTAAACTGGTGGATGTGACAAATATTACCATCAGATAATATCTCCTTCCTTAATACCTCTAAGGCACCAATTAATCAAACTAATAAATTAACTCGTGTTTAGTCCAATTTTTAGGTTAAATTACAGATAGTTTGTTTAATAATTTATCCTTAACTTGTCCATTTAAAGTTGAATAATTAGTGATTAAGCAACTATCAAACTAAAAACTTAATAAGAAAAATTGAAATTGAAGATAATTATTCATTCAGTGAAAAGATAAAAAAGAGCCATACAAATTGGGATTACTCATTAAGCACTCGTTAAAAGTGAAATCCTATCATCTTAAAAACAATAGTCATGTCTGTTTCAATGAATAAGTTACACATTAAGGAAAATTTGATTCTTCACATGAGTAACAAGAAATAGAGGTATATAAGCAATGCTACTGTGTCGAATATGCACACCCACAACAGAAGATCAAGCTCCAAGATCCACATGTTGTGCAAAAAGTCTCATGCTAGTGATAGAAGTGGAAGAATTTCCTTAAGCCTCAATAACCCCTGTCATATTCGCTAATTTAGACCTAAGTCAGGCAAGTTGTTAACTTGACTCGTCGGTTTGATCGAAGTCAAAATTTGGATTTTTTTCGAAAAATAATTAAAATAATGGCAATTAATTATGAAAAATAGTCCATAAAGTGTTTAAATAAGTAAGATGTTAAATTTTGATAAGGACTAAATTGTAAATTTTGAAAAGTATAGGGGTCAATTTGCAATTTAACGAAAATTGGAGGATTTATTGGGATAATCATAAATTAAATGCATGAATTGGGACATAAAATGCATGTGGAGGCCGGCCACACCAAGTGGCAAATTTTAATAAGCCAATTGACATGCATGAATACATGAATTAGACATTAAAATCACATATGAGCTTAGGTGTCCCCATCTTAATGACTTTTGTCATTTTGTTCTCGATTCTTTCTTCCTCTTCCTTATCCATTTTCATTGAGGAAAATTTTGTTCTCTACACCAGCCCACATTTTCCCTTTGTTCTTCCATAACCAAAGCTTGATTCTAGTGAAAGAAAGTGTCAAAAAGAGAGAAAAGGCATGGGAAATTCGATTTTTCATGCTTAAGAAAGCTTAAGAGAGTAAGGAGAAAGGGAGAAATTAGGTTTATAAATTTTAATGATATGTTTATGAACTATAGGAACTCAAAGTGATAATGATTTGGCTCAAAGGAGCAAAAGAAAAGAGAAAGAGAAGGAAAAGAGAAAAAAAAAACGGTTTGTGCATAACCTAAGGTAATAGCCCATTTTATCTTTTTTATTTGCATGATTTAATTATTTGGCATGTTGATGATTTTGAATTAATAGTATTTTGTGTTGAAAATCTTAGGGATGCATGTTTGCTAGACTTAGGATTTAATTTGGTAAAACTTGAATTTGATTAGTTTGTATGTTCCTTGCTGGAAATTGATGAGCAGTGTGCACTTAAACTATTGTAACGTAATTTCTGAAACTCGGTTTTGCATGTTGTTTGTTGGGTTTGAAAGCTAAGATACATGTCTATATCATTCAGAACATAAAACCTAACTATGTCTGTAATTTTCTAGAAAAATTCATGAATTTCAGACATACAATCTGTCTAGAAAATTCTTTGCAGAATTGTTAGTAACCAGTTAGTGTTAATTTTATCATATCTTTTGATACAGAACTCCAAATTAAGTGATTCAAGTTGCATCTTAAATCTACGAACTAGATATAAAATTTTTAAATAACTAAATTCAGAACATAATAGGACCAAACTTAAGTTCAAAAATAGAAAACAGAATCTGCCAGTGACAGGGCAGCATATGAGTTGAGGAATGAAATGAGTAAAATGATGAGAACTTTGTTATATTATGTAAATATTATTTTAATTGAGTGATTATGTGATTATTTTGAGATGTTACATGCATGAAAAGTGTGAAATTAATTGTTATGTATTTTAATGAAATTGTATAAGCTCTAGAACACCTAACTAAAACCAACTTAGGATAGTTTGGCATGCCAAATAGGGGGGAGTATGATAAAAATGAAAACCATTAATGGTATGATTATTGGAGCCAATAATGGCACTGTTATCTACGTTAGTAATGGCACTGTTATCTAGCCGGTAATGGCATGGTTATCTATGCCGGTAATGGCATTGTTATCTATGCCGGTAATGCCACTTATATGCGCACATCATATTGCTCGGGTGGCACTCCTAAGTGCCTTGATGGCAACTCCGTTATCCTAGTCAGTGGTTCATAGGTGTTATGGGTAGTAAAATGCAATAATAATAATAATAATGATTTGATAAAGTAAAATAATTATAAGATATAAAAGAGTAAAATTTATGAAATGTAAGTGACATGAATAAAAAGATGATTGAATGTTTTGGGCATAAGTAAAGAAGTTATGGAAAATAAAAATGGAATTAGGAATTGTAACATGGCTAATTATGATGGGTTATATAATGATGGGTTAATAAAATAAATAAGTATGAGATAAAATAATATAATTTGATGTCTATACATGCTAGATTACCATGATATGTAAATTTGCATGAGAATATGATTAAGCATGAGTTGATATATTTTAATGAATGATTGCATAAAATAATTGATTGCCTTATTTATATGCACCACTAAGTCAATGGCTTAGTGTGGGAGTTTCTCTCGCGCAGGTATAGCAAAGAATAAGTAAACAGTAGTAGATAAAGCTAATGGTGACCTGACCCGTACAACAGCATATTTCAACCATTGTGGGTCACACAACTTTTGTATATTATCTTTGGAATTTTATTTTGTAGTATTTGTAAAGTAAACAGTATGTTTTTGTAAAGAACATGTTATTATATAAAAATGTAGTTTTTCTTTTATGTTATGATTTCTTTTATACTACAAAGTAAATAAATAGTAAATAAAGAAAGGGAAAAAATATATGAATGATTTTCATGTATACAAAATTTAAAAATGATATTTTAATCGATGAAGTCAGCGTAGCACTGAAACCTATGACGTGGGAGTTCTTTCTAAAGAAGTTTAAGGAGCAGTATATTCCTCCTATCTACACCAACGATATAAGAAAAGAGAGTTTTTGATGTTGAAACAAGGAAACTCATCTGTAATAGAATATGAAAGAGAATTCACATGTCTCTGCAAGTATGCTGGAGGCATTGTATCCACTGATGTAGATAAGTGCCGACGATTTGAAGATGGATTGAGAGACCCAATCAAGCTACAGGTCTCAGCCCTACGCTTGATAAGTTTTCGTAGTTTGCTGGCATCTGCCAGAATAGTTGAAAGAGTTCTAGTCGCACAACAGATAGCACAAGACAGAGGGTTATATAGGCCTATAGCACAACCGAGTAGAGTACATTCAAGTGGCAAGAGAGCCAGATCTTTCAATAGCTGATTTCAGGCTGGGGGTTCCAACAGGCCTTCTTCTTTCAGGAGAGGACAAGCCGTGAGATCTATTTCTTTGGCAGCCAGTGCACCAACACAGATGTTACATAGATCTCCAGCTCTACCAAATTGTCAGCATTGTGGCTATTCTCATCCCGGAGAGTGTTGGTGGATGACAGGAGCATGCTTGAGGTGTGGCTCCAAAGATCACTTGAAAAGGGATTGTCCTCTATTATAGTATGGTAGAGGTTTGGGGAGCACTGAGCCGATACAGACATAGGCTTCTAGGTAAGGCAGAGGTTGAGGTCGAGGGTAAGGCAAAAGAGGTCGACCAGGGCCCAGTCAGTTTAGATCAGAGACAATTGAGAGGCTAGAAGGTAGTAGAGCTGCCCCAGCCAGGGCATATGCCATGAGAGGCCGAGAGGAGCAGGATGCACCTGATGCCTCAATTGGTAAATTTCTTCTCTTTGGTTCTAACATAGATGCATTGATAGATCCGGGGTCAATGCATTCATACATATGCACACCACCACCAGGTCAAGAGGGTTTAGAACCACAGTCTCTAGAATTTGAGACTCTTGTGACTAACCCTTTAGGGCACAGTGTGAGGGTTAGCAAGGTGTTTAGGGGTTGCCTTATTGAAATTCAAGGTAGGCAATTCCCAGCAGATTTGATAGAGTTGCCATTCTATGAATTCGATGTGATCTTGGGAATGGATCGGCTGGCTCTTTATGGAGTGGTAGTGGATTGTGGAAGACGACAGATGATCATCAGAATTCCAGAACAAGATGAGATATTGGTGATGGATGCGAATAGAAGATACCCAGACAATATGATATCAGTGTTGAAAGCTCAGAAACTCATTAGTAAGGGGTGCGAAGCATACTTAGCGTATGTGGTGGATATAGAAAAAGCAAGTCCGAAGTTAGTGGATATTCCTACTGTTAGTGAGTTTCCCGATGTATTTCCATTGGAGTTGCTAGGATTACCGTCGGATAGAGAAATCAAATTTGCTATCGATTTGGTACCCGGCACCACTCCTATTTCCATTTCACCATATAGGATGGCACCGGCGGAGTTGAAAAAGTTGAAGGTACAGTTGCAAGAGTTGTTAGATAAGGGTTTTATACGACCCAGCGTATCACCATGGGGTGCTCCAGTATTATTTGTGAAGAAGAAAGATGGCACCTTACGTCTTTGCATCGACTACAGGCAGCTTAATAAGGTGACTATTAAGAATAAATACCTGTTGCCTAGATTTGGTGACTTATTTGATCAGTTGAAGGGTCCATCCATATTTTCAAAGATAGATCTTCGATCGGGGTGTCACCAATTGAAGATAAAAGAGTCAAATGTACCTAGAATGACATTCAGGACTCGTTATGGTCATTATGAGTTCCTGGTTATGCCCTTTGGATTGACGAATGCACCGACAACTTTTATAGACCTGATGAACCGAGTGTTTAGGCCATATCTTGATCAATTTGTTGTGGTATTGATTGATGACATCCTTGTGTACTCTAGAGACCGAGCAGAACATGATCAACATCTCAGAATAGTGCTACAAACATTAAGGAGAAGCAGTTGTATGCAAAGTTGTCTAAGTGCGAGTTCTGGCTTGAAGAAGTCAGTTTTCTAGGTCATGTAATTTCAGCATAAGGTATTCATGTTGATCATAGTGAAATTGAGGCTATTCTTAATTGGAAACCATCACAAAATGTGACTGACGTGAGGAGTTTCCTCGGATTAGCTGGATATTATAGGAGGTTCATGAAGGGATTTTCATCCTTAGCAACTCTTTTGACACGACTACTATGAAAAGAGGTCCGTTTTGAGTGGACAAATAAGTGTCAAACAAGCTTTGATTGACTGAAGGCAATGTTGACTGAAGCACCAGTTTTGACTCAGCCTACTCTAGGAAAAGACTTTGTTGTGTACAGTGATGCTAGTCATAAAGGTTTAGGCTGTGTTCTTATGCAAGAAGGAAAGGTGATTGCTTATGCCTCAAGACAACTTAAGCCTCACGAGCTTAACTATCCGACCCATGATTTAGAATTAGCTGCGATAGTTTTTGCTCTTAAGATCTGGAGACATTATTTGTATGGGGAGAGATGTTATATATATACAGATCACAAAAGTCTTTAGTACCTTCCCTCACAGAAAAAGTTGAATCTGAGACAACGAAGATAGTTGGAGTTGATTAAAGATTATGACTATGCGATTGACTACCAGCTAGGCAAAGCTAATGTGGTTGCAGATGCATTAAGCAGGAAATTTTAGCTGAGATGCGAATACAATCTACTTTGATGCAGAGGATCAAAGATGCTCAGAAGCAAGATAGAAGTTAGTAAAGATAGTGGAGGCAGTGAAAAAGGGAGAAAAGCCTGAGTTTTCATTGACAGAAGATGGCACAGTCTACTTCAAGAATAGGATTTGCATTCCAAATGTATAAGAGCTGAAGTCTTATATTTTTAAAGAAGCACATGAAATAGTATATACCATGCATCCAGGTGAGAACAAAATGTATCAAGATTTGAAAACTCAATACTGGTGGCCAGGGATGAAAAAGGATATAACTAAGTATGTTGCTTGGTGTCTAACCTGTCAGCAAGTGAAAACAGAACACCAGCTACCCATAGGATTGTTACAACCAATACTGATTCCAGAGTGGAAATGGCAAAAAATCATGATGGATTTTGTGTCCGGTTTACCAGTGACTCAGAAAAAGCATGATGCAGTATGAGTGATAGTAGATCGATTGACGAAGTTGACACACTTCTTGCCAGTCAGAATGGACTACTCATTGAACAAGCTAGCCGAAGTTTATATAAGTGAGATAGTGAGGTTGCATGGAGTGCCAATGTCCATCATATCTAATAGAGATCCCAGATTTACTTCACAATTCTAGAAGAGTTTACAGCAAGGTTTGGAGACTCGACTCAATTTCAGCACGGCCTTTCATCCGCAAATGGATGGACAATCGGAGAGAATTATTCAATTACTAGAGGATATGATGAGAAGCTGTGTGCTCGAGTTTGAAGGAAGTTGGGATCGATATCTACCTCTTATGGAGTTTTCCTATAACAACAGCTATCAGACAAGCATAGGCATGGCCCCGTATCAGGCATTGTATGGAAGAAAATGCAGGACACCTGTTTGTTGGACCGAATTGAGTGAAAAGAAGTTGATAGGGCTAGAGTTAGTGCAACAAATAGAATAAAAGGTTAGAATTATCCAAGAAAGATTGAAAGCAGCTCAAGATCGATATAAATCATATGCTGACCTCAAGAGGTGAGATATAGAGTATGCTGTGGGAGATAAAGTGTTTCTTAAGGTTTCTCCTTAGAAGAAAGTATCGAGATTCGGTAAAATGGGAAAGCTAAGTCCGAGGTTCATTGGTCCCTATGAGATTTTGGAAAGAATTGGACCAGTGGCTTTTCATTTAGCCCTTTCACTAGAGTTGGATAAAATCCATAATGTTTTTCATGTGTCGATGCTAAGGAGATATAGGTCTGATCCGACTCATATTATTCCAACTGAGGAGGTAGAAGTGCAAGCTGACTTGACATATGAAGTGGAACCGATGGCTATATTAGCATGTCAAGAAAAAGTTTTACGAAACAAGAAAGTTCCATTAGTTAAAGTGCTATGGTGGAATCATGCTACTGAAGAAGCCACATGGGAAAGTGAAGAAGTCATGAAGAGGCACTATCCCCAATTATTCAAAGAATGAATAGGTAAAATTTCGAGGACAAAATTTATTTTAAGGGGGAAAGGATGTCATATCCGCTAATTTAGACATAAGTCACGCGAGTTGTTAACTTAACTCGTCGGTTTGACCGAAGTCTAAATTTATATTTTTATCGAAAAATAATTAAAATAATAGCAATTAAGTATGGAAAATACTCCATAAAGTGTTTAAAGTAAGTAAAGATGTTAAATTTCGATAAAATACTAAATTGTAAATTTTAAAACGTTTAAGAGTCAATTTACAATTTACCAAAAATTGGAGGATTTATTGGGATAATCATAAATTAAATGTGTGAATTGGGACATAAAATGCATGTGGAGGCTGACCACATAAAGTGGCAAATTTTAAGAAGTCAATTGACATGCATGAATACATGAATTAGACATTAAAATCACATGTGAGCTTAGGTGTCCCCATCTTAATGACTTTTGTCAGTTTTTTATTGATTGTTTCTTCCACTTATCCATTTTCATTGAGGAAAATTCTATTCTCTACACCAGCCCACGTTTTCCCCTTGTTCTTCCATAACCAAAGCTTGATTCTAGTGAAAGAAAATGTGAAAAAGAGAGAAAAGGCATGGGAAATTCTATTTTTCATGCTTAAGGAAACTTAAGAGAGTAAGGAGAAAGGGAGAAATTAGGTTTATAAATTTTAATGATCTGTTTATGAACTATAGGAACTCAAAGTGACAAGGATTTGGCTCAAAGGAGCAAAGGAAAAGAGAAAGAGAAGTAAAGAGAAGGAAAAGAGAAAAAAAGAGGTTTGTGCATAACCTAAGACAATAGCCTATTTTTTTGTTATTTGCATGATTTAATTATTTGGCATGTTGATGATTTTGAATTAACAATATTTTGTGTTGAAAATCTTGGGGATACATGTTTGCTAGACTTAGGATTGAATTTGGTAAAAATTGAATGTGATTAGTTTGTATGTTCCTTGCTAGAAATTGATGAGTAGTGTGCACTTAAAGTATTATAACATAATTTCTGGAATTCAGTTTTGCATTTTGTTTTTGGGTTTGAAAGCTAAGACATAGGGCTATAACTTTCATTCAGACCATAAAACATGAATATTTCTGTAATTGTCCAAAAATATTCATGAAATTCGAACTTAGAATCTGTCTAGAAAATTCTAGGCAGAATTGTTAGTAAATAGATAATGTTAATTTTATCATATCTTTTGATACAAAACTCAGATTTAAGTGATTCAAGTTGCATCTTAAATCTACGATCTAGATCTAAAATTGTGAAGAAGATCATATAACTAAATGTCGAACATAATAGGACCAAAAGTAAGGTAAAAAACAGCAAACAGAATTTACCAGTGACAGGGCAGCATATGAGTTGAGGAATGAAATAAGTAAAATGATGAGAACTTGGTTATATTATGTAAATATTATTTTAATTGAGTGATTATGTGATTATTTTGAGATGTTATATGCATGACAAGTGTGAAATTAATTGTTATGTATTTTAATGAAATTGTATAAGCCCTAGAACACCTAACTAGAACCAACTTAGGATAGTTTGGCATGCCAAAAAGGGGGGGAGTATTATGAAAATGAAAACCATTAATGGTATGATTATTGAAGTTGATAATGGCATTGTTATCTACGCCGATAATGGCACTGTTATCTACGCCAGTAATGACATGGTTATCTATGCCGGTAATGACATTGTTATCTATGCCGGTAATGACACTTATATGTGCACATCATATTGCCCGGGTGGCACTCCTAAGTGCCTCGATGGCAACTCCGTTATCCTAGTCAGTGGTTCATAGGTGTTATGGGCAGTAAAATGCTATAATAATAATAATAATAATAATAATAATAATAATAATAATCATTTGATAAAGTAAAATAAATATAAGATATAAAAGAATAAAATTTATGAAATGTAAGTTACATGAATAAAATGATTATTGAATGTTTTAGGCATAAGTAAAGAAGTTACGGAAAATGAAAATGGAATTAGGAATTGTAACATGGTTAATTATGATGGGTTATATAATGATGTGTTAATAAAATAAATAATTATGAGATAAAATAATATAATTTGATGTCTATACATGCTAGAATACCATGATATGTACATTTGCATGACAATATGATTAAGCATGAGATGATATATGATAATGCATGATTACATAAAATAATTTATTGCCTTATTTATATGCACCATTAAGTCAAGGGCTTAGCATGAGAGTTTCTCTCGCTCAGGTATAACAAAGAATAAGTAAATAGTAGTAGATAAAGTTAATGGTGACCTGATCCGTAGAGCAGCATATTTCAACCACTTTGGGTCACACAACTTTTGTATATTATTTTTGGAATTTTATTTTGTAGTTTTTGTAAAATAAACAGTATGTTTTTGTAAAGAACATGTTATTATATAAAAATGTAGTTTATCTTTTATGTTATGATTTCTTTTAACTACAAAGTAAATAAATAGTAAATAAAGAAAGGGAAAATGATTTTCAATGTATACAAAATTTAAAAATGAAGTGAGCGTAGCACACCCTCATCCAGGCAGGAGCTGCGGGGGTGAGGGGGTGTTTCAACCCCTCACGAACATTGTGACGCTCCTGTACTCTACGAGTCGTTAATAGTATATGGAAGTACTACCACAACATTATTGTAAAAATCAATGCTCAAATTATTGTATAAATATAATTTTTTCAATTTTCGAGTTTATTATTAGTGGAATAGTTATGACTATAGTTCTCTTTTTTTATCATTTAAATATGTATTTAGTGATGTATATATTTTAATTTAAAAGTACTCATTCATTAAACTATAATATTTAGAAATACATTTACAAATAATACTAAATATATTAATTACAAAATTCACTCTTTCATAAATCCTACATGCCACAAATTTTAAATCAAAAGAAATTCTTAAAATTTAATTATACAATACAATAACCAAAATATGCACAAAGAAATAAACTGCTACAATTTGATCTTGGGGTTCTACTTTCTTTGGTCGTCCTAGTGTAACAACTACTTCTACTAATGTGCACATAAAACACACGCGCTAAGCTACTAACTTAGTGGTACATTTGACAACTATCCAATAATTATATAAATATCTCTAAAACAAAATTTTAGAAACTACTATTAATTTACTAAGCATGCCAAAACATTCAATAACATCAAAACTATTTACATCATGAAAAAATAGAAAAATTTTCAATTATAACATTTCATTCATTAAGCATGCTTGAAATTCTTAATAATACAAGACATACAATTGATAATATCATTTTAATAATTTACATTTTTTTTCTTATTTATTTGATAGCCCATTATATCTCAAATGGGAACTAAACATTGGATACATAGTTTCTGCTCTTCAACAGTATACTTGACATCTACTTAATTATTTTATAACTAGGCGTTTAATGCCTATATTTTCAATAATAACTCAGTATCTCTTTGGTGCCTACATAAATTCGAATTCAACACTATTTCTTAGTGGCTATTTAATTTCAAACTCATCACTATTTCTTAGTGCCTACATATATTAAATCTAAGTACTATTTTTTAGTGCCTTCATTTCTACCCTTTTTATTCGCATGTTAACTAATCCTAATTTCTAGTTATTGACTAGATGTAATAAGGCTTAATTATATTTGTTACCTTTATTATTATTTACATAAATTATTTATGTAATACTAATATAATTTTACATAAATGCAACAATCTCCATTAAATATTTTACAACCTCATATTTGCTCATTTAATCATTATAAATATAAGAAAAGTCAAGTAATATATTTTTCTATCACAAAATTCAACAACCAACACATATATACAAGCTGCCCTATTCTGGATAGCATTTATGTCTTATATTGCCCTGCATTTTTCATCCATTTATAAATGGAATTTGGACAAGTGACCAACTAACAAATTGTAGGTATGTCTTATCTTTAATTTTCAACTAGAATCACATTAAACTAAATTTTTAGCAAAATGTATGAATTTTTCACTAAGCTACATTCATTGCATTCTGCACAGTATTTTACTAGATAGATTTGCAGTTCAAATTTTAAGTCCATTTTACACCTAATTTCAGGCATATCCAAGTCTAATAGTCTAAATGAAAGTTAAAGCCCTATGTCTTAGCTTTCAAATCCAATAATTAACATGAAAAATAATTTCCATAACTCAAGTTATGACCAAAAAAGTAGAAATTGTTGATAAGATGAATTTCCAGCACTTCAATTAATTCCTACAATTTTCATCTTCATGCATCAACATCATATTGAAATTTTTATTTTCATATTCATGGCATTATTTAAACACCAATTCATCACTCAATCAAAATATCAAGAATTACATACACAATTACACAAAATATCACAAAATTAACATTTTTCCATATTGAATTTTTGCCAAATGTACATACATCAAAAAGTCTACTATTCACTATTCTCTACCTCCTAATTAGCTTTCTTTTGCCCTTCCTTCCTCTTTGATTATGGCCCACATATTTTTCACCTCTTTGGCCTAACAATAAATTTTACACTAATCAAGCACTAAATACACTAATCAACCCTTAATCACCATTAACATACTAATAATCTTAAATTACCAACCTTAATAGTAACTAACCCCAATATGAAAGAAAAGAGAAAAAGAAAGGTGAGAAGATGAAAAATCTAGCCTCAACTTTGTAGATCTTCAAAATGAAATCTTCCTTCTCCTTTTCTCTTCTTTTCTCCCTTCCTCTTCCTTTGTTTTGCTCACTTTGCTTCACTTTCTTGTTGATCTTGCCTTAATCCAACCTTTATCCATCTCACCTTAGCTTTAATTGAAGAAAAAAAAAAAGAACAATGGGGGGAGAGGTCACAGCTACAAGGAGAAAAGAAGAGAGAGTTTTCTTTGGTTAAGATGAGGAAAAAGAAGAATTAATGACCAAAAAGTGAAATTTGACTTTTATAGTTGGATTAGGTGGGTGGTTAAGATTAATAGATAATATTGTCCCTCATTGGTCCACTAATTTAAATTACTTTTACTTTATTTTAATTCAACAACAAAATGAAAGAAAATAGAAAAAGAAAAGTGAGGAGATGAAAGATCTAACCTCACCTTTGTAGATCTTAAAAATGACCAAAATCTTCCTTCTCTTTTTCTCTTCTTTTCTTCCTTCATCTTCCTTTGTTTTGCTCACTTTGCTTCACTTTCTTGTTGATCTTGCCTTAATCCAACCTTTATCCATCTAACCTTAACTTTAATTAAAGAAACAAAAGAAAAAGAATGGGGGGAGAGGCCATAGCTACAAAAATTATTTTTTGTTCTAAATTTTAGTTTCGAACTTCAAAATTCTCAACTAATAATATCCAAATTATTTTTCTCATATTTTATTATCATTTGAATTTTTTCCTTTCATATCCGAATTTAGACCCCGATCGGTTAGGCTCGTTGAATTTCGGTCACCCGCGACTGTGGCCTAAATTATTGGGCATTGAATGCATGTTAGCTTATCACGTGCATGTGGATCTTGGCTTACTTCTCTCCTTCACGCATGTGACACCCTCCTCACTTGCATGAGGACCTTTTGCTCCACTCTTACCATTTTCTTCTTTCCTAAAAACACAAAAATAAAACTACTAAGTGTAACACCACATCTTATACATTTGTGTTCGAACTATCCCTGTATCAATTAATCATGCATAGCATGCTAGAAAGACAAAATACCCTGTTAACAATGGTAGTAAAAGAATATTTTTTTTCATATCATATCCTGTAAAATCAACTAATGACTTTGCAAGTCTCATATCCTGTAATATTTGTCAATGACTTTGCAAGTCTCATATCATGTAATATTACTCAATGACTTTTCAAGTCAACATTAAAACCCACAATACGATATATCACATATATTAAAACATAAACTTTACACATAAGTATTTACGAGTTGATTTTGTTTATACATTTTTAAAACCCATTCCAAACTGACTGTACATATTCAACCATATAAATACAAAATGCAGATGACATATTTTTATGCTTGTGTGGAATGCAAGGAGAGAGAGAGTGATGAGTCTCGGCCAGTGACCTGTGCTCCATGTCTTTTATACGCTACTCAAAATGAGCTATCACTTTTCTTTTCCTAAAAAAGATGCAAATTGATGAGTTGCGGCTCAGTGAGAATAACCATCAAATGAGCTCTAAAGTACCAAACAACTCATAATAATAACTCACAAATCCAATACATATCATGTATTCCATTCCATTCATCAATATCATATAAATATCAATAAAGTTGAAAAATATAATCATTACTCGTTACGTATGCAAATGCTTTGCTTATTTTGTTTTGTTGTGACTAAGTTAAACAGATATTGGCCTAGGTTTCCATGTGAACATTTGCATTTGCATTTGCTAGCTAGCTTGATCATTTGTTTCATTTGCACATTTATTGGGTCATAGGCCTTTTCTTTTGCTTTACAATATCGATTAACTAGTCACAACGCCCTTTTAGTCCATATGCATATGCACTTGTATTTAATCATTCATCAACCATTGCATCTTTATCATATATAACATACATATATTCCATATATACCTCATATGTCACGCATATACCTTGCATATACCATACATATACCATGTATATATATCACATATGTCAAATATATACTTCAAATATACCACAAGTATACCATTTATATGTACCAAAATGTCACAAATTATCCATCATTACATTATCAAGGACCAATCATGACAATCATATGAATCACATAGCAAGCAACATTCATTTGCATTAAAGAATTCAATCGATAATTAGACTCATCGTTCTCCTTTGATTCCAACCTCTAACTTATTGTCTATCCACTCCTTGTGGGTCTTCAATATGTTGTGAGCCTAATATGAAAACATAATCAATTAACTCTTGATTAGGGAGACTTATTGTTTCTTAAACAAATTAATATGCATTGTTCATGTATATAGTTGAGATTTTTCCTATGAGGCAGTGTGACCTTATAGCACTGTTTAGCCTATATATTTTTCAATACATGACCAATTAATCTGATTCTTGTTCATAATTACAACTAACATATAAATATAGAACATATTAAAATGTCAGACTAATTGGATCATTGTACAATATTTGGTGGAATTTCTAAGTGTGTTATATTTTCTACCTTGTTTTCTGCCTTTAGGCAGTTTCAGGGTACTCATTTTGGTTTATCATAACTTATAATTTATAAGTCCTATTTTAATGAAACTTTACCGAACATTATATGGGTTCAAATGTAAAATTTTCCATGTTTTACACTTTTATCAATTATGCCTCTAAGTTCTTCAAATCATAAGCAACATTTCACTGGTCTAGAACAGAATTGGCTTCCGGACCAGTATGCCTTCTAAAGACCATAACTAAGTCTATCCATACCCAATTAAGCTGTAATTAGTACCAATACTTAGCTAATCCATATAACTATAACTCGCATGTTTTGATCATTATAGAATCTAGCTCTAACGAGCTCAAATAAGCCAAACAAGTTGTTGTCTCTGCCCAGGGCACTCAGTAGGCAGTTCAAACTATGGAACAGTCATGGTTCCATTCACCATAACTCAACATTTACAAGACCTATGAATCTACAATTTGGTATACAGATACATAACACATATATATACAACTTTTATGTTTTGAGGTACTTCCAATAATGACTTTAACATATTCGAAATCAAATAACACAGTAGCTAACTTGGTTAGGATTCGCACCCTGACCAGTTTCAGTACGAAGAGAATATCTCATTCTATATAGCACATATTTCAACCCTATTTACATATCCATAAATATAAGTCATAAAGGAACAACTGTTATGTTTTAATATTTTCCAGAATCAATTTCTATGTGAATTAAAATCGGGTTGCAAATCAGTGCCTATTAATGCAACCTAAACAACAAAATCGAGCTTAACACAAAAATAAATGTTTACTCACCTATAATCACTCTTGGCTAATCTTGTTGCTGCAATCTTTGGAGTGAAAGAGAGAAGAAATGGTGGCTAGAACTTGAGAGAAAATAGGTTGAAGAAATGAAGCAAGGAAGAAGAAGAAGTTGAGGGTGGAAATGAATATGGTGGCTGCCTAATAAGTTAAAAGGTACCACCATTTGTTTCACACGTCCACTTTCTTTTTTTTTCTTTTTCTGAATTTTTATTTTTATTTTTATTTTATTTTATTTTATGTTTCCTTATTATTCTTGTTATTATTACACAATTCAACACAATATGCAATTTAACCTTAATCTAGTCATTTTGCATACTTTAATTTGGTCACCTTATTTGATTTATTTTTAATACTTTTTATCTTCATTTAGATTATAAATACACGTAGCTAGTATGTGTCATGGACTTGTTCCTACGAAAATACATATGAAATGCATGTCTTCAATTTAATTATATGCAAGATGCATATGTTCAAATGAAATGCATGTGGGGAAGGTTGAGGATGTTACACTAAGTACCTAAACATGCTAAAATCAATTAAAGCTTCTAAAAACATACTAAAAACTAAACTAAATAAGTACACATCAAATTACCCAACACTTAAACATTACTTGCCCTTAAGTAATTACTAGACATAGAGTCATATTCAAAACATGCTTGACAAACATAGCTAATACGCACGAATCAAATCTTCACATCTCCAAGTTTCACTAATGCAGCAACTGACTTACATCAAATTCACATAGTCAACTTAAGCTCAAGACCATTCTAATAGTAATTCCGCCCTTAAAATTAAAAACAACCCATTTCAGTCACATAATTGCCTTAACTTATATAGTGAAAAACAATTTAGTCAAGCTACTTATTATGAATAGAAAAAAACTCATATATCAAACCCCCAAACTTATTGCCTTGATAAGCCCTTAATAGAAAAAAAAAATTCTTCCATAATTCATTATGCATTTATCTTATTTTTTAACTTTTTAGATTTCTTTATTTGTTTTTCAGAAAAATGCAGTACGCTCATGTAGGGTGCTTTGCATACTCATATCCTTGGTGGGACAGTGGAAAAGATAAGGCAAATGCATCTTATACTCCTTCTTGCTACTTTTGTTAACTCTATAAATACTTGAGATTTTATTTTATATTGATTAAGGACTTAACATATAAGTTAATAGCTTTTAATAATTCATAGCTTAAGCAAATTATTGATACTATATAAATGAGGCAAATAAATAATTAAACTGAAATGCCTCAATTCAAAAGAAACTAACATTAGAACTATCCTAAACTTAATCAAACTATGTAAATTCAACATAAAGTCAAAATATAGCATTCCTTCATTAACTTGCTTATGAGAAACAAAGAAAAAGAAATAATGAATAATACTTAAAACAAAATATACGTTTTTTTAATTTTTTAAATATATTTTAACACACATATTATCAGACATAATCTTTCACCCCAAATTATATAATTCCTCCCCCATACTAATTTGAGACATTGCCCTCAATGGCTCTCAAAAGAGTAGAAAAGAAACAATCTAAAGGAAAGGATTACTCTCCTGGTATGAAAAATGCCTCACTGAGATGGAGGAGGAAGGTGCTCTAGTATTTGTCTTAGGAGAATAGTATGTTGGGCACTAGTGCACTCCAAGTCATCCATCTTATAGTCCATACAATATAAGCACTTCAAAACTCACTGCATAATAGGTAGAGAGGATTGCTCAGGCTTATTTGACTGTGGTGGACATTGTTGCTCATCTGGCTTTACATCGCCTTCTTGCTGTTAAGTCTCACCCGCTTGGTAACAACAACCATCGAATAATATCTCCTTCCTTAATGACAGGGTTATGTTTTTGCAAAGAAATACTATTAAAGTTTCCTTGGCTAGGAATTAGCATTAGATTATTAGCATAAACATTAAAACACAAAAATGCCTAGCAAATGCTGTAATAATATGGCCTAAACTAAGTGAAGCTTTAGGATGTCTGATAGTGTTTAGCATATGTTTAAAAATATATGTAGAAGTGTATACTCTAGTCCTATAATGCATACACCAAAACAAGAATAGTTCAATCTTAGAAACTTTATTGCTATCTAATTCCCCAAATATTGCATAACACATGAATTTATGAAAAAAAGCAATACATGAATCTTTAATACACATTGTTGAAGCATTCTTAGGCCTACAATGGGGTTCTCCAATGAACATTTGCCAATTTTTATCAGCATTAAAATTATCAGGCATATCATTAACTCCTTAAATAAAGAATTTAAAAATTCTTTGCATAGTCGTGTGAGTCACTAAATACCATTTGCCAAATAATTTAAAAAATTTTAGTGCATGTCTTATTTATAGGCAAAGTGCTATAAAATTCTAAAATAATATCCATAAAACTAGGATCAGTCATGGTATTGAACTTAATCCAATCAAAGTGCCTAGCATATGCCTTTGTAATGTCTAAACTATTTAATCACTCTAAAGTATCAAAATCAAAGAATTTGCATGCAGTCACAGTTCTAAACACATATTGTTCATATCTTGCTCTTTCTTTAGCAAAAGAGATGTATATTTCTATACATTTTGAAGCTTCCTCAAGACATCATGTGAAGCATCTTCATCCTCACACTCGTGACATTGTGCTACTGGGTCATGCACGTTGTTGCCCAGACAATGAACCAAGAAGGGGGTTGAATTGGTTAACAAATAAAAATTTGCTTAATTGAAAGTGTGGAATAAATAAAATAGAGGAAGGGAGGAGAGAAATTACATGCAAGATTTATAGAGGTTTGGGTATTAACAAACCTTACTCCTCTCCCCATTCTGGATTGGATGTTTCACTAACACACTAAGTGTTACAATGGATTTTTTCAAGTTCACTCCAACTATGGTGTTTCTCTTAATGGCTAACACCTAACCCAAAAATTCCCTTGTGATTTTCAATGGCTCACACAAAAACCAATTCCTTGTGTTTTATGGTTCACACAATAAACCCTTACAAGTGTTCCACTCTTAAATAAATATACCCAAACTCATTTTTGAGTAATTGATTACAATGAAAACACTCACCAACCAATAATGCTTAGAAATTATGAGCATTTAGATTTTCCCAAAGAATAGAGGTTGGTTGAGAAATAATTAATGCACAAGGCTACAACAAGATTAAAAGATGTAAAATAATTGTGTTCTTCTTGTTTTTCTTGTTCTTCTTTCTTTTCTCTTTTTTGTTTTTCTTTTTGTTCTCCTTGTTGGGATTCATAAATTACTTGCATTTATACTCCCTCTGTGAATTATAGCCGTTTGGGTGCATTTATTGCTAAAATAGCCGTTGAACCAACTTTTAATTCGCGTCTGACATATTTCTCTGTCTTCATTCACGAGCGCGACTATATGTGTTACGGGCGTGAATGTTCTTCCAAGCCATGGTCCAAGTTGTGACTCTAGCTATGAAGCTCTCTCTAAGAATTTGAAATGTTTGATTATGGGTGTGACTAATACTTTGACAGGTATGAATATTCTTCCAAGCCGTGTTCCAAGTGGTGACTCTGGCCGTGAATCTTCCTGGAAGAATTGGAAGTGTTAGGTCACGACCGTGAATGTTATTTCACAGGCATGACTTGTTTGATCATTCGTAGTTTATTTGATCCTTCATGGCTGTGAACTTTGAATGGTCGAAAGTTAGCGCTCAGCTATATTCACGAGTGTGACTTTGCTATTTCTTTAATTTTTATCTTCAAATGATGTCTTTCAAACTTGCTTCATGTTATAATCAAATTATATCCTATTTAACACAATTAGAACACAAACATTGTTAATTACATTATTACTATTTTATTTGTTATCATCAAAATGATAGAAATACCCCGAAAGGTTCAACAATCTCCCCCTTTTTGATGGTGGCAAATAATCTAGCAATCTCCCCCTCAAAAGGTGCTTAAGATAAAATAATAAAGTGCAAGATTTGAAAGAAATATAAAAAAGGTATTTGAAAACTAATAAGGTATATGCAAGATATATCTTAAGTATATCTCATCAAATAAACCATGTATAGCCAAGTGGATTTAAAGTGTATGTGAGATATATGCTAAGTACATCTTATGAATTAAATACAATGAGTTCAAGTTGCAAGGTATATGTTAGGTTGATGTGAGGTATAGCTTATGCATATCCTCAATTAAAATAAAGTTTGCATAGAACACATATATAACCACACATTGCATATTGAACACATTTTAAACACATATTTGTTTCTCCAATTATCATAAATTCAAGATATATATGTTTGTTTCTCCTCCTTTGTCACCAACAAAAAGATTGAAATATCAATAAGATGGTTGTACTAACATTAAAGGAGAAGGTTTACATTGAAATTAGAATGCATAAAGATGAAATCCTACAACAGCAAAAGTAAAGCTATTGCAAGAAAATTAGGACTCTAAGTAGGCTTCAAGCCTGACAAATCATCCCTAAGGCATGCTATCTCCTCCTCGAGGCTGTCCATATGAGACTCTATAACGTTTTTGAGGTTTTCCAACCTCGCATGGATGGAAGTCTGCATCATGTTGAGGCGAGGTGCTATAAGATCGACAACCTACTATGCCAAAGTGGATATTGAAGAGCCGATGTCTGACCAACATCCTCAGCTGCCGCTAGTGTCGATGTCTCATCACAGGCTCACTTTCGTTGCTGGACAGCCTAGAGGCTAGCTTTGAAAGCTTCAAAGTCATTGTCCTCCTAATCAATTTCAGCACCTGGAATGGTGAAACGGTAGAGACATTTCCTTTAAAAATAATACGAACAACCACTCCCATTTTTTTAAATGACTCGATATTGAGTCAGTCTTGTGGATGTGCTAAATGAGAGTGTAGATGTGTTCGTCTAGTTTCAAGCAACCTAGCTCAATGGCCGGTGTGTCACATATCCGCCAATCAAAATATCTCCTGATGGCTTCATTGCGATGGAGAGGAGGTGATTTGCAAACCATCATGACAAGGCTATGGGCAGTCCTCTTCGTGCCATTTCCAACAAAAAGAGCTCTGATTGTTTGATAGCACATTGCTATCCCCACGAGCAAATATACTATAGGTGAGAAACCTATGTATATACTTATGCACAGGAGACTGAAGTTGGTGCTCTTTGTCTTTTGAACATCCCAGCTGCATTCTGAACCAAAATGTGTCTAAGCTAGATGAGCATAAAATTCTAACTCGCTTTCATTGAGGATTCCATCGGAAGAGAGCTTGAAAATAGTGCCAAATTCCACTACAGTGAGAGTGCTAGCATGCTTGCATAGCTAGAATTTGACGGTTCCAATTGGTGAGACCTGCAACGTGCTAAGGAACTTGAGAGTGGGTTCCCTTAGCATTGGATGATATATGTCCATGAACGCTCTTAGGTGAAATGTCTATAATTGTTCAATCATGCTCGTTTCAAGACCAAGTGTCTTGATACAACTCCACCCAAAGGATTGTGATGAGAGTAGAGGTCGTTTCTTAAGAACGACATAGCGCGGATGGCAATGGTCCAGAATGATGTTGAGTAGGTAATTGGTGTAGCATTTTGGAGCATGTGATTTCTTCTTAGTACACATAGAAGAACCAGATTCCATGTTAATAGCTTTGAATCAAAGGAAGAGAAGAAATTTTCAAAATAAGAGGTTAAAACCCTTGAGAAACTTTAAAGAAAAAGGTTTTTGAGAGAGTTTTATAGAGGGAAAAGTAAGTGAGGAGGCAGGATTTTGTGAGAAATATTGAATGGGTGTGTTAAATGCCAGAATTTGGAGAGATGGAAATGAGAAAAGACAAAAAATTTCATTTTATAGTCAATAGATTGACGGCTGTGAATAACCAATCACGAGTGTGAATCATCGGGGTCACGGTTTGTTGAAGGGGGCTCTAGTCCTGAAAAGGAAGATAAAATGAGTGAAGGTTGTGACATTAAATAGTCATGAGCATGAATAGGGCTTTTCACGGGTGTGATAAATATTTTCACGGGTGTGAAGCTTAGTTTTCACTACAAGCAAGTCGTGAAACAAGTATGAACGGTTCTGGAATTGTTTTGCTATATTTGTTCACGGCCGTGAATATATGTCACGGGCATGAAAAAGGCTTTTCACGGGTGTGACAAATAGAGTATCGAGCATGAAACTTAATTTTCATTACTTCTACCCCTGAAGCAAGTCGTGAAGCAAAACATGAAAGCTACTGGAACTTTTGCTATGTTGGCGGCCATGAATATATGTCATAGGTGTGAACCACCTCAAATCTTCAAAAAATAAAACTAAGTCTGAACAAGAATAGAAGATTTCTAAAACAAAAATTGTCTTCATTAAGAGGTTGGATAAAAATGTTTGCCAATTTATTATTTTTATCAATAAATTCTAACACAACATCTCCATATTGAACATGATCTCTAAGAAAATGATATCTAATGTCAATATGCTTACTTCTAGAGTGTTGAATGGGATTCTTAGATAGGTTGATGGCACTAGTGTTGTCACATTTGATGGGTATATGGTCTAAACTATGACCATAGTCCTTAGTTGTTGTCTTATCCATAGGATTTGAGTGCAGCAACATGCTGCTGCCACATTCTATTTCAATGGTAGATAAGGCAACTGAAACTTGTTTCTTGCTAAACCAAGAAACCAGACATTCACTAATAAAGTGACAAGTGCTTGAGGTACTCTTTCTATCTAAAAGACTACTGCATAATCTGCTTCTGAATATCCTATCATACGGAAAGATGAACTTCTATGATACAATAAGCCTAGATGTAATGTGTCATTTAAGTGTTTTAAAATCCTTTTTACAGCATTCAAATGAGATTCTTTAGGAAAAGATTGAAATTTAGGACATAAGCATACACTATACATTATATCGGGCCTAGAGGCAGTAAGGTATAAAAGTGATTCGATCATACCTCTATAGAGTTTTTCATTTATGCTCTTCCCCTTCTCATCTTTGTCCAATTTTGTTGATGTGCTCATAGGAATCTTCGCATTTTTGCATCCTTCCATTCCAAATTTCTTGATTAACTTTTTGGTGTACTTAGATTGGTTGATGAATATGCTCTCATGGCTTTGCTTGATTTGTAGACCAATAACTTAAGTTTGCCCATCATGCTCATTTCAAATTCTCTAGTCATAAACATAGCAAATTCTTGGGAAAGCAATTCATTAGTAGACTCAAATATGATATCATCAACATAAATTTGAACAATTAAAATGTCATGCTTATGCTTTTTAATAAACAAGGTTGTATCAAGATGTCCTTTTGAAAAATTATTTTTTAAAAGAAAAGAATATAGTCTTTCATACCAAGCTCTTGGAGCTTGCTTTAATCCATACAAGGATTTTAAAAGTTTAAAAACATAATTAGGCAAGTTATGGCTTTCAATACCCAGAGGTTGTTCTACATATACATCTATTTGAAAAAGTTTAAAATTCATATTGCATGCAAATGCTAAAAGTATCCTTAGACTTGAGGAACTCAAGGATATCTTGGATATTGACTATGTATTTTGACACTCTTTGTTTTTGCCTCAAGGAGGTTGCTCATAGGGTGGTGATTGAATACAGCTTGAGGTATTCGAAGGTAATTGGGTAACCAATAAAGGATTCACCACTTCTGATAGAAGGAGTGTATACCCATTGCCTCTTGTCGTGGTCATTACTTGGGAATCTCTGGCCGGAGTGGAAATGTCATAAAGATAATCTTCAATGACATATCTAATAAAGTAATGAACCTTAGGGATAAGAATTAACATTACTCGGACTAAACGTGTCATAGTCAGTCTAGTGGGAGTTGACACATGTCCATACTCTGAACCAAGTGGGGTATAGAATGGTGAAAGGAATAATTGCACATAAATTGTCTATGGAAAGGTTCATAGTCAAACCACTCACTTTCCAGTCAATTGGTGGTCATGATGTGTTGCTAGATACCTCATGACTTGCTTCAATTAATTGTTAATTTAAATGGCCAACATAACCGGGAACCTAATGGGTCACATGCATTGAAGATATGGAGAATGAGTAAAATGGTCTTGCATGGAATCTAAAATATGAGAGAATTATTTTGGGATGGATTGCAATGAGATCGCATGGGAAAAATTGTTCAGAAGGGTCGTGGGCCTGCGTGGGCTAGGCAGGCTACTGGCCAGTACGGGCGCTGCTACCTTCCGTTGGCCAACGGGTAAATTTGGCCTTAATTATGCCAATTATGGCCATTAAGAAAATTTAGTATTCATTCAAGTTTCCTTTTCTCTATTTTTGACTTTTGATCTTTTCTTTGAATTTGATTCAAATAGAAAAGTCTTCAAATAGCACTTTGAATTCTCTCAAATAGAAAAAACATGAAAATATTTTTTGTGAGACACAATAAAATTCTCTCAAGAACACTTTCAAAGAGCACTTTGAATTTGTTCAAACCATTTTCTTTTGATAGTTTCTTCTTCATTCTTCATGTGGATTATCATTAGAGATATCCTAGTATTGATTGTTATGGTTTGCTACAACCCAACAAGGTGAAGATTTGAATAACAAATAAGAAATTACAAGGTATAATTTTATAACCTCAATGTTTATATATATAAATTAGTTTTATTGGCAAAAGTATAATATTTTGTTTTGGGTTTTGAAAATTTTTATTTTTTCACTGTGTTTATGAATGTGATTCGTTCTTCAAAACCCTACAACCACAACCATCATCATTAGCACCACCACAACCATCATCATCATCCACACTATCAATAACTATGTCGATCTTAGGGGGTTCTACATCAGCATCTCCTACATCACAACATACTACATCATCTCTTTCGGCTAGTTCAGCCCAACATTTACAATCTAAGACATCAATTACTGAGTTGACTAATGGTAGATGATGACTCGATCTCGATCTTGGGAGGTAATATTACTATTACTATTTCTAGAAATCTTTCCACTCATGATTTAGTCTATGTTTTATGTATTATTTGTTTGTGTTTTATGTATAGTGGGAGTTTTCTTTAGTCTCATGCACCTTCTGCAGCTATCATCTATAGATTTTTACTTCATTTGAGTGACAAAGGACATGCTTAGAAGACTGTGCCTAAAGACATCATGGACTTCTATTGTCATGAGTTTAAGGTAAAATCCAATTATATACGTAAAAAAATATAATGAGGTATATATGGCTTTGTTAAAAATGTATTTCTTGTGATTGATTGGTTGTTAGAGACCTCGTTAATGAGGTCAGGTTACTTATGATGTAGTCAAAATTCTACCAAAATTTCAGTTTTACAATAAATATTTAATGTCTTTTGTTGTTTATTGGTTAATAGAGGTGTCATATTAGAGGTCAGATTAGTAATGTTATGGACAAAATTCTGCCAAAATTTCATTTAGGAATTAAATATTTAATCGCTTTTGTGTTTGATTGGTCATTAGATGCCTTATAGTTCAAGCCAGGTTATGTTATAGACAAAACTCTGCAAAAAATTTAGTTTGATATTAAAATTTTAATCTCTTTTGTGCTTGATTGCTTGTTAGAGGCCTCATACTTTAGGTCATGTTACTTATATTATAGACGAAACTCAACAAACAATTTCGTTTGATATTAAATTTTTGATCTCTTTTATGCTTGATTGGTTGTTAAAGGCATCGTACCACAAGTCAAGTTACTTATGTTATTGGCAGAATTCTACCAAAATTTCAATTTGATATACGATGGATATTTATCTTATATGAATGTTGCAAGCAAAAATATCGCATTTTATGTTGTTGTTTCTTTGTTTCTATTTTAGAAGGAATTTACTTGCGATCCAGAGTTTGAGAGTGTAATAAGCGTAGATGGTTACAATAAGCTGCTACAAGTTATAATGACACTTTGAGAAAATGGAGATCATATGGCAATAAACCACCACATGTTCCAGAGCAAGTTTGGGATAGTTAGCTGAAAGAATGGTCCATTCCTAAATTTAAGCAGCGATCTACCGTTGCCTCTAAGAATAGACTTATTGAGACGAGTGGCTCTGGTTTAGGTCCCTCATGATATATAGGGGGTTCTATAGCCATGGTTGAGTGTAGCATGCAGATGGTATATTGATCATGATAACTTAATTTGAATTTAGTATATATTTATATATTAAGATTGTAGAATGTATGTGAATGTATTTGTTTTTATTTACTAATGTATTACGCATGTAATTTTGAAGTTGATGTGTTTTTTTCTATGATCAGGAAAAAACATTAGGACATGAACCAAATCCTATATAACTCTTTGAGGCAACACACAATAGAAAGACTGCCTCAGAAATTGAGAACGTGAACCAACGGTCCAAAGCTGTTGCAGTATGTGTTTACCAAACTCGGTAATTTTCCATATTTTAATATTTTCTTTGTTTGCTATTTTTATTAATCTCATGCAATATATATTTTTCTTGTAAAAATTTTTACTGTAGGATCAAGTAAAAACCCTTAGAGAGATTGCTTCTCAGCTAGTGGATGGATCCAAATGAGACATGTGAGCCAGATTTTAGGCAGTTATTTTTAGAGGTTGTTGGTGGTCAGAAAAAACAGCGCGTATATGAGATAGGCACTAAGGCACCACATTTCTACACTAGTACTTCTTCCTTTCACTCCATTGCTACATCACGGGATATTGCTACCGATCAAAGCTGTTGCAGTATGTGTTTATCAAACTATGTTGGAGTCACAAAAGCATCAAATGCGAGAACATAAGTGTGAAGAAGTTTGACTCAAGCTTCAAGACAAGATTCGAGATGAGATTCAAGATAAAATTCGGGATGAGATGCGACTGCTGATAGCAGAGATGACTCATTCTAGCCACATTTCAACTTAAACTCCATAGAGAGCTCCACCTCATTCTGATAGCATATAGGACTATATAATAACAACATTTGTAGTATTTCATGTTTCTGAATATTTATCATGTTTTGAAATGTTAATTTTAACATAATTAGCTTGTAAAAAATTTTAATATTTATTTTATTAATCATGTTAAGCCATAAAAATATATTTGCATTTCATTTAATTGAATTTTAAAATTATAAAAATAAAATAAATGTACAATATAATATATAAAAAAAATTAGTGAAAATTCGTCACAATTAGCGATGACTGAAAATTCGTCGCTACTTTATCCAAAGGAGAAACTCACTAGAAAATTTAGTGACGGACATTCTGTCACTAATTTGCGATGGATTCATTTCTATTGCTATATAGCGACAAATTCATGTCTATCGCTAATTAGGAATGGATTCATGTCCGTCTCTAATTAGCGGTAAAATTGTCGTTACTAATCCAATTACTGATTTCTTGCTAATTCGTCTCTTATGACCATATTTCAGTGACAGATTTACTATCGCTAATTTTGTCGCTAAACATAGGGACAACCTTAATTTCTGTTGCTAGCCAATTTGGGAGGAGCATTTTAGAGACTGATTAATGTCGTCGCAAATCTGTTGCTAACAGTGATTAGCTACGGAATTCTTGACTTTAGCAATAGATATTTTTGTTGCAAAACTGAATTTTTCTTGTAGTGTTTGTCTTTTTCTTTGACGTTTTTTCTATTTTAAGTGCCCTCAATAATAAGGAAGTGTAGAATAATGATATTATATCATAAAGTAAATGTACGAAATTATCATATATCATAATAGTAATAGAATATTGTTTAAGGTATGTTATTTTAAATAATAACTAGTCAATTTATATTATAAGTATGATACATAGCTAGCTATTAGTTTATTAATTTTTAACATGTTTTCTATTATTTGTTTTGTAGATTTTTGAAAATGAATAATATAGTCAAAGATCAAATAGATAAAATTATATATATATGGTCCAATTACTTTATAAGAGATTGTATGTAATTTTTTTAATTTACTTTTATAGAATATTCCATATTAATTGAGAAAGTAATTTGAAATTAATTAATTTTGAAGAACATGTAGATTAATTGTTGTTTTTTCAATTGTTTTAGGTATGTTATGTTGCTTTAATTTTTTGAATTTTTGTAGCTTGTATTGTCTTGTGAATATTTTGTGAATTGTTGATTATTAAGTATTTGTGATTTGTGTATTGAATGTCTATTGTGGCTTACAATATTAAGACAAATTATAAATGGTTGCTGCCTAATATGAGTTTTAATTTAAAAAAAATAATAGATGTCTATCAATTCATTGTAATAAATGCATATAACTTGATTATACATGTCTATCGTTAAATAATAATAGATGTATATAACTTGATTATATATATCTGTTATTAAGTAATAGTATACGCATATAACTTGATTATATATGTCTGTTATTACTCAACGAAAAACGTGTATAATCAAGTTATATGCATTTGTCACAACGATGGACATATGAAGTCCATATCATATGCATCTCATATACATGTGTCTACTATTTAACAAACGTAAAAAATACAAAATGATAGACATGTATAATCATTTTTTGTACTATTGACTTTACAATGCTTGAAAGTTTTGATAATTACTCGAATTTTTTATTAGAGAGAAATTCTAACTTTAAGTACGATAAGAAAATATAAAAGAAAAAATTTCAAGAGTTTTATAGAGAAAAAAAAGAGATAAAATAAAAAAAAAATATTTTCTTGTTTTTTCATCACCTTTTTACTATTAGAAATTTAGCTCTACATCAATATTAGAAATATTAGATTACTAAAGCCCCATCAAAAAGCATTGCTTAGAGCTAAAATTTTCATCACATTCAAATTGAAAATGCCCACATAAATAAGAAACAAAAGGTCTAGCGTGATCTCAAACAATAGCACCAAAGCCCAAATTAAATTATTGCAAAAGAATGCAAGCATCCACATTTCACTTCACACTCCTTCGAACCAATTTGGTCCAACTATCTAGTAAGGGATGAGTGGTGGCACTACTAGTTAGTCCCATAAACAAGCCAATTTGCATCACACTATTCTCGTTTAAGGAAAAAATAAAAAAAAAGCATTGCGAACACTTCAGCTATCTACCAAATTTATCATTCCAAACATCAATATTATGACACCAAATGCTTCATGGAAGGGTACAAACCTTAGCAATACTTATGTCATCAAAAAAATCTAACACATTAGAAATAAGGTAATTCAAATTTCTAAATGCATCTAAAAATCAATAAAATCCAAAAGCGTGCTAACAAGTTAACAAAGAATTATCTAATTAAGTTTTCAAAAGAACTCAGCACATAAAATTCCTAATTTTAGATGATAAGTGAACTTTACAAAATTCTTTTCCAATTCCCTTGAATTAAAATTTTTAACATTGGAAGTAATGGAAGGAGCAAAATTATAAGTTGATTTAACCATGTAGTCTCATATTTAGAGAAGTACCAAATGAGATGGTCCTATAATGTGGAACAATTTATAAGAGGGCTAAGAATTTTAATAACATTAATAGGCAATATCAAATATAGAATTTTATTAATATTATAATACCTCTTGTAAAATAACAAACCTTCACATCTACAAAACCTTTCTAAAATGTAGTCTCAATGTAAAAATTATCATAAAAAAGTCTAATTATAGATCTTTCTAAACATCAAGTTTATTGTTGTTTTCAATCTTTCATGTCATTTCCTATAAAACTTGTAAAATAACCCCTTCAGCGTTAAAAATTCCTCACCTTGAAAAATATTTAGTCTATAGATACAACTAAGAAGAGTATATGAATTAGGGATAAATATCTAATCTTGCTTGCTAAGCATAGCCATGTTGAACAATGAAGATTGTAAAATTTAAGACTGCCATTATCTTTTTTAGTACACATTTTGTCCGCAGAAGAAATAATGAAGATTTTTAGACCATTTTCTTTTTATACCCCATTAAAGGAATCTAGCTATTGGAGCACATGCTTCTTGATTATAACCTTTTGCAACTAACCTAGCTTTATTCCTAGTTATTGAACCTTGTTCATCTAACTTATTTCTAAACACTCATTTTCTACCAATGACTTGATGGTCTTTAGGTCTAGAAACTAAGGTTCATACCTTACTTCTCTCAAATTGGTTGAGTTCCTCTTGCATAGCAATCACCCAACTTACATTATTAAAAGTCTCATCAATATTTTTAGGCTCAATTTGAGAGACAAAAGCAAGGTTAGAATCTATGAGTTTTAGGTGAGATCTAGTACTTACTCCCTTAGTAAGATCACCAATGATTTGTTCCTTGGGGTGATTCTTTATCATTTTCTATTCCTTTGGGAGCTCTTCGTTAACTTGCTCTTGAGCTTGAGGTAGAAAGCCATCATGTTGTTGTTTCTCTTGATCATTATCATCTTTCTCCTGATCAAGATCAAGCTTCTCCTTTATACCTACAATATCATCAAAAACACTACCTTTTATAAGATCAAGCGTACTAGATTCATCAAAAATAACATGCATAGACTCTTCAACAACTAAAGACCTTTTATTAAAGACTCTATAAGCTTTGCTAGTTGTAGAGTATCCTAAGAAGATACCTTCATAGGATTTAGAGGCAAATTTTCCAATTACTCTAAAGTAAGATATCATGGGTTTTCTTCCATTCCATAGCTCAGAAGAAGTTTTGTTTAATAGTGGTCTTTGGAAAACTCGATTTGAAATATAGGACGCAGTGTTAGTGGCTTCGGCCCAAAAGTAGGTTGGTAAACCATACTTATTGAGCATTGTTCAAGCCATTTCAATTAAAGTTTTATTTTTCGTTTCTAGTACCCAATTTTATTGAGGTGTCCTAGGAGTTGAAAAATTGTGTGAAATACCAAATTCTAAACAAAAAGTTTTCAAAATTTTCATTTTCAAATTGTTTGCCATGATCACTTCTTATTTTGGAAATCAAATAGCCTTTTTCATTTTGAACTCTTTTAGCAAAATGTTTGAAAGATTCAAAAGTATCACTCTTTTGAGCTAAGAAAATTACCCAAGTGAATCTAGAGTAATCATCAACAATGACAAAAGCATAGTGTTTACCTCCTAACCTAGCAACTTCAGTAGGTCCAAAAAGATCTAAATGCAAAACTTGTAGAGGTTGTAAGGTACTTACAATATTTTTTGATTTGAAGGATGACTTATGTTATTTTCCTCTTTGGCAAGGTTCACATGTCTTATCTTTTTCATATTTAACTAGCTCTCATTTGCTAAGGACTTGAATTAATTCCATACTTGCATGACCAAGCCTTTTATGTCATAGCCAAGATTCATCACTAATAGACATAATACACTTAGAGGAAAGGTTAGATATTTTATGTAAGTCTATTATGTAAGTATTGACATTTCTATCTATTTTGAATATCTCCTGACCACTTAAAGAGGTTACAAGACATTGATTTGAGGTAAAGATAACTTGGTTTCCCTTATCACATAATTGACTTAGACTTAAGAAATTATGTTTCAAACCATCAACAAGAAAAACATCTTCAATAAATGTTGTATTATTAATACCAATAAAGCCAATGCAAATTACCTTACCCTTACCATTGTTCCCAAAGGTTACCTTACCACCATCAATTCTTTTGATGCAATCGAAGAGTTCTTTGTTGCCAGTCATATGCCTTAAGCATCCACTATCCATAAGCCAAGCATTTTCCTTTATAATGGACTTGAGGGATACCTCATCCATGAAGTGATCCCCTAAAGCCATGAAGCATAGGTTGACCTCTTCTCCTTCATGATCATCTTTTTCGTTTGAAGAGCTTTCGTCATCCCATATGGCTTTGTGACCTTTCTCCCCATCATCTTTTTGAAATTTTTTCTTGTGTTTCTTAAGTTTTGGACATTCTGGTTTGATATGTCCTTTCTTCCCACATTCATAACATTTTACATCTTCTTTATTTCTTTGGGAGTCATTTGAGGAGTGTTTGGGGGATCTTTGTTTGAAGTTTTGAGAATTTCCAAGTCTCTTTTCAATTATTCTTTTCATTCTTCTTGAGACCATGGCAATGTCCTCATTTTCATCATCACTCTTTTCTTCATCATCTTTAATTACTTATTGAGATTTTGAAGTAGAGGCTTTGAGTGTTAGAGGTTTTCTCTTTTTTGATTCAGCTTCAAGTTCTCTATCTCTTTTTACCGCCATCTTGTGCGTTAGAAGTTTGCCAATAAGCACATTGGTAGGCATGATGCTCATGTCTTCATTGGCCTCTTCTATACCCACAACTCTTGAACCATATTCTTTAGAGGAAGGCTTCTTAGAATTTTGTTGTTCACATCTTCCAAGCTCAAGTGCTTTCCAAGCTTTCTCATGCCATTGATGATGGCTAGAAGATGATTCATCATGTCAGTATGGATTCATTGGATTTCATTTTAAAGAGTTCATATTCTGATGTAAGAAGTTGAATCTTCTTGGATTTTACTTGCTTAGTTCCTTCAAGATAATTCTCTAATGTTTTCCACATGCTATATGCGGTAGGACAATGTTGGATTCTGTCACATTCTTCATTAGATAAAAAGCTTGTGAGGATTGTCATTACCTTTTTGTTTTTGAAATTAGCTCTTCATTGAGGCTCCATCCAATCATCTCTTGAAAGAATTTATTCTTCATCATCCACTCCTCTCTTGGTTGTCGGTGTCCATTATTTCTGAACACTATCACAAACTTCAATTCCTTCACTATCAAGATATGTCTCCATCTCAAATTTCTAATGACTGTAGTTTGCTCCATCAAAGTAAGGCTTGAGACTTTGCAATCCTTCACTAGCCATTTCTTCATCTCTGCTAGCGCTTATTAGGCTTTGTTGCTAGACAAGCTCTAATACCGATTGTTGCCCAGACAATGAACCAAGAAGGGGCTTGAATTGGTTAGCAAATAAAAATTTGTTTAATTGAAAGTGCAGAATAAATAAAATAGAGGAAGGAAGGAGATATATTACACAAAAGGTTTATAGAGATTTGAGTATTAACAAACCCTACTCCTTTCCCCAATCTCGATTGTGTGTTTCACTAACACACTAAATGTTACAATGGAGTTTCTCAAGCTCACTCCCAACCATTGTGTTTCTCTGAATAGCTAACACCTAACCCAGAAATTCCCTTGTGTTTTTCAGTGGCTCACACAAAAACTAATTCCTCGTGTTTTATGGCTCATAGAATAAACTCTTATAAGTGTTTCACTCTTAACCCAATATACCCAAACTCACTTTTGAGTAATTGATTACAATGAAAGTACTCACCAACCTACAATGCTCAAAAATTATGAGCAATAAGGTTTTTACAAAGAATAGAGGTTTGTTGAGAAATAATTAATGCACAAGGCTACAACAAGATTAAAGATGTAAAATAATTGTGTTCTTTTTGTTTTCTTGTTCTTCTTTATGTTTTCCTCTTTGTTCTTCTTTTTGTTCTTCTTCTTAGGATTCATAAATGACTTGTATTTATACTCCCTTTGTGAATTATTGCCATTTAGGTGCATTTATTATGAAAATAGCCATTGAACCAACTTTTAATTCATGCCTGACATGTTTCTCTATCTTTGTTAATGGGCGTGAATGTTCTTTCAGGCTGTGGTCCAAGTGCTGACTCTGGTCGTGAAGCTCTCTGGAAGAATTGGAAGTGTTTGATCACGGCTGTCACTAATACTTTGATAGGCATGAATATTCTTCCAAGCCATGGTCCAAGTGGTGACTCTGGCCATGAAGCTCTCTGGAAGAATTGGAAGTGTTAGGTCATGGGCATTACTTGTTTAATCATTCACGGTTTGTTTGATCCTTCATGGCCGTGAACTTTGAATGGTGGAAAGTTAGCGCTCAGCTATATTCACGGGCGTGACATTAGTCATGACGGGTGTGACTCTGATATTTCTTTGTTTTTTATCTTCAAATGATGTCTTTCAATCTTGCTCCATGTTTTAATCAAAGTATATATTGTTTAACACACTTAGAGCACAAAATATTGTTAAATATATTATTTCAATTTTATTTGTTATCATCAAAATAGTAGAAATACCCCTTAAGGTTCAACACACGCGTGACTCTCCACCCTTCTGTAATGAGCTTATGGTCCTAGGCATCCTTGATTTTACTGAAAAATAGAAGAGAGGGGCAGAACTAGTGATGGGTTTATGAGATGTGGGGTTAATTTGAAAAAAATATGAGAATTTAAGAAGTAATTGGAAGTTAGGTTTTGGGAATATTTGAGCAAAAATGGATAAGAATAATAAAATTTGAGGGAGAAATGACACAGTCATGACAATGCACAATTTAAAGAACATATGAGCAGCACATTGAAAAAAACTAAGTGTCATGCACATGAGGGAGTCATCACATCCGTGACACTTTAATTATTGTATGGTGTCACATGCAAGAGGTAATCCTTATATGCATGACACCTCTTTGCCTTCCAAACTTGTCCTAGTTCCTCTTTTATCACCCTTTCACTTTTCTATATGCATTCCTAAACACCAATTATAGTTAGAATTCAAATAGAAATTTAAAAACTAAAAAAAAATGAAAATTGAAGCTAAAAAACTAAAAAGAACAAAAAGAACAGGGTTGCCTCCCAAAAAGCGCCTGTAGCACTCCCTTACTTTACTAGTTGTTAATAGCATATGGAAGTGCTACTAAGCTCATTTGTTTTTGTAAAAACCAATACTAAAATTATTGTATAATTTTTTTAAATTTTCGAGTTTATTATTAGCAGAATAATTACTATATGGTGTCACATGCAAGAGGTAATCCTCATATGCATGACACCTATTTGCCTTCCAAACTTGTCCTAGTTCCTCTTTTATCACCCTTTGACTTTTGTATATGCATTCCTAAACACCAATCATAATTAGAATTCAAATAGAAATTTAAAAACTAAAAAAAAAAGAAAATTGAAGCTAAAAAACTAAAAAGAACAAAAAGAACAGGGTTGCCTCCCAAAAAGCGCCTGTAGCACTCCCTTACTCTACTAGTTGTTAATAACATATGGAAGTGCTACTAAGCTCATTTGTTTTTGTAAAAACCAATACTCAAATTATTGTATAAGTTTTTTAAATTTTCGAGTTTATTATTAGCAGAATATTTATTACTATAATTCTTTTTCTTCTTTTTTTTCATTTAAATATGTAACTAGTGATGTAAATATCTTGATCTAAAGGAACTCATTCATTAAAGCATAATATTTAGAAATATATTTACCATAATACCAAAAATATTAATTACAAAATTCAATCCTTATAAATCCTACATGCCACAATTTCATCAAAAAAAATTCTTAAAATTTAATTTTTACAATATAATTTCCAAAACATACAAAAAGAAACTAGATTGTTGCAATCTAATCTTGGCATTCCCTTTTTATCGGTCTCCCTATCGGAACAACTACTTCTATTTATCTGCGCATGAAACACATGGGCTAAGTTACTAGCTTAGTGGTACATTTGGCAACTATCCCTTACTTACATAAATATTTCTAAAATAAAATTTTAAAAACTACAATTAACTTGCTAAACATGCCAAATATTCAAATCATATTAAAACTATTTTTGTTAAGTAAAAATATACAATTCATCAATTTTAACATTCATTTCATTAACATGCTTGAAATTGCTTAACAATTCAAGATATAAAATTCACAATATCAATTTCATAATTCAGATTTTTCTTTCTTTTATTTATTTAATATCCTACGACATCTTAGATTGGAACTAAACATTGGATACAGGGTTTCTACTCTCCGGCAGTATACTCGGCGCCTACATAATTATTTTATAACTCGGCGTTTAATGACTACATTTTCAATAACAACTCAGCACCTTTCTGGTTCCTACGTAATTTCGAACTCAGCACTATTTCTTAGTGCCTACGTAATTTCAACTCAGCACTATTTCTTAGTGCCTATGTAAATTAAATCTCAACACAATTATTTTTAGTGCCTACATTTCTACCCTTTTATTGGCATGCCAACTTATCCTAAGTTTTAGTTCTCGACAAGATGTTATAGGGCTTAATTACATTTGTTACCTTTATTATTATTTATATAAATTATGTAGGTAACACTAATATAAATTCCATATAAATGCAATAATTCCCATTAAACATCTTACAACCTCATACTTGCTCATTTAATCATTATAACTATAAGAAAAACAAATAATATATTTTTCTATCACAAAATTCCACAATCAACACATATATACAAACCGCCCTATTCTGGATAGCATTCCTACCTTATGTTGCCCTGTATTTTTCATCCATTTTTAGATGCAAATTGGACAAGTAATCACCTAACAAAATGTAGTAACATGTCTTATCTTTAATTTTCAACTAGAATCACATTAAAATGAATTTTCTAGCAAACGTTATGAATTTTCTTCTAAGCTACGTTTATTCCAATCTGCCCAGTACTTTACTGGACAGATTTCTACCTTATATTGCTCTGTCTTTTTCATCCATTTTAGATGGAATTTGGAAAGAGATCAACTAAAAAAATATAGGTACACGTCTTATCTTTAAAAAGAATATTTTAGAAAAAGTTATGAATTTTCTTCTAAGCTATATTCACTGCAATCTGCCCAATATTTTACTGGATAGATTTCTAGTTCAAACTTTGAGTCCATTTTTCATGTAATTCCAGGTATATTCAGGTCTAATGGTCTGAATACCTGAATGAAAGTTGAAGCCCTATTTCTTAACTTTCCAACCCAATGAGAATCACTCAAAAAGAATTTTCAAAGCTCAAGTTATGAACAGAAAACTAGATACTAATCATAAGACGAATTTTCCAGCACATCAATTAATTCTTACAATTTCCATTTTCATGCATCAACCTCATATTCTAGTTTTTACTTTCACATTCATGGAATTATTTAATCACCAATTCATCACTCAATCAAATATCTAGAATTTCATACACAATTACACAAACATCACAAAATCAAAATCAACATTTTCTATATGAATTTTTGCCAAATGTATGTACCTCAAAGTTTACTTCTCTTCACTTTTCTCTTCTTCTTAGCTAGCTTTCTCTTTGCCCTTACATCCTCTTTGATTTTGGTTCAAAGGTTGTTCACTTCCTTTTCCTAACAATAAATTTTACACTAATCACACTAATCCACCCTTAATCATAATTAACATAATAATAACCCTAAATTACTAGCTTTAATGGCAACTAACCCCAAACTCAAAGAAAAGAGAAGAAGAAAAGTGAGAAGATGGAAAATCTAAACTCACCTTGGATGATCTTCAAAATGACCAAAGTCTTTTTTCTTGTTTTCTCTTCCTTTCTTTCTTCCTCTTCCTTGGTTTTGATCACTTAACTTCATTTCTTTGATGATCTTGCCTTAATTCCACCTTTTTTCTATCTAATCTTAGCTTTAATTAAAGAACATAAAGAAGAATAAATGGGGAAGAAGAAGGCCACAACAAAAGGAAAGAAAAAGGGAGAGAAATGGGTTTGATTAAGATGAGGAAGAAGAAGAATAAAGGCAAAAAGTGGAAGTTGACTTTTATAGTTGGATTAGGTGGGTGGTTAAGATTAATTTACAATCTTTTCCTTCATTGGTCCATTAATTTAAATCACTCTTAATTTATTTTAATCAAAAGAATATTCCTTTTCTTAGTTAAAGAATATTCTATTTTTATGCCTTCTTAAAATATATATGCCAAAAACACTGCAATTTCCAATTTTGTTCAGCGAAAAATTATTTTTTTCACATTTTAATTCCAAACTGCAAAATTCTGAATTAATAATATCCAAAAATTTTCACTTCTACTCTCAGAACCAGAAACCCCATCAAAATACAGATTTTTCCAGAACTTACAACATGGACTCATGTCTTAAGATCGAATCTTCCAAATAAAGATTTGGTTCTTAGATTTGATTTATATTTTAAGTTAAACAAATTATCCATTTTACCTACAGGGGTTCGATTGAAAAACTAAATAATACCGTTGACTAATGTACCTTCTCTCTTTACCTTACAGCCTTCCCAAGCCTATCCTACACTTTCCTCATATCTGGTAAAAGAACTTTAAGAGTTTTTTTGTGCTCTCTCTCACACAGAGTTTGCACAGACGCATTCCTCTCCATTATGGACTCGTCCATAATTTTTCATTACTCTTCCATTCAAAAACTCTAAAGATATAAATCCTACAAAAGCGTTACACCCTGGAATGTCTCCAGATGATATGAAACTTGTAGTACAAGAATGCTCATAGCTGATGGAAGAAGGATTAATCCAGCTTACAAAATCCAATTGAGTATGTCAATAAGAGGTTAGAACAAGTCAATGGAAGAAAAAGGCTAGTCATTGATTATAAACCTCCAAATCAATTCCTCAAAGATGATAAATATCCTTTACCAAGGATAGACTCCATGTTTCCCTTCATGGCTTCTGCAAAGATTTTCTCAAAGTTTGACAGGAAAGCAGGATTTTGGCAACTTGGTATCATACCAGAAGATAGATACCATATAGCTTTCTATATACTAAACCACCATTATGAATGGAAAGTAATGCCATTTGGTCTCAAAGTGGGCCCTTCACTATTCCAGAAAGCCATGATCAGAATCTATGAGCCTTTGTTACACACGGCCTTGATCTACATTGATGACATCTTACTATTGAGCCGAGGTATCAGTTCTCACAACAAGACAGTCAAAAAGTTCATTGAGCTTACAAGAGCCCATGGTGTTATGTTAAGCCCAACAAAGATGCAATTGGCCCAGATGATAATAGATTTCCTTGGAATGCAGTTTTCCAATGGTACATACAGGCCTCAACCACATTTGGCCCAAGAAATATTGAAATTTCCAGATGAAAACTTGACAGTAAAACAAGTTCAACAGTTCATTGGGATAGCAAATTACATCAGGCAGTTCACTATTGGTTACAGCAAGTTAGTAAAACCTCTTTATCAACTTTGGAAGAAAGAAGCCCCACCTTGGTCGGCCATTCACACCAAGGCAGTACAACAAATCAAATCAGTGACTCAGACGTTACCCTATCTGTAGATTCCATCTACAGGAAAAAGATTACTTCAGACAGACGCATCTGATGAGCACTAGGGAGCAGTACTATTTGAATAATTGGAGATCAAAAGGAAGTATACAGATATGCTAGCGGTCACTTCAAAAAAAGTGAATTGCACTACCACTAAACTTTCAAAGAAATCCCAACCGTGAAATATGGAATTAAGAAATTTGAATTCCATCTGATAGGACACCATTTCACTGTTGTTATGGATTGCTCGTCCTTTCCACGTATGCTAGATTTCAGGTAAAAAACTATTACCCATCCACAGCTGTTAAGGTGGAAAGAGTGGTTTAGTCGCTACAGTTTCGATGTGCAGCATATAAAAGGAGACCGGAATCTGATTCCAGATTTTTTATCAAGACCTCCGCCTTCAATTGATCTGATTTCCTCTTCTTTTGAAATCTCACTTATCTACATGGCTTCAACAAGTTCAAGTTCGAGTTCTAGCAGTCTAACTCATTTTCTCTTAGATTTTCCTCTCAATTTTCCAAAGGCAAATCTTAAGATGATTAGAAGTTTCGCATAAAATATGCTCTTCACATACATTATCATGTTTCAGGACAAAATAGGCACTTCTAAAAGAATTGTTTATTGTCCAGCTGAGTACCCTTGGGTTATGGTCTACAGACTCACTCCAACCTATATGTTTCCAGAACAACTTTGGTATCTATGGTGTCAATCAACACTGTACTACGATGCAGTCCAATTGAGTTAATCCAGATGCTTACATTTCTTTGCAATAGAGAAAATGTCCAGACTCCACAAGTCAAGTTCTTAACTTGCTTCCAACCTCTCACCCACTGGTTGCAGAACTCATTTGTCACAACTCAACTCCATATAAGGTTCCACATCATATCATAGCTATTTTTGTTTTTCACAAGTCTTATACTACAGTGGCAGGTACATCAAGGATTGTTGCCCTAGCAAGATGCCAACTATGGAGAGTCATGCCTCATGAAGACCCAACAAGCTTGGAAGAAGTTAAGACATCTCTACTTCAGAGACTAAAACAAGACAACAATTACTTCCGTCTACCACCTATAAGTTTCACAGCCATTGGCCCAAATCCCTATAATCATTTGAAGATGTTTCCATGACCTCCAATCATAAAGCCAAACCTAAGGTAGAAAGACGAAGATCAGATATTTGATCCAGATTCACAAGAGGATGAGTTTTATAGGCCCAATGAGGAAGATGTTACAATCACAACTCTACAGTCCCAAACAGGATCAAATTCAAGGCCCAATCCAATTCAAAGGCCTGGTTCTATTTTTCACAACAATGAAGATATGGATTTCAATCAAGCACAGTTTTGGGATCCTCCACCAGAACCATTTCAGCCCAGAAGATATGATCCAAATAGCTAGCCCCACATTCCAGATGAACCAGCAGATCTTGATGGCTGGCCCCAGCGTGATCCAGATCCATCACTTGAAGATCTGAATATGTCACCATCTCATGAACCTATCAATAACCAATAGAGTGTGTTTCCCACTTGTCTCCCACTAAGTTTGTTGTATTGTGAAAAAGCTTATGTGATAGTAGCTTTAATTAGTGTGATGTACTGTTTGCCTTTACTTTAAGTCATTGTCAAATAGTGTGTAGTACTGTTTAGGAATCTTATCTTACTTTATGTTGTAAGCAGTGATGTCTATTTCTTCACATTCTGAAGCTTTCTCGACATTGTCATGTGAAGCTTCTTCATCCCCATGCTTGTGATGTGGTGGTGTTGGGTTGCATATTCGTGATGACTTTCCATGCCTCTGTGATGAGCTTCTGGTCCTAAGCATCTTTGATTTTGCTGAAAATTGGAAGAGATGAGCCAAATTAGTGTTGGGTTTGTGAGATTTGGTGCTAATTTGAGGGAAAAAATGAGAAATTAAGAGGAATTTGAAAGTTAGGGTTTGAGAATAATTAAGATAAAATGAAGAAGAAGACTAAAATTTGAGAAAGAATGACACGGTTGTGAGATACTTGCACAATTTAAAAAGCATATGAGCAATACAGTAAAAAAGCTAAGTTTCATGCACGTAAGGAATTAATCACATTTGTGACACCTTGATTACTTTATGGTGTCACGTGCATGATGTAATCCTCATGCTTGTTACACCTTTACGCTTTGCAGACTTGTTGCAACTTTTCTTTCGTCATACTTTTCCTTTTGTAAATGTATTCCTAAACATAATTTAGAGTTAGAATTCAAATAAAAACTCACAAACTTAAACAAAAATGAAAATTAAATCTAATAAACTAAAAATAATAGAAAGAACTTGGGTTGCCTCCCAAGAAGTACCATATTTAATGTTTAGGCAAGACATTGCTGACTAAGGTTCTTTGTGGGTGGAAAGTCATTTGAAGCTACTCATCCACTTTTGCATCTCTCACAATTTCACCATACTCATTTATATTTCAGTTTCATTTAGAGATGAACTTATCAACCATAAACAAGAAAAAACACTAATTTGTAATAGGCAAAGTTGAAAAGTCACATACCTCAATCTAATTAGTCCCACACAATATTGTCATGGTTAGTTTTTGATGCTTAACATCAATATGGGTCTCTCTTTTGGCCATACCAAGAAGTATTACAAAACTTTCTTTTAAGTTTCCATTCTTAGACCCATGACCATAAAATCAACAAGTATTGAAAACTTACCAATGTGGATCATAAGGTTTTCTATTATATCTAGAGGAAGTTTAATTGAACCATTTGCTAACTGAAGGCCTATATTGGTTGGTTTTAATTCTCCTAAACCCAGCTATTTAAAAACTGAGTAAGGCATCAAATTAATACTAGCACCTAAATCCAATATAACTTTTGCTTTTGTTCCCTCTCCCAAGGTAATGTTAATAGTTAAGCTCATAGGGTCTTTCTTATTTTTAGGTAATAGTGATGTCACTTTAGATTTTTCCATGTCCTTTTTCACGTTTGAATAGTGTTCTTTTCATAGACTTCACTGGTGAAGATATTTTCCTTACAAATTTGAACAAAACTAAGTCATTCTTATCTTAAGAAGATGTCATACTCTTATTTTGTTCCCTTTCTTTGAGAAAAATATTTTTCTTTATTTTCCACACATTATGCTTTATTCTCCTGAAACTTCAATTTTTTGGTCTATAATTCATATGTTCCTACAAGAGAACAATACACTTAGCAAATTCTTGGCACAATAATTCATTAGTAAACCCAAATATGATATCGTCAGCATTTGAACAATTAAAATGTCATGCTTATGCTTTTTAAAAAACAAGCTTGTATCAATATGTCCTTTTGAAAAATTATCATATAAGACTAAAAGAAAAGAAGTTAGTCTTTCATACCAAGCTCTTGGAGCTTGTTTTAGTCCATACAAGGCTTTTGAAAGTTTAAAAACATGATTAGGCAAATTATGGCTTTCAAAACCCGAAGATTGTTCTATATAAACTTCCTCTTCTATAAGACCATTTAAGAAATCACTTTTGACATAAATTTCAAAAAGTTTAGAATTCATATGGCATGGAAATGCTAAAAGTATTCTTATGGCTTCTAATCTAGCTACTAGAGCATAGGTTTTATCATAATCTATACCTTTTTCTTGATTATAACCCTTGGCAACTAACCTCTTAATTCCTAGTAATTGAGCCTTGTTCATCTAAGTTATTTCTAAACACCCATTTACTACCAATTATCTGTGGTCTTTGGGTCTAGGAACCAAGGTCCATACCTTACTTCTCTCGAACTAGTTGAGTTCCTCTTGCATAGCAATCACCCAACTTTCATCTTTAAGAGCCTCATTAATATTCTTAGGTGCAATTTGAGAGAAAAAAGAAAGGTTAGAATCTATGAGTTTGAAATGAGATCTAGTACTTACACCCTTAGTAGGATCACCATGATTTGTTTCTTGGGGTGATTCTTTGTCATTTTTCATTCCTTTGGAAGCTCTTGGTTGTCTTGCCCTTGTGCTTGAGGTAGAGAGACATCTTGTTGTTGTTTTTCTTGATCATGATATCTTTCTCATAATCAAGATTAAGCTTCTCCATTGTATCTACAATGTCATCAAGAACACTACCTTTCACAAGATCAAGCTTACTAGATTCGTAAAAAACAACATGCATAGACTCTTCAACTAGTAAAGTGCTTTTATTAAAGACTCTATAAGCTTTGCTAGTTGTAGAGTATCTTAAGAAGATACCTTCATCAGACTTAAAGGAAAAATTTCCAAGGTTGTCCTTTTTTTTTTAATATAAAACACTTGCATCTAAATACTCTAAAGTAAGATATCATGTGGTTTCTTCCATTCCATAGCTCAAAATAAGTTTTGTTTAAAAGTGTTCTTTTGAAAACTCGATTTGAAATACAACACATAATATTAGTGGCTTCGGCCCTAAAGTAAGTTGGTAAACCATACTCATTGAGCATTATTCGAGCCATTTCAATTAAAGTACAATTTTTCCTTTCTACTACCCCATTTTTTTGAGGTGTCATAGGAGTTGAAAAATCATGTGAAATGCCATATTCTAAACAAAAGTTTTCAAAATTTTCATTTTCAAATTCTTTGCCATGATCGCTTCTTATCTTTGAAACAAAATAGCTTTTTTTTAACTCTTTTAGCAAAAATTTTGAAAGATTCAAAAACATTACTCTTTTGAGCTAAGTAAATTACCTAAGTGAATCTAGTGTAATCATCAACAATGATAAAAGCATAGTGTTTACCTCCTATACTAGCAACTCTAATAGGTCCAAAAAGATCTAAATGCAAAAGTTGTAGATGTTTAAAGGTACTTAGTACTTTTTTGGATTTAAAGGATGACTTGTGTTGTTTTCCTCTTTGGCAAGGTTCACATGTCTTATCCTTTTCAAATTTGACTTTTGGATGTCCATTTACTAGCTCTCCTTTGCTAAGGCTTTGAATTAATTTCATGCTTGCATGACTAAGCCTTTTATGCCATAGCCAAGATTCATCACTAATAGTCATAAGACACTTAGAGGAAAGGTTAGATATTTTGTGTAAGTCTCCCTTGAATATCTCTTGGCCACTTAAAGAGGTTACAAGACATTCCTTTGAGGTAACGATAACTTAGTTTCCATTATCACATAATTGACTTACACTTAACAAATTATGTTTCAAACCATCAATAAGCAAAACATCTTAAATAAAAGTAGTATTATTAATACAAATAGAGCCAATGCCAATTACCTTACCCTTACCATTGTTTCTAAAGATTACTTACCACCATCAATTATTTTGATGTGATTGAAGAGTTCTTTATTTCCAATCATATGCCTCGAGCATCCATTATCCACACGCCAAACATTTTCTTTTCTAGTGGACTTGAGGCATACCTATAAAACCATAATTCAATTTTGATTTTTAGATACCCAAATGAACATGGGTCCTTAGGGGTTAGCACTTGAAGGTTCCCAATTAGCCTTCCTTATCCAACAATGTTTATTGATATGACCAAATTTCATGCAATAATAGCATTGTTTAGCTTTAAATATATTTCATACAATGTTAGTGGTAGATTCATTGGATTTAATATTGAAAAGTTCATATTCCAAAGTAAGAAGTTGAATTTTCTTGGATTTTACTTGTTTGGTTCCTTCATCATAATTATCCAATGTTTTCCATATGCTATATGCAGTAGGACAATGTTGGATTCTGCCACATTTTTCTATAGATAGAGAGCTTGCGAGGATTGTCATTCCCATTTTGTTTTTGAAGTTAGCTATTCATTGAGGCTTGGTCCAATCATCTTTTGAAAGAATTTCTTCTTCACCATCAACCCCTCTCTTAGTTGGTGGCATTTATTCTTTTCGAACACTATCCCAAACATCAATTCCTTCACTATCGAGATATGTCTCCATCTGAAATTTCCAATGAGCGTAGTTTGCCCCATCAAAGTAAGGCTCTAGACTTTGAAATCCTTCACTGGCCATTTTTTGATCTTTGCTAGCACTTTTTAGGCTTTGTTGCTAGACAAGCTCTAAACCAATTGTTGCCCAAATAATGAACCAATAAGGGGGTTGAATTGGTTAGCAACTAAAAATTACTTAACTTGAAAGTGCGGAATAAATTAAATAGAATAAGAAATGAGAGATATCACACACAAGATTTATAGAGGTTCGGGTATTAACAATCCTCTCCCCTATCTCAATTGAGTGTTTCACTAACACACTAAGTGTTACAATGAAGTTTTTCAAGCTCATTCCCAACTATGGTATTTCTCTCATTAGCTAACACCTAACCCAGAAATTTCCTTATGTTTTTCAATGGCTCACACAAAAACCAAATCCTTGTATTTTATGGCTCATGCAAAGACTAATTCCTTATATTTTATGGCTCACACAATAAACCCTTACAAGTGTTTCACTATTAACCCAATATACCAAAACTCACTTTTGAGTAATTGATTATAATAAAAACACTCACCAACCTACAATGCTCCGAAATTATGAGCAATTAGATTTTCACAATGAATAGAGGTTTGTTGAGAAAAATAATTAATGAACAAAGCTACAACAAAATTAAAGATGTAAAACAATTATTGTTTTATCCTTGTGGGATTCAGAAATGACTTGCACTTATACTCCCTCTGTGAGTTATAGCCATTTGGGTGCATTTAATGTGAAAATAGCCATTGAAACAACTCTTTGTTTTGTGCCTAACCTGTTTCTCTATCCTTGTTCACCGGCGTGAATATATGTGTCACGGTCATGAATGTTCTACCAAGCCATAGTCTAACTAATGACTAGCCATGAAGCTCTCTGGAAGAATTGGAAGTGTTTGATCACGGGCATGAATATTCTTCCAAGTGGTGACTTTGGCCATGGAGCTCTCTGAAAGAATTTTACATGTTTGGTCACGGGCGTGACTATCTTTCATAGGCATTGATCATTCATAGTTGGTTTGATCTTTCATGGCCGTGAACTTTGAATGTTGGAGAGTTTAAACTAAGCTATATTCACAGGCATGACAAAAGTAGTCACGAGCGTGACAACTTGCTATTCCTTTGATTTTAATCTTTAAAAATTGTCTTGCAATATTGCTTTGTGTTCTAATCAAAATATTTCCTGTTTAACACATTTAGAACAGAAACATTTTTAAATACATTATTGTTATTTTATTTGTTATCATCAAAATGACAGAAACACCCCTCAAGGTTCAATAAAGCTAATTTAAAAAACAAAAAGGCAATGACAATCCTCGCAAGCTCTCTATCTATTGAGGAATGTGGTAGAATCCAACATTGTCCTACCGCATATAGAATATTGAAAGCATTGGAGAATTATCATGAAGGAACCAAGAAAGTAAAATCTAAGAAGATTAAACTTCTCACTTTGGAATATGAACTCTTCAAAATAAAATCCAATGAATCCATCAGTGACATGACGAACCGTCTTCTAGCCATCATTAATGGCATGAAAAAGCTTGGAAAGGATTTGAGTTTGAAAGATATGAACAACAAAATATTAAGAAGCCTTCATCTCAAAGACTGTGGTTCAAGAGTTGCGGGAATAGAAGAAGCCCATGAAGACATAAGCAAACTTCTAATGCACGAAATGGTGGTAAAAAGAGATAGAGAACTTGAAGTTGAACCAAAAAAAAGAAAGCCTTTAGCACTCAAAGCTTATACTTCAAAATCTCAAGAGGTAATTGAAGATGATGAAGAGAAAAGTGATGATGAAAATGAGGACATTGCCACGCTCTTAAGAAGAATAAAAAGAATAATTGAAAAGGGACTTGGCAATTCTTGAAACTCTAAACAAAGAACTTTCAAACACTCTTAAAATGACTCTTAAAGAAATAAATAGGAGGTAAAGTGTTATGAATGTGGGAAGAAAGGACATATCAAGCTAGAATGTCCAAAACTCAAGAAACACGAGAAAATATTTCAAAAAGATGATGAGGAGAGAGGTCACAAAACCACATGGGATGATGAAAGCTCTTCAAGCGAAAAAGATGATAATGAAGGTGAAGAGGTCAACCTATGCTTCATGGCTTTAGAGGATCACTTCATGGATGAGGTATGCCTCAAGTCCACTATAAAGGAAAATTCATGGCTTGTGGATAGTGGATGCTCAAGGCATATGACCAAAAATAAAGAACTCTTCAATAGCATATGACCGGAAACAAAGAACTCTTCAATCACTTTAAAAGAATTGATGGTGGTAAGGAAACCTTTAGGAACAATGCTAAGGGTAACGTAATTGGCATTGGCTCTATTGGTATTAATAATACTACTTTTATTGAAGATGTTTTGCTTGTTGATGGTTTGAAACATAATTTGTTAAGTGTAAGTCAATTATGTGATAAGGAAAACTAAGTTATCTTTACCTCAAATGAATGTCTTGTAAACTCTTTAGGTGGCCAAGAGATATTCAAGGGAGATAGAGATATCTATAATTAAATAATAGACTTACACAAATTATCTAACCTTTCCTCTAAGTGTCTTATGACTATAGTGAAGAGTCTTAGCTATAACATAGAAGGCTTGGTCATGCGAGCAAGAAATTAATTCAAAGCCTTAACAAAGGAGAGCTAGTAAGTGGACTTCCAAAAGTCAAATTTGAAAAGGATAAGACATGTGAACCTACGCTCCAGTAGCTAGATTAGAAGCCATAAGAATACTTTTAGCATTTGCATGCCATATGAATTTTAAACTTTTTCAAATGGATGTCAAAAGTGTTTTCTTAAATGGTCTTATAAAAGAGGAAGTTTGTAACACCTCCTTATCCCACTGTAGTTCAACAAGGTAAGTGAGCATTACCAGTCTTAAAATTAATGAAGTGAAGAATTTTTTTTTACGAAAATATTGCAGACACTGAAATAAAAATTATTACAAGCATAAATACTGAAAAATTTATTTATTTATAAAGTATATTAATTTACATCCAAACTATATTAATTTACATTGTAATTCACATCTTTAATACACATTATCTGAAATAAAAACAATAATTTAATTTACAAAGTTTTTAACAAAATATACCAAAAAGCAAACAAAAGCTTTTAGCTGCTTCCCTTCGAATACCCATCTTCTTCTGACAATTCTAATATCTACAGCTACCCTACTAATCCTACGCGAGAGGAAACCACCCACGCTAAGCTACAAGCTTAGTAGTGCTTCAATGATAAAAATTTTACATACACATATTTTCTTTCATATTAATTAACCATTTAATAAATAAGGCATAAAATAAAGAATTATATAAAATAAAATAAATCTCATTCAACATGTAATAGTTAACAAATTTAAGTCATACAACATTAGCAAAATGACATACTTTAACATTATTACTATTTTCATTTTTCATTTATTGTGCTCATAACACCTATAACTCAACTAACTAATAGGAATAACCGAGTTGTCGTTTTCGGCTTGCAAAATATTACACCAAGTGCCTTTATAATAATGTCGTTACCGGCTTAATAATTTTTCATTACTGGCTTAATAATTTTGCGCCGAGCACATTTATAAATTTCTCATTACCGATGTTTATATTTGGTACCGAGTGCCTAAATTCCCTTGATTGGCATGCCAAACTATTCTCTATTCTAATACTAGATTATGTCATAGGGCTTAACTATTTTTATATTAATTCACAATATTTTCCAAAAATGACAATATTATTCAATTATCATAATTATGCTTATTTATTTTTGTTCCTTATTTCCATTATTATTGCACTAAAATCTCATACATAAATAATTTTTTAAACATTTATAATTATCATTAAAGTAAATATTCACATTAATTATTACATATAATTAACACAAACACATGCAAAAGCCCAATATTTTATGTTTTTAGCTATGGCAGATTTCAGACCTATTTTTCAGCTTCTTTTTTAGCCCATTTATAATTCGAATTGGGAGTTCTGGTATTCTAAAATTTTTAGCTTAATGTCTTAGCTTTCAGACGCATCAAATATCACTGAAATTCTAATTTTCTATCAAAAGTTATGATCAATTAAATACAGCTTCATCACAGAAATTTTGCCCAGAATTTTCTGGATAGATTCTAGGTTTGAAATTCATGCATTATTCTGGGAAAATCTAGACATAATTAGATTTTATGGTCTAAATAAAAATAAAATCTCTGTGTCTTTGCTTTCATTTTCAATAAAGAACATACAAAATAGAATTCCATAACGCAAGTTATATTCAAAAGAGTCAAGACTGTTCCAGAATCCCGACAGCAGGGTCATCAATCCAGTTTTTAACCACATTTATCATTTGCATTCATTTTGATACTAAAATTTCCAGATTTTAACTACATTCATATGTCTCAATTATTTTACACTATTTGATCCATTTCCATATAAAATATCAAAAGCCACAACAAATCACATAACATATCACAAACACAAACATATCAAACCTGAATACATAATTCCATACATATTAAAAACATGCAAGATTTTTATCAATGAAGCACATACCTAATCGGCCTTGGTTCTTCCCTTAATCCTTCTTTTTCTTCCCTTATTAGCTAGATTTCTCTTTGCCTTTCTAACCCCCTTGAGGGCCTCTCACTTGTTCATTTATTTTACCTACACAACCATACCATATCTCAATTCCAATATCCATTTTCAATGCTTTTCATGTCTACATAACATTCTAATGTTGTAATATGTTTTACACCTTAATTGAGCTAAAATGTACTAAGGTTAAACTTCATTCTTCTTATGTCATGGCTGCCCAAAAACCTCATCCTAGTTCCCAATTCATTTTCTTCAATTCAACACTCAAATCATACATAATCTATCACCAATTGTGGTGTTTCTATGTTAATTTCAATTTCCCCCATATTACTCTAACTAGGGAAGCCCCTCATTCATCCATTAACATGATATTTCAGTATTTTTTAAGTCATAAAATAATTAACTAACATCAATGATCATTAATTCAAATTTTAACTACACTTTTATCAACTAATCACAAACTTAAATTTCTAAGTTCAATCTTGCAACATAACCTAAATCTACCAAACCTAATCACATATATCCTCCTTATGGGTCTCAAATGGAAAGAAAAATGTTGAATTTAAGAAGAATAAACTCACCTCAAGAGTTCCCAAAGTGGGCCGAAATTCCCCCTAAAAAATCTCCCTTTTCTTGTCTTCCTTATTCCTTCTTTCTTGCTCCTTTGCTCCTTTTATGACAAGAACACATTAATTCCGAATTTTCCTCTCTCAAAACTACTTTCTTTCCTCACTTTTTCAAGCTTGATTTGAAGGAAAGTGGTGGCTTATGGAAGGCTAAAGTGGATAGCCAAAGAGTGGAGAAAATAAGATGAAGATGACTTAGATATTTTGGGTGGAAGAGTGGAGAATTCCTCCCATTTTTGACTTTTATACTTTGCTTCAGGTGTGGGTCCCACTAATTAAAATTAATCCTAATTCTCATTGGTTCATTAAGTTAATTAATCTTGATTAACATTTAAACTTTGAGAAATTCCTTGTTTGCCACATCTTCATCCATATTTACACCTTTTTCCTCAACAATTGCCATAATAGCAATTTTATCCATAGAAAATTTTATTTTTTTCTAATTCTAGCACTAATCTTTTTAATTTCCAAAAAATAATACCCTTAATTACGTTTCCTTATTATTAGTCATTTTTTTATGGGTTCAAATTTAGACTTTGATTGAACCTACGTGCCTTACTATGGTCACGCGTAATCAGGGCCTAAATCACTGGATGTTACAATTCTCTCCCCCTTAAGAAAATTTTTGTCCTCAAAATCTACCTGATTAGCTAGAGCTGAATAACTGAGGATGTTGAGTTCTCATCATTTATTCACTCTCCCAAGTGGCTCTTTCTACTGCATGATTGTGCCATAGGACCTTTACCAATGGTACCTTCTTGTTCCATAGTTCCTTGACTTCTCGAGCTATGATTTTCACTGGCTCTTCTGCATAGGTCAAGTTTGGTTGTACCTCTATTGATTCTACCGGTATTACATGTGCTGGATCTGATTTGTATCTCCTTAACATTGAAACATGAAACATATGGTGGATCTTATCCAATTATGATGGTAAGGCCAACTGGTAAGCCATAGGACCCATACGTTCAAGTATTTCATATGGTCCAATAAATTTAGGACTCTCTTTCCCCTTTTTACCAAAATGAAGTACTTTTTTCCAAAGTGAAACTTTAAGAAATACTTTTTCTCTAACAGCATATTCAATGTCTTTCCTCTTCAAATCGGTGTAGGACTTTTGTCGATTAGTTGTAGCTTTTAATCAATCTTGGATTAATTTTACCTTCTCCTTTATCTGCTGCACTAATTCTGGCCCAATTAACTTCTTTTCACCAAGTTCTGTCCAACATAATGGTGTTCTACATCTCTTTCTATATAAAGCTTCATATGGTGCCATGTCGAGACTAGTTTGATAGCTATTGTTGTATACAAATTCCATCAATGATAAGTACTTATCCTAGCTACCCTCAAAGTCAATTACAAAACTTCTAAGCATGTCTTCCAGCAATTGAATAACTCGTTCGGATTGCCCATCAATCACACAACTTCTAAGCATGTACTAAAAGTAAGTTAGGTCCCCAATGCTTCTTGTAGACTTTTCCAAAATTTTGATGTGAACCGTGGGTCTCGATTAGAAATAATAGATATTGGAACCCCATGCAGTCGAATTATCTCATTAACATATAATTCTTCTAACCGGCTCAACGAATAATCCATCCAAACTGGCAGAAAGTGAGCCGATTTGGTATCTGTCAATAATTACCCATACTGCATCATGTTTGTTTTGCGTCAAAGGCAAACCAGATACCAAATCCATCGTAATCCTTTTCCACTTCCATTCTGGAATTACAATAGGCTACAACAATCCAGATGGTACCTGGTGCTCTGCTTTCACTTGTTGGCATGTTAAGCATCTTGTAGTGTATTCGACAATATCTTTCTTCATTCTTGGCCACCAATAATGAGTCTTCAGGTCTTGATACATTTTATTGCTTCCTAGATGCATGAAATAAGTTGTATTATATACTTCTTTTATAATTATTTGCTTTAATCCGTTGTCATTTGGCCCATACAATCTTCCTTTATAACTTATGCTTCCATCATCTTCAATCTTAAATTCAAGTCTCTCCCCCTTTTTAACTACCTCATCAATTATCATCACTTTCTGATCTTGCCTCTTAGCTTCTCTCACTTGTTGCCTTAAAGTAGGTTGAACTCGTAACTCTGCCAAAATAAATTATGAGTCTAATTTTTAATTTATTATTAATTTATATGTATTATATTATAATTGAGGAAATTTTAAACTATACCTGCCAGTGTTTTTCTACTTAAGGCATTAACTACTACATTAGCTTTGCCTGGTTGATAATCAATAATACAATTACAATCCTTGATTAACTCCAACCAGCGTCTTTGCCTTAAGTTAAACTCCCTTTGTATGGGCAAGTATTTGAGGCTCTTATGATCTGTGTATATGTAGCACCGCTCGCCAAACAAATAATGTCGCCATATTTTTAAAGCAAATACTATTACTGCCAACTCCAAATCATGAGTAGCGTAATTTAGCTCATGAGGCTTCAATTGCATAGATGCATAAACAACTACTTTACCCTCTTGCGTTAATACACAGCCTAGCCCATTATGAGAGGCATCACTATAACGCCCACTAATTAGAGTGTAATTAGAATTAATATGTGGTGTAAATAGGAAAAAACATGATAGATAATAGAGATTAAAATAGTTGGAATCGTTTATTAAATTAGAAATTAAAATAAATTAAATTGATGGACAATATAAATTTGATTAAATTAGACAACATAATTAAATTGTATTTTTTGTAAAAATTTAAAAGGATTAGATATAAGTAAATATACGAAGATGATGACAACAACAACAATAACAACAACAACAACAACAACAACAATAATAATAATAATAATAATAATAATAATAATAATAATAATAATAATAATAATAATAATAATAATGATGATGATGATGATGATGATGATGATGATGATGATTATGATGATGATAAGAAGAAAATTAAAAAAAAAAAACAGAAAAGTGAACAATACAAGGGACAACACAAAAAAAAAAGGAGGACTAAAATCGGGAATAAGGGAGGGGAGGGGAAGTCAATTAAGACTTTACCCCATTTCTTCCAACTTCGCTTCTCTTCTTCTTCTTCTTCTTCTTCATCCCTTTCCTTCCTCCATATCACAGCCTTAAAATCTTCATCCTCTCCTTTATAATTTTCAAGAAAATTCACCCCAAATAAATATGATATTGGTAAGCAGTATCTTTTCCCTTATTATTGTGTTATTAGAGCTTTTAAGATTATGTTCCGAAGTATACTTCATTCATTTTTTTTGAGTACCCTATGAATCGAATTTAAGGAGGTGTAAAACATAAAAGTTGTTTATATATGTCTTATGTATCTGTCTGTCAAATGTTATTGAATTCTTTTGATTATATGAATTGAAATGGGCATTGGCGGGAGACATATCAACAAAATAACCTACGGTTTTTGTTTAAATTATTCATCTTAAAGGATGAATCTAAGATTTTGTAAAACATGCAAGTTGTAGGTATATGTGTTATTTAGGTCTCTACCAAATTTTGTATAAATCTCTCTTGTGTAGGTTGAGTTATACTAAAATGAACTATGATGACTATTCCTTGATTCAGATAGTTTCATATACCTATACACCTCTACTAAGTTCATCTTGATATTTGATCTCTTTTTATATCGAATTAGACAAAGTTCAAAACATACCAGTTTTACTCCTATGTCTTATCTAAATTTGTATGAAATTCTCACCTTAAAATGTCATGTATTTTATGAGTTATGAGCTGAACAATTGAACTGGAAGGGTTGATACTCTATGTTAAACCAATTATAGATCCTCTAGTATTTGAGAACTTTAGAGACCGAATCTGGATATGAAGTAAACATGAAAAATTTCCAAATTAACTTATATAACTGTATAAAAAGTTTCAGAATAATTAAAGCTTTACATTGAAAGATATGAATTTTTAAATATGGTACCCCAAAACTGCCTAAAGGCAGAGAACAGAGCAACATTTAAAAATATACCAAACATCGTGTAATGGTTTCAAAATTCTGAAATATTAGTATGTTTTAGTTTTAGATGTTAAATCTAATTAGGATCAAGATCAAATAAATTAGTTAAGTGTAGAAAAACTTATTGATCCAACAATCCTAAGAGGTCTTGTTCCAGCTTAAAAGAAATAGTAGTTATTTATTTAAACTATATTGAAAATATATATTTTATCAATGTATTAATTATTTATATTTTTGAATTAGGATCTCAACAAGAAGAAGAGCAATAAAAGTAGACAAGCTCCAAATTTTAGATTGTGGAAAAGGCTCCATTGAGGTTTGTACATATATGCATTTTAGTTTGCCTTGATGCATGCTTGTGTGTTAATTGGTTAAGTTGCATATTTGAATAATGTATTAAAATGTGTAAATATGAATTGAATTGTGTGCTTAATTAATGAAACTTCATGTTAATGCATGTATAGACAAGTGGATGAATAATTAATTGATAAAATGTAGGAAATTTTTGTTTAAGATTGTAAATGTGTGTTAAGGGGTGTGAATGTAGAATATGTAACATAATATATTTTTCATTATAGATTAGTATCTGATCGATTAAAAATGTGATAATTATGAATGGTAATTATTGAATAATTAGGACAATAAATAGTGAAGTTAGAAAGTCATGTATGTCATATGTATTTGATATGAAAAGAGAGGTTCCAAATATAAAGGAAATAAATAAGTAATAACCTTAATTGCCCAGTTCTCAACCTGTGGACTAATTAGGGATAGATAGTGCACCATTGCGGGGGCATTACGGTACCGATATTGATATGGTTTAGGAGCAGGGTGGTATTAGCTCTGAGAGCACCCCTGTCCTAATTGTACACAAATGATGAGATCATACTCGGTCATGAGGCTTAAGCTCCACGAGCACTCTTGACTTAAGACTATAGTGAGTAGGGTGCTTAAGTTCCATGAGCGGCCCTACTACACGCCCTATATTCGGATAGTCCGGGAATGAGATTTGGGCTATTTATATTAAAATATTATATATAAATTAATTAAAAGACATATATGTACATGTTAGACATAAATATTATATATGAGTAAATGAGCTATTTGAAAATTGAAAATTAAAGATAAAATGTGTGGAATTGCATGAATTATAAATATTTATTAAGGTAAGCTAAATTTATAATTGAGTTATATATATATATTATCAATGAATTTGGTAATATTGTATAATCATGTGGTTGTCCCTATATAATGTTTGTTGGAATATTATGTACTGTATTATGAATTATCTACCATGCATTTTGGTAACTGTTTATTAAAATATTTATGCTCATATTGATTGAAATTTGAGTTAACTAAATATTCATAATTTTAGGGAAATCAATTAAATTAAAATGAGTTATGGAAACATGACAGGAGGTAGAATGCTTAATATTTTATATATTACATATGGTTGAATATATATAGTTCATGTCTTCATACAAATATAATATAATATAGTGGAACATAAATTTTATTTTATAAATTTTATGCAATAATTTATTTAAATTATATCATGATTATTATGACCCACATTTGTGTGACTGCATGGGAAAACTTAAATGCTTATATGTACCACTAAGCTAGAAATGGCTTAGCATGAGTTTTTCCCGCGCAGGAACTGGAGCTTGTAAGTAGTAAACTGTGAAGTTGATAGAGGAAATACTAGAAGGGACCTGTCAGAACTAGTTGAGGGTCAGATGCATGTTATTTTTGCATTTTCTTCATTATCATGCATAGGGGTTTGTTAGACTTGTCTTATATATAGTTAAGAACATATTTTGTATTTTGGTATTATATCTATATAGTAGATGTAAGGTAAAAGCCATGAATTTTGAAAGTGATATTGAAGTATAATATTTTATGTAACAGGATATTGTATTTGATAATTGAATCCATATGTATATTTGAATATTAAAAAAGTCAATTTAGTTATTAAATGAAAATTTTAAATTCAGGCTAGTTTCATTCAAATTGTCTGTGTCATTCCGCTTATGTAATGGGATTATTCCTATTATATAGGTGGGATGTCACATTTATTGGTATCAGAGCTCAGGTTTAAGCATCTCTTAACTTAACTGGGGAAGGGTTTGTCATGCTTACATACATGTGTCTCATATAAATCTGATATGGGCTATTTCTCTATCAACTTGTAGGCTTATAGAGATATGTTTTCGGATGGGCATGGAATGGTTGAGAATTTTAGTTCTCCTGACACTAAGTCCCCACGTCAGTCTAATGCAATGAGTGTTGAGGGAATTTGTACTACTCCTATTCCTTCTTAACCTACATCAACTGCAAAGTATGAGATAAAGAAGACTAGGATAAAGAAAAGAAGAATATGGGAGTCATCTAAGAAAGCTACTATTCTAGCGACCCATTTTACTAGAAAGAAAGAATATATACTCAAGTGTGATAGTTGCAACATACACCATAGAGGAGAATGTTGGCGTGTCACAGGTGCTTGCTTTAAATATGGGTCCAATGAACATATACAGAAGGATTGCCCACTCTTGACAAATAGAATTCCTACTCTGATGAAAAAATCAGTTCCAACTCAGCCTAAAGTTAAGACTATAGGAGGATCAAGCCAAACTAGGCAAGCGTTTTCCAAAGACAGTGAATAGACATGAACCTAGTAGAGTTTCAACCAAAGCCTATGCCATGAAAGCTAAGGAAGATCAGGCGGCAACATATATTATTGTTGGTATGTTTTCATTACATGATTTTGACATTTGTGCACTCATAGATCCGGGTTCCACACGTTCATGTATATTTGCACAAGTATATCTAGTTAACATATCCTGATCCGAGGGGGACTAGAATATGAGATTGAGCCTATAAATTCTTTAGATCACAATGTGTGGGTAGGTAAAGTAGTTAGAGATTACCTTTAATAATGTATGGGAAAAATTATTCTATGTACAATCTAGAGCTAACAACTATAGTTTTTGCATTAAATTTTGGCACCATAATCTTCTTATGTTTCGAGGATGAAACATCTTAAGGGGGAGAGAATTGTAACGCCCATTAATTAGAGTTTAATTAGAATAAATATGTGGTGTAAATAGAAAAAAAATATGATAGATAACAGAAATTAAAATAGATGAAATTGTTAATTAAATTAGAAATTACAATAAATTAATTTGATAGACAATATAAATTTGATTAAATTAGACTACATAATTAAATTGTATTTTTGGTAAAAATTTAAAAGGACTAGATATAAGTAAATATACGAAAATAATAATAATAATAATAATAATAATAATAATAAAATAATAATAATAATAATAATAATAATAATAATAATAATAATAATAATAATAATAATAATAATAATAATAATAATAATAATAATAATAATAATAATAATAATAATAATAATAATAATAATAATGATGATGATGATGATGATAATAAGAAGAAAAAGAACATAAAAGTGAACAGTACAAGCAACAGCAGAAAAAAAAGGGAAGACTAAAATCAGGAATAAGGGAGGGGAGGGGAGGGGAAGTGAATTAAGACTTTACCCCATTTCTTCCAACTTCACTTATCTTCTTTCTCTTCTTCTTCTTCTTCTTCTTCTTCTTCATCATCCCTTTCCTTCCTCCATTACATAGCCCTAAAATCTTCATCCTCTCCTTCATGATTTTCAAGAAAATTCACTCCAAATAAATGTGATCTTGGTAAGTAATATATTTTCCCTTATTATTGTGTTATTAGAGCTTTTAAGATTATGTTCTACAGTGTAAATCGTTCATTTTTTTTTAGTATCCTATGAATTGAATTTGAGGGGGTATAAAACATACAAGTTGTTTATATATGTCTTGTGTATCTGTCTATCAAATTTTATTGAGTGATTTTAAGTATATGAAGAGAAATGGTCATTGGAGTGAAACTGGTTTAGGGAGACATATCAACTAAATGACCTACGGTTTTTGTTTAAGTTGATCATCTTAATCGCCGAATATGAGGATTATAAAATATGAAAGTTGTAGGTATATGTGTTATTTAGTTCTTTGCAAAATTTTGTATAAATCTCTCTTGTGTAGGTTGAGTTCTACTGAAATGAACTATAATTGTTCCTTGATTGAGCTGGTTTCATATACCTGTACAAATCCATTAATTATGTCCTTATATTTGACCTCTTTTTAGATCGAATTAGCCAAATGTCAAAACATACTTATTTTACTCCTATGTCTTAGCTAAATTTATGTGAAAGTCTCACCTTAAAACGTCGTGTATATTTTGAGTTATGAGCTAAACAATTGAACTGGTCGGGTTGATACTCTATGTTAAACCAGTTATAGATCCTCTAGTATTTGAGAACTTTGGAGACCGAATCTGGATATGAGGTAAACATGAAAAATTTCCAAATTAACTTATATAACTGTATTAAAATTTTCAGAATAATTTAAGCTTTACACTGAAAGATATGAATTTTTAAATATGGTACCCCGAAACTGCCTAAGGGCAAAGAACAGTGCAACATTTACAAATATACCAAAAATCGTGTAATGGTTCCAAAATTCTGAAATTTAGTATGTTTTAGTTTTAGATGTTAAATCTAATTAGGATCAAGAATCATATAAATTAGATAAGTGTAGAAAAACTTATTGATCTAACAGTCCTAAGAGGTCCTGTTCCAACTTAAAAGAAATAGTAGTTATTTATTTAAACTATATTGAAAATAAATATTTTATCAATGTATGAATTATTTATATTTTCGAATTAGGATCTCAACAAGAAGAAGATGAATAAGAGTAGACAAGCTCCAAATTTTAGATTTTGGAAAAAGCTCCATTGAGGTTTGAACATATATGTATTTTAGTTTGCCTTGTTGCATGCTTGTGTGTTAAATGGTTAAGTTGCATATTTGAATAATATATGAAAATGTGTAAATATAAAATGAATTGAGTACTTAATTGATGAAACTTAATGTTAATGCATGTATAGACATATGGATGAATAATTGATTGATAAAATGTAGGAAATTTTAGTTTAAGATTGCAAATGTGTGTTAAGGGGTGTGAATGTAGAATATGTAACATAATATATTTTTCAATATGGATTAGTATATGATTGATTAAAAATGTGGTAATTATTAATGGTAATTATTCAATAATTAGGACAGTAAATAGTGAAGTTAGAAAGTCACGTATGACATATGTATTTGATATGAAAAGAGAGGTTATGTCGCATACTTGGACTCATAAAATTATTATAAATTTTAGTTTTATATTAAAAGATTTGTTGGCTTTGATTGTATAGAGAACTAATTAACGTATGCCAATATTATTTAAATGGTTATATATAATGGACTATCATATGAATATATGATTTTAAAATTTTATAATCATATTTTCATTATAAATGTAAAAGGAATATTGATTCCAGCAAATTAATATATAAAGAAAATAAATAAGTAATAACCTTAATTGCCTAGTTCTCAACCTGTGGACTAATTAGGGATAGATGGTGCACCATTACGGGGTCATTATGGTACCGATATTAATATGGTTTAGGAACAAGATGGTATTAGCTCCGAGAGCACCCCTGTCCTAATTGTACACAGATGATGTGATTATACTCGGTCATGAGGCTTAAGCTCCATGAGCGCTCTTGACTTGAGACTATAGTGAGTAGGGTGCTTAAGCTCCGTTAGCGACCCTACTACACGCCCTATATCCGAATAGTCCGGGAATGAGATTTTGGCTATTTATATTAAAATATTATATATATATATATATATATATTATCAATGAATTCGGTAATATTGTATAATCATATGGTTGTCCCTATATAATGTTTGTTGGAATATTGTGTACTATATTATGAATTATCTACCATGCATTATGGTAACTGTATGTTAAAATATTTATACTTATATTGATTGAAATTTGAGTTAACTAAACAATCATAATTTTAGGGAAATCAATTAAATTAAAATGGGTTATGGAAACATGAGATAAGGTAGAATGCTTAATATATTATATATTACATATGGTTGAATATATACAGTTCATGTCCTAATACAAATATAATGAAAATATAATGGAACATAAATTTTATTTTATTGTAATATTTTCTAAATTTTATGCAATGATTTATTTAAATTATATCATGATTATTATGGCCCACGTTTGTGTGACTCCATTGGAAAACTTAAATGCTTATATGTCCCACTAAGCTAGAAATGGCTTAGCGTGGATTTTTTCTACACAGGAACTAGAGCTTGCAAGTAGGAAACTATGAAGTTGATAGAGAAAGTACAAGCCCATACTAGAGGAGACGCGTCAGAACTGGTTGAGGGTCGGATGCATATTATTTTTGCATTTTGTTTATTATCATGCAAAGGAGTTTGTTAGACATGTCTTATATATAGTTAAGAACATATTTTGTATTTTGGTATTATATCTATATCGTTAGATGTAAGGTAAAAGCCATTAATTTTGATAGTTATATTGAAGTATAATATTTATGTAACAGGATGATGTATTTGATAATTGAATCCATATGTACATTCGAATATTAAAAAAAATGTCAATTTAGTTATTAAATGAAAATTTTAAATTCAGGCTAGTTTCATTCATATTGTCTGTGTCATTCCGCTTATGTAATGGGATTATTCCTATTATATAGGCGAGATGTCACAATCACTGTATATCACAAAATCATTCCATAGAGTAGGTTGGGTCAAAACAGGTGCTTCCGTTAGCATAACTTTAAGTTTCTCAAAACTTGCCTGACACCGATCTGTCCACTCAAACTTAATTTCTTTTCTGAGCAACTTGGTAATTGGTGCGACTATTCTTGAAAATCCCTTCACAAACCTTCTATAGTAGCCAGCTAATCCAAGGAAACTCCGAACTTCTGTTACATTGTGAGGCGGCTTCCAACTTAGAGTGGCTTCTATTTTGGCAGGATCAACATGGATTCCTTCAACTGAAATAACATGCCTTAAGAATCCTACTTCTTCCGACCATAACTCATATTTTGACAGCTTTACATACAATGATTTTCCCTCAAAGTCTGAAGTACTACTTTGAGATGTCATGTTCTCCCTTGTCCCTCGAATACACCATGATATCATCTATAAAAACTACCACAAACTGATCAATGTAAGGCCCAAAAATCCTATTCATTATATCCATAAAGGCAGCTGGTGCATTCATTAAGGCAAATGGCATAACTAGGAACTCATAGTGGCCATATCGAGTCCTCAAGGCTGTTTTGGACACATTTGATTCTTTGATTTTCAGTTGATGATACCTGGATCTGAGATAAATTTTAGAGAATACTCTTGCTCCCTTCAATTGATGAAACAAATGATCAATTCTAGGTAGTGGGTATTTATTTTTAACCGTCACCTTGTTTATTTGTCGGTAATCAATACATAATCGTAGGGTGCCATCCTTTTTTTTCACAAAACCGGAGCACCCCATGGTGACACACTAGGTCTTATGAACCCCTTGTCTGGAAATTCCTAGAACTGAACCTTTATCTCTCTCAATTCTGCATGTGCCATTCTATAAAGTGTAATTGATATCGGGACTGTACTAGGAATCACATCAATAGCAAACTTTATCTCCCTATCTTGTGGTAACCCCGACAAATCTTCAAGAAACACATCTGGGAACTCACACACTGTGGGGATGTCCTTGAGTTCTGAGCTCCCCTTCCTAGTATCTATCACATGGGCCAAATATGCCTCACATCCATTCCTAATGTATTTCTGAGCTTTCAATGCAGAAATAACACTAGTCAAATATGTTTGACCTACACCTTGATTGATAGTGTCATCCTGCCCGGGAATTTTAAGTATAACTTTTCTAGATCGATAGTTGACTATAGCTCCATGCTTTGTCAACCAATCCATACCCATAATAGCATCAAATTCATGAAATGGTAAATCTATTAAGTCTGCTAGAAATTCTCTACCCTAAATTCTTATTGAACTGTTTCTATAAATCTAATTCACTTTCACACTATGTCCTAGCAGATTGGTCACAACTATCTCATATTCTAAGGTCTCAGGTATCATGTTCCCTTGTTTAAGTACAGCTGTGCTTATGTATGAATGCATGGAACTGAGATCTATCAATACATGTAAATCAAAATCAAATAAAGATAATTTACCAACTATGATGTCTGGTGCATCCTGGTCCTCATGGGCTCTCATCACATATGCCCTAGCTGGAGCTCTACTACCTACGAGTCTGTCTACTGTCTCTGATACCCCCTGAATCCGTCTGGTACGACCACCTCTAAACTAGCCTCGACCTCTACCATGGCTCTATATCGATGCCATAGTCTATGCTGGTGCCGTACTTCTTGTACTAAGTCTGAGACAATCTCTCTTCATATGGTTAGTAGCTCTATATCTCAAACATGTCCCAGTCAACCACCAACACTCTCCTGTATGAGCTCTACCACAATGCTGACACATATCCAGAGTTGGTCTCTTGGGAAATGATGTTGGTGAACTAGCAGATGATGTTGCGGGTCTAGAATTCTAACCCCGCCTACTAGAAAAGGTCTGCCCAGCAGCCATGACTGAAATGGTCTGGGTACTATCCGCCTTTTCCTACCAGATGTCTGGGCCACACTAGTTGTCGATTTCTTGGAGAACTCTTCTATCTTCACCTTTTTCCTCCTTTCAACACTAATGGCAGAGGACACTAGCATAGCAAAATCTGTATGCTAGTGGGAAGCCACTAAATATCCAATCTCCTCATTGAGGCCATCTTCAAATCTACGACATTTATCAGCTTCATCTCCAATAATCCCAGTTGCATACTTGTTCAGCTGGGTGAACTCCATCTCATACTCAGCTACTGTCATACCCCTTTGCTTCAAATTCAAATATTCTCACTTATTCTCATCCATATAAATTCTTGGCACATATTTCTCTTTAAACTCTGCCATAAAGAAATCCCATGCCTGCGGGTTCGGAGTCTGAGGTTTTGCTAACACCAACTTCCACTAGTCATAGGCGTGCTCCTGAAGGTGGGATACTGCATATCTAACCTTGTACTCCTTCGGACATTGCAGCTTCTCAAAAACTCGCTGTCTTTTTCAACAAAAAATTCTGTTGCAGGTGGGTCATCCTCTTTCTTACCCATACAATCCGTATCCCTATATTTTCTTAATTTATCAATTTGGGGTTTTCGTTGCAGTGGGGGAGGTAGTGGAGCTGGTGGTGGCACAATTTGTGCTATCTATTGTAACAAAGTGGCCATTTGTGGCATAAGGGGTACCTGACCCGGATCAATTTGTTCTTCAGCATGTTGTGGAGCTATCACACTAGGCGCCGAAGCTCTAGTTGATGCTGATTGTCTATGAGCATCCGTGATCAGCCTCTTGTTTTTAGTGACTTTGTCTTGATTCTGAATCCATTAAAACCTATATTGTCAGAAGAAGGGTCCCTTATTAGAATATAGGAGCTTAAAACAATGCAAATGCTGAAAACATGCACTTATTTTTCTATACCCACTAAATAAGAATCGTTAAAACCTATAGTTCTGATACAAAAAATTGTTACACCCCCTTACCCCACTGTATTTAAGCAAGGTAAGTTAGTATTACCCGTCTTACTGTTTTATGAAATTAATGAAGTGAAGTAAATTTATTTTTTTACGACAATATTGCAGACACTGAAATAAAAATTATTACAAGCATAAATACTCAAAATTTTATTTATTTATAAATTACATTAATTTACATCCAAACTATATTCTTTTACATTGTAATTCACATCTTTAATACACATGATATGAAATAAAAACAATAATTTAATTTACAAAGTTTTTAACAAAATATACCAAAAAGCAAACCAATGCTTTTAGCTGCTTCCCTTTGAATACCCATCTTCTTCTGACAATTCTAATATCTACAGCTACCCTACTAATCCTGCGCGAGAGGAAACCACCCACGCTAAGTTACAAGCTTAGTAGTGCTTCAATGACAAAAATTTTACATACACATATTTTCTTTCATATTAATTAACCATTTAATAAATAAGGCATAAAATAAAGAATTATATAAAATCAAATAAATCTCATTCAACATGTAATAGTTAAGAAATTTAATTCATACAACATTAGCAAAATGACATACTTTAACATTATTACTATTTTTCATTTTTCATTTATTGTGCCCATAACACCTATAACTCAACTAACTAATAGGAATAACCAAGTTGTCATTTCTGGCTTGCAAAATATTGCACCGAGCGCCTTTATAATAATGTCGTTACAGGCTTAATAATTTTTGCATTACCGGCATAATAAATTTGCGCCGAGTGCATTTATAAATTTGTCATTACCGGTGTTTATATTTAGCACCGAGTGCCTAAAATCCCTTGATTAGCATGCCAAACTATTCTCTATTTTAGTACTAGATTATGTCATAGGGCTTAACTATTTTTAATTAATTCACAATATTTTCCAAAAATGACAATATTATTCAATTATCATAATTATGCTTATTTATTTTTGTTCCTTATTTCTATTATTATTGTACTAAAATCTCATACATAAATAATTTTTTAAACATTTATAATTATCATTAAAGTAAATATTCACATTAATTATCACATATAATTATCACAACACATGCAAAAGCCCAATATTTTATGTTTTTAGCTATACCAGATTTCGGACATATTTTTCAGCTTCCTTTTTAGCCCATTTATAATTCGAATTGGGAGTTCTTGTATTCTAAAATTTTTAGCTTAATGTCTTAGCTTTCAAACACATCAAATATCACTCAAATTCTAATTTTCTATCAAAAGTTATGATCAATTAAATACGTCTTCATCACAGAAATATTTGCCTAGAATTTTCTGGATAGATTCTGGGAAAATCTAGACATAATTAGATTTTATGGTCTAAATAAAAATAAAATCTCGGTGTCTTAGCTTTCATTTCCAATAAAGAACATACAAAATAGAATTCCATAACGCAAGTTATACTCAAAAGAGTCAAGACTGTTCCAGAATCCCTACAACAGGGTCATCAATCCAGTTTTCAACCACATTCATCATTTGTATTCATTTTGACACGAAAATTTCCAGATTTTAACTACATTAATATGTCTCAATTATTTTACACTATTTTATTCCATTTCCATATAAAATATCACATAACATATCACAAACACAAACATATCAAACAATAATACATAATTCCATACATATTAACAACATTCAAGATTTTTATCAATGAAGCACATACCTATTCAGCCTTGGTTCTTCCCTGAATCCTTCTTTTTCTTCACTTATTAGCTAGCTTTCTCCTTGACTTTGTCACCCTCTTGAGGGCCTGTCACTTGTTCATTTATTTTACCTACACAACCATACCATATCTCAATTCCAATATCCATTTTCAACGCTTTCCATGTCTACATAATATTCTAATGCTCCTAATATGTTTTAACACCTTAATTGAGCTAAAATGTACTAAGGTTAAACTTCCTTCTTCATATGTCATGGCTGCTAAAAAACCACATCCTTGTTTCCAATTCATTTTCTTCAATTCAAAACTCAAATCATACATAATCTATCCCCAATTGTGGTGTTTCTATGTTAATTTCAATTTTCCCCAAATTACTCTATCTATGGCAGCCCCTCATTCATCCATTAACATCATATTTCTCTAGTTTTTAAGTCATAAAACAATTAACTCACATCAATTATCATTAATTCAAAGTTTAACTACACTTTCATCAACAAATCACAAACATAAATTTCTAAGTTCAATCTTGCAACATAACCTAAATCTACCAAACCTAATCACATATATCATCCTTATGGGTTTCAAATGGAAGGAAAAAAGGTTGAATTTAAGAATAATAAACTCACCTTAAGAGTTCCCAAAGTGGACCGAAATCCTAACAAATCTCCCTTTTCTTGTCTTCCTTCTTCCTTCTTTCTTGCTCCTTCGCTCCTTTTATGGCAAGAACACCTTAATTCCGAATTTTTCTCTCTCAAACTACTTTCTTTCCTCACTTTTTCAAGCTTTATTTGAAGGAAAATGTTGGCTTATTGAAGGCTAAAGTGGACAACCAAAGAGAGGAGAAAAGAAGATGAAAATGACTTAGATATTTTGGGTGGAAGAATGGAGAATTCCTCCCATTTTTCACTTTATACTTTGATTAGGGCGTGGGTCTATTAAAATTAATCCTAATTCTCATTGGTTCATTACGTTAATTAATCTTGATTAACATTTAAACTTTGAAAAATTCCTTATTTGCCACATCTTCCTCCATATTCACACTTTTTCCCCCAACAATTGCCATAATAGCAATTTTATCCATAGGAAATTTTATTTTTTTTCTAATTCTAGCACTAATCTTTTTAATTTCCAAATAATAATATCCTTAATTATGTTCCCTTATTATTAGTCATTTTTTTATGGGTTCAAATTTAGACTCCGATTGAACCTGCGCACTTCACTACGGTCACGTGTAATCGGGGCCTAAATCACTAGATGTTACAAAGTTTTTGTAGAACAACCTCCTGGTTTTGAAAGCCATAATTTTCCTAATCATGTTTTTAGTCTTTCAAAGGCCTTGTATGGATTAAAACAAGCTCTAAGAGCTTGGTATGAAAGATTAAGTTGTTTTCTTTTAGAAAATAATTTTTCAAAAGGACATGTTGATACAACCTTGTTTATTAAAAAGCATAAGCATGACATTTAAATTGTTCAAATTTATGTTGATGATATCATATTTGGGTCTATTAATGAATTGCTTTGCCAAGAATTTGCTAAGTGTATGACTAGGGAATTTGAAATGAGCATGATGGGTGAACTTTAATTTTTCCTTGGTCTGCAAATCAAGCAAAGCAATAAGGGCATATTCATCAACCAATCCAAGTACACTAAAGAGTTAATCAAGAAATTTGGAATGGAAGGATGCAAAAATGCTAAGACTCCTATGAGCACATCAACAAAATTGGAAAAAGATGAGAAAGGGAAGAGCATAAATAAAAAGCTCTATAGAGGTATGATCATATCACTCTTATACCCTACTGCCTCTAGGCCCGATATAATGAATAGTGTATGCTTATGTGCTAGATTTCAATCCTATCCTAAATAATAATATTTGAATGATGTAAAAAGGATTTTAACATACTTAAATGGCACATTGCATCTAGTCGTATGGTATCCTAGAAATTCATCTTTCCATATCATAGGATATTCAGATACAGATTATGCTGATAGTCTTTTGGATAGAAAAAGTACCTTTATTGGTGAATGCCTAGTTTCTTGGTTTAGCAAGAAATAAGTTTCAGTTACCTTATCTACCGTTGAAACGGAATATGTGGCTGCAAAGTGTTGTTTCACTCAAATCCTATGGATGAGACAACAACTTAAGGATTATGGTCATAGGTTGGACCATATACCCATCAAATGTGACAACACTAGTGCTATCAACCTATCTAATAATCCCATCCAACACTCTAGAAGTAAGCATATTGACATTAGACATCATTTTCTTAGGGATCATGTTCAATATGGAGATGTTGTGTTAGAATTTATTGATACAAATAATCAATTGGCAGATATTTTTACCAAACCTTTTAATGAAGAAAGTTTTTGTTTTATAAGAAGAGAGCTTGGTATGCTTGATGGATCAACTTTGTCTTAATTTTTTTAATGCCAACTGTATGTAATGTGAACCTTGAATTTTAATTCCTTCATATGATGCATATTACTTAACTGATTTTATGCTATGAAGTGGTTAATATGATAGAAATATGTGTTTTAAGCATATAACCTTTTTTAGAAATCTTATAGTCTTGTTTTAGACTTAGTTTTATTTTTTAAGATTTGAGGTGGTTTATGCCCGTGATATATATTCATGGCCGTGAACAAATATGGCAAACTATTTCAGTAGCTTTCACGCCTTGCTTCACTGGTAGAAGTAGTGAAAATTAAGTTTTACGCTTGTTATTCTATTTTTCACACCTGTGAAAAGCTTTCTTCATGCTTGTGACATATATTCATGGCTGTGAACAAAGACAGCAAAAAATTCCAGAACCATTCACACTTTTATTAATATTAAATTCTGTCCAACAGTAGAAGTGAGCCTATGATGACACATTGACACCGGCGGTAGCTGAGGATGTTGGTCAATCATTAGCCTCTACCACATCCACTTTGGCATAGTAGGTTGCTGATCTTATAACACTGCACCTTGACATGATGCAGGCTTCCATCGATGAGAGGTTGGAAAACCTCATAGACTTTGTGGAGTCTCAAATGGATAGCTTCGAGGCAAAGGTAGCATGCTTAGGGATGATTTATCAGGCTTGAAGCCTACCTAGAGTCCTAGTTTTCTTGTAATAGCTTTACTTTTGCTGTTATAGGACTTTATCTTTATGCATTCTAATTTCAATGTAATCCTTCTTCTTTAATATTAATAAAATCATCTCATTGATATTTCAAACTTCTTGCTGATGACAAAAGGGGGAGAACCTAGCATATATGTGATATATACATGAATATGATTATGCATTATGCAGTGTGTGGTATGAAATATGTAAACTTTATTTTAATTGATAAATATGCATAAGTTATACCTCACGTCAACCTTACAAATACTTTGCAACTTGAACTTATTTGGACTCATTTTATGTAATGCATAAGATATACTTCACATATATCTCACATATACTTTGAATACACTTGGTCATAAATGTTTTAGTTTGCAAATACATTTGCTATATTTCTTTCAAATCTTGCACTTCATTATTTTTTCTTAAGCACCTTTCAAGGAGAAGACTTCTCAAAAGCACATATTGCTAGATTATTTATCACCATAAAAAAGGGAGAGATTGTTGAACCTCAAGGGGTATTTCTGTCATTTTGATGATAACAAATAAAATAGCAATAATGTATTTGACAATGTTTGTGTTCTAAGTGTGTTAAACAGGATATACCTTGATTAAAACATGATGCATGATTGAAATACAACTTTTGAAGATGAAAATCAAAGAAATATCAAAGTCAAGCCCGTGAATATAGCTGGGAGCCAACTCTCCACCATTCAAAGTTCCCGACCATGAAGGATCAAACCAACCGTGAATGATCAAACAAGTCACGCCCGTGAAAGATAGTCATGCCCATAACCAAACATGTCGAATTCTTCTAGAGAGCTTCATGGCCAGAGTCACCACTTGGACCACAGCTTGGAAGGATAGTCACACCCATGAAAAGTATTTTTCATGCCCGTGAGAGTATTAGTCACGCCCATGATTAAACACGTCCAATTCATCCAAAGAGCTTCACGGCTAGAGCTACCATTTGGACCACGGCTTGGAAGAACATTCACGACCCTAACACATATATTCACGCTAGTGAAAGAGGATAGAGAAACATGTCAGACATGAAATTAAGAGTTGGTTCAACAACTATTTTAACATTTACGAATCCCAACAAGGAGAACAAAATTATTTTACATCTTTAATCTTGTTGAAGCCTTGTACATTAATTATTTTCTCAATAAAAACTCTATTCTTTGTGAAAACCTAATTGCTCATATCTTCTGAGCATTATAGGTTGGTGAGTATTTTCATTGTAATCAATTACTCAAGAGTGAGCTTGGGTATATTGGGTTAAGAGTGAAACACTTGTAAGAGTTTATTGTGTGAACCATAAAATCCAAGGAATTGATTTTTGTGTGATCCATTGAAAAATACAAGGAAATTTCTAGGTTAGGTGTTAACCATTGAGAGAAATACCACAGTTGGGAGTGAGCTTGAAAAACTCCATTTAACACTTAGAGTGTTAGTGAAACACCCCATCGAGATTGGGGAGAGGCGTAGGGTTTGTTAATGTAACGGCTGGGCCCCGCCTGAAATCCGGGTCTGGCCCATTGCCACAGGCCTGCTAGCCCACCCGCCGTCTCACTGAGACTAACGGGTGTACCGGGGTGCATGGCCAGCAAGCTGAGTCCTAGATTTATTGGACCATACAAAATACTTGAACGTGTGGGTCCAGTGGCTTACAGGTTGGCCTTACACCAAAATTGGATAAGATCCACAATGTGTTCCGTGTCTCAATGGTACAACCAGACTTGACATATGGTGAAAAACCAGTGAAAATCATAGCTCGAGAAGTCAAAGAACTACAGAACAAAAAGGTACCACTGGTAAAGGTCCTATGGCACAATCATGCAGTAGAAGAAACCACCTGGGAGAGTGAAGAAATGATGAAACTCAACATCCTCAGTTATTCAGCTCCACCTAATCAAGTAAATTTCGAGGATGAAATTTTCTTAAGGGGGAGAGAATTGTAACATTCAGTGATTTAGCCCCCGATTGCGCGTGACCGTAGTGAAGTCCACTGGTTCAATCGGAGTCTAAATTTAAACCTATAAAAAAAATTACTAATAATAAGAGAAAATAATTAAGGGTATTATTATTTGGAAATTAAAAATATTTGGGGTAGAATTAGAAGAAAATAAAATTTCTTATGGACAAAATTGGTATTATGGAGATTGTTTAGGGAAAAATTGTAATTATGGAGCAAGATGTGGCAAATATGGAATTTCTCAAAGTTTAAACGTTAATTAAGATTAATTAACTTAATGAACCAATAAGAATTAAGATAAATTTTAATTGGTGGGACCCACTTCTTAATTTAGGTACAAAAAGTCAAAAAGGAAGAACAAAATTCTACATTCTTCCATAAGCCATTCTTTTCTTCTTTTCTCCCACCATGTTGCCGTCCATCTCCACCCCAATAAACCTTTATTTTCTTCCTTTTTCCAGCATATTAATAGTGAGAAAAAAATAGTTTTGAGAGATGAAAATTCTGAATTAAGGAGTTCTTACCAAAAAGGGTGCCAAAGAAACAAGAAAGGAAGAAGAAAAAAGAGAAATAAAAGAAAACAATTGAGGGGAAATTCGGCCAGCTTTGGAATGATCTTAAGGTGATTTTATTCTTCTTCAATTCAACCTTTTTCCTTCCATTTGAGATCTATATTGATGATAGATGTGATTAGGGTTGGTAGATTGAGCTTATGTTGCAAGACTGGAAGTAGAAATTTAAGTTTGTGATTAGTTGATGGAAGTGTAATTAAACTTTGAATTAATGATAATTGAAGTTAGTTAATTGATTTATGTCTTAAAAACTAAAGAAAATATGATGTTAATGGATGAATGAGTGGCTGCCATAGTTAAAGAAATTTGGGGAAAATTGAAATTAGTATAGAAATACCACAATTGGTGATTGATTAATTGTGAATTGAGTATTGAATTAAAGAAAATAAATTGGGAACTAGGATATGGTTTTTGGGCAGCAATGACATATGAAGAAGGAAGTTTAACCTTAGTAAATTTTAGCTCAATTAAGGTTTAAAACATATTAGGAGCATTAGAATATTATGTAGACATGAAAAGCATTGAAATTGAATGTTGGAATTGAGTTATGGTATGGTTGTGTAGGAAACATAAGTGAACAAGTGAGAGGCCCTCAAGAGGGTGACAAAGGCAAGGAGAAAGCTAGATAATAAGGGAAGAAAAAGAAGGATTAAGGGAAGAACCAAGGCTGATTAGGTATGTGCTTCATTGATAAAAATTTTGCATGTTGTTAATATGTATGGAATTATATGTTAATGTTTGTTATGTTTGTGTTTTTGAGATGTTATGTGTTTTGTTGTGACTTTTGATATTATATATGGAAATGGGACCAAATGGTGTGAAATAATTCAAACATATGAATGTATTTGTAATTTTGGAACTTTTAGTATTAAAATGAATGCAAATGATGAATTTGGTTGAAATATGGATTGATATCAATTGATGGCTCGGGTACATAATTCCAAGAACAGCTCTGACTATTTTGATGATAACTTGAGTTATATAACTCCTTTTTGTATGTTCTTTGTTGGAAATGCAAGCTAAGACACATGGATTTAATTTATGTTTAGACTATAATATCTAATTATGTCTAGAGGTGTCCAGTTAAATGCATGAAATTTAAACCTAGAATCTATCTAGAAAATTCTGGGCAGAAAAATTTTTGTGATGATGCAGTAGTGAATTGATCATAACCTTTGATAGAAAACTGTGGTTTATGTGATTCTTGATGCATGTGGAAGCTAAGACAATAAGCTAAAAATTGTTAGAAGGCTCGAACTCCAAAGTCGAATTATATATGGGCTAAAAAGGATGCCCAAAAATAAGTCTGAAATCTGCCATAGGTAAAAACATACAATATTGGGTTTTCTGCATGTGTTGTTATAATTATATGTAATAATCCATGCAAATATTTACTTTGATGGTAATTACAAATTTTTAACAAATTATTTATGTATGAGATTTTTTTGCAATAATAATGGAAATAAAGAACAAAAATGAATAAGCATAATTATTATAGTTAAATAATGTTGACATTTTTGAAATATATTGAATTAATATAAAAATAGTTAAGCCCAAAAACACCTAGTCTAGAACTAGAATAGGGAATAGTTTGGCATGTCAATCAGGGAATTTAAGGCACTCGGTGCCAAATATGAAAGCCGGTAATGGCAATTTATAAATACGCTCAGCGCAAAATTATTAAACCAGTAATGAAAATATAACAAAAGCCAGTAATGACATTATTATAAAAGAGCTCGGCGCTATATTATGAAAGCCGGGAATCACAACCCCGTTATTCCTATTAGTTAGTTTGGTTATAGGTGGTATGGGCACAAATAAATAATAATAATAATAATAATAATAATAATAATAATAATAATAATAATAATAATAATAATAATAATAATAATAATAATATCGAAGTATGTGATTTTTTTTATAAATGTTATATGAATTAAAGTTGTTAGATATTGAGTGTTTGCAGAAATTATTGATTTTATATAATTCTTTATTTTATGCCTTATTTATTAAATGGATAATTAATATGTGAGAAAATATATATGTATGTAAAATTTTTATCATTGAAGCACCACTAAGCTAGTAGCTTAGCGCGGGTGGTTTCCTCTCGCGCAGGTTTAGAAGAGTAGCCATAGAAAATAGACTGTTAGAAGAAGAAGGGTACCCGGAGGAAAGCAGCAAAAAGCTCTATGTTTTATGTTTGGTATATTTTGTTAAAAGCTTTGTAAATTAAAATATCGTTTTTATTTCATATCATGTGTATTAAATATGTGAGTCACCATGTAAAAGAACATAATTTGAATGTAAATTAATGTACTTTATAAATAAATAAAATTTTTAATATTTGGGTTTGTATGAAATTTTATTTTAGTTTATGCAATATTTTCGAAAAAAACAAATTTACTTCACTTCATTAATTTTATAAAACAGTAAGATGGGTAATGCTCACTTACCTTGCTAAACTATAGTGGGGTAAAGGGGTGTTACAATTTTTGGTATCAGAGCTATAGGTTTAGACGGTTCTTACTTAGTGGGTATGGGAAGATAAATGCATGTTTTTAGCATTTGCATTGTTCTTAAGCTGCTATATTCTAATAAGGGACCCTTCTTCTGACAATATAGGTTTTAATGGATTCGGAATCAAGACAAAGTCATGAAGAACAAGAGGGTGAGAGTATAGCTGACTTAGCTGCTCATAGACAGTCAGCATCAATTAGAGCCTCGGAGCCTAGCGTTATAGCTCCACAACATGCTGAAGAACAAGTTAACCCGGGTCAGGTACCCCTTATGCAACAAATGGCTACTTTGTTACAGTAGATAGCACAAGTTGTGCCGCCACCAGCTCCACCACCTCCCCCACCTCAACCAAAACCCCAGATTGATAAATTAATAAAATATGGGGCCACAGATTTTATGGGTAAGAAAGAGGATGACCCAGCAGGAGCAGAATTTTGGTTGGAAAAGACAGAAAGGGTTTTTGAAGAGCTGCAATGTCCGGAGGAGTACAAGGTTAGATATGCAGTATCTCTCCTTCTGGAGCATGCCTATGACTGGTGGAAATTATTATTAGCATAACTCCAGACTCCGACCCCTCAAACATGGGATTTCTTTGTGGTAGAGTTTAAAAAGAAATATGTGCCAAGAATCTATGTTGATGAGAAAAAGCGAGAATTCCTGAATTTGAGGCAGAGGGGTATGACAGTAGCTGAGTACGAGATGGAGTTCACCAGGTTGAGTAAGTATGCTACTAGGATTATTGCAGATGAAGCTGATAAATGTCGTAGATTTGAAGACGGTCTCAATGAGGAGATTGGGTATTTAGTGGCTTCCCACCAGCATACAGATTTTGCTACGCTAGTGTCCTCTGCTATTAGTGTTGAAAGAAGGAAAAAACTGAAGACAGAAGAGCATTATAAGAAGTCAACAGCTAGTGTGGCCCAGACATCGGGTAGGAAATGATGAATAGTACCCAGACCATTTCAGTCAAGGGTGGCTAGACAAATATTTTCTAATAGGGGGGTTAGCAATTTAGACCTGCAGCATCATCTGCTAGTTCACCAACATCATTTCCCAAGACACCAGCTCTGGCTTTGTGTCAACATTGTGGTAAAGCTCATACAGGAGAGTGTTGGTGGTTGACTGGGGCATGTATGAGATGTGGAGCTACTGACCATATGAAGAAAGATTGTCCTAGACTTAGTACAGTCAGTATGGCACCATCACAGACTATGATACCGGTATAGAGCCGTGGTAGAGGTCAAGGTCAGTTTAGAGCTGGTCGTACTGGACAGAGTCAGGGGGTATCTGAGACAGTTGACAGACCCGGAGGTAGTAAGGCCCCAGCTCGGGCATATGTGATGAGAGCTCGTGAGGACCAAGATGCACCAGATGTCATGGTTGGTAAATTATCTTTATTTGATTTTGATTTACATGCTTTGATGGATCCTGGTTCCACGCATTCATACATAAGCACAGCTGCACTTAGACAAGGGAACATGATACCTGAGACCTTAGAATATGAGATAGTTGTGACCAATCCGCTGGGACATAGTGTGAAAGTCAATAAGATTTATAGAAACAGTTTAATAATTATTCAGGGTAAAGAATTTCCAGCAGAATTAATAGGACTACCTTTTCATGAATTCGATGCTATTCTGGGTATGGATTGGTTGACAAAGCATGGAGCTATAGTCGACTGCCGATCTAGAAAAGTTGTACTTAAAATTCCCGAGCAAGATGACACCATCATTCAAGGTGTAGGTCAAACATGTTGACCAGTGTTATTTCAGCATTAAAAGCTCGGAAATATATTAGGAAGGGATGTGAGGCATATTTGGCCCATGTGATAGATACCAGGAAGGGGAGCCCAGAACTCAAGGACATCCCTACAGTGTGTGAGTTCGCAGATGTATTTCCTAAAGATTGTCGGGGTTACCACCAGATAGAGAGATAGAATTTGCTATTGATGTGATTCTTGGTACAACCCCAATATCAATTACTCCTTATAGAATGGCACCTACAGAATTGAGAGAGTTAAAGGTTCAATTGCAGGAATTGCTCAACAAAGGGTTCATAAGGCCCAGTGTGTCACCATGGGGCGCTCTCGTGTTGTTTGTGAAAAAGAAGGATGGCATCCTTCGGTTATGTATTGATTACTGACAATTGAACAAGGTGACAATTAAAAATAAATACCCACTACCTAGAATTGATGATTTGTTTGATCAATTGAAGGGAGTAGGAGTATTCTCTAAGATTGATCTCAGATCTGGGTATCACCAACTGAAAATCAAAGAATCAGATGTGTCTAAAGCAGCCTTCAGAACTCGATATGGCCACTTTGAGTTTCTGGTTATGCCATTTGGCTTAACGAATGCACCAGCTGCCTTTATGGATATGATGAACAGAATTTTTAGGCCTTACCTTGATCAGTTTTTGGTAGTTTTTATAGATGATATTCTGGTGTATTCGAGGGACAAGGAAGAACATGACAGGCATCTCAGAATAGTACTGCAGATTTTGAGGGAAAATCAATTGTATGCAAAGCTGTCAAAATGTGAGTTATGGTTGGAAGAAGTGGGCTTCTTAGGGCATATTATTTCAGTCGAAGGAATCCGGGTTGATCCTAATAAAATAGAAGCCATTCTAAGTTGGAAGCCACCTCGCAATGTAACAGAAGTCCAAAGTTTCCTTGGATTACCTGGCTACTATAGAAGGTTTGTGAAGGGATTTTCAAGCATAGCTGCACCAATTACTAAGTTGCTCAGAAAAGAAACTAAGTTCGAGTGGACAGATCTGTGTCAGGAAAGATTTTGTGATATACAGTGATGCCTCTCAAAATGGGCTAGGTTGTGTATTAATGCAAGAGGGTAAAGTAGTTGCTTATGCATCTAGGCAATTGAAGCCACATGAGCTAAATTACCCTACTCATGATTTGGAGTTGGCAGCAATAGTGTTTGCTTTGAAAATTTGGCCACATTATTTGTATGGCGAGCGGTGCTACATATATACAGATCATGAGAGCCTCAAATATCTGCCTACACAAAAGGAGTTGAACTTAAGGCAAAGACGCTGGTTGGAGTTAATCAAGAATTATAATTGCATTATTGACTATAGTTTAAATTTTCCTCAATTATAATATAATATATAGAAAGTAATAGTAAAATTAAAAAAAATTAGACTCATAATTTATTTTGGCAGAGTTAGAGGTCCAACCTACTTTAAGGCAACAAGTGAGAAAAGCTCAGAAGGAAGATCAGAAATTGATGATAATTGCTGAGGCAGTTAAAAAGGGGGAGAGACCTGAATTTAAGATTGAAGATGATGGAAGCATAAGTTACAGAGGAAGATTGTGCATGCCAAATGACAGCGGGTTAAAACAAATAATTCTAAAAGAGGCACACAATACAACTTATTTTATGCATCCAGGGAGCAATAAAATGTATCAAGACCTGAAAACTCATTATTGGTGGCCAGGAATGAAGAAGGATATCATCGAATACACTACAAGATGCTTGACATGTCAACAAGTGAAAGCAGAGCACCAGGTACCATCTGGATTGTTGCAACATATTGCAATTGCAGAATGGAAGTGGGGAAGGATTACAATGGATTTTATATCTGGATTGCCTTTGACACAAAAGAAGCATGATGCAGTATGGGTAATTGTTAACAGGCTTCCCAAGTCGGCTCACTTTCCGCTAGTTCGGATGGATTATTCATTGAGCCGGTTAGCAGAATTATATGTTAATGAGATAATTCGACTGCATGGGGTTCCAGTATCTATTATTTCTGATCGAGACCCACGGTTCACATCAAAATTTTGGAAAAGTATACAGCAAGCATTGGGGACCCGACTTGCTTTTAGTACAGCATTTCACCCACAAATAGATGGGAAATCCGAACGAGTGATTCAATTGTTGGAAGATATGCTGAGAATCTGCATAATTGATTTTGAGGGTAGCTAGGATAAACATTTACCATTGATGGAATTTGCATACAACAACAGCTATCAAACTAGTCTCGGCATGGCACCATACGAAGCTTTGTATGCAAGGAGATGTAGAACACCGCTATATTGGACAGAACTTGGTGAAAAGAAATGAATGGGGCCAGAATTAGTGCAGTAGACATAAGAGAAGGTGAAATTCATTCAAGATCGGTTAAAACCTACAACTGATCGATAAAAATCTTATGCCGATTTGAAGAGGAAGGACATTGAGTATGCTATCAGAGACAAGGTATTTTTGAAAGTCTCACCTTGGAAAAAAGTACTTCCTTTTGGTAAAAAGGGGAAACTGAGTCTTAGATTTATTGGACCTTACAAAATACTTGAACGTGTGGGTCCAGTGGCTTACAGGTTGGCCTTACCACCAGAATTGGATAAGATCCACAATGTGTTTCATGTCTCAATGTTAAGAAGATATAGATCAGATCCGACACATGTAATACCTGTGGAATCAATAGCGGTACAACTAGACTTGACATATGGTGAAGAGCCAGTGAAAATCATAGCTCGAGAAGTCAAAGAACTACGGAACAAGAAGGTACCACTGGTAAAGGTCCTATGGCGCAATCATGCAGTAGAAGAAACCACCTGGGAGAGTGAAGAAATGGTGAAAAATCAACATCCTCAGTTATTCAGATCCACCTAATCAGGTAACTTTCGAGGACGAATGTTTCTTAAGGGGGAGAGAATTGTAATATTTAGTGATGTAGGCCCCGATTGCACGTGACCGAAGTGGGATCCACTGGTTCAATCGGAGTCTAAATTTAAACCCACAAAAAAAGGACTAATAATAAGAGAAAATAATTAAGGGTATTATTATTTGGGAATTAAAAAGATTTGGGGTAGAATTAGAAGAAAATAAAATTTCCTATGGACAAAATTAGTATTATGGAGATTGTTTGGGGAAAAATTGTAAATATGGAGCAAGATGTGGCAAATATGGAATTTTTCAAAGTTTAAATGTTAATTAAGATTAATTAACTTAATGAACCAATAAAAAATTAAGATTAATTTTAATTGGTGGGACCCACTTCTTAATTTATGTATAAAAAGTCAAAAAGGAAGAACAAAATTCTACATTCTTCCATAAGCCATTCTTTTCTTCTTTTCTCCCACCTTGTTGTCGTCCATCTCCACCCCAATAAACCTTTATTTTCATCCTTTTTCTAGCATATTAATAGTGAGAAAAAAATAGTTTTGAGAGATAAAAATTCTGAATTAAGGAGTTCTTACCAAAAAGGGTGCCAAAGAAACGATAAAGCAAGAAAAAAAAAAAGAAAAAAAAGAAAAAAATTGAGGGGAAATTCGGCCAGCTTTGGAATGATCTTAAGGTGAGTTTATTCTTCTTAAATTCAACCTTTTTCCTTCCATTTGAGATCTATATTGATGATAGATGTGATTAGGTTTGGTAGATTGAGCTTATGTTGCAAGATTGGAAGTAGAAATTTAAGTTTGTGATTAGTTGATGGAAGTGTAATTAAACTTTGAATTAATGATAATTGATGTTAGTCCATTGTTTTATGTCTTAAAAACTAAAGAAAATATGATGTTAATGGATGAATGAGGGGCTACCATAGTTAAAGAAATTTGGGGAAAATTGAAATTAGCATAAAAATACCACAATTGGTGATTGATTAATTGTGAATTGAGTATTGAATTGAAGAAAATAAATTGGGAACTAGGATATGGTTTTTGGGCAGCCATGACATATGAAGAAGGAAGTTTAACCTTAGTAAATTTTAGCTCAATTAAGGTATAAAACATATTAGGAGCGTTAGAATATTATGTAGACATGAAAAGAATTGAAATTGAATGTTGGAATTGAGTTATGGTATAGTTGTGTATGAAACATAAGTGAACAAGTGAGAGGCCCTCAAGAGGGTGACAAAGGCAAGGAGAAAGGTAGCTAATAAGGGAAGAAAAAGAGTATTAAGGGAAGAACCAAGGCTGATTAGGTATGTGCTTCATTGATAAAAATTTTGCATGTTGTTAATATGTATGGAATTATATGTTAAGGTTTGTTATGTTTGTGTTTTTGAGATGTTATGTGTTTTGTTGTGACTTTTGATATTATATATGGAAATGGGACCAAATGGTGTGCAATAATTCAAACATATGAATGCATTTGTAATTCTGGAAATTTTAGTATTAAAATAAATGCAAATGATGAATGTGGTTGAAATATGGATTGATGTCAATTGATGGCTCGGGTATAGAATTCCAGGAACAGCTCTAACTATTTTGATGATAACATGAGTTATATAACTCATTTTTGTATGTTCTTTGTTGGAAATGCAAGCTAAGACACAGGGATTTAATTTATATTTAGACTATAATATATAATTATGTCTAGAGATGTCCAGTTAAATGCACGAAATTTAAACCTAGAATCTGTCCAGAAAATTCTGGGCAGAAAATTCTGTGATGATGCAATAGTGAATTGATCATAACCTTTGATAGAAAACTGTGATTTACGTGATTATTAATGCATCTGAAAGCTAAGACAATAAGCGAAAAATTGTTAGAAGGCTAGAACTCCAAATTCGAATTATATATGGGCTAAAAATAAAGCCCAACAATAGGTCCAAAATCTGCCATAGGTAAAAACATACAATATTGGGCTTTTTGCATGTGTTGTTATAATTATATGTAATAATCCATGCAAATATTTACTTTGATGGTAATTATAAATGTTTAACAAATTATTTATGTATGATATTTTATTGCAATAAGAATGGAAATAAAGAACAAAAATGAATAAGCATAATTATGATAGTTAAATAATAACCCAATAAAGTGAATATTTGAAGAACAAATAAAAATTACAAGGTATAATTTTTAACATTTACATTTATATAAATTAATTTTAATGGTATAGGTATGATATTATGTTTTGGGTTTTGAAAAATTTTGTTTTTCTCTGTGTTTATGAATATGATTTATTCTTCAAAACCCAATATTGGTATTAGAGCCTCCTTGTATCTATTAAAATTAATTTTAATTGAAAGTGCAATGGGATTGCATGTTTTTGATGATTTTGGATCAATAGGTTTTGAAAAATTGAAATTAATTTGTAAAATATAATTTACATATTTTTCTTTCTTTAATCTGATCATGGGATGATTAAGAATTATTATTTTGATGGAAAAATGATTTGAATGTGATTCAAATAATTAATGTCGGATTTATTTCAAAAATACATAAAATTGTCTTGTTTATGAACATGTGTTGTTGTTTCGCTTAATTGATGGGGCTGATTACATTTTTCTTGTAATTTAATTCTGAAAACAATATTTAGAAATATTGAGAATATGTTTATGACTCTGGAAGTGTCTAATAATTAATTAAAAATTATTTTCATTAATTTTTCAAATAAACACAAAAATGGGACTGTTTTAGCATACCTGGTGGGGTTGTTTTGTTTGATTTTTTTGTATGTATTTATTTTATTTCCAGCACCTTGAAATAATTTTTATGTGATTAAAAATATGTTATTTTGATGTTAGATGCATGCGAAAATTATTTTGCAAGTCATTTTGAGTATCTAAGTGTGTTGGTTCGTTTGTCTTACTAATTTTGGCTTGTGCCAAAAATATTTTGATGAACTTGAGCTGACCTAAAGATAATTAGAATGGTGATTTGATGTTCTGGAAATTTTTAGAATTTTTAGAAATTAATTTAAGTTAATTTTTGGAAATTAACATCCTAATATTCTGATTTTAAGGAGAATTAATTTTGAATTATTTCTGGAAATATGGAATTTAATTTAATTTGATTAAATATTAAATTCCACTTTAAAATGACATACAAAATTAAATTAACTGAAAGAACACATATAGACAATTTCGATTCAAGTGTTGAATCGATTTACATATTTAAATCCAAAATTGTCATTTTTATTTTGGGCATTAGAGAATGGATGTTAGGGGTGTATGTAAACTCATGATGGATGATTATGGACTTAGGCCCAATGTGATTGAGCATGCATGAAATTATTTTGTTTTATGGTAAATAGGATCTGCATGTCCCTATCTCTTTTTCTTTCTTATGTATTTCTCTTCTCATCTTACTCCCCTCAAATGTAAATTGAGGTTTTCTATAATTTAAAATATGTAATTAGATTACATAGGATTATGATAGAATGAAGATACAAAGGAGCAAGAAGCAAAAGAGATGGTACCATGAACAAGAAGACTTAGAAATAGGAATTTGATTTCTATTTTGGGTTGTAAATTCATGCATATACCTAGGTAAGACCTAGTCAATTTCTCTTTGCCTCAGGAGATTGACTTTAGTATGTCCATAATCATGCCATATAGTTAATGTAACTATCTTTATATATTAATGTGATGAATGTATGATATATAAAAGCATGAAATAATAACTTGATGAGACTTAACAAAGAAATCATTCACTAAATAAACAATTAAGTCTTACGCCTTCCATTAATATGGGGAGAACCAGAGTTCTTCTAGAGTTAAGGTTGTTGAGTTGGCTCAAGCTCACTCTATAAGAAAATGTTCAATCTTATTGTTGAGTTCTCTCGGGTTCATAAGGCTATGGATTCACAATAAAATAGTGGAAGCCATAATGCGATTTATTAAAGACCTAATAAACATGCATTTTATGTACATTCTAACATGTTCTATTTTACATCTAGGCTGCTAGAATCATCATCATGACAAGTGTGAATTTGTGATTGCTAATGGAATCAAATAAGTTGACTGGGCCCAATTTTTTGGATTGGCTAAAGAATCTGAGAATAGTTCTCAAATCTTAAAAGATTGGCTATGTCCTAGATGAGGCACTCCCTAATCCCCCTGCTGGTAATGCTTATGAAAATGTTCAAAAGGCATATCGAAAGCATCTCGATGATAGTGAGATGGCAAGCTGCATTATGGTTGCTACTATATCAGCTGAGTTGCAAAAGCAACATGAGGCTATGAATGCTAATTCTACAATATACCATCTAAGAGAGCTTTTTGATGAGCAAGCACATTCTGAAAGGTTCGAAAATTCAAGGTTGCTCTTCTGTACTAAGATAGTTGAGGGGACAACTCTAGTGCAATATGCATTGAAGATGAATGGCTATATTGAGAGGTTGGCCACCTTGGGATTTGTGATGGACCATGAATTAAGTATTGACTTAATTCTAACTGGTTTGTTTGATAGTTATTCACATTTTGTGCTTAACTATAGGATGAACCAAATCTCTGCAACTATTCCTGAGCTGATTAACTTGCTTAAAACAGCTGAGCCATATGTCAAGAAGGATAGTAAGGCTGTGATGCTGGTGGACTCTTCAAGTTCTAAAAGGAATAACCTTAAGAAGAAGAAGAAGTCGATGAAGCCTAAGGGAGGTGTGGCCAAGAAGAAGGCCAAGGAGATTGGTCCAAAAGGGACATGCTTCCATTGTGGCAAGGATGACCATTGGAAGAGAAACTGCAAGGCATAATTGGAGTCCTTGAAGAAGAATGCATCTGATGTCCCATCTACTTCAAGTATTTTTGTCAATGAAATTAATACTGTTTCCAATAATAATATATGGGTATTAGATACCGGTTGTGGCTCACACATATGCACTGATATGCAGGGCCTAAGGAACAGTAGACAACTCAATAAGGGAGAGTCAGACCTACGTGTTGGAAATGGAGCAAGGGTTGTTGCATTAGCTATAGGAACATATGTATTGACCCTCCCTAGTGGGCTTATATTAAATTTGGATAATTGCTATTATGTACCTGCTTTGACTAAAAACATTATTTCTGTTTCAAGTCTAAATAAATATGGTTTCCTTTTAGCTTTTAGTAACAATTGATGTTCTATTATGTTGAATGAAATTCTTTATGCTAATGGTACATTATGCAATGAAATATACATATTAGATATGTCAAATCCAATTTTAAACATCAATGATAATGAAAGGCAAAAACAAGATATGTTGAAATCATCTTATTTATGCCATTGTCGTCTTGGTCATATAAGTGAGAAATGTATGGCTAAGCTACACAAAAGTGGTTGTTTGGGGTCATTTGATTATGAATCATATGACACATGTGAATCTTGTTTACTAGGCAAGATGACTAAATTACCCTTTAAGGGAAAGGGTGAGCGTGCTAATGGACTTTTAGAGTTAATACATTCAGATATATGTGGTCCAATGTCTACACATGCTAGAGGCGGTTTCATCTACTTCATTACTTTTATCGATGACTACTCACGATATGGATACGTGTATCTTATGAGATACAAATCTGAAGCTTTTGAAAAGTTTAAAGAGTTCATAAATGAAGTAGAGTAACAACTTGGCAAAAGTATTAAAACACTTCGATCAGATAATTTCTTTACTTTATTACATTACTTTACTTTATTATATTACTATTAATTACTATTAACTATTACTTTACTTTTTTTTTTATTTATCATTTTTTGGATTGTTTCATCAATATATTGAACAAAATTTTTTTGACTCTGCGCCAACGATTCTACTATTATTAGTGAACAATAATAGAAAAATTCCTTCATATTGATAAAGATAGAGGACATAATTCACATGGATATTGTAAGTCTCGCTGTCTAGATTATCTTTGGGATAATGGAATTTTATCTCAATGGACTTTACCTTACACGCCATAACACGATGGTGTGGTTGAAAGAAAAAACTGAACCTTGTTAGACATGGTAAGGTCTGTGATGAGTTTTGCAGAATTGCCTAAATCCTTTTAGGGTTATGCACTAGAGACTGCCATTTATATAATAAATGGAGTTCCATCAAAGTCAATCGATGTTACTCCATATGAGATATGGTATAACAAGAGGCCCACATTTTCCTACATGAGAATTTGGGGTTGTCCTGCTTATGTGAAGCAGACAATGTCAGATAAGCTTGAAGCTAAGTCTGACCGATGTGTGTTTGTGGCATATCCAAAAGCATCATATGGATATCAATTTTATCACCCCTTGGAACTAAAGGTTTTTGTTTCAAGACATGCTATCTTTTTAGAGAGAGAATTCCTTCTAAAAGGAGATAGTGGGAGAAAATTTGAACTTGAGGAAGTTCAAGATGCTCAAACAGATGCTGATCAACAGCCTGAACCTGAGCTTGTTACTCATACAGATGATATAACAGCTCAACCTTCTGAAGCACAAGAGCTTCATAGGTCAAGTATGATATGTACTATTCTAGAGAGATATGGATTTCTCATTAGCGAACATGACGATGTATTGCTCATAAAAAATGATGAGGCTACAACCTATGAAGAGGTTCTGAAGAGTTCAGAATCTGACAAATGACTTCAAGCCATGAAGTCATAAATGGATTCCATGTATGAAAACCAAGTATGGACTTTGGTTGACCCACCCGAAGGAATAAAGCCTATAGGGTGCAAGTGGGTTTTCAAAAAGAAAACTGACATGGATGGTAATGTGATTACCTATAAAGCTAGACTTGTTGCTAAAGGTTATCGTCAAAGACAAGGAATTGACTACGATGGAACTTTTAGCCCAGTAGCTATGCTTAATTCCATAAGGATACTCCTAGCCATTGCTACTCATTATGATTATGAGATATGGCAAATGAATGTGAAAACAACTTTCCTTAATGGAAATCTGACTGAGGATGTGTACATGACACAACCAGAAGGTTTCATATCCAAAGATGGCAAAAAGGTATGTAAGCTTCAAAGATCCATTTATGGATTAAAGCAAGCATCCAGGAGTTGGAATATTAGGTTTGATGAGACAATCAAACAGTTTGGTTTCTTACAAAATCTGGATGAACCTTGTGTTTACAAGAAGGTTAGTGGGAGTGCAATCGTATTTCTTGTATTATATGTAGATGACATATTGTTAATGGGAAATGATGTCTCAGCCTTACAATCAGTCAAAATTTGGTTATCCAAGAATTTCTCTATGAAAGACCTTAGAGAAGCAGTCTATATTTTAGGGATAAAGATCTATACAGAGAGATCTAAAAGATTGCTTGGTCTTCCACAGTCTACATACATAGATAAGATGCTAAAGAGGTTTACCAAAGAGCAGTCCAAGAGGGGATATATTCCCATGACATGTGGGATTACTCTCTCAAAGTCTTTATGTCCAAAGACACAAGATGAAAGGACAGACATCAGTTTGATTCCATATGCTTCAGCTATAGGGTCAATCATGTATGCTATGATATGTATAATACCCGATGTATTATATGCTCTGAGTGTCATGAGTAGATACCAATTGTACCCGGGAGAGGGTCATTGGGTGGCTGTCAAGAATATCCTTAAGTACTTAAGAAGAACTAAGGATGTATTCTTGGTATATGGAGATGGAGATCTTACTGCGATTGGTTATACCGATGCTAGCTTCCAATCTGACAAAGTTGACTCAAAATCTCAGTCAGGTTATATATTCACACTAAATGGTGGAGCAGATAGTTGGAAGAGTTCCAAATAGGAAACTACTGCTGATTCCACAACCAAAGCAGAGTACATTGCAGCTTCTGAAGCAGCAAAGGAAGCAGTTTGGATAAAAAAATTCATCACAGAACCTGGAGTGGTTCCCAACATTATTGATCCAATGCAATTGTATTGTGATAATAATGGAGCAATTGTGGAAGCAAAGGAGCCACGGTCTCATCAGAAATCCAAACATGTACTCAGAAGATACCATTTGATTAGAGAAATCATTGGTAGGAATGATGTATAGATAGAAATAGTGGCCACTGATCAGAATATTGCTGATCCTTTAACTAAGCCTCTTCCCCAAAAGAAATATGATTCTCATGTACTCACCTATGGAATTAAATACAAAGGCGATTGGCTTTAGTGCAAGTGGGAGCTTGTTAGAGGAGTGCTCTAAAGGCAATCACCTTTAGCACTTATTGTACCAATTTATTTGATTAATAAAAGGCTTTTTCATTAATTTTACATTCATTGGATATAAGAATTTATAAGTGCTCTTAAATCAATTAATGAAGTCCTTGATACATAACATAGCATGAAGGAAATCAAGATGAGATCATGATATCGAGATTCTTATCATGTGTAATTATGTTAGTATCAAAATTATCCCTAGTCGTAGGATTAATGAGATGGGACATTATTAATCCAGACAGACTAGCACATGTTACACTCCTTGATTGGATCGAGTAGTAGATCACATAATCTATAAACATGAGATGTTTAGAGTTAACATGTGGATGCTTGCTAAGTATAGCTAAGTACATTGGATGATCGACTATCAGACAATCATATGGATAATCTATTCAAATGTCAATGATAGTCTCATCATAGCAATGGTGTAAATATCCTTAGACTTGAGGTACACAAGGATATCTTCAATATTGATTATGTATTTTGACACTATTCCTTATTGCCTTAGAGAGGTAGCTCATAGGGTGGTGATTGGATACAACTTGAGGTATTCTAAGGTAATTGGGTAACCAATAAAGGATTCACCACTCTTGATAGAAGGGGTGTATACTTATGGCCTATTTTCATGGTCAGTACTCAGGAATCTTTGGTCGGAGTGGAATTGTCATAAAGATAATCTTTAATGACATATCCAATAGAGTAATGAGCCTCAAGGACAAGAACTAATATTACTTGGACTAGACGTGACGTAGTCAGTCTAGTGGGAGTTGACACATGTCCATACACTGAACCAAATGGGGTATAGAATGGTGAAAGGAATAATTGCACAGAAATTGTCTACGGAAAGGTTCGTAGTCAAACCACTGGCTTTCCAGTCAATTGGGGGTCATGATATGCTGCAAAATACCGCTTATGACCTGCTTAAATTAATTGTTAATTTAAGTGGTCAACATAATCGGGAACCTAATGGGTCACAGACATTGAAGATATGGGGAATGAGTAAAATGGTATTGGATAGGATCCAAAATATGAGAGAATTATTTTAGGATGGATCGCGATGAGATCGCATGGAAAATTCGTTCGGGAGTGTCACAGGCCCTAACGGGCCTGCGCGGCCAAGGCATGCTACTGGGCTGCCCAACGGCAGTCCACAGCAGGCCCACAGTGCCTGCAGCTTCCCTTCCGTTGGCCAACGACTTTTGGCCTTAATTAGGCCAATTATGGCCAACTACTATTCATTTGTTTCCATTTTCTCTATTTTTGACTTTTCATCTTATTTTTGAATTTGATTCAAATAAAAAAGACATCAAATGGCAGTAAATAGACATGAAAATATTTTTTGTGAAAAAATATTTTTAAGACAATAAAAATTCTCTCAAGAACACTTTCAAACCTAACACTTTGAATTTATTCAAACCATTTCTCTTGACAGTTTGTTCTTCATTCTTTGCATGGATTATCATTAGAAACATCCTAGTGTGGATTGTTGTGGTTTACTACTACCCAACAAAGTGAAGATTTGAAGAACAAATAAAAATTACAAGGTATAATTTTTAACATTTGCATTTATTTAAATTAATTTTAATGGTACAAGTATGATATTTTGTTTTGGATTTTGAAAAATTTTCATTTATATATATATATATATAATATGTGCACTAATTATATAGTTATGATTATGGATACAATCTAACATCAATCCTTCGAGCCATAAAAGGATTGACTAGGTCTTACCTAGTTAGATGCATGAAATTACAACACCAAAATAGAAAACAATTTCCTATTCTAATGTTCCTTTGCATTTGGCACCATCTCCTTTGCTTCTTGCTCCTTTGTACTTCAATTCTATTCTAATCCTATGTAATCTAATTACATAAATTCTTTATAAGAAATCAACAAGTTTCATATGAGGGGAGTAAGATGAGAATTGACATACAATAGAGAGAATACGGAAGATAGGGATTCGCAGGCCCTATTTACCAAAACAAAATTTCCGTGCATGATCAATCTCATTGGTCAAGTCCATAATCATACAATCATGCCATTCTACACCCCCTAGCATGCATTCACTAATGCATAAATAAAGGTAATCTTTGAAAGTAACAATTTGGGTTCCCTTTGTTTCAACATTTGAAACATTGTTTTGACTATTTGGCCTTAATAAAATTCATCATAAAATCATTATTTAATCTCATTAAATAATCATATAAATATTTACAAACACTTTCTAAAAGAAAATCATGCATTTTAGGCATACATTTGATCATATCAAAAGGTTTCCCAAATTTGCCTACTTTACGTTTACTTCCAATTTAATGTATTCTATATTAAATCCGAATTTAATAATTAAATCACATTAAATATTAAATTAAATATGACTAGTAATTAATTCATAAATAAATTACCTCAATTAGTTATTAGTGTCATGCCAAATAGGATTACTAAATAGGATTAAACAATCCTAGTTTCAATTGTATACTGGAATCCTAGTCAAACTATGACTTTGAAAACCCTTTTCAAACTCAAATCAAATTCTGTAAAACCCCCTCACCCCTGCAGCACGTGCTCAAATAAGGGAGCGCTACACCGACTTCTTTCATCTCTAACATATTTATTGAAAAGAGTCTATATTCATACATTTTTTTCCTCGAATAATATAAAGAAAAATAACGTACATTTTATTTACATAGGATAATGTTTATAAAACATTAAGTTAATTTTACAAAACAATAAAAGTTATTATATAAATCCAAATACAAAAATTTGTGACCCACAATTTCTAGAAATCAGCTACTTTACTGGATTAGGATCACCATTTCCATTATATACAACTTTAGCTACGTTTTTAAATCTGCGCAAAAGAAAGTCTCACGCTAAGCTCTAGGCTTAGTGGTGCATATAAATAAGACAAGAAACTATTTCATGCAATATGCATTGTCATGTATATTACGTACCATGGTATTTTTTTTTTAAAATACAATTCTTATCTTATTACATTCTAGCATGCATAAACATCAAATTATATTCTTATATGTCATACTTGTTTTACTTCATCAAATCATCATTATATAATCCATCATAATTAACCATATCACAAATCATGACTTTCAATAACTTCGTTATACCCACAAACCAATGAACCACTGACAAGGAGAATGGAGTTGCCATCCAGGCACTTAGCAGTGCCACCTGGACATTATGATTTACGCATACAAGTGTTATCACCGACAATTATGTATATCTATATATATATATGTGCCATCACTGACTTTCATAATAGTGCCACTACTAGCTTTAATAATAGTGTCATTATCGGCTTCAATAATCGTGCCATTATTGGCATTAATCATACTCCTCCCCTGCTTGGCATGCCAAACTATCCTAAGTCTAGTTCTAACTTAGGTGTTCTAGGGCTTACTTAATGTCATTAAAATTCATAATTATTAACTTCACACTTTTCATGCATTTAATGGTTCAGTTAATCATATAATTACTCAATAAAAATACCATTTGCATAATATAACAAGGTCCACATTATTTTTCACATCAAATTCCTCAATTCATATTTTACCCTATTACTGGAAAATTCAATGCTCTGTTTTGGACCTTAATTTTGAGCCTATTAGAAGCAGAATTAAATTACAAGGTGTTCTTAATAATTTTAGTCCTTAATCATAGATTTCATATGAAACTTTAATCACTAAATTTTGAGTTATGTATAAAAAGATATGACCAAATGAACACTGACTGGTAATTAACAATTTTGCCCAGAATTTTCTTGATAGACTCTAGGTCCAAATTTTATGTTTTTGTCTAGAAAAATTCAGATATATTTAGCTTTTATGATATGAATAAAAGTTAAAATGCTATGTCTTACCTTTGAAATCCAATAAAGAACATACAAATATGAAATCCACAACATAAGTTATAACAGTTTATGTACATACTGTTGCACAAGTTCTAGCTAATAACATACATATTAACCAAAATTCACTAGGCAACGTTTTCTTTGCCTTTGCCAGCTTGAGCTTGTTCCTTGTCACTTAAAACTCCTACAATATTATAGGATCTTGATCAAAATATTACTTCATCACAACTCTCATGAAACCTTAAACTTTGTCTCTCCTCCTATATGAGTTCTATAAAAGCTCAAAACCACAACTTCCTTTAGAAAAAATGAAAAAGGAGAAGAGTAGCTTCTTACTTATGCTCATTTCTTAATCACACTTATGGAGATTCATTTCTCCTCTTGACTTGCTTAGTTTTCTTCCTTCTTGCTCTCCTTAACTTCCTTTAGCTTTGTTATGTATGAAAAGACTCTATCTTGCCTTTCCCACTCTCTTTCTCACTTTCTCTTTTTATAACTAAGCTTCGATATAGAGTATTAGGGGAAAACGTGGGCTGAATTAGGGGAATAGAAAATTCTAGATAGAAAGAGATAAGGAAGGAAGAAGAAGAATTAAGAAAAAAATGACAAAAGTTATTAATAATTGTCCCATTTGCTTAATAAATATCTAGATATTTATATCAATTAGCTTTTTAATGTTTTCCACTTGGTATGGCCAGTCCACTCATGCATTTAATGTCCAGTTCATCCATTTAATTGATAATTATCACAATTAATCTTCCAATTTTTGATAAATTGTGAATTGACCCCAAAACTTTCCAAAATTTGCATTTTTATCCTGTACCATAAATTAGCATATTTAAATATTTTAGACACTTTATTAAGTATTTTCCACAATTATTTACCATTATTTTAATTTTTTTCTAGTCAAAATTTGAATTTAGGCTCCGATTGATCTGACGCATCAATTTAATGACACGTGCGACTCGGGGCCTAAATTTATGGATATGAAATTCTCTCCCCCTTCAAATAAATTTCATCCTCGAAATTTACCTATTAATCTTGTAATCAATAGTTGTGGATATTGCCTCTTCATGATCTCCTCACTTTCTAACATGGCTTCTTCTGTAGAATGATTATGCCATAACACTTTAACTACAGGAACTTTCTTGTTCTGTAATACTTCTCTTCACCTGCTAATATGGCCACCGATTCCTATTCATACATTAAGTCGGTCTATACATCTATCTCGTGAGTTGGAATAATATGAGTCATATCTAATCTATATCTCCTTAGCATCGACACATGAAAAACATTATGAATTCTTTCCAGTTCTGGTGGAAGTGCTAACCGATATGCCACCGGTCCAATTCTTTCCAAAATGTCATAAGGACCTATGAATCTTTGGCTTAACTTTCCTTGCTTACCAAACCTCAATACTTTCTTCCAAGGAGAAACTTTTAGAAACACCTTATCACCTACGACATATTCTATGTCTCGCTTTTTTAGGTTGACATATCATTTTTGTCTATCTTTAGCTGCCTTAAATCTTTCCTTGATAATTGTAACCTTTTCTTCTGTTTGTTGCTCTAAATCTAGCCCTATCAACTTTTTTTCACTCAACTCGATCCAACAAACTAGTGTCCCACACTTTGTTCCATACAATGCCTCATACGGAGCCATACCTATACTCATCTGATGACTGTTGTTATAGGCAAAGTCCATAAGAGGTAGATATTGATCCCAACTTCCTTCAAACGTAAGCACTCAACTTTTCATCATCTCTTCTAATAACTGGACTACTCGCTCTGATTGTCCATCCATTTGTGGATCAAAGGCTATACGAAAATTGAGTCGAGTTTCAAAAGCTTGTTGCAGGCTCTTCTAGAATTGCAACGTAAAGCGAAGATCTCTATCATATATGATAGACGTTAGTACTCCATGAAGTCTTACTATCTTATTCACATAAATCTCGACCAGTTTGTTCAATGTATAATCCATCTGAACTATTAGAAAATGTATCGACTTTGTTAGTCAATCCACTATCACCCATACTGCATCATACTTCCTCTGAGTCATCGATCAACCGGATACAAAATCCAGCATGATTCTTTTCCACTTTCATTCTAGTATTAGTATTGGTTGTAGCAATCTTGTGGGCAACCAATGTTCCACTTTCACTTATTGACAGGTTAGACACCTAGCAACAAATTCAATGATATATTTCTTCATTCCTGTCCACCGATATTGAGTTTTCAAGTCTTGATACATCTTGTTCCTGCCTGGATGCATTGTATACACTATTTCATATGATTCTTTTAAAATATTAGACTTCAGCTCTTCTATACTAGGCACACAAATCTTATTCCTGAAGTACATTGTCCTTTCTTCCATAAATGAGAACTTAGGCTTTTCTATCTCTACTAGTTTCTCATCTTGCTTCTGAGTATCTTTGATCTGCTATATCAAGGTGGATCGTACTCGCATCTCAGTTAAAATCTTCCTACTTAGTGAATTTGCAACCACATTTTCTTTTCCTGGCTGATAGTCAATCACACAATCATAATCTTTAATTAGCTCTAACCATCTTCATTGTCTCAGATTCAATTCTTTCTATGAGGGAAGGTACTTAAGACTTTGTGATATGTATAGACATAACTATTAGAGAGGTGCCTTAAAGGCAACCATTTTAAGCATTTGATGTACTTATTTATTATTAATAAAAGACATTTTCATTATATTATATTAATTGCATATGAATTGATATAGATCTTAACTGTTTAATGAAGTCCTTGGTATGTAACACAACACGACGAAATTCATGATAAGATCATCATGATGACTTTCTTATCATGTGCAATTGTGTTCATACCTAAATCATCCCTAATCATAGGATTAACAAGATGGGACATTGTTAATCAAGATAGACTAGTACATGTTATACTCCTTGACTAGGTCAAGCAACTGATCTCATAAAGCTGAAAGCATGAGATGTTTAGAGTTAACATGTGGATCATTGCTAAGACTAGCAAGTATATTGGATGACCTGCTATGAGACAATCACATGGATATCTATTCATGGTTAGTGATAGTCTCATCATAGCAATGATACAAGTATCCTTAGACTTGAGATGCTCAAGGTTATCTTGGATATTGAATCCTATACTTTGACTCATTCCTCGTTGCCTCTCAGAGGTCACTCATAGGGTGGTGATTAGGTATAACACTTAGTATTTGAAGGTAGTTGAGTAGTCAAAAAAGGATTCACCACTCTTGATAGAAGGAGAATATACCTATGGCCTATTGTGGAGATCATTGCTCATAAATCCTTAGCCAAGGTGGACATGTCTTGAAGAAGGTCTTCAAGGATATATCTAAAAGAGTAATGAGTCTCATAGACAAGAACTAATATCGTTTGGACTACATTTGATGTAGTCAGTCTAATAGGAGATGACATAGTCTATGCTCTGAACCAAATGAGGTACAGTTTCGTAAAAGGAAGAATTGCATGGTAAGTATCTATGGAAAGGTTTATAGTTAGACGACAAACTTTCTAGTAAATTGGGTGGTCATGATGTTGATGTGCTAAGTCAAAGGAAATTGATTAGAAATTCATTATGGGTCGAAAGTGTTTGACTCGTAGAATCCTAATTGGATTAGGATTCCTCTCAAGACTTGAGCTACCAACATGACTAGAAAACCTATTAGGTCACATGCATAGAGGGAATGAAGAAAATGTAAAATGGTTTTTGGATAAGATCCAAATGAGAAAGAAAGAGAATTGAGCCTTTTATAAGAGTTATAAAAATGGGTCAAATCCAAATTGGATTAGGATTGTTGACTTGGTCAACATTGGGCCTTATACTTAGGAAAATAGGCCCATTAGGACTTTTCTCTTTCATAAGACAATTTTCTATAGCTCTAGCTCTTTGGACTTTTGTCAACCCATCTCCTAAGAGGTTTTCTTGTTCTTTCTTCACATGGATACTCTTAGAGGCAATCCGAACTTTGGGTTGTTTTGGTTTCCTACAACCTAACAAAGAAGGAAAAACTCAGAACTTGAAAGATCAAGAGTTGCAAACAAAGGTAATCAATTTCTCTTATATTGATGGTATGATCCAATTTTAATGTTCATAGGTCATTCCATGGTTTTGGGTTCAATTAATTTTAATTTTCTGTTGTACCATATATGTGGTGCATGTTAAGAACCCAACAATAACATATTTCCCCATAGAGATAATGTCTCCAGATTTTCAAAGCAAAAGTAATAGTAGCTAACTCCAAATCGTGTGTTGGATAATTAAGCTCATGAGGCTTAAGTTGTCTTGATGCATAAGCAATCACATTTCCTTCTTGTATAAAAACACAAGCTAAACCATTTTGACTAGCATCGCTGTACACAACATTCTTTTCTTGGAGTAGGCCGAATTAAAACTAGTGCTTCAGTCAACATCGCCTTAAGTCGATCAAAACTTGCTTGACACCTATCTGTCCACTTAAAATGAACCTCTTTTCTCAACAATCTAGTCAAAGGAGTCGCTACTTTATGAACCTTCTATAATATCCAGCTAATCCAAGGAAACTCCTCACTTCTGTCACATTTTGAGGTGGTTTCCAATTAAGAATAACCTTGATTTTACTAAGGTCAACCCGAATGTCTTCTACTGAAACTAGATGACCTAGAAAACTAATTGCTTCAAGCCAAAACTCACACTTTGACAACTTTGCATACAACTGCATCTCCCTCAGTGTTTGTAGCACTATTATAAGATGTTGATCATGTTCTTCTCCGTCTCTAGAGTAGACAAGGATGTCATCAATAAACACCACTACAAATCGATCAAGATATGGCCTAAACACTCGGTTCAACAGGTCCATAAAGGCCTCTAGTGAATTCGCAATCCAAAGGGCATAACGAAGAACTCATAATGACCATATCAAGTTCTGAATGTCATCTTAGGTACATCTGACTCCTTGATCTTCAGCTGATGATACCCCAATTGAAGATCTATCTTTGAAAATACGGCTACGCCTTTCAACTAATCAAATAAATCATCAATCCTGGGCAGTGGGTATTTATTCTTAACAGTCATCCTATTGAGCCATCTGTAATCGATATAGAGATGTAAGGTGTTGTTGCCCAGATAATGAACCAAGAAGATGGTTGAATTGGATATTAAAAAAAATCTTAAATTTTAAGTGTGGAATAAAATTAAATAGAGTAGGGATGAAGAGATATTACACAACAGATTTATAGAGATTTGGGTATTAACAAACTCTACTCCACTTCCCAATCTCAATTGGGAGTTTCACTAACACACTAAGTGTTACAGTAGAGTTTTACAAGCTCACTCCCAACTACGGTGTTTCTATAAATGGCTAACACCTAACCCAGAAATTCCCTTGTGTTTTAATGGCTCACATAATAAACCAATTCCTTGTGTTTTATGGCTCACACAAATAACCCTTACAAGTGTTTCACTCTTAACCCAATATACCTAAAATCACTTCAGCAATTGATTACAATGAACACACTCACCAACCTATAAAGCTCAGAATAGGTTTTCACAGAGAATAAAAGTTTTATTGAAAGTAATTGTTGTTCTCTTGTTTTGCATTCATAAATGACAGAAGAGTATTATAAGAAGAGTATTATAAGAAGTCAATAAGATTTTGATTCGAAAGTAATTGTTGTTCTCTCATTTTGGATTCATAAACGACTTGCATTTATACTTCCTCAACGAATTATAGCCGTTTGAATGCATTTAATGCAAAAATAGCCATTGAAGCAACTCTTAATTTTGCGCCTCACATGTTTCTCTTTCCTCATCAACAGTCATGAATGTTCTTCCAAGCCATTGCTCAGGTGGTGACTTTGGCCGTGAAGCATTATGCAATAATTTGAAGTGTTTGATCATAGGCGTGACTTTATACTTTCACGGGCGTGAATATCCTTCCAAGCCGTGGTCCAAGCAGTGACTCTGGCTATGAAGCTTTCTGGAAGAATTTGACATGTTATATCACGGGCGTGACTATCTTTCATGAGCATGACTGATTTGATCATTCACGGTTGGTATGATCCTTCATGGCTGTGAACTTTAAATGTTGGATAGTTGGCGCTAAGCTATATCACGGGCATGACATAATCAGTCACGGGCGTGAGCATACTATTTTCAAAGATTGTCTTTCATTCTTGCATCATATTTCGTACCCTGTTCAACAAACTTAGAACACAAGCATTGTTAAATACATTATTGCTATTTTATTTGTTAGTATCAAAATGACAAAAATACCCCTCAAGGTTCAACAATCTCCCTCTTTTTGATGGTGACAAATAATGTAGCAATATGTGTTTTTGAGAAGTCTCCCCCTTAAAAGATGCTTAAGACAAAAAATAATAGAGTGCAAGAATTGAGCAACGTATAGCATGGATCTTTGCTTGCCAGTTACGCATATGCAAAGTATATTCAAAGTATATCAAGTTGTTTCTTTTAACTAGTTAAGTATATGCAAAGTATAGGTATATGCAAAGTATATTCAAAGTATATCAAATTGTTTTCTTTTAACTAGTTAAGTATATGCAAAATATATGTAACATCCTCGGCTTCGCACATATGCATTATTACATGCATTTATTTTGACATATGCATTTGCATATAATTCAATTGAACACATGCATTTCATACGTATTTGCGTAGGAACAAGTTTATTACAGGCACTAGCTACGTGTCCTAGTATTTGGCAATTGTATCGAGTTGCACATGTGTACTTCTAACCTAAATGAGGATAACAAAGTATTAGAAATAAATTGAATAAGGTGACTAAATTAAAGTAAGCAAAATGACTAGATTAAGATTAAATTGCATATTGTGTTGATTTATGTAATAATAATAAGAATAATTAAAAAAATAAAAATAAAAATAAGAATAAAAATAAAAAGAAAGAGAAAAAAAAAGTCATAAAAAAATAAAACAAAATAAAAAATAAAAAAGGAAAGGGACGGATGAAAAGGTGGTGGTGGCCTTTAACTTATTAGGCTGTCATTATCTTCATCATTTTTCTCTTTCTTCTTCTTCTTCTTCTTTGCTTCATTTCTTAATTTCATTTTTTTTAAGTTCCAGCCACTTTTGCTTCTCTCTTTCACTCAAAAAATTGCAGCAACAAGATTAGCCAAGCATGATTATGGGTGAGTAAATATTTATTTTTGCGTTAAGCTTGATTATGTTGTTTAGGGTTCATAAATAGGCAGTATTTTTGCCATTGTTTTGATGATCTTAGAGATCAAATATGGAAAAGTTTAAAGCATGAAAGTTGTTCCTTGTCTTAGATTTATGGATATGTAAACATTTTTGCAAGATTTTGTGTATAGGAAGAGAAATTTTCTCTCTACTGAAACTGGTCTGGATGTGAACCCTAAGTGAGTTAGCCACAATGTTCTTTGGTTTTGAATATGATAAAGCCCTTATTGGAAGTATATGAAAACATAAACATTGTATATATATGTGTTATGTATCAGTATATCAAATTGCAGGTTCATATGTCTTGTAAATTGTGAGTTATGGTGAATAGAACCATGACTGTTCCTTGGTTTGAACTGCATGCTTAGTGCCCTGGGCAGATCCAGAAATTGGTTTGGTTAATTTGAGCTCCATAGAGATCGATTCTGTAAAATATCAAAACATAAAAGTTATAGGTATATGTCATATCAAAATATGGGTGCTAATTTCAGCTTCATATGTTATGTATATACTAAGTTATGGCCTTTTGAAGTCATATTGGTCCAGAAGCCAACTCTGCTCTGGACCAGCGAAATGTTTCTTATAATTTGAAGCCCTTAGAGACATAATTGATACAAGTTGTAAACAAGAAACATGTTCCACTTGCACCCATATACGTTTCTATAAAGGTTCATTGAAATATGATTTATATATTATAAGTTATGATGAACCAAAGTTGGTACCTTGAAACAGCCTAAGGGCAGAAAATAGGGCAGACAACAGAACACATTTAGAAATTTCCCCAAAACTTGTACAATGATCCAATTGGTCTAAAATTTTAATATGTTACATAATTATATATAAATTTGAATTACGAACAAGAATCAGGTTAATGGTCAAGTATAGAGAAATTTATAGGCTAAACAGTCCCATAAGATCACACTGCCTGATAGGAAAAATCTTAACTATTCATATGAACAATGCATATTAATTTGTTTAATCCACATTAAGTCTCCCTAATCATGAATTAATTGATAATATTTTCATACTAGGGTCATAACATGTTGGAGACCCACAAAAAGTGGATAAACAATAAGTTAGGGGTTAGAATCAAAGGAGAAATGTGAGTCTAATTATCAATTGAATTCTTTAGTGCATATGAATGTTGCTTGCTATGTAATCCATGTGATTCTTATGATTTTTCATTGATAATATGATGATGGATAATTTGTGACATTTTTGGTACACATAAGTGGTATACTTGTGGTATATTTGAGGTATATGTTTATCATATGTGATATATATACATGGTATATGTATAGTATATGCGAGGTATATGTGTGGCATGAGGCATATATGTGATATATGTATGGTATATATGATAAAGATGCAATGGTTGATGAATTCTTTGTTATAAATGCATATGCATGTGGACTTAAAAGGCATTATGACCCAACCAATGTGAAAATGAAACACATGATCAAGATAGCTAGCAAATGCAAATATTCACATAGAAACCCGGGGCAATGTCTATTTAACTTGGTCATAACAAAATGAAATAAGCAAAGCATTTGCATACATAGCCTATGGCAGATTTCGGACCTATTTTTGGGCTTCAATTGTAGCCCATTTATAATTCGAATTTAGAGCTCTAGCCTTCTAACAATTTGTAGCTTATTGTCTTACTTTCAGATGCATCAAAAATCACTTAAATCCTATTTTTCTATCAAAAGCTATGGTTAATTGAATACTGCATCATCACAAATATTCCTGCCCAGAAATTTTGGGATAGATTCTAGGTTTGAACTTTATGCATTTTTCTAGGAAACTCTAGACATAATTAGATGTTATGGTCTAAATACAAGTTAAAGCCTATGTTGTAGCTTTCATGTCCATCAAATAACATACAAAAAGGAATTACCTAACTCAAGTTATTATCAAAATAGTTAGGGTTGTTCCCGGAATTCTGTACTCGAGCCATCAATTGGCATCAATCCATATTCATCATTTGCATTCATTTTGATACTAAAATTTCCAGAATTACAACCACATTCATTTGTTTCAATTATTTCACACCATTTGGTCTCATTTCCATATAAAATATAAAAAACAACAATTATTTACATAACACATCAAACACACAATCATATTAAACTTTAACACATAATTACACACATATGAACATCATGTGAAATTTTTATCAATGAAGCACATACCTAATCAGCCTTGACTCTTCCCTTAATTCTTCATTTTTTTCCCTTATTAGTTAGCTTTCTCCTTGCCTTTGTCACCCTCTTTAGGGCCTCTCACCTGTTCACTTATTTTTCCCTTAATTCTTCATGTCTACTTGCCATGGCTGCTCAAAAACCACATCCTAGTTCCCATTTCATTTTCTTCAATTCAACACTCAAATCCTACTTCACTGATCACCAATTGTGGTGTTTCTATGTTAATTTCAATTTCCGGTAAATTTGTTTAACTATGGCAGCCCCTCGTTCATCCCTTAACATCATATTTTCTTTATTTTTTAAGCCATAAAACAATTAACTAACTTCAATTATCATTAATTCAAAGTTTAATTACACTTCCATGAGCTAATCCAAACTTAAATTTCTATGATCAATCTTGCAACATAACCTATATCTATCAATCCTAATCAAATATATCATCAATATGGATCTCAAATGGAAGGAAAAAGGTTAAATTTAAGAAGAATAAACTAACCTTAAGTGTTCTCCAAGGTGGGCTGAAATTGCTCCTACTCTTCTCCCTTTTTCTTCTTCTTTCTTCCTTCATTCTTGCTCCTTTGGTACCTTTGTAGTACAAACTCTTTAATTCTGATTTTTCCTCTCTCAAAACTAATTTATTTCCTCACTTTTTCAAGCTTGATTTGTAGAGAAAAATGGAGTTTGAGGGAACCTATGGTGGACAGCAAAGAGAGGAGAAAAGGAGAAGATGAAGATGGCTTATGGAAGAATGTGGAATTTCCTTCATCTTTTTGACTTTTTATACCTTGATTAAGGTGTGGGTCCCACTAATTAAATTTAATCATAATTCTTATTGGTTCATTAAGTTAATTAATCTTGATTAACATTTAAACTGTGAAGAATTCCATTTTTACCACATCTTCCTCCATTTCACACTTTTTCCCCAAATAATTGCCCTAATACCGATTTTGTCCATAGGAAATTTTATTTTTTTCTAATTCTATCCCTAATCTTTTTAATTACCAAATAATAATACCCTTAATTATTTTTCCTTATTATTAGTCATTTTTTTAGGGGTTCAAATTTAGACTCCGATTGAACCAGTGGACCCCACTAAGGTCATGTGCAATCGGGGCCTAAATCACTAGATGTTACAATTGTCTCCCCCTTAAGAAAATTTTGTCCTCGAAATTTACCTGATTAGGTGGAACTGAATAGCTGAGGATACTGAGTTCTCATCATTTCTTCACTCTCCCAAGTGGCTTCTTCTATTGCATGATTGTGCCATAGGACCTTTACTAATGGTACCTTCTAGTTCCGTAGTTCCCTGACCTCTCAAGCTATGATTTTCATCGGCTCTTCTACATAGGTCAAGTCTGGTTGTACCTCTATTGATTCCACTGGTATTACATGTGCTAGATATGATCTGTATCTCCTTAACATTGAGACATGAAACACATTATGGATCTTATCCAATTCTGGTGGTAAGGCCAATCTGTAAGCCACTGGACCCACACGTTCAAGTATTTCGTATGGTCCAACAAATCTAGGAGTCAGTTTCCCTTTTTTACGGAAACGAAGTACTTTCTTCCAAGGTGGAACTTTCAAATATGCCTTGTCTCTAATGGCATATTCAATGTCTTTCCTCTTCAAATCAGCGTAGGACTTTTGTCGATCAGTTGCAGCTTTTAACCGATCATGGATTAATTTTACATTCTCCTTTATCTGCTGCACTAATTCTGGCCCCATGAACTTCTTTTCACTAAGTTCTGTCCAGCATAATGGTGTCCTACATCTTCTTCCATACAAAGCTTCGTATGGTACCATGCCGAGACTAGTTTGATAGCTATTGTTAAATGCAAATTCCATCAATGATAGGTACTTATCCCAGCTACCCTCAAAGTCAATTACACAACTTCGAAGCATATCTTTCAGCAATTGAGTAACTCGTTCGGATTGGCTGTAACATCCTTGACCTTCCCCACATGCATTTCATTGAACATAAGCATCTTGCATACAATTCAATTGAACACGTGCATTTCATACGTATTTTCCTAGGAACAAGTTTATGACAAGCACTAGCTATGTGTCCTAGTATTTGGCACTTGTATCGAGTCACACTTGTGTAATTATAACCTAAATGAGGATAACAAAGTATTAGAAATGAATTTAACAAGGTGACTAAATTAAAGTAAGCAAAATGATTAGATTAAGATTAGTAAACATTTACATTGTTAAATTAGTTAAATCGGGCCAAATGATTAAGTTGTATTATTGTGTGAATTAATAGAATTATAAATATATGTAAATAATAATAATAATATAGACAAAATAAAATGAAAATGACACAAAAGAGAAATAAAAGAGAAGAGAAGAGAAAAGAGAAGAGAAAGGAGAAAAGAGATGAGAAAAAGATAAAAAGACAAAAAACAAAAAGTTAGCTTTATCTTCCCATTTCTGCCTTCTTCTTCATTTTCCTCCATTTCAGAATTCCATTCTTCCTTGTTTCACTTAGTTTTTGAAGCTAATTGATCCCTTGCAAGGTCGTTCTTGGTAAGTAATCAATTCATATTGCTATAGGGTTGATTTGAGTTGCTTAGGTTCATTAATAGGCACTGATTTGCAACCCGCTTTTGATGCACATAGAAATTGATTCTGGAAAAGTTTAAAACACAAATGTTCTTCCATTTATGGATATGTAAATAGTTTTGGATATTAAACGGTTTTGCATTATATGGTGTATAGGATGAGAAATCCTCTCTCTACTGAAACTGGTCAGGGTGTGAACCCTTACCAAGTTAGCTACTGTGTTATTTGATTTCGAAAATGTTAAATCCATTATTTGAAGTATCTCAAAACATAAAAGTTGTAGATATATGTGTGTCGTATATGTATACCAAATTTCATGTTCATAGGTCTTGTAAAGTGTGAGTTATGGGGAATGGAACCATGACTGTTCCATTGTTTGAACTGCCTACTGAATGCCCTGGGCAGATCCAGTAATTTGTTTGGCTAATTTGAGCTCGTTAGAGGTAGATTCTGTAAATGATAAAAATAGAAACGTTATAGGTATATGTATTAACTAAATTGTGGTTCTAAGTTAAGCTTAATTGGTTATGTATAGTGTAAGTTATGGCCTTTGGAAGTCATACGGGTACGGAAACCAATTCTATTCTGGACCAGTAAAAGATTTGTTATAATTTGAAGACCTTAGAGACATAATTGATAAAAGTTGTAAGCATAAAAATGTTCCATATGAACCCATATAAGTGTCTGTAAATGTTCATTAAAATAGGACTTATAGAATATGATTGTCAGAAAATAAGGCAGAAAACAGAACACACTTAGAAATTCCACCAAATATTGTAAAATGATCCAATTGCTCTAAAATTTTAATATGTTCTCTAATTATTTGTTAATTTTAATTAAGAATAAGAATCAGATTAATTGGTCAAGTATAGAAAAAGTTATAGGCTAAACAGTCCCATAAGGTCACACTGCCTCATAGGAAAAATCTTAACTATTGACATGAACAATGCATATTAATTTATTTAAGACACATTAAGTCTCCCTAATGATGAGTTAATCGATTATGTTTTTATATTAGGCTCGCAACATATTGGACACCCACAAGGAGTGGATAAACAATAAGTTAGGGGTCGGAATCAAAGGAGAACGGTGAGTCTAATTATCGATTGAATTCTTTAGTGCAAATGAATGTTACTTGCTATGTGATTCATATGATTGTCATGATTGGTCCTTGATAATGTAATGATGGATAATTTGTGACATTGTGGTACATGTAAATGGTATACTTGTGGTATATTTGAAGTATGTGTTTGCCATATGTGATATATATACATGGTATATGTATAGTATATGCAAGGTATATGTGTGGCATATGAGGTATATATATGGTATATGTATATTATATGTGATAAGATACAATGGTTGATGAATGCTTAAATAAAAGTGCACATGCATATGGACTTAAAAGACGTTGTGACTAGTTAATCGATATTGTAAAGCAAAAGAAGAGGCCTATGGCCCAACAAATGTGCAAATAAAACAAATGATCAAGCTAGCTAGCAAATGAAAATGTTCACATGAAAACCCGGGACAATGTCTGTTTAACTTGGTCACAAAAAAATGAAATAAGCAAAGCATTTGCATACGTAAGGAGTGATGATTATATGTTTCAACTTTATTGATATTTATATGATACTGATGAATGGAATGGAATCCATGGTATGTATTGGATTTGTGATTTATTATTATGAGTTGTTCGGTACTTCAGAGCTCATTTGATGGTTATTCTCATTTAGCCGCAACTCATCAATTTGCATCATTTTTCAGGTAAAGAAAAGTGATAGTTCATTTTGAGTAGCGTATAAAAGACATGGAGCACAGGTCATTGGCCGAGCCTCATCACTCTCTCTCATTGCATTCCACACTAGAGCTCCAGTACATGCATCATAGTCATCTCATGCAGAAGTACCCCATGAAAACCTAGAACAGGAAGTATATGGTCCTAAAATGTAAAAGGAAAGACAATATGACAAACTGAGGAAACATGGTGCAATTGATTTCAATGGCACAACAGACCCATCAGAAGTTGAGACATGGCTGAAAAGAACACAGAGGGTACTTAATACAATGAGATGTGCCCTAGATGAGAAATTTGATTATGCAGTATCCTTACTTCAAGGTAATGCTTATGAATGGTGGAAGACAGTCCCCGACAGTGATGCACAACCACCGGAATTTCAGAAGAATTACATGCCTGAGGCATATAAAGATGAGAAAAGAAAGGAATTCCTGAATTTAAAATAGGGGAACATGTCTATTGCGGATTATGAAGTACAGTTTAATAAACTTTCCAATTATGCCACCTTTATGGTCTCAACTGAAAGAGACAAATGCAGGAAGTTTGAGGAGGGCCTCAAATATGAGATCAAAAACAGAATCACAACTACTGATCTTGATAATTATGCCATACTTAGAGCTGTTGCAATCAGAGCTGAATGATTAATGAAAGAAGCAGGGGAGCAACAAATTAAAAGGGCAGCATGTGAGTTCTTCGGTGAGTCTAGCAGAAGGTTGGAAAAAAGAGGCAGATATATGCCTGGACAGTTTGGCAACAGAAGTGGGTACTCCAGTTTTAGAGGTCGAGGCATGACTTTATCTTACCCAGGCAGAGGCCAGAGCCAATATGTTGAACAGAGGCCCACATGTAGTCATTGTGGTAGACAGCAAACTGATGTGACTGAAATGGTCTGGGTACTATCCACCCTTTCCTACCTGATGTCTGGGCCACACTAGTTGTTGATAATACTCTTATGTCTTCAGCTTTTTCCTTCTTTCAACACTAATAGCAGAAGACACTAGTGTAGCAAAATGTGTATGCTGGTGGGAAGCCACTAAATATCCAATCTCCTCATCAAGACCATCCTCAAATCTATGACATTTATTAGCTTCATCTCCAATAATCCCAGTAGCATACTTGCTCAGCCTGGTGAATTCCATCTCGTACTCAGCTACTATCATACCCCTCTACTTCAGATTGAGAAATTCTCGCTTTTTGTCATCCACATAAATTCTTGGCACATATTTTTTTTAAACTCTACCACAAAGAAATCCCATGTCTAAGGGTTTGGAGTCTGAGGTTTCGTTACCACCAGCTTCCACCAGTCTACATATCTAACCTTGTACTCCTCCTGACATTGCAGTTCCTCAAAAATCCATGCTGTCTTTTCTAACCAAAATTCTGCTGCAGCCGGGTCATCCTCTTTCTTTACCATAAAATCCGTAGCCCCATATTTTCTAAGTTTATCAATCTGGGTTTTGGTTGAGGTGGGGGAGCTAGTTGAGCTGGTGGTGGCACAACTTCTGCTATCTGCTGTACCAAGGTAGCCATTTATTGCATAAGGGATACCTGACCTGGGTTAACCTATTCTTCAGAATGTTGTGTCATATCAGCTAATTTAGACCTAAGACACGCGAGTGGTTTAATTAACTCGTCAGTTTGACCGAAGTCTAAAATTAGATTTTTATTGAAAAATAATGAAAATAATGGCAATTAAGTATGGAAAATATCTAATAAAGTGTTCAAAATATTTTAAGATGTTAAATTTCGGTAAAGAACTAAATTTAAAATTTTGAAAAGTTTAGTGGTCAATTTGCAATTTACCAAAAATTTGGGGATTATTTGGGATAATGATGTAGATCAAGGACATATAAGTCAATCTTCACAAAAGGAGAATGATACACTAGTCATTCCAAGTGGTGCGATCACAAGATCAAGGGCTAACAAACTAAGGTAAGCAATGCAAGGCTATGTTCAAAGCTTGGTCACTAAGGAGATCACAAAAGATGCATGCATGACAAAGGAGATGGAGTTGATTAAAGACCCAAGGCCCATTACTTATCTTAGGGTGTGTGAAGAACCATCTTGCATGGACTAGTCCAATGGGCTAAACAAGGCAAAGTCCACAAAATTAAAGATTACAAGTCATGTGCCAACCATGTGCTCAAGATCATGTGCCAACCATATGCCTAGTTATGTGATTTGGGGCTTAACTTGTAATTGAGCTTAATTATGTGTGTGGGCTACCTAATTTAAATTACCTTAGGCTTTAATTAGTGATAGACATATGGGCCAGAGAAATAAAGCCCAACCCACCACTTGTCTTATTTTAGAAGGATTTAATTAGTGTCCTAATTCAAGTAGGACTCTACTTTTTAGAATATGAGTTAGAATATGACTGTACTTTTAGGAGTTGAGTTAGAATATGATTTAGTTATCCTTTACCATAAAGGATTCAAAGACTTATGACTATAAATACTCATCTAGGCTTCTTGTACAAGACATAAATGAATAAAAACGAATTTGAGTTTTTTTCTTTAAAGTGAGGTACATTTGCATCTCTTTATTACCTTTAGGAATTAGTTACTTATCAAGTAATATTACTTATGGCGTGGCTATTCTTAATAAACCTTATAAAATTGGTTCTTTGCTACATTGGTTAGCTTTGGGTCGGATTCAATATTTGATCACCATAGCTTAAGGTTTGTTAACCTTGTCTTGTTGATGGGTTTCAAGGCACGGTCTTTGGGGTTCCCCATCAGTTTTGTAACGGCTGGGTTCCGCCTTACTCGAGGATGAGAACCCACCCGCCGTCTCACTGAGACCAACGGGCTGCCGGGGTCCATGGCCCAATACCCCTAACCCATCACTGTGCACCAGCCCGAGTCTCAGGCCCGCAACGACTGTTGCACAGCAGGTTGTTGGAGGCAGGGATCGAACCCTCAACCTCCCTTTAGCCTCAGTAAGAGACTACCAGTTACTGAGGCTAAAGGGAGGTTGAGGGTTCGATCCCTGCCTCCAACAACCTGCTGTGCAACAGTCGTTGCGGGCCTGAGACTCGGGCTGGTGCACAGTGATGGGTTGGGGGTATTGGGCCATGGACCCCGGCAGCCCGTTGGTCTCAGTGAGACGGCAGGTGGGTTCTCATCCTCGAGTAAGGCGGAACCCAGTCGTTACAAGTTTGGTATCAGAGCTTTTGGTTAGGTAATCATTATCTACCCTTTAAAATTTCTTTCTAGTTGTTTACTTAGGTAGATTTAAATTCTGCCATTGGAGGTATCTTAGGAAAAAATTTCTTCCATAAAGAGTAAAATTGCAAGTTTGGGCTTCTTTTCAATTCTTTGATATGTTTGAGGTTTATTAAGCATTAGTTAAGTGTTATTTGCTATAAAAAAACAAAACAAACAAAAAAAGAAAAAGGAAAAAAGAATCAAAATTTCGAATTTAGCACCAAAATTGTGAAATTGTGCTATTTTGAGCTTTAAGTTGAAATCCTGTAATTATTGATTGCTGGAATTATTTATTATCATCATAAACTACAACAATCCAACTTAAATAATTGGTTTTGAGGTTGAAAAGTACAACTTTTGAATTCAGATACCTCAGTGATCATATTGAGCATTGATTTGATCTTGAGGAATTGAGCTTATCTATTAAATATACCTTGAGTTCTTGCTAGTTGGTGACAAATTAAGGCTGAATACGGGTTTAAAGGGACAATCGGCTACATACTAGGATGAAACCGATTCTGAATTTTTTTCAATATTGTCTAATTTTTTGTGCTCTTAAGTTTTCATTCTTTTAATTCTGTCCTTTTTGCATCTAATTACCTTAGTTAAGTCTAATTTGCATTCTTAGATTTAATTTGAACAAAAATCAGTAGCATACACCGATTTAAATTCGTGTATAGCTTTAAATATAAATTTCTTTCACATCAGTTTGCTTCTAGACTTTTTTCCATTCATTCTTGTTAGGGTTCATTGTTAATTCTTAGGATATTGTTTGTTTTTGTTTCTGGTTCTTACTTGTAATTTTGAGATTCAAATTTTGAGTGGTCACAGGCAAGAGTGGTGAGCTTAAAAGAGCGTAAAAGCCATTATTTATGTGAAACACGAGTGTATATAGTTTGTTTTGAGAGAAACACGTGAGGGAGTGATTGTGAGGTCCTTTTACTTCATTATTACTTTCTTGAATTACTAACCATGTCAAAGGAAAACTCAAGGGGAAGTAGTGAACGAGAGGACCAGCTAAAACTCGTACCATTAGAGGCTGTCCAATCTGAATTCCAAAGGCTATTTTCCATGATTGAATCTTTTAATGAGAAGATAGAGAGACAAGATCGAAAAATTGAAGAGGTGAGACAACCAAACACTTCAAATTCCAAAAAAACAAGAGAAGAGTCATGGACTCATGGGAAATGGAACATTCACAATTCTGGAATATGGAGGTTTCAGCCTCAAGAAGAAGATGAGGACTTTGATTCCTATGATGATGAAGATGATACCCATTCAACTAGGAGAGGAAGAGATAAGCGTGATAGCAACATCAATTCCATCAAAATGAAAATTCCACCTTTTTAAAGGGAGGAATAATGATGAAGCATACTTAGAATGGGAGAGAAAAGTGGAGCTCATTTTTTATTGCCACAACTATAGTGAAGAGAAAAAAATAAAACTTGCTGTTATTGAATTCACTGATTATGCTCTTGTTTGGTGGGATCAGATCATGATGACTAGGAGAAAGAATGGAGAAAGACCCATTAGAAGGTGGGAGGAGATGAAGAGGGTGATGAGAAAATGATTTGTGGCAGCCTATTACTATAGGGAGTTGCACCAAAAATTGCAACACCTTACACAAGGATCCATGATCGTTGAAGATTACAATAAGAAGATGGAGATGGCAATGATGAGAGCCAATGTGGAGAAGGATCTAGAAGTCACCATGGCACGTTTCCTAAGGGGTTTGAACAAAGATATTGCTAATGTTATTGAATTACAACACTATGTGGACTTTGAAGACATGGTCAATATGGCCATAAAAATTGAAAAGCAACTAAAAAGCAAGGGGGCAGCAAAGAGTTACACGAATTCCACATCCAAATGGAGTTCAAAATGGCCTAAAAGGGAAGAAAAGGGTAAATAAAAGGTGACTAACCTGAAAGAGGTAAAGAAATAAAAATGGGTAAAAGATGATGGAAAATCAAAAACACCTAGTGCTAATGAAAAACATTGTAAAATTAAATGTTTTAGATGTTTGGATGTAGGGCATATTGTATCTCAATGTTCTAATAAGAAAACTATGTTATTAAAAGATAATGGTGCAATTAATAGTGAAAGTGAAAAAAGTAGTGATAGTGATGGTATGCCTTCCTTAGTGGATGCTAGTGATTGTGATGATGATGATGTGCACTATGGGAATGATGTGCATATTGAATCTTTGGTTGTTAGGAGCGCCTTGAATATGCATGTTAAAGCTGACATTAATGATCAAAGAGAAAATATTTTTCATACACATTGCATAGTCAATAGAAAGGCATGTAGTTTTATTATTGATGGAGGTAGTTGTACTAATGTGGCTAGTGCAACACTTGTTGAAAAGTTGGGTTTGAATTGTATTAGACATCCTAATCCATATAAGTTGCAATGGTTGCATGAATGTGCTGAAATAAGGGTGAATAAACAAGTGATGCTTGCATTCTCTATTGGTAGATGTAAGGATGAGGTGTTATGTGATGTTGTACCTATGCATGCTAGTCATGTTTTACTTGGAAGGCCAAAATTACTCATGGCAATATGATAGACGTCTGATGCATGATGGGTATAGGAATCGGTATTATTTTATCTTGAATAACCAAAATTACATTCTTGCACCTTTATCTACATTGGAAGTATATGAAGACCAAATGAAAATCCAAAAATCCATTATGGGGAATTCAGGTAGTGAGGCAAGTTCAGTAAAAGAATTGAGAGAAAAGAGGCCTTGAATGATAAAAATGAAATAAATACAAATAAATGGCCAATGGTGAGTGATGGAGCAAGAGAGAAAAGTAAGGATGAGATTGTGAAGAGAGAAAAGAAAGGGAGAAAGACTTAAGAGGTGCTTTTAATGCACAAAGGAGTCTTATTGTACTTAGGTACAAGGAGAATCTTTTAATTTTGGCTGACATTGACCCTTATTTGCCTAGTGTTTTTTTGTCTTTGTTGCAGGAATTTGAGGATGTCTTCCCTGAAGAGATTCCTAAAGGCCTCCCTCCATTAAGAGGTATTGAACATCAAATTGACTTTGTTCCCGGGGCTGCCGTACCAAATAGACCAGCCTATAGAACTAATCCTGAGGAGAGTTTTTAGAGAAGGGACACATGAAGGAAAGCTTGAGTCCATGTGTCGTTCCTGTGTTGTTAGCGCCAAAAAAGGATGGATCTTGGAGGATGTGTGTGGATTGTCATGCCATTAATAAAATAACAGTAAAGTATAGACATCCTATTCCTAGACTTGATGATATGCTTGATGAATTATGCGGGGAATGTTACTTTTCCAAAATTGATCTTAAAAGTGGTTATTTTCAAGTTAGGATGAAAGTAGGAGATGAATGGAAAACCGCATTTAAAACTAAACAAGGTTTATATGACTGGTTGGTAATGCCTTTTGGTTTAACTAATGCACCCAGTACTTTCATGAGACTTATGAATCATGTTTTGAGACAACTTATTGGTGTTGGGGTTTGAAGAATGAATCATATTCATAAACGCAACGAAAAATAAATTTTTTCAAAACCCAAAACAAAAGATTATACTTGTACCATTAAAACTACTTTATATAAATGTAAATATTAAAAATTATACCTTGTAATTTTTATTTGTTCTTCAAATCTTCACTTTGTTGGGTTGTACAAAACCATAACAATCCACACTAGGATGTCTCTAATGATAATCCACATGAAGAATGAAGAAGAAACTATCACGAGAAAATGGTTTGAACAAATTCAAAGTGCTAACTTTGAAAGTGTTTTTGAGAGAATTTTTGTTATGTCTTAAAAATATTTTTTTTTCACAAAAAATCTTTTCAAGTCTATTTTCTACCATTTGATGTCTTCTTAATTTGAATCAAATTAAAAAATAAGATGAAAAGTCAAAAATGGAGAAAATGGCAACTAATGAATAGTAATCGGCCATAATTGCCCTAATTATGGCCAATTACAGCCGTTGGCCAATGGATGGAAGCTGCAGGCATGCTGGGCCTGTTGTGGGCTACTGCTAGGCAGCCCAGCTGGCCCGCCTAGCCCGCGCAGGCCAGTACAGTCCCGTGACACTCCCGAACAATTTTTTCGTACGATCTCGTCGCGATCTATCCTAAAATAATTCTATCATATTTTGGATCCTATCAAAGACCATTTACTCATTCTCCATATCTTCAATGCGTGTGACCCATTAGGTTCCCAGTTATGTAGGCTAATTAAATTAACAATTAATTTAAGCAGGTAATGAGCGGTATCTAACAACACATCATGACCCCCAATTGACCGGAAAGTCAGTGGTTTGACTACGAACCTTTCCATAGACAATTTCTGTGCAATTATTCCTTTCACCAATCCATACCCCACTTGGTTCAGAGTATAGACAAATGTCAACTCCCACTGGACTGACTACATCGCATCTAGTCCAAGTCATGTTAGTTCTTGTCCTTGAGGCTTATTACTCTATTAGATATGTCATTGCACTCTGTCTTTATGACATTTCCACTCAGGCCAGAGATTTTTAGGTAATGACCATGACAAGAGGCTATAATGATTTCCTTGATGCTATGTTATGTATCAAGGACTTCATTAATTGATTTAAGATCACTTATCAATTCATATATCAAATGAACATCAAATTAATGAAAAAGCCTTTTATTAATCAAATAAATTGGTACAATAACTGCTAAAGGTTATTGCCTTTAGAGCACTCCTCTAACAAGCTCCCACTTGCATTAAAGCCAATCGCCTTTCTATTTAATTCCATAGGCGAGTACATAAGAATTATATTTCTTTTGGGGAAGTGGCTTAGTTAAAGGATCAACAATATTCTGACCAGTGGGCACTCTTTCTATCTTTACATTATTCTTACCAATGATTTCTCTAATCAAATGGTATCTTCTGACTACATGTTTGGATTTCTGATGAGACTATGGCTCCTTTGTTTGCGCAATGGCTCCATTATTATCACAATACAGTTGTATTGGATCAATAATGATGGGAACCACTCCAAGTTCTGTGATGAATTTCTTTATCCAAACTGCTTCCTTTGCTGCTTTAGAAGTTGCAATGTACTCTACTTCGATTGTGGAATTAACAGTTGTTTCCTATTTGGAACTCTTCCAACTAACTGCTCCACCATTTATTGTGAATATATAACCTGACTGAGATTTTGAGTTATCATTGTTAGATTAGAAGCTGGCATCCGTATACCTGCTCACAGTAATATCTCCATCTTCTTATACCAAGAACACATCCTTAGTTCTTCTTAAGTACTTAAGGATATTCTTGACAGCCACCCAATGACCCTCACTAGGGTCCGATTGGTATCAACTCGTGACACTCAGAGCATATGATACATCGGGTCTTGTACATATCATAGCATACATGATTGATCCTATAGCTGAAGCATATGGAATCAAACTCATGTGTGTCCTCTCATCTTGTGTCTTTGGACACAAAGACTTTGAGAGAGTAATCCCATGGGTCATGGGAATATATCCCCTCTTGGATTGCTCCATGCTAAACCTCTTTAGCATTTTATCAATGTATGTAGACTATGAAAGACCAAGCAATCTTTTAGATCTATCTCTATAGATCTTTATCCCTAAAATATAGACTGCTTCTCAAAGTCTTTCATAGAGAAATTCTTGGATAACCAAAATTTGACTGATTGTAAGGTTGAGACATCATTTCCCATTAACAATATGTCAGCTACATATAACACAAGAAATACGATTGCACTCCCACTATCCTTCTTGTAGACACAAGGTTCATCCGGATTTTGTAAGAAACCAAATTGTTTGATTGTCTTATCAAATAGAATATTACAACTCCTGGATGCTTGTTTTAATCCATAAGTGGATCTTTGAAGCTTACATACCTTTTTGCCATCTTTGGTTATGAAACCTTCTGGTTGTGTCATGTACACATCCTCAGTCAGATTTCCATTAAGGAAAGCTGTTTTCACATTCATTTTCCATATCTCATAATCATAATGAGTAGCAATGGCTAGGAGTATCCTTATGGATTTAAGCATAGCTACTGGGCTAAAAGTTTCATCGTAGTCAATTCCTTGTCTTTGACGATAACCTTTAGCAACAAGTCTAGCTTTATAGGTAATCACATTACCATCCATGTCAGTTTTCTTTTTGAAACCCACTTGTACCCTATAGGCTTTATTCCTTCGGGTGGGTCAACCAAAGTCCATACTTGGTTTTCATACATGGAATCCATTTCTGACTTCATGGCTTGAAGTCATTTGTCAGATTCTGAACTCTTCAGAACCTCTTCATAGGTTGTAGCCTCATCATTTTTTACGAGCAATACGTCGTTCTGTTCGCTAATGAGAAATCCATATCTCTCTAGAATAGTACATATCATACTTGACCTATGAAGCTCTTGTGCTTCAGAAGGTTGAGCTGTTATATCATCTGTATGAGTAACAAGCTCAGGTTCAGGCTGTTGATCAGCATCTGTTTGAGCATCTTGAACTTCCTCAAGTTCAAATTTTCTCCCACTATCTCCTTTTAGAAGGAATTCTCTCTCTAAAAAGATAGCATGTCTTGAAAGAAAAACCTTTTGTTCCAAGGGGTGGTAAAATTGATATCCATATGACCTTTTGGATATCCCACAAACAAAAATTGGTCAGACTTATTTTCGAGCTTATCTGACATTGTCCGCTTCACATAAGCATGACAACCCCAAATTCTCATGTAAGAAAATGTGGGCCTCTTGTTATACCCTGAGAAGTCATCGATAAAAGTAATGAAGTAGATGAAACCACCTCTTGCATGTGTAGACATTGGACCACATACATCTGAATGTATTAAGTCTAAAAGTCAATTAGGACGTTCACCCTTTCCCTTAAAGGGTAATTTAGTCATCTTGCCTAGTAAACAAGATTCACATGTGTCATATGATTCATAATCAAATGACCCCAAACTACCACTTTTCTGTAGCGTTGCCATGCATTTCTCACTTATATGACCAAGACGACAATGCCATAAATAAGATGATTTCATCATATCTTGTTTTTGCCTTTTATTATCATTGATGTTTAAAATTGGATTTGACATATCTAATATGTATATTCCATTGCATAATGTACCATTAGCATAAAGATTTCCATCCAACATAATAGAACAACAATTGTTACTAAAAGCTAAAAGGAAACCATCTTTATTTAGACTCGAAACAGAAATAATGTTTTTGGTCAAAGCAGGTACATAATAGCAATTCTCCAAATTTAATATAAGCCCACTAGGGAGGGTCAATACATATGTTCCTATAGCTAATGCAGCAACCCTTTCTCCATTTCCAATGCATAGGTCAGACTCTCCCTTATTGAGGTGTCTACTGTTCCTTAGGCCCTGGATATCAGTGCATATGTGTGAGCCACAACCGATATCTAATACCCATATATTATTATTGGAAACAATATTAATTTCAATGACAAAAATACCTGAAGTAGATGGGGCATCAGATGCCTTCTTCTTCAAGGGCTCCAAGTAAGCTTTGCAGTTTCTCTTCCAATGGCCATCCTTGCCACAATGGAAGCATGTCCCTTTTAGAGCAATCTCCTTGGCCTTTTTCTTGGCCATGCCTCCCTTAGGCTTCATGGACTTATTTTTCTTCTTAAGGTTCCTTTTAAAGCATGTCGACCAGCATCACAGCCTTGCTGTCCTTCTTGACAGATGGCTCAGCTATTTTAGGCAAGTTAATCAGCTCAGGAATAGTGGTAGAGATTTGGTTCATCCTATAGTGAAGCACAAAATGTGAATAACTATCAGACAAACCGGTTAGAATTAAGTCAATACTTAATTCATGGTCCATCACAAATCCCAAGGTGGTCAACCTCTCAATATAGCCATTCATCTTCAATGCATATTGCACTGGAGATGTCCCCTCAACCATCTTAGTGCGGAAGAGCAACCTTGAAGTTTCGAACCTTTCAGAATGTGGTTGCTCATCAAAAAGCTCTCTTAGATGGTATACTATGGAATTAGCATTCATAGCCTCATGCTGCTTTTGCAACTCAGCTGACATAGTAGCAAGCATAATGCAGCTTGCCATCTCACTATCATTGATATGCTTTTGATATGCCTTCTGAACATCTTCAGAAGCATAGCAGTAGGGGGATTAGGGAGTGCCACATCTAGGACATAGCCAATCTTTTCGAATTTGTGAACTATTCTCAAATTCCTTAGCCAATCCAAAAAATAGGGCCCAGACAACTTATTTGATTCCATTAGCGATCGCAAATTCACACTTGTCATGATGATGATTCTAGCAACCTAGATGTAAAATAGAACATGTTAGAATGTACATAAAATGCATGTTTATTAGGTCTTTAATAAATTGCATTATGGCTCCCACTATTTTGTAGCGAATCCATAGCCCTCACTATGAACGCGAGAGAACTTATATGGAAGTTCTCCTAGTGGGTCGATATCCAACTAGCTAAGCATAACCTTGAGGCAACTCAACAAACTATCCTTAGTTTGTTTGGTAGGTATCTAAACCATACCAATTCCATTATTCATGCAACTATCGAATTTTGTGCTATCAACTTATTGATGTGTGCACATACATTGGGCTATCGACTCTTGATATGTGTACATCTCATGTATACAAACCCAACTTCACCTCCAATACACATTAACCTTGGTGCAAATCCAACAAGTTAATAATATCGGTTAAGTCTAACCCATTAATCATGAAATCTAATTTCAATGGATTGAACATATTCTTATAGAGTGAGCTAGAGGCAACTCAACAACCCTAACTCTAGAAGAACTCTGGTTCTCCCCATATTAATGGAAGGCGTAAGACTTAATTGTTTATTTAGTGAGGAATTTCTTTGTTAAGTCTCATCAAGTTATTATTTCATGCTTTTATGTATCATACATTCGTCACATTGATATATAAAGATAGTTACATTAACTATATGGCATGATTATGGATATACTAAAGTCAATCTCTTGAGCCAAAGAGAGATTGACTAGGTCTTACCTAGGTATAAGCATGAATTTACAACCCAAAATAGAAATCAAATACCTATTTCTAAGCTTTCTTGTTTATGGTAGCATCTCCTTTGCTTCTTGCTCCTTTGTATCTTCATTCTATCCTAATCCTATGTAATCTAATTACATATTTCAAATTATAGAAAATCTCAATTTACAATTGAGGGAAGTAGGATGAGAAAAGAAAAAAGAGGTAGGGACACGCAGACCCTATTTACCGTAAAACAAAATAATTCCATGCATGCTCAATCACATTGGGCCTAAGTCTATAATGATCCATCATGCCTTTTCATACACCCCTATCATACATTCTCTAATGCACAAAATAAAAATGACAATTTTGGATTTCAATTTGTAAATCGATTCAACACTTGAATCGAAATTGTCTATATGTGTTCTTTGGGTTAATTTAATTTTGTATGTCATTTTAAAGTGGAATTTAATATTTAATCAAATTAAATTAAATTTCATATTTCCAGAAATAATTCAAAATTAATTCTCCTTAAGATCAGAATATTATGATGTTAAAATTAAACAATCTAATTTTAATATACATACCAATTTCTAGTCTTACTAGAATTACAATTGCACAAATTAAATTAATTCAAACTTAATTTGAAAAAATTCTAAAAATTTCCAGAACATCAAATCACCATTCTAGTTATCTTTAGGTCAGCTCAAATTCATCAAAATAATTTTGGCACAAGCCAAAATTACTAAGACAAATGAACCAACACACTTAGACGCTCAAAATGACTAATTCGATATCTAGAATTTTGAAAATTTCAAATGTTTGCAAAATAATTTGACATGCATCTAACATCAAAATAACATATTTTTAATCACATAAATGTATTTCAAGGTGCTTAAAATAAAATAAATACATACAAAAAAATCAAACAAAATAGCCCCATCAGGTAAGCTAAAACAGTCCCCTTTTTGTGTTTATTTGAAAAATTAATTAAAATAATTTTTAATTAATTATTAGACATTTCCAGAGGCATAAAAATATTCTCAATATTTCTAAATAATTTTTTCATAATTAAATTACAAGAAAAATGCAAGCATCCCCATCGATTAAGCCAAACAACAACACATGTTCATAAACAAGGCAATTTTAGGTATTTTTTAAATAAATCCGAAATTAATTATTTGAATCACATTCAAATGATTTTTCAATAAAAATAATCATTCTTAATCATCCCATGATCAGATTAAAGAAAGAAAAAATGTGTAAATTATATTTTACAAATTAATTTCAATTTTTCAAAACCTATTGATCCAAAATCATCTAAAACATGCAATCCCATTGCACTTTCAATTAAAATTAATTTTAATGGATAGAAGGAGGCTCTAATACCAATGTTGGGTTTTGAAGAATGAATCATATTCATAGATGCAGCGAAAAATAAATTTTTTCAAAACCCAAACCAAAAGATTATACTTGTACCATTAAAACTAATTTATATAAATGTAAATATTAAAAATTATACCTTGTAACTTTTATTTGTTCTTCAAATCTTCACTTTGTTGGGTTGTAGCAAACCACAACAATCCACACTAGGATGTCTCTAATGATAATCCACGCGAAGAATGAAGAATAAACTATTGAGAGAAAATGGTTTGAACAAATTCAAAGTGCTAGCTTTGAAAGTATTATTGAGAGAATTTTTGTTGTTTTAAAAATATTTTCATGTCTATTTTCCGGCACTTGATGTCTTTTTAATTTGAATCAAATTCAAAAATAAGATGAAAAGTCAAAAATGGAGAAAATGGCAACTAATGAATAGTAATTGGCCATAGTTGGCCTAATTATGGCCAATTACAGCCATTGGCCAACGGATGGAAGCTGCGGGCACGTTGGGCCTGCTGCTGGGTAGCCCAGCTGGTCCGTAAGGCAAGCCAGCAGCCTGCCTAGCCCGCGTGGGCCTGCGCAGGACCGTGACACTCCCGAACGAGTTTTTCGTGCGATCTCATAGCGATCCATCCTAAAATAATATCTTCAATGAGTGTGACCCATTAGGGTTCTAGTTATGTTAGCCACTTAAATTAACAATTAATTTAAGGAGGTCATGAGCGGTATGTAGCAACACATCATGACCCCCAATTGACTGGAAAGTCAGTGGTTTGACTACGAACCTTTCCAAAGACAATTTATGTGCAATTATTCCTTTCACCAATCTATACCCCACTTAGTTCAGAGTATGGACATGTGTCAACTCCCATTAGACTGACTATGTAATATCTAGTCCAAGTAATGTTAGTTCTTATCCTTGAGGCTCATTACTCTATTAGATATGTCATTGCAGACTGTCTTTATGACATTTCCACTCAGGCCAGAGATTTTTGGGTAATGACCACGACAAGAGGCCATGGGTATACACTCCTTCTATCAAGAGTGGTGAATCCTTAGTTGCTTACCCAATTACCTTCGAATACCTCAAGCTATATCCAATCCCCACCCTATGAGCTACCTCTCTGAGGCAACAAGGAATAGTGTCAAAATACAAAATCAATATTCAAGATATCCTTGAGTACCTCAAGTCTAAGGATACTTGCACCATTGCTATGATGCGACTATCATTGACATTTGAATAGATTATCCATATGATTGTCTTATAGCCATCCAATGTACTTAGCTACACTTAGCAAGTATCCATATGTTAACTCTAAACATCTCATGTTTATAGATTATGAGATCTACTACTCAATCCAATCAAGGAGTGTAAGATGTGCGTGCTAGTCTATCTGGATTAATAATGTCCCATCTCATTAATCCTATGACTAGGGATAATTTTGATAATAACATAATTAGACATGATAATATCATGATCTCATCATGATTTCCATCATCCTATGTTATGTATTGAGGACTTCATTAATTGATTTAAGATCACTTATCAATTCATATGTCAAATGAACATCAAATTAATGAAAAAGCCTTTTATTAATCAAATAAATTTATACAATAAGTGCTAAAGGTGATTGCCTTTAGAGCACTCCTCTAACCATTGGTAAGTTTGTTGTGGTTTATTTTGATGATACACTTATATACAACAAATGTTTTGATGATCATATTATGCATGTTAGGGCTGTATTAGAAGTATTGAGAAAAGAGAAATTATATGCCAACTTAAAGAAGTGCACAATTGCTAGTGAAAAACTTGTATTTCTTGGATTTGTTGTTAGTGCTAAAGGAATTGAGGTAGATGAGGAAAAAGTGAAAGCTATTAGAAATTGGCCAATGCCTACTAATGTTAGTGAGGTTAGGAGTTTTCATGGATTGGCTAGTTTTTATAGAAGGTTTGTTAACGATTTTAGTTTCATTGCAGCACCTTTAAATGAGTTAGTTAAAAAGGATGTTAAATTTAAATAGACTAAATCATAGGAAAAGGCATTTAATTTTCTTAAGTATAAACTATGTGGTGCACCTATTTTTTCCTTGCCTGATTTTAACAAAAGTTTTGAGCTTGAATGTGATGCCTCGGGAGTTGGCATAGGAGCTGTTTTAATGCAGGAGGGGCGACCAATAGCATACTTTAGTGAAAAGTTGCATGGAGCTCAATTGAATTATTCCACCTATGATAGGGAATTATATGCTTTAGTGAGAGCCTTGGACATGTGGCAACATTATCTTCTTCCTAAAGAGTTTGTCATACATACTGATCATGAGTCCTTAAAACATTTGAAGGGACAAATGAAACTCAATAGGCGGCATGGTAAGTGGGTGGAATTTATTGAGACATTTCCATATGTGATAAAATACAAGCAAGGTAAAGATAATGTGGTGGCTGATGCACTTTCAAGAAGATATACTTTAATTTCTACTTTAAGTTCTAAATTTTTGGGATTTGAACAAATTAAAGAACTTTATGCCACTGTTCTTCATTTTTCTAATGTGTATGATGCATGTGAACAAGCTGCTTTTTAGAACTTTTATAGGCATGATGGATATTTGTTTAGGGATGGTAAACTTTGTGTGCCTATATGTTCATTAAGGGAGCTACTTATGCATGAAGCTCATAGTGGGGGTTTGATGGGGCATTTTGGGGTTAATAAGACTTTGGATATGTTGCATGAACACTTTTATTGTCCACATATGCGTAAGGATGTTGAAATAATTTGTGTTAAGTGTGTTGCATGTAAACAAGCTAAATCTAAAGTTATGCCTCATGTATTGTATACACCTTTACCTATTCCTATTGCACCTTGGATTGATATTTCAATGAATTGTTTTATTGGGATTGCCTAAGACTATGAGAGGTAAAGATAACATATTTGTTGTAGTTGATAGATTCAGTAAAATGGCTCATTTTATTGCGTGTGCTAAAACGAATGATGCAACAAATATAGCTGACTTGTTCTTTAGGGAGGTAGTGCGTTTGCATGGTATTCCAAAATCAATTGTTTCTGATAGAGACGTTAAATTCCTTAGTCACTTTTGGCATGTTTTGTGGGGTAAACTTGGTACTAAATTGCTATTTTCTACTACTTGTCATCCACAAACTGATGGACAAACCGAAGTGGTCAATAGGATTTTAGGTACTCTATTGCGTGCTGTTGTGGGTAGAAATTTAAAATCATGGGAAGTTTGTTTGCCATTGGTTGAGTTTGCTTATAATAGATGCATACATTCTTCTACTGGTTTTTCACCTTTTGAACTTGTGTATGGTTTTAATCCATTAACTCCATTCGATCTAACATTTTTTCCTTTTAATGAGTTAACTAATCTGGATGGTAAGAAAAAGGCAAATTTTGTGAAAACTATGTATGAGAAAGCAAAACAGCACTTGGAGAAGAAGAATGATTCATATGCATGACAAGCTAACAAGGGCGATTGGGTGTGGGTGCATATGAGAAAAGAGAGATTTCCTCACCAAAGAAAATAATAAACTTGATCCTAGAGGAGATGGCCCATTTCGCGTACTTGAAAGGATCAATGATAATGCTTACAAGATAGAACTTCTTGCTGAGTATGGTGTTTCTGGATCATTCAATGTTTCTGACCTTACTCCTTTTGACAATGTAGGAATAGTAGATTCAAGGACGAATCCTTTTGAGGAGGGGGGAATGATGTAGATCAAGGACATATAAGTCAATCTTCCCAAAAGGAGAATGATGCACTAGTCATGCCAAGTGGTGCGATCACAAGATCAAGGGCTAACAAACAAAGGCAAGCAATGCAAGGCTATGTTCAAAGCTTGGTCACTAAGGAGATCACAAAAGATACATGCATGACAAAGGAGATGGAGTTGATTCAAGACCCAAGGCCCATTGCTTATCTTGGGGTGTGTGAAGAACCATCTTGCATGGACTAGTCCAATGTTCTAAACAAGGCAAAGTCCATAAAATTAAAGATTACAGGTCATGTGCCAACCATGTGTTCAAGATCATATGCCTACTTATGTGATCTGGGGCTTAACTTGTAATTGGACTTAATTATGTATGTGGGCTACCTAATTTAAATTACCTTAGGCTTTAATTAGTGATAGACATGTGGGCCAAAGAAATAAAGCCCAACCCACCACTTGTCTTATTTTAGAAGGATTTAATTAGTGTCCTAATTCAAGTAGGACTCTACTTTTTAGAATATGAGTTAGAATATGACTGTACTCTTAGGAGTTGAGTTAGAATATGATTTAGTTCTCCTTTACCATGAAGGATTCAAAGACTTAGGGCTATAAATACTCATCTAGGCTTCTTGTACAAGACATGAATGAATAAAAACGAATTTGAGTATTTTTCTTTAAAGAGAGGCAGATTTGCATCTCTTTATTACCTTTAGGAATTAGTTACTTATCAAGTAATATTACTTATGGCGTGGCTATGCTTAATAAACCTTATAATCTTGGTTCTTTGCTACATTGGTTAGCTTTGGGTCGGATTCAATATTTGATCACCATAGCTTAAGGTTTGTTTACCTTGTCTTGTTGAGGGGTTTCAAGGCACGGTCTTTCGGGTTCCGCATCAGTTAATCATCAATTAAATGCAGAAATTGGGACATAAAATAAATATGGAGGCTGGCCACACCAAGTGGCAAATTTTAAGAAGGCAATTGACATGCATGAATGAGATATTCAATGTATATAAGCTTAGGTGTCCCATAATTGATTAAGTTTGTCATTTTATCTTAATTGCCTCTGTTCTTCCTTATCACTCAAACATCTAGAATAATTTTATCTTTCCCTCAAACCAGCCCACGTTTCTTGAAGCATAACCCACCAAATGCCAAAGTTTAATAAGCTAATTAAGATACATGCATTTAACCTTAATGAAGGTTTCTATATTGAGCTTAGGTGTCCCCCTATCTTAATAACTTTTGTCAACTTCCTCTTGATTGTTTCTTCTTCTTCTTCCTTATCCATAATTCATTGAGGAAAATTTTTCCTCTCAAACCAGCCCACGTTTTCCCTTATTCCTCCATACCCAAAGCTTAGTTTTAGTGAAAGAAAGTGAGAAAAGAGAGAAAAAGTAAGGTAAAATCCCATTTTCATTCTTAAGAAAGCTTAAAAGAGTAAGAAGAAAGAGAGTCATTAGGTTTATAAAGTTTTAATAATCTGTTTATGAACTTAGGAACTCAAAGTGACAAGGATTTAGCTCAAAGGAGAAAAGGAAGGGAGAAAGAAAAGTAAAGAGAAAGAAAATGAGAGGAAAAAAAGGTTTATGCATAACCTAAGGCAATAGCCTATTTTATTTTTTTTATTTGCATGATTTAATTATTTGTCATGTTGATGATTCTGAATTGATATTATTTTTGATGAAAATCTTGGGGATGCATGTTTGCTAGACTTAGGATTTAATTTAGTAAAAATTGAATGTGATTATCTTGTATGTTCCTTGCTGGAAATTGATGAGCAGGGTTCACTTACATTGTTATAACTTAATTTCTAGAGCTTGGATTTGTGTGTTATTTATTGGGTTTTAAAGATAAGACATAGGGCTATAACTTTTATTCAGACCATAAAACCTGAATATGTCTCTAATTGTCCAGACAAATTCATACAATTCGGACGTAGAATCTATCCAGAAATTATGGGCAGAATTGTTAGTAATGAGCAGTAAGTACTTAAATGTTTATAAATTGAGTTATGGAGCTTGGATTTATGTGTTGTTTATTGGGTTTGAAAGATTAGACATAGGTCTATAACTTTCATTTAGACCATTAAACCTGAATATGTCTGTAATTGTCCATAACAATTCATAAAATTCGGACATATAATCTGTCCAGAAATTCTGGGCAGAATTGTTAGTAATGAGCAGTAAGTACTTAAACTATTATAAATTGAGTTTTGGAGCTTGGATTTGTGTGTTCTTTAATTGGTTTTACGTTGTATTTTTGTAATTGTCCAGAAAAATTCATTAAGTTTAGACTTAGAATCTGTCCAGAAAATTCTGGGCCGAATTATCAGTGACCAGTTAGTGTTAATATTATCATATCTTTTGATATAGAACTCAGAATTAAGTGATTCAAGTTGCATATTAAATCTAAGATCCATATCTAAAATGTGTGTGAAGATCATGTAACAAAAGTCAGAATGGAACAGACCACAATTAAGGTCTAAAATAGAGAACATAATCTACCAGTGACAGGGCAGCATGAGTAAAATGATGAGAACTTTGTTATATTATGTAAATATTATTTTAATTGAGTGATTATATGATTATTTTGAGATATTAAATGCATGAAAAGTATGAAATTAATTGTTATGAATTTTACTAAAATTGTATAAGCCCTAGAACACCTAACTAGAACCAACTTATGATAGTTTGGCATGCCAAATAGGGGGGAGTATGATGAAAATGATTAATTCCATTAATGGTATGATTATCTATGTTGGGTTTGACACAATTATTTATGCTGGGTATGAAATTATTATCTACGCGGAGTTTGGCACGGTTATCTATGCCTACTTTGGCACTTATATGCGCACATCATATTGCCCGGGTGGCACTCCTAAGTGCCTGGATGACAACTCCGTTATCCTATTCAGTGGTTCATAGGTGTCATGGGCATAAATGAAAACATAAGTAAAGATGTTATGGAACATAAAAGAATTACTGAAAATAAAACTGGAATTATGAATTGTGACATGGATAGTAAAAAAATGGAATTATAAATTGTGACATGGATAAAAAGAAGATTTAATGTTATACAATAAGATGGTAATAAAATAAATAAGTATGAGATAAAATAATATAATTTGATGTCCATATATGGTGGAATACCATGATATGTATATTTTCATGACAATATGATTACGCTTGAGTTGATATATGATAACGCATAATTGCATAAAATAGTTTATTGCCTTATATATATACACCACTAAGCCAAAAGCTTAGAGTGAGAGTTTTCTCACGCAAATTTAGTAAAGAATAAAAAGAAGATAGTAGACAAAGTTAGTGATGACCTAATCTAGTAAATCAGCCTGTTGGACACATTGTGGGTTACACAATTTTTGTATATTATCTTATAAATTTTATTTTCTAGTATTTGTAAAATAAACAGTATGTTTTGTAAAGAATATGTTACTATATAAAAAGGTAGTTTAACTTTTATGTTATATTCTTTTTTAAATGCAAAGTAAATGAATAGTAAATATTATAAAAAATAATATAAAATGTGTATGAGTGATTTTGCTTTATATATAACTTATATAATGATATTTTAACCGATGAAGTCAGTGTAGCACACCCTCATTTGGGCACGAGCTGCTGGGGTGAGGGGGTGTTACATGTTATAGAGCTATAACAGTAGGCTCTGAGTCTCTAATTGAAGCTGACTGTCTATGAGCAGCCGAATCAGCTAGCTGCTTCCTTCCGAGTACCCTTCTTCGTCTGACAATTCTAGTGTCTACAGCTACCTTTCTAACCTGCGAGAGAAAACCACCCGCGCTAGACTACTAGCTTAGTGGTGCTTCAATGATAAAAATTTTACAGACATATATATATATTTTTCGCATATTAATTAATCATTTAATAAATAAAACATAAAATAAAAAATTATAGAAATTCAATAAATTCCAGGAAATATTCAACATTTAACATCTTTAATTCATATAAGATTTATAAAATCACATACTTCAATATTAGTATTATTATTATTTTCTTGTGCCCATAACACCTATAACTGAACTATCTAGTAGGAATAATGGGGCTATCATTCCCGACTTTCATAATGTAGCACTGAGCACTTTTATAATAATGTCATTACCGGCTTTTGTTATATGCCATTACCAGCTCAATAATTTTGCGTCAAGTGCATTTATAAATTGACATTAAGGGCTTTCATATTCTGCACCGAATGCCTTAAATCGCCTGATTGGCATGCCAAACTTTTCCTTATTCTAGATCTAGACTATGTGTTTTTGGGCTTAACTATTTTTATATTAATTCACAATATTTCAAAAATGCCAATATTATTCAACTATCGTAATCATGCTTATTTATTTTTGTTCTTTATTCCCATTATTATTGCACTAAAATCTCACACATAAATAATTTGTTAGACATTCATAACTACCATTAAAATAAGTATTCACATTAATTATTATATATAATTATCACAACACATGCACAAATCCAATATTTCATGTTTTTACCTATGGCAGATTGCAGACCTATTTTTGGGCTTCATTTTTAGCCCATTTATAATTCGAATTTAGAGCTATAGCCTTCTAACAATTTGTAGCTTATTGCTTAGATTTCAGATGCATCAAAAATCACTTAAATTCTATTTTTCCATCAAAAGTTATGGTTAATTGAATACTGCATCATCACAAATATTCATGCCTAGAATTTTCTGGACAGATTCTAGGTTTGAACTTCATACATTTTTCTAGGAACATCTAGACATAATTAGATGATATGGTCTAAATAAAAGTTAAAGGCCTATGTCTTAGTTTTCATTTCCAACAAAGAACATACAAAAAGGATTCCATAACTCAATTTATCATCAAAATAGTTAGGGTTTTTTCTGGAATTCTGTACCCGAGCCATCAATTGGCATCAATCTATATTCATCATTTGCATTTATTTTAATACTAAAATTTCCACAATTACAAGCACATTCATATGTTTCAATTATTTCACACCATTTGGTCTCATTTCCATATAGAATATAAAAAACAACAATTATTTACATAACACATCAAACACACAATCATATTAAACTTTAACACATAATTACACACATATGAACATCATGTAAATTTTTTATCAATGAAGCACATACCTAATCAGCCTTGGCTCTTCCCTAATCCTTCTATTTCTTCCCTTATTAGCTAGCTTTCTCCTTGCCTTTGTCACCCTCTTGAGGGCCTCTCACTTGTTCACTTATTTTTCCTACACAACCATACCACATCTCAATTCCAATATCCATTTTCAATGCTTTTCATGTCTACATAATATTCTAATGCTTCTAATATGTTTTACACCTTCATTGAGCTAAAATGTATGAAGGTTAAACTTCCTTTTTCATATGTCATGGCTGCCCAAAAATCACATCCTAGTTCCCATTTCATTTTCTTCAATTCAACACTCAAATCCTACTTCACTTATCACAAATTGTGGTATTTTTATGTTAATTTCAATTTCCCCTAAATTTCTTTAACTATGCCAGCCCCTAATTCATCCCTTAACATCATATTTGCTTTAGTTTTTAAGCCATAAAACAATTAAATAACTTCAATTATCATTAATTCAAAGTTTAATTACACTTCCATCAACTAATCACAAACTTAAATTTCTATGTTTAATCTTTCAACATAACCTATATCTATCAACCCTAATCACATCTATCATCAATATGGATCTCAAATGGAAGGAAAAAGGTTGAATTTAAGAAGAATAAACTAACCATAAGTGTTCTCCAAGGTGGGCCGAAATTGCTCCTACTCTTCTCCCTTTTTCTTCTTCTTTCTTCCTTCCTTCCTTCTTGCTCCTTCGGTACCTTTGTTGTAAGGACTCTTTAATTCTGATTTTTCCTCTCTCAAAACTAATTTATTTCCTCACTTTTATAAGCTTGATTTGTAGAGAAAAATGGAGCTTTAGGGGAACCTATGGTGGACAGCAAAGAGAGGAGAAAAGGAGAAGATGAAGATGACTTAATGGGAGAATGTGGAATTTCCTTCATCTTTTTGACTTTTTATACCTTGATTGAGGTGTGGGTCCCACTAATTAAATTTAATCATAATTATTATTGGTTCATAAAGTTAATTAATTTTGATTAACATTTAAACTTTCAGAAATTCCATTTTTACCACATCTTCCTGCATATTCACACTTTTTTCCCAAACAATTGCCATAATACCGATTTTGTCCATAGAAAATTTTATTTTTTTTCTAATTCTACCTCTAATCTTTTTAATTTCCAAATAATAATACCCTAATTAGTTTTCCTTTTTATTAGTCATTTTTTTTATGGGTTCAAATTTAGACTCCGATTGAACCAGTGGACCCCACTACGATCACGCACAATCGGGACCTAAATCACTTGACATTACACGAGTCGCACATGTGTATTTATAATCTAAATGAGGATAAAAAGTATTAGAAAAAAATAAAATAAGGTGACCAAATTAAAGTATCCAAAATGACTAGATTAATATTAAATTGCATATTGTGTTGAATTGTGCAATAATAATAAGAATCATTAAAAAAATAAAAAAATAAAAGTAAAAAAAAAGGAAAAAAAAAAGAAAAAGGGGACGGATGAAATAAAGAAAAGGAAGATAAGATGGTGGTGGCTTTTAACTTATTAGGTTGCCATCATATTCATTTCCTTTCCTCATCATCTTATTATTCTTCTTCTTTGCTGCATTCCTTCCATTTCTTCTCAACTTCCAGCCACCATTTTTTTCCTCTTTCACTCTAAAAATTGCAGCAACAAGATTAGCCAAGAGTGATTACAGGTGAGTAAACATTTATTTTTGTATGAAGCTTCATAAATAGGCAGTGTTGTGTGCCATAGTTTTGATGATCTTAGAGATTGAATCTGAAAAAGCGTAAAACACAAAAGGTGTTCATTTATGTCTTAAATTTATGGATATATAAACATTTTTGCAAGATGTGATGTATAGAATGAGATATCCTTTCTATACTGAAACTGGTATGGATATAAACCCTAAGTAAGTTAGCCATTGTGTGTTGTTAGTTTTGAATATGATAAAGCCATTATTTGAAGTATCACAGACTACGACCTAAACTAACCAAAAAAGGTAGCAGAAGAAAGCTTCTCTAAAAGGGACCTAGCGAGGATTGCTTACTCAGATCTAGGTGCATATTATACTTTCATAAATGATTATTTTGTATGGTAAGTTGAGAGTTCCCTTTCGTTAAGCGCATCGAGCCAGGAGTGCACATCATCATCATCTGCAGACAAATCCAGATCCTGTTTCATCATTAGCTTAGCTAAAGTGGAATAGTATGCCTGGTAGGGTAGATAGTAGTACACTGTGTGGGACGGAGTAAGGGGCCTTCTCACCTCCTACGAGTCATCCGACGGAAAATACTTTCTGAATAGAGAACATAAAAGTTGAAGATATATATGTTATGTATCTGTATACCAAATTTCAAGTTCATATGTCTTGTAAATGTTGAGTTATGGTGAATCGAACCATGACTATGCCATGGTTTGGCTAATTTGAGCTCCTTAGAGCTAGATTCTGTATATTGTCAAAACATGAAAGCTATAGATACATGTTTTATATAAATTTGGGTCCTAATTGCAACTTAATATCTTATGTATGGGCTAAGTTATGGTCTTTAGAAGTCATACTGGTTTGGAAGCCAATTCTATTTTGGACTAGTCAAATGTTTCTTATAATTTGAGGACCATAGAGACATAATTGATAAAAGTTGTAAACATGAAAAATGTTCCCTTTGAAAACATATAAGTGTCTGTAATGCTGTATTAAATTATAACTTATAGATTATAAGTTATGATGAACCAAAGTTGATACCCTGAAACTGCCAAAGGGTAGGAAATAGGGCAAAAAACAGAACACATTTATAAATTCCATAAAAACTTGTACAATGATCCAATTGGTCAGAAATTTTAATATATTACATAATTATATGTTAATTTTAATTAGGAACAAGAATCAGATTAATTGGTCAAGTATGGAAAAAGTCCTATAAGGTCACACTGCCTCATAGGAAAAATCTTAACTATTGATATGAACAATGCATATTAATTTGTTTAAGCCACATTAAGTCTCCCTAATGATGAGTTCACTAATTATGTTTTCATATTAGGCTCAAAACATATTGGAGACCCACAAGGAGCGATAGAAAATAACTTAGGGGTTGGAATCAAAGGAGAAAGGTGAGTCTAATTATCGATTGAATTATTTAATGCATATGAATGTTGCTTGCTATGTGAGTTATATGATTGTCATGATTTGCCCCTAATAGTATGATGATGGATAATTTGTGACATTTTGGTACACATAAGTGGTATATTTGTGATATATTTGAGGTATATGTTTGACATATGTCATATATATACATGGTATATGTATAGTATATGCGAGGAATATGTATGTCATATGAGGCATATATGCGGTATATGTGTGTTATATGTGATAAGATGCAATGGTTGATGAATGCTTAAGTACAACTGCATATGCATATGGACTTAAAAGGTGTTGTGACTAGTTAATCGATATTGTAAAGTAAAAGAAGAGGCCTATGGCCCAACAAATGTGCAAATGAAACAAATGATCAAACTAGCTACCAAATGCAAATGTTCACATGGATACCTGGGACAATGTTTGTTTAACATTGTCAGAACAAAATGAAATAAGCAAAGCATTTACATATGTAAAGAGTAATGATTGTATGTTTCAACTTTATTGACATTTATATGATTCAGATGAATGGAATGGAATACATGGTATGTGTTGGATTTATGATTTATTACTATGAGTTGTTTGGTACTTTAGAGCACATTGGATGATTATTCTCACTAAGCCGCAACTCATCAATTTGCATCATTTTTCAGGTAAAGAAAAGTGAAAGCTCATTTTGAATAGCGTATAGAAGACATGGAGCACAGGTCACTGGTCGAGCCTCATCACTCTCTCTCCTTGCATTCCACACGAGCATGAAAATATTTCATCTGCATTTTGTATTTACGTGTTTGAATATGTATAGTCATTTTGGAATAGGTTTTAAAAATGTATAAATGAAAGCAACTCGTAAATACTTATGTGCAAAGTTTATGTTTTAATATATGTGATATATTGTATTGTGGTGAAAGCCTCAGTGTTGACTTGCAAAGTCATTGTCACAGGGTATGAGACTTGCAAAGTCATTGAATGATATTATAGGATATAAAAAAAATTTTACTATCACTGTTAACAGGATATATTGGTCTTTCCAACGTGCTATGTGTGATTATATGATACAAGGATAGGTTATACCTAATTGCATAAGATATGGTCTTACCCCAGTCATATACATGATCTTGCAATAAAGGTACTGCATATTCATATTTATGCTTGTCCATGCAATGTAGCTGATCAAAGACTCTTTCTGCCCATTCTAACCAAAACTCTGCAATGGAGGGGTCATCTTCCTGTCTGCCATAGAAACCGCGTGCCCCTAACTTCCTTAGTCTCTCAAATTGTAACACAGATGGGGATGGCTGTGATGCTATTTATAGAAAAAATCTATCTTGTTTCTCTTATGCTCTGTTTGTCCTATGCTAGAAAGAGACTGCCCCCGTAATGAGCTAGTACTGGATCTAGATGTAGTAGCTTGGAGACGATTGGGTCGCGATGAAGCCTCTATTTTAGTAGGCTCATTACTTTTAACTTTTTCAACCATAATCAGTCATGACCCTAAAGCCATACTCTACCTATATCATAAAATAAAGGGACCGATTAAGACGTAATAACTTTTATACTCAATTGCTGGTACACACATGCCATAATTATTTGTGAAATCTGTTTTTATATATATCCCAAAACTGCCCGAATTGGGCTCTAATACCAAAAATTGTAACACCCATTCACCCTAGCAGCACGTGCCCAGATAAAGGAGTGCCACACCAACTTCTTTCATCTTTAACATATTTATTGAAAACAATCCATATTCAATTTTTTTCTCAAATAATATCAAGAAAAATAACGTACATTTTATTTACATAGGATAATGTTTATAAAACATGAAGTTAATTTTACAAAACCATAAAAGATATTATATAAATCCAAATACAAAATATAAAACATAAAGTATAAGATACAAAAATTTGTGACCCATAATTTCTAGAAATTAGTTGCTTTACAGGAGTAGGATCACCATTGCCTTTATCTACAACTTTAGCTACCTTTTTAAATTTGCATGGAAGGAAAGTCCTAGACTAAGTTCTAGGCTTAGTGATGCATATAAATAAGCCAATAAACTATTTCATGGAACATGCATTGTCATGTATATTATGTACCCTTTTATTAATACAATTCTTATCTTATTACATTCTACCATGCAAAAACATCAAATTATATTCTTATGTCCCATACTTGTTTTACTTTATCAAATCATCATGATATAGTCCATAATAATTAACCATATCAAAAATCATGATTTCTTTCACTTTTGATAACTTTTTTATACCCATAATACCTATGAACCACTAACTAGGATAACAGAGTTGCCATCCAGGCACTAACATGTGCCACCCATACGTTATAATTTTCGTACATAAGTGTCATCACTGGCATTTATGTATTGTTGGATTTTGAAGAATGAATTAGATTCATAAACATAGCGGAAAAATAAAATTTTCAAAACCCAAAACAAAAGATCATACTTGTGCTATTAAAACTAATTTATATAAACATAGAGGTTAGAAATTATACATTGTAATTTCTTAATTATTATTCAAATCTTCACTTTGTTGAGTTGTAGCAAACCACAATAATCCATGCAAAGAATGAAGAAGAAAATATCAAAAGAAATGGTTTCAACAAATTCAAAGTGCTAGATTTGAAAATGTTATTGAAAGAATTTGATTATTTTTAAAAAAAATATTTTCATGTATATTTTTTTTCCATTTGATGTGTTTTCAATTTGAATCAAATTCAAAGAAAAGATAAAAAGTCAAATATAGAGAAAAGCGAAATGAATGAATAGTAAATTGGCCATAATTGGCCTAATTAAGGCCAATTCATCCATTGGCCAACGGAAGGCAGCAGCGCTTGTGCTAGGCCTACTGTGGGCCCAGCTGGGGTGCTAGGCAGGACAGCAGCCTACCTAGCTCGTGCGGGCCCAAACGGCCTCGTGATCTTTTCGAATGATTTTTTTGTGCAATCTCATGACGATCCATGCCGAAATAATTCTCTCATATTTTGGATCCCATCCAAGATCATTTTACTCATTCTCCATATCTTCAATGCGTGTGACCCATTAGGATACTTGAGTATCCAAGATATCCTTGAGTGCCTCAAATCTAAGGATACTTGCACCATTCCTATGATGAGACTATCATTGACATTTGAAGCGATTATCCATATGATTGTCTCATAGCTGGTTATCCAATGTACTTTGTTATACTTAGCAAGCATCCACATGTTAACTCTAAACGTCTTATATTTATAGATTATGAGATCTACTACCCGATCCAAACAAGGAGTGTAACATGTGCTAGACTGTCTGGATTAACAATGTCCTATTTCATTCATTCTATGACTAGGGATAATTATAATACTAACATAATTACACATGACAAGAATCTCAATATCATGATCTCATCATGATTTTGTTCATGCTGTCTTATATATGGACTTCACTAATTGATTTAAGATCACCATCAGTTCATATATCAAATGAACATCAAATTAATGAAAAAGCCTTTTATTAATAAAATAAATTTGTACAATAAGTGCTAAAGGTGATTGCCTTTAGAGCACTTCTCTTTCAAGCTCCCACTTGCACTAAAGACAATTGCCTTTGTATTTAATTCCATAAGCCAGTACATGAGAATCATATTTATTTTCGGAAAGTGGCATAAGTAAAGGATCAACAATATTCTGATCAGTGGACACTCTTTCTATCTTTCCATCATTCATACCAATGACCAATGATTTCTCTAATCAAATGGTATCTTCTGAGTACATGTTTGAATTTCTGAAGAGACTGTGGCTCCTTCGCTTGTGTAATGCCTTTATTATTATCACAATACAATTGTATTGGATCAATAATTATGGGAACCACTCCAAGTTCTGCGAGGAATTTCTTTATCTAAACTGCTTCCTTTGCTGCTTCAGAAGCTACAATATACTCTACTTCGGTTGTGGAATCTGCAATCATTTTCTATTTGGAACTCTTCCAACTAACTGCTCTACCATTTAATGTGAATATATAACCTGACTGAGATTTTAAGTCATCCTTGTCAGATTGGAAGCTGGCATCGGTATACCCGCTCACATTAAGATCTCCATCTCCATATACCAAGAGTACATCCTTAGTCATTCTTAAGTACTAAAGGATATTCTTAATAAGCACCCTTTGAACCTCACCAGGGTCCAATTTGTATCTACTCGTGACACTCAGATCATAAGATACATTGGGTCTTGTTCATATCATAGCATACATGATTGATCCTATAGCTGAAGCAAAGGGAATCAAACTCATGTGTGTCTTCTCATCTTGTGGCTTTGGACACAAAGACTTTGAGAAAGTAATCCCATGGGGCATGCAAATACATCCCCTTTTGGACTGCTCCATGCTAAACCTCTTTAGCATCTTATCTATGTATGTAAACTGTGAAAGACCAAGCAATCTTTTAGATCTATCTCTATAGATCTTTATTCCCAAAATATAGACTGCTTCTCCAAGGTCTTTCATAAAGAAATTCTTGGATAACCAAATTTTGATTGATTGTAAGGCTAAGACATAATTTCCCATTAACAATATGTAATCTACATGTAACACAAGAAATAAGATTGCATTCCCACTAATCTTTTTGTAAACACAAGGTTCATCTGGATTTTGTTAGAAACCAAATTGTTTGATTGTCTCATCAAACCGAATATTCCAACTTCTGGATGCTTACTTTAATCCATAAATGGTTCTTTGAAGCATACATACCTTTTTGTCATATTTCGATATGAAGCTTTCTGGTTGTGTCATGTACACATCCTCAGTCACATTTCCATTAAGAAAAGTTGTCTTCACATCCATTTGTCATATCTCATAATCATAATGAGTAGTAATGGCTAGGAGTATCCTTTTGGATTTAAGCATAGCTACTGGGCTAAAAGTTTCATCATAGTCAATTATCTGTCTTTCACGATAACCTTTAGCAACAAGTCTAGCTTTATAGGTAATCACATTACCATCCATGTCAATTTGCTCTTTGAAAACGCACTTGCACCCTATAGGGTTTATCCCTTTGAGTGGGTCAACCAAAGTCCATACTTGGTTTTCATACATGGAATTCATTTCTGACTTCATGGCTTGAAGCCATTTGTTAGATTCTGAACTATTCAGAACTTCTTCATAGGTTGTAGGCCCATCGTTTTCTATGAGAAATACATCGTTATGTTCACTAATGAGAAATCTGATCATACCTGTATAAAGCTTTTCATTAATGCTCTTACCATTTTCATTCTTGTCCAATTTTGTTGATGTGCTCATTGGAGTCTTGGCATTTTTGCATCCTTCCATTCCAAATTTCTTAAGTAAGTCTTTGGCATATTTGGATTGGTTGATGAATATGACCTCATTGCCTTGTTTTATTTGTATACCGAGGATGAATTTTAGTACACCCATCATGCTCATTTCGAATTCTCTAGTCATACACTTAGCAAAATTCTTAGGAAAGCAATTCATTAGTTGACCCAAATATAATGTCATCAACATAAATTTGAACAATTAGAGTATTGTTCTTATGCTTTTGAATAAATAAAGTAGTGTCAATATTGCCTTTTGTAAAATTATTTTTTAAAAGAAAAGAACTTAGTCTTTCATACCAAGCTCTTGGGGATTGTTTCAAACCATATAAAGCTTTTGAAAGTTTAAATGCATGGTTGGGCATGTTACAGCTTTCAAAACCTGGTGGTTGTTCTACATAAACTTCTTTTTCTATAAAACCATTTTAAAAAGAACTTTTGACATCCATTTGAAAGAGTTTGAAATTCATATGGCATGCATATGCTAAAAGTATTCTTATGGCTTCTAATCTAGATACAGGAGCATAGGTCTCATCATAATCTATTCCTTCTTCCTGATTATATCCTTTTGTAACTAACCTAGCCTTATTCCTAGTTATTGAATCTTGTTCAGCTAGTTTATTTCTAAATACCCATTTGCTTCCAATAATTTGATGCTCCTTGGGTCTAGGTACTAAGGTCCATACCTTACTTCTCTCAAATTGGTTGAGTTCCTCTTGCATAGCAATCACCCAACTTTCATCATTAAGAGCCTCATCAATATTTTTTGCCTCAATTTGAGAGACAAAGGAAAGATTAGAATTTAAAAGTTTGAGATGAGATCTAGCACTTACTCTGTTGCCTAGAAATTGAACCAAGAAAGGGGTTGAATTGGATATTAAAAAATTCTTAACTTTTAAGTGCAGAAAGAAAAGTTAAGTAAAGTAGGGATTGAAAGATATCACATAGGAATTTTTATAGTGGTTTGGGTGTTAACAAACCTTACTCCTCTCCCCAATCGCAATTGGGAGTTTCACTAACACACTAAGTGTTACAATGGAGTTTTACAAGCTCACTCCCAACTATGGTGTTTCTAACAGTGGATCACACCTAACCCAAAAATCCCTTGTGTTTTAATGGCTCACACAATAAACCAATTCCTTGTGTTTTAAAGCCTCACACAAATAACCCTTACAAGTGTTATACTTTTAACGCAATATACCCAAACTCACTTGAGTAGTAGATTACAAAGAGAAACCCTTATAAATCTATAACGCTCAGAAAATATTGAGCAATATACCCAAACTCACTTGAGTAGTAGATTACAAAGAGAAACCCTCATAAATCTCTTATTCCGGATTCATAAATGACTTGAATTTATCCTTTCATGGAGAATTATATCCATTTGGTTGTATTTAATGCAAAAATAGTTGTTGCACCAACTCTTAATTTCGCAGCTGACATGTTTCTATTTCCTCTTTCATGATCGTGAATATGTATGTCACGGTCGTGACTGTTCTTCCAACCCATGACTTTAATGGTTGCCGTGAAGCATTATGGAAGGATTTGAAGTGTTTGATCATGGGTGTGGCATTATTATTTCATGGGCGTGAACATCCTTTCTAGACGTGGTCCAAGTGGTGACTTTGGCCGTGAAGCTCTCTGGAGGAATTTCACATGCTTTCTCACGGGAGTGACTTTCTTTCACGAACATGATTGATATGATTATTCATGGTTGCTATGATTCTTTATGGCAGTGAAATTTAAATGTTGGATAGTTGGCACTAAGCTTCATCACGGGTGTGACATAAAAGGTCATGGGCGTGAACATGCTATCTCTTCATTTTTTTTTTGTCTTTCTAAGGTTAGTCTTTCATTCTCCATTCTTGCTATCATGTTCCATACCTTGTTCAATAAACTTAGAAACATTATTGCTATTTTACTTGTTAGCATCAAAATGATGGAAATACCACTCAAGGTTCAACAATCTCCCCCTTTTTTATGGTGACAAATAATCTAGCAATATTTGCTTTTGAGAAGTCTCCCCCTCAACGATGCTTAAGATAAAACATTACTGAAGTGCAAGAATTGTAAAGAATGATGAAGTATAGCATGGATGTATGCTTCCTAGTTTAGGTATATCTAAGTTATATACAAGGTATATCCGGTGTATACCAAAATTTTTACTTAAAACTAGTTAAGTATGTGCAAAGTATATTTAAGGTATATTCAAAGTATATCAAGCATATTCATTCATGTAAGTTGCATCAAAGTATATGTAAAGTATACTTAAGGTAAATTCAAGGTATATCAACTCATTTGCATACTTGCATATTCATTTAATTCAAATAAGTACTTCAAATATATTGCATTTAAATTTAAATATAATATATTGCTAGGTTCTCCCCGTTTTGTCATCAATAAAAAGAATAACAAAAATATAAATCATAAGGGAAAACTAATGTTATTATATTAATATTAAAAGAAAAGTACAAGGTTTCAAAATGTAATTTAAAGTCCTACATCAAAAATACTAGAAATTGACATAGCAAAAATATAGTCTAGCTAGATTTGGAGCCGGACATCCCATCTCTAAGGCGAGCTACTTCCACCTCGAGGCTCTCCATGCAAGACTCCATGAAATCCTTGAAGTCTCTAACCTCTTATCAATCGAAGCCTGCAATTGGTCAAAACATGGTGACAATAGATAAGCCACTTGTTAAGCCAAGTTCGGTGTAGAGGCCGAGGATTGTCCATTTTCCTGCTTAACCTTTGGGGTCACCATCTCAACTCGAACTCTCTTCCTCTGCTGGATTCCTTGGAGGCTAGCTTTGAAGTCGTCCGAATCGTTGTCCTCCAAAATAATCTCACCAACTGTGTTGGTGAAGCGGTAGTAGATGTTGTTCTCATGAACTATACGAACCACCGTTCCCATTTTTATAAATGACTCGATGTCTAGTTAGTCTCGAGGATGTACTAGTATAAGGTTGAAGTGGTGCTCATCTGGCTTCAAATACCCAAGCTTTATAGTAAGGTGAGTCACGTACCCACCAATCAAAATGTTTCCGGAGGGCTTCGTGCCAATAGACAGTAGATGGTTTGTAAATCATTGATATAAAGCCACTGTTAGGCCTCTTCGAGCCATCTCCAAGAGAAAGAGCTCAGATTTCCGAATCTATCCGTTGTTGTATCCTCTGGAAAAAATGCTATAGGTTTGAAACCTATGCAAGTACTTGTGCACTAGTGATCGAAGGCTTTTCATCTTCTTGACGTCCCAGCTCTAGTCGAGCCCGAAATGAGTCCATGCCTAACTAGCATAGAACTTCACCTCACTCTCATTAAGGATACCATCAGCAGGAAGGTTGAACATGTCACCAAACTCCACGACAGTGAGGGTGTTCAAATTCTTGCAAAGTTGAAATTTTACAGTGCCGGTGGGAGAGACTTGCAGGGTGCTAAGGAACTCGAAAGTTGGTTCCCTCAATGTCGGTTGATGGATATCAACAAATCTTTTAGATGATAAGCCTGGAGTTGTTCCATGATGCATGTCTCGAGACCAAGAGTCCTTACAGTGTTCCACTAAAATGATCGAGAGGAAAGGGGTGGTCTTTTCTTAAGAACCGAGTATCTTGGATGACAGTGCTCCAGAATAATGTTTAGAAGGTAGTCCATGTGTAACATCCTTGACCTTCCCCACATGCATATCCACATGCATTATATTTGAACATATGCATCTTCATATAATCCAATTGAACATGTGCATTTCATACATATTTTCTTAGAAACAAGTTTATAGCATGCACTCGCTACGTGTCCTAGTATTTGGCAATTGTATCGAGTCGCACGTGTGTACTTTTAACCTAAATGGGGATAAAAAAGTATTAGAAATAAGTTGAATAAGCTGACTAAATTAAAGTAGGAAAAATGACTAGTTAAAGATTAGTAAACATTTACAATGTTAATTTAGTTAAATTGGGCCAAATGATTAAGTTGTATTATTGTGTGGAATAGTGGAATTATATATATATATATATAAATAATAATAATAATATAGAGAAAATAAAATGAAAATGAAACAAAAGGAATATAAAAGAAAAGAGAAGAGAAAAGAGAAGAGAAAAGACAAGAGAAAAGACAAGAGAAAAGAGAAGAGATGAGGAGAAAAACGTAGACAAAAACAAAAATGTTAGCTTTATGTTCCTCCCCCATTTCTGCCTCCTCACTCCATCCCATTTTCTTCTTTATCTTCCTCCATTCTAGACCTCAATTCTTCCTTGTTTCACTTAGTTTTTGAGGCAGATTGATCCCTTGCATGTTTGCTCCTTGTAAGTAATCAATTCCTATTGCTATAAGGTTGATTCGAGTTGCTAAGGTTCATTAATAGGCACTGATTTGCACCCCAATTCTGATATTAATAGAAGTTGATTCTGAAAAATTTTAAAACACAAACTTTGTTTCTTTATGTCTTAGATTTATGCATATGTAAACATTATTGAAAGATTTTGTGTAGAGGAAGATTTATCTTCTTTTTACTAAAATTGGTGAGGGTATGAACCCTAGCCAAGATAGCGACTGTATTATTTGATTTTGAATATTTTATAGCCATTATTGGAAGTATCAAAACACATAAAAGTTGTAGTATATGTGTTATGTATCTGCATACCAAATTTCATATTCATATGTTTTGTATATTTTGAGTTATGGTGACTGGAATCATGAAAGTTCCACAGTTTGAACTACCTGCTTAGTGCCCTGGGCAGATCCAACAACTTGTTTGGCTAATTTCAGCTCCTTAAACATAGATTATGGCAGCACAGGACAGACAAAAAAGTTATGTTAATCAGCATAGAAAGGAGATGGAATACGAGTTAGGTGAAAAGGTGATTCTTCGTCTATCTCCATGGAAAGGGGTAATCCGATTTGGCAAGAAAAGTAAATTGAGCCCAAGGTACATAGGGCCTTATGAAATTCTTAAGAAGGTTGGTCCACTGACATACAGATTGGCATTACCACCAGCCTGCCTAGCTCGCGCGGGCCCGTGACACTCCCGAACGATTTTTCTGTGCGATCTCATCGCGATCCATCCTAAAATAATTTTCTTATATTTTGGATCCTATCAAATACCATTTTACTCATTCTACATATTTTCAATGCGTGTGACCCATTAGGTTTCCGGTTATGTTGGCCACTTAAATTAACAATTAATTTAAGCAGGTCATGAGCGGTATCTAGCAACACATCATGACCACCAATTGACCGGAAAGTCAGCGGTTTGACTACAAACCTTTCAATAGACAATTTCTATTCAATTATTCCTTTCACCATTTTATACCCCACTTGGTTCAGAGTATGGACATGTGTCAACTCCCACTAGACTGACTACATCACGTCTAGTCCAAGTAATGTTAGTTCTTATCATTAAGGCTCATTACTCTATTTGATATGTCTTTGAAGACTATCTTTATGACATTTCCACTCCGGGCAGAGATTCCTGAGTAATGACCATGAGAAGAGGCCATGGGTATACATTTATTCTATCAAAAGTGGTGAATCCTTTATTGGTTACCCAATTACCTTTGAATACCTCAACCTGTATCCAATCACCACCCTATGAGCTACCTCTCTGAGGCAACAAGGAATAGTGTCAAAATACAGAATCAATATTCAAGATATCCTTTAGTACCTCAAGTCTAAGGATACTTGCACCATTGCTATGATGAGACTATCATTGACATTTGAATAGATTATCCATATGATTGTCTCCTAGTTGGTCATCCAATGTACTTAGCTACACTTAGCAAGCATCCACATGTTAACACTAAACATCTCATGTTTATAGATTATGAGATCCACTACTCGATCCAATCAATGAGTGTAACATGTGCTAGTCTGTCTGGATTAATAATGTCCCATCTCATTAATCATATGACGAGGGATAAATTTGATAGTAACATAATTACACATTATAAGAATCTCAATATCATGATCTCATCATGATTTCCTTCATGCTATGTTGTGTATCAAGGACTTCATTAATTGATTTAAGATCACTTATCAATTCATATATCAAATGAACATCAAATTAATGAAAAAGCCTTTTTTTAATCAAATAAATTTTTACAATAATTGCTAAAGGTGATTGCATTTAGAGCACTCCTCTAACAAGCTCCACTTGCACTAAAGCCAATCGTCTTTGTATTTAATTCCATAGGCGAGTACATGAGAATCAAATTTCTTTTGGGAAAGTGGCTTAGTTAAAGGATTAGCAATATTCTGATCAGTGGGCACTGTTTCTATCATTACATCATTCCTACCAATGATTTTTCTAATCAAATGGTATCTTCTGAGTACATGTGTTGGATCTATGATGAGACCGTGGCTCCTTTTCTTGCACAATAGCTCCAATATTATCAGAATACAATTGTATGGGATCAATATTGCTGGGAACCACTCCAAGTTCTGTGATGAATTTCCTTGTCTAAATTGCTTCCTTTACTGCTTCAGAAGCTGCAATGTACTATGCATCGGTTGTGGAATCAGGAGTCGTTTCCAGTTTGGAACTTTTCCAACTAACTGCTCCACCATTTAGTGTGAATATATAACCTGACTGAGATTTTGAGTCATCCTTGTCAGATTAGAAGCTGGCATCAGTATACCCACTCACAATAAGATCTTCATCTCCACATACCAAGAATACATCCTTAGTTCTTCTTAAGTACTTAAGGATATTCTTGACAGCCACCCAATGATCGTCACCAGGGTCCGATTGGTATCTGCTTGTGATACTCAGAGCATATGATACATCGGGTCTTTTACATATCATAGCATATACGATTGATCCTATAGCTGAAGCATATGGAATCAAACTCATGTGTGTCCTCTCATCTTGTGTCTTTGGACATAAAGACTTTGAGAGAGTAATCCCATGGGTCATGGGAATATATCCCCTCTTGGACTGTTCTATGCTAAAATTCTTTAGCATCTTATCTATGTTTGTGGACTGTGAAAGACGAAGCAATCTTTTAGATCTATCTCTATAGATCTTTATCTCCAAAATATAGACTGCTTCTCCAAGGTCTTTCATAGAGAAATTCTTGGATAACCAAATTTTGACTGATTGTAAGGCTGAGACATCATTTCCCATTAACAATATGTCATGTACATATAACACAAGAAATACGATTGCACTCCTAGTAACCTTCTTGTAAACACAAGGTTCATCCGGATTTTGTAAGAAACCAAACTATTTGATTGTCTTATCAAACCGAATATTCCAACTCTTGGATGCTTGCTTTAATCCATAAATGGATCTTTGAAGCTTACATACCTTTTTTCCATCTTTGGATATGAAACCTTCTGGTTGTGTCATGTACACATCTTCAGTCAAATTTCCATTAAGGAAAGTTGGTTTCACATCCATTTCCATATCTCATAATCATAATGAGTAGCAATGGCTATGAGTATCCTTATGGATTTAAGCATAGCTACTGGCTAAAAGTTTCATCATAGTCAATTCCTTGTCTTTGACGATAACCTTTAGCAACAAGTCTAGCTTTATAGGTAATCACATTACCATCCATGTCCGTTTTCTTTTTGAAAACCCACTTGCACCTTATAGGCTTTATTCCTTCGGGTGGGTCAACCAAAGTCCATACTTTGTTTTCATACATGGAATCCATTTCTGACTTCATGGCTTGAAGCCATTTGTCAAATTATGAACTATTCAGAACCTCTTCATAGGTTGTAAGCTCATCATTTTCTATGAGCAATACGTCGTTATGCTCACTAATGAGAAATCCATATCTCTCTGGAACAGTACGTATCCTACTTGACCTACGAAGCCCTTGTGCTTCAGACAGGTGAGTTGTTATATCATCTGTATGAGGAACAAGCTCGGGATCAAGCAGTTGATCAGTATCTATTTGAGCATCTTGAACTTTCTCAAGTTCAATTTTGCTCCCACTATCTCCTTTTAGAAGGAATTCTCTCTTTAAAAAGATAGCATGTCTTGAAAGAAAATCCTTTTATTCCAAGGGGTGGTAAAATTGATATCCCACAAACAGACATCGGTCAGACGTAGCTTCTAGCTTATCTGACATTGTCCGCTTCACATAAGCAGGACAACCCCAAATTTTCATGAAAGAATATGTGGGCCTCTTGTTATACCATATCTCATATGGAGTAACATCAACTAACTTTGAAGGTACTCCATTTAACATCTAAATGGCGGTCTCTAGTGCATAACCCCAAAAGGATTTAGGCAATTCCGCAAAACTCATCATAGACCTTACTATGTCTAACAAGGTTCAGTTTCTTATTTCAGCCACACCATTGTGTTGTGCCATGTAAGGTGGAGTCAATTGAGATAAAATCCTATTATCCCTAAGATAATCTAGAAACTTTTGGCTCAAGTATTAACCTTTCTATCTGATCGAAGTGTTTTAATACTTTTGCCAAATTGTTTCTCTACTTCATTTCTGAATTCCTTGAACTTTTCAAAAGCTTCATATTTGTATCTCATAAGATACACGTATCCATATCATGAGTAGTCATCGATAAAGTAATGAAGTAGATGAAACCACTTCTAGCGTGTGTAGACATCGGACCACATACATCTGAATGTATTAAGTCTAAAAGTCCATTAGCACGTTCACCCTTTCCCTTAAAGGGTAATTTAGTCATCTTGCCTAGTAAACAAGATTCACATGTGCCATATGATTCATAATCAATTGACCCCAAACTACCACTTTTGTGTAGCTTAGCCATGCGTTTCTCACTAAATGACCAAGACGACAATGCCATAAATAAGATGATTTCAACATATCTTATTTTTGCCTTTTATTATCATTGATGTTTAAAATTGGATTTGACATATCTAATATGTATATTCCATTGCATAATGTACCATTAGCATAAAGAATTCCATTCAACATAATAGAACAACAATTGTTACTAAAAGCTAAAAGGAAACCATCTTTATTTAGACTTGAAACAGAAATAATGTTTTAGTCAAAGTAGGTACATAATAGCAACTATCCAAATTTAATATAAGCCTACTAGGGAGGGTCAATACAGATGTTCCTATAGCTAATCTAGCAACCCTTGCTCCATTTCCTATGCATAGGTCTGACTCTCCCTTATTGAGTCTTCTACAATTCCTCAGGCCCTGCATATCAGTGCATATGTGTGAGCCACAGCCGGTATCTAATACCCATATATTATTGGAAACAGTATTAATTTCAATGACAAAAATACCTGAAGTAGATGTGGCATCAGATGCCTTCTTCTTCAAGGACTCCAAGTAAGCCTTGCCAATGGCCATCCTTGCCACAATGGAAGCATGTCCCTTTTGGAGCAATCTCCTTGGCGTTCTTCTTGGCCACGCCTCCCTTAGTCTTAATGGATTTCTTCTTCTTTTTAAGGTTCTTCTTATTCTTAAGGTTCTTCCTTTTAGAACTTGAAGAGTCCACCAGCATCACAGCCTTACTGCCCTTCTTGACATATGGCTCAGCTGTTTTAAGCAAGTTAATCAGCTCAGGAATAGTGGTAGAGATTTGGTTCATCGTATAGTTAAGCCGAAAATGTTAATAACTATCAGACAAACCGGTTAGAATTAAGAAAATACTTAATTCATGGTCCATCACAAATCCCAATGTGGCCAACCTCTCAATATAGCCATTCATCTTCAATGCATATTGCATTAGAGATGTCCCCTCAACCATCTTAGTGCGGAAGAGCAACCTTGAAGTTTCGAACCTTTCGGAACGTGCTTGCTCATCAAAAATCTCTCTTAGATGGTATACTATGGAATTAGCATCCATAGCCTCATGCTGCTTTTGCAACTCAGCTGACATAATAGCAGGCATAATGCAGCTTGCCATCTCACTATCATCGATATGCTTTTGATATGCCTTCAGAAAATCTTCAGAAGCATTAGCAGTAGGGGGATAGGGAGTGCCTCATCTAGGACATAGCCAATCTTTTTGGATTTAAGAACTATTCTCAGATTCCCTAACCAATCCAAAAAATTGGGCGTGATGATTCTAGCAACCTAGATGTACAATAGAACATGTTAGAATGTACATAAAATGCATGTTTATTAGATCTTTCAATTAAAATTAATTTTAATGGATACAAGGAGGCTCTGATACCAATGTTGGGTTTTGAAGAATGAATCATATTCATAAACGCAGCAAAAAATAAAATTTTTCAAAACCCAAAACAAAAGATCATACTTGTACCATTAAAACTAATTTATATAAATGTAAATGTTAAAAATTATACATTGTAATTTTTATTTGTTCTTCAAATCTTCACTTTGTTGGGTTGTAGCAAACCACAACAATCCACACTAGGATGTCTCTAATGATAATCCATGCAAAGAATGAAAAAGAAACTATAAAGAGAAATGGTTTGAACAAATTCAAAGTGCTACCTTTGAAAGTGTTCTTCAAAGAATTTTTATTGTCTTGAAAATTGTTTTTAATATTTTTTTCACAAAAAAAAATTTATTGCCTATTTTCTGCCATTTGATGTCTTTTCTATTTGAATCAAATTCAAAAATAAGATGAAAAGTCAAAAAGGGAGAAAATGGAAACAAAAGGAATAGTAATTGGCCATAATTGGCCTAATTAAGGCCAAAAACATCCGTTGGCCAACGTTTGGGAAGCTGCAGGCGTGCTGGGCCTGCTTTGGGCTGCTGCTGGGCCCTTACGGGCCCGTGACACTCCCGAACTATTTTTCCGTATGATCTCATCGCGATCCATCCTAAAATAATTCTCTCATATTTTGGATCCTATCCAAGACCATTTTACTCATTCTCTATATCTTCAATGCGTGTGACCCATTAGGTTCCCGATTATGTTGGCCACTTAAATTAACAATTAATTTAAGCAGGTCATGAGCGGTATCTAGCAACACATCATGACCCCCAATTGACCGAAAAAGTCAGTGGTTTGACTATGAACCTTTCCATAGACAATTTATATGCAATTATTCCTTTCACCATTCTACACCCTACTTGATTCAGAGTATGGACATGTGTGAACTCCCACTAGACTGAATACATCACGTCTAGTCCAAGTAATATTAGTTCTTGTCCTTGAGGCTCATTACTCTATTGGATATATCATTGAAAACTATCTTTATGACATTACCACTGCGGCCAGAGATTCCTAAGTAATAACCACGACAAGAGGCCATGGGTATACACTCATTATATCAAAAGTGGTGAATCCTTTGTTAGTTACCCAATTACCTTTAACTACCTCAAGCTGTATCCAATCACCACCCTATGAGCTATCTCTTTGAGGCAACAAGGAATAGTGTCAAAATACAGAATCAATATTCACGGTATCCTTGAGTACCTCAAGTCTAAGGATACTTGTACCATTGCTATGATGAGACTATCATTGACAATTTAATAGATTATCCATATGATTGTCTCGTAGTTGGTCATCCAATGTACTTAGCTAGACTTAGCAAGCATCCACATGTTAACTCTAAACATCTCATGTCTATGGATTATTAGATCTACTACTCGATCCAATCAAGGAGTGTAACATGTGCTAGTCTGTCTGGATTAATAATGTCCCATCTCATTAATCCTATGACTAGGGATAATTTTGATACTAACATAATTACACATGATAAGAATCTCCATGCTATGTTATGTATCAAGTACTTCATTAATTTATTTAAGATCACTTATCAATTCATATATCAAATGAACATCAAATTAATGAAAAAGCCTTTTATTAATCAAATAAATTTGTACAATAAGTGCTAAAGGTGATTGCCTTTAGAGCACTCCTCTAACAGTTATGGCTTGGAAGAACAGTCATGACCGTGACACACATAGTCACAACCATGAATGATGAAATAGAAACATGTCAGGCGCGATTATTAGGGTTGGTGCGATGGCTAGTTTCACATTTAATTCGCTCGAACGACTATAATTTGATATGGAAGTATAAATGCATGTCATTTATGCATCCAGAAAAAGAGAGTGAACAAGGAGAACAAAAGAACAAGAGAATTGAAAATATTTTGAATCAAAACCATGTTGTAAGCCACTTTGTGCATTTGATATTTATTCTCTGTGAAAATCATTTTGCTCATCATTTATTGATCAAAATAGATTTGCAAGTGTTTCTCTCTTTAATCATTTACTCAATTGAGTTTTGGGTATTTTTGGGTTAAGAGTAGAACACTTGTAAGGGTTAGTTGTGTGAGCCTTTAAAACACAAAAAAAGATTATTTGTGTGAGCCTGAAAAACACAAGGTAAAAGTTGTTTGTGTGAGCCTATAAAACATAAGGAATTGGTTATTGTGTGAGCCATCAAAACACAAGGGATGTTTGGGTTAGGTGTGAGCCATTGTTAGAAACACCATAGTTGGGAGTGAGCTTAGTGTGTTAGTGAAACTCCCAGTTGTGATTGGGGATAGGGGTAGGGTTTGTTAACATCCGAACTTCGATAAAAATCCTTGTGTCAAATTTCTCTATCCCTTCTAAACTTAACTTTACATTCTGCACTTAAAAGTTAAATTTTTAATATCCAATTGAACCTCCCTTCTTGGCTCAATATTTGGGTAATAATGTATGCCAGTAAGTCTGGTAATAGAGGGGGATAGTCGAGCTCTAGCTATGACTTCTTTTTACCCAGGCATACGGCAGAGCCAATATGTCGAATAAAGGCTCACATGTACTCATTGTGGTAGACAGCATACGAGCGAATGTAGAAGGCTCACAGGAGCATGTTATTTCTGTGGATCAATGGAGCACATGTATATAGACTGTTTGGAAAAAGCCAAACTAGCAGAGACTAGTAGAGGTAGAGGAGTATCTGAGACTACAGTTGAGGCACCGAGGGTCAACCCTACTAGTGGAACACAGGGCAGAGGAAGAGGTAGGGGCAGGATTGGTACAATGGGCAGAGGAGTGACCAAATCTGAAGGTCAGAGTTTTAGACCCCCTACTCAGGCCAGGGTGTTTGCTATGACTAGACAGGAGGCGGATGATGCTCCCAAAGTAGTTACCGGTATTATTTACATTTAGGATATGTTAGCATATGCATTTATTGACCCAGGCTCCACTATTCATTTATATCATTGCATATGGCATCTAAACTGCATCAAACGCTTGAGCCTTTGGGGATTGATATAAATGAGAGTACTCCATTGGGAACAGTAGAAGTTGTGAATAATTATGTCCTGATTGCTTGATATGCATTGATAGAGCTGAGTTAATAGCTGATATGATTTTATTGCCAATATATGAATTTGATATGATACTGGGAATGGACTGGTTAACTAGACGTCATGCAATAGTGAATTGCCTTACTAAAGAAGTAATTTTGGAATCACCAAACCAACCAAGGGTAGTATTTCTAGGTGAAAGAAAACTTGTACCTACATGCCTAGTCTCAATTGTAAAGGCATTTCAAATGATCAAAGGGGGATGTAAAGCATATTTGGCATATGTGATTGATACTAGAACCACTGATAGCTTGCTTGAAAATATACCAGTGTTAAAGGAATTTTCTGATGTATTCCTAGATGATCTACCTGGTTTACCACCAGATAGAGAGATAGAATTCACTATTGAACTAGTACCAGGAACAATACCAATATCAAGGTCACCCTACAGAATGGCCCCAGTTGCGTTGAAAGAACTGAAGGCCCAATTGCAGGAGTTGCTTGATAAAGGGTATGTCAGGCCTAGTGTATCACCTTGGGGAGCTCCAGTATTATTTGTTAAAAAGAAAGATGGAACAAAGAGATTGTGCATCGATTATAGGCAACTGAACAAAATGACAGTGAAGAACAAATATCCGTAGCCTAGAATAGATGATTTGTTTGACCAATTGCAAGGAGACCAAATATTTTCCAATATTGATTTGAAATCAGGCTATTACCAACTGAAGGTAGCAGAATCAGATGTTCCAAAGACTGCCTTTCGAACCAGGTGTGGACATTATGAATTTTTAGTAATGCCATTTAGGTTGACCAATGCTCTAGCTGCATTTATGGCTTTAATGAATAAGGTATTTCAACCAAATATGGATAGGTTTGTGATAGTATTTATTGATGACATATTGGTGTACTCAAGGAATAGGGGACAACATGAACAACATTTAAAAATTGTGTTGCAAACTTTGAGGGAGAAACAATAATATGCCCAATTGATTAAAATTTGAATTATGGCTAGATCATTTGGTGTTTCTTGGACATGTGGTGTCGGGCAAGGGCATAGAGGTTGACTTTAAGAAAATAGAGGCCGTGGTAAATTAGGAAGCTCCTAAAAAAATTTCAGATATGCGTAGTTTTATGGGTTTAGCTAGATACTATCGCAGATTTGTTGATCGATTCTCCTTAATTGCTGGCCCTTTGACTAAATTACTTAGAAAGAATGTGCCTTTTGAATGGTCTCCAGAATGTTAAAGGAGTTTTGAGGAGCTAAAACAGAGGTTAACCTCAGCACCAGTGTTAGCTATTCCTATGGGTACAAATGGATTTACGGTATATAGTGATGCTTCTCACCAAGGCTTGGGATGTGTATTGATGCAATATGGTAAGGTGATAGCTTATGCATCCAGACAGTTGAGACCATATGAGATCTCATATCCAGTGCTGAAGCCCTATCATATGGGATGAAGAAGGTGCACGTGCATTAGAAGGGCCAGAGATAGTACAAAATACAGTGGATAAAATGAAAATTGTCAAGAACAAGCTAAAGGCAGCACAAGACAGACAGAAACGTTATGCTAATCAATATAGAAGGGAGATGCAATATGAGTTAGGTAAAAAGGTATTTCTTCGTGCATCTCCATGGAAAGGGATAATCCGATTTGGCAAGAAAGGTAAATCGAGCCCAAGGTACATAGGGCCTTATGACATTATTGAGAAGGTTGGTCCACTGGCATACAGATTGGCGTTACCACCAAAGATGTCAGCATGCTTAGAAGATATAGGTCAGATCCTACACATGTACTTAAAGATCAAGCCATTGAGATTGGAGAGGACATCAGTTATGTTGAGGAGCAAGTAGAAATCATTGGATACAAGACTAAATAGCTAAGAAACCAAGAAATACCTTTGGTTAAGGTATTATGGCATAACCATTTACAAGAAAAGGCAACATGGAAAATGGAAGAGAATATGACAAAGAAATATCCACACCTTTTTCCATGTATCAAATTTCGAGGACGAAATTTTTGAAAGGAGGGGAGAATTATAACATCCTCGACCTTCCCCACATGCATATCCATATGCATTTCATTTGAACATACGCATCTTCCATATAATCCAATTGAACACATGCATTTTATACATATTTTCTTAGAAACAAGTTTATGGCACGCACTAGCTATGTGTCCTAGTATTTGACAATTGTATCAAGTCGCATGTGTCTACTTATAACTTAAATGAGGATAACAAAGTATTAGAAATAAATTGAATAAGGTGAATAAATAAAAGCAAGAAAATGACTACATTAAGATTAGTAAACATTTACAATGTTAATTTAGTTAAATTGGGCCAAATGATTAAGTTGTATTATTGTGTGGATTAGTGGAATTATATATATATGTAAATAATAATAATAATAATAATAATAATAATAATAATAATAATAATAATATAGATAAAATAAAATGAAAATGAAACAAAAGAAAAATAAAAGAAAAGAGAAGAGAAAAGAGAAGAGAAAAGAAAAGAGAAAATAGAATAGATGAAGAGAAAAAGGTAAAAACACAAAAACAAAAGAGTTAGCTTTATCTTCCTCCCCCATTTCTGCCTCCTCACTCCATCCCGTTTTATTTTTCATATTCCTCCATTCCAGACCTCAATTCTTCCTTGTTTCACTTAGTTTTTGAGGCAAATTGATCCCTTGAAAGTTTGTTCTTATTGCTATAAGGTTGATTTGAGTTGCTAAGGTTCATTATTTGGCACTGACTTGCACCCCAATTTTGATAGTAATAGAAATTGATTCTAGAAGAGTTTCAAACACAATCGTTGTTCCTTTATGTATTTGATTTATGGATATGTAAACCTGTTTGCAAGATGTTGTGTATAGGAAAAGATATCTTCTCTCTACTGAAAATGGTCAGGGTATGAACCCTAGCCAATATAGCTACTGTGTTCTTTAGTTTTGAATATGCTAAAACCATTATTGGAAGTATCTCAAAACATAAAAGTTGTAGATATATGTGTTATGTATCTATATACCAAATGGTAGATTCATATATTTTGTATATGTTGCATTATGGTGACTGGAACCATGACTATTCTATGGTTTGAACTTCTGGCTTAGTGACCTGGGCAGATCCAGCAAAGGTTTTGGCTACTTTGAGCTCCTTAGAGATAGATTTGGTACATTAGCAAAATGTGCAAGTTATAGGTATATATCGTATATAAATGTTGGTATTAATTTCAGCTTAATAGGTTATGTATAGACTAAGTTATGGCCTTTGTAAGTCATACTGGTCCAGAATCCAATTCTATTCTGGACCAGTGAAATGTTGCTTACAGTTCGAAGACTTTGGAGACATAATTGATAAAATTATAAACATAAAAAATGTTCCTTTTGAACCCATAGAAGTGTCTGTAAATTTTCATTAAAATATGACTTATATATCATAAGTTATGATGAACCACAATTGGTACCCTGAAACTGCCAAAGGGCAGCAAATAGAACACAGTTAGAAATTCTACCAAATATTGTACAATGATCCAATTGGTCTGAAATTTTAATATGTTACATAATTATATGTTAATGTTAATTAGGAACAAGAATTTGATTAATTGGTCAAGTATAGAAAAATTTTTAGGCTAAACACTACTATAAGGTTACACTGCCTCATAGGAAAAACAAATCTTAGCTATTGATATGAACAATGCATGTTAATTTGTTTAAGCCACATTAAGTCTCCCTAATCATGAGTTAATCAATTATATTTTGTATTAGGCTCACAAAATATTGGAGACCCACAAGGAGTGGATAGACAATAAGTTAGGGGTTGGATTCAAAGGAGAAATGTGAGTCTAATTATCAATTGAATTCTTTAGCGCAAATGAATGTTGCTTGCTATGTGATTCATATAATTGTCATGATTGGTCCCTGATAATATAATGATGTATAATTTTTCCAATTTTTGGTACTCATAAGTGGTATACTTGTGATATATTTGAAGTATATGTTTGACATATGTGATATATATATATGGTATATGTATAGTATATGCGAGGTATATGCGTGGTATATGAGGCATATATGCGGTATATGTATGTTATATGTGATAAGATGCAATGGTTGATGAATGCTTAAGTACAAGTGCATATGCATATGGACTTAAAAGGCATTGTGTCTAGTTAATCGATATTGTAAAGCAAAAGAAGAGGCCTATGGCCCAACAAATGTGCAAATGAAACAAATGATCAAGTTAGTTAGCAAATGCAAATGCTCACATGGAAACCCAAGGCAATGTCTGTTTAACTTGGTCACAACAAAATGAAATAAGCAAAGCATTTGCGTATGTAAAGAGTAATGATTATATGTTTTAACTTTATTGATATTTATATGATACTGATGAATGGAATGGAATACACGGTATGTATTGGATTTGTGATTTATTACTATGAGTTGTTCGGTACTTTAGAGCTCATTTTATGGTTATTCTCACTGAGCCGCAACTCATCAATTTGCATCATTTTTCAGGTAAAGAAAAGTGATAGCTCATTTTGAGTAGCGTATAGAAGACATGGAGCACAGGTCACTGGCCGAGCCTCATCACTCTCTCTCCTTGCATTCCACACAAGCAAGAAAATATGTCATATGCATTTTGTATTTACGTGTTTGAATATATATTGTCATTTTGGAATGGGTTTTAAAAAATGTATAAATGGAAGCAACTCGTAGATACTAATGTGAAAAGTTTATGTTTTAATATATGTGATATATCGTATTATGGAAAAAGCCTCAAAGTTAACTTGCAAAGTCATTGAATGATATTATAGGACATGAAAAAAATTTACTACCAATGTCAACAGGGTATTTTGCCTTTCCAATCTGCTATGTGTGATTACTTGATATAGGAATAGGTTATACTTAATTGCATAAGATGTGGTCTTACACGGTGTACCTTCTTAGAGCATGAGACTTCTTTCTGGTACCTTTGGAGGATCCGAGTTCCATTTTTTGTTGTGAAAAAGATTTTTGAAGAGAAACAATTTGATGGAATGTTTGAATAAAACTTAGTGAGTTTTGATTTTTGATGATGGAAATAGTTTTTGAAGGTATTGAATGGTGATAAATGAGAGAAGATGGAGAGTTGGAAATGAGAGAAATAACGGCAGAAATCATTTTATAGCCGACATATTCACGGTTGTGAATGGCAAGTCACGGGCGTGAATTGTCATGTTCACAGTTTACTAAAGAGGTGTTCTACCCATGATGAGGGATGTGAAATGATTCATGGTCGTGGCATTTAAAGTTCACAGGCGTCAATGATGAAATATAATATTGGTGAAAAATGAGTCACGGTCGTGAAGTACAATCTTCACTACTTGTGACCATGAGACAGAGCATGATACAAAGTGTGAACGCTTTTGTAAGTTTTTGGTGGAAATGTTCACGGTTGTGAATAAGTGTCACGGTCGTGAACAAAGGGTTTCACGGGGGTGATAGAAAAAGGTTATGGGCGTGAAACATAGTCTTCACTACCATCAACCGTGAAGCATGTCTTGAAGCAAGACGTTAAAGCTAATGGAGCATTTGGTGATTATTATCACGCCCCTAAATATATGTCACGGGCATGAATTGCCTAAAATCCTCATTAAATAAAACTAAGTTTAGAGCAAGAGCAAAGGATTTCTTTGGTGCTTTTATCCCCCATAACATGTATTTCTATCAATTTAGCTTCTTCTTACCTTCAAAGATGAGACAATAACATTAGATTATCAATCAAGGTTTGACAATTTTGGCAATCATAAAGTTAATACATCAATCATACCAAGCTCTCTTCATATGAAATTAAATTTTTTCTCATTTAGAGACTTAGTGAAGATATATGCCAATTGATTGTCTGTGCTTATAAATTCCAATATAACATCTCCATATTGAACATGATCTGTAATAAAATGATGTCTTATGTTAATATGCTTACTTCTAGAGTGTTTAATGAGATTTTTAGATAGATTTATAACACTTGTATTGTCACATCTAATAGGTATATGGTCCATACTATGACCATAATCCTTAAGTTGTTGTTTCATCCAAAGGATTTGTGTACAACAACATCCTTCAGCGGTAGAAAGAGCAACTGAAACTTGTTTCTTGCTAAACCAATAAACTTCTTCAATAAAGTGACAGGTACCTGAAGTAATTTTTCTATTATATGAAAGGATGAATTTCTAGGATACCATAAACCTAGATGCAATGAGCCATGTAAATATTTTAAAATTCATTTTACTGCATTTAAATGTGACTCTTTAGGACGTGATTGAAAGTGAGCACATAAGCATACACTATACATTATGTCGAGTCTAGAGGCAGTAAGATATAAGAGTAATCCGATCATACCCCTATAGACCTTTTCATTAATGCTCTTACCCTTTTCATCCTTGTCCAATTTTGTTGATGTGCTCATTGGAGTTTTGCCATTTTTACATCCTTCCATTCCAAATTTCTTAAGCAACTCTTTGGCATATTTGGATTGGTTGATGAATATGCCCTCATTGCCTTGTTTTATTTGTAGACCAAGAAAGAATTTTAGCTCACCCATCATGCTCATTTCGAATTCCCTAGTCATACACTTAGCAAATTCTTGGCAAAGCAATTCATTAGTAGACCCAAATATGATTTCATCAAAATAAATTTGAACAATTAGAGTATCATGCTTATGCTATTTAATAAATCAAGTAGTTTCAACATTCCCTTTTGTAAAATTATTTTCCAAAAGAAAAGAACTTAGTCTTTCATACCAAGATCTTAGGCCTTGTTTCAAACCATATAAAGCTTTTAAAAGTTTAAATACATGGTTGGGCAAATCATAGCTTTCAAAACCTGGTGGTTGTTCTACATAAACTTCTTCTTCTATAAAGCCAGTTAAAAAATCACTTTCTACATCCATTTGAAAGAGTTTGAAATTCATATGGCATGCATATGCTAAAAGTATTCTTATTGCTTCTAATCTACCAACAGGAGCATAGGTCTCATCATAGTCTATTCCTTCTTCCTGATTATACCCTTTTGCAACTAACGTAGCCTTATTCCTAGTTATTGAACCTTGTTCATCTAGTTTATTTCTAAATACCCATTTGCTTTCAATGATTTGATGCTCCTTGGGTCTAGGTACTAAGGTTCATACCTTACTTCTCTCAAATTGGTTGAGTTCCTTTTGCATATCAATCACCCAACTTTCGTCATTAAGAGCCTCATAATTATTTTTAGGCTCAATTTGAGAAACAAACGCAAGATCAGAAACTAAATGTTTGAGATGAGATCTAGTACTTACTCCCCTTGTAGGATCACCAATGACTTGTTCTTTGGGGTGATCTTTTGTCAATCTCAATTCCTTTGGGAGCTCTTGCCTATTTTCCTCTTGAGCTGGAGGTAGAGAGTCATCTTGATGTGAATTTTCTTGATCATTTTCTTCTCTAAGATCAAGTCTTTCCATTGTACCTACAACATCATCAAGAACACTACCTTTCACAAGATCAAACTTACTAGATTCATCAAAAACAACATGCATCGATTCTTCAATAGATAATGACTTTTTATTAAATACTCTCTATGCTTTGCTAGTGATAGAGTATCCTAAAAATATACCCTTATAAGATTTAGATGCAAATTTTCCAAGGTTGTCCTTAGTATTCAATATGAAACACTTGCATCCAAATACTCTAAAGTATGATATCATGGGCTTTCTTCCATTCCATAGCTCAAAAGGAGTTTTGTTTAAGAGTGGTCTTTTGAAAACTCGATTTGAAATATAACATGCAGTATTTGTGGCTTTGGCCCCAAAATAAGTTGGTAAACCATACACATTGAGCATTGTTCGAGCCATTTCAATTAAAGTTCGATTTTTCCTTTTGACTACCCCATTTTTTTAAGGTGTCCTAGGAGATGAAAAATTCTACAAAATTCCATGTTCTAGACAAAAATTTTCAAAGTTTTCATTTTCAAATTCTTTGTCATGATCACTTCTTATCTTTGAAATACAATATCCTTTTTCATTTTCAACTCTTTTAGCAAAGTTTCTGAAAGTTTCAAAGGCATCACTTTTTTGAGCTAAGAAAATTACCCAAATGAATCTAAAGTAGTCATCGACAATGACAAAGGCATATTGTTTACCTCCTAGGCTTGCAATCCTAGTAGGTCCAAAAAGATCTAGATGCAAGAGTTGTAGTGGTTTTGAGGTACTTACAATGTTTTTGGATTTGAAGGATGACTTGTGTTGTTTTCCTCTTGGGAAAGGATCACATGTCTTGTCCTTTTCAAATTTCACTTTTGATAGCCCCTTTACCAGCTCTCCTTTGCTGAGGCTTTGAATTAATTCCATAATTGCATAACTAAGCCTTTTATGCCACAGCCAAGATTCATCACTAGTAGTCACAAGACATTTAGAGGAAAGGTTAGATATTTTGTGTAAGTCTATTATGTAGGTATTGACATCTCTGATTCCTTTAAATATCTCTTGGCCATTAATAGAGGTTACAAGACATTCGTAGGAAGTAAAGATTACTTTGTTTCCATTATCACATAATTGACCTACATTTAACAAGTTATGTTTCAAACCATCAACAAGTAAGACATCTTTAATGAAAGTAGTACCATTAATACCAATGGAGCCAATGCCGATTACCTTACCTTTAGCATTGTTTCCAAAGGTTACTTTACCTCCATCAATACTTTTGATTTCATTGAAAAGTTCTTTTGTCTCTGGTCATATATGCCTTGAGCATCCACTATCTACTAGCTAAGCATTTTTGTTTATTGTGGACTTGAGGCATGCATATAGAATCACAATTCAAGTATTGTTTTTAGGGACCCAAATGAGCTTGGGTCCTTGGGGGTTAGCACATGAAGGTTCCCAATGAGCATTCCTTATCCAGCAATGTTTATTTATGTGGCTAAATTTCATACAATGATTACATTGTTTGGCTCTAAATATGCTTTTTGGTCTTACACAAATTTTAAATGTCATGTTTCTATTTGGTAGAGTTTGAGAGCAATGGCATGCACAAACATGAAGACTTGATGCTTTTCTAGGTGCATGCTTCTTATACATAAAAGCATGATGAGCCTTTTTAGGTTTCCTTCTTAGGCTTACCAACCCTTGATCATTCCTCTTATGTATAGAATATTTAGTGTATGTTGTGCACTTAGCCCTTAGGGCTTTTACAGCAAATGTGGAGATGTGGGGTTCACTTGACTTAACAAAAGTAGTCTTGTAAGATGAAGATGATGTACCCTTAAATCTTAGACCATGTTTAATTAAGGGTGGTCTTTGAGACACAATGAGAGTATCATTTCCCTTGTGAAATTTTGGAATGGAGTTTATAAGTTCCTCAACTTCATTTTTCAAAATATTGTTTTCTTTAAGCAAGGATTTAGTTGAGGGTCTTGAAGAGTACTCATCTAATGATTTTTGAAGAGATTCATTAGATCATTTTAAGCTCACGGTTCTCCTTTTCTAAAACATCCATTTTGATTTTTAAACTAGAAATGTTATTTTTATAAGTATTGAATTTACTTCTATATTTCTCCAGTTCTAGATCCAATACATCTATTAGGCTTTGCTCATCATCATCTTCACTTTTACTATCATTATCACTACTATCATTATTGAACAAGTATGAGTGAAGTGATCCTACCTTATCCGATTTGTGATCCTCTATAGGCATGAAGCATAGGTTGACCTCTTTACTTTCATTGTCATCTTTTTCACTTGAAGAGCTTTCGTCATCCCATGTAGCTTTATGGCCCTTTTCCACATTCTCTCATTGGTATTTTCTCTTGTGCTTCTTGAGCCTTGGAGATTCTGGTTTAATATGTCATTTCTTTCCACATTCATAGCACTTTACTTCCTCTTTACTCCTTTGAGAGTCATTCGAGGCCTGTTTGAAATTTCTTTGCTTGAATTTTCTAGAGTTGCCCATTCTCTTCTCAATAATTCTTTTCAGCCTTCTTGAGAGCATTGCAATGTCCTCATTTGCATCATCACTCTTTTCTTCATCATCTTCAACTTCCTCTTGAGATTTTGAAGTAGAGCCTTTTAGTGCTAGAGACTTTCTTTTTTTTCTGGCTCTGCTTCAAGCTCTCTATCTCTTTTCACTGCCATTTTCGGTGTAAGAAGTTTGCCAATAAGCACATCAGTATTCATGATGCTCATTCTTCATTTGCCTCTTCTATACCGGTAACTCTTGAACCGTAATCATTGAGAGGAAGACTTCTCAGAATTTTGTTATTTACAGCTTCCCAGCTCAGGTTTTTCCCAAGTTTTCTCATGCCATTTATGATGGCTAGAAGATGGTTTGTCATGTCAGTAATTGACTCATTGGATTTCATGTTGAAGAGTTCATACTCTGAAGTAAGAAGTTGAATCTTCTTAGATTTACCTTGCTTTGTTCCTTCATGAGAGTTTTCCAATGTTTTCCACATGCTATTTGCAGGTGGGCAGTGTTGTATCCTACCACATTCTTCAATGGATAATGAGCTTGAGAGAATTGGCATTGCCTTCTTGTTTTTGAAATTTGCTCTTCTTTGAGGCTCGGTCCAATCATCTTTTGACAGGATTTCTTCTTCATCATCATCTAGTTGATGGTGTCCATTCTTTCCGAGCACTATCCCAGACTTCAATCCCTTCACTATCCAGATATGTTTCCATCTGGAACTTCCAATGAGCATAATTTGCTCCATCTTCGCTAGCACAGTTTAGGCTTCGATACTAGACTAAGCTCTGATACCAGGTGTTGCCCATAAATTGAACCAAAAAGGAGGGTTGAATTGGATATTAAAAAAGTTTTAACATTTAAGTGTGGAAAGAAAAGTTAAGTAAAGTAGGGATTATAAGATATCACACAGGAATTTTTATAGAGGTTCAGGAGTTAACAAACCCTACTCCTCTCCCCAATCTCTATTGGGAGTTTCAATAACACACTAAGTGTTACAAAGGAGTTTTACAAGTTCACTCCCAACTGTGGTGTTTTTATCAATGGATCACACCTAACCCAGAAATCCCTTGTGTTCTAATGGCTCACACAATAAATCCCTTACAAGTGTTCTACTCTTAAACCAATATACCCAAACTCACTTGAGTAGTAGATTACAAAGAGAAACACTCACAAATCTATAATGCTAAGAAAATAATAAGTAAAAATATTTTTTACATGCACAAATGGCTAGAACAAGATTTTGATTCAAAGTATTTGCTATTATGTTGTTCTGGATTCATAAATGACTTGCATTTATACTTCCATGGAGAATTATAGTCGTTTGGTTGCATTTAATGCAAAAATAGCCATTGCACTAACTCTTAATTTTGCACCTGACATGTTTTTCTTTCCTCTTTCACGGTCTTGAATATGTATGTCACAGTCGTGACTGTTCTTCCAAGCCATGACTTGAGTGGTGACTTTGGCCGTGAAGCATTCGGGAAGGATTTGAAGTGTTTGATCACGGGCCTGACATTATTCTTTCACGGGCGTGAACATCCTTCCTAGCCGTGGTCCAAGTGGTGACTTTGGCCGTGAAGCTCTTTGGAGGAATTTCAAATGTTTTCTCACAGGCGTGACTTTCTTTCACGGGCATGATTGATATGATCATTCACAGTTGCTATGATTCTTCATGGCCGTGAATTTTAAATGTTGGATAGTTGGCGCTAAGCTTCATCACGGCCGTGACATAAAAGGTCACGGGGGTGAACATGCTATCTCTTCATTTTTTTTTGTCTTTTTAAGGTTAGTCTTCCATTCTCCATTCTTGCTATCATGTTCCATACCCAGTTCAATAAACTTAGAAAACATGTTGCATACATTATTGCTATTTTATTTGTTAGCATCAAAATAATAGAAATACCCCTCAAGGTTTAACATACTCTCTTTGTAGGATCACAAATGATTTGCTCTTTGGGGGTAATATTTTGTCAATCTCGATTCCTCTTGAGTTGAAGGTAGAGAGTCATCTCGATTCTTCTCTTTCAATTTCAAGATCAAGTCTTTCCATTGTACCTACAACATCATTAAGAACACTACCTTTCACAAGATCAAGCTTACTACATTCATCAAAAACAACATGAAGTTTTGTTTATTATGGACTTGAGACATACCTATAGAATCACAATTCAAGTATTGCTTTTAGGTACCCAAATGAGCTTGGGTCCTTGGAGGTTAGCACATGAAGGTTCCCAATGAGCCTTCTTTATCTAGTAATGTTTATTTATGTGACTAAAGTTCTTACAACATTTACATTGTTTAGCTCTAAATATGCTTTTTGATCTTACAACACTTTTAAATGCCATGTTTCTATTAGGTAGAGTTTGAGAGCAATGGCATGCACAAACATGATGACTTGATGCTTTTCTAGGTGCATCCTTTTTGTACATAAAAGCATGATTTGTAACATCCTTGATCTTCCCCACATGCATATCCATATGCATTTCATTTGAAATTATGCATCTTTCATATAATCCAATTGAACAGGTGCATTTCATACATATTTTCTTAGAAACAAGTTCATGGCATGCACTAGCTACGTGTCATAGTATTTGGCAATTGTATCGAGTCGCACGTGTGTACTTTTAACCTAAATGAGGATAAAAAAGTATTAGAAATAAATTGAATAAGGTGACTAAATCAAAGTAAGAAAAATGACTAGATTAAGATTAGTAAACATTTACATAGTTAATTTAGTTAAATCAGGTCAAATGATTAAGCTATATTATTGTGTGAATTAGTGGAATTATAAATATATGTAAATAATAATAATAATATAGACAAAATAAAATGAAAATGAAACAAAAGGAAAATAAAAGAAAAGAGAAGAGAAAAGATAAGAGAAGAGATGAAGAGAAAAAGGTAAAGAGACAAAAACAAAAAAGTTAGTTGTATCTTCCTCCCCCATTTCTACCTCCTCACTTCATCCCTGTTTTCTTCTTCATCTTCCTCCATTCTAGAACTCAATTCTTCCTTGTTTCACTTATTTTTTGAGGCAAATTGATCCCATGCATTTTTTTTCTTGGTAAGTAATCAATTTTTATTGCTATAAGGTTGATTTGAGTTGCTAAGGTTCATTAATAGTCACTGACTTGCACCCTAATTTTGATATCAATAGAAATTGATTCTGGAAAAGATTAAAACACAAAATTTGTTCCTTTATGTCTTTTATTTATGGATATGTAAACCTTTTGCAAGATGTTATGTATAGGAAGAGATATTCTCTCTTTACTGAAACTAGTACGGATGTGGACCCTAAGTGAGTTAGTCACTGTGTTTGTTAGTTTTGAATATGCTAAAGCCATTATTTGAAGTATCTAAAAACATACAATTGTAGATATATGTGTTATGTATCGGTATACCAAATCTCAGGCTCATATGTCTTGTATTGTTTGAGTTATGGTCAATGGAATCATGACTATTCCATGGTTTAAACTGCCTGCTTAGTACCCTGGGCAGATCCAGCAAATTGTTTGGCTAATTCGAGCTACTTAGAGATAGATTCTGTACATTCTCAAAACATGAAAGTTATAGGTATATGTCTTATCTAAATATTGGACTAAGTTTAGCTTAATATGTTATGTATAGACTAAGTCATGGCCTTTGTAAGTCATGCTGGTCCGGAAGCCAATTCTATTCTTGACCAGTGAAATATTTCTTATAGTTTGATTATTGATAAACTTTGTAACATGAAGAATATTCCATTTGAACCCATATAGGTGTCTGTAAAGTTTCATGGAAATATGACTTATATGTTATAAGTTATGAGGAACCAAAGTTGGTACCGTGAAACTGCCTAAGGGCAGAAAATAGGGCAGAAAACATAACACACTTAGAAATTCCACCAAAAGTTGTACAATGATCCAATTGGTCTGCCATTTTAATATGTTACACAATTATATGTTAAGTTTAATTAGGAACAATAATTAGATTAATTGGTCAAGTATATAAAATGTTATAGGCTAAAAAGTACCATAAGGTCATACTGCCTCATAGGAAAAAATCTTAGCTACTTATATGATCAATGCATATTAAATGTCTAAGCCACATAAAGTCTACCTAATCATGAGTTAATTGATTATATTTTCATATTAGGCTCACAACATATTGAAGACCCACAAGGAGTGGATAGACAATAAGTTAGGGGTCCGAATCAAATGAGAAAGGTGAGTCTAATTATCAATTGAATTCTTCAGTGCAAATCATTGTTGCTTGTTATGTGATTCATATGATTTGATGGATAATTTGTGACATTGTGGTACATACTTGTGGTATATTTGAGGTATATGTTTGACATATGTGATATATATACATGGTATATGTATAGTATCTACAAGGTATATGAGTGGCATATGAGGCATATATGCGGTATATGTATGTTATATGTGATAAGATACAATGGTTGATGAATGCTTAGTGCATATACATATGGACTTAAAAAGGTATTGTGACTAGTTAATCGATATTGTGAAGCAAAAGAAGAGGTCTATGGCCCAACAAATGTGCAAACGAAACAAATGATCAAGCTACCTAGTAAATGGAAATGTTCACATGGAAACCCGGGACAATGTCTGTTTAACTTGGTCACAACAAAATGAAGTAAGCAAAGCATTTCCATAAGTAAAGAGTAATGATTGTATGTTTCAACTTTATTGATATTTATATGATACGGATGAATGGAATGGAATACATGGTATATATTGGATTTATGATTTATTACTATAAGTTGTTTGGTACTTTAGAGCTCATTGGATGATTATTCTCACAGAGCCACAACTCATCGATTTGCATAATATTTCAGGTAAAGAAAACTGATAGCTCATTTTGAGTAGCGAATAGAAGACATAGAGCACAGGTCACTAGCCGAGCTTCATCACTCTCTCTCCTTGCATTCCACATGAGCATGAAAACATGTCATCTGTATTTTTGCATTTACGTTTTTGAATATGTATAGTCATTTTGGAATGATTTTTATAAATGAAAGTAACTCGTAAATACTTATGTGCAAAGTTTAAGTTTTAATAGATGTGATATATTATATTGTGGTGAAAACCTTAGTGTTGATTTGCAAGGTCATTGAATGATATTACAAGATATGAGACTTGCAAAGTTATTGAATGATGTTACAGGATATGAAAAAAATTTACTACCAATGTTAACTAGGTATTTTACCTTTCCACTTTGCTATGTGTGATTACTTGATACAGGGATAGGTTATACTTAATTGCATAAGGTGTGACGTTACATTTTTGGTATCAGAGCAGGGATAGGTTCCATGGGAACATGCATATCTATAAGAGCATGATAACATGTGCATCATATATGTTGAACATTATGTAGTGACATAATTCTAAATATTTTAGGGACATCATAAGACATGATACACCAGGGAGGGAAAGGCCGGCTGAAATGCATTCTCATGAGGCATCGCCTCATTTACATACAGATCAATCAGCACTAGGAATTAGAGCTCCAGCACATGCATCACAGTCATCTCATGCAGAAGTACCCCTTGAAAACCTACAATAGGAAGTATATGGTCCTAAAATGTACAAAGAAAGACATTATGACAAGCTGAAGAAACATGGTGCAACTGTTTTCAATGGCACAATAGACCCAGCAGAAGCTGAGACATGGCTGAAAAGGGCAGAGGGTACTGAATATGATGAGATGTACCCCAGATCAGAAATTTGATTATGCAGTATCTTTGCTTCAAGGCAATGCCTATAAATGGTGGGAGACAGTCCCCAACAGTGATGCACAACCACCGGTTCTGACATGTAATGATTTCGTTTAGGAATTTCAGAACAATTACATGCCTGAGGCATATAAAGATGATAAGAGAAAGGAATTCCTGAATCTGAAATAGGGAAACATGTCCATTACTGAGTATGACGTGCAGTTCAACAGACTTTCGCACTATGCCACCTTCATGGTCTTTACTGAAAGAGACAAATGCAGAAAGTTTGAGGAGGGCCTCAAATATGAGATCAAAAATAGAATCACAACTACTGATCTTGATAGTTATGGTAGACTCAGAGCTGCTGCAATTAGAGCTGAATGGTTAATGAAATAAGCTGGGGAATAACAAATTAAAAGGGCAGTACGTGAGTTCTTTGGTGAGTCTAGCAGAAGGTCGGGAAAGAGAGGTAGATGTATGCCAGTACAGTCTTGTAACAGAGGGGGATACTCGAGCTTTAGAGGTCGTGCTATGACTTCTTTTTACCCAGGCAGAGGGCAGAGCCAATATGTTGAACAGAGGCCCACATGTACTCATTATGGTATACAACATATGGGCGAATGTAGAAGCCTCACAGGAGCATGTTATTTTTATGGACCAATGGAGCAAATATATAGAGACTGTCTAGAAAGAGCCAAACTGGCATAGACTAGTAGAGGTAGAGGAGTATCTGAGACTACAGTTGAGGCACCGTGGGTCTACCCTACTAGTGGGACATAGGGCAGAGGAAGAGGCAGGGTTGGACTGGTACAATGGGTAGAGGAGTGACCAGATCGGAAGGTCAAAGTTCTAGGCCCCCTACTCAGGGCAGGGTGTTTGCTATGACTAGACAGAAGGCATTTGATGCTCCCGAAGTAGTTACCGATAACATTTACATTTATGATATGTTAGCATATGCATTGATTGACCCAGGCTCCACTCATTCATTTATATCATTGTATATGACATCTAAACTACATCAAACGCATGAGCCTTTGGGGATTGACATAAATGTGAGTACTGCATTGGGAACAGTAGTAGTTGTGAATAATGTCTGTCGTGAGTGCTTGATATGCATTGATAGAGCTGAATTAATAGCTGATTTGATTTTATTGCCAATATATAAATTTGATGTGATACTAGAATGGAATGGTTAACTAGACACCATGCAATAGTGAATTTTATTTACTAAAGAAGTAATTTTGGAATCACCAAAACAACCAACGGTAGTATTTCTAGTAGCAGCAGGCCCAGCGCGCCTGCAACTTCCCATCCGTTGGCCAACGACTGTTTTTGGCCTTAATTAGGCCAACTATGGCCAATTACTATTCAGTTGTTTCCATTTTCTCCATTTTTGACTTATCATCATTTTTTTTGATTCAAAGAGAAAAGATATCAAGTGGCAGAAAATATACATAAAAATAGTTTTTGTGAAAAAAATATTTTTAAGACAAAAAAAAATTCTCTCAAAAACACTTTCAAAGCTACTAGCACTTTGAATTTGTTCAACCCATTTCTCTTGATAGTTTCTTCTTCATTTTTCGCATGGATTATCATTAGAGACATCTTAGTGTGGATTTTTCTGGTCTGCTACAACCCAACAAAGGGAAGATTTGAAGAACAAATAAAAATTACAAGGTATAATTTTTAACATTTACATTTATATAAATTAGTTTTAATGGTACAAGTATGATTTTTTGTTTTGGGTTTTAAAAAATTTTATTTTTCACTGCGTTTATGATTATGATTCATTCTTCAAAATCCAACATCGGTATCAGAGCCTCCTTGTATCCATTAAAATTAATTTTAATTGAAAGTGCAATGGGATTGCATGTTTTTTTATGATTTTAGATTAATAGGTTTTGAAAAATTGAAATTAATTTGTAAAATATAATTTACATATTTTTCTTTCTTTAATCTAATCATGGGATGATTAAGAATGATTATTTTGATTGAAAAATGATTTAATGTGATTCAAATAATTAATTTCGGATTTATTTCAAAAATGCCTAAAATTGTATTTTTATGAACATATGTTGTTTTTTGTCTTAATAGATGGGGCTGGTTAAATTTTTCTTATAATTTAATTATGAAAAAATTATTTAGACGTATTGAGAATATTTTTATACCTATGAAAGTGTCCAATAATTAATTAAAAATTATTGTAATTAATTTTTCAAACAAACACAAAAACGGGACTGTTTTAGCATACCCGGTGGGGCTGTTTTGTTTGATTTTTTTGTATGTGTTTAATTTTTTTCCAGCACCTTCAAATAATTTTTATGTGATTATAAATATATTATTTTTATGTTAGATGCATGCCAAAATTATTTTTCAAGCATTTGAAATTTTAAAAAATTCTACGTATCGAATTAGTCATTTTGAGCATCTAAGTGTGTTAGTTTGTTTGTCTTAGTAATTTTGGTTTGTGCCAAAAATATTTTGATGAACTTGGGCTGACATAAAGTTAATTAGAATAATTATTTAATGTTCTGGAAATTTTTAGAATTTTTGGAAATTAATTTTGAATTAATTTAAGTTGTGCAATTGTAATTCTAGTATAGCTAGAAATATGGAATTTAATTTAATTTGATTAAATATTAAATTTCACTTTAAAATGATATACAAAATTAAATTAATAGAAAGAACACATGTAATTAGATTACATAAGATTAGGATAGAATGAAGATTAAAAAGGAGCAAGAAGCAAAGGAGATGGTATCATAAGCAAGAAGACTTAGAAATAGGAATTTGATTTCTATTTTGGGTTGTAAATTCATACATATACCTAGGTAAGACCTAGTCAATTTCTCTTTAGCTTAAGAGATTGACTTTAGTATGTCCATAATCATGCCATATAGTTAATGTAACTATCTTTATATATCAATGTGATGAATGTATGATATATAAAAGCATGAAATAATAACTTGATGAGACTTAACAAAAAAATTCCTCACTAAATAAACAATTTAGTCTTACGCCTTCCATTAATATAGGGAGAACTAGAGTTCTTCTAGAGTTAGGGTTGTTGAGTTGCCTCAAGTTCACTCTATAAGAATATGTTCAATCCATTGAAATTATATTTCACGATTAATGGGTTAGACTTAACCGATATTATTAACTTGTTGGATTTGCGCCAAGGTTAATATGTATTGGAGGTGAAGTTGGGTTTGTATACATGAGATGTACACATATCAAGAGTCGATAGCCCAATGTATGTGCACACATCAATAAGTTGATAGCACAAGATTCGATAGTTGCATGAATAATGCAATTGGTATGGATTAGATACCTACCAACCAAACTAAGGATAGCTTGTTGAGTTGCCTCAAGGTTATTCTTCGCTAGTTGGATATCGACCCACTAGGAGAACTTCCTTATAAGTTCTCCCGAGTTCATAGTGAGGGCTATGGATTCGCAATAAAATAGTGGGACCTATAATGCGATTTATTAAAGACCTAATAAACATGAATTTTATGTACATTCTAACATGTTCTATTTTACATCTAGGTTACTAAAATCAACATCATGACAAGTGTGAATTTGCGATCGCTAATGGAATCAAATAAGTCGACTAGGCCCAATTTTTTGGATTGGCTAAGGAATCTGAGAATAGTATTCAAATCCAAAAAGATTGGCTATGTCCTAGATGAGGCACTCCCTAATCCCCCTGCTGCTAATGCTTCTGAAGATGTTCAGAAGGCATATCAAAAGCATCTCGATGATAGTTAGTTGGCAAGCTGCATTATGCTTGCTACTATGTCAGCTGAGTTGCAAAAGCAGCATGAGGTTATGGATGCTAATTCCATAGTATACCATATAAGAGAGCTTTTTGATGAGCAAGCACGTTCCGAAAGGTTCGAAACTTCAAGGTTGCTCCTCCGCACTAAGATGGTTGAGGGGACATCTCTAGTGCAATATGCATTGAAGACGAATGGCTATATTGAGAGGTTGGCCACCTTGGGATTTGTGATGGACCATGAATTAAGTATTGACTTAATTCAAACCGGTTTGTCAGATAGTTATTCACATTTTGTGCTTAACTATAGGATGAACTAAATCTCTGCCATTATTCCTGAGCTGATTAGCTTACTTAAAATAATTGAGCCATATGTGAAGAAGGCTAGTAAGGCTGTGATGCTGGTGGACTCTTTAAGTTCTAAAAGGAATAACCTTAAGAAGAAGAAGAAGTCCATGAAGCCTAAGGGAGTTGTGGCCAGTAAGAAGGCCAAGGAGATTGCTCCAAAACGAACATGCTTCCATTGTGGCAAGGATGGCCATTGGTAAGGCTTACTTGGAGTCCTTGAAGAAGAAGGCATCTGATGCCCCATCTACTTCAGGTCTTTTTGTCATTGAAATTAATATTGTTTCCAATAATAATATATGGGTATTAGATACCAGTTGTGGCTCACACATATGCACTGGTATACAGGGCCTAAGGAACAGTAGATAGCTCAATAAGAGAGAGTCAGACCTACGCGTTGGAAATGGAGCAAGGGTTGTTGCATTAGCTATAGGAACATATGTATTGACCCTCCTTAGTGGGCTTATATTAAGTTTGGATAATTGCTATTATGTACCTGCTTTAACTAAAACATTATTTCTGTTTCAAGTCTAAATAAAGATGGTTTCCTTTTAGCTTTTAGTAACAATTGATGTTCTATTATGTTGAATGGAATTCTTTATGCTAATGGTACATTATGCAATGGAATATATATATTAGATATGTCAAATCCAATTCTAAACATCAATGATAATAAAAGGCAAAAACAAGATATGCTGAAATCATCTTATTTATGGCATTGTCGTCTTGGTCATATAAGTGAGAAACGCATGGCTAAGCTCACAAAAGTGGTAGTTTGGGGTCATTTGATTATGAATCATATGACATATGTGAATCTTGTTTACTAGGCAAGATGACTAAATTACCCTTTAAGGGAAAGCGTGAACGTGCTAATGTACTTTTAAACTTAATACATTCATATGTATGTGGTCCAATGTCTACACACGCTAGAGGTGGTTTCATCTAGTTCATTACTTTTATCGATGACTACTCACGATATGGATACGTGTATCTTATGAGATACAAATCTTAAGCTTTTGAAAAGTTCAAAGAATTCAGAAATGAAGTAGAGAAACAACTTGGCAAAAGTATTAAAACACTTCGATCAGATTGAGGAGGTGAATACTTGAGCCAAGAGTTTCTAGATTATCTTAGGGATAATGGGATTTTATCTCAATAGACTCCACCTTACATGCCACAACACAATGGTGTGGCTGAAAGAAGAAACCGATCCTTGTTAGACATGGTAAGGTCTATGATGAGTTTTTCGTAATTGCCTAAATGCTTTTGGGTTTATGCACTAGAGACCGCTATTTATATATTAAATGGAGTTCCTTCAAAGTCAGTTGATGTTACTCCATATGAGATATTGTATAACAAGAGGCCCACATTTTCTTACATGAGACCGCTATTTATATATTAAATGGGGTTGTCCTGCTTATGTGAAGTGGACAATGTCAGATAAGCTAGAAGCTAAGTCTGACCTATGTCTGTTTGTGGGATATCCAAAAGCATCATATGGATATCAATTTTACCACCCGTTGGATCAAAAGGTTTTTGTTTCAAGACATGCTATCTTTTTAGAGAGAGAATTCCTTCTAAAAAGAGATAGTGGGAGCAAAATTGAACTTGAGGAAGTTCAAGATGCTCAAATAGATGCTATTCAACCACCTGAACCCGAGCTTGTTACTCATACAGATGATATAACAGTTCAACCTTCTGAAGCACAAGAGCTTCGTAGGTCAAGTAGGATGCGTACTATCCCAGAGAGATATGCATTTCTCATTAGTGAACAGAACGATGTATTGCTCATTGAAAATGATGAGCCTACAACCTATGAAGAGGTTTTGAATAGTTTAGAATCTGGCAAATGGCTTCAAGCCATGAAATCTGAAATGGATTCCATGTATGAAAACCAAGTATGGACTTTGGTTGACCCACCCGAAGGAATAAAGCCTACAGGGTGCAAGTGGGTTTTCAAAAATAAAACTGACATGGATGGTAATATGATTACCTATAAAGCTAGACTTGTTGCTAAAGGTTATCGTCAAAGACAAGGAATTGACTACGGTGAAACTTTTAGCCCAGTAGCTATACTTAAATCCATAAGGACACTCCTAGCCATTTTCTACTCCTTATGATTATGAGATATGGCAAATGGATGTGAAAATAGCTTTCCTTAATGGAAATCTGACTGAGGATGTGTACATGACACAACCAGAAGGTTTCATATCCAAAGATGGAAAAAATGTATGTAATCTTCAAAGATCCATTTATGGATTAAAGCAAGCATCTAGGAGTTGGAATATTCGGTTTGATGAGACAATCAAACAATTTGGTTTCTTACAAAATCCGGATGAACCTTGTGTTTACAAGAAGGTTAGTGGGAGTGCAATTGTTTTTCTTGTGTTATATGTAAATGACATATTGTTAATGGGAAATGATGTCTTGGCCTTACAATCAGTCAAAATTTGGTTATCCAAGAATTTCTCTATGAAATACCTTGGAGAAGCAATCTATATTTTAGGGATAAAGATCTATAGAGATAGATCGAAAAGATTGTTTGGTCTTTCATAGTCTACATACATAGATAAGATGCTAAAGAGGTTTAGCATGAAGCAGTCCAAGAGGGGATATTTCCCATGACCCATGGGATTACTCTCTCACAGTCTTTATGTCCAAAGACACAAGATGAGAGGACACACATGAGTTTGATTCCATATGCTTCAACTATAGGATCAATCATGTATGCTATGAAATGTACAAGACCTGATGTATCATATGCTCTGAGTGTGACGAGTAGATACCAATCGGACCATGGTGAAGGTCATTGGTTGGCTGTCAAAAATATCCTTAAGTACTGAAGAAGAACTAAGGATGTATTCTTCGTATATGGAGATGAAAATTCTACTGTGAGCGGGTATACCGATGCCAGCTTCCAATCTGACAAGGATGACTAAAAATCTTAGTTAGGTTATATATTAACACTAAACGGTGGAGAAGTTAGTTGGAAGAGTTCCAAATAGGAAACGACTGCTGATTCCACAACCGAAGCAAAGTACATTGCAGCTTCTGAAGCAGCAAAGGAAGCAGTTTGGATAAGGAAATTCATCACAGAACTTGGAGTGCTTCCTAGCATTATTGATCCAATACAATTGTGTTGTGATAATAATGGAGCCATTGCGTAAGCAAAGGAGCCACGGTCTTATCAGAGATCCAAACATGTACTCAGACGATACCATTTGATTAGAGAAATCATTGGTAGGAATGATGTAAAGATAGAAAGAGTGCCCACTGATCAGAATATTGCTGATCCTTTAACTAACCACTTCCCCAAAAGAAATATGATTCTCATGTACTCGCCTATGGAATTAAATACAAAGTCGATTGGCTTTAGTGCAAGTGGGAGCTTGTTAGAGGAGTGCTCTAAAGGAAATCACCTTTAGCACTTATTGTACAAAATTTATTTGATTAATAAAAGGCTTTTTCATTAATTTGATGTTCATTTGATATATGAATTGATAAGTGATCTTAAATCAGTTAATGAAGTCCTTGATACATAACATACCATGAAAGAAATTATGATGAGATCATGATATTGAGATTCTTATCATGTGTAATTATGTTAGTATTAAAATTATCCCTAGTCATAGGATTAATGAGATGGGACATTATTAATACCGACAGACTAGCACATGTTACACTCTTTGATTGGATCGAGTAATAGATCTCATAATCTATAAACATGTGATGTTTAGAGTTAACATGTGGATGCTTGCTAAGTGTAGCTAAGTACATTGGATGGCCAACTATAAGACAATCATATGGATAATCTATTCAAATATCAATGATAGTCTCATCATAGCAATGGTGCAAGTATCCTTAGACTTGAGGAACTCATAGCTATCTCGAATATTAATTCTATATTTTGACACTATTCCTTATTGCCTTAGAGAGGTAGCTCATAGGGTGATGATTGGATACAACTTAAGGTATTCGAAAGTAATTGGGTAACCAACAAAGGATTCACGACTCTTGATAGAAGGAGTGTATACCCATGGCATCTTGTCGTGGTCATTACTCAGGAATGTCTGGTCGGAGTGGAAATGTCATAAAGATAGTCTTCAATGACATATCTAATAGAGTAATGAGCCTCAAGGACAATAACTAACATTACTTGGACTAGACATGATGTAGTTAGTCTAGTGGGAGTTGACACATGTCCATACTCTAAACCAAGTGGGGTATAGAATGGTGAAAGGAATAATTGCACAGAAATTGTCTATGGAAAGGTTCGTAGTCAAACCACTGACTTTTCGGTTAATTGAGGGTCATGATGTGTTGCTAAATACTGCTTATGACCTGCTTAAATTAATTGTTAATTTAAGTGGCCAACATAAACGGGAACCTAATGGGTCACACGCATTGAAGATATGGAGAATGAGTAAAATGGCGTTGGATATTATCCAAAATATGAGAGAATTATTTTAGGATGGATCGCAATGAGATCGCACGGAAAAATAATTTGGGAGTGTCACGGGCTAGTACGAGCCCAAGCGGGCCCGCGCAGGCTAGGCAGACTGCTAGCTAGCCTTGAGGGCCGGCTAGGCTGCTGCAGGCCCAGCGCACTAGTAGCAGCCTGTAGCAGGCCCAGCGCACTAGTAGCTTCCCATCCGTTGTCCAATTACTATTCATTTTTTTCCATTTTCTCCATTTTTGACTTTTCATCTTATTTTCGAATTTGATTCAAATAGAAAAGACATCAAATGGTAGAAAATAGACATGAAAATATTTTTTGTGAAAAAAAATATTTTTAAGACAACAAAAATTCTCTCAGGAACACTTTCAAAGCTAGCACTTTGAATTTGTTCAAACCATTTCTCTTGATAGTTTCTTCTTCATTCTTCGCGTGGATTATCATTAGAAACATCCTAGTGTGAATTGTTGTGGTTTGCTACAACCCAAAAAAGTAAAGATTTGAAGAACAAATAAAAATTACAAGGTAGAATTTTTAACATTTACATTTATATAAATTAGTTTTAATGGTACATGTATGATCTTTTAATATGATTCATTCTTCAAAACCCAATAGCTACAGCAAATGTGGAGATGTGGGGTTCACTTGACTTAACGAAAGTAGTCTTGTGAGATGAAGACGATGTACCCTTCAATCCTAGACCATGTCTAATTAAGGGTGGTCTTTGAGACATAATGAGAGTAGCTAAACTCTCTTTGCCCTTGTGAAATTTTGAAATGGAGTTTCTAAGTTCCTCAACTTCATTTTTCAAAATATTGTTTTCTTTAAGTAAAGATTTAGTTGAGGGTCATGAAGAGTACTCATCTAATGATTTTTGAAGAGATTCATTAGATGATTTAAGCTCAAAGTTCTCTTTTTCTAAAACATCCATTTTGATTTTTAAATTAGAAATGTTATTTTTATAAGTATTGAATTTACTTCTATATTTCTGTAGATTCAATACTTCTATTAGGCTTTGCTCATCATCATCTTCACTATTACTATCATTATCACTACTATCATTATTGAATGCATTTGAGTGAAGTGATCCTACCTTATTCGAGATGTGATCCCCTATAGCCATGAAGCATAGGTTGACCTCTTCACTTTCGTTGTCATCTTTTTCACCTGAAGAGCTTTTGTCATCCCATGTATCTTTATGGCATTTCTCCATATTTTCCCTTTGATATTTGCTCTTGTGCTTCTTGAGCCTTGGACATTCCGGTTTAATATGTCATTTCTTCCCACATTCATAGCACTTTACTTCATTTTTACTCCTTTGAGAGTCATTCGAGGCCTGTTTGAAATTTCTTTTCTTGAATTTTCTTGAGTTGCCCATTCTCTTCTTAATAATTCTTTTCAGCCTTCTAGAGAACATAGTAATGTCCTCATTTGCATCATCACTCTTTCTTTCATCATCTTCAACTTTCTCTTCAGATTTTGAAGTAGAGGCTTTTAGTGCTACAGGCTTTCTTTTTTCTGGCTCGGTTTCAAGTTCTCTTTCTCTTTCACTGCCATTCCATATGTTAGAAGTTTGCTAATAAGCACATCAGTATTCATGACACTCATGTCTTCATTGGCCTCTTCATTACTAGCAACTTTTAAACTGTAATCTTTGAGAGGAAGACTTCTCAGAATTTTGTTATTTACATCTTCCAAGCTCAGGTGTTTCCCAAGCTTTCTCATGCCATTTATTATGGCTAGAAGATGATTCATCATGTCGGTGATTGACTCATTGGATTTCATCTTGAAGAGTTCATACTCTGAAGTAAGAAGTTGAATATTCTTGGATTTTACTTGCTTTGCTCCCTCATGATAGTTTTCCAATGTTTTCCACATGCTATATGCAGTTGGACAGTGTTGTATCCTGCCACATTCTTCAATAGATAATGAGCTTCAGAGAATTATCATTGCCTTCTTGTTTTTGAAATTGGCTCTTCTTTGAGGCTCTATCCAATCATCTTTTGACGGGATTTCTTCTTCACCATCAACTCCTCTTCTAGTTTGTGGTGTCCATTCTTTTCGAACACTATCCAAGACTTCAATTCCTTCATTATCCAGATATGTCTCCATCTGAAACTTCCAATGAGCATAATTTGCTCGATCAAAGTAAGGCTTGAGACTTTGGAATCCTACATTGGCCATTTTGTGATCTTTGCTAGCGCTGTTGAGGTTTCGATGCTAGACTAAGCTCTGATACCAATTGTTGCCAAGAAAAACCAAAAAAGGGGGTTGAATTGGATATTAAAAAATCTTAACTTTTAAGCGTGGAAAGAAAAGTTAAGTAAAGTAGGGATAGGAAGATATCACACAGGAATTTTTATACAGGTTCGGGTGTTAACAAACCCTACTCCTCTCCCCAATCTTAATTGGGAGTTTCGCTAACACACTAAGTGTTACGATGGAGTTTTATAAGCTTACACCCAACTATAGTGCTTCTATCAATGGATCACACCTAACCCAGAAATCATTTGTGTTTTAATGGCTCACACAAATAACCCTTACAAGTTTTCTACTCTTAATCCAATATACCCAAACTCACTTGAGTAGTAGATTACAAAGAGAAACACTCACAAATCTATAGTGCTTATAAAATAATGAGCAAAAAGATTTTTTACAGAGAATTAATGTTTGTTTGAAAGTAGTAAATGCACAAATGGCTACAACAAGATTTTGATTTGAAGTATTTGTTATTCTCTTGTTCTGGATTCATAAATGACTTGCATTTATACTTCCATGGCGAATTATAGCCGTTTGGTTGCATTTAACGAGAAAATAGCCATTGCACCAACTCTTAATTTCACGCCTGACATGTTTCTCTTTCCTCTTTTACGGTCGTGAATATGTGTGTCACGGTTGTGACTGTTCTTCCAAGCCGTGACTTGAGTGGTGACTTTGGCCGTGAAGCATTCTGGAAGGATTTGAAGTGTTTGATCACAGGTGTGACATTATTCTTTCACGGGCGTGAACATCCTTCTAAGCTGCGGTCCAAGTGGTGACTCTAGCCGTGAAGCCTCTGCAGGAATTTGACATGTTTTCTCACGGGCGTGACTTTATTTCACGGGCATGATTGATATGATCATTCACGATTGCTATGATCCTTCATGGTCGTGAACTTTAAATATTGTGTAGTTGGCGCTAAACTTTATCACGGGCGTGAACATGTTATTTCTTCAATTTTTGTCTTTTTAAGGTTAGTCTTTCATTCTCCATTCTTGCATCATGTTCCATACCCTATTCAATAAACTTAGAAAAAAAGTATGTGAAATACATTATTCCTATTTTATTTGTTAGAATCAAAATGATGGAAATACCCCTCAAGGTTCAACATTGTCTTTGAGGCTCATTACTCTATTAGATATGTCATTGAAGCCTATCTTTATGACATTTCCACTCCGGCTAGAGATTCCTGAGGAATGACCAGCACAAGAGGCCATGGGTATATGCTCCTTCTATCAGATGTGGTGAATCCTTTATTGGTTACCCAATTACCTTCGAATACCTCAAGTTGTAAATTATGGGCAACCTCCCTGTGGCAACAAGAAATCGTGTCAAAATACAGAATAAGTATCCAAGATATCCTTAAGTACCTCAAGTCTAAGGATACTTGCACCATTGCTATGTTGAGACTCTCATTGACATTTGAATAGATTATCTATATGATTGTCTCATAGTTGGTCGTCCAATGTACTTAGCTACACTTAGCAAGCATCCATATGTTAACTCTAAACATCTCATGTTTATAGATTATGAGATCTACTACTTGATCCAATCAAGGAGTGTAACATGTGCTAGTGTATCTGGATTAATAATATCTCATCTCATTAATCCTATGACTAGGGATAATTTTGATACTAACATAATTACACATGATAAGAATCTCAATATCATGATCTCATCATGATTTCCTTCATGCTATGTTATGTATCAACGACTTCATTAATTGATTTAATATCACTTATCAATTCATATATATGAAAAAGCCTTTTATTAATCAAATAAATTATGTACAATATGTGCTAAAGGTGATTGCCTTTAGAGCACTCCTCTAACAAGGTGTTCTAGGGTTTACTTAATGTCATTAAAATTCATAATTAATAACTTCACACTTTTTCATGCATTTAATGGCTAAGTTGTTCACATAATTACTCAATAAAAATATCTTTCGCATAATATAATATGGTCCACATTATTTTTCATATAAAATTCCTCAATTCATATACTGCCCTGTTGTTTCAAATTCAATGATCTATTTTGGGACGTTAATTTTGAAGCTATTAGAAGCAGAATTAAATGACAAGGTCTATTTAATAATTTTAGTCCTGCATATTAGATTTAATATGCAACTTCAATCATTAAATTTTGAGTTCTGTAGAAAAAGATATGATCAAATGAACATTCATTGGTCAGTAACAATTTTGCCCATAATATTATGGACATATTCTAGGTCTGAATTTTATGTATTTTTCTTGAAAACTTCAGACATATTTCGATTTTATGATCTGAATAAAAGTTAAAGACCTGTGTCTTAGCTTTCAAACTCAACAAAGAACACACAAATCTGAATTCAACAACTTAGGTTGTAATAATTTATGTACTCATTGTTGCACAAGTTCTAGCTAATAACATACATATTAACCACATTCAAATTTTCCTAAAATTAATCCTAAGTCTAGGAAACATGTATCCCCAAGCTTATATCACAAAATACTTCTAATTAACAATCACATGAAACATACTCAAATCATGCGACTTTATGATAAAATATAGATTATTGCCTTAAATTATGTACTTACCACAAAATTTTTCTCCTTCACTTCTCTAGGTAGTTTTTTTCTTTGCCTTTGTTAGTTTGAGCTTCATCCTTATCACTTGAAACTCCTACAAATTATAAGATCGTGATCAAAATATTACTTTATCACAACTCTATAACATCATTGACCTTCCCCACATGTGTTTCATTGAACATAAGCATCTTGCATACAATTCAATTGAACACGTGCATTTCACATATATTTTCGTAGGAACAAGTTCATGACATGCACTAGCTACGTGTCCTAGTATTTAGCAATTGTATCGAGTCACACGTGTATCCTTATAACCTAAATGATGATAACAAAGCATTAGAAATAAATTGAATAAGGTGACTAAATTAAAGTAAGAAAAATGATTAGATTAATATTAATGAACATTTACATTGTTAATTTAGTTAAATTGGGCCAAATGATTAAGCTGTATTATTGTGTGAATTAGTGGAATTATAAATATATGTAAATAATAATAATATAGAAAAAATAAAATGAAAATGACATAAAAGATAAATAGAAAAGAAGAGAAATGAGAAATGAGAAGAGAAAAGAAAAGAGAAAAGAGAAGAGATGAAGAGAAAATGATAAAAAGCCAAAAAAACAAAAAGGTTGGCTTTATCTTCCTTCCCCATTTCTACCTTCTTCTCCAGCCCGACTTCTTCTTCAATTTCCTCCATTTTAGACTTCAATTCATCCTTGTTTTGCTTAGTTTTTGAAGCTAATTGATCCCTTGCAAGGTTGTTCTTGGTAAGTAATCGATTCTTATTGCTATAGGGTTGATTTGAGTTGCTTAGGTTTAATATTTGGCACCGAATTTCACCCCGATTTTGATGTTAATATAAATTGATTCTGGACAAGTGTAAAACACAAAAGTTGTTCTTAGAATTTGCCTACAATAATAGTCACCAAACCAGTATCGGTATGGCACCATATGAAGCCTTGTATGGAAGGAAATATAGAATGCCTCTATGTTGGACTGAGCTTAGTGAAAAGAAAGTTGTGGGTCCAGATGTAATGCAGTAGACAGACAAAAAAGTGAGAGTAATAAGAGATAGGATGAAAGCTGCTGCTGATAGACAGAAATTTGCAGATTTAAAAATGAGGGATATTGGGTATACAGTTGGTGACAAAGTATTATTAAAAGTCTCACCTTGGAAAAGGATTTTCTGATTTGGAAAGAAGGGAAAGTTGAGTCCTAGGTTCATTGGACCATATGAGGTACTTACCACCAGAGCTAGACAAGATTCACAATGTATTCCATGTGTCCATGTTGAGAAGATATCGATCGGATCCATCTCATATCATATCAGTAGAACCTGTAGAGATACGACCAGATTTAACTTATGAAGAGGAGCCAGTGGAAATTATAGCTCGAGAAATGAAGGAGCTATGGAATAAGAAGGTACCACTGGTAAAGGTTCTATGGAAAAATCATAATTCGAAAGAGGTGACTTGGGAAAATGAAGAGGTGATTAAGGCTCAATATCCACAATTGTTCTACTCCAGTCAAAAAGGAAAATTTTGAGGATGAAATGTTTTTTTAGGAGGGGAAAATTGTAATGTCCTATAATTTAGGCCACGATCGCGGTTGACAGAAATCCGGTGCGCTGAACCGATCAGGGTCTAAATTCGGACATGAAAGAAAAAAATTAAAATGATAATAAAATATGAGAAAAATATTTTGGATATTATTAATTGAGAATTTTGAAGTTCGAAATTAAAATTTGGAAAAAATAATTTTTTCGCTGAATGAAATTGGAAATTGCAATGTTTTTGGCACATATATTTTAAGAAGGCATAAAAATAGAATATTCTTTATTTAAGGAAATAAATATTCTTTTGATTAAAATAAAGTAAGAGTGATTTCAATTAATGGACCAATGAGGGACAAGATTATCTAATTAATTCTAACCACCCACCTAATCCAACTATAAAAAGTCAAACTTTACTTTTTTGGTCATTAATCTTTTTCTTCCTCATCTAACCAAAGAAAACTCTCTCCTTTTTCTCTCTTGTAATTGTGACCCTCCTTTCCCCCTAGTTCTTCTTTTTCTTTCTTCAATTAAAGCTAAAGTTAGATGGTAAAAGTTGGATTATGGCAAGCTCATCAAGAAAGAAAAGCAAAGTGAACATAACCAAGGAAGAGGAAGGAAGAAAATAAGAGAAAAAAAGAAGAAAAAAATTTTAGTCATTTTGAATATCTTCAAAGGTGAGGTAAGATTTTCCATCGTCTCACTTTTATCTTTCTCTTTTCTTTGATTTTTGGGTTAGTTACCATTAAGGGTGGTAATTTAGGGTTATTATTATGTTAATGATGATTAAGGGTGGATTAGTGTGATTAGTACTTGATTACTCTGAAAATTATTGTTAGGCCAATGAGGTGAAAAAACTTTGAACCAAAAGCAAAGAGGAAGTAAGGGCAAGGAGAAAGCTAGCTAGGAAGAAAAGAAAATGAAGAGAAGTGAATTTTTGAGGTATGTACATTTGGAAAAAATTCAATATGGAAAAATGTTGATTTTGATTTTGTGATGTTTGTGAAATTGTGTATGAAATTCTAGATATTTGATTGAATGATGAATTAGTGATTAAATGATGCCAGGAATGTGCAAAATTTAGAATCTGAAGTTGATGCATGAAAATAGAAATTGTAGAAATTAATTAAAGTGCTGGAAAATTTGTCTTATGAACATTGTCTTCTTTTCTGGTCGTAACTTGAGTTCTGGAAATGTATTTTGAGTGATTCTTATTGGGTCGGAAAGTTAAGACATATGCTCCAACTTTAATTCAGACTATTAGACCTGAATATGTCTGAAATCAAGTGAAAAATGGACTCAAAATTCAAACTAGAAATCTATCCAACAAAATTCTGGGTAGATTGGAATGAACGTATCTTCAAAAAAAATATTAACTTTTCCTACAAAATTTGGTTTAATGTGATTCCAGTTGAAAATGAAAGATAATGTAACGTCACACCTTATGCATTTGAGTATAACCTATCCCTGTATCAAGTAATCATACATGGCATACTGGAAAGGTAAAATACCCTGTTAACAATAGTAGTAAAATTTTTTTTCATATCCTGTAATATAATTCCATGACTTTGCAAGTCTCATATCCTATAATTTCATTCAATCACTTGCATGTCTCATATCCTGTAATATTATTCACGTACTTTACAAAGTTAACACTGAGGTTTTCACCACAATATAATATATCACATATATCAAAACATAAACTTTACACATAAGTATTTTCGAGTTGATTTCATTTATACATTTTTAGACTCATTCCAAAATGACTATACATATTCAAGCACGTAAATACAAAACACATATGACATATTTTCATGCTTGTGTGGAATGCAAGGAGAGAGAGTGATGAGGCTCGGCTAGTGACCTGTGCTCCATGTCTTTTATACGCTACTCAAAATGAGCTATCACTTTTCTTTAGCTGAAAAATGATGCAAATTGATGAGTTGCGGCTCAGTAAGAATAACCATCCAATGAGCTCTAATGTACCAAACAACTCATAGCAATAAATCACAATTCCAATATATACCATGTATTCCATTCCATTCATCACTATCATATAAGTATCAGTAAAGTTGAAACATATAATCATTACTCTTTATGTATGCAAATGCTTTGCTTATTTCATTTTGTTGTGACTAAGTTAAACAAAAATTGTCCTGGGTTTCCATGTGAACATTTGCCATGTGAACATTTGCATTTGCATTTGCTAGCTAGCTTGATCATTGTTTCATTTGCAGATTTGTTGGGCCATAGGCCTCTTCTTTTGCTTTATAATATCGATTAACTAGTCACAATGCCTTTCTAGTCCATATGCATATGCACTTGTATTTAAGCATTCATCAACCATTGTATCTTACCACATATAATATACATATACCACATATGCCATACATATACCTTGCATACACTATACATATACCATGTATATATATCACATATGTCAAACATATACTTCAAATATACCACAAGTATGCCATTTATATGTAGCACAATATCACAAATTATCCATCATTACATTATCAAGGACCAATCATGACAATCATATGAATCACATAGCAAGCAACATTCATTTGCACTAAAGAATTCAATCGATAATTAGACTCACCGTTCTCCTTTGATTCCGACACCTAACTTATTGTCTATCTGCTCCTTGTGGGTCTCCAATATGTTGTGAGCCTAATATGAAAACATAATTGATTAACTCATGATTAGGGAGACTTAATGTGGCTTAAACAAATTAATATGCCTTGTTCATATCAATAGTTAAGATTTTTCCTATGAGGCAGTGTGACCTTATGGGACTGTTTAGCCTATAACTTTTTCAATAATTGACCAATTAATCTGATTCTTTTTCCTAATTAAAAATAACATATAATTATAGAAATATTCAAATTTCAGACCAATTGGATCATTTTACAATATTTGGTGGAATTGCTAAGAGTGTTCTGTTTTCTGCCTTGTTTTCTGCCTTTAGGCAGTTTCAGGGTACTCATTTGGGTTCATCATAACTTATAATATATAAGTCATTTTTAATGAAATTTTACAGAAACTTATATGGGGTCATATGGAGCATGTTTTATGTTTAACACTTTTACCAATTATGTCTCTATGGTCTTCTAATTATACCAAACATTTTACTGGTCCAGAATAGAATTGACTTCCGGACCAGCATGGCTTCCAAAGGCCATAACTTAGTCTATAAATAACCAATGAAGTTTATATTAGTACCAAAATTTAGCTAAGACATATATCGATAACTCTAATGTTTTGATCATTTACAGAATCTAGCTCTAACAATCTCAAATTAGCCAAACAAGTTACTGTATCTGCCCAGGGCACTCAATAGGCAGTTCAAGCCATGGAACAGTCATGGTTCCATTCACCATAACTCAACATTTCCAAGACTTAGGAACCTGAAACTCGGTATACAGATACATAACACATATATCGACAACTTTTATGTTTTGAGATACTTCAAATAATGGCTTTAACATATTCGAAATCAAATAACACAGTAGCTAACTTGGTTAGGGTTCACAGCCTGACCAGTTTCAGTAAAGAGAGAATATCTCTTTCTATACATAACATCTTGCAAATATGTTTACATATCCACAAATCTAAGACATAAAAGGAACACCTTTTGTGTTTTACACATTTCCAGAATCAATTGCTATTAACAACAAAATCGGGGTGCAATTCAGTGCCTAATATTGAACCTAAACAACTCAAATGAACCTTATAGCAATAAGAATTGATTTCTTACCAAGAACAACCTTGAAAGGGATCAATTATCTTCAAAAACTAGGTGAAACAAGGAAGAATTGAAGTCTGAAATGGAGGAAATTGAAGAAGAAGTCGGGCTGGAGAAGAAGGCAGAAATGGGAAGATAAAGCTAACTTTTGGTTTTTGTCTTTTTATCTTTTTCTCATCTCTTTTCTCATCTATTTTCTCCTTTCTCTTCTCCTTTCTCTTCTCTTCTCTTCTATTTCTCTTTTATGTCATTTTCATTTTATGTTGTCTATATAATTATTATTATTTACATAGATTTATAATTCCACTAATTCACACAATGATACAGGTTAATCATTTGACCCGATTTAACTAAATTAGCAATGTAAATGTTCACTAATCTTAATCTAATCATTTTTCTTACTTTAATTTAGTCACCTTATTCAATTCATTTATAATACTTTGTTATCCTTATTTAGGTTATAAGGATACACGTGTGACTCGATATAATTGCCAAATACTAGGACACATAGCTAGTGCATGCCATGAACTTGTTCCTACGAAAATATGTATGAAATGCACGTGTTCAATTGAATTGTATGCAAGATGCTTATGTTCGATGGAATGCATGTGGGGAAGGTCAGGATGTTACACATAAGACATGTACCTACATTTTTTTAGTGATCACTTATCCAAATTCCATAAAAAAATGGATGAAAAATATAGGGAAATATAAGGCAGAAATATTATCCAAAATAAGGCAGCTTGCATATATGTATTGATTGTGAAATTTTGTGATAGAAAAATATATTGTTGAACCTTGAGGGATATTTTTGTCATTTTGATGCTAAAAAATAAAAGAGCAATAATGTATTTAACATACTTATGTTCTAAGTTTATTGAACAGGGTATGGAATATGATGCAATAATGGAAGACTAACTTTGAAAGTCAAAAAAATGAAGAAATAGTATGTTCACGCCCGTGACTGTTTATGTCACGCCCATGATGTAGCTTAGCGCCAACTATCCAATATTTAAAGTTCACAGCCATGAAGGATCATAGCAACCATGAATGATCATATCAGTCATGCCCGTGAAAGATAGTCACGCCCGTGAGAAAACATGTGAAATTCCTCCAGAGAGCTTCACGGCCAAAGGCACCACTTGGACCACGGCTTGGAAGGATATTCACGCCCATGAAATGATAATGTCATGCCCATGATCAAACACTTCAATTCCTTCTAGAAGGCTTCATGGCCAGAGTCACCACTTGGACCATGGCCTCAAATAACATTCACGACCGTGACACACATATTCATGACCGTGAATGAGGAAAGAGAAACATGTCAGGCACGAAATTAAGAGTTGATGCAATGGCTATTTTCGCATTAAATTCAATCAACCGGCTATAATTCACCAAGGAAGTATAAATGCAAGTCATTTATGAATCCAGAAGAAGAGAATAACAATTACTTCAAATCAAAATCTTGTTGTAGCCATTTTTGAATTAATTACTTTCAACTAAACTTTAATTCTCTGTAAAAATCTTTTTGCTCATAATTTCTGAGCATTATAGATTTGTGAGTGTTTCTCTTTGTAATCTACTACTCAAGTGAGTTTGGGTATATTGGGTGAAGAGTATAACACTTGTATGGGTTATTTGTGTGAGCCATTAAAACACAAGGAATTGGTTTATTGTGTGAGCAATTAAAACACAAGGGATTTCTGGGTTAGGTGTGATCCATTGATAGAAACACCATAGTTCGGAGTGAGCTTGTAAAACTCCATTTAACACTTAGTGTGTTATTGAAACTCCCAATCGAGATTGGAGAGAGGAGTAGGGTTTGTTAACACCCGAACCTTTATAAATTTCTTATGTGATATCTTCCTATCCTTACTCTATTTAACTTTTCATTCAGCACTTAAAAGTTAATAATTTTTTAATATCCAATTCAACCCCCCCTTCTTGGTTTATTAATTAGGCAACAATTGGTATCAGAGCTTAGTCTAGCATCGAAGCCTAAAAAGCCCTAGCAAAGATCAAGAAATGGCCAATGAAGGATTCCAAAGTCTCAAGCTGTACTTTGATTGAGCAAATTATGCTCATTGGAAGTTTCAGATGGAGACAAGTCTCGAAATTGAAGTTTAGGATAACGTTCAGAAAGAATGGACACCACCAAATAGAAGAGGAGTTGATGATGATGAACAAATCCTGTCAATAGATGATTGGACAGAGCCTCAAAGAAGAGCAAATTTGAAAAACAAGAAGTTAATGACAATTCTCTCAAGCTCATTATCCATTAAAGAACATGGCAGAATACAACACTGCCCAACTGTATATAGCATGGGGAAAACATTGGAAAACTATCTTGAAGGAACAAAGCAAGTTAAATCCAAGAAAATTCAACTTCTCAATTCAAAGTATGAACTCTTCAAGATGAAATCCAATGAGTCAATCACCGATATGATGAACCATCTTGTAGCCATCATAAATGGCATGAGAAAGCTTGTGAAGATGTAAATAACAAAATTTTGAGAAGTCTTCCTCTCAAAGATTACGGTTTAAGAAATCTTTAATAAAAGCAGTACCATTAATACCAATAGAACCAATGCCAATTACCTTACCCTTTGCATTGTTTCCAAAGATAACTTTACCTCCATCAATACTTTTGATTTCATTGAAAAGTTCTTTATCTCCTATTATATGCCTTGAGCATCCACTGTCTACTAGCCAAGCATTTTTGTTTATTGTGGACTTAAGGCATACCTATAGAATCACAATTCAAGTATGATTTTTAGGTACCCAAATGAGTTTGGGTCCTTGGGGGTTAGCATGTGAAGGTTCCCAATGAGCCTTCCTTATCCAACAATGTTTATTTATGTGACCCATTTTCATACAATAATTACATTGTTTTGGTCTAAATTTGTTTTCTAGTCTTACAATATTTTTGAATACCATTTTTCTATCAAAATTATTTTGAGAATGATGACATGCACAGTTATGATTAATTATAGATTTTCTAGATGCATGCTTCCTATATATAAAGGCATGATTATTCTGTTTATGTATAGAGGGTTTAATATGCTTATTTCTTGGTATTGTTCTAACAGGTGTGGAGATGTGAGGTTCTCTAGACTTAAAAAATATGGTTTTGTGAGAAGATGATGATGTGTCCTTAAATTCTAGACCATGTCTAATTCAGGGTTATGTTTGAGACACAATGAGAGTATCTAAGCTCTCTTTACCTTTGTGAAATTTAGAAATGGAATTTCTAAGTTCCTCAACTTCATTTTTCAAAGTATTATTTTCTTTTAGCAAGGAAGCAGTTGAGGGTCTTGATGAGTATTCATCTAATGACTTTTGGAGAGATTCATTGGATGATTTAAGCTTTATGTTTTCCTTTTCTAAACCATCTTATTTTTTAAATTAGAAATGTTATTTCTATAAGTACTAAATTTACTTCTATAATTCTCTAATTTTAGATTTAATTCTTCTATTAGGCTTTGCTCATCATCATCATCATCATCATCACTATCATCATCATTATCACTACGATCATTGTTCAAAGAGTGTGAGTGTAGTGATCTTACCTTATTCGAGACATGATCTTCAATAGCCATGAAGCATTGGATGACCTCTTCACTTTCATTATCATCATTTTCACTTGAAGAGCTTTCGTCATCCCATGTGGCTTTGTGACCTTTCTCCCCATTGTCTCTTTGGTATTTGCTCTTATACTTCTTGAGCCTTGGACATTCTGAATTGATATGTCCTTTCTTTCCACACTCATAACATTTTACCTCTTCCTTACTTCTTTGTGCATCATTAGAGGTTTGTTTGCCTAAATTTTCTGGAGTTGCTCATTTTCTTCTCAATGATTTTGTTTAATCTTCTTAAAAGCATAGCAATGTCCTCATTTTCATCATCACTCATTTCTTTATCATCTTCACTTTCTTCTTGAGATTTTGAAGTAGAGTCTTTGAGTGCTAAGGGCTTTCTTTTCTTTGGCTCTACTTCAAGCTCTTTATCTCTTTTCACTGCCATCTCATATGTGAGAAGTTTGCCAATCAGCATATCAATATTCATGATGCTCATATCTTCATTTGCTTCATCTATGCCAGCAACTCTTGAGCCATAGTCTTGAAGAGGAAGACTTCTCAGGATTTTGTTGTTTACATCCTGCAAACTCAGATGCTTCCCAAGTTTCCTCGTTCCATTTATAATGGCTAGCAGACGGTTGGTCATGTCAATGATTGACTCATTTGATTTCATCTTGAAGAGCTTATATTCCGAAGTCAGAAGTTGAATCTTCTTGGATTTGACTTTCTTAGTTCCTTCATGATAATTTTCCAATGTCTTCCACATGCTGTATGTTGTTGGGTAGTGTTGTATTCTCCCACATTCTTCAATGGATAATGAGCTTGATAGGATTATCATTGCCTTCTTATTTTTGAAATTTGCTCTTCTTTGAGGCTCTGTCCAATCATCTCTTGATAGGATTTCTTCTTCACCATCAGCTTCTCTTCCGGTTGGTGGTGTCCATTCTGTTCGTACACTATCCCAGACTTCAATTCCTTCACTATGTAGATATGTCTCCATCTGAAACATCCAATGGGCATAATTTGCTCCATCAAAGTAAGGTTTGAGACTTTGGAATCCTTCACTGGCCATATCTTAATCTTTACTAGCTCTTTTTAGGCTTCGATGCTAGACTTTGCTCTGATACCAATTGCTGCCCAGATATTAAGCCAGGAAAGGGGGGTTGAATTGGAGTTTCAAAAATTAAACTTCAAAGTGCGGAAATAAAAAATTAATTTTAGGGGGGATAGAGAAATTTGACACAAGGATTTTTATAGAGGTTTGGGTGTTAACCAACCCTATTCCTCTCCCCAATCATAATTGGGAGTTTCACTAACACACTAAGTGTTACAATGGAGTTGTACAAGCTCACTCCCAACTATGGTGTTTCTCACAATGGCTTACACCTAACCCAGAAATCCCTTGTGTTTTAATGGCTCACACAATAACCAATTCCTTGTGTTTTGCAGGCTCACACAAACAACCTTTTCTTTGTGTTTTTACAGGCTCACACAAACAACCTTTTCTTTGTGTTTTTACAGGCTCACACAAACGACCTTAACTTTGTGTTTTGGAGGCTCACACAACTAACCCTTACAAGTGTTCTACTCTTAACTCAGAAATACCCAAAGCTCACTTGAGTAATGATTACAGAGAGAAACACTCACAAATCTTAATTGCTCAATAAATGAAGAGCAAAAAGATTTTCACAGAGAATACATATTGGTTCTCAAAGTATTGAATTTACAAATAGATTGTAATAAGATTTTGATTCAAAGTATTTGCTATCCTCTTGTCCTGAATGTATAAATAACTTCCATTTATACTCCCATGGCTGATTATAGCCGTTGGAGTGCATTAAATATGAAACTAGCCGTTATACCAACAAAAAAATAGCACTTGACATTTTTCTCTTTCATCATTCACAGGCGTGACTATATTTGTCACGGGCGTGACATTTCTTCCCAAGCCGTGACTGAAGTGGTGACCTTGGTCATGAAGCTCTTTGGAATGTTTTGAAACAATGGGTCACGGACGTGACAAACTTCCCAGCCGTGATCCAAGTGGTGACTTTGGTCGTGAATCTCTTTGGATAAAAATGCCATGAACATTCACGGGCATGACATTTTGATTCACGACTACCTTTAACTGGTAATAGCCCGTTAATAGTGTATAAGACTGGATATGAGATATCATGTGGTCTCAGTTGCCTAGATGCATAAGCTATCACCTTACTGTGTTGCATTAATACACATCCCAATCCTTGGTGAGAAGCATCACTATATACCGTAAACCCACCTGTACCTATAGGGATAGTTAACACTGGTGTTGAGGTTAGTCTGTGTTTTAGTTCATCGAAACTTCTTTCACATTCTTAAGTCTACTTGAAAGGAACATTCTTTTTCAACAATTTAGTTAAAGGGCTAGCAATTAATGAAAATCAATCAACAAATCTGTGGTAGTATCTAGCTAAACCCAGAAAACTACGCATTTCAGAAACATTTTTAGGAGCTCCCCAATTTACCATAGGCTCAATTTTCTTTGGGTCAACCTTTATGCCCTTACACGACACCACATGTCCAAGAAATACCAAATGATCTAACCAGAATTCGCATTTACTCAATTTGGCATATAATTGTTTCTCCCTCAAAGTTTGCAACATAATTTTTAAATGTTGTTCATGTTCTCCCCTATTCTTTGAGTACACCAATATGTCATCAATAAATACTATCACAAACCTATCCAGATATGGTTGAAACACCTTATTCATTAATGCCATAAATGCAGTTGGAGCATTAGTCAACCCAAATGGAATTACTAGAAATTCATAATGTCCATACCTGGTTCGAAAGGCAGTCTTTGGAATATCTGCTTCTGCTACCTTTAACTGGTAATAGCCTGATTTCAAATCAATCTTGGAGAATATCTGGGCTCCCTGCAATTGAACAAACAAATCATCTATTATGGGCAATGGATATTTGTTCTTCACTGTCATTTTGTTCTGTTGCCTATAATCGATGCACAATCTCATTGTTCCATCTTTCTTTTTAACAAATAATACTGGAGCTCCCCAAGGTGATACACTAGGTCTGATATACCCTTTGTCAAGCAACTCTTGCAATTGGGTCTTTGGTTCTTTCAACTCAACTAGGGCCATTCTATAGGGTGACCTTGATATTGGTGTTGTTCCTGGTACTAGTTCAACAGTGAATTCTATCTCTTTATCTGGTGGTAAACTAGGTAGATCATCTAGGAATACATCAGCAAATTCCCTTACCACTGGTATATTTTTAAGCAAACTATCAGTGGTTCTAGTATCAGTCACATATGCTAAATATGCTTCACATCCCCCTTTGATCATTTGAAATGCCTTTACAGCTGAGACTAGACATGTAGGCACAATTTTTCTTTCACCCAAAAATACAACCCTTGGATGGTTCGGTAATTCTAAAATTACTTCCTTAGTAAAGCAATTCACTATTGCATGATGTCTAGTTAACCAGTCCATTCCCAATATCACATCAAATTCATATATTGGCAATAAAATTAGATCAGCTATTAACTCAGCTTTATCAATGCATATCAAGCAATCACGACATACCTTATTTCCAACTACTACTGTTCCCAATGGAGTACTCACATTTATATCAATCCCCAAAGGCTCATGCGTTTGATGCAGTTTAGATGCCATAGCAAACACCCTGGCCTGAGTGGAGCCTGGGTCAATCAATGCATATGCTAACATATCATAAATGTAAATATTACCGGTAACTACTTTGGGAGCATCACCTGCCTCCTGTCTAGTCATAGCAAACACCCTGGCCTGAGTAAGGGGTCTAGAACTCTGACCTTCAGATCTAGTCACTCCTCTGCCCATTGTACCAGTCCTGCCCCTGCCTCTTCCTCTTCCCTATGTCCCTCTAGTAGGGTAGACCCTCGGTGCCTCAACTGTAGTCTCAGATACTCCTCTGCCTTTGCTAGTCTCTGCTAGTTTGGCTCTATTTGGACAGTCTCTATACATGTGCTCCATCGATCCACAGAAATAACATGCTCTTGTGAGCCTTCTACATTCGCCCATATGTTGTCTACCATAATGAGTACATGTGGGCCTCTGTTCAACATATTGGCTCTGCCCTCTACTTGGGTAAAAAGAAGTCATAGCACAACCTCTAGAGCTCGAGTATCCACTTCTGTTACTAGACTGTGCAGGCATATATCTACCTCTTTTTCCCCACCTTCTGCTAGACTCACCAAATAACTCATGTGCTGCCCTTTTAATTTGTTGTTCCCCAACTTCTTTCATTAACCATTCAACTCTGATTACAGCAGCTCTAAGTCTGGCATAACTATCAAGATCAGTAGTTGTGATTCTATTTCTGATCTCATATTTAAGGCCCTCCTCAAACTTCCTGCATTGTCTCTTTCAATAGAGACTATGAAGGTGGCATAATGGGAAAGTTAGTTGAACTATACTTCATACTCCACAATAGACATGTTCCCCTGTTTTAGATTCAAGAATTCCTTTCTCTTCTCATCTTTATATGCCTCAGGCATGTAATTGTTCTGAATTTCCAGGAGGAAATCATTTCATGTCAGAACTGGTGGTTGTGCATCGCTATCGGGGACTGTCTCCCACCATTCATAGGCATTGCCTTGAAGCAAAGATACTGCATAATCAAATTTCTCATATGCGGTACATCTCATCATATTCAATACCCTCTGTGTCCTTTTCATCCATGTCTCAGCTTCTACTGGGTCTGTTGTGCCATTGAAATCAGTTACACCATGTTTTCTCAGCTTGTCATAACGTCTTTCCTTAAACATTTCAGGACCATATACTTCATGTTCTAGGTTTTCAGAGGGTACTTTTGTAAGAGGTGACTCTGATGCATGTGCTGGAGCTCTAGCTGCTAGTGTTAGTTGATCTCTATGTAAATGAGGTGATGCCTCATGAGAATGCATTTCGGTTGGCCTCTCCCTCCTTGGTGAATCATGTCTTATGATGTCCCTAAAATATTTAGAATTATGTCACTACATAATGTTCAACATATATGATGCACATGTCATCATGCTCTTATGCATATGCATGTTCCCATGAAACCTATTTCTGATCTGATACCAAAAATGTAACACCACATCTTATACATTTGAGTTCAACCTATCCCTGTATCAAGTAATCACACATAGCAAACTGGAAAGGTAAAATACCCTGTTGACATTGGTAGTAAATTTTTTTCATATCCTGTAATATCATTCAATGACTTTGCAAGTCAACTTTGAGGCTATCACCACAATACGATATATCACATATATTAAAACATAAACTTTGCACATAAGTATCTACGAGTTGCTTTCATTTATATATTTTTAAAACCCATTCCAAAATGAATATACATATTCAAACACGTAAATACAAAATGCATATGACATATTTTCATGCTCGTGTTGAATGCAAGGAGAGAGAGTGATGAGGCTCAGCCAGTGACTTGTGCTCCATGTCTTCTATACGCTACTCAAAATGAGCTATCATTTTCTTTACCTGAAAAATGTTGGGTTTTGAAGAATGAATCATATTAATAAATGCAGCAAAAAATAAAAATTTTCAAAATCGAAAACAAAAGATCATACTTGTACCATTAAAACTAATCTATATAAATGTAAATGTTAAAAATTATACATTGTAATTTCTTATTTGTTCATGAAATCATCACTTTGTTGGGTTGTAGCAAAGCACAACAATCCACACTAGGATGTCTCTAGTGACAATCCACACGAAGAATGAAGAAGAAACTATCAAGAGAAATGGTTTGAACAAATTCAAAGTGCTAGCTTTGAAAGTGTTCTTGAGAGAATTTTTGTTGTCTTAAAAATATTTTTTTCACAAAAAATATTTTCATGTCTATTTTCTGCCATTTGATGTCTTTTGTATTTTAATCAAATTCAAAAATAAGATGAAAGGTCAAAATGGACAAAATGGAAACAAATGAATAGTAATTGCCCATAATTGGCCTAATTAAGGCTAAAAACAGCCGTTGGCCAATGGATGGGAAGCTGCAGGCATGATGGGCCTGCTGCGGGCTATTACTGGGCAGGCCAGTAGCCTGCCTAGGCAGCGCGGACCGGCGTAGGCCCTTGACACTCCCAAACGATTTTTCCGTGCAATCTCATCGCGATCCATCTTAAAATAATTCTCTCATATTTTGGATCCTATCCAACACTTAAATTACTCATTCTCCATATCTTCAATGCATGTGACCCATTAGGTTCCCGATTATGTTTGCCACTTAAATTAATAATTAATTTAAGCAGGTCATGAGCTGTATCTAGCAACACATCATGACCCCCAATTGACCGGAAAGTTAGTGGTTTGACTATGAACCTTTCCATAGACAATTTCTGTGCAATTATTTCTTTCACCATTCTATACCCACTTGATTTAGAGTATGGACATGTGTCAACACCCACTAGACTGACTACGTCACGTCTAGTCCAAGTAATGTTAGTTCTTGTCCTTTAGGCTTATTACTCTACTAGATATGTCATTGAAGACTATCTTTATGACATTTCCACTCCGGCCAGAGATTCCTGAGTAATGACCACGACAAGAGCCCATGGGTATACACTCTTTATATCAAGAGTTGTGAATCCATTGTTGGTTACCCAATTACCTTTGAATACCTCAAGCTATATCCAATCACTGCCCTATGAGCAACCTCCCTGAGGCAACAAGAAATAGTGTCAAAATACAGAATCAGTATCCATGATATCCTTGAGTACCTCAAGTCTACGGATACTTGCACCATTGAAATGATGAGACTATCATTGACATTTGAATAGATTATTCATATGATTGTGTCATAGCTGGTCATCCAATGTACTTAGCTACACTTAGCAAGCATCCATATGTTAACTCTAAACATCTCATGTTTATAAATTATGAGATCTACTACTCGATCCAATCAAGGAGTGTAACATGTGCTAGTCTAACTGGATTAATAATGTCCCCTCTCAAGAATCCTATGACTAGGGATAATTTTGATACTAACATAATTTACACATGATCAGAATCTCAATATCATGATCTCATCATGATTTTCTTCATGCTATGTTATGTATCAAGGACTTCATTAATTGATTTAAGATCACTTATCAATTCATATATCAAATGGACATCAAATTAATGAAAAAGCCTTTTATTAATCAAATAAATTTGTACAATAAGTGCTAAAGGTGATTGCCTTTAGAGCACTCCTCTAACAAGCTCCCACTTGCACTAAAGCCAATTGCCTTTGTATTTAATTCCATTGGCGAGTACATAGGAATCATATTTTTTTTGGGGAAGTGGCTTAGTTAAAGGATTAGTAATATTTTGATCAGTGGGCACTCTTTCTATCTTTACATCATTCCTACCAATGATTTCTCTAATCAAATGGTATCTTCTGAGTAAATGTTTGGATCTCTGATGAGACCTTAGCGCTTTTGCTTGCGCAATGGCTCCATTATTATCACAATACAATTGTATTGGATCAATAATGCTAGGAACCACTCCAAGTTCTGTGATGAATTTCCTTATCCAAACTGCTTCCTTTGCTGCTTCAAAAGTTGCAATGTACTCTGCTTCGGCTGTGGAATCAGCAGTCGTTTCCTGTTTTGAACTCTTCCAACTAACTGCTCCACCATTTAGTGTGAATATATAACCTGACTGAGATTTTGAGTCATCCTTGTCAGATTGGAAGCTGGCATTGGTATACCCGCTCACAGTAAGATCTCCATCTCCATATACCAAGAATACATCCTTAGTTCTTATTAAGTACTTAAGGATATTCTATGACCCTCACCAGGGTCCGATTAGTATCTACTCGTGACACTCAGAGCATATGATACATCGGGTCTTGTACATATCATAGCATACATGATTGATCCTATAGCTGAAGCATATGGAATCAAACTCATGTGTGTCCTCTCATCTTGTGTCTTTGGACACAAAGACTTTGAGAGAGTAATCCCATGGGTCATGGGAATATATCCCCTTTTGGACTTCTCCATGCTAAACCTCTTTAGCATCTTATCTATGTATGTAGACTGTGAAAGACCAAGCAATCTTTCAGATCTATCTCTATAGATCTTTATCCCAAAAATATAGATTGTTTTCCAAGGTCTTTCATAGACAAATTCTTGGATAACCAAATTTTGACTGATTGTAAGGCTGAGACATCATTTCCCATTAACAATATGTCATCTACATATAATACAAGAAATACGATTGCACTCCCACCAACCTTCTTGTAAACATAAGGTTCATCAGGATTTTGTTAGAAACCAAACTGTTTGATTGTCTCATCAAACAGAATATTCCAACATACCTTTTTACCTTTTTTGGATATGAAACCTTCTGGTTGTGTCATGCACACATCCTCAGTCAGATTTCCATTAAGGAAAGCTATTTTCACGTCCATTTTCCATATCTCATAATCATAATGAGTAGCAATGGCTAGGAGTATCCTTATGGATTTAAGCATAGCTACTGGGCCAAAAGTTTCATCGTAGTCAATTTCTTGTCTTTGATGATAACTTTTAGCGACAAGTCTAGCTTTATAGGTAATCACATTACCATCCATGTCAGTTTTCTTTTTGAAAACCCATTTGCACCCTCATCCAGAGAGCTTCACGACCAAAGTCACCACTTGGATCACTACTGGAAAGCTCGTCACACCCGTGAATATGTATGTCATGCCCGTGACCCAATGTGTCAAAACATTCCAGAGAGCTTCACAACCAGGGTCACCACTTCAGTCATGACTTGGGAAAAAATGTCACGACCGTGACAAACATAGTCACACCCGTGAATGATGAAAGAGAAAAATGTCAGGCGCAATTATGTGGTTGGTACAATGGCTAGTTTAGTATTTATAATCAGCCATAGAAGTATAAATGGAAGTCATTTATGCATTCAGAATAAGAGGATAGCATATTCTTTGATTCAAAATCTTATTACAAGCTATTTGTACATTCATACTTTGAGAATAAAATCTATTCTCTATAAAAATATTTTTGCTCTTCATTTATTGAGCAATTAAGATTTTTGAGTGTTTCTCTCTGTAATCATTACTCAAGTGAGCTTTGGATATTTCTGGGTTAAGAGTATAACACTTGTAAGGGTTAATTGTGTGAGCCTCTAAAACACAAATTAAAAGGTTATTTGTGTGAGCCTGTAAAAACACAAAGTGAAGGTTGTTTGTGTGAGCCTGTAAACCACAAGGAATTGGTTATTGTGTGAGCCATTAAAACACAAGGCATTTCTGGGTTAGGTGTGAGCCATTGTGAGAAACACCATAGTTAGGAGTGAGCTTGTAAAACTACATTGTAACACTTAGTGTGTTAGTGAAACTCCCAATTGCGATTGGGGAGAGGAATAGGGTTTGTTAATACCCGAACCTCTATAAAAATCATTGTGTCAAATTTCTCTATCCCTCATAAAATTAATTGTTTTATTTCCACACTTTAAAGTTTAATTTTTTGAAACTGCAATTCAACCTCCCTTCTTGGCTTAATATATGAGGAACAATTGGTATCGGAGCTTAGTCTAGCATCGAAGCCTAAAAAGCACTAGTAAAGATTAAGATATGGCCAGTGAAGGATTCCAAAGTCTCAAACCTTACTTTGATTGAGCAAATTATTCCCATTGAAAGTTTCGGATGGAGACATACTTGGATAGTGAAGGAATTGAAGTCTGGGATAGTGTACGAAAAGAATGGACACCACCAACCAGAAGAGGAGCTGATGGTGAAGAAGAAATCCTATCAAGAGATGATTGGACAGAGCCTCAAAGAAGAGCAAATTTCAAAAACAAGAAGGCAATGACAATCCTATCAAGCTCATTATCTATTAAAGAATGTGGAAGAATACAACACTGCCCAACAACATACAGCATGTGGAGACATTGGAGAATTATCATGAAGGAACAAAGCAAGTCAAATCCAAGAAGATTCAACTTCTGACCTCAGAATATGAGCTCTTCAAGATGAGATCCAATGAGTCAATCACTGACATGACCAACCATCTTCTAGCCATTATAAATGGGATGAGGAAACTTGGGAAGCATCTGAGCTTTGAGGATGTAAACAACAAAATTCTGAGAAGTTTTCCTCTTAAAGACTATGGCTCAAGAGTTGCTGGCATAGAAGAAGCAAATGAAGATATGAGCATCATGAATACTGATGTGCTGATTGGAAAACTTCTCACACATGAGATGGCAGTGAAGAGAGATAGAGAGCTTGAAGCAGAGCCAGAGAAAAGAAAGCCTTTAGCACTCAAAGCCTTTACTACAAAATCTCAAGAAAAAAGTGAAGATGATGAAGAAATGAGTGATGATGAAAATGAGGACATTGTTATGCTTTCAAAGAGATTAAAAAGAATCATTGAGAAGAAAATGAGCAACTCCAGAAAATTCAGGAAAAGAAACCTCAAACAAACTTCTAATGACACACATAGAAGTAAGGAAGAGGTAAAGTGCCATGAGTGTGGAAAGAAAGGACATATCAAACCAGAATGTCCAAGGCTCAAGAAGTATAAGAGCAAATATGAAAGAGACAATGGGGAGAAAGTTTTCAAAGCCACATAGGATGACGAAAGCTCTTCAAGTGAAAAAGATGATAGTGAAAGTGAAGAGGTCAACCTATGTTTCATGGCTATCAAAGATCATGTCTCAAATAAGGTAAGATCACTACACTCATACTCTTTGAACAATGATAGTAGTGATAATGATGATCATAGTGATGATGATGATGATGAGCAAAGCCTAATAGAAGAATTAAATCTAGAATTAGAGAAATATAGAACTAAATTTAGTATCTATAGAAATAATATCTCTAATTTAAAAATAAGATAGATGGTTTTGAAAAGGAAAACATAAAGCTCAAAATCATCTAATGAATCTATCCAAAAGTCATTAGATGAATATTCATCAAGAACCTCAACAGCTTCCTTGCTAAAAGAAAATAATACTATCAAAAATGAAGTTGAGGAACTTAGAAATTCCATTTCTAAATTTCACAAAGGTAAAGAGAGCTTAGATACTCTCATTGTGTCTCAAAGATCACCCTTAAATAGACATGGTCTAGGATTTAAGGACACATCATCATCCTCTCACAAAACCATATTTATTAAGTCTAAAGAACCTTACATCTCCACACCTGTTAGAACAACACCAAGAAATAAGCATGTTAAACCTTCTATACATAAAAAGTATAATCATGCCTTTATATATAGGAAGCATGCATCTAGAAAATCTAAATTTAATCATAACTGTGCATGTCATCATTCTCAAAATAAATTTGATGGAAAAATGGTATTCAAAAATATTGTAGGACCAGAAAATAAATTTAGACCAAAACAATGTAATTATTGTATGAAAATGGGTCACATAAATAAATATTGCTGGATAAAGAAGGCTCATTGGGAACCTTCATATGCTAACCCCTAAGGACCCAAACTCATTTGGGTACCTAAAAATCATACTTGAATTGTGATTCTATAGGTATGCCTCAAGTCCACAATAAACAAAAATGATTGTCTAGTAGACAGTGGATGCTCAAGGCATATGACAGGAGGCAAAGAACTTTTCAATGAAATCAAAAGTATTGATGGAGGTAAAGTTACCTTTGGAAACATTGCAAAGGGTAAGGTAATTGGCATTGGTTCTATTGGTGTTAATGGTACTACTTTTATTAAAGATGTCTTACTTGTTGATGGCTTGAAACATAACTTGTTAAGTGTAAGTCAATTATGTGATAAAGGAAACAAAGTAATCTTTACTTCAAATGAATGTCATGTGATCTCTATCGATGGTCAAGAGATATTTAAAGGAAATAGAGATATTAATACATACATAATAAACTTACATGAACTATCTAACCATTCCTCTAAGTGTCTTGTGACTACTAGTGATGAATCTTTGCTGTGGCATAGAAGACTTGGTCATGCTAACATGGACTTAATACAAAGTCTCAGCACAAGAGAACTAGTAAAAGGACTGCCAAGAGTTAAATATGAAAAAGGCAAGACATGTGATCCTTGTCAAAGAGGAAAGCAACACAAGTCATCCTTCAAAGCCAAAAACATAGTAAGTACTTCAAAACCTCTTTAACTCTTACATTTAGACTTGTTTGGACCTACTAGAATTGCTAGCTTAGGAGGAAAACATTATGCATTTGTCATCGTAGATGATTACTCTAGATTTACTTGGGTAATTTTCTTAGCTCAAAAGAGTGATGCTTTTGAAAACTTCAAAAACTTTACTAAAAGAGTTCAAAATGAAAAAGGGTACTGTATTTCAAAAATAAGAAGTGATCATGGGAAAGAATTTGAAAATGAAAACTTTGAAAGCTTTTGTCTTGAACATGGTATTTCACATAATTTCTCATCTCCTAGGACACCTCAACAAAATGGGGTAGTTGAAAGGAAAAATCGAACTTTAATTGAAATGGCTAGAACAATGCTCAATGAATATGTTTTACCAACTTATTTTTTGGCAGAAGCCACAAACACTGCATGTTATATTTCAAATTGAGTTTTCAAAAGGCCTCTTTTAAACAATACCTCATTTAAGCTATGGAATGGAGGAGAGCCCTTGATATCATACTTTAGAGTATTTTGATGCAAGTGTTTTATATTGAACACCAAGGACAATCTTGGAAAATTTGCCTCTAAATCCGATAAAGGTCTCTTTTTAGGATACTCTACAACCAGCAAAGCATATAGGGTATTTAATAAAAGATCATTAACTGTTGAAGAATCCATGCATGTTGTCTTTAATGAATCTAGTAGAGTTAATCTTGTGAAAGGTAGTGTTCTTGATGATGTTGTAGGTAATATGGAAAGACTTGATCTTGGAAATGGGAAAGAAGAAAATGATGAAGAAGATTCACCATAAAATGATTCTCTATCTCAAACTCAAGAAGAAAATGAACAAGAACTCCCAAAATAATGGAAAATGACAAAAGATAATCCAAAAGAGCAAATCATTGGTGATCTCTCAAGGGGAGTAAGTACTAGATCTCATTTCAAACAGTTAGTCACTAAAACACAAATTAAAAGGTTGTTTGTGTGAGCCTGTAAAACACAAGGAATTGGTTATTGTGTGAGCCATTAAAACACAAGGGATTTCTGGGTTAGGTGTGAGCCATTGTGAGAAACACCATAGTTGGGAGTGAGCTTGTAAAACTCCATTGTAACATTTAGTGTGTTAGTTAAACTCCCAATTGCGATGGGGGAGAGGAGTAGGGTTTGTTAACACCTGAACCTCTATAAAAATCCTTGGGTCAAATTTCTCTATCCCTCCTAAAATTAATTGTATTATTTCTGCACTTTAAAGTTTAATTTTTTGAAACTCCAATTCAACCTCCCTTCTTGGCTTAATATCTAGGCAACATAATTGATAAAGGATTATGATTGTGTAATTGACTATTATCTAAGGAAGGCCAATGTAGTGGCCAATTTGCTGAGTAAGAAGACTGTGGTAGAGTTGCACATCCGACCAATCTTGAGTCAAGAGATTAGAAATGCATAGAAGTTTGATGGGAAGCTAGTGGAATTGGTCATTTTGGTCTCCAAAAGGGAGAGATCGGGTTTCTCAATCTAGCCAGATGTTAATTTACATTACCAAGGTAGGTTATGTGTACCAGAAGTCTCAGAGTTGAGACAAAAGATTATGAGGGAGGCCCATGAGATGAGATTTGCAATGCACCCAGGAAGTACCAGATGTATCATAACTTGAAAGGGGTGTATTAGTGGTCAAGGATGAAAAAAGACATCACAAAGTTCACAACTAGATGTCTTACATGTCAGCAAGTAAAGGCCAAATATCAGATACCTTTAGGGTTACTACAGTAAGTCACAATTCCATAATGGAAATGGGAGATAATCACTATGGATTTTGTGATTGGATTGCCATTAACGTCGAAAAAATATGATGCAGTGTGGGTGATCGTGGATAAACTAACAAAGTTGGCACACTTCTTATCTATTTGGAGACACTATCCTTTGAATCGGTTGGAGTTGTATATGAATGACATAGTGCATCTGCATGAAGTTCCAGTCTCCATCATTTTAGATAAAGATCTACGGTTCACTTCTTAGTTTTGGGGTAGTTTATAGCGAGCTTTGGGTACCAAGCTCAGCTTTAGCATGACTTTCCATCCCTAGATAGATGGTCAGTCAGAGAGATTTAATCAAATCTTGGAAGACATGATGAGATGTTTTGTGATCGAATTTAAGGGAAGTTTGGATAGATATTTATCATTAATGGAGTTTGCATAAAACAACAATTACCAATCAAATATTCAAATGGCTCTGTATGAGGCACTTTACGGTAAAAGGTATCAGACACCATTGTGTTGGGCCGAGCTCAATGAGAGAAAGTTAATGGAGCCAGATCTGGTATAGAAGACAAAAGAGAAAGTGAAGATCATTAGAGATCGACTGAAAGTAGCTTTTGATAGACAGAAATCCTATGCAGACCTCAAGAGAAAGGACATGTAGTATTTAGTGGGAGACAAGTTGTTTCTTAAGGTATCTCTGTAGAATAAGGTTCTTAGATTTGGAAAGAAAGGCAAGTTGAGCCCTAGGTTCATTGGACCTTATGAGATCCTAGTGAGGATCGGACCAATGACGTACAGACTTACCTTCCCACCAGAGTTGAGTAGGATACATAATGTCTTTTATGTATGCATGTTGAGGAGGTATCGGTCATATCCTTATCCATCATCAGAGCTGAGAGCATAGAGTTGAGACCGAATTTTCCTGATGAATAGGAACTAGTCGAGATCTAATCTCATGAGGTAAAGAAGCTCAGGAACAAGCCAGTTCTACTAGTGAAAGTATTATGGAAGAGCCATACAGTTGAAGAAGCAACATGGGAAAGCGAAGAAGTGGTGAGGGCACAATACCCTAAATTGTTCCGAGACATCATGATAGGTAATTTTGGGGATAAAATATCCTAAGAGGAAGAGAAATGTAACAATCTTGATTATGGCCTATATGTTATGTTATTGGTTAGTGGACAATGGGGAATTAAATGGGGTTTTGAGATATTGAGAGTGGCTAAAAGTCGATGTTTCTCATCCGTGATAATGGGTGTCATGATCATGAATATCATATTTTAGTGCACATTTGTGATGAGACTCTTCACGGCCGTGAAAGAGGAGCATGGTCGTGAAGCCTAAGCAGACAGAGCTGGTGAGACAGTCACATTTTTCTCTTTTCCACTCTCTTTAAATCCACTCCCCACTCTTTGTTAACCAACCTAACATGCCATATGCATCTTCTCCTTCCTCTAGAGCTCTTCTTCTTCCATTGTTGAAGCTTGGAGAAGGTTGTTTTCTATGAGAAAAGTGGGGGAAAGAGTGAGAACAAATAGTGACATGTGGGATTAATATGCATGATGGGAAACCTTATAAACATGGTCAAATTGACATGTTTGAGAAACAAATTCTGATTATTATTGATGATTAAAGATGATATAGTCATATTAGATAGCTTGAATGCATGTTGGAATGTTGATAGGATGGCTGACATTGGTCAACCATAGTGAGTTTTTCATGTGGAATTGGCATGATTTATGATGGTCAGTTTTTATTAAAAAAAATTCCAAATTCATGGCCATGAAGGGTGGGTTCACGGTGTGAATGTTGTGAGATGCATTCTTATTGCTGAAGCATACCCATTCACGAGCAGCTTCACGATTGCGTTCACGCCCATGAACTGTGAAGGAGTGATCATGATCGTGAACATGTGTTGATTCATGGGTTGAAACATAGCTTGAGTCGTGGGAGGAGGGGACTACCGGTGAAGTGGTGCTTCATAGTCGTGAAAGGTTATTCATGGTTGTGGCACTATTTTTTATGAAAAAATTCATGTGTTTGGTTTTGAATTTGATTTGATTCATTGGGATGTAGTAGGCTTTGGATGCATTCTATTAGTATGGTATGAAAATATATGATTGTAGAAATCATATGATTTATATAAAATATGGTAATGAATAATATGAATGTGAGTATGATAATATTGTAAGCCTAATACTCTTACTAGGACGAGAGCTAGGATAGATGAGATGCCATTGAGGGGAGAGTTCGGTATCGAGTGACCTATATTGGTCATATATATATTTGAAGGCCCAGAGGTTAGTGGACTTGAGTGCCTTGGTGGGTTATTTAGATTGAAAGACCAGAGTACCTCAGTGGGTTATTTATATTGAAGACCTAGAGGTTAGCAGACCAGAGCGCTTCGGTGGGTTATTTATATTGAAGACCTAGAGGTTAATGGACCAGAGCGCCTTAGTGGGTTATATACATATATATTTTACAACCATAGGTTAGTGGACCAGAGTGCCTAGGTAGGCTGAGTTACCCATATCCATTTTAGCTAGTTACGAGTAGGTGGGCAAAGGAAAGATAATTAATAAATTTTTATGGTGATAAACATGTGTATGACACTGAAAGGTTGCTTGATATGCTATGTAGTAATGTGCATCATATATATATGAATTTGGATGGTATGTCATGTAGTATGCAAGCTAGTGCATGTGCAGAGTTTGAGGTAAGTCATTATGGTAGCTCGGTGAGTATTTCACGCATATTATATATATATTGTTGTATGCCTTGCACGTTGTTATGTACCACTAGGCATGAGTTGCTTAGTGTATGGATTTTTCTTGTGCAGATTTGGAGCTTAAAGGAGGACCAACAGAGGAGGACGCCCAGTGATTAGAGTAGAGGATATTCATTCGGGGTGTGTGGTACACTGTTGTATCTTATTTTTGGTTGTTTTGCCAAAGGTTGGATAGTTATAGCTTTTCATGCTGTATTTCAGGGACATGTAGTTTTATAACTACTCGTTTTGTAAAATTTTGCGTTTATGTATGCCCGTATGTTTTGTATTAAACTTTTATTTCATTGAGATCACTTTCATGATTTAAGAATGCTTTCATTTTATTAAGTCATCATAGCCATGGTGAATGAAAGTTTTTGAAAATTTTGACGTTTTATCTCATGTGTATTGAAGGATCTTTTGATATAATTGGGTTTAGTTTTAAAGTTTAGCTTTAATTATATCAAAGGATGTTACAATATATTTTAAATTTGTTTTGAATTAAAATTTTTTCTAACTCATTTATGTATCAATATCAATATATCTTATACAAGCAATTTAAAATTGAATTTATTCATGAATTGATCGCATAATAAAATCATATTCTGACTGCAATCTAGTTTGGGCACATCAACCCTTATTACAAAATCAACCTCATTAACCATAAATAAAAATCAAATACAAATGCTTATTAAAATCATATTCAAAAAAGTCTGTCTCTATCCCATGTCATGCAGAATCACCAATAATGAAATAAATAAAATAATAAACACAGACCAACACGAGTCAACTCTGACGGGTTTGGTCTTTCTTTTTTGTTAACATAGCAATCTAACGGCTCCAAACCGGCATGTAGAGAAATCTATACACTAAGCTACTGAAAGTTTAGTAGTACATATAAGCATTTAAATTCTAGCATGCATTCACATATTAACATAGCATTCATAATCTGAAACATACCTTTTTGCTTGACCACATCGTCATATACAATAGTATCCACATAATAGCTCATTCATTCTAAATCAAATAAATTTCAATACATTCATTGCATATATTACACAAGTGATTCCATATCATCATAATCATAATACATTTCATTCACAACATTTTTATATCATCATATACATAGTAAATTTTTATCATAAATTTCAATTATCTATCTCTTAGTTTCATATATCTGATTACTGATTTACACATTCCTTTTCCAAGGTACAACTATAATTTTATTCTCTAATTTTTGTATACTGTATTACCAATTTCTAGTTTCTTAGCCCAATAATCTAGACCCAGACTATCCGAATGTGGGTTGTGAAATAGGAGCGCTCTTACCGGAGCTTAAGCCACCTTACTCATTATATATGCCTATTTATATTGCAAATTCCACGTCTCAAATGATGAGCGCTCTTATCCGAGCTTAAGCTACCCTTATGAGTAATAATATCTGCATACATATGGGTACAAGGGGCTCTTTACCTGAACTTAAGTCATCTTGTCCCTAAATAATCAGAAGCATTCTTACCCGAGCTTTAAGTTACCCTGATTAACATAATAATAATAATAATAATAATATACTATGGCACCGTAACTCCGTCAATGGCATGCCACCTATCTTAGCTAGTTCTCGAATAGAAAATTGACATATTTAATTATATTATGTGTGTCAATATCATTTATGTCACATTCCATAGTTTTACAAAATCATCACATGCTATTCTATAATTTAGAGCACCGAGTGCATAATCATTGTTCCAATCAAGTTATCATACTGTTTTTAATCTCATTTAAACATGTCAAGTGTGTGCATATATCTACTTATGTAGATCAATCATATAACTCAATTAACCAAATTTTGGATATAGGGCATTCACAGGCGTGAATGGTATATTCACGGGAGTGAAGCCTTCTATCATGAGTTATTTATCCATGACTGGCTTTGTTATCATTTGCAGGCATGAACATTGGTTCAAAGGAGTGACATGCCTTTATGGGAGTGAAGCTTGGCCTTATGGGCATTATATATTCGTCTGTAACATATTTTTAACACTATTTTCAACCAATTTTCATACACAACATGCATTGGGTTCTAAGGCTAACCAATGATAGCCACTCATATCAACACTTTCCAATATATTCAACAATAAAACAATTATAAACATGCATATATTCATACTTCATCAATACCATATGTTGCCCAGATATTGTACCAAGAAGAGGGGTTGAATTGGATATTAAAATTTCTTAACTTTTAAGTGCGGAAAGAAAAGTTAAGTTGAGTAGGGATAGGAAGATATCACACAGGAATTTTTATAGAGGTTCGGGTGTTAACAAACCCTATTCCTCTCCCCAATCTCAATTGAGAGTTTCACTAACACACTAAGTGTTACAATGGAGTTTTACAAGCTCGCTCCCAACTATGGTGTTTCTAACAATGTTTCACACCTAACCCAGAAATCCCTTGTGTTTTAATGGCTCACACAATAAACCAATTTCTTGTGTTTTAAAGGCTCATATAAATAACCCTTACAAGTATTCTACTCTTAACCCAATACACCCAAACTCACTTGAGTAGTAGATTATAAAGAGAAACACTCACAAATCTATAATGCTGAGAAAATAATGAGCAAAAAGATTTTTTACAGAGAATTAATGTTTGTTTTGAAAGTATTAAATGCACAAATGGCTACAATAAGATTTTGATTCGAAGTATTAGCTATTCTCTCATTCTGGATTCATAAATGACTTGCATTTATACTTCTATGGCGAATTATAGTCGTTTGGTTGTATTTAATGCAAAACTAGTCATTGCACCAACTCTTAATTTCACGTCTGACATGTTTCTCTTTCCTCTTTTACGGTCGTGAATTAGTGTGTCACGGTCATGACTGTTCTTCTAAGCCATGACTTGAATGATGACTTTGGTCGTGAAGCATTCTGGAAGGATTTAAAATGTTTGATCATGGGTGTGACATTATTATTTCACGGGCATGAACATCCTTCCTAGCCATGGTCCAAGTAGTGACTCTGGCCGTGAAGCTTTCTAGAGGAATTTGACTTGTTTTCTCACGGGCGTGACTTTCTTTCACGGGCGTGACTGATATGATCATTCACAGTAGCTATGATCCTTCATGGTCGTGAACTTTAAATGTTGGATAGTTGGCTCTAAGCTTCATCACGGGCGTGACATACAAGGTCACAGGCATGAATATGTTATTTCTTCATTTTTTTGTCTTTTTAAGGTTAGTCTTCCATTCTCCATTCTCGCTATCATGTTCCATACCATATTCAATAAACTTAGAAAACAAGTAATGGTAACTTCATCAAGTCTGTTGGGAATTGCCTACCTTGAATTTCAATAGGGCAACCCCTAAACACCTTGCTAACCCTCACACTGTGCCCTAAAGGGTTAGTCATAAGAATCTCAAATTCTAAAGCTTGTGGTTCTAAACCTTCTCGACCTGGTGGTGGTGTGTATATGTATGAATGCATTGACCCCAGATGTATTAATGCATGTATATCAAAGCCAAAGAGAAGGAATTTACCAATTAAGACATCAGGTGCATCCTGCTCCTCTCGGCCTTGCATGGCATATGCCCTGTCTGGGGCAACTCCATTACCTTCTAGCATCTTAACTATCTCTAATCTAAAATAACTAGGCCCTGATCGTCCTCCTCAGCCTGGCCCTCGACCTCAGCCTCTGCCTTGCTTAGGAGCTTGTGTTCGTATCGGCTCAGTGCTTCATAAACCTCTGCAATACTATAATAAAGGACAATCTCTTTTCAAGTGATCTTTGAAGCCACACCTCAAGCATGCTCCTATCATCCACCAACACTTTCTGGGATGAGAATGACCATAATGTTAACATTTTAGTAAAGGTAGAGATCTATGTGATGTCTGTATCGGTGCACTGGCTGCCGAAGAAATGGATCTCGTGGGTTGTCTCCGTTTGAAAGAAGAAGGCCTGCTAAAATCCCTAGCATGAAATTGACCACTAAAGGATCTAGCTCTCTTGCCACTCGATTGTACCCCACTTGGCTGTGGCATGGATCTCCTGGACACTTTATCTTGTGTGGGCTGTTCTGCCGCTAGAACTCTTTCAACTGTTATGATAGATGCTAGCAAACTAGGAAAACTCAGCAGGTGTAGAGCTGAGACTTGTAGCTTGATTGGGTCTCTCTATCCATCTTCAAATTGTTGGCACTTATCTGCCTCAGTGGATATAATGCCTCCAGCATACTTACAGAGATGTGTGAATTCTCTTTCATATTCTGTTACCAACAAGTTTCCTTGTTTCAGGATCAAAAATTCTCTTTTATTATCGTCTGTGTAGATAGGAGGAATATACTGCTCCATAAACTTCTCTAGAAAGAATTCCCATGTCATAGGATTAGGAGCCTCTGTGCTTTGTGACTCAGATCGCCACTAGTCATATGCATGCTTCTATAGTAAAGCTACTGCATACTCATATTTATATTCGTCTGTGCAATGCAGTTGATGAAAAACTCTCTCTGCCTGTTCTAGCCAAAACTTTGCCATTGAGGGGTCATCTTTCCGTTTACCCTAGAAATCGAGTGCTCCTAGCTTTCTCAGTCCCTCAAATTGTAACATAGATGGGGCTGGTTATAATGCTCTTTGTACCAAATCTATCATGTTCCTTATAAGCTTTGTTTGTCTTATGCCAGCAATAGAGTACCCTCTTGATAGGCTAGCACTGGATCTAGATATAATAGCTCGACGACGACTGGATAGCGATGAAGCCTCTATTTCAGTAAGCTCATTACTTTTGCCTCCTTCGACCATAATATGTCATCACCTTGAAGCCATACTCTACCTATATCATAAAATCACGGCCCCAATCAGTAAGCAGCAACTTTAATACTTAATTGTGGGTACACACATGTCATAAATATTTTTTTTGAAAACCATTTTAAAATTCCAAAACTTCCCAAATCAGGCTCTGATACCAAAAAATGTAACATCCCTCACACCAGCAGCTCGTGCCAGGATGAAGTAGTGCTACGTTGACTTCATCGGTTAAAATATCATTTTTAAATTTTGTATAAATGAAAATCACTCGTATATTTTTTTTCTTTATTTACTATTTATTTACTTTGGAGTATAAAAGAAATATAACATGAAAGATAAATTATATTTTTATATAATAACATGTTGTTTTTACAAAAAGTGTTGTTTATTTTATAATTACTACAAAATAAAATTCAAAAGATAATATACAAAAGTTGTGTGACCCACAGTGGTTGATATATGCTGCTCTACGGATCAGGTCACCGTTAGCTTTATCTACTATTGTCGATATATTCTTTGCTATATCTGCGTGAGAGAAACTCCCACGCTAAGCCTTTGGCTTAGTGGTACATATAAATAAGGTAATAAACTATTTTATGCAATCATGCATTATCATATATCAACTCATGCTTAATTATCCTCTCATGCAAATATACATATCATGGTATTCTAGCATGTATAAACATCAATTATATTCTTTTATCTCATACTTGTTTATTAACACATCATTATATAAGACATCATAATTAACCACATTACAATTCATAATTCCATTTTTATTTTCCGTAACTTTTTTATTTATGCCCAAAACACTCAATCATCTTTTCATGCAAATTACATTTCATAAATTTTTATTCTTTTATATCTTATATTTATTTTACTTTACCAAATCATTATTATCCATAGCACTTATGAACCACTAACTAGGATAACAGAATTGCCATCCAGCCACTTAGGAGTGCCACCCGGGCAATATGATGTGCGCATATAAGTGCCATTATCGGCTTCAATAATAGTGCCATTACAGGCTTCAATAATAGTGCCATTTTTGGCTTTAATAATAGTGCCATTATTGGCTTCAATAATTGTGCCATTACCATCTTCAATAATCATACCATTAATGATTTTCATTGTCATCATACTCCCCCCTGCTTGGCATGCCAAACTATCCTAAGTTGGTTCTAGTTAGGTGTTCTAGGACTTATACAATCTCATTAAAATTCATAGCAATTAATTCACAAGTTTCATGCATTTAATATCTCAAAATAATTACATGAACACTCAATTAAAATAATATTTACATAATATAACAAGGTTCTCATTATTTTACTCTTTTAATTCAACAACTCATATGCTACCCTGTCATTGGCAGATTCCATTATATATTTTGGACCTTAATTTTGGTCATATTACGATCTGAATTGTTTTACATAGTCTTATTAACAATTTTATGTCTTGATCGTAGCTTTAATATGCAACTTGAATCACTTAATTCTGAGTTCTGTATCAAACAATATGATAAAATAAACACTGATTGGTCACTAACAATTCTACCCAGAATTTTCTAGACAGATTCTAAGTCCGAACTTTATGAATTTTTTTCTGGACAATTATAGACATATATGGATTCAATGGTCTGAATAACAATTATAGCCCTATGTATTAGCTTTCAAACTCAATAAAGAACTTACAAAACTGAATTAAATAAATTAAGTTATAATAGTTTAAGTGCTCATTGCTCATCCATTTTCAGCAAGGGACAAATAAACTAATCACATTCAATTTTTACCAAATTAAATTCTAAATCTAGCAAACATGCATCCCCAAGATTTTCATCAAAAAATAATATTAATTCAGAATCTTCAACAAACCAAATAATCAAATCATGCCAATAAAAAAAATAAAATAGGCTATTGCCTTAGGTTATGCACAAACCTCTCTTTTTCTCTTTACTTCTCTTTCTCTTTTCCTTTGCTCCTTTGATCTAGCTACTTGTCAACTTGAGTTCCTAAAATTTACAAAAAGATTATTAAAACTTTATAAACCCTAATCTCCCTCTTTCTCCCTACTCTCTTAAGCTTCCTTGAGCATGAAAATGGAATTTTCCCTTACTTTTTCTCTCTTTTCTCACTTTCTTTTACTACAACTAAGCTTTTGCTATGGAGGAACTTGTGGAATGTGGGGCTGGTTTGGAGAAGGCATAAATTTCTCAATTAAAAGGGATAAGGAAGAAGCAGAACAATTAAGTGAATAAAGACAAACTCCATAATTATGGGACACCTAAGCCATAATCTAGAAACTCTCATTAATGCCTCATTCATGCACATCACTTGGCTAATTGTTGTATGCCATTTGTTGTGTGGTGCTTCAAGAAAATGTGGAAGACAATTAATAGATATCAAATTCCAGATCAAGAGTGATAATGAAGAAAGGATAAGCAATTAAGAGCAAAGTGACAAAATTACTTAATTAATGGAGACACCTGAGCTCACATTCTATAAACTTTCATTAATTTCCAATTCATGCATGTTAATTAGCTTCTTAAAATGTGGAAGTTGGTGTGGCTAGTCTCCACATGCATTTTATGTCCCAATTCATGTATTTAATTGATGGTTATCCCAACTAATCCTCCAATTTTTGGTAAATTGCAAATTGACCCCTAAACTTTTCAAATTTTGCAATTTAGTCTTTTAATGAAATTTAACATCTTAAAATATTTTGAACACTCTATTAGATATTTTCCATACTTAATTGCAATTATTTTAATTATTTTTTGATAAAAATCCAAATTTAGACTTCGGTCAAACCAATGAGTCTATTTAACAACTCGCGTGACTTAGGTCTAAATTAGCGGATATGACATCAATAGCCTAACTTTATATTTATTAATTAAACCATCTGCCTTCATCTTCCTTTTAAAGATCCATTTAGATTCTAAGATTTACATCGTGGAGGTAAACCCACTCGTTTCCAAGTATGATTTTGCATTATAGAGTCTACCTCACTCTTAATGGCCTATTTCCAAAGAATGCCATCTGAAGAGTTTATAGCCTCTGTGTAAGTTTGAGGTTTTGCCTTTAACATGTAAGTTAGAAAATGTGGTCTAAAAAATTTTTCTAACCTTGCCCTTTTACTCCACCGAAACATTATTTCAGGTAGCTCAACTTCAAAACCAAGTTCTCCTCCCTGAACTTGATCTTCACTTCAACTATCTTCAGTAATAACCTTAAAAGTTTGTTTGGATGATTTTTTTTTCTCTTCTGAAGTTATATAAGGAAATCTATGTTCAAAGAATGACATATTCCTTGATTCCATTATCATGTTCTTGTGTATGTCAAGAATTTTCAATTTATGCACAAGAAATCGATAACAGCACTACTATTATGTGCATAACCAATGAAAATTCAATCAACTATTTTTGGGCCTATTCTTACATTTTTTAGAAATGGAACAACCACTTTAGTAAGACACCCCCACACTTGCAAATATTTATAGGAAGACTTTCTTCATTCCTATAATTCATCAGGGGTTTTATGTTGCTTATTATAGGGCACTTTATTTAAAAGGTAATTAGCCAACAAAACGACTTCCCCTGAGGCATCCTAGAACTTAACAACATTGCATTCATCATTTCTTTCAAGGTACGATTCTTTCTTTTAGCCATACTATTTGACTGAGGAGAATAAGGTGTTATGGCTTCATGTATAATTCCATGTTGTAAACAGAATTCTCTAAATGGTGATTCATATTCACCACCATGATCACTTCTCAATACTTTGATTTTCCTATTAAGTTGATTTTCAACTTCAATTTTATAGTGTTTAAATTTACCTATAGCCTCATCCTTGCTTTTAAGCAAATACATATAACAATATTTTGTGCAATCATCAACAAATGTGATAAAATATTTGTTTCCACCTCTTATTAGAATATATTTTAAAGCACATACATCACTGTGTATGAGATCAAAAGTGGTTTAGTTTTCCTTTCAACTGTTTGGAAAGATGATTGTGTTAATTTTGCCTCAATGCAAATTTCACATTTATGTTTTGAATCTATATGGAAATTAGGTATGTGTTGCAAGTTAATTAACCTTATAAAGGTATTATAATTAACATGTCCTAGTCTACCATGTCATAAATTGGAAGACTCAGACAAATAAACAGAAGAGGTACTTTCATTCATATGTTTCATAACAATTACATTAAGCTTAAAAAGCTCATCAAGAGCATACCCTCTTCCCACATATCTTCAATCCTTAGACAAAACAACTTTGTCTTGCTCAAAAACCATACGAAAACCATGATTGTTTAATAGTGAGCCTAACACCAAATTCTTATGAATATCAGGCATAAACAAGATATTGTTCAGAGTCAACTCATTTTCAGATGTCATCTTCAACACCACTTGTCCTTCACCAAACACTTTAGAAGTGGCAGAATTGCCTATATATAGCTTTTCTCCACTTTTTGGTTTGAAGGTAGAGAACATCTCATGTTCTGAGCAAATGTGCCTTGTGCCACTAGTATCAATCGATCATTCCTTTGGGTTAAACCCAAACAAGTTCACCTTTGATGTGACAGCAACAAGAGTAATATCAGAGGCTTTTTGAGTAATATTCTACAAGAGATTACCATTATTGTTCTTCTTTTTCTTTGGAAGCCTACAATAAACAAAGCCTTAAGACTCATCTTGTCACAATTGTAGCACTTACCTAGGAATTTCTTCTCAGAAACTCCATCTTTGGGTCCCATCTTAGACTCTTTGGTTTTTTTTTACTCTTGGAACTTTGTCCATGTTAGTCAATGTTCATTTTTTCTTCGGAAGAATTCAACCCCCTCTTATATCTTTCGGAGCTTCTGCTTATGCTTAAGGTAGTTGTTGAAATCCTTTTAGCCAGAGGGTAATTTTTCAATAATAGCAGCCATTTGAAAGGTCTCACTCAAGTTCATCCCTTCTGCATGAATATAATGAAGGATAACTTGAATCTCTTACACTTGACTCATCATAGTTTTGGAATCCACCATTTTATAGTCAAGGAAATGTCCCACTATAAACTTTTTGGCACCAACATCCTCAAATTTATATTTTCGGTCTAAAGACTCCCATAACTGTTTTGCAGTCATAATTCCACTATACACATTGTATAGCGAATCATGTAATCCATTCATGACATAATTCTGTGTTAAAAAATTGGAATGATGCCAACTATCATAGGCCATACTCACTTAGATATCTTGCTCATTATCCTTCACAGAAAGAGCATCATCAGTCAAGAACCATATGAGGTTCAAGGTAGTCAAATAAAACATCTTTTGTTGTCACCTCTTAAAATTCAAACCATTGAATTTTTCTGGTTTCTCTCTATGATTCACAGGCATTGTGATAGGTACAACAAGAGCGACAACCCATGTAACAATAGTTGATGGCCCTTGAGAACCATCTTTAACATTGGTAGCAATTATCATGTTTTCCATTTCTGAAACAAAACAATAAAATATTAAATTTCAATGAAAATAAATACTAAGATTAACAAGTCGAGAATTTGTCTTAAGATTGTTAACAAAAATAATATGATATATAGAGGAGGTTGTTAATCCAATATAAGGAGTTGGATAGAAAAAAAGAGGAATCTGAGGCCTATGTTCTGCACAGTGACGTTAAGATAAATTTTCCCTCTACCAATGGCATTTAAGATGATTAGAGAGTAAATATTAAACACACAACATAGCGAACTGAAAGTAGAGTATCTCTATCTCAACAAGAAAAGAATAAGAAGAGGAGAAGACTTCTTCAAAAGGCAGAAAGTATTTCCAACATAAATAGATACATCTATTTATATTAGAGGAGAGGAGAGAATATGTTGCCGAAAATAATAATCAAGGAGGGTTGAATTGGTTGACAAATAAAAATTACTTGAAGAAAGAAACAACTAAATGATAAATGGTGAAAGGAAGAGGAATATAATGCACATAATATTTATAGAGGTTTGGGTATTAACAAACCTTACTCCTCTCCCAAATCTCGATTGGGTGTTTCATTAATACTTGAAGTGTTAGAATGGAGTTTTATCTCTTGCTCACTCCCAACTATGGTGTTTCTTTCTTGGCTAATACCTAACCCAGAAGCAACCCTTGTATTTTAATGGCTAACACAACAACCAAATATTTATGTTTTTATAGCTCACATAAAAAATCCTTACAGGTATTTCACTCACAACCCAACTCACTCAAACTCACTTTTGAGTAATTGATTACAAGATGAAAACACTCACCAGCCAAAATGCTCAACAATTATGAGCAATTTATGGTTTTGCAATCTCAAATAATGAAAGTTATTGAATCAAAAAATAAATGCACAAGGCTATACAAGATTAGAAGAATGAATGATTGTTTTTTTTAACATGTAGAAATCATAAATGTGTTGTATTTATACTTCCATATCAAATATAGGCGTTTTGGGGTTCATTTAATGCAAAAGTATTCGTTCATCTGCTTTTCTATTCGCGCTTGAAAAGTTTCTCCCTCCAGGTCATAGGCCTGACTAATTCTTCACGGGCATGACTGTTTTGCATAGTCATGAATGAAAGTCAGGACTTTGGCCATGACTCATTTTGTTTGAAAATGAATGCTCATTCATAGGCATGACAAAGTCTTCACGAGTGGGACTTTATCAATCTTCATGGTTAGGCCAATGCTTCACTACCATTAACGTTTGAATGAATAGTCTTGGTTCTTACTTGTTTTACGGGCGTGAAGATCTATTTTCATTGGGGTTGATGATCATTCACCACGGACATGACATTAGTCACAGGTGTGACTTTTTAAATCACAGGCATGACACTTTGCATTTTATCAATATCTTGATCTTAAACTCTTCTCTTTCAACTTGTTTCAAGGTTAGAGGAATGCATAACCTGTTTAACACACTTAGAGCACAAAATGTGGTTAAATTCCTTATTGCCTAATTATTTGTTATCATCAAAATAACGGAAATATTCCTCAAGGTTCAACAATCTCCCCCTTTTTGATGGTGACAAATAATTAAGCAATATGGGGTCTAAAGAGAAAATAAAATTTCTCCCCCTCAATTGGTGCTTAATAAAAATGAATTATAAGAAGTACAAGATGCAAGAGAAGCTTCAAAAGAGGTTGAAATAAGCAAGAAACATAGCATTCACATCAAGATAAACAAATCCAACTTAACATTTTCATTTGCTTATTCTCCCCCTTTTTCACAATCAAAAAGAGATAAAATAATAGAAAATAAGATAAAATATATATCATTGCATAAATAAAAGATTTACAAGTCACATGAGTCGTAAAGAAAAATAAATAAATCAAATAAATATAAGAGACTTGCCTAAGCATAAAAGGTACTATGATAACATGATCCTAAGGATCCTAAGACATAAAAAGTAAAAAAGAGATAATGACAGTCATGGCTTGAAGCCAAACATCTGCTCGCGAAGATGAACTACCTCCTCATTAGACTGTCAATCCTGGACTTTACAAGGTTCGTAAGGTTTTCCAGCTTTGCATCAATCGACTGTTGAAAAGTGTTCATGCTTTCTTGAAGCATGTCAAAGTAAGGAGTCAAGAGTGTGGCAATCTATTGTGCCAAGTCTGGTGGACATGCCAAAGAGGTCTCGGTGGTAGGAGGAGCATCTGGAATAGCTGGAGGTGGAGTCTCAACATGGGCTCTCTTTATCTGCTAGAACCCTTGAAGTCCAACTTTGAATTCCTTAGTCTTCAAGCTCCCATGCCACCTCTCCTACTAGGGTGATAAAGAGGCAAGACACTTCATCTTTATAGTGGATTCTCACTACTACTTCCATCTTGATAAAAGACTCAATGTTGAGTTGGTCTTTGGGAGAAGCTAGATGATATTACAAATATGATTATTGAGGTCCAAAAATCCCATCTCTACTACCTAATGACTCACATAACCTCCAATAAGAATGTAGAGGGAATGGTGTTAGAGAAGTGCTCTAAAGGCAATCACCTTTAGCACTTATTGTACTAATTTATTTGATTAATAAAAGGCTTTTTCATTAATTTGATGTTCATTTGATATATAAATTGATAAGTGATCTTAAATCAATTAATGAAGTCATTGATACATAACATAGCATGAAGGAAATCATTATGAGATCATGATATTGAGATTCTTATCATGTGTAATTATGTTAGTATGAAAATGTTCCCTAGTCATGGGATTAATGAGATGGGATATTATTAATCCAAATAGACTAGCACATGTTACACTCCTTGATTGGATCAAGTAGTAGATCTCATAATCTATAAATATGAGATGTTTAGAGTTAACATGTGGAGGCTTGTTAAGTGTAGCTAAGTACATTGGATGACCAACTATGAGACAATCATACAGATAATCTATTCAAATGTCAATTATAGTATCATCATACCAATGGTGCAAGTATCCTTAGACTTGAGGTACTCAAGGATATCTTGAATATTGATTTTGTATTTTGACACTATTCCTTGTTGCCTCAGAGAGGTTTCTCATAGGGTGGAGATTGGATACAGCTTGAGGTATTCGAAGGTAATTGGGTAACCAACAAAGGATTCACCACTATTGATAGAAAGGAGTGTATACCCATGGCCTCTTGTCGTGGTCATTACTCGGGAATCTGTGACCAGAGTAGAAATGTCATAAAGATAGTCTTCAATGACATATCTAATAGAGTAATGAGCCTCAAGGACAAAAACTAATATTTCTTAGACTAGACGTGACATAGTCAGTCTAGTGGGAGTTGACACATGTCCATACTCTGAACCAAGTCGGGTATAGAATGGTGAAAGGAATAATTGCACGAAAATTGTCTGTGGAAAGGTTTGTAGTCAAATCACTGACTTTCCGATCGATTGGGAGTCATGATATGTTGGTAGATACCGCTTATGACTTTCTTAAATTAATTGTTAATTTAAGTAGCCAACATAACCGGGAACCTAATGGGTCACACACATTGAGTAAAATGGTCTTGGATAGGATCCAAAACATAAGAGAATTATTTCGGGATGGATCGCGATGAGATCGTACAGAAAAATCATTCGGCAGGGTCATGGGCCTGTGTGGGCTAAGCAAGCTGCTAGGCTGCCCAACTGTAGCCCGTAGTAGGCCCAGCGTGCTGCTACCTCTCACCCATTGGCCAACGGTAGATTTTGGCCTTAATGAGGCTAATTATGGCTAATTACTATTAATTAATTTCCCTTTTCTCCATTTTTGACTTTTCATCTTTTCTTTGAATTTGATTCAAATAGAAAAGACATCAAATGGCAGAAAATAGACATGAAAATATTTTTTTATGAAAAACTATTCTTAAGACACAAAATTCTCTCAAGAATACTTTCAAAGCTAGCATTTTGAATTTGTTCAAACCATTTCTCATGATAGTTTCTTCTTCATTCTTCGCATGGATTATCATTAGAGACATCCTAGTGTGGATTGTTGTAGTTTTCTACAACCCAACAAAGTGAAGATTTGAAGAACAAATAAGAAATTATAAGGTATAATTTCTAATCTTTATATTTATATAAATTAGTTTTAATGGCACAAGTATGATTTTTTGTTTCGGGTTTTGAAAATTTTATTTTTCCACTGTGTTTTGAATATGATTCATTCTTTAAAGCCCAGCATTTGGTATCAAAGCCTCCTTGTGTACATTAAAATTAATTTTAATTGAAAGTGCATTGGGATTGCATGGTTTTGATGATTTTGGATCAAGAATGATTAAGAATGATTATTTTGATTGAAAAATGATTTGAATGTGATTCAAATAATTAATTTCGGATTTATTTGAAAAATACCTAAAATTGCCTTATTTATGAACATATGTTGTTGTTTGGCTTAATTGATGGGGCTGATTATATTTTTCTTCTAATTTGATTATGAAAAACATATTTAGACATATTTAGAATAATTTTATGTATTTGGAACTATCCAATAATTAATTAAAAATTATTTTAATTAATATTTAAAACAAACACAAAAATGGTACTGTTTATGCATACCCGGTGGGGCTGTTTTGTTTGATTTTTTTTTTGTATGTGTTTATTTTATTTCTAACACCTTGAAATAATTTTTATATGATTAAAAATATGTTAGCTTGATGTTAGATGCATGAAAAAATTATTTTGCAAGCATTTGAAATTTTAAAAAATTCCAGATATCGAATTAGTCATTTTGAGTGTCTAAGTGTGTTGGTTCGTTTGTATTAGTAATTTTGGCTTGTGCCAAAAATATTTTGATAAACTTAATATGACCTAAAGATAATTAGAATGGTGATTTGAAGTTCTGAAAAAATTTAGAATTTTTGGAAATTAATTTTGAATTAATTTAAGTTGTGCAGTTGTAATTCTAGTATGACTAGAAATTGGTATATATATTAAAATTAAATTGTTTAATTTTAACATCATAATATTCTGATTTTAAGGAGAATTAATTTTGAATTAATTCGGGAAATATGAAATTTAATTTAATTTGATTAAATATTAAATTCCACTTTAAAATGACATACAAAATTAAATAAACTGAAAGAACACATATAGGCAATTTCGGTTCAAGCGTTGAATCGATTTACAAATTGAAATCCAAAATTGTTATTGTTATTTTGTGCATTAGAGAATGCATGTTAGGGGTGTATGAAAAGGCATAATGGATGATTATGGACTTAGGCCCAATGTGATTGAGCATGCATGGAATTATTTTGTTTTATGGTAAAGAGGGTCTGCGTGTCCCTACCTCTTTTTCTTTCTTATGTATTTCTCTTCTCATCTTACTACCTTCAAATGCAAATTGAGGTTTTCTATAATTTGAAATATGTAATTAGATTACATAGGATTAGGATATAATGAAGATACAAAGGAGCAAGAAGCAAAGGAGGTGGTACCATAAACAAGAAGACTTAGAAATAGGAATTTGATTTCAATTTTGGGTTGTAAATTCATGCATATACCTAGGTAAGACCTAGTCAATTTCTCTTTGGCTCAAGAGATTTACTTTAGTATGTCCATAATCATGCCATAAAGTTAATGTAACTATCTTTATATATCTATGTGATGAATGTATGATATATAAAAGCATGAAATAATAACTTGATAAGACTTAACAATTAAATCCCTCACTAAATAAACAATTAAGTCTTATGACTTCCATTAATATGGGGAGAACCAGAGTTCTTCTAGAGTTAGGGTTGTTGAGTTGCCTCAAGCTCATTCTATAAGAATATGTTTAATCCGTTGAAATTAGGTTTCATGATTAATGCGTTAGACTTAACCGATATTATTAACTTGTTGGATTTGTGCCAAGGTTAATGTGTATTAGAGGCGAAGTTGGGTTTGTATACATGAGATGTACACATATCTAGATTTGATAGCCCAATGTATGTGAACACATCAATAAGTTGATAGCACAAGATTCAATAGTTGCGTGAATAATGCAATTGGTATGGATTAGATACCTACCAACCAAACTAAGGATAACTTGTTGAGTTGCCTCAAAGTTATTCTTAGCTAGTTGGATATCGACCCACTAGGAGAACTTCCATATAAGCTCTCTCGGGTTCATAATGAGGGCTATGGATTCGCAGTAAAATAGTGGGAACCATAATGCGATTTATTAAAGACCTAATAAACATACATTTTATGTACATTGTAACATGTTCTATTTTACATCTTGGTTGCTAGAATCATCATCATGACAAGTGTGAATTTGCCATTGTTAATGGAATCAAATAAGTTGACTGAGCCCAATGTTTTGGATTAACTATGGAATCTGAGAAGTGTTCTCACAAAGATTGGCTATGTCCTAGATGAGGCACTCCCGAATCCCCCTGCTGCTATGCTTCTGAAGATGTTCAGAAGGCATATCAAAAGCATCTCGATGATAGTGAGATGGCAACCTGCATTATGCTTGCTACTATGTTAGCCATAATTGGCCTAATTAAGGCCAAAATCTGCCGTTGGCCAACGGAAGGGTGGCAACAGCGTGTTGGGCCTGCTGTGGGCTGCCGCTGGGCAGGCCAACAGCTTGCTTAGCCCGCGTAGGCCTGCGCTAGCCGGTATGAGCCATGACCCTCCCGAATGATTTTTCCTGTGCGATATCATCGTGATCCATCCCAAAATAATTCTCACATATTTTGGATCCTATCCAAGACCATTTTACTCATTCTACATATCTTCAATGCGTGTGACCCATTAGGTTCCCAGTTATGTAAGCCACTTAAATTAACAATTAATTTAAGCAAGTCATGAGCGGTATCTAGCAACACATCATGACCCCCAATTGATCGGAAAGTTAGTGGTTTGACTACGAACTTTTCTAGAGACAATTTCCGTTCAATTATTCCTTTCACCATTCTATACCCGACTTGGTTCAGAGTGTGGACATGTGTCAACTCCAACTAGACTGACTACGTCACGTCTAGTCTAAGTAATGTTAGTTCTTGTCCTTGAGGATCATTACTCTATTAGATATGTCACTGAAGACTATCTTTATGAGATTTCCACTCCGGCCAGAGATTCCCGAGTAATGACTACGACAAGAGGCCATAGGTATACACTCCTTCTATCAGGAGTGGAGAATCCTTTGTTGGTTACCCAAGTACCTTCGAATACCTCAAGCTTTATCCAATCACCACCCTATGAGCAACCTCCTTAATGCAACAAGGAGTAGTGTCAAAATACAGAATCAAGATTCAAGATATCCTTGAGTGCCTCAAGTCTAAGGATACTTGCACCATTGCTATGATGAGGCTATCATTGACATTTGAATATATTATCCATATGATTGTCTCATAGTTGGTCATTCAACGTACTTAGCTACACTTAGCAAGCATCCACATGTTAACTCTAAACATCTCATGTTTAAAGATTATGAGATCTACTACTCAATCCAATCAAGGAGTGTAACATGTGCTAGTCTGTCCGAATTAATAATGTCCCGTTTCATTAATTCTATGACTAGGGATAATTTTGATACTAACGTAGTTACACATGATAAGAATTTCAATATCATGATCTCATCATTATTTTCTTCCTGCTATGTTATGTATCAAGGACTTCATTAATTGATTTAAGATCACTTCTCAATTCATATATCAAATGAACATCAAATTAATGAAAAAACCTTTTATTAATCAAATAAATTTGTACAATAAGTGCTAAAGGTGATTGCCTTTAGAGCACTCCTCTAACAAGCTCCCACTTGCACTAAAGCCAATCGCCTTTGTATTTAATTCCATAGGCGAGTACATGAGAATCATATTTCTTTTAGGGACATGGCTTAGTTAAAGGATTAGCAATATTCTGACCAGTGGGCGCTCTTTCTATCTTTACATCATTCCTACCAATGATTTCTCTAATCAAATGGTATCTTTTGAGTACATATTTGGATCTCTAAGGAGACAGTGGCTCCTTTGCTTGTGGAATGGCTCCATTGTTATCACAATACAATTGTATTGGATCAATAATGCAGGGAACCACTCAAATTTCTATGACGAATTTTTTTATCCAAACCGCTTCTTTTGTTGCTTTAGAAGCTGCAATGTACTCTGCTTCAGTTGTGGAATTAGCAGTCATTTATTGTTTGGAACTCTTCCAACTAACTCCTCCACCATTTAGTATGAATATCTAATCTGACTGAGATTTTTAGTCATCCTTGTTAGATTGGAAGCTGGCATAGGTATACCCGTTCACAATAAGATCTCCATCTCCATATACCAATAATACATCCTTAGTCCTTCTTAAGTACTTAAGGATATTTTTAACAGCAACCTAATGACCCTCACCAGGGTCCGATTGGTATCTGGTCGTGACATTTAGAGCATATGATACATTGGGTCTTGTACATATCATAGCGTACATGATTGATCCTATAGTTGAGGCATATGGAATCAAACTCATGTGTGTCCTCTCATCTTATGTCTTTGGACACAAAGACTTTGAAAGAGTAATCCCATCGGTTATGGGAATATATCCCCTCTTGGACTGCTCCATGCTAAAGCTCTTTAGCATTTTATCTAAGTATGTGGACTATGAATGACCAATCAATGTAATATCCACTAATTTAGGCCCCGAGTCGCAAGTGTCGAGAAGTTGACGCGGTTGATCGATCGGAGTCTAAATTCGGATTTTTACAAAAGTTGATTAAGAAATGGCTAGATTAAATGATAAATGCCTAAATAAGTGATATTAAAGTTTAAAGAAGTTGATTTACAGTAAAGGACTAAATTGCAAAATTTGATAAGTTTTGGGGTCAAATTGCAAATTACCAAAAATTGGAGGATTAATGAGTTAATGTCTAATTAAAAATAGGAAATTTGGACACTTAAAAATTGGGTTGGCCAGCCACAACATTTAAAAGAAGAGGGTTAATATTGATTAAGCGTAAAATTGGGAGAAAATGGTGAAATGGTGGGTCCTACATGAAGACTTTTTGGGTACCCTATTTAAGACTTTTCTTCTTCTTCTTCTCTTCATTTTCTGCCTCCTTCTCTATTTTCTTTACCAGTCACGCCAGCTTCATCCATTCCTCCATAGCTCATCTTGAATTCTAGAAAGAGAAAGGAAGGGAAGAGAAGGGAAAGAGCAAGAAAAGGTGACTTTCATGTTAAGTATAGCCTCGATTTTACTAGGATCAACTCAAATACCTTCGGCTGAAATTACATGACCCAGAAAACTATCTGCTTCTAACCAAAACTCACACTTAGATAGCTTTGCATACAATTGTTTCTCCCTCAAGTTCTGCAATACTTTTCTAAGATGGTGGTCATGTTCTACTCAATCTCTAGAATATACAAGAATATCATCAATGAATACAACTACAAATTGATCAATATATGGCCTGAACACTCGATTCATCGGTCCATAAAAACTGCCGTCGCATTCGTCAAACCAAATGGCATCACCAAGAACTCATAATGACCATAACGAGTCCTGAATGCCGTCTTAGATACATCTGACTCTTTAATCTTCAGTTGATGATATCCCGATCAAAGATCTATCTTTGAAAATATACTTGCACCTTTCAACTGATCAAATAAATCATCAATCCTAGGCAGTGGGTATTTATTCTTAACAGTAACCCTTTTAAGCTGCATGTAGTCAATGCAAAGACATAAAGTACCGTATTTCTTCTTCACAAATAGTACTGGAGCACCCCATGGTGATACACTAGGTCGTATAAATCCTTTATCTAACATTTCTTGTAACTGTATCTTCAACTCTTTCAATTCTATGGGAGCCATCCTATATGGTGTAATAGATATAGGAGCTGTGCCAGGTACTAATTCGATAGCAAACTCTATCTCTCGGTCAGGTGGTAGTCCTGGTAACTCCTCAGGAAACACATCTGGAAATTCACTAACAGTTGGGATGTCGGTCAACTTTGGACTTTTCTTTCGAGTGTCCATCACATATGCTAGGTAAGTCTCACATCCCCTATTGATGAGTTTTCGAGCTTTCAACGCTGATATCACATTATCTGGATATGCTCTGATACCAAAAACTATAACGCCCTCCTCACCCGAACCGCACGTGCCCGGATGAGGGAGCACTAATGTCCGTCTTCCTTCTTGAACTCGCTAATAATTTTTTTTTACGCATGTATATAGATATAAATAAAAATCAGAGTACAATTTATTTACATAAAATAGTAATTTTTAACATCAGAGTAATTCTTAACAAACTTTAAAAGTAGGTTTTACAACTCAAACATTTCTTTAATATAAAGGCAAATACAAAGGTTTCAAAACTTGTAACCCACTTTCTCAAGATTTGGCTGCTTTACTTGAATGGGATCACCGCTTGCTTTATCTAACGTCTTCAGCTACCTTTCTATATCTGCATGGAAATTAAACTCCACGCTAAGCTCTAAGCTTAGTAGTGCATATAAATGAGGCAATATACTATATCATGCAACAAGCATTAACAATTTTCATTTTGTGCATTAAAATGTTTGCATGCATGACTATCAACAAATTCCTATTTCATACAAGTATAAATGTCATGCTCATATAGACAATGTTATTTTCATTTATCTTTAATAGCAAATTGTTATGTAAATCTCTTTATCATTACATTTCAATCTCAAATCATCATCATTTTTTTATTCTTTTCTTCTCTTATTTTCAAACATATCCTCATTATCTTGCCCACATCACTATAAATTTTGGACTGACTGGATATGGGTTATGGATCAGGAGCGCTCACACAAGCTTATGCCACCCTGTCCACTATTTGCCTCATAAGAGCTTCTCAAATCAATGGCGCTCACACAAGCTTATGCCACATTGATTGAGTATAATTTCATCTTCGACTCTTGCCTTCAACAACCTACTGTGGCAAACAACTTGAGTGCGATTCCAATGATGGATTGGAGGTATTGGGCCATGGACCCCGGCAGCCCATTGGTCTCAGTGAGACGGCAGATGGGCTCAGTCCTGTGGACTTGAGGTAGGGCTCATGTCGTGGATGAGAACTAGCCATTACATAAATTCGGTCTAGCTCCGGAGGAAGAGCTAATCGGTAAGCCACTGGTCCTATTCTTTCCAGCTAATCGGTAAGACCAATAAATCTTAGGCTTAACTTTCCCATTTTACCAAACCTCAATACCTTTTTCCACGGTGAAACTTTAAGAAATACTTTGTCTCCTACTACATATTCTATATCTCGCCTATTTAAATCGACATATGATTTCTGTCGATCTTGTGCTGCCTTTAGCCTTTACTTGATCACTTTAACTTTCTCTTCAGTCTATTGAACTATTTCCGGCCCAATGAACTTTATACCAATTGAGGAAATAGAGGTACAGATAGACATGTCTTATGAGGAAGAAATAGTGGCTATAATAGCATATGAAGATAAAGTACTCCGGAACAAGACAGTCCCTCTGGTTAAAGTTTGGTGGCGGAATCATACAGTTGAAGAAGCCACGTGGGAAAGTGAAAAAGTGATGAAGAAGCAGTACCCCCAGTTGTTCAACCCCGAATGAACAGGTAAATTTCGAGGACGAAATTATTTTAAGGGGGAGAGAATGTAATATCCGCTAATTTAGGCCCCGAGTCGCAAGTGTCGAGAAGTTGTCGCGTTTGACTGATATGAGTCTAAATTCGGATTTTTACAAAATTTGATTAAGAAATGGCTAAATTAAATGATAAATGCCTAAATAAGTGATATTAAAGTTTAAAGAAGTTATTTTACAGTAAATGACTAAATTGCAAAATTTGATAAGTTTTGTGGTCAAATTGGAAATTACCAAAAATTGGAGGATTAATGAGTTAATGGCTAATTAAAAATAGGAAATTTTGACAGTTAAAAATTGGGTTGGCCGGCCATGACATTTAAAAGAAGAGGGTTAATATTGATTAAATGTAAAATTGGGAGATAATGGTCAAATGGTGGGTCCCACATGAAGACTTTTTGGGTACCCTATTTAAAACTTTTCTTCTTCTTCTTCTCTTCATTTTATGTCTCCTTCTCTGTTTTCTTTACCAGTCACGCCAGCTTCATCCATTCCTCCATAGCTCATCTTGAATTCTAGAGAGAGAAAGGAAGAGAAGAGAAGGGAAAGAGCAAGAAAAGGTGATTTTCATGTTCCATAACTGTTAAGGAAGCTAGAAAGAACAACAAAGAAGAATAAAAATCAAGTTTGGTAGAGAGAGAAAATCTCCAAAGAGGTGATTTAGTGAAGAAAAGCGTAAGGTAAGAAGCATCTCTTTTTCTTCTTCATCTTTTCTAAAGGAAGTTCGAATTTTGAGCTCATCTAAGACTTATATGGAAAGAGAGAGAAACTAGGGTTTTGAGAGAGAAAAGGAGAGCTTAGAGTCATGAGGAAAATCAGATGATGATGATAATAATTTATGATGTTGTAGGAGTTCCATGTGACAAGGAACAAGCTCTAAGGAGCAAAGGAAAAGAGAAAGCTACCTAAAAGAGTGAAGGAGAAAGATTAAGGTTTGTGCATAAATTAAGGCAATAGCCTATTTTTGTTTGAAATAATGCATGCTGAACATGATGTTGATAAATATATTTCAAGAATGATGATGATTATGGAATTAGACATGTATGAATGAGATCCTTGTGTGATAATGAATTAATGATGCATGTTAGAAAACATTGTATGATCAAGACATTTACATGTATTAGAGAGTAATAAGTTGAGTAAATAACCTTAGAACTGCATGAAATAGAATTTGGTATGATTTGGATGATGTTAGAATGAATGAAATGTGAATATGCATATTTCCTGCTGAAAGTCACGGGCGTGAACTTGAGGGTTCAGGGTTGTGAACTTCTGGGTGGAAATGGTACTATTCATTCTAGAAGTGTTCACAGGTTGGAATCACAGAAGTGAACTTATTCACGGGTGTGAATGAGTAATCACGACCGTGAATGCTTTTGGGCGATTCATTCGAGTAGCGTTCACGGCTTGGGATTACGGGCGTGAACTAATTCTCGGGAGTGAAATTAGTAATCACGGTCGTGAATGGTCTGCATTTGTAATTATGAATATGGTTATCAAATGAAGAATTCAGGTAAGTAAATGAAAGTCATTGTCTATCCAGTGAAATAAGAATGATATGGATATATATATATATATATATATATATTGATGTGAGAATGTGATATGTTGTGATATAGAAAAATGAATTGCATTTGTAATTATGAATATGGTTATCAAATGAAGAATTCGGGTAAGTAAATGAAAGTCATCGTCTATCCAGTGAAATAAGAATTATATGGATATATATATATATGTATATATGGACATTACCCCGGGTTTCCATGTGAATATTTGCCATGTTAACATTTGCATTTGCTAGCTAGCTTGATCATTTGTTTCATTTGCACATTTGTTAGGCCATAGGCCTCTTCTTTTACTTTACAATATCGATTAACTACTCACAATGCCTTTTAGGTCCATATGCATGTGCACTTGTACTTAAGCATTCATCAACCATTGTATCTTATCACATGTAACATACATATACTGCATATATGCCTCATATTACACTCATATTCCTCGCATATACTATACATATACCATGTATATATATCACATATGTCAAATATATACTTCAAATATATCATAAGTATACCATTTGTATGTACCACAATGTCACAAATTATTCATCATCATATTATCAAGGGCCAATCATGACAATCATATGAATCACATAGCAAGCAACATTCATTTGCACTAAAGAATTCAATTGATAATTAGACTCACATTTCTCCAATATGTTACGAGCCTAATATGAAAATATAATCAATTAACTTATGATTAGGGAGACTTAATGTGGCTTAAACAAATTAATATGCATAGTTTATGTCAATAGTTAAGATTTTTTCTATTAGGCAGTGTGACCTTATAGGACTGTTTAGCCTAAAACTTTTTCTATACTTGACCAATTAATCTTATTCTTGTTCATAATTACAAATAACATATAATTACATAACATATTTTAGACCAATTGGATCATTGTACAATATTTGGTATAATTTCTAAGTGTGTTCTGTTTTCTGCCTTGTTTTCTACCTTTAGGCAGTTTCAGGGTACTCACTTTGGTTCATCATAACTTATAATATATAAGTCCTATGTTAATGAAAATTTACAGAACCTTATATGGGTTCATATGGAACATTTTGCATGTTTATAATTTTTATCAATTATGTATCTAAAGTCTTCAAATTATAACAAATATTTCACTGGTCCAGAATAGAATTGGCTTCCAGACCACTATGACTTCCAAAGGCCATAACGTGGTCTATACATAACAATTCAAGCTGAAAGTAGTACAAATATTTAGATAAGACATATACCCATAACTGTCCTATTTTTAGCATTTACAGAATCTAGCTCTAACGAGCTCAAATTAGCCAAACAAGTTGCTGGATCTGCTTAGGGCACTCAGTAGGCAGTTCAAACTATGGAACAGTCATAGTTCCATTCACCATAACTCCAAAGGAACAAGACCTATGAACCTGAAATTTGGTATACAGATACATAACACATATAGCTACAACTTTTATGTTTTGGGATACTTCCAAGAATGGCTTTAACATATTCAAAATTAAAGAACACAGTAGCTATCTTGGCTATGGTTCACACCCTGACCAGTTTCAGTAGAGAGAGGATATATCTTCCTATACACAAAATCTTGCAAAAGGTTTACATATCCATAAATATAAGACCTAAAGGAACAACGTTTGTGTTTTAAGCTTTTCCATAATCAATTTCTAGTATATCCAAATTGGGGTGGAAATCAGTGCCTATTAATGAACCTTGGCAACTCAAATCAACCTTATAGCAATAAGAATTGATTACTTACCAAGAACAAACTTGCAAGGGATCAATTTGCCTCAAACACCAAGTGAAACAAGGAATAATTGAGTTCTGAAATGGAGGAAGATGAAGAAGCAAAATGGGGCTGAAGTGAGGAGGCAGAAATGGGGGAGGAAGATAAAGCCAACCTTTTTGTTTTTTTGGCTTTTTATCTTTTTCTCTTCATCTCATCTCTTTTCTATTCTCTTTTCTCTTTTCTCTTTTCTTTTCTCTTTTCTTTTATCTTCTCTTTTCTTTTATTTTCCTTTTGTTTCATTTTTATTTTATTTTGTTTATATTATTAGTATTTACATATATTTATAATTCCACTAGTTCACACAATAATACAGCTTAATCATTTGGCCCGATTTAACTAAATTAACAATGTAAATATTTACTAATCTTAATATAATCATTTTGCTAACTTTCTAATGCTTTGTGAAATTTTCAAAAGAATCACTCTTTTGAGCTAAGACAATTACCTAAGTAAATCTAGAGTAATCATCTACGATGACAAAGGCATAATGTTTACCTCCTAAGCTAGTAATTCTAGTAGGTCCAAATAAGTCTAAATGCAGGAGTTGAAGAGGTTTTGAGGTACTTACTATGTTTTTGGCTTTGAAGGATCACGTGTGTTGCTTCCCTCTTTGGCAAGGTTCGCAGGTCTTGTCTTTCTCAAATTTGACTGTTGGCAGTCCTTTTACTAGTTCTCCTATGCTGAGTGTTGGGTTTTGATGATGAATCATATTCACAAACGCATCGAAAAATAAAATTTTTCAAAACCCAAAACAAAAAATCATACTTGTACCATTAAAACTATTTTATGTAAATGTAAATGTTAAAAATTATACCTTGTAATTTCTATTTGTTCTTTAAATCTTCACTTTGTTGGGTTGTAGCAAACCACAACAATCCACACTAGGATGTCTCTAATGATAATCCATGCGAAGAATGAAGAAGAAACTATCAAGAGAAAATGGTTTAAACAAATTCAAAGTGCTAGCTTTGAATGTGTTCTTGAGAGAATTTTTGTTGTCTTAAAAATATTTTTTTTCACAAAAAATATTTTCATGTCTATTTTTTGCCATTTTATGTCTTTTCTATTTGAATCAAATTCAAAAATAAGATGAAAAGTCAAAAATCGAGAAAATGGCAACTAATGAATAGTAATTGGTCATAATTGGCCTAATTATGGCCAATTACAGCCGTTGGCCAATGGATGGAAGCTGCAGGCGCGCTGGGCCAGCTGCAGGCTACTGTTGGGCAGCCCAGGTGGCCCGTAAGGCAGGCCAGTAGCCTGCCTAGACCACGCAGTCCCGTGCTAGCCCATACGGGCCCGTGACACTCCCGAACGATTTTTTCGTGCAATCTCATTATGATCCATCCTAAAATAATTCTCTCATATTTTGGATCCTATCCAAGAACAATTTACTCATTCTCCATATCTTTAATGCGTGTGAGCAATTAGTTTCCCGGTTATATTGGCCACATAAATTAACAATTAATTTAAGCAGGTCATGAGCGGTATCTAGCAACACATCATGACCCCCAATTGACCGAAAGTCAGTGGTTTGACTACGAACCTTTCCATAGACAATTTCTATGCAATTATTCCTTTCACCAATCTATACCCCACTTAGTTCAGAGTATGGACATGTGTCAACTCTCACTAGACTGACTACGTCACGTCTAGTCCAAGTAATGTTAGTTCTTATCCTTGAGGCTCATTACTCTATTAGCTATGTCATTGAAGACTATCTTTATGACATTTCCACTCCGGCCAGAGATTCCTGAGTAATGACCATGATAAGTGGCCATGGGTATACACTTCTTCTATCAAGAGTGGTGAATCCTTTGTTGGTTAACCAATTACCTTCGAATACCTCAAGCTGTATCCAATCACCACCCTATGAGCTACCTCTCTGAGGCAATAAGGAATAGTGTCAAAATACATAATCAACATTCAAGATAACCTTGAGTACCTCAAGTCTAAGGATACTTGCACCATTTCTATGAAGCGACTATCATTGACATTTGAATAGATTATCCATATGATTGTCTCAAAGTTGGTCATCCAATGTACTTAGCTACACTTAGCAAGCATCCACATGTTAACTCTAAACATCTCATGTTTATAGACTATGAGATCTACTACTCGATCCAATCAAGGAGTGTAACATATGCTAGTCTGTCTGGATTAATAATGTCTCGTCTCATTAATCCTATGACTAGGGATAATTTTGATACTACCATAATTACACATGATAAGAATTTCCATATCATGATCTCATCATGATTTCCTACATGCTATGTTATGTATCAAGGACTTCATTGATTGATTTAAGATCACTTATCAATTCATATATCAAATGAACATCAAATTAATGAAAAAGCCTTCACTGTGAGCGGGTATACCGATGTCAGCTTCCAATCTGACAAGGATGACTCAAAATCTCAGTCAAGTTATATATTCATACTAAATGGTGGAGCAGTTAGTTGCAAGAGTTCCAAACAATAAATGACTGCTGATTCCACAACCAAAGTAGAGTACATTGCAGCTTCTGAAGTACCAAAGGAAGCTGTTTGGATAAAGAAATTCATCATAAAACTTGGAGTGGTTCCCAGCATTATTGATCTAATACAATTGTATTGTGATAATAATGGAGCCATTGTGCAAGCAAAGGAGCCACGGTCTCATCAGAGATCCAAACATGTACTCAGAAGATACCATTTGATTAGAGAAATCATTGGTAGGAATGATGTAAAGATAGAAAGAATGCCCACTGATCCGAATATTGTTGATCCTTTAACTAAGCCACTTCCCCAAAAGAAATATGATTCTCATGTACTCGCCTATGGAATTAAATAAATTTGTACAATAAGTGCTAAAGGTGATTGCCTTTAGAGCACTCCTCTAACAAGCTCCCACTTGCACTAAAGCCAATCGCCTTTGAATTTAATTCCATAGGCGAGTACATGACAATCATATTTCTTTTGGGGAAGTGGCTTAGTTAAAGGATCAGCAATATTCTGATCAGTGGCCACTATTTCTATCTTTACATCATTCCTACCAATGATTTCTCTAATCAAATGGTATCTTCTGAGTACATGTTTGGATCTCTGATGAGACCGTGGCTCCTTTGCTTCCACAATTGCTCCATTATTATCACAATACAATTGCATTGGATCAATAATGTTGGGAACCATTCCTGGTTCTGTGATGAATTTTTTTTATCCAAACTGCTTCCTTTGCTACTTCAGAAGCTGCAATGTACTCTGCTTCGGTTGTGGAATCAGCAGTCGTTTCCTATTTGGAACTCTTCCAACTAACTGCTCCACCATTTAGTGTGAATATATAACCTGACTGAGATTTTGAGTCAACTTTGTCAGATTGGAAGCTAGCATCGGTATAACCAATCGCAGTAAGATCTCCATCTCCATATACCAAGAATACATCCTTAGTTCTTCTTAAGTACTTAAGGATATTCTTGACAGCCACCCAATGACCCTCACTAGGGTCCGATTGGTATCTACTCGTGACACTCAGAGCATATGATACATCGGGTCTTGTACATATCATAGCATACATGATTGATCCTATAGCTGAAGCATATGGAATCAAACTCATGTGTGTCCTCTCATCTTGTGTTTTTGGACACAAAGACTTTGAGAGAGTAATCCCATAGGTCATGGGAATATATCCCCTTTTGGACTACACCATGCTAAACCTCTTTAGCATTTTATCTATGTATGTAGATTGTGAAAGACCAAGCTTCCTTTTAGATCTACTGCACTCCCACTAACCTTCTTGTGGACACAAGGTTCATCTGGATTTTGTAAGAAACAAACTGTTTGATTGTCTCATCAAACCGAATATTCCAACTCCTGGATGCTTGCTTTAATCCATAAATGGATCGTTGAAGCTTACATACCTTTTTGTCATCTTTGGATATGAAACCTTCTGGTTGTGTCATGTACACATCCTCAGTCAGATTTCCATTAAGGAAAGCTGTTTTCACATCCATTTGCCATATCTCATAATCATAATGAGTATCAATGGCTAGGTGTATCCTTTTGGATTTAAGCATAGCTACTGGGCTAAAAGTTTCATCGTAGTCAATTCCTTGTCTTTGACGATAACCTTTAGCAATAAGTCTAGCTTTATAGGTAATCACATTACCATCCATGTGAGTTTTCTTTTTGAAAACCCACTTGCACCCTATAGGCTTTATTCCTTTGGGTGGGTCAACCAAATTCCATACTAAGTTTTCATACATGGAAGCCATTTTTCAGATTCTGAACTATTCAGAACCTCTTCATAGGTTGTAGGCTCATCATTTTCTATAAGGAATATGTCGTTCTATTCACTAATGAAAAATCCATATCTCTCTGGAACAGTACATATCCTACTTGACCTACGAAGCTCTTGTGCTTCAGAAGGTTGAGCTGTTATATCATCTGTATGAGTAACAAGCTCGGGTTCAGACAGTTGATCAGCATCTGTTTGAGCATTTTGAACTTCCTCAAGTTCAATTTTGTTCCCACTATCTCCTTTTAGAAGGAATTCTCTCTCTAAAAAGATAGCATGTCTTGAAACAAAAACCTTTTGTTCTAAGGGTTGGTAAAATTGATATCCATATGATGCTTTTGGATATCCCACAAACAGACATTGGTCAGACTTAGCTTCTAGCTTATCTAACATTGTTCACTTCACATAAGCAGGACAACCCCAAATTCTCATGTAAGAAAATATGGGCCTCTTGTTATACCATATCTCATATGAAGTAGCATCAACTAACTTTGAAGGAACTCCATTTAATATATAAATGGCGGTCTATAGTGCATAACCCCAAAAGTATTTAGGCAATTCCGCAAAACTCATCATAGACCTTACCATGTCTAACAAGGTTCGATTTCTTCTTTCAGCCACACCATTGTGTTATGGAGTGTAAGATGGAATCCATTGAGATAAAATCCCATTATCCCTAAGATAATCTATAATCTCTTGGCTCAAGTATTCACCTCCTCGATCTAATTAAAGTGTTTTAATACTTTTGCCAAGTTGTTTCTCTACTTCATTTATGAATTCTTTGAACTTTTCAAAAGCTTCAGATTTGTATCTCATAAGATACACGTATCCATATCGTGAGTAGTCATCGATAAAGTAATGAAGTAGATGAAACCACCTCTAGCGTGTGTAGACATTGGACCATATACATCTGAATGTATTAAGTCTAAAAGTCCATTAGCACATTCACCCTTTCCCTTAAAGGGTAATTTAGTCATCTTGCCTAGTAAACAAGATTCACATGTGTCATATGATTCATAATCAAATGACCCCAAACTACCACTTTTGTGTAACTTAGCCATGCGTTTCTCACTTATATGACCAAGACAACAATGCCATAAATAAGATGATTTCAACATATCTTGTTTTTGCCTTTTATTATCATTGATGTTTAAAATTGGATTTGACATATCTAATATGTATATTCCATTGCATAATGTACCATTAGCATAAAGAATTCCATTCAACATAATATAACAACAATTGTTACTTAAAGCTAAAAGGAAACAATCTTTATTTAGACTTGAAACAGAAATAATGTTTTTAGTCAAAGTAGGTACATAATAACAATTCTCCAAATTTAATATAAGCCCACTAGGGAGAGTCAATACATATGTTCCTATAGCTAATGCAGCAACCCTTGCTCCATTTCCAACACGTAGGTCTGACTCTCCCTTATTGAGCTATCTACTGTTCCTTAGGCCCTACATATCAGTGCATATATGTGAGCCACAACCGGTATCTAATACCCATATATTATTATTGGAAACAATATTAATTTCAATGACAAAAATACCTGAAGTAGATGGGGCATCAGATGCCTTCTTCTTCAAGGACTCCAAGTAAGCCTTTCAGTTTCTCTTCCAATGGCCATCCTTGCCACAATGGAAGCATGTCCCTTTTGGAGCAATCTCCTTGGGCTTTTTCTTGGCCACGCCTCCCTTAGGCTTCATGGACTTCTTTTTTTTCTTAAGGTTCTTCCTTTTAGAACTTGAAGAGTCCACCAGCATCACAGCCTTACTGTCCTTCTTGACAGATGGCTCAGCTGTTTTAAGCAAGTTAATCAGCTCAGGAATAGTTGTAGAGATTTGGTTCATCCTATAGTTAAGCACAAAATGTGAATAACTATCAGACAAACTGGTTAGAATTAAGTCAATACTTAATTCATGGTCCATCACAAATCCCAAGGTGGCCAACCTCTCAATATAGCCATTCATCTTCAATGCATATTGCACTAGAGATGTCCCCTCAACCATCTTAGTGCAGAAGAGAAACCTTGAAGTTTTGATCCTTTCGGAATGTCCTTGCTCATCAAAAAGCTCTCTTAGATGGTATACTATGGAATTAGCAACCATAGCCTCATGCTGCTTTTGCAACTCAGCTGACATAGTAGCAAGCATAATGCAGCTTGCCATCTCACTATCATCGAGATGCTTTTGATATGCCTTCTGAAATCTTCAGAAGCATGAGCAGTAGAGGGATTAGGGAGTGCCTCATCTAGGACATAGCCAATCTTTTTGGATTTGAGAACTATTCTCAGATTCCTTAGCCAATCCAAAAAATTGGGCCCAGTCAACTTATTTAATTCCATTAGCGATCGCAAATTCACATTTGTCATGATGAAGATTCTAGCAACCTAGATGTAAAATAGAACATGTTAGAATGTACATAAAATGCATGTTTATTAGGTCTTTAATAAATCACATTATGGCTCCCACTATTTTATAGCGAATCCATAGCCCTCATTATGAACCCGAGAGAACTTATATGGAAGTTCTCCTAGTGGGTCAATATCCAACTAGCTAAGAATAACCTTGAGGCAACTCAACAGGCTATCCTTAGTTTGGTTGGTAGGTATCTAATCCATGCCAATTGCATTATTCATGCAACTATCGAATCTTATGCTATCAACTTATTGATGTGTGCACATACATTGGGCTATCGACTATTGATATGTGTACATCTCATGTATACAAACCCAACTTCACCTCCAATACACATTAACCTTGGCGCAAATCCAACAAGTTAAAAATATCGGTTAAGTCTAACCCATTAATCGTGAAATCTAATTTCAATGGTTTGAATATATTCTTATAGAGTGAGCCTGAGGCAACTCAACAACCCTAACTCTAGAAGAACTCTGGTTCTCCCCATATTAATGGAAGGCGTAAGACTTAATTGTTTATTTAGTGAGAGGTTTCTTTATTAAGCCTCATCAAGTTATTATTTCATGCTTTTATATATCATACATTCATCACAATGATATATAAAGATAGTTACATTAACTGTATGGCATGATTATGGACATAATGAAGTCAATCTCTTGAGCTAAAGAGAGATTGACTAGGTCTTACCTAGGTATATACATGAATTTACAACCCAAAATAGAAATCAAATTCCTATTTCTAACTCTTCTTATTTATGGTACCATCTCGTTTCCTTCTTGCTCCTTTGTATCTTCATTTTATCCTAATCCTATGTAATCTAATTACATATTTCAAATTATAGAAAACCTCAATTTACATTTGAAGGGAGTAAGATGAGAAGATAAATATATAAGAAAGAAAAAAGAGGTAGGGACACGTATGCCCTATTTACCATAAAACAAAATAATTCCATGCATGCTCAATCACATTGGGCCTAAGTCCATAATCATCCATCATGCCTTTTCATATACCCCTATCATGCATTCTCTAATGCACAAAATAAAAATGACAATTTTGGATTTCAATTTGTAAATCGATTCAACACTTGAATCGAAATTGCCTATATGTGTTCTTTCGGTTAATTTAATTTTGTATGTCATTTTAAAGTGAAATTTAATCTTTAATCAAATTAAATTAAATTCCATATTTCCAGAAATAATTCAAAATTAATTCTCCTTAAAATCAGAATATTATGATGTTAAAATTAAACAATTTAATTTTAATATACATACCAATTTATAGTCATACTATAATTACAATTGCACAACTTAAATTAATTCAACATTAATTTCCAAAAGTTCTAAAAATTTCCAGAACATCAAATCATCATTCTAATTATCTTTAGGTCAGCTCAAGTTCATCAGCCCCACCGGGTAAGCTAAAACAGTCATGTTTTTGTGTTTGTTTGAAAAATTAAGTAAAATAATTTTTAATTAATTATTAGACACTTTTAGAGGCCTAAACATATTCTCAATATGTCTAAATAATTTTTTCATAATTAAATTATAAGAAAAATGTAACCAGTCCCATCAATTAAGCCAAATAACAACACATGTTCATAAACAAGGCAATTTTAGGCATTTTTGAAATAAATCCGAAATTAATTATTTGAATCACATTCAAATCATTTTTAAATCAAAATAATCATTCTTAATCATCCCATGATCAGATTAAAGAAAGAAAAATGTGTAAATTATATCTTACAAATTAATTTCAATTTTTCAAAACCTATTGATCCAAAATCATCAAAAACATGCAATCTCATTGCACTTTCAATTAAAATTAATTTTAATGGATGCAAGGAGGCTTTAATACCAATGTTGGGTTTTGAAGATTGAATCATATTCATAAACGCAGCGAAAAATAAAATTTTTCAAAACCCAAAATAAAAATCATACTTGTACCATTAAAACTAATTTATATAAATGTAAATATTAAAAATTATACCTTGTAATTTTTATTTGTTCTTCAAATCTTCACTTTGTTGGGTTATAGCAAACCACAACAATACACACTAGGATGTTTCTAATGATAATCCATGCGAAGAATGAAACACAAAGGGTGTTCCATTATGTCTTGGATTTATGTATATATAAACATTTTTGCAATATTTTTTGTATAGAATGAGATATCCTCTCTCCATTAAAACATGTTCGGATGTAAACCCTAAGTGAGTTAGCCACTGTGTTTGTAACTTTTGAAAATGCTAAAGCCATTAATTGAAGTATCTCAAAACATGCAAGTTTTATATATATGTGTTTTGTATCTTTATAGCAAATTTCAGATTTATATGTATTGTGGATTTGGAGTTATTGTGAATAGAACCATGACTCTTCCATGGTTTGATCTGCCTGTTTAGTACCCTGGGCAGATCTAGAATAGTTTTTGGCTATTTTGAGCTCCTTAGAGATAGATTATGTAAATTATTAAAACATTTCAGTTATAGGTATATGTCTTATATAAAGTTGAGTACTAATTTCAACTTAATATATTAAATATATACTAAGTTATGGCCTTTGGAAATCATACCGGAAACCAACTCTACTCTGGACCAGCGAAATGTTTCTTATAATTTGAAGACCTTAGAAACATAAATGATAAAAGTTGTAAACATGCAAAATGTTCCATTTGAACCCCTTTAATTTTTTGTGAAGTTTCAATGAAATATGACTTATATATTATAAGTTATGATGAACCAAAGTTGGTACCCTGAAACTGCCTAAGGGCATAAAATAGGGCAGAAAACATAACACATTTAGAAATTCCACCAAAAATTGTACAATGATCCAATTGATCTGAAATTCTAATATGTTACATAATTATATGTTAATTTGAATTAGGATAAGAATAATATTAATTGGTCAAGTATATAGAAATTTATAGGCTAAACAGTCCCATAAGGTTACACTACCTCATAGGAAAAATCTTAGCTATTGATATGAACAATGCATATTAATTTGTTTAAGCCACATTAAGTCTCCCTAATCATGAGTAAATTGATTATGCTTTTATATTAGGCTCACAATATATGGGAGACCCACAAGGAGCGGATAGACATTATGTTAGGGGTCAGAATCAAAGGAGAAAGGTGAGTCTAATTATCAATTGAATTCTTTAGTGCATATGAATGTTGCTTGCTATGTGATTCATATGATTGTCATGATTTTTCCTTGATAATGTGATGATGAATAAATTGTGACATTTGTGGTACATATAAGTGGTATACTTGTGGTATGTTTGAGGTATATGTTTGACATATGTGATATATATATAGTATATGTGAGGTATATGCGTGACATATGAAGTCTATATGTGATAAATGTATGGTATATATGATAAAGATGCAATGGTTGATGAATGCTTAGTTACAAATGCATATGCATATGGACTTAAAAGGCGTTATGACTAGTTAATCGATATTGTAAAGCAAAAAAAGAGGCCTATGGCCCAAAAAATGTGGAAATGAAATAAATGATCAAGCTAGCTAGCAAATGCAAATGTTCACATGACAAATGTTTACATAGAAACTCGGGGCAATGTCTGTTTATCTTGGTCACAACAAAATGAAATAAGCAAAGCATTTGCATATGTAAAGAGTAATGATTATATGTTTCAACTTTATTGATATTTATGTGATACTGATGAATGGAATGGAATACATGGTATGTGTTGGATTTGTGATTTGTTACTATGAGTTGTTTGGTACTTTGTAGCTCATTGGATGATTATTCTCATTGAGCCGCAACTCATCAATTTTCATCATTTTTCAGGTAAAGAAAAGTGATAGCTTATTTTAAATAGCGTATAGAAGACATGGAGCATAAGTCACTGGCCGAGCCTCATCACTCTCTCTCCTTGCATTCCACACGAGCATGAAAACATTTCATCTGTATTTTGGATTTATATGTTTGATTATGTATAGTCACTCTAGATTAGTTTTAAAATGTATAAATGGAAGCAACTCGTAATCCTTTAGATGTGAAGTTTAAGTTTTAATAGATGTGATATATTATATTGTGGTGAATACCTTATTGTTGACTTGCAAAGTCATTCAATGATATTATAGGATATGAAAAAAAAAAATTTACTATCACTATTAACAGGATATTTTGTCTTTTCATCATGCTATGTGTGATTATTTGATACAGAGATAGTTTATACTTAAATGCATAAGATGTGGTGTTACAAATAGTCTATCAGACTCAGCCAATCTTAGACAACCTCAATCAGTGAGAGATTCCGAGCCAAGTGTAGTAGCTCCACCAAGAGCAGAGGGACAAGCTAATTTAGGACAGGAGCCCCTTATGGAGCAGATAGCAAATTTGTTGCAACAAATAGTACAAGCAGTTCCACAATCAGCTCCACCTCCTCCTCCACCTTAGCCAAAACTCTGGATTGATAAGCTAAGAAAATATGGGGCCACATATTTTATAGGAAGAAGAGAGGATGACCCAGCTGCTTTAGAGTTTTGGATGGAATTGACAGAAAGGGGTTTACAGCTAGTGCACTAACTTCGGGTAATAGGAGATTCATATCTGTCACATGTCAGCATTGTGGAAGATCACATGTAGTTGATTGCTGGTGGATTACTGGAGCATGCTTACGATGTGTATCTACTAAGCACAAACAGAAAGATTGCCCAGAGGAAGAGGTACAGGTGGTAGTATCAGTGCAGGTTCAGAACGTCACTCGAGGCAGAGGTAGGGGACATGGACAGTCTAGAAGCGGCATGATTTGGCAGAGTGTATTAGAATTAGTGAATAAAGCAAAAGGTAGTCGAGCCCCAGCCTGAGCTTATGCCATGAGAGCTCATAAGGAGCAGAATGCCTCGGATGTCATTATCGGTAAATTTTATCTTTATGATACTGATTTATTTGCATTGATAGATCCAGGTTCTACACATTCATATTTATGCATGTCACCACCTAGTCAGGGTAATATGGTAGCAAAGGAATTAGATTATGATATATTAGTGACAAATCCTTTTTTTCATGGACTGAAAGTTAGTCGAGTCTATAAAAACAGTCCAATCAAAGCTTTGAATGTAGAATTCCTAGATGACCTAATAGAGTTTCCATTCCGTGAGTTTGATGCAATCATAGGGATGGATTGGTTAACTCGGCATAAGGCAATGGTGGATTGCTAGTATAGGAGAGTGACCTTCAAGAAATCAGGGCAGGATGATGTGATTGTCTTGGGTAAGAACCGACCATACTTGACTAATGTCATTTATGTGATGAAGGCAAGTAAGCTTATCAAAAAGGGATGTGTAGCTTTTTTGGCACATATCGTAGATACCAAGAAAGAGAGTCTAGATCTTAGGGAGATTCCTATAGTATGTGAATATCTAGATATCTTCCCTGCGGACTTACCAGGGTTACAACCTGTTACGGAGATAGAGTTTGCCATATATGTTTTTCCAGGAATAGCCCTGATATTGATCACTCCCTAAGAATGGCACCTACTGAACTAAAAGAATTAAAAGTGTAGTTGCAAGAGTTGTTAGAGAAAGGGTTCATCAGACCTAGTGTCTCACCTTGGGATGCTCGAGTTCTATTTGTTAAAAACGAAGATGACACTTTTCATTTAGGCATTGATTATCGTCAGTTGAACAAGATGACAATTAAGAACAGATATCCATTACCGAAGATAGATGACTTGTTTGATCAGTTGAAAGGAGCAGGGGTATTTTCTAAAATTGACCTCAGATCAGGTTATCACCAACTGATAATTAGAGAATCCAACATTTCAAAAACAACATTTAGGACTCGGTATGGTCATTTCAAGTTCTTAGTAATACCTTTTGGCCTGACAAATGCCCCAGTAGCATTTATAGATCTAATGGATAGAATCTTTAGACCTTATTTGAACCAGTTCGTGGTGATGTTCATAGATGATATCCTGGTGTACTCTAGAAGCAGAGAAGAACATGATCAACATCTTCGTATTGTCTTCCATACCTTGAGAGAGAATCAATTATATGTGAAGTTGTCGAAATGTGTATTCTGGTTAGATGAAGTGGCCTTTCTAGGGCATATTGTCTCAGTCGATGGGATCAGAGTCGACTCCAGCAAGGTAGAGGCAATCCTCAACTGGAAATGGCCTTGAAATGTGACAGAGGTGAGAAGTTTTCTTAGTTTGGCTAGTTATTATCGGAGGTTCGTGAAAGGATTTTCAATGATAGCTTCATCACTGACAAAATTGCTTAGAAAGGAGACCAAATTTAAGTGGACAGACTGGTGCCAGACTAGTTTTGATAAGTTGAAGAAAATGTTGATAGAGGCACCAGTGTTAACACAGCCTACTACGGGAAAAGATTATGTGGTGTACAGTGATGCTTCCCTTAATGGTTTGGGCTATGTAGTAATGGAAGAAGGCAAAGTGATTGCTTATTCTTCCAGACAACTGAAGCCTCATGAGAGAAATTGTTCGACACATGATATGGAACTATCAACCATTGTGTTTGCATTGAAAATATGGCGACACTACCTATATGGTGAGCAATGTTATATATATACAGACCATAAAAGTCTGAAATATTTTCCTTCATAAAAGGAACTCAATTTGAGACAAAGGCGATGACTAGAATTAATCAAAGACTATAATTGTATCATTAATTATCAGCCGGGTTAGGCCAATGTGGTAGCTGACGCTCTGAGTAGAAAAACTTTGGCAGGTAAATGTTAAAACTTAAATTTATTAAGTGAACAAGATAAAAAAATGAAATAATAAGTTCTTTATATATTATTTGGGCAGAATTGCGGATTCAACCCACATTGATTCAATAAGTAAAGGACAATCAGAAGCAAGACACGAAATTAAAGAAAATCTTTGCAATAGAGAAAAAGGGTGAAAAACTAGAATTTACTATCGAATCATATGGGAATTTAAGGCAAAAAGGCAAATTATGTGTACCAGACATACCAGAATTGAAACAAGAGATTTTGAAGGAGGCTCACAATATTATTTATGCAATGCACCTGGGAAGCAACAAGATGTAACATGACTTGAAGACATATTACTGGTGGCCAGGGATGAAAAGAGATATCATAGAATATACTACCAGATGTTTAACTTATCAACAAGTGAAGGCTGAGCATCTAGTACCAAGTGGATTATTGCAGTTAATTCAATTCCAGAGAGGAAATAGGAAAGAGTTACAATGGATTTTGTTTCTGGTTTGCCTTTGACACAAAAGAGGCATGATTCAGTATGGATAGTTATGGACTGGCTCACTAAATCAGTTCATTTTCTACCAATCAAGATGGATTATCCACTTAACCATTTGGAAGAGATCAATGTTAATGAGATAATCTGTTTACATAGTGTGTCAGTTTCAATCATTTCTGATCGAGACCTGAGGTTCACTTTAAAATTCTGGAAAAGTTTGTATCAAGCCATGGGTACTTGACTCAATTTTAGTACAGCTTTCCACCCATAAACAGATGGAAAATCATAGAGGATCATACAAATATTGGAAGATATGTTGAGGAGTTGTGTGATAGAATTTGAAGGCAGTTGGGACAAACATCTTCCATTGATATAATTTTCCTACAATAATAGTCATTAAGCCAGTATCGGTATGACACCATATGAAGCTTTGTATGGAAGGAAATGTAGAATACCTCTATGTTGGACCGAGCTTAATGAAAAGAAAGTAGTGGGTCCAGATCTAGTACAACAGATAGAGGAAAAAGTGAAAGTAATATGAGATAGGCTGAAAGTTGCTGCTGATAAACATCAATAATATGCAGATTTAAAAAGGAGGGATATTGAGTATACAGTTGGTGACAAAGTATTCTTAAAAGTCTCACATTGGAAAAGGATTTTTCGATTTGGAAAGATAGGGAAAGTTGAGTCCTAGGTTCATTGGACCTTATGAATGCATAGGTCTCGTGGCATACAAATCAGCTCTACCACCAGAGTTAGACAAGATTCACAACGTATTCCATATGTCCATGTTGAGAAGATATTGATCGGATCCATCTCATATCATATCAGCAGAACCTATAGAGATACGATCAAATCTAACTTCTGAAGAAGAGCCAGTGGGAATTCTAGCTCGAGAAATGAAAGAACTACATAACAAGAAGGTACCATTGGTAAAGGTTTTGTAGAAAAATCATAATTCAGAAGAGGCGACATGGGAAAATGAAGAGGTGATGAAGGCTCAATATCCACAAATATTCCACTCTAGTTAAAAAGGTAAATTTTGAGGACAAAATTTTTTTTAAAGAGGGAAAAATTGTAATGCCCGATAATTTAGGCCACGGTCGCAGTTGACCAAAATCCAGTATGCCAAACCTATCAGAGACTAAATTCGAACATGAAAGAAAAAAATTAAAATGCTAATAAAATATGAGAAAAATATTTTGGATATTATTAATTTAGAATTTTGAATTCGAAAGTAAAATTGGGAAAGAAATAATTTTTCGATGAAGAAATTGGAAATTACAGTGTTTTTGGCACATATATTTTAAGAAGGCATAAAAATAGAATATTTTTTATCTAAGGAGAGGAATATTCTTTTGATTACAATAAAGTAAAAGTGATTTAAATTAATGGACCAATGAGAAACAAGATTAGCAATTAATCCTAACCACCCACCTAAATCAACTATAAAAGTCAACTTTTGCTTTTTGCCTTTATTCTTCTTCTTCCTCATCTTAATAAAACCCATTTCTCTCCCTTTTTATTTCCTTTTGCCGTGACCTTATTTTCCCCATTCATTCTTTTTTTTTCTTCAATCAAGCTAAGGTTAGATGGAAAAAAGTGGAATTAAGGCAAGATCATCAAAAAAGTGAAGTTAAGTGAGCAAAACCAAGGAAGAGGAAGGAAGAACAGAAGAGAAAAAGAGAAACAAGACTTTGGTCATTTTCAAGATCATCAAAGCTGAGTTTAGATATTCCATCTTCTCACTTTTCTTCTTCTCTTTTCTTTGAGTCTAGAGTTAGTTACCATTAAAGCTAGTAATTTAGGGTTATTATTATGTTAATTGCGATGAAAGGTGGATTAGTGCTATTAGTACTTGATTAGTATAAAATTTATTGTTAGGATAAGGAAGTGATCAAGCTTTGAACCAAAATCCAAGAGGAAGTAAGGGCAAAGAGAAAGCTAGCTAGGAAGAAGAGAAAAGTGAAGAGAAGTAAATTCAATGTAGAAAAATGTTGATTTTGATTTTTTGATGTTTGTGAAATTGTGCATGAATTGGTGATTAAATGATGCCATGAATGTGAAAATAAAAATTAGAATATGAGGTTGATGCATGAAAATGGAAATTGTATGAATTGATTGATGTGCTGAAATTTTCGTTTTATGAATAGTGTCTAGTTTTCTGATCATAACTTGAGTTCTCAAAATTATTTTTGAGTGATTCTTATTGGCTTGAAAAGTAAGAATAGGGATTCAACTTTCATTCAGACCATTAGACTTCAATATGCCTAGAATTAGGTGAAAAATGGACTCAAAATTTGAACTACAAATCTATCCGGTAAAATACTGGGCAGATTGTAGTGAACATAGCTGTGAAGAAAATTCTTAAATTTTGCTAAAAAATTATTTTTAATGTGATTCTAATTCCATCTAAAAATGGATGAAAAAGATATACAAATATAAGGCAGAAATCTGTCCAGTAAAATACTGGGCAGATTGGAATGAATGTAGCTTAGAAAAAAATTCATAACTTTTGCTACAAAATTGGTTTTAATGTGATTCTAGTTGGAAATTATAGATAAGACATGTACCTATATTTTGTTAGTTGATCAATTGTCCAATTTACATCTAAAAATGGACAAAAATACAGGGACACATAAGGTATAAATGCTGTCCAGAATAGGGCAGTTTGCATATATGTGTTGATTTTGTAATTTTGTGATAGAAAAATATATTATTTAATTTTTTTATAGGTATAATGATTAAATGAGCAAGTATGAGGTTGTAAAATATTTAATGGAAATTATTGCATTTATATGGAATTTTTATTAATGTTACCTACATAATTTATGTAAATAATAATACAGGTAAAAAATATAATGAAACCCTATAACATTTAGTCGAGAACTATAAATTAGGATAAGTTGGCATACCAATAAAAGGGTAGAAATGTAGGCACTAAAAATAATAGTGCTGAAATTTAATTTACGTAGGAACTGAGAAATAGTGTTGAGTTGAAATTACGTAGGCACTAAGAAATAGTGTTGAGTTCAAAATTATGTAAGCACCAAAAAAGTGTTGAGTTGTTATTGAAAATGTAGCCGTTAAATGCCGAATTATAAAATAATTATGTAGGCACTGAGTATACTACTGAAGAGCAGAAACCAGTTATACAGTGTTTAGTTTCGGTCTAAGATGTCGTGGGCTATCAAATAAATGATATAAAAAAATGTAAATTATTAAATTGATTGTTCAAATTGTATATATAGTATTGTTAAAATTTCAAGCATGTTTAATGAATGAAATGTCATAATTGATGAATTAAATATTTTTGCATGACGAAAATAGTTTCACTATTAATTGAATATTTTGCATGCTTAATAAATTAATTGTAGTTTCTAGAATTTTATTTTAGAAATATTTATATAATTATTGAATAGTTGCCCAACATACCACTAAACTTGTAGCTTAGCGCGTGTGTTTCATGCTCAAATAAATAGACGTAACTGTTACATTAGGCCGACTGAAGATAAGGGGAACCCCAAGATCAGATTGCAGCAGTCTAGTTTCTTTTTATATGTTTTGGAAATTATATTGCAAAAATTAAATTTAAGAATTTCTTTTGATGTAAATTTGTAGCATGTAATATTTATAAGGAATGAATTTGGTAATTTTATATATCTAGTATTATTTGTAAATATATTTCAAAATATTATAGTTTAATTGAATGAGTTCTTTTAAATCAAATTATTCATATCACTAGTTGCATATTTTAAATAAAAAAAATATATAGTAATAAATATTCAGCTAATAATAAACTCGAAAATTGAAATAAAAATATTTATACAATAAATTGAGCGTTGGTTTTAAAACAAGTGAGCTTAGTAGCACTTCCATATCCTGTTAACGATTAATAGGGTAAGGGAGCGCTACATATTATACAAATTTATTTGATTAATAAAAGGTTTTTTCATTAATTTGGTGTTCATTTGATATATGAATTGATAATGATTTTAAATCAATTACCGAAGTCCTTGATACATAACATAGAATGAAGGAAATCAAGATGAGAGCATGATTTTGAGATTCTTATCATGTGTAATTATGTCAGTATCAAAATTATCCCTAGTCATAGGATTAGTGAGACTAGATGGCCACTAGAAGAGAAACTGCAAGGCTTACTCGGAGTCCTTGAAGAAGAAGGCATCCGATTCCCCATATTCTTCAGGTATTTTTATCATTGAAATTAATATTGTTTCCAATAGTAATCTATGGGTATTAGATACTAGTTGTGGCTCACACATATGCATTGATACGCAGGGCCTAAGGGACAATAGGCAATTCAATAAGGGAGAGTCAGACCTACACGTTGGAAATGGAGCAAGAGTTGTTGCATTAGCTGTAGGAACTTATGTATTAACCCTCCCTAGTGAGCTTATGTTAAATTTGGATAATTGCTATTATGTACGTGTTTTGACTAAAAACATTATTTTTGTTTCAAGTCTAAATAAATATGGTTTCCATTTAGCTTTTAGTAACAATTATTGTTCTATTATGTTGAATGGAATTCTTTATGCTAGAGGTACATTATGCAATGGAATATACATATTACTTATGGCACAAACAAGATATGTTGAAATCATTTTACTTATGGCATTGTTGCCCTGGTCATATGAGTGAGAAATGCATGGCTAAGCTACACAAGAGTGGTAGTTTGGGGTCATTTGATTATGAATCATATGACACATGTGAATCTTGTTTATTAAGCAAGATGAGTAAATTACCCTTTAAGGGACAGGGTGAATGTGCTAATGGACTTTTAGACTTAATACATTAAGATGTATATGGTCCAATGTCTACACATGCCAGAGGTGGTTTCATATACTTCATTACTTTTATCGATGACTGCTCAAGATATGGGTACGTGTATCTTATGAGATACAAATCTGAAGCTTATGAAAAGTTCAAAGAATTCAGAAATGAAAAGTTCAAAGAATAACTTGGAAAAAGTATTAAACACTTTGATCATATCGTTGAGGTGAATACTTGAACCAAGAGTTTTTAGATTATCTTAGGGGTAATGGGATTTTATCTCAATGGACTCCACCTTACACACCACAATACAATGGTGTGGCTGAAAGGAGAAACTGAACCTTGTTAGACATGGTAAGGTCTATGATGAGTTTTATGGAACTCCCTAATTCTTTTTGGGGTTATGCACTAGAGACCATCATTTATATATTAAATGGAGTTCCTTCGAAGTCAGTTGATATTACTCCATATGAGATATGGTATAACAAAAAGCCCATATTTTCTTACATGAGAATTTGGAGTTGTCCTACTTTTGTGAAGTGGACAATGTCAGATAAGCTAGAAGCTAAGTCTGACCAATGTCTATTTGTGGGATATCGAAAAACATCATATGGTTATCAATTTTACGACCCCTTGGAACAAAAGGTTTTTGTTTCAAGACAAACTATCTTTTTAGAGAGATAATTCCTTCTAAAAAGAGGTAGTGGGAGAAAAATTGAACTTGAGGAAGTTCAAAATGCTCAAACAGATGCTGATCAATTGTCTGAACCCAAGCTTGTTACTCATACAGATGATATAACAACTTAACATTCTGAAGCACAAGAGCTTCGTAGGTCAAGTAGGATACGTACTATTCTAAAGAGATATGGATTTCTCATTGGTGAACAGAACAACGTATTGCTCATAGAAAACGATGAGCCTACAACCTATGAAGAAGTTCGGAATAGTTCAGAATCTGACAAATGGCTTCAAGCCATGAAGTCAGAAATGGATTCCATGTATGAAAACCAAGTATGGACTTTGGTTGATCCACTTAAAGGGATAAAGCCTATAGGCTGCAAGTGGGTTTTCAAAAAGAAAACTGTCATGTATAGTACTTTTAGCCTATAAAGCTAGACTTGTTGCTAAAGGTTATCGTCAAAGATGAGGAATTGACTATGATGATACTTTTAGCCCAGTAGCTATGCTTAAATCCATAAGGATACTCCTAGCCATTAGTACTCATTATGATTATGAAATATGGCAAATGGATGTGAAGACAACTTTCCGTAATGGAAATCTGATTGACGATGTGTACATAACACAACCAGAAGGCTTCATATCCAAAGATGGAAAAAAGGTATGTAAGCTTCAAAAAGCCATTTATGGATTAAAGCAAGCATCTAGGAGTTGGAATATTCAATTTGATGAGACAATCAAACAGTTTGGTTTCTTACAAAATACGGATGAACCTTATGTTTACAAGAAGGTTTGTGGGAGTGCAATCTTTTTTCTTGTATTGTATGTAGATGACATATTGTTAATGGGAAATGATGTCTCAGCCTTACAATCAGTCAAAATTTGGATATCCAAGAATTTCTCTATGAAAGACCTTGGAGAAGCAATTTATATTTTGGGGATAAGGATATATAGAGATAGATCTAAAAGATTACATGTTCTTTCACATTCTACATACATAGATAAGATGCTAAAGAGGTTTAACATGGAGCAGTCAAAGAAGGGATATATTCCCATGATCCATAGGATTACTCTTTCAAAGTCTATGTGTCCAAAGACACAAGATGAGACCACACACATGAGTTTGATTCCATATGCTTCAGCTATAGAATCAATCAAGTACGCTATGATATGTACAAGACCCATTATATCATATACTCTGAGTGTCACGAGCAAATACCAATCAGACCCTGGTGACGGCCATTGGGTGGCTGTCAAGAATATCCTTAAGTACTTAAGAGGGACTAAGGATGTATTATTGGTATATAGAGATGAAGATATGATTTTGAGCAGGTATACTGATGTCAGCTTCCAATCTGACAAGGATGAGTCAAAATATCAGTTAGGTTATGTATTCACACTAAATGGTGGAGTAGTTAGTTAGAAGAGCTCCAAATAGGAAATGACTGCTAATTCCACAATCAAAGCAGAGTACATTGCAACTTCTGAAGCAGCAAGGGAAGCAGTTTGGATAAAGAAATTCATCACATAACTTGGAGTGGTTCCCAACATTATTGATCTAATACAAATTGTATTATGATAATAATGGAGCCATTGCACAAGTAAAGGAGATCCAAACATGTACTCAAAATGCACTATTTGATTAGATAAATCATTGGTAGGAATGATGTAAAGATAGAAAGAGTGCCTATTGATCAGAATATTACTGATCCTTTAACTAAACCACTTCCTCAAAAGAAATATGATTCTCATGTACTTGCCTATGGAATTAAATACAAAGGCAATTGGCTTTAGTGCAAGTGGGAGCTTGTTAGAGGAGTGCTCTAAAGGCAATCACCTTTAGATGAGATCATGATATTGAGATTCCTAATATGTGTAATTAGGTTAGTATGAAAATTATCCCTAGTCATAGGATTAATAAGATGGGATATTATTAATATCGATAGACTAGCAAATGTTACATTCCTTGATTGGATCGAGTAGTAGATCTCATAATCTATAAACATGAGATGTTTAGAGTTAATATGTGGATGCTTGCTAAGCGCAGCTAAGTACATTGGATGACCAGCTATGAGACAATCATATGGATAATCTATTCAAATGTCAATGATAGTCTCATCATAGCAATGGTGCAAGTATCCTTAGACTTGAGGTACTCAAGGATATCTTGGATATTGATTCTGTATTTTGACACTATTCCTTGTTGCCTCAGGGAGGTTGCTCATAGGGTGGTGATTGGATACAACTTGAGATATTCTAAAGTAATTAGGTAACCAACAAAGGATTCACCACTCTTAATAGAAGGTGTGTATACCTATAGTCTCTTGTCGTGGTCATTACTCAGTGTTGCCCAGACAATAAACTAAAAAAGGGGTTGAATTAATTAGTAAATAAAATTTCTAAACTTTACGGTGTGAAATAAAGTTAAATAGAGTAAGGAAGGAGAGGTATCACACATAAAATTTATAGATGTTCAGGTGTTAACAAACCCTACTCCTCTCCCTAATCTCTATTGGGTATTTTACTAACACTCTAAATGTTACAATGGAGTTTTACAAGTTCACTCCCAACTATGGTGTTTCTCTCAATGGCTAACACCTAACCCAGAACTTCCCTTGTGTTTTTCAATGGCTTCACACAAAAACCAATTCCTTGTGTTTTATGGCTCACACAATAAACCCTTACAAGTGTTTCACTCGTAACCTAAAATACCCAAATTCACTTTTGAGTAATTGGTTACAAAAAAAACACTCACCAACCTACAATGCTCAGAGATTATTAGCAATTAGGTTTTTACAAAGAATAGAGGTTTGTTGAGAAAACTAATTAATGCACAAGGCTAAAACAAGATTAATGATTCAAAGTAATTGTTTTTCTTCTTTAGAGATTCATAAATGGTTTGCATTTACACTCCCTCTATGAATTGTAGCCGTTTACATGCATTGAATGCAAAAATAATCGTTGTACCAATTATTAGCTTCGCGCCTAACATATTTTTCTGTACTGGTTCACGGGCACGATTATATGTGTCACAGTCATGAAAGTTCTTCCAAGTCGTGGTCCAAGTGGTGACTCAGGTTGTGAAGCTCTCTAGAAGAATTTAAAGTGTTTGCTCATGGGCGTGATTGATATTTTCATGAGCGTGAATATTCTTCCAGGAGTGGTCCAAGTGGTGACTATGGCCGTGAAGCTCTCTAAAAGAATTGACATGTTTCATCATGGGCATGAATACTATTGCACAAGTGTGACTATATGATCATTCACGATTGGTATGATCTTTCATGGTCATGAACTTTGAATGATAGAGAGTTGGCACTTAGCTATATTCACGGGCGTGACATAATTAGTCATGGGCGTGACTTTACTATTTCTTTGATTTTAATCTTCATAAGTTCTCTTTCAATCTTACTTCATATTCTAACTAAGATATATCCTGTTAAACACACTTTAGAACAAAAACATTATTAAATACAATATTGCTATTTTATTTGTTAACATCAAAATGATGGAAACACCCTTGAAGGTTCAACACTCGAGAATCTTTGGTTGGAGTGGAAATTCCATAAAGATAGTCTTCAATGACATATCTAATAGAGTAATGAGCCTCAGGGACAAGAACTAATATTACATGGACTAGACGTTACGTAGTCAGTCTAGTGAGAGCTGACACATGTCCATACTCTGAACCCAGTAGGGTATAGAATAGTGAAAGGAATAATTGCACAAAAATTATCTATAGAAAGGTTCGTAGTCAAACCATTGTCCTTCCGGTCAATTGGGTATTATGATAGGTTGTTAGATACTGCTCATGATTTGCTTAAATTAATTGTTAATTCAAGTGGCGAACATTACCGGGAACCTAATGGGTCACATGCATTGAAGATATGGAGAATGAGTAAAATGGTATTAGATGGGATAAAAAATATGAGAGAATTATTTTGGGATGGATTGCGATGAGATCGCATAGGAAACATTGTTTGGGATGGTCACGGACCCGTACAGGCCTGCACAGGCTAGGCAGGCTACTGGCCTGGCCAGTGGCAGCCCGCAGCAAGCCTAGCATGCGCGCTACTGCCTCCCATTGGCCAAGTTGTAAATTTGGCCTTAATTAGGCCAATTACGGCCATTAAGCAAATTTACTATTCACTCAAGTTTCCTTTTCTGCATTTTTGACTTTTGATCTTTTCTTTGAATTTGATTCAAATAGAAAAGACATCAAATGGCAGAAAATAGACATGAAAAATTTTTTTTTGTAAAAAAATAATTTTTTTGTGAAAAAAGAAATTTTTAAGGCACAATAAAATTCTCTCAAGAACACTTTAAAAGCTAGCACTTTGAATTTGTTCAAACCATTTCTTTTGATAGTTTATTCTTCATTCTTCGTGTGGATTATCATTAGAGACATCCTAGTGTGGATTGTTGCGATTTACTACAACCCAGCAAGGTGAAGATTTGAATAACAAACTAGAAATTATAAGGTATAATTTCTAATCTCTATGTTTATAAAAATTAGTTTTAATGGCACAGGTATGATCTTTTATTTTGGGTTTTCAAAAATTTTATTTGTCCAATATGTTATAAATGTGATTTGTTTTTCAAAGCCCAATAATAACCTCATAGGCCCATCCTTCTTTTTCATAAATAACACCAGTGCCATAGATACACTCAGCCTCATATAACCCTTTTCTAACAATTCATGTAGTTGAGCCTTAAGCTCTTTCAACTCGGATGGTGCCACTCTCTACGATATTTTTGATATAGGTGTTATGCCTAAAGTTAGCTGTATAGAGAACTCGACCTCTCTGTATGGTGGTAATCCTAGTATATCTTCAGGGAACACATCTAGGAATTCATGTACTATATGGATATCCTAAAGTTTTGGACCTCCTTTTTTAGAATCAACCACTTGGGCCAAATAGGCTTTGCATCCTTTCCTCATCATTTTCTCTAACTTCATCATTGAAATAACTTGTGGAAGTTGTGGGAATAACTCACCTTCCACTTTCACATCTCTTTATTCTCTAGTTTTCAGCATTACAAATTTTTCCTTGGAGCCTACAACTGCACCATGTTGTGCTAGCCAATGCATGCCAAATATAGCATCAAATTCCCAAAAAGGCAACTCTATAAAATATGCCGAGAACTCTCTCCCTTGTAAATTCAAAGGACAATCTCTATATACCTGATTCACTATCATGTTGTGCCATAAAGGGTTTGTGACCTCAATTTCATATTCAAGATTCTCACTGATCATATTGTGTTGTCTAGGAGTGTTTATGCATATGTAAGAGTGTGTTGAACTTGGATCAATCAATGCACATATATCTAAAAATTTTTTTTTAGGAGGGGAAAATTGTAATACCCGATAATTTAGGCCACGGTCGCGGTTGACTGAAATCCGGTGTACCGAACCGATCGAGGTCTAAATTCGGACATGAAAGAAATAAATTAAAATAATAATAAGATGGGAGAAAAATATTTTGGATATTATTAATTGAGAATTTTGAAGTTTGGAATTAAAATTGAGAAAAAAATAATTTTTCGCTGAACGAAATTGGAAATTTCAGTGTTTTTGGCACAGATATTTTAAGAAGGCATAAAAATGGAATATTCTTTATCTAAGGAAAGGAATATTCTTTTGATTAAAATAAAGTAAGAGTGATTTAAATTAATGGACCAATAGGAAGCAAGATTAGTAACTAATCCTAACCACCCACCTAATCCAACTATAAAAAGTCAAATTTCCACTTTTTTTTTACCATTCTTCTTCTTCCTCACCTTAATTACACCCATTTCTCTTCCTTTTTCTCTCTTTGCCGTGAGCTTCTCCTCATCTCTTGATGTTCTTCTTTTTGTTCTCCAATTAAAGCAAAGATTAGATGAAAAAAAGTGGGATTAAGGCAAGATCATGAAGAAAGTGAAGTAAAGTGAGCAAAACCAAGGAAGAGGAAGGAAGAAAGGAAGAGAAAAAGAGAGAAAGAAGTTTTTAGCCATTTGGAAGATCTTCAAAGGTGAGTTTAGATTTTCCATCTCCTTACTTTCTTCTTCTCATTTCTTTGAGTTTGGGGTTAGTTGCCATTATAGCTAGTAAATTAGGGTTATTAGTATGTTAATGGTGATTAAGGGTGGATTAGTATGATTAGTGCTTGATTAGTGTAAAATTTGTTGTTAGGACAAAGAAGTGAACAAACTTTAAACCAAAATCAAAGGGGAAGTAAGGGCAAGGAAAAGGCTATCTAAGAGGAAGAGAAAAGTGAAGAAAAATAGAACTTTGAGGTATGTACATTTGGCAAAAATTCAATATAGAAAAGTATTGATTTTGATTTTGTGATGTAGTGAATTTATGTATGAAATTCTGAACATTTGATTGAGTGATTAAATGATGCCATGAATGTGAAAATAAAGACTAGAAAATGAGGTTGATGCATGAAAATGGAAAATGTATGAATTATTTGATGTGCTGGAAAATTCATCTTATGAACAGTGTCTAGTGTTTTGGTAATAACTTGTGTTCTGGATATCATTTCTGAGTGATTCTTACTGGATTGGAAAGTTAAGACATAGGGCTTGAACTTTCATTCAGACCATTAGACCTAAATATGCCTGTAATTAGGTGAAACATGGGCTCAAACTTTGAACTAGAAATCTGTCCAGAAAAAAAAATACTGGGCAGATTGCAGTGAACATAGGTTGGAAAAAAATTCCTAACTTTTGCTAAGAAATTATTTTTAATGTGATTCAAGTTGGAAATTAAATATAAGAGATGTACCTACATTTTTCTAGTTGATAACTTATCCAAATTCCATCTAGAAATGGATGAAAAAGATATAGAAAGATAAGGCAGAAATCTGTCCAGTAAAATACTGGGCAGATTGCAGCGAAAGTAACATAGGAAAAAATTTATAACTTTTGCTAAAAAATTTGTTTTGATGTGATTCCAGTTGGAAATTAAATATAACACATGTATCTATATTTTTCTTGTTGTTCACTTGTCCAAATTCCATCTAGAAATGGGCAGATTGCAATGAATGTAGCTTAGGAGAAAATTTATAACTTTTGCTACGAAATTCATTTTAATGTGATTCCAGTTGGAAATTAAATTTAAGACATTTACTTATATTTTGTTAGTTGATCACATGTCCAAATTCTATCTAAAAATAGACAAAAAATACAGAGCAATATAAGACTGAAATGCTGTCCAGAATAGGACTGCTGGTAGAAATGTGTTGATTGTGGATTTTTGTGTTAGAAAATGTATTAAGTGAATTTTTCTTATAGTTATAATGATTAAATGAGCTAATATGAGGTTGTAAAATATTGAATGGGAATGATTGCATTTATATTAATGTTTCCCTACATAATTTATGCAAATATGAATAAAGGTAACAAATGTAATTTAAGCCCTATAACATCTAGTCTAGAACTATAAATTAGGATAAGTTGGCATGCCAATAAAAGGGTAGAAATGTAGGCACTAAAAATAATAGTGCTGAGTTGAAATTATGTAGGCACTAAAAATAATAGTGCTGAGTTGAAATTTACGTAGGCACTAAGAATTAGTGCTGAGTTCGAAATTTACGTAGGCACTAAGAATTAGTGCTGAGTTCGAAATTTACGTAGGCACCAAAAAGGTGCTGAGTTGTTATTGAAAATGTAGGCGTTAATCGCCGAGTTATAAATAATTATGTGGGCGCCGAGTATACTGCCGGAGAGCAGAAACCCTATATCCAGTGTTTAGTTCCGGTCTAAGATGTCGTGGGCTATTAAATAAATAACAAAAAAAATGATGTGAAGTATGAAATTGATATTGTAAATTTTATATCTTGTATTGTTAAAATTTCAAGTATGCTTAATGAATAAAATGTCATAATTGATGAATTAAATATTTTTGCATGAAGAAAATAGTGTATTATTAATTGAATATTTGGCATGCTAAATAGATTAATTGTAGTTTCTAAAATTTCATTTTAGAATTATTATGTAATTATTGGATAGTTGCCAAACGTACCACTAAACTAGTAGCTTAGCGCGTGTGTTTCACGCGCAGATAAATAGAAGTAGCTGTTCCGATAGGGCGACCGAAGAAGAGGGAACCCCAAGATCAGATTGCAGCAGTCTAGTTCTTTTTGTATGTTTTGAAAATGATGTTGTAAAAATTAAGTTTTAAGAATTTTGTTGATGTAAATTTGTGGCTTGTAATATTTATAAGTAATGGATTTGGTAATTATATATATCTAGAATTATTGTAGTTATATTTTTAAATATCATGGTTTAATGAATAAGTTATTTTGAATCACAATATTCCCATCACTAGATATATATTTAAATGGAAAAAAAATATGGTGATAAATATTCCGCTAATAATAAACTCAAAAATTGAAATAAAAAAAAATATTTATACAAAATTGAGCGTTGGTTTTAAATTAAATGAGCTTAGTAGCACTTCCATATCCTATTAGCGATTAATAGGGTAAGGGAGCGCTACATTTAGTGGTATCAGAGCCCAGGTTAATGATTCTTAATCAGTGGGTGTAAGATAGAATATGTGACTCATGCATATGCATAAAATGCTGCAATTTTCTGATTTGGGTCCCTTCTTTTGGTTTATAGGTAGATATGGATTCAGAATCGGAACAAGAATTCTCAGAAGATGAACTGAGTAATAGTCCTTCACGCACAGCCAATCCCAGACAACCTCAATCTGTGAGAGATTCCGGGCCGAGTGTAGTAGCTCCTCCGAGAGCAGAGAGACAGGATAATTTAGGACATGAGCCTCTTATGGAGCAGATAGCTAATTTATTGCAACGGATAGTACAAGCAGTTCCACAACCAGCTCCACCTCCTCCTCCACCTCAGCCAAAACCCCGGATTGATATGTTGAGAAAATATGGGGCCACAGATTTTATGGGAAGGAGAGAGGATGACCCAGCAGCTTCAGAGTTTTGGATGGAATCCACAGAAAGGGTGTTTGAGGAACTGGAGTGTCCATAGGAACAGAAGGTTAGATATGCAGTGTCCCTTTTAAAAGATCATGCCTATGATTGGTGGAAATCAATTTTATCAAAGCCCCAGACACCGAAGCCACCTTCCTGGAATTTCTTCAAGGCAGAATTTAGCAAGAAATATGTGCCAAGAGTTTATGTGAATGAAAAGAAAAGGGAGTTTCAAGACTTGAAGCAAGGAAGCATGTCAGTCGCCGAATATGAGATGGAATTCACCCGACTAAGTAAATATGCGACTGGAATCATCGCTGATGAGGCAGACAGATGTCGAAGATTTGAGGATGGGCTTAATGATGATATTGGGAATATGGTGACCGCCCTTCAGCTTGAGGATTTTGCTACACTAGTATCCTCAGCCATTAGTGTGGAAAAGAGGTCAAAGAGAAAGAGGATTGAAGAGCCACCACAGAGACAAACATTTAGCATGGCCCAGACATCAGGTAAAAGGGGGCGGACAGTGCCTAGGTTTTTCCAGTCACAGGGTCCTAGATCAACCTTTTCAACTAGGCAAAGCCAGCGGTCAAGGCCAGAGGGATCTACAACTAGTGCACCAGCTTCGGGTAATAGGAGATTCATATCTGTCACATGTCAACATTGTGGGAGATCACATGCAGGTGATTGCTGGTGGATTACTGGAGCATGCTTACGATGCGGATCTACGGAGCACAAACAGAAAGATTGCCCGAGAGGAAGGGGTACAGGTGGTGTAATATCAGTTCAGGTTCAGAATGTCACTCGAGGCAGAGGCAGGGGACAAGGATAGTCTAGAAGTGGCAGAATTGGGCAGAGTATATCAGAATCAGTGAATAGAGCAGAAGGTAGTCGAGCCCCAGCCCGAGCATATGCCATGAGAGCTCGTGAGGAGCAGGATGCCCCAGATGTGATAATTGGTAAATTTTCTCTTTGTGATACTTATTTATTTGCACTGATAGATCCGGGTTCTACACATTCATATTTATGCATGTCACCACCTAGTCACGATAATATGGTAGCAGAGGAATTAGATTATGATATATTGGTGACCAATCCTTTGGGTCATGGAGTGAAAGTCAGTCGAGTTTATAAAAATAGTCCAATCAAAGCTCAAAATGTAGAATTCCCAGCTGACCTAATAGAGTTGCCATTCCATGAGTTTGATGCAATCTTGGGGATGGATTGGTTAACTCGGCATAAGGCAGTGGTGGATTGTCAGTATAGGAGAGTGACTTTCAAGAATTCAGGGCAGGATGACGTGATTGTCCTAGGTGAGAACCGACCATACTTGACTAATGTCATTTCTGTGACGAAGGCAAGTAAGCTTATCAAAAAAGGATGTGAAGCATTTTTGGCACATATTGTAGATACCAAGAAAGAGAGTCTAGATCTCAGGGAGATTCCTACAGTATGTGAATATCCAGATATATTTCCTGAGGACTTGCCTGGGTTACCACCTGTCAGAGAGATAGAGTTTGCCATTGATGTTTTGCCAGGCACAGCCCCGATATCGATCACTCCCTACAGAATGGCACCTGCTAAACTAAAAGAATTAAAGGTCCAGTTGCAAGAGTTGTTAGAGAAAGGGTTTATCAGGCCTAGTGTCTCACCTTGGGGTGCTCCTGTTCTATTTGTGAAAAAGAAGGATGGCACCTTTCGGTTGTGTATTGATTATCGTCAGTTGAATAAGATGACAATGAAGAACAGATATCCCTTACCGAGAATAGATGACTTGTTTGATCAGTTGAAAGGAGCAGGGGTATTTTCTAAAATTGACCTCAGATCAGGTTATCACCAATTGAGAATTAAAGAATCAGACATTTCAAAAACAGCATTTAGGACTCGGTATGGTCATTACGAGTTCTTAGTAATGCCTTTTGGCTTGACGAATGCCCCAGCAGCATTTATGGATCTAATGAATAGAATCTTTAGGCCTTATTTGGACCAGTTCGTGGTGGTATTCATAGATGATATCTTGGTGTACTCTAGAAGCAAAGAAGAGCATAATAAACATCTTCGTATTGTCTTTCATATCTTGAGAGAGAATCAATTATATGCAAAGTTGTCAAAATGTGCATTCTGGTTAGATGAGGTGGCCTTTCTAGGGCATATTGTCTCAGTCGATGGGATCAGAGTCGACACTAGTAAGGTAGAGGCAATCCTCAACTGGAAACCGCCTCGGAATGTGACAGAGGTGAGAAGTTTTCTTGGTTTCGCTGGTTATTATCGGAGATTTGTGAAAGGATTTTCAATGATAGCCTCACCACTGACAAAATTGCTTAGAAAGGAGACCAGATTTGAGTGGTCAGAACGATGCCAGACTAGTTTTGATAAGTTGAAGAAAATGTTGACAGAGGCACCAGTGTTGACACAACCTACTACGGGAAAAGATTATGTGGTGTACAGTGATGCTTCCCTTAATGGTTTGGGCTGTGTACTAATGCAAGAAGGCAAAGTGATTGCTTATGCTTCCAGACAACTGAAGCCTCATGAGAGAAATTATCCGACACATGATCTGGAACTAGCAGCCATTGTGTTTGCGTTGAAAATATGGCGACACTACTTGTATGGTGAGCAATGTTATATCTATACAGACCATAAAAGTCTAAAATATTTGCCTTCACAAAAGGAACTCAATTTGAGACAGAGACGATGGCTAGAATTAATCAAAGACTACAATTGTATCATTGATTATCAGCCGGGTAAGGCCAATGTGGTAGCTGACGCGCTGAGTAGAAAAACTCTGGCAGGTAAATGTTAACACTTAAATGTATTAAGTGAAAAAAAAATGGAATAATAAGTTCTTTATATATTATTTTGGCAGAATTGCGGATTCAACCCACATTGATCCAACAAGTAAAGGACAATCAGAAGCAAAACACGAAATTAAAGGAAATCTTTGAAATGGTGAAAAAGGGTGAAAAACCAGAATTTACTATTGAAGCAGATGGGAGTATAAGGCATAAGGGCAGGTTGTGTGTGCCAGACATACCAGAATTGAAACAAGATATTTTGAAGGAGGCTCACAACGTTATTTATGCAATGCACCCAGGAAGCAACAAAATGTATCATGACTTGAAGGCATATTACTGGTGGCCAGGAATGAAAAGAGATATCATGGAGTATACTACCAGATGTTTATCTTGTCAGCAAGTGAAGGCAGAGCATCAAGTACCAAGCGGATTATTGCAGTCTATTTCAATTCCGGAGTGGAAATGGGAAAGAGTCACAATGGACTTTGTTTCTGGTTTGCCCTTGACACAAAAGAGGCATGATGCAATATGGGTAGTAGTGGACCGGCTCACCAAATCAGCTCACTTTCTACCGATCAAGATGGATTATCCACTTAACCGTTTGGCAGAGATCTATGTTAATGAGATAATCCGTTTACATGGTGTGCCAGTTTCAATCATTTCAGATCGAGACCCGCGGTTCACTTCACAATTCTGGAAAAGTTTGCATCAAGCCATGGGTACTCGACTCAATTTCAGCATAGCATTCCACCCACAAACAGATGGACAATCAGAGAGGGTCATACAGATATTGGAAGATATGTTGAGGAGTTGTGTGATAGAATTTGAAGGCAGTTGGGATAAACATCTTCCATTGATAGAATTTGCCTACAATAATAGTCACCAAGCCAGTATCGGTATGGCACCATATGAAGGCTTATATGGGAGAAAATGTAGAACGCCTCTAGGTTGGACCGAGCTTAGCGAAAAGAAAGTAATGGGCCCCGATCTAGTCCAACAGACAGAGGAAAAAGTCAGAGTAATAAGAGATAGGCTGAAAGCTGCTGCTGATAGACAGAAATCATATGCAGATTTAAAAAGGAGAGATATTGAATATACAGTTGGTGACAAAGTGTTCTTAAAAGTCTCACCTTGGAAAAGGATTTTCCGATTTGGAAAGAAAGGAAAGTTGAGTCCTAGGTTCATTGGACCATACGAGGTACTTGAACGCATAGGTCCAGTGGCGTACAAATTAGCTCTACCACCAGAGTTAGACAAGATTCACAACGTATTCCATGTGTCCATGTTGAGAAGATATCAATCAGATCCATCTCATATCATATCAGCAGAACCTATAGAGATACGACCAGATCTAACTTATGAAGAGGAGCCAGTGAAAATTTTAGCTTGAGAAATGAAAGAGCTACGAAACAAAAAGGTACCATTGGTGAAGGTCCTGTGGAAAAATCATAAGTCAGAAGAGGCAACTTGGGAAAATGAATAGGTGATGAAGGCTCAGTATCCACAATTATTCCACTCCAGCTAAACAGGTAAATTTCGAGGACGAAATTTTTTTTTAGGAGGGGAAAATTGTAATACCCGATAATTTAGGCCACGGTCGCAGTTGACTGAAATCCGGTGTACCGAACCGATCGAGGTCTAAATTCGGACATGAAAGAAATAAATTAAAATAATAATAAGATGGGAGAAAAATATTTTGGATATTATTAATTGAGAATTTTGAAGTTTGGAATTAAAATTGAGAAAAAAATAATTTTTCGCTGAACGAAATTGGAAATTTCAGTGTTTTTGGCACAGATATTTTAAGAAGGCATAAAAATGGAATATTCTTTATCTAAGGAAAGGAATATTCTTTTGATTAAAATAAAGTAAGAGTGATTTAAATTAATGGACCAATATGAAGCAAGATTAGTAACTAATCCTAACCACCCACCTAATCCAACTATAAAAAGTCAAATTTCCACTTTTTTTTACCATTCTTCTTCTTCCTCACCTTAATTACACCCATTTCTCTTCCTTTTTCTCTCTTTGCCGTGAGCTTCTCCTCCTCTCTTGATGTTCTTCTTTTTGTTCTCCAATTAAAGCAAAGATTAGATGAAAAAAAGTGGGATTAAGGCAAGATCATGAAGAAAGTGAAGTAAAGTGAGCAAAACCAAGGAAGAGGAAGGAAGAAAGGAAGAGAAAAAGAGAGAAAGAAGTTTTTAGCCATTTGGAAGATCTTCAAAGGTGAGTTTAGATTTTCCATCTCCTTACTTTCTTCTTCTCATTTCTTTGAGTTTGGGGTTAGTTGCCATTATAGCTAGTAAATTAGGGTTATTAGTATGTTAATGGTGATTAAGGGTGGATTAGTATGATTAGTGCTTGATTAGTGTAAAATTTGTTGTTAGGACAAAGAAGTGAACAAACTTTAAACCAAAATCAAAGGGGAAGTAAGGGCAAGGAAAAGGCTATCTAAGAGGAAGAGAAAAGTGAAGAAAAATAGAACTTTGAGGTATGTACATTTGGCAAAAATTCAATATAGAAAAGTATTGATTTTGATTTTGTGATGTAGTGAATTTATGTATGAAATTCTGAACATTTGATTGAGTGATTAAATGATGCCATGAATGTGAAAATAAAGACTAGAAAATGAGGTTGATGCATGAAAATGGAAAATGTATGAATTATTTGATGTGCTGGAAAATTCGACTTATGAACAGTGTCTAGTGTTTTGATCATAACTTGAGTTCTGGATATCATTTCTGAGTGATTCTTGCTGTATTGGAAAGTTAAGACATAGGGCTTAAACTTTCATTCAGACCATTAGACCTAAATATGCCTGTAATTAGGTGAAACAGGGGCTCAAACTTTGAACTAGAAATCTGTCCAGAAAAAAAAAAATACTGGGCAGATTGCAGTGAACATAGGTTGGAAAAAAATTCCTAACTTTTGGTAAGAAATTATTTTTAATGTGATTCCAGTTGGAAATTAAATATAAGAGATGTACCTACATTTTTCTAGTTGATAACTTATCCAAATTCCATCTAGAAATGGATGAAAAAGATATAGAAAGATAAGGCAGAAATCTGTCCAGTAAAATACTGGGCAGAATGCAGCGAAAGTAACATAGGAAAAAATTTATAACTTTTGCTAAAAATTTTGTTTTGATGTGATTCCAGTCGGAAATTAAATATAACACATGTATCTATATTTTTCTTGTTGTTCACTTGTCCAAATTCCATCTTGAAATGGATGAAAAAGACAGAGAAAAATAAGGCAGAAATCTGCCCAGTAAAATACTGGGCAGATTGCAATGCACGTAGCTTAGGAGAAAATTCATAACTTTTGCTACGAAATTCGTTTTAATGTGATTCCAGTTGGAAATTAAATTTAAGACATTTACTTATATTTTGTTAGTTTATCACATGTCCAAATTCTGTCTAACAATAGACGAAAAATACAGAGCAATATAAGACTGAAATGCTGTCCAGAATAGGACTGCTGGTAGAAATGTGTTGATTGTGGATTTTTGTGTTAGAAAATGTATTAAGTGAATTTTTCTTATAGTTATAATGATTAAATGAGTTAATATGAGGTTGTAAAATATTGAATGGGAATGATTGCATTTATATTAATGTTTCCCTACATAATTTATGCAAATATGAATAAAGGTAACAAATGTAATTTAAGCCCTATAACATCTAGTCGAGAACTAGAAATTAGGATAAGTTGGCATGCCAATAAAAGGGTAGAAATGTAGGCACTAAAAATAATAGTGCTGAGTTAAAATTATGTAGGCACTAAAAATAATAGTGCTGAGTTGAAATTTACGTAGGCACTAAGAATTAGTGCTGAGTTCGAAATTTACGTAGGCACTAAGAATTAGTGCTGAGTTCGAAATTTACGTAGGCACCAAAAAGGTGCTGAGTTGTTATTGAAAATGTAGGCGTTAATCGCCGAGTTATAAATAATTATGTGGGCACCGAGTATACTGCCGGAGAGCAGAAACCCTATATCCAGTGTTTAGTTCCGGTCTAAGATGTCGTGGGCTATTAAATAAATAACAAAAAAAAATGATGTGAAGTATGAAATTGATATTGTAAATTTTATATCTTGTATTGTTAAAATTTCAAGTATGCTTAATGAATAAAATGTCATAATTGATGAATTAAATATTTTTGCATGAAGAAAATAGTGTATTATTAATTGAATATTTGGCATGCTAAATAGATTAATTGTAGTTTCTAAAATTTCATTTTAGAATTATTATGTAATTATTGGATAGTTGCCAAACGTACCACTAAGCTAGTAGCTTAGCGCGTGTGTTTCACGCGCAGATAAATAGAAGTAGCTGTTCCGATAGGGCGACCGAAGAAGAGGGAACCCCAAAATCAGATTGCAGCAGTCTAGTTCTTTTTGTATGTTTTGAAAATGATGTTGTAAAAATTAAGTTTTAAGAATTTTGTTGATGTAAATTTGTGGCTTGTAATATTTATAAGTAATGGATTTGGTAATTATATATATCTAGAATTATTGTAGTTATATTTTTAAATATCATGGTTTAATGAATAAGTTATTTTGAATCACAATATTCCCATCACTAGATATATATTTAAATGGAAAAAAAATATGGTGATAAATATTCCGCTAATAATAAACTCAAAAATTGAAATAAAAAAAAATATTTATACAAAATTGAGCGTTGGTTTTAAATTAAATGAGCTTAGTAGCACTTCCATATCCTATTAGCGATTAATAGGGTAAGGGAGCGCTACAGAGGAGACATGGTGCAACTGATTTCAATGGCACAATAGATCCAATAGAAGCTGAGACATGGCTGAAAACGACATAAAGGGTACTGAATATGATGAGATGTACCCTAGATGAGAAATTCGATTATGCAGTATCCTTACTGCAAGGAAATGCTTGTGAATGGTGGGAGACAGTCCCCGACAGTGATGCACAACCACCGGTGTTAACATAGAATGATTTTCTCATGGAATTTCAGAACAATTACATGGCTGAAGCATATAAAGATGAGAAAAGGAAGGAATTCCTGAATCTGAAACAGGGGAATATGTCTATTGCGAAGTATGAAGTACAATTTAACAAACTTTCCCATTATGCCACCTTCATGGTCTCTACTGAAAAAGATAAATGCAGGAAGTTTGAGGAGGGTCTCAAATATGAGATCAAAAATAGAATCATGACTATTGATCTTGATAATTATGCCAGACACAGAGCTGCTGCAATCAGAGCTGAACGGTTAATGAAAGAAGCTGGGGAGCAACAAATAAAAAGGTCATCACGTGAGTTCTTTGGTGAGTCTAGCAGAAGGTTGGGAAGAAGAGGTAGATATATGCCTGTATAGTCTGGCAACAGAAGTGGGTACTCCAGTTTTAGAGGTCGAGGCATGACTTTCTCTTACCCAGGCAGGGGGTAGAGCCAATATGTTGAACAGAGGCCCACATGTAGTCATTGTGGCAGACAACATACGGGCGAATGTAGAAGGCTCACAGGAGCATGTTATTTCTATGGATCAATGGAGCACAAGTATAGAGACTATCCAAATAGAGCCAAACTAGCAGAGACTAGCAGAGGTAGAAGAGTATCTGAGACTACAGTTGAGGCACCGAGGGCCTACCCTACTAGTGGGACACAGGGCAGAGGAAGAGGCAGGGGCAGGACTAGTACGATGGGCAGAGGTGTGACCAGATCTAAAGGTCAGAGTTTTAGACCTTCTACTCAGGCCAGGGCGTTGCTATGACTAGACAAGAGGCAGTGGATGCTCTCGAAATAGTCACTGGTAATATTTATATTTCTGAAATATTAGCATATGCATTGATTGACCCAGGCTCCACTCATTCATTTATATCTTTGCATATGGCATCTGAATTGCATCAAATGCATGAGCCTTTGGGGATTGACATACATGTGAGTACACCATTGGGAATAGTGGTAGTTGTGAATAATGTCTGTCGTGATTGCCTGATATGCATTGATAAAGCTGAGTTAATAGCTGATCTGATTTTATTGCCAATATATGAATTTGATGTGATATTGGGAATGGACTGGTTAACTAGACATCATGCAATAGGGAATTGCTTTACTAAGGAAGTAATTTTGGAATAACCAAACCAGCCAAGGGTAGTATTTCTAGGTGAAAGAAAACTTGTGCCTACATGTCTAGTTTCAGCTGTAAAGGCATTTCGAATGATCAAAGGGGGATGTGAAGCATATTTGGCATATGTGACTTATACTAGAACCACTTATAGCTTGCTTGAAAATATACCAGTGGTAAGGGAGCAGATGTATTCCCAGATGATCTACCTGGTTTACCACCAGATAGAGAGATAGAATTCACTATTGAACTAGTACGAGGAACAACACCAATATCAAGGTCACCCTACAGAATGGGCCCAGTTGAGTTGAAAGAACTGAAGGCCCATTTGCAGGAGTTACTTGACAAAGGGTATATTAGACCTAGTGTATCACCATGGGGAGCTCCAGTATTATTTGTTAAAAAGAAAGATGGAACAATGAGATTGTGCATCGATTATAGGCAACTGAACAAAATGACGGTGAAGAACAAATATCCATTGCCTAGAATAGATGAATTGTTTGACCAGTTGCAAGGAACCCAAATATTCTCCAAGATTGATTTGAAATCAGGCTATTACCAGCTGAAGGTAGCAGAAGCGGATGTTCCAAAGATTTCCTTTCGAACCAGTTATGGGCATTATGAATTTTTAGTAATGCCATTGGGATTGACTAATGCTCCAGCTGCATTTATGGCATTAATGAATAAAGTGTTTCAACCATATCTAGATAGGTTTGTGATAGTATTTATTGATGACATATTGGTGTACTCAAAGAATAGGGGAGAACATGAACAACATTTAAAAGTTATGTTGCAAACTTTGAGGGAGAAACAATTATATGCCAAATTGAGTAAATGTGAATTTTGGTTAGATCATTTGGTATTTCTTGGACATGTGGTGTCGTGTAAGGGCATAGAGGTTGACCCAAAGAAAATTGAGGCTATGGTAAATTGGGAAGCTCCTAAAAATATTTCAGAAATGCGTAGTTTTCTGGGTTTAGCCGGATACTACTGCAGATTTGTTGATGGATTCTCCTTAATTGCTAGCCCTTTGACTAAATTGTTGAGAAAGAATGTACCTTTCAAGTGGACTTATGAATGTCAAAGGAGTTTCGATGAATTAAAACACAGGCTAACCTCAGCACCATTGTTAACCATCCCTACAGGTATAGGTGGGTTTACAGTATATAGTGATGCTTCTCACCAAGGCTTGGGATGTGTGTTGATGCAACATGGTAAGGTGATAGCTTATGCATCCAGACAACTGAGACCACATGAGATCTCATATCTAGTGCATGATTTAGAACTGGCTGCAGTTGTATTTGCATTGAAGATTTGGAGGCATTATATGTATGGTAAAACATTCCAGATTTTCATAGACCATAAAAGCTTAGGTTATTTCCTGACACACAAGGATTTAAACATGAGGCAAAGACGGTGGTTAGAGCTATTGAAAGATTATGACTGTAAAATTGAATACCATCCAGGGAAAGCCAATGTGGTAGCAGATGCATTGAGTAGGAAGGCTAGTAGCAGTGTAGCTTACTTGCAAGTATCCTCTTTTCCATATTTGATTCAATTACAATCTATGAATGTTGAATTAAAAATACATGATGAAGGATCGCTGATTGCTACTCTTCATGTTAGACCTATACTAAAGGATAGGATCAAAATTGCACAAAGTAAAGATCCTAAATTGTGTGAGAAAATTGAATTAGTAAGGCAGGGAAACAGTAAAGATTTTCAATTGCAGGACGATGTACTGATGTTAAAATCACGCATATGTGTTCCAGACACTGAGAAATTGCGTCAAGAAATAATGGAAGAGGCACACAATGCACCGTATCCAATGCACCCAAGGATGACAAAGATGTATCACAGTTTAAGGCCTCATTACTGGTGGCCAAGAATGAAGAAAGATATAACAGAATATGTTTCCAAATGCTTGACATGTCAGCAGATTAAAATTGAACATCAGGCACCAGTTGGTAATCTACATCCATTGTCAGTGCCATAATGGAAATGGGAAAGAATAACGATGGATTTTGTCTATGGATTGCCAAGAACTCCACGAAAAAATGATGCAGTATGGGTAATTATTGACAGATTAACCAAGTCAGCACATTTTCTACCTATCAGATGGGGCTGTACACTTGAGAGTTTGGCCAAATTATATGTGAATGAGATAGTCAGATTGCATGGCATTCCAGTGTCCATTGTGTCTGATAGAGATCCACGGTTTACTTCACGTTTTTGGGTGAGTTTACAGAATGCATTGGGAACAAAATTGAACTTTACCACTGCATTCCACCCACAGACTGATGGACAATCAGAAAGGACTCTACAGACATTAGAAGATATGCTTAGGGCATGTTCTATGGAATTCAAAAGTGCTTGGGATGAATATATAGCATTGATTGAATTTGCTTACAATAACCAATATCATAGCAATATTCAGATGGCACCATATGAGGCATTGTATGGCAGAAAGTGCCGAAGCCCTATCATTTGGGATGAAGAAGGAGCACGTGCATTAGAAGGGCCAGAGATAGGGCAAGACACAGTGGATAAGATCAAGGTTGTCAAGAACAAGCTAAAGGCAGCCCAAGATAGACAAAAAAGTTACGCTGATCAGCAGAGAAGGGAGATGGAATACGGGTTAGGTGAAAAAGGTGTTTCTTCGTGTATCTCCATGGAAAGGGATAATCCAATTTGGCAAGAAGGGTAAATTGAGCCCAAGATACATAGGGGCTTATGAAATTCTTGAGAAGGTTGGTCCACTGGCATACAAATTGGCGTTACCACCCGAGATGGCTCAGATACATAATGTGTTTCATGTGAACATGCTTAGAAGATACAGGTCAGATCCTACATATGTACTTAAAGATCAAGCCATTGAGATTGTAGAGGACATGAGTTATGTTGAGGAACCAGTGCAAATCATCGGATACAAGACTAAACAGCTAAGAAATCGAGAAATACCTTTAGTTAAGGTATTATAGCGTAACCATTTACTAAAAGAGGCAACATGGGAAACATAAGAAAATATGAAAAAGCAATATCCACACCTGTTTCCAGGTATTAAATTTCGAGGACCAAATTTTTGAAAGGAGGGGAGAATTGTAACATCCTTGACTTTCCCCACATGCATTTCATTGAACATAAGCATTTTACATACAATTCAATTGAACACGTGCATTTCATACGTATTTTCGTAGGAACAAGTTCATGGCACGCACTAGCTACGTGTCCTAGTATTTGACACTTGTATCGAGTCGCACGTGTGTAATTATAACCTAAATGAGGATAACAAAGTATTAGAAATGAATTGAATAAGCTGTCTAAATTAAAGTAAGCAAAATGATTAGATTAAGATTAGTAAACAATTACATTGTTAATTTAGTTAAATCGGGTCAAATGATTAAGCTGTATTATTGTGTGAATTAGTGGAATTATAAATATATGTAAATAATAATAATAATATAGACAAAATAAAATTAAAATGACACAAAAGAGAAATAGAAGAGAAGAGAAAAGAGAAATGAGAAGAGAAAAGAGAAGGGAAGAAGAGAAAATGACAAAATGACAAAAAACAAGTTGGCTTTATCTTCATCTTTCTTCCCCATTTCTGCCTTCTTCTCCAGCCCGACTTCTTCTTCAATTTCCTCCATTTCAGACTTCAATTCATCCTTTTTTCCCCTAGTTTTTGAAGCATATTGATCCCTTTCAAGGTTGTTCTTGGTAAGTAATCAATTCTTATTGCTATAGGGTTGATTTGAGTTGCTTAGGTTCAATATTAGGCACTGAATTGCACCCCAATTTTGATGTTAATAGAAATTGATTCTGGAAATGTGTAAAACAAAAATGTTGTTCCTTTATGGTTTAGAGTTTTGGATATGTAAGCATTGTTGCAAGATGTTATGTATAGGGAGAGATATGCTCTTCGTATTGAAACTGGTCAGGGTGTGAACCCTAACCAAGTTAGCTACTGTGTGGCTTGATTTCAAATAAGTTAAAGCCATTATTTGAAGTCTCTAAAAACATAAAAGTTGTATATATATGTGTTTGGTATATGTATGCCAAATTGCAGGTTCATAGGACTTGTAAATGTTGAGTTATGGTGAATGGAACCATGACTGTTCCATGGTTTTAACTGCCTACTGAGTGCCCTGGGCAGATATAGTACATTGTTTGGCTACTTTATGCTTGTTATAGATAGATTCTGTACATGATCAAAACATAAACGTTATAGGTATATGTCGTCTCAAAATTTGGGTACAAATTTCAGCTTCATTGGGTATGTATAGACTACGTTATGTCATTTGGAAGCCATACTGGTCCGAAAGCCAATTCTATTATGGACCAGTAAACTATTTGTTGTAATTCGAAGCCCTTAGAGACATAATTGATAACTGTTGTAAACATGAAACATGTTCCCTATGAACCCATATAAGTGTTTGTAAAGTTTCAATAAAATATTACTTATAGATTATAAGTTATGATGAACCCAAATGAGTACCCTAAAACTGCCTAAAGGCAGAAAATATAACACTTTTAGAAATTCCACCAAATATTGTACAATGATCCACTTGGTCTGAAATTTGAATATGTTCTATAAGTATATGTTATTTGTAATTAGGAATAAGAATCAGATTAATTGGTCAAGTATAGAAAACGTTATGGGCTAAACAGTCCCATAAGGTCACACTGCCTCATAGGAAAACAAATCTTAACTATTGACATGAACAATGCATATTAATTTGTTTAAGCCACATTAAGTCTCCCTAATCATGAGTTAATCGATTATGTTTTCATATTAGGCTCGCAACATATTGGAGACCCCCAAGGAGCGGATAGACAATAAGCTAGGGGTCGGAATCAAAGGAGAACGGTGAGTCTAATTATCGATTGAATACTTTAGTATGTAACACCCCCTTACCCCACTATAGTTCAGCAAGGTAAGTGAGTATTACCCGTCTTACTGTTTTATAAAATTAATGAAGTGAAGTAAACTTTTTTTTTTTTTTGAAAATTTTGTAGACATTGAAATAAAATTATTACAAGCATAATACTCAAAATCTTATTTATTTATAAAATATATTAATTTACACTCAAACTATGTCCTTTTACATAGTAACTCACATATTTAATACACATTATATGAAATAAAAACAATACTTTAATTTACAAAATTTTAACAAAATATACCAAAAAAGAAAACCCAGAGCTTTTTGCTGCTTCCCTCCGAATACCCTTCTTCTTCTGACAGACTATTTTCTACGGCTACCCTTTTAAACCTGCGCGAGAGGAAACCACCCGCGCTAAGCTACTAGCTTAGTGGTGCTTCAATGATAAAAATTTTACATACATATATATTTTCTCACATATTAATTAACCATTTAATAAATAATGCATAAAATAAAAATTTTTATAAAATCAAATAAATTTCATTCAACATGTAATAGTAACAAATTTAATTCATGTAACACTTATCAAAATCACATACTTCAATATTAGTATTATTATTATTTTTTTTTTTTGTGCCCATAACACCTATAACTGAACTATCTAATAGGAATAACGGGGTTGCCATTCCCGGCTTTCATAATGTAGCGCCAAGCGCTTTTATAATAATGTCATTACTGGCTTTTGTTATATTGCCATTACCGGCTTAATAATTTTGCGCCGAACGCATTTATCAATTGTCATTACCGGCTTTCATATTTGGCACCGAGTGCCTAAATTCCCCTGATTGGCATGCCAAACTATTCCCTATTCTAGTTCTAGACTAGGTGTTTTTGGGCTTAACTATTTTTATATTAATTCACAATATTTTCAACTATCATAAGTATGCTTGTTTATTTTTGTTCTATATTCCCATTATTATTACAATAAAATCTCATATATAAATAATCTGTTAAACATTGATAATTACCATCAAAGTAAATATTTGCATTAATTATTACATATAATTAACATACCACATGCATAAGTCCAACACTTCACGTTTTATACCTATGGCAGAATTTGGACCTGTTTTTGGGCTTCATTTTTAGCCTATTTATAATTAGAATTTGGAGTTATGGCCTTCTAACAATTTTTAGCTTATTGTCTTATCTTTCAGATGCATCAAAAATCACGTAACTCCCAATTTTATATCAAAAGTTATGATTAATTCACTACTGCATCATCACAGAATTTTCTGCCCAGAATTTTTCTGGACAGATTCTAGGTTTAAACTTCGTGCATTTAACTGGGAAAATCTAGACATAATTAGATATTATAGTCTAAATAAAAATTAAAGCCCTGTGTCTTAGCTTTCATTTCCAACAAAGAACATATAAAACCGAGTTTCATAACTCAAGTTATCATCAAAATGGACAGAGCTGTTCATGGAATTCTGTACCCGAGCCATCAATTGGCATCAATCCATATTTCAACCACATTCATCATTTGCAACCATTTTAATACTAAAATTTCCAGAATTACAAATACATTCATATGTCTCAATTATTTCACACCATTTGGTCCCATTGCCATATATAATATCAAAAGTCACAACAAATCACATAACATCTCAAAAACACAAACATAACAAACCTTAATATATATTTCCATACTTATTAACAACATGCAAAATTTTTATCAATGAAGCACATACCTAATCAGCCTTGGTTCTTCCTTTAAACCTTCTTTTCCTTCCCTTATTAGCTAGCTTTCTCCTTGCCTTTGTCACCCTCTTGAGGGCCTCTCACTTGTTCACTTATTTTTCCTACACAATTATACCACATCTCAATTCCAACATCCAATTTCAATGTTTTTCATGTCTACATAATATTCTAATGCTCCTAATATGATTTACACCTTAATTGAGCTAAAATGTACTAAGGTAAAACTTCCTTCTTCATATGTCATGGCTGCCCAAAAACCATATCCTAGTTACCAATTCATTTTCTTCAATTCAACACTCAAATCATATTTTCCTTATCACCAATTGTTGTGTTTCCATATTAATTTCAATTTTCCCTAATTTCTTTAATTATGGCAGCCCCTTATTCATCCATTAACATCATATTTTCTTTAGTTTTTAAGCAATAAAACAATTATCTAACATCAAATATCATCAAGTCAAAGTCCAATTACAGCTTCATCAACTAAACACAAACTTAATTTTTCTAAGTTCTATCTTGCAACCAATCCTAAATCTATCAAACCTAATCACATCTATCATCATCATGGGTCTCAAATAGAAGGAAAAAGGTTAAATTTAAGAAGAATAAACTCACCTTAAGAGTTCTCCAAGGTGGGCCGAAATTCCCCTACTCTTCTCCCTTTTTCTTCTTCTTTCTTCCTTCCTTCTTGCAACTTTTGTACCTTTAATGGTAAGAACTCCTTAATTCCGATTTTTCCTCTCTCAAAAATAATTTCTTTTCATTATTAGCTTGCTGGAAATTGAAAGAAAGATGGAGGTTTAAGAGAATGGAGGTGGACGGCAACAAGAATGGGAAAAGGAAAAAGAAGACTTAGATATTTTGGTGGAAGAATAAAGAATTCCTCATTTTTTTTAGTGAGTATTTGGTGGATCCATGCCTATATTAAGCTCTTCATCCATTGGTCCAAAATATAAATTAATTTTAATGAAATTTTAAAATTTAAGAAATTTTTTTATTTGCCACATCTTTCTCCATATTCACATTTTTTTCCCAAACAATTGCCATAATACCGATTTTGTCCATAGGAAGTTTTATTTTTTTCTAATTCTACCCCAAATCTTTTTAATTCCAAAATAATAATACCCTTAATTATTTTCTCTTATTATTAGTCATTTTTTTTTGGGTTTAAATTTAGATTCTGATTGAACCGGTGGACCCCACTACGGTCACGCGCAATCGGGGCCTAAATCACTGAATGTTACATAGTACATATGAATGTTCCTTGCTATGTGATTTATATGATTGTCATGATTTGCCCCTGATAACATGATGATGCATAATTTGTGAAATTGTGGTACACATAAGTGGTATACTTGTGATATATTTGAGGTATATGTTTGACATATGTGATATATATATACATGGTATATGTATAGTATATGCAAGGTATATGCATGACATATGAGGTATATATGGAATATATGTATGTTATATATGATAAAGAGGCAATGGTTGATGAATTGTTAAATACAAGTGCATATGGATATGGATTAAAAAGGCGTTGTGACTAGTTAATCAATATTGTAAAGCAAAAGAAGAGGCTTATGGCCCAACAAATGTGCAAATGAAACAAATGATCAAGCTAGTTAGCAAATGCAAATGCAAATGTTCACATGGAAACTCGGGGCAATGTCTGTTTAACTTAGTCACAACAAAATGAAATAAGCAAAGCATTTGCATACGTAACGAGTAATGATTATATGTTTCAACTTATTTTTATTTATATGATATTGATGAATGGAATGGAATACATGGTATGTATTGGATTTGTGAGTTATTATTATGAGTTGTTCGGTACTTTAGAGCTCATTTGATTGTTATTCTCACTGAGCCGCAACTCATCAATTTGCATCATTTTTCAGGTAAAGAGAAGTGATAGCTCATTTTGAGTAGTGTATAAAAGACATGGAGCATAGGTCACTGGCCGAGCCTCATCACTCTCTCTCTCCTTGCATTCCACACAAGCATAAAAATATGTCATCTACATTTTGTATTTATATAGTTGAATATGTACAGTCAGTTTGGAATGGGTTTTAAAAATGTATAAACGAAATCAACTCGTAAATACTTATGTGCAAAGTTTATGTTTTAATATATGTGATATATCGTATTTTGGGTTTTAATGTTGACTTGAAAAGTCATTAGTTGATTTTACAGGATATGATATGAAAAAAAAAATTTTTACTACCATTGTTAACAGGGTATTTTGTCTTTCTAGCATGCTATGCATGATTAATTGATACAGGGATAGGTTGAACACAAATGTATAAGATGTGGTGTTACATGCCATCTCATTCTAGTCCTATAAGTTGACAGATAAGTAGCCATAGTCAGAGTCAGACAAGACATATGTATGTATGCATGATAAGCCTATAATACACTTAGGTCTAGAACCACTTAAACCTAACCTCTGATACCACCAAATATAGCACTCACCCGCACTTAAACCTAACTTCTGTTAGAAAAGTGCTCTAAAGGCAATTACTTTAGCACTTATTGTACAAATTTATTTGATTCATAAAAGGCTTTTTCATTAATTTGATGTTCATTTGACATTTGAATTGATAATGATCTTAAATCAATTAATGAAGTCATTGATACATAACATAGCGTGAAGAAAATTATGATGAGATTATGATATTGAGATTTTTATCATGTTTAATTATGTTAATATCTAAATTATCCCTAGTCATAGGATTAATGAGATGAGATATTGTTAATCTGGATAGACTAGCACATATTATACTCCTTGATTGGATCAAGCAGTAGATATCAAAAATCTGTATACATAAGATGTTTAAAGTTAACATGTGGATGCCTGCTAAGTGTATCTAAGTACATTGGATGACCTGCTATGAGACAATCATGTGGATAATATATTTATATGTCAATGATTCTCTCATCATAACAATGGTGCAAGTATCCTTAGACTTGAGGTACTCTAGGATATCTTGGATATGATTCTATATTTTGTCACTATTCCTTGTTGCCTCAAAAAGGTTACTTATAGGGTGGTGATTGGATGCAACTTGAGATATTTGAAGGTAATTGGGTAACTAACAAAGGATTCACTACTCCTGATAGAAGGAGTGTATACACATGGCCTTTTATTGTTAGAGGAGTGCTCTAAAGGCAATCACCTTTAGCACTTATTGTACAAATTTATTTGATTAATAAAAGGCTTTTTCATTAATTTTATATTCATTTGATATATGAATTGGTAAGTGATCTTAAATCAATTAATGAAGTCCTTGATACATAACATAACATGAAGGAAATCATGATGAGATCATAATATTGAGATTCTTATCATGTATAATTATGTTAGTATCAAAATTATCCCTAGTCATAGGATTAATGAGATGGGACATTATTAATCTTGACAGACTAGCACATGTTAAACTCCTTGATTGGATCGAGTAGTAGATCTCATAATCTATAAACATGAGATGTTTAGAGTTAACATGTGGATGCTTTGTAACGGCACATCTTATGCATTTGTGTTCAACCTATCCCTGTATCAATTAATCACACATAGCATGCTAGAAAGACAAAATACCCTGTTAACATTGGTAGTAAATTTTTTTTCATATCATATCCTGTAAAATCAACTAATGACTTTACAAGTCTTATATCCTGTAATATCATTCAATGACTTTTCAAGTCAACATTAAAAACCACAATATGATATATCACATAAATTAAAACATAAACTTCACATCCGAAGGATTACGGGTTGTTTCCATTTATACATTTCAAAACTAATCTAGAGTGATAATACATATTCAAACATATAAGTCCAAAATACAGATGACATGTTTTCATGCTTGTGTGGAATGCAAGGAGAGAGAGAGTGATGAGCCTCGGCCAGTGACCTGTGCTCCATGTCTATTATACGCTACTCAAAATGAGTTATAACTTTTCTTTACTTGAAAAATGATGCAAATTGATGAGTTACAGCTCAGTGAGGATAATCATCCAATGAGCTCTAAAGTACCAAACAACTTATAGTAATAAATCACAAATCCAATATATACCATATATCCATTCCATTCATCAGCATCATATATGTATCAATAAAGTTGAAACATATAATCATTACTCTTTATGTATGCAAATGCTTTGCTTATTTCATTTTGTTGTGACTAAGTTAAACAGACATTGCCCCAGGTTTCCATGTGAACATTTGCCATGTAAACATTTGCATTTGCATTTGCTAGCTAGCTTGATCATTTGTTTCATTTGCACATTTGTTGGGCCATAGGCCTCTTCTTTTGCTTTACAATATCGATTAACTAGTCACAACGTCTTTTTAGTCCATATGAATATGCATTTGTATTTAAGCATTCATCAACCATTGCATCTTTATCATATACAACATACATATATTCCATATATACCTGATATGTCAAGCATATACCTTGCATATACTATACATATACCATGTATATATATCACATATGTCAAACATATACCTCAAATACACCACAAGTATACCATTTATATGTACCAAAATGTCACAAATTATCCATCATTATATTATCAAAGACCAATCATGACAATGATATGAATCACATAGCAAACAACATTCATTTGCACTAAAGAATTCAATCGATAATTAGAATCACCGTTCTCTTTTGATTTCGACCTCTAACTTATTGTCTATCCACTCCTTGTGGGTCTCCAATATGTTGTGAGCCTAATATGAAAATATAATCAATTAACTCATGATTAGGGAGACTTAATGTGGCTTAAACAAATTAATATGCATTGTTCATGTATATAGTTGAGATTTTTCCTATGAGGCAGTGTGACCTTATGGGACTGTTTAGCCTATAACGTTTTCTATACTTGATAAATTAATATGATTCTTGTTACTAATTAAAAATAACATATAAGTATAGAACATATTCAAATTTCAGACCAATTGGATCATTGTACAATATTTGGTGGAATTTCCAAGAGTGTTCTGTTTTCTGCCTTTAGGCAGTTTCAGGGTACTCATTTGGGTTCATCATAACTTATAATCAATAAGTCATATTTTAATTAAAATTTACAGAAACTTATATGGTTTCATATGGAACATGTTCCATGTTTACAAATTTTACCAATTATGTCTCTAAGGTCTTCTAATTATACCAAACATTTTACTGGTCCAGAATAGAATTGACTTCCGGACCAGTATATCTTCCAAAGGCCATAACTTAGTCTATACATAACCAATGAAGCTGAAATGAGTACCCCAATTTAGCTAAGACATATACCTATAACTTTAATGTTTTGATAATTTACAGAATCTAGCTCTAACAAGCTCACAGTAGCCAAAGAAATTACTATATCTTCCCAGGACACTCAGTAGGCAGTTCAAACCATGGAACAGTCATGGTTCCATTCACCATAACTCACCATTTACAAGGTCTATGAACCTGATATTTGTTATACAGATAAAGAACACATATATATAAAACTTTTATGTTTTGATATACTTCAAATAATAGCTTTAACATATTCTAAATCGAAGAACACTGTAGCTAACTTATTTAGGATTCACACCCTGACAAGTTTTCGTACGAAGAGCATATCTCTCCCTATACATAACATCTTGAAAAACTGTTTACATATCCACATATATAAGACATAAAGGAACAACTTTTGTGGTTTTTACACATTTCCAAAATCAATTTCTATTAACATCAAAATCAGGGTGAACTTCAGTGCCTTATATTGAACCTAAGCAACTCAAATCAACCCTATAGCAATAAGAATTGATTACTTACAAGAACAACCTTGCAAGGGATCAATTAGCTTCAAAAACTAGGTGAAACAAGGAAGAATTGAAGCCTGAAATGGAGGAAATTGAAGAAGAATTTGGGCTGGAGAAGAAGGCAGAAATGGGGACGGAAGATAAAGCCAACCTTTTTATCATTTTCTCTTCATCTCTTCTCTTTTCTCTTCTCTTTTCTCTTTTCTTTTCTCTTCTCATTTCTCTTTTCTCTTCTCTTCTATTTCTCTTTTATGTCATTTTCATTTTATTTTTTCTATATTATTATTATTATTATTTATACATATTTATAATTCCACTAATTCACACAATAATATAGTTTAATCATTTGACCCGATTTAACTAAATTAACAATGTAATTGTTTACTACTCTCAATCTAATTATTTTGCTTACTTTAATTTAGACACCTTATTCAATTCATTTCTAATACTTTGTTATCCTCATTTAGGTTATAATTACACACGTGCGACTCGATACAAGTGCGAGATACTAGGACACGTAGCTAATGCGTGTCATAAACTTGTTCCTACAAAAATACGTATGAAATGCACGTGTTCAATTGAATTGTATGCAAGATGCTTATGTTCGATGAAATGCATGTGGGGAAGGTCAAGGATGTTACAATTCTCCCCTCCTTTTAAAAATTTCGTCCTCGAAATTAATACCTTAAAACAGGTGTGGATATTGCTTTTTCATATTTTCTTCTGTTTCCCATGTTGCCTCTTCTTGTAAATGGTTACGCCATAATACTTTAACCAAAGGTATTTCTCGATTTCTTAGCTGTCTAGTCTTGTATCCAATGATTTGCATTGGTTCCTCAACATAACTCATGTTCTCTGCAATCTCAATGACTTGATCTTTAAGTATATGTGTAGGATCTGACCTGTATCTTCTAAGCATGCTCACATGAAACACATTATGTATCTGAGCCATCTCGGGTGGTAAAGCCAACCTATAAGCCAATGGACCAATCTTCTCAAGAATTTCATAAGGCCCTATATACCTTGGGCTCAAATTACCCTTTTTTCCAAATCGAATTATCCCTTTCCATGGAGAAACACGAAGAAACACCTTTTCACCTAACTCGTACTCCATCTCCCTTCTATGCTAATCAGCGTAAATTTTCTGTCTATTTTGGGCTGCCTTTAGCTTGTTCTTCACAACCGTGATCTTATCCACTGTGTCTTACACTATCTCTGGCCCTTCTAATGCACGTGCTCCTTCTTCATCCTAAATGATAGGGCTTCGGCACTTTCTGCCATACAATGCCTCATATGGTGCCATCTGGATACTGTTATGATACTGGTTATTTTAAGCAAATTCAATCAATGTTATATATTCATCCCAAGCACCTCTGAATTCCATAGAACATGCCATAAGCATTTCTTCCAATGTCTGTATAGTCCAGACTGATTGTCCATCAGTCTGTGGGTGGAATGCAGTGCTAAAGTTCAATTTTGTTCGCAATGCATTATGTAAACTCACCCAAAAATGTGAAGTAAACCGTGGATCTCTATCAGACACAATGTACACTAGAATGCAATGCAATCTGACTATCTCATTCACATGTAATTTGGCCAAACTCTCAAGTGTACAGCCCCATCTAATAGGTAGAAAATGTGCTGACTTGGTTAATCTATCAATAATTGCCCATACTGCATCATTTTTCCGTGAAGTTCTTGGCAATCCATACACAAAATCCATCGTTATTCTTTCCCATTTCCATTCTGACACTGGTAATGGATGTAACTTACCAATTGGTGCCTGATGTTCAATTTTAATCTGCTGACATGTCAAGCATTTGGAAACATATTCTGCTATATCTTTCTTCATTCTTGGCCACCAGTAGTGAGGTCTTAAACTGTTATACATCTTTGTCATCCTTGGGTGCATTGCATACGGTGCATTGTGTGCCTCTTCCATTATTTCCTGAGGCAAGTTCTCAGTGTCTGGAACACATATGCGTGATTTTAACATCAGTACATCATCCTGCAATTGAAAATCTTTACTGTTTCCCTGCCTTACTGATTTAATTTTCTCACACAATTTAGGATCTTTGCTTTGTGCTTCTTTAATCCTCTCCTTTAGTATAGGTCTGACTTGAAGAGTAGCAAGCAGTGATCCTTCATCATGTATATTTAATTCAACATTCATATATCGTAATTGAATCAAATATGGAAAAGAGGATACTTGCAAGTGAGCTACACAACTACTAGTCTTCCTACTCAATGCATCTGCTACCACATTGGCTTTCCCTGGATGGTATTTAATTGTACAGTCATAATCTTTCAATACCTCTAACCACCATCTCTGCCTCATGTTTAATTCTTTCTGTGTCAGCAAATAACCCAAGGATTTATGGTCTGTGAAGATTTGGAATGTCTCACCATACAGATAATGCCTCCAAATCTTCAATGCAAATACGACTGCTGCTAGTTCTAAATCATGCACTGGATATGAGATCTCATGTGGTCTCAGTTGTCTGGATGCATAAGCTATCACCTTACCATGTTGCATCAACATACATCCCAAGCCTTAGTGAGAAGCATCACTATATACTGTAAACCCACTTGTACCTGTAAGGATGGTTAACACTGGTGCTGAGGTTAGCCTGTGTTTTAGTTCATCGAAACTCCTTTGACATTCAGAAGTCCATTTGAAAGACACATTCTTTCTCAACAATTTTGTCAAAGGGCTAGCAATTAAGGAGAATCCATCAACAAATCTGAGGTAGTATCCGGCTAAACCCAAAAAACTACGCATTTCATAAACATTTTTAGGAGCTTCCCAATTTACCATAGCCTTAATTTTCTTTGGGTCAACCTCTATTCCCTTACACGACACCACATGTCGAAGAAACACCAAATGATCTAACCAGAATTCACATTTACTCAATTTGGCATATAATTGTTTCTCTCTCAAAGTTTGCAACACAATTTTTAAATGTTGTTCATGTTCTCCCCTATTCTTTGAGTACACCAATATGTCATCAATAAATACTATTACAAACCTATCCAAATATGGTTGAAACACCTTATTCATTAAAGCCATAAATGCAGCTGGAGCATTAGACAATCCAAATGGCATTACTAAAAATTTAAAATGCCCATACCTGGTTCGAAAGGCAGTCTTTGGAATAACCGCTTCTGCTACCTTCAGCTGGTAATAGCCTGATTTCAAATCAATCTAGGAGAATATTTGGGCTCCTTGCAACTGGTCAAACAAATCATATGTTCTAGGCAATGGATATTTGTTCTTCACCGTCATTTTGTTCAGTTGCCTATAATCGATGCACAATCTTATTGTTCCATCTTTCTTTTTAACAAATAACACTGGAGCTCCCCAAGGTGATACACTAGGTCTAATATACCCTTTGTCAAGTAACTCCTGCAATTGGGCCTTTAGTTCTTTCAACTCAACTGGGGCCGTTCTGTAGGGTGACTTTGATATTGGTGCAGTTCCTGGTACTAGTTCAATAGTAAATTCTATCTCTCTATCTGGTGGTAAACCAGGTAGATCATCTGGGAATACATTAGCAAATTCCCTTACCACTGGTATATTTTCAAGCAACCTATCAGTGGTTCTCGTATCAGTCACATATGCCAAATATGCTTCACATACCCCTTTGATCATTCGAAATGCCTTTACAGCTGAAACTAGACATGTAGGCATAAGTTTTCTTTCTCCTAGAAATACTACCCTTGGTTGGTTTGGTGATTCCAAAATTACTTCCTTAGTAAAGCAATTCACTATTGCATGATGTCTAGTTAACTAGTCCATTCCCAGTATCACATCAAATTCATATATTGGCAATAAAATCAGATCAGCTATTAACTCAGCTCTATCAATGCATATTAGGCAATCACCACATACATTATTCACAACTACCACGGTTCCCAATGGCGTACTCACATTTATGTCAATCCCCAAAGGCTCATGCATTTGATGCAATTCAGATGCCATATGCAATGATATAAATGAATGAGTGGAGCCTGGGTCAATCAATGCATATGCTAATATTTCAGAAATATAAATATTACTAGTGACTACTTCGGGAGCATCCACTGCCTCTTGTCTAGTCATAGCAAACACCCTGGCCTGAGTAGCAGGTCTAAAACTCTGACCTTCAGATCTGGTCACTCCTCTGCCCAGTGTACCAGTCCTGCCCCTGCCTCTTCCTCGTGTCCCACTAGTAGGATAGACCCTTGGTGCCTCAACAGTAGTCTCAGATACTCCTCTGCCTCTGTTGGTCTCTGCGAGTTTGGCTCTATTTGGACAGTCTCTATACATGTGCTCCATCGATCCACAGAAATAACATGCTCCTGTGAGCCTTCTACATTCGCCCGTATGCTGTCTGCCACAATGACTACATATGGGCCTCTGTTTACTATATTGGCTCTACCCTCTGCCTGGGTAAGAGAAAGTCATTCCTCGACCTCTAGAACTGGAGTACCCACTTATGTTACCAGATTGTGCAGGCATATATCTACCATTTTTTCCCGACCTTCTGCTAGACTCACCAAAGAACTCACGTGATGGCCTTTTTATTTGTTGTTCCCCAGCTTCTTTCATTAACCGTTCAGCTCTGATTGCAGCAACTCTGAGCCTGGCATAACTATCAAGATCAGTAGTTGTGATTCTGTTCCTGATCTCATATTTGAGGCCCTCCTCAAACTTCCTGCATTTGTCTCTTTCAGTAGAGTCCATGAAGGTGGCATAATGGGAAAGTTTGTTAAATTGTACTTAATACTCCGCAATAGACATATTCCCCTATTTCAGATTCAGGAATTCCTTCCTCTTCTCATATTTATATAATTCAGGCATGTAATTGTTCTGAAATTCCAGGAGAAAATCATTCCATGTCAACACCGGTGGTTGTGCATCACTGTCGAGGACTGTCTCCCACCATTCATAAGCATTTCTTTGCAGTAAGGATACTGCATAATCGAATTTCTCATCCAGGGTACATCTCATCATATTCAGTACCCTCTGTGTCCTTTTTAGCCATGTCTCAGCTTCTGTTGGATCTGTTGTGCCATTAAAATCAGTTGCACCATGTTTCCTCAGCTTGTCATAACGTCTTTCCTTATACATTTCAGGACCATATACTTCTTGTTCTAGGTTTTCATGGGGTACTTCTGTATGAGATGACTGTGATGCATGTACTGGAGCTATAGCTCCTATTGCTGGTTGCTCTCTATGTAAATGAGGTGTTGCCTCAAGAGAATGCATTTCGGCCGGCCTCTCCCTCATTGCTGAATTATGTCTTATGATGTCCCAAAAATAAATGAAATTAAGTCACTACATAATGTTCAACACATAGGATGCATATGTTATCATGCTCTTATGCTTATGCATGTTCCCATGGAACCTATCCCTGCTCTGATACCAAAAATGTAACGCCACATCTTATGCTTTTGTGTTCAACCTATCCCTGTATCAATTAATCACACATAGCATGCTAGAAAGACAAAATACCATGTTAACATTGGTAGTAAATTTTTTTTTTTCATATCATATCCTGTAAAATCAACTAATGACTTTACAAGTCTTATATCCTGTAATAACACTCAATGACTTTTCAAGTCAACATTAAAAACTACAATATGATATATCACATATATTAAAACATAAACTTCAAATCCGAAGGATTACGGGCTGTTTCCATTTATACATTTCAAAACTAATCAAGAGTGATAATACATATTCAAGCATATAAGTCCAAAATACAGATGACATGTTTTGATGCTTGAGTGGAATGCAAGGAAAGAGAGAGTGATGAGGCTTGGCCAGTGACCGATGCTCCATGTCTTTTATACGCTACTCAAAATGAGCTATCACTTTTCTTTACCTGAAAAATGATGCAAATTGATGAGTTGCAGCTCAGTGAGGATAATCATCAAATGAGCTCTAAAGTACCAAACAACTTATAGTAATAAATCACAAATCCAATATATACTATATATCCATTCCATTCATCAGCATCATATATGTATTAATAAAGTTGAAACATATAATCATTACTCTTTATGTATGCAAATGCTTTGCTTATTTCATTTTGTTGTGACTAAGTTAAACAGACATTGCCCCGGGTTTCCATGTGAACATTTTCCATGTAAATATTTGCATTTTCATTTGCTAGCTAGCTTGATCATTTGTTTCATTTGCACATTTGTTGGGCCATAGGCCTCTTCTTTTGCTTTACAATATCGATTAACTAGTCACAACGCCTTTTTAGTCCATATGCATATGCATTTGTATTTAAGCATTCATCAACCATTGCATATTTATCATATACAACATACATATATTCCATATATACCTCATATGTCAAGCATATACCTTGCATATACTATACATATACCATGTATATATATCACATATGTCAAACATATACCTCAAATACACCACAAGTATACCATTTATATGGACTAAAATGTCACAAATTATCCATCATTACATTATCAAAGACCAATCATGACAATCATATGAATCACATAGCAAGCAATATTCATTTGCACTAAAGAATTCAATCGATAATTAGACTCACCGTTCTTTTTTGATTCCGAACTCTAACTTATTGTTTATCCACTTCTTGTGGGTCTCCAATATGTTGTGATCATAATATTAAAATATAATCAATTAACTCATGATTAGGGAGACTTAATGTGGCTTAAACAAATTAATATGCATTGTTCATGTATATAGTTGAGATTTTTCCTATGAAGCAGTGTGACCTTATGGGACTGTTTAGCCTATAATGTTTTCTATACTTGACAAATTAATATGATTCTTGTTACTAATTAAAAATAACATATAAGTATAGAACATATTCAAATTTCAGACCAATTGGATCATTGTACAATATTTGGTGGAATTTCCAAGAGTGTTATGTTTTCTGCCTTTAGGCAGTTTCAGGGTACTCATTTGGGTTCATCATAACTTGTAATCTATAAGTCATATTTTAATTAAAATTTACAGAAACTTATATGGTTTCATATGGAACATGTTCCATGTTTACAACTTTTACCAATTATGTCTCTAAGGTCTTCTAATTATACCAAACATTTTACTGGTCCAGAATAGATTTGACATCCGGACTAGTATGGCTTCCAAAGGCCATAACTTAGTCTATACATAACCAATGAAGCTGAAATGAGTACCCCCATTTAGCTAAGCCATATACCTATAACTTTAAGGTTTTGATAATTTATAGAATCTAGCTCTAACAAGCTCACAGTAGCCAAACAAATTACTATATCTTCCCAGGGCACTCAGAAGGCAGTTCAAACCATGTAACAGTCATGGTTCCATTCACCATAACTCACCATTTACAAGGTCTATGAACCTAAAATTTGTTTGACAGATAAAACACACATATATATACAACTTTTATGTTTTGATATACTTCAAATAATGGCTTTAACATATTCTAAATCGAAAACACAGTAGCTAACATATTTAGGATTCACACCCTAACCAGTTTCCGTACGAAGAGCATATCTCTCCCTATACATAACATCTTGAAAAAATATTTACATATCCACATATCTAAGAAATAAAGGAACAGCTTTTGTGGTTTTACACATTTCCAAAATCAATTTCTATTAACATCAAAATCAGGGTGAACTTCAGTGCCTTATATTGAACCTAAGCAACTCAAATCAACCCTATAGCAATAAGAATTGATTACTTACCAAGAACAACCTTGCAAGGGATCAATTAGCTTCAAAAACTAGGTGAAACAAGGAAAAATTGAAGTCTGAAATGGAGGAAATTGAAGAAGAAGTCGGGCTGGAGTGAGAAGAAGGCAGAAATGGGGAAGGAAGATAAAGCCAACCTTTTTGCTTTTTTTTGGCTTTTTATCATTTTCTCTTCATCTCTTCTCTTTTCTCTTCTCTTTTCTCTTTTCTTTTCTCTTCTCGTTTCTCTTTTCTCTTCTCTTCTATTTCTCTTTTATGTCGTTTTCATTTTATTTTGTCTATATTATTATTATTATTATTATTATTTATATATATTTATAATTCCACTAATTCACACAATAATATAGTTTAATCATTTGACCCGATTTAACTAAATTAACAATGTAATTGTTTACTAATCTTAATCTAATTATTTTGCTTACTTTAATTTAGACACCTTATTCAATTCATTTCTAATACTTTGTTATCCTCATTTAGATTATAATTACACACGTGCGACTCGATACAAGTGCCAAATACTAGAGCACGTAGCTAATGCGTGTCATAAACTTGTTCCTACAAAAATACGTATGAAATGCACGTGTTCAATTGAATTGTATGCAAGATGCTTATGTTCGATGAAATGCATGTGGGGAAGGTCAAGGATGTTACATGCTTGCCAAGTGTAGCTAAGTACATTAGATGACCAACTATGAGACAATCATATGGATAATCTATTCAAATGTCAATGATAGTCTCATCGTAGCAATGGTGCAAGTATCCTTAGACATGAGGTACTCAAGGATATCTTGAATATTGATCCTTAGACATGATGTAGTGATTGGATACAGCTTGAGGTATTCGAAGGTAATTGGGTAACCAACAAAGGATTCGCCACTCTTGATAGAAGGAGTGTATACCCATCGCCTCTTGTCATGGTCATTACTCAGGAATCTCTGGCTGGAATGGAAATGTCATAAAGATGTTCAACAACATATCTAATAGAGTAATGAGCCCCAAGGATAAGAACCAACATTACTTGGACTACACATGACGTAGTCAGACTAGTGGGAGTTGACACATGTCCATACTCTGAACCAATTGGGGTCTAGAATAGTGAAAGGAATATTTGCATAGAAATTATCTATGGAAAGGTTAGAAGTCAAACCATTGACTTTCCAGTCAATTGGGGGTCATGATGTGTTGCTAGATACCGCTCATGACCTGCTTAAATTAATTGTTAATTTTAGTGGCCAACATAGTCAGAAACCTAATGGGTCACACGCATTGAAGATATGGAGAATGAGTAAAATGGTATTGGATAGGATCTAAAATATGAAAGAATTATTTTAGAATGGATCGTGATGAGATCGCACGGAAATATCGTTTGGGAGTGTCACAGGCCCGCGCAGGCTAGACAGACTGCTGGCCAGCCTTACGGGCCAGCTGGGCTGCCCAATAGCAGCCCGCAGTAGGCCCAGCGCGCCTGCAGCTTCCCATCCGTTGTCCAACAGTTGTTTTTGGCCTTAATTAGACCAATTATGGCTAATTACTATTCATTTGTTTCCATTTTCTCCATTTTTGACTTTTCATCTTATTTTTGAATTTGATTCAAATAGAAAAGACATCAAATGGAAGAAAATAGACATGTTAAGACAACAAAACTTCTCTCAAGAACACTTTCAAAGCTAGCACTTTGAATTTGTTCAAAACACTTCTCTTGATAGTTTCTTCTTCATTTTTCGCATGGATTAACATTAGAGATATCCTAGTGTGAATTGTTGTGGTTTGCTACAACCCAACAAAGTGAAGATTTGAATAACAAATAAAAATTACAAGGTATAATATTTAACATTTACATTTATATAAATTAGTTTTAATTGTACAAGTATGAATTGTAATTGGCAATAATTGGCCTAATTAAGGCATAAATCTACTGTTGGCCAACGGGCGGGAGACCGTAGCGCGCTGGGCCTGCTGTCGGCTGCTGCTAGGTAGCCCAGCTGGCCCGCTAGGTGGGCTAGCAACCTGCCTAGCCCGCGCTGGCCCGTGACCCTCCCGAACCATTTTTTCGTGCGATCTCATCGCGATCCATCCCGAAATAATTCTCTCATATTTTGGATTCTATCCAAGACCATTTTACTCATTCTCCATATCTTCAATGCGTGTGACCCATTAGATTCCCAGTTATATTGGCCACTTAAATTAACAATTAATTTAAGCAGGTCATGAGTGGTACCTAGCAACACATCATAACCCCCAATTGATCGGAAAGTCAGTGGTTTGACTACAAATCTTTCTATAGACAATTTTTGTGTAATTATTCCTTTCACCATTCTATACCCCACTTGGTTCAGAGTATGGACATGTGTCAACTCCCACTAGACTGACTACGTCACGTCTAGTCCAAGTAATGTTAGTTCTTGTCATTGAGGCCCATTACTCTATTAGATATGTCATTGAAGACTATCTTTATGACATTTCCACTCCGGCCAGAGATTCCCGAGTAATGACCATGACAAGAGGCCATGGGTATACATTCCTTCTATCAAGAATGGTGAATCCTTTGTTGGTTACCGAATTACCTTCAAATACCTCAAGCTGTATCCAATCGCCACCTTATGAGCTACCTCTCTGAGGCAACAAGAGATAGTGTCAAAATAAAGAATCAATATTCAAGATATCCTTGAGTACCTCAAGTTTAAGGATACTTGCACCATTGCTATGATGAGACTATCATTGATATTTGAATAGATTATCCATATGTTTGCCTCATAATTGGTCATCCAATGTACTTAGCTACACTTAGCAAGCATCTACATGTTAACTATAAACATTTCATGTTTATAGATTATGAGATCTACTACTCGATCCAATCAAGGAGTGTAACATGTGCTAGTCTGTCTGGATTAATAATGTCCCGTCTCATTAATCCTATGACTAGGGATAATTTTGATACTAATATAATTACACATGATAAGAATCTCAATATCATGATCTCATCATGATTTCCTTCATGCTATGTTATGTATGAAGGACTTCATTAATTGATTTAAGATCACTTATCAATTCATATATCAAATGAACATCAAATTAATGAAAAAGCCTTTTATTAATCAAATAAATTTGTACAATAATGGCTAATGGTGATTACCTTTAGAGCACTCCTCTAACAATCCATGTGATAAATGTGTGATATATGAAAACATGCAATAATAACATGATAAGACTTAACAAAGAAATCCCTTTCTAAATAAATAATTAAGTCTTATGCCTTCTATTAATATGGGGGGAGCCAGAGCTCTTCTAGAGTTAGGGTTGTTGAGTTGCCTCAAACTCGCTCTATAAGAATATGTTCAAACTATTGAAATTATATTTCATGATTAATGGATTGGACTTAACCGATATCATTAGCATGTTGGATTTGTGCCAAGGTTAATCTATATTAGAGGCAAAGCTAGGTTAGTGTATATGAGATGTACACATATCAAGAGTTCATAGCCCAATATATATGCACACATCAATTAGTTGATAGCACAAGATTCGATAATTGCAAGAATAATGCAATTGGTATGGATTAGATACCTACCAACCAAACTAAGGATGACTTGTTGACTTGCCTTAAGTTTATTTTTAGCTAGTTGGATATCGACCCACTAAGAGAACGTCATTATAGGTTCTTTTGAGTTCATAGTGAGGACTATGGATTTGCAATAAAATAGTTAGAGTCATAATGCAATTTATTAAAGACTTACTAAACATGTATGTTCATGTATATTCTAACATGCTTTATTTTACATCTAGGTTGCTAGAATCATCATCATGTCAATGAGTGTGAATTTACGATAACTAATGGAGTAAAATAAGTTAATTGGGCCTAACTTTTTGGATTGGCTAAGAAATTTGAGAATAGTTCTCAAATTGGAAAAGACTGGTTATATCTTAGATTAGGTACTCTCCAATCCCCCTACTGCTAATGCTTCTAAAGATGTTCATAAGGCATATAAAAAACATCTTGATGATAGCGAAATGGCAAGCTGCATTATGCTTGCCACTATGTCAGCTGAGTTTCAAAAGCAACATGGGGCTATGGATGGTAATTCCATAGTCTACCATCTAAGGGAGCTTTTTGATGAGCAAGCACATTCTGAAAGGTTCAAAACTTCAAGGTTTCTCTTCCGCATTAAGATGGTTGAAGGATTATCACCCGTTCAATTTGCATTACTCAGATGGTCGAAGGATTATCACCCATTGAATTTGCATTGAAAATGAATGGTTATATTAAGAGGTTGGCCACATTGGGATTTGTGATGGACCATGAATTAAGAATTGATTTAATTCTAACAGGTTTGTTAGATAGTTTTTCCCATTTTGTGCTTAACTATAGAATGAACCAAAACTCCGCTGATCAACATGTTCAAGACAATTGAGCTATCTGTCAAGAAGGACAGTAAGGTTGTGATGCTGGTCGATTCTTATAGTTCTAAGAAGAAGAACCTTAAAAAGAAGAAGTCCATAAAGCCTAAGGGAGGTATGGCTAAGTATAAGTCCAAAGAGACTGCTCCACATGCTTCCACTGTGGCAAGAATGGTCATTGAAAGAGAAACTATAAGGCCTACATGGAGTATTTAAAAAAAAAAGGCATCTGATGCCCCTTCTACTTCAGGTATTTTTGTCATTGAAATTAATACTATTTCTAATTAATGTATGCATATTAGATACCATTTAGCTTTTAGTAACAATTGTTTATGCTAGTGGTAGATTATGCAATTGTTTATGCAATGGTTTCCATTTAGCTTTTAGTAACAATTGTTGTTCTATTATGTTGAATGGTATTCTTTATGGTAGTGGTAGATTATGCAAATGAAATATACATATTAAATTTGTGAAATTCAATTTCAAACATCAATGATAATAAAAGCTAAATGGGGGAGAAACAAGCATATATGTGTTCAATATATGATGACATGAATATGCAATATGCAATGTGTGTTTATATAATGAAATATACAAATTTTATTTCAATTGATGATATGAATCAACCTCACATATACCTTGCAACTTGAACTTATTTGAACTCATTTTATTTAATGCATAAGATATACTTAACATATATCTCACATATACTTTGAATACACTTGGTTATACATGTTTTACTTGACGAGATATACTTAAGATATACCTTGCATATACCTTATTATTTTGCAAATACCTTTGCTATATTTCATTCAAGTCTTGCACTTTATTATTTTATCTTAAGCACTTTTTGAGGGAGAGACTTCTCAAAAGCACATATTGCCAGATTATTTGTCACCATAAAAAAGAGGGAGATTGTTGAACCTTGAAGGATATTTCCGCCATTTTGATGATAACAAATAAAATTGCAATAATGTATTTTAACAATGTTTGTGTTCTAAGTGTGTTAAACATGATATAATTTGATTAGAAGATGAAGCAAGATTGAAAGACAACTTTTGAAGATAAAAATTTTCCACCATTCAAAGTTCACAGTCATGAAGGATCAAACCAACCGTTAATGATCAAACAAGTCACGGTCGTAAAAGATTAGTCATACCCATGACCAAACGCCCGAGTGTCATGGACATTCACGCCCATGACACATATAGTCACGCTTGTGAACTAGGACAGAGAAACATGTCAGACGTGATTTAAGAGTTGGTTCAACGACAACTGTTTTATTAAATGCACCAAAATGGTTATAATTCACGAAGGGAGTATAAATGCAAGTCATTCATGAATCCCAATAAGAAAAGCAAGTAAAAGAACAAGAAGAACAAGAATTATTTTTCATCTTTAATCTTGTTGTAGCCTTATGCATTAATTATTTTTCAACAATTCTCTATTTTTTGTGAAAACCTAATTGCTCATAACTTTTGAGCATTATAGGTTGGTGAGTGTTTTTCAGTGTAATTAATTAGTCAAAAATGAACTTGGGTATATTGGGTTAAGAGTGAAGCACTTTTAAGGATTTATTGTGTGAGCCATAAAACATAAGGAATTGGTTTTTGTGTGAGCCATTGAAAAACACAAGGGAATCTCTAGGTTAGGTGTTAGACATTGAGAGAAACACCATAGTTGGGAGTGAGCTTGAGAAACTTCATTGTAACACTTAATGTGTTAGTGAAACACCCAATTGAGATTGGGAAGAAGAGTAGGGTTTGTTACTACCCGAACCTCTCTAAATCTTGTGTGTGATATATCTCTTTCCTTCCTCTACTTTATTTATTTCATACTTTCAATTAAGCAAATTTTTATTTGCTAACCAATTCAACCCCCTTCTTAGTTCATTGTCTGGGAAACAAAGTCATTGGGTGGCTATCAATAATATCCTTAAGTAATTAAGAACAACTAAGGATGTATTCTTAGTATATGGAGATGGAGATTTTGTTGTGAGTGGGTATATTGATGCAGCTTCCAATCTAACAAAGATGATTAAAAATTTCAGTCAGGTTATATATTCACAATATATGATGAAGCAGCAGTTGGAAGAGTTCCAAATAGGAAACAACTAGTGATTCCACAACCGAAGCAGAGTACATTAAGCATCTGAAGCTACAAAGGAAGTAGTTTGGATAAAGAATTCATTATAGAACTTGGAGTGTTTCCTAGCATTATTGATCCAAGACAACTGTATTGTGACAATAATGGACCCATTGCACAAGCAAAGGAGATCCAAACATGAACTTAGAAGATAACATTTGATTAGAGAAATGATTGGTAGGAATGATATAAAAATAGAAAGAGTGCCCACTGATCATAATATTGTTGATCCTTTAACTAAGCTAGTTCCCTAAAAAAAATATGATTTTCATGTACTCGCCTATGGAATTAAATAAAAAGGCGATTGGCTTTAGTTCAAGTGGGAGCTTATTAGAGAAGTTCTCACCATTAGCACTTATTGTAAAAATTTATTTGACTAATAAAAGGCTTTTTCATTAATTTATGTTCATTTGATATATGAATTGATAGTGATCTTAAATCAATTAATGAAGTCCTTGATACATAACATAACATGAAGGAAATCATGATACTGAGGTTCTTATCATGTGTAATTACGTTGATATCTAAATTATCCTTAGTCATAGGATTAATTAGACAAGATATTGTAAATCTAGACAGACTAGCATATGTTATACTTCTTGATTGGATCAAGCAGTAGAGATCTCACAATCTGTAAATATGAGATGTTTGGAGTTAAAATGTAGATGATAGCTAAGTGTAGCTAACTACATTAGATGACCTGCTATGAGACAATCATATGGATAATCTATTCATATATCAATGATAGTCTCATTATAGCAATTGTGCAAGTATCCTTATACTTGAGGTAATTAAGGATATCTTGGATGCTGATTCTATATTTTGTCACTATTCCTAATTGCCTAAAGGATGTTTCTCATAGGGTGGTGATTAGGTGCAGCTTGAGGTATTTAAAGGTAATTGGGTAACCAACAAAGGATTCACCACTCCTGATAGAAGGAGTGTATATATATAGCCTCTTATCAGGGTCATTACTCAGGAATCTCTGGCTGGAGTGGAAATGTCATGAAGATAGTCTTCAATGACATATCTGATAGAGTAAGGAACCTTAGGGACAGGAAGCAACATTACTTGGGCTATATGTGACATAGTCAGTCTTGTGGGAGTTAACACATGGCTATACTTTGAACCAAGTGGGGTATAGAATGGTGAAAGGAATAATTGCATGGAATTTGTCTATTCAAAGGTTTGTAGTAAAACCATTGACTTTCCAGTCAATTGGGGGTCATGATGTGTTGCTAGATATCACTCGTGACTTGCTTAAATTAATTGTTAATTTAAGTGGACAAAATAATCGGGAACCTAATGGGTAACATGCATTGGAGATTTGGAGAATCGGTAAAATGTTATTGGATAGGATCCAAAAATATGAGAGAATTATTTTGGGTCGGATCGTGATGAGAACGCGGGAAAAAATCGCTCGTTATTAGTCATGGGCCCGCTGGCCTGCTAGCATGCCAACTAATCTTAAAACCATTCCTCTTGTTAGTTTATTCTTCATTCTTTGCATGGATTATCATTCATGACATCCTAGTGGGGATTGTTCTAGTTTGATACAACCCAACAAGGTGAAGATTTGAATCACAAATCAATAAATTATAAGGTATAATTTCTAATCTCTATTTTTGATAAATTAGTTTTAATGACATAAGTATGATATTTTGTTTCGGGTTTTTAAAAATTTTATTTTTCCGCTGCGTTTATGAATGAGATTCACCTTCCAAACCCAACACATCTAACATAATCTATATTAACAATGCCAAATTTGATTCAATCTCATAACTATCTTGTGATTTAACATCCCTCATTACATAATCCATAATACTTGTGCCTGTGAAAATCTATTACATGTCTTTATTTAAACATTGAAATAACTATATGTCTTTATCCCATGTCATGCGAAATAATCAATAATAAAATGAATGAGATAAGATAACAGATCCAACATGGGTCAATTCTGACTCCTCAGCTGGCCTGATCTTCTTTTTTTGTCAGCTCAACAGTCTACTGGCTCCAAACCTGCTTGTAGGGAAATCCACACGCTAAGCTATTGAAAGCTTAGTGGTACATATAATCATTTAAATTATAATATGCATTCGAATATTAACATAGCACTTATAATTAGAACATACTTGTGTGCTTGACCATATCATCATTTACATATCACATATTGACTTACTTTATTCATGTTGATTTGTCTATATTTTTCATTAATATTATAATATTAAAAACATGTAATACCAGCATACTCAGATCAAAGTAAAATGTACATATTAAATTCCATGATCTAATTACATGCATGACATAATTATCATAAGTGAAACCATATTATATAATCATACTATATATCGATCATAGCCATACTGAATTTCATAATATTCTGAAATAACAATTTTTTAACATCATTGATATGATTATTGGTTTCCACAATGCTTTTTCTATGATGTGAATATATTCTAATTCAATGCATTCTATATATCTTTGTGGCAACATTTTGCCTTACAATTTCCCATATTATTGTATTACAAACTTTGATTTTCTTAGTTTAATACTCTAGACCCGAACCACCTGGATGTGGGTTGTGAAATATGATCGCTATAATATGAGCTGAAGTCACCTTCCTCATTACTATATCTATCTGATTTGCTACCACTGAGCTTCTCAAATTAGCAGACAAGCACTGACCGCATGGATATGGGTACAACGACGCTTTGACATGAGCTTAAGCCAACTTGTCCCTAATCTGGATATGCTACCATTGAGCTTCTCAAATCAAGAGTGCTCTAGCACAAGCTTAAGCCACCCTAATGAGCAATATAATAATCACATGCATAAATACTCTACGGTATCGTAACCCCCTCAATGGCATGCCACCTATCCTAGCTAGTCCTTAAATAGAGAATGGGCATATGTATTCATTTTCTAGATAATTAACATCATTTGTGTTATATTCCATAATTCCACAATATCATTCTGATATTCATAGTACCTAATGCATTAACATGTTTTATAATCATGGTAGCATATTGCAATTAACCTCAGTTGATCATGCCAAGTGTGTGTATATCATACTCATTTTGTTTCATCACATCAGTCAATTTACATGTTTATGGACATACGGCATTCACAAGTGTGAATGGTATATTCACCGGTGGGAAGCCTTTTTGCCACGGCTTGTTTACCAATGATTTAGTCGTGACTGGCTCATGAACATTAATGGGCATGAATATTTGTTCATAGGCATGAAATTTATACTTTCACAGGAGTGAAGCTTGGCTTCACAGGCGTGAAATACCTTCATAGGTGTGAAGCTTGGCTTCGTAGGCGTGATATATCATATAGAAATATAATTTCAGCATTGTTTTCAACCAATTCCACACACAATCATGCAAATGTTAAAGCTAACCAATGTTAGCCACACCTATCAACACTTCTCATATTCCATAATATAAAATCAACTATAAACATGCATATGATCTTGTTTAATCATTCAAACTAGGCTTCATGCCTCATTTATCAAACATCCCAACATCAATCATTAACATATCAACATTATTGTGTATCACAAAGTACTATAGACCATTTAACTCAATTCTAGCAAATACCATATCAACATTTCTTGTTACTAAACACATCAAAATACAAATTTCACAGCACAAGCACATTATAAATGAATTAAAATGAGTATATGTACAAAACTTAATATTGGACCCCTAAAACTCATTTCTCTGATGTCTACTGCCTCTGGTGGGGCTCTATACTATTGGTCTCAGCCCTTAACATGAAACATAGACCGTAAATTGCAAAAATTTAACCTATTTATGCCATAAAATGTAAAAACCTTAACTTTTCATTGGTTTTTAAGCGTATAAACCTTACTCTCCCCTAAGATTGAATTAAATCAAATCTAAAACATGATTTCTTACCTCTATTTGCAAAAATAGATTGATTAAAGAGTCCAGAACGCATTCTATAACTCCTTAAATTTGAACTTCGATAACTATGGTACAAACCTTACTTTTAATTCGTTTTATTCTCTTTTATGGTGAGGATTTTGGGTTTAATCAATTAACAAACAAAGGAATTGATGGAGAAAGGTTTCTAGGGTTTTAGAGTGTTGGTGGCTAGGGTTTTGAGTGCAATTATATGAGTTTTTTGCCAAAACATGAAATTTCCATATATAAACTACAAGGTTTCACAGACATGAACTATAGTGTCATGAGTGTGAACCATAGTGTCGCAGCCATAAAGCTCCTCAGCTTTAGAATTTGAATTCCATGACATTCACGACTGTGATTAACTCTATCACAGGTGTGAACGCTGAAAAATGCATTTTTTCCTATATTTTCATTATTTTATGGTTTATAATACCCATAACCACACATATACTTCCTATATACTCTCAATATACCTTTATTTAACATATAAATTCTAGGCCCTAATTTGCGGACATAACACAAGACCCAACAATGCTTACATATATTTGGCAAGCGTAATTATTGGTCATACATACACTCTTACTATACTTTATATGTTGTTATGTACCACTAAGCGAGGTAAGTTTAGCGTGTGTATGTTTTTTCTTTCACAAGCAGTTTGGAGGCATGTATAGAGCTGGATAGAGAAGATGCACAAGAGAAGAGCAAAGGACAAACTTTTAGGGGTAGGTGATATAGCCTTTTTTGTTTCTTTTTGTTTTAGGAAATGGGTTTAGTTACTCTTGTACATGCTTTTAAGATTTTTATAAGGACATGTAATATTGTAACTAATCAAATTACTTTTGCAAACATTTGGACAAGTGTTTATGAATTTCATACTTAAATTTTAAGTTAAGCATTACTCTTTACTTTGCATTTTATATAAGTAATTATGGTTATAGTGCAAAGCGAATTTTCAATTAATTAGGTTTTTAACTCATGCATGGTAATATTCTTTCATATAATTACGGAAAATCCTACTTATGTGAAAAGGTGTTGCATTTAATGATATTGGAGCTTAGGTTTAGTCAGTTTTGAACCTAGGCAAAAATAGGGTTATGTCACGTAACACAAGTTTTCTCATAGATGACTCTATCAGTATGTAGATTTAGGTAAAAGGATATGGAAGATGACTCTCATGATAGTGATGGAAGTAACAGTCCTATGGAAATTAAGGCTCAAAATCCACCAAGTCAGGCTAGTGTTCATGGGCCAGGTGTTGCTCCTCTTTTTCCATCTCCTCCACCCTCACCTATGGTAGGGTTGACGGATCAGTTTCTAGATCTGGTGATGTAACATTTGGTTGCACTTGTATAGAGGATAACAATGGTTGTGCTACAAGTACCACTGCTCCCTTTTCACCTCTTCCCCTACAAGCACCACTGCTGCCTTTTTAACTCTTCCTATAGTGTAAATGGACATTGTTCTTCCCCTACAAGTATGAGTCACATGTTTATATTGATGGGAAGAAGTAAGAATTCCTCAACTTGAGGTAGAGGGGAAGAACAATGATTGAGTATGAACGAAAGTTTACTAGGTTGAGCAGGTATGTAATCGGGGTGGTTTCAGATGAGACTGATAAATATCATCATTTTGAGGATGGGCTTCATTATGATATTGGCTTTCATGTATTTTCTCACCACTATTAGGAATTCACCTAATTGGTGTCTTTAGTGATCAGTGTTGAGAAAATGAAGAACATGAAGAAACCAAGTGAACCATTTGGGAGGGACTATAGGAAGTCCTTTTTTAGTGTCATGCATACTTTAAGCAAAAAGGCTCGCACAAGTTCAGGCTAGTTTTAGCCTAGGGGATTGAGTCAGGGGCGAAGTTAGTCAGGACCTATGAGGGAAGAGCCACCTTCTAGGGTCACCTACTATTGCCAATAACTAGACTCAAACTCCAAGAGAGCTGGCACCAGAATGTTCATATTGTTGTAGAAAGCTAATATGGTAGTTCTAGGACATTTAAGGGCTTGTTACAGATGAGGGTCCAAAGATCATTTCAATAGAAATTGTCCCATCCAGACTAGTGAGGCCTCCATATAGACACATGCATTAGTAATGACTCAAGGTAGGAGTTGGAGACAAGCTAGGAATGGCAAAGGTGGACAAAGCCCAGTAGCTTCTGAGATAGTGAATACATGACCCATCTCAGCACCAGTTAAGTCCTATGTTATGAGAGCCCGAGAAGACCATACTGCCACATATGTGGTTGTTGATAGGAGCTCAAATTAGACAAACAAGTTTCTGGATCTGCCCAGGGCACTAAGCAGGCAGTTCAAACCATGGAATAGTCATGGTTCCAATCACTATAACTCAAAATATACAAGACATATAACCTGAAATTTGGTATACAAATACAAAACACATATATCTATAACTTTTATATTTTGAGATACTTCAAATAATGGTTTTAACATATTAAAAACCAAAGAACACAGTAGCTATCTTGGCTAGGGTTCACACCAAGACCAGTTTCAGGAGAGAGAAGATATCTCTTCCTATACACAAAATTTGGCAAAAAGGTTTACATATACATAAATATAAGACATAAAGAAACAACTGTTGTGTTTTAAACTTTTCCAAAATCAATTTCTATTGATATCAAAATCAGGGTGCAAGGAAGTGTCCATTAATGAACCTTAGCAACTCAAATCAACCTTATAGAAATAAGAATTGATTACTTACCAAGAAAAAACTTGCAAGGGATCAATTTACCTTTTTACCTTTTGTTTTGTCTTTTTACCTTTTCTTTTCAACTTGCAAGAGAAAGATAAAGCTAACTTTTTTATTTTTGTCTTTTTACCTTTTCTCTTCATCTCCTCTTTTCTCTTCTCTTTTCTCTTTTCTTTTCTCTTCTCTTTTCTTTTCTCTTTTCTTTTATTTTCCTTTTGTTTCATTTTCATTTTATTTTATCTATATTATTATTATTATTTACATATATATATAATTCCACTAATCCACATAATAACACAACTTAATCTTTCGCCCAATTTAACTAAATTAACATTGTAAATGTTTACTAATCTTAATCTAGTTATTTTGCTTACTTTAATTTAGTCACCTTATTCAATTTATTTCTAATACTTTGTTATCCTCATTTAGGTTAAAAGTACACACGTGCAACTCGATACAATTGCCAAATACTAGGATACGTAGCTAGTGCGTGCCATGAACTTGTTTCTAAGAAAATATGTATGAAATGCATATGTTCAATGGATTATATGGAATATGCATATGTTCAAATGAAATGCATGTGGATATGCATGTGGGGAAGGTTGAGGATGTTACAATTCTCCCCTCATTTTAAAAATTTCGTCCTCAAAAATTTAATACCTGGAAACAGGTGTGGATATTGCTTTTTCATATTCTCTTCTGATTCCTATGTTGCCTCTTCTTATAAATGGTTTCACCATAATACCTTAGCCAAAGGTATTTCTCGATTTCTTAGCTGTTTAGTCTTGTATCCAATGATTTTTACTGGCTCCTCAATATAACTCATGTCCTCCACGATCTCAGTGGCTTGATCTTTAAGTAAATGTGTAGGATCTGACCTGTATCTTCTAAGCATGCTCAAATGAAACACATTATGAATCTGAGCCATCTCTAGTGGTAACGCCAATCTGTATGCCAGTGGACCAACCTTCTCAAGAATTTCATAAGGCCCTATGTACCTTGGGCTAAATTTACCCTTCTTACGAAATCGGATTATCCTTTTCCATGGAGATACATGAAGAAATACCTTTTCACCTAACTCATATTCCATCTCCCGTTTATGTTGATCAGCATAACTTTTCTGTCTATCTAGTGCTGACTTTAGCGTATTGTTGACAACCTTGATCTTATCCACTGTGTCTTGCACTATCTCTGGCATTTCTAATGCACGTGCTCCTTCTTCATCCCATATGATAGGGCTTCGGCACTTTCTGCCATACAATGCTTCATATGGTGCCATCTGGATACTTCTATGATGCTGGATGTTGTAAGCAAATTCAATCAATGCTATATATTCATCTCAAACACATCTGAATTCCAGAGAACATGCCCTAAGCATTTCTTCCAATGTCTATATAGTCCTTTCATATTGTCCATCAGTCTGTGGTTGGAATGCAGTGCTGAAGTTAAATTGTTTTCCCAATGCATCTTTAAACTCACCCAAAAATGTGAAGTAAACTGTGGATCTCTATCAGACACAATGGACACTAGAATGCCATGCAATCTAACTATCTCATTCACATATAATTTTGCCAAACTCTCAAGTGTACACCCCCATCTGATAGGTAGAAAATGTGCTGGCTTGGTTAATCTATCAACAATTACCCATACTGCATCATTTTTCTGTGGGGTTCTTAGCAATCCATAAACAAAATCCATCGTTATTCTTTCCCATTTTCATTCTGGTAGTGGCAATGGATGTAGTTTTCCAACTGGTTCGTGATGTTCAATTTTAATCTGCTAACATGTCAAGCATTTGGAAACATATTCTGCTATGCCTTTCTTCATTCTTGGCCACCAGTAATGAGGCCTTAAACTGTGATACATCTTTGTCGTCCCTGGGTGCATTGCATAAGGTGCATTGTGTGCCTCTTCCATAATTTCCTGACGCAAGTTCTCAATTTTTGGAACACATATGCGAGATTTTAACACCAGTGTATCATTCTTCAAATGAAACTCTGTATTATTTCCCTGCCTTACCACATCAATTTTCTCACATAATTGAGGATCTTCGCTTTGTGCTTCTTTAATTCTCTTTTTTAGTATAGGTCTGACTTCAAGAGTAGCAATCAATGATCCTTTATCATGCATATTTAATTCAACATTCATGGATCGTAATTGAATCAAATATGGAAAAAAGGATGTTTGCAAATGAGCTACACTGCTACTGGCCTTCCTACTCAATGCATCTACTATCACATTGGCTTTCCCTGGATGGTATTCAATTGTATAGTCATAATCTTTCAATAGCTCTAACCACCGTCTCTACCTCATGTTTAATTCTTTCTGTGTCAGCAAATAACCCAAACTTTTATAGTCTGTGAAGATTTGGAATGTCTCACCATACAGATAATGCCTCCAAATCTTCAATGCAAATACAATTACAGTCAGTTCTAAATCATGCACTGGATATGAGATCTCTTGTCGTATCAACTATCTGGATGCATAAGCTATCAGATTACCATGTTGCATCAATACACATCCCAAGCCTTAGTGAGAAGCATCACTATATACCGTAAAACCACCTGTACCCGTAGGAATAGCTAACACTGGTGCTAAGATTAACCTCTGTTTTAGCTCCTCAAAACACCTTTGGCATTCTGGAGACCATTCAAAAGGCACATTCTTTCTAAGTAATTTAGTCAAAGGGCTAGCAATTAAGGAGAATCCATCAACAAATCTATGATAGTATCTGGCTAAACCCAGAAAACTACACATTTCTGAAATATTTTTAGAAGCTTCCCAATTTACCATGGCCTTTATTTTCTTTGGGTCAACCTTTATGCCCTTGCCCATCACCACATGTCCAAGAAACACCAAATGATCTAACCATAATTCACATTTGCTCAATTTGGCATATAATTGTTTTTCCCTCAAAGTTTGCAACAAAATTTTTAAATGTTGTTTATGTTCTCCCCAATTCTTTGAGTACACCAATATGTATCAATAAATACTATCACAAACCTATCCAGATATGGTTGAAACACCTTATTCATTAAAGCCATAAATGCAGCTAGAGCATTAGTCAACCCAAATGGAATTACTAAAAATTCATAATGTCCATACCTGGTTAGAAAGGCAATCTTTGGAACATCCGCTTTTACTTCCTCGAGTTGGTAATAGCCTGATTTCAAATCAATCTTGGAGAATATTTGGGATCCTTGCAATTGGTCAAACAAATCATCTATTCTGGGCAACAGATATTTGTTCTTCACTGTCATTTTGTTCAATTGCCTATAATCGATGCACAATCTCATTGTTGCATCTTTCTTTTTAACAAATAATATTGGAGCTCCCTAAGGTGATACACTAGGTCTGACATACCTTTTATCAAGCAACTCCTACAATTGGGTCTTCAATTCTTTCAACTCAACTGGGGCCATTCTGTAGGGTGACCTTGATATTGGCATTGTTCCTGGTACTAGTTCAATAGTGAATTTTATCTCTCTATCTAGTGGTAAACCAGGTATATCATCTAGGAATACATCAGAAAATTTGCTTACCACTGGTATATTTTCAAGCAAGCTATCAGTGGTTCTAGTATCAGTCACTTATGCCAAATATGCTTCACATCCCCCATTGATCATTCGAAATGCCTTTACAGCGGAGACTAGGCATGTAGGTACAAGTTTTCTTTCACCTAGAACTACTACCCTTAGTTGGTTTCGTGATTCCAAAATTACTTCTTTAGTAAAGCAATTTACTATTGCATGATGTCTAGTTAACCAGTCCATTCCCAGTATCACATCAAATTCATATATTGGCAATAAAATCAGATCAGCTATTAACTCAGCTCTATCAATGCATGTCAAGCAATCACTGTAACACCCACTAATTAGAGTTTAATTAGAATAATTTAGACCACATAATTAAATTGTGTTTTTGATTAAATAAAATTAAAAATATTAACTATAAAGAAATATGTGAAGATGATGATAATAATAATAATAATAATAATAATAATAATAATAATAATAATAATAAATTTAAAAAAAAAATTAAAGTGAACAGTAAAATGGACAGCAACAAAAAAAAAAAAGGGCAGAATACAAAAAAACGGGAAAAGGGGCTGAACTATTTCTCCCAAATTCTCTTTTCTCCTTCATCTCTTCTTCTTCTTCATCCCTTTTTCTTCCTCCATATCTCAGATCAAATTACTCATCATCTTCTTCAAGAATTGCATCAAAAATCAGTCCAATTAAATCTGATCTTGGTAAGAAATATTTTCCCCATGATTATTGTGTTATTAGAACTCTTTAGGTTTTATTTTGATAGAATATTGCACTCTGTTTTTAATTATCTTGTGACTCAAATTTGGGGATGTGTTAAAAATAAAAGTTGTTCATCTATGTCTTGTGTATCTCTTTGCCAAATTTTATTGAATGATTTTTGTATATGAAGAGATATGGTTATTGGGGTGAAACTAGTTCTGGGAGACATATCACCCCAACAACCTACGGTTTTTGTAAAAATTGACCATCTTATTGGCTAATTTTGATGTTGTGTAAAACAAGAAAGTTGTAGGTGCATATGTTATTGAGGTATCTGCAAAATTTCGTATGCATTTCTCTTGTGTAGGTTTCTGTTATTCTGAAATGAACCATGACTGTTCCTTGATTGAACTGGTTTCATATACCTGTACAGTTCCACTAACTTCGTCCTTATATTTCACCTCTTTTTAGATCGAATTGGCCAATGTTCAAAACATAAAAGTTTTACTCCTATGGCTTATCTAAATTTAGGTGAAAGTTTCATCTTAAAATGTCATGTATTTTGTGAGTTATGAGCTAAACAATTAAACTAGTTGGGTTGATACTCTATGTTGAACCAGTTATATATCCTCCAATATTTGGGACCCTTAGAGACTGAATCAGGAAATTAGTTAAACATGAAAAATTTTCCAGTTAATGTATATAACTGTATAAAAATTTTTAGAATAATTGAAGCTACACATTGAAAGTTATGAATTTTTGAATTGGGTACCTTGAAACTGCCTAAGGGTAGAAAACAGGTCAATATTTAAAATTATACCAAAAATTATGTAAAGGTTCAAAAATTCTAAACTTTTAGTATATTTTAGTCTTACATGTTATAGTTAATCATAATAAAGAATCATACAAATTGGATAAGTGTAGGAAAAGTTATTAATCCAACAGTCCTTAGAGGTCTTATTCTAGATTAATAGAAATTGAAATTATTTATTTAAGTTATATTAAGAATAAACATTTTATCAAGCTATTAATTAATTATATTTTTAAATTATGATTTCAACAAGAAGAAGACCAACAAAAGTGAACAAGCTCTGAACTTATATTTTGGAAAAAGGAAAATACTATCGAGTTTTGTACATATATGTATTTTGTTTTGCCTTTATGCATGATTGTGTGTATGTCATAAATTATATGTCACTATGATGAAATTATATATTATGGCATGTTTTAAGGTTGTAAGAATGTTATTAACTATAAACTTAATATTGTGTTAACATTTGATAAAATATTATGCTATTACATGGTTTTGAAATAAATTGTGAATATATGATTGTGTTAATATGAAATGAGTATTGGTTATAGAAACAAGTAATTAATTGTGTTAATTGCCCATTTCTCTACCTGAGGACTAACATAGGATAGATGGTGCACCATTAAGGGGGGAATTACGGTATCGATATGGATATTATTTAGGGACAGGGTGGCTTAAGCTCTGGGAGCGCCCCTGATCCTGATTATATACAGATGACATAATTATATTCAGTCAAGGTGGCTTAAGCTCCGCGAGCGCCCTTGACTTGAGATTATAGTGAGTAGGGTGGCTTAAGCTCCGCGAGCGCCCCTATTTCACACCCCATATCCGGACAGTCCGGGAATGAGATTTGGGCTGATATTAATTAAAGACTATGAAATGAAATGTGAAAAAAATTTATTATTGACATAAGTGACAAAACATGAAATGCTTACAAGAGGTAATGAGAATTTAGTTATTGAATATGATTTTTATGTTCATACTGTTATGTGATGTGATATTTCTTTTATATGAAATAAAAATTTAGTGTATCATGAATTATTTGAGACATGCATTTGTGTGACTGCTTGGAAAAAAACTTAATACCTATATGTACCACTAAGCTAGAGTTAGCTTAGCGTGAGTTCTTTTCACGCAGGAATTGGAACTATAGACGGTAGGAGGTGAAGTGATCAAGAAGGAAATCCAAGCCCATATCAGCAGAGACACAAGAAGCATAGTTAGAGGGTTGGTTATGTATTATTATATTTGTTTTTTGCTTGACTATGTATATGATGTGGTAGACATATCTCATATATTAATACTATGTATGTAAATAATTATGTAACATAATCGGGTGCCATATGTGTATACAATATAAGGATATATATATATATGTATATATATTTATATATTTTTAATTAGAATAATTTGCCTAAACTAAAATAAATAAATATATTAAGTTATTTAAAATAAAAAAAATCAATTTGAGCAGATTATCGAGTTAAACTTGTGACATTCTTCTTATATACATGGGATTATTCCTAATATATAAGTGGGGCATCACAATCACGACAGACATTATTCACAACTACTACTGTTCCCAATAGAGTACTCACATTTATGTCAATCCCTAAAGGGTCATGCATTTGATGCAGTTTAGATGTCATATGCAATGACATAAATGAATGAGTGGAGCCTGGGTCAATCAATGCATATGCTAACATGTCATAAATGTAAATATTACCGGTAACTACTTCGGGAGCATCAACCGCCTCCTGTCTAGTCATAGCAAACACCGTGGCCTGAGTAGGGGGTGTAGAACTCTGACCTTCAGATCTGATCACTCCTATGCCCATTGTACTAGTCTTGCCCCTGGCTCTTCCTTTGCCCTGTGTCCCACTAGTAGGGTACACCCTTGGTGCCTCAACTGTAGTCTCAGATACTCCTCTACCTCTACTAGTCTCTGCTCCTGTGAGCCTTATACATTCGCCCGTATGTTATCTACCACAATGAGTACATGTGGGCCTTTGTTCAATATATTGGCTCTGCCCTCTGCCTAGGTAAAAATAAGTCATAACACGACCTCTAGAGCTCGAGTATCCACCTTTATTATCAGACTGTACTAGCATACATCTGCCTCTCTTTCCCGACCTTTTGCTAGACTCACCAAAGAACTCAAGTGTTGCCCTTTTAATGTGTTGTTCCCCAGCTTCTTTCATTAACCATTCAGCTCTAATTGCGGTAGCTCTGAGTCTGGCATAACTATCAAGATCAGTAGTTGTGATTCTATTTTTGATCTCATATTTGAGGCCCTCCTCAAACTTCCTGCATTTTTCTCTTTCAGTAGAGACCATGAAGGTGGCATACTGGGAAAGTTTGTTGAACTACACCTCATACTCAACAATGAATATGTTTCCCTGTTTCAGATTCAGTAATTCCTTTCTCTTTTCATCTTTATATGCCTCAGGCATGTAATTGTTCTGAAATTCCTGAAGAAAAGCATTTCATGTCAAAACCAGTGGCTGTGCATCACTATCGGGGACTGTCTCCCACCATTCATAGGCATTGCTTTGAAGCAAAGATACTGCATAATCAAATTTCTCATATGGAGTGCATCTCATCATATTAAGTACTCTCTCTGTTCTTTTAAGCCATGTCTCAGCTTCTGCGGGGTCTATAGTGCTATTAAAATCAATTGCACCTTGTTTCCTCAACTTGTCATATCATCTTTCCCTGTATATTGTAGGACCATGCACTTCCTATTCTAGGTTTTCATAAGGTACCTTTGCATGTGATGATTGGGAGGCATGCACTGGATCCCTAGCTCCTAGTGTTGGTTGATCTCTATGCAAATGAGGTGATGCCTAACGAGAATGCATTTCGGTCGGCCTCTCCCTCCTTGGTGAATCATGTCTTATGATGTCCCTAAAATATTTAGAATTATGTCACTACATAATGTTCAACATATATGATGCACATGTTATCATGCTCTTATGCATATTTATGTTCCCATGGAACCTATCCCTGCTCTGATGCCAAAAATGTAAGACCACATCTTATGCAATTAAGTATAACCTATTCCTGTATCAAGTAATCACACATAGCTGATTGGAAAGGAAAAATACCCTATTGATATTCGTATCCTATAATATCATTCTGTTGAACCTTGAGGGGTATTTCCATCATTTTGATGCTACCAAATAAAATAGCAATAATGTATTTAACATACTTATTTTCTAAGTTTTTTAAACAGGGTAGGGAACATGATAGCAAGAATGGAGAATGGAAAACTAACTTTAAAAAGACAAAAAAATAAAGAAATAGCATGTTCACGCCCGTGACCTTATATGTCACGCTCGTGATGAAGCTTAGCGCCAACTATCCAACATTTAAAGTTCACGACCATAAAGAATGATAGCAACTGTGAATGATCATATCAGTCATGACCGTGAAAAAAATCACGCCCATGAGAAGACATGACAAATTCCTCCAGAGTAACTACTTGGACCACGACTAGGAAGGATGTTCACGCCCGTGAATATATAATGTTACGCTCGTGATCAAAGATTTCAAATCCTTCCAGAATGCTTCACAACCAAAGTCACCACTCAAGTTATGGCTTGGAAGAATAGTCACGACCGTGACACTCATACTCACGACCGGGAAAGAGGAAAGAGAAACATGTCAGGCGCCAAGTTAAGAGTTGGTGCAACGGCTATTTCCACATTAAATGCAACCAAACGACTATAATTCACCATGGAATTATAAATGCAAGTCATTTATGAATCCAGAAAAAGAGAATAGCTAATACTTCGAATCAAAATATTGTTGTAAATCATTTGTGCATTTAATACTTTCAAAACAAACATTTATTCTTTGTAAAAATATTTTTGCTCATAATTCTCTGAGCATTATAGATTTGTAAGTGTTTCTCTTTGTAATCTACTACTCAAGTGAGTTTGGGTGTTTTGGGTTAAGAGTAGAACACTTGTAAGGGTTATTTATGTGAGCCTTTAAAACACAAGGAATTGGTTTATTGTGTGAGTCATTAAAACACAAGGGATTTCTAGGTTAGGTGTGATCCATTGTTAGAAACACCATAGTTGGAAGTGAGCTTGTAAAACTCCATTGCAATACTTAGTGTGTTAGTGAAACTCCTAATTGAGATTGGGGAGAGGAGTAGGGTTTGTTACACCCGAACCTCTATAAAAATTCTTGTATCATATAAATATCAATAAAATTGAAACATATAATCACTACTCTTTACATATGCAAATGTCTTGCTTATTTCATTTTATTGTGACCAAGTTAAACAGACATTGCCCTAGGTTTCCATGTGAACATTTGTATTTGCTAGCTAGCTTGATCAATTGTTTCATTTGCACATTTGTTGGGCCATAGACCTCTTCTTTTGATTTACAATATCGATTAACTAGTTTCAACGCCTTTTAAGTCCATATGCATATGCACTTGTACTTAAGCATTCATCAACCATTGCATCTTGTCACATACAACATACATATACCGCATATATGCCTCAAATGCCACGCATATACCTCACATATACTATACATATACCATGTATATATATCACGTAAGTCAAACATATACCTCAAATATATCACAAGTATACCACTTATGAGTACCAAAAATGTCACAAATTATCCATCATCATAGTATCAGGGACAAATCATGACAATTATATGAATCACATAGCAAGCAACATTCATTTGCGCTAAAGAATTCAATTGATAATTAGACTCACCTTTCTCCTTTGATTCCAACCCCTAAGATATTGTCTATCCGCTCCTTGTGGGTCTCTAATATGTTGTGAGCCTAATATGAAAATATAATCGATTAACTCATGATTAGGGAGACTTAATGTGGCATAAACAAATTAACATGCATTGTTCATATCAATAGCTAAGATTTTTTTCCTATGAGGCTGTGTGACCTTATGGAACTATTTAGCCTATAACTTTTTCGATACCTGACCAATTAATCTGATTCTTATTCTTAATTAAAATTAACATATAATTATGTAAAATAGTAAAATTTTAGAACAATTTGAGCATTGTACAATGTTTGGTGGAATTTCTAAATGTGTTATGTTTTCTGACCTTTGGCAGTTTCAGGGTACCAACTTTGGTTCATCATAAGTTATGATATATAAGTCATATTTCAATGAAAATTTACATAAAATTATATAGGTTCACATGGAAAATTTTTAATATTTACAAATTTTATCAATTATGTCTCTAAGGTCTTTAAATTATAAGAAACATTTCACTGGTCCAGAATAGAATTGGCTTCCGGACCAGTATGACTTACAAAGGCCATAACTTAGTCTATACATAACATATTAAGCTAAAATTAGTATCCATATTTGGATAAGACATATACCTATAACTTCCATGTTTGATAATTTATAGAATATATCTCTAAGGAGCTCCAATGAGCCAAATAATTTGCTAGATCTGCCCAGGGCACTAAGCAGACAATTCAAACCATGGAACAATCATGGTTCCAGTCACCATAACTCAAAATATACAAAACATATGAACCTGAAATTTGGTATACGGATACATAAGACATATATATACAACTTTTATGTTTTTAGATGCTTCAAATAATGGATTTAACATATTCAAAACTAAAGAACATAGTAGCTATCTTTGCTAGGGTTCACACCCTGACCAGTTTCAGTAGAGAGAAGATATCTCTTCCTATACACATATTCTTGCAAAACGGCTTACATATACATAAATATAATACATAAGGGAACAACATTTGTGTTTTAAACTTTTCCAGAATCCATTTCTATTGATAAAAAAATTGGGATGCAAGTCAGTGCCTATTAATGAACCTTATCAAATCAAATCAACCTTTTTTTGCTTACTTTAATTTTGCAAGGGATCAATTTTCCTCAAAAACTAAGTGAAACAAGGAAGAATTGAGGTCTGGAATGGAGGAATATGAAGAAAAAAATGGGATGGAGTTAGGAGGCAAAAATGGGGGAGGAAGATAAAGCTAACTTTTTTGTTTGTCTTTTTACCTTTTTCTCTTTTCTTTTCTCTTCTCTTTTCACTTCTATTTTCTTTTATTTTCCTTTTGTTTCAGTTTCATTTTATTTTATCTATATTATTATTATTATTTACATATATATAATTCCACTAATCCACACAATAATACAACTTAATCATTTGACCCAATTTAACTAAATTAACATTGTAAATGTTTACTAATATTAATCTAGTCATTTTGCTTACTTTAATTTAGTCACCTTATTCAATTTATTTCTAGTAATTTGTTATCCTCATTTAGGTTAAAAGTACACACGTGTGACTTGATACAATTACCAAATACTAGGACACGTACCTAGTGCTTGCCATGAAATTGTTTCTAAGAAAATATATATGAAATGCATGTGTTCAATTACATTATATGGAAGATGCATATGTTCAAATGAAATGCATGTGGATATGCATATGGGGAAGGTCGAGGATGTTACATTATATCTGTGGGTCAATGGAGCAAATGTATAGAGATTGTCCGAAAAGAGTAAAACTAGCAGAGACCAGTAGAGGTAGAGGAGTATTTAAGACTATGGTTAAGTCACTGAGGGTTTACCCTACTAGTGGGAGACAAGGCAGAGGAAGAGGCAGGGGTAGAACTGGTACAATAGGCAGAGGAGTGACTAGATTTGAAGGTCAAAGTTCTAGCCCCCTTGCACAGGCTAGAGTATTTGCCATGACTAGGTAAGAGGCAGTTGATGCTCCCGAAGTAGTCACTAGTAATATTTATATTTATGAAATATTAGCATATGCATTGATTGACCCTAGTTTCACACATTCATTTATATCATTGCATATAGGATCCAAATTGCATCAAAAGCATGAGCCTTTGGGGATTGAGATAAATGTGAGCACTCTACTAAGGACAGTAGTAGTTGTGAATAAGGTATGTCGTGATTGCTTGATATGCATTGATAAATTTGAGTTAATAGCTAATTTGATCTTATCACCTCTATATGAATTTGATGTGATATTGGGAATGGACTGGTTAACTAGACATCATGCACTAGTGAATTGTTTTACCAAGGAAGTAATTTTAGAATCACTGAACCAACCAAGGGTTGTATTTTTGGGTGAAAGAAAACTCGTGCGTACATGTCTAATCTCAGCTGTAAAAGCATTTTGGATGATCAAAGGAGGATGTGATACATATTTGGCATATGTGACTGATACTAGATCACTATTAACTTGCTTGAAAACATACTAGTGGTGAGGGAATTTTCTAATGTATTCCTAGATGATCTACTTGGTTTATCACCAGATAGAGAGATAGAATTCGCTATTGAACTAGTACTAGGAACAACACTAATATCAATGTCACCTTACAGAATGACCCCAATTGAGTTGAAAGAATTGAAGGCCCAATTCCAAGAGTTGCTTGATAAAGGGTATATCAGACCTAGTGTATCACCTTGGGGAGTTCCAGTATTATTTGTTAAAAAGAAAGATGGAACAATAAGATTGTGTATCGATTATAAGCAACTGAACAAAATGACAGTCAAGAACAAATATGCATTGCCCATAATAGATGATTTGTTTGACCAGATGCAAGGAGCCCAAATATTCTCCAAGATTGATTTGAAATCAGGCTATTACCAACTGAAGGTAGCAGAAGTAGATGTTCCAAAGATTGCCTTTTGAAACAGGTATGGACATTATGAATTTTTAGTAATTCCATTTGGGTTGACTAATGCTCTGGCTACATTTATGGCATTAATGAATAAAGTGTTTCAACCATATCTGGAAAAATTTATGATAGTATTTATTGATAATATATTGGTGTACTCAAATAATAGGGGAGAACATGAACAATATTTAAGAATTGTGTTGCAAACTTTGAGGGAGAAACAATTATATGCTAAATTGAGTAAATGCAAATTCTGGTAAGATCATTTGGTGTTTCTTGGACATGTGGTATTGAGAAAGGGCCTAGAGGTAGACCCAAATATGTTTCAAAAATGAGGCCATGGTAAATTGGAAAGCTCATAAAAATGTTTCAAAAATGCGTAGTTTCTTAGGATTAGTAGGATACTACCGTAGATTTGTTGACGGATTTTTATTGATTGCTAGCCCTTTGACTAAATTACTTCGAAAGAATGTTCGTCTCAAAAATGGGCTCCAGAATGCCAAAGGAATTTTGAGGAGCTAAAATAGAGGCTAACCTCAGCACCAGTGTTAGGTATTCCTACGGGTACAAGTGGATTTACGGTGTACAATGATGCTTCTCACCAAGGCTTGGGATGTTTATTGATGCAACATGGTATGGTGATAGCTTATGTGTAACACCCCCTCACCCAGCAGCTCGTGCCCGGATGAGGGAGTGCTACCTCTGACTTCATCATTTAAAATATCTTTATTAAATTTTGAACATATTCATTTTTTTTTTGTTTACCATTTATTTACTTTGCAGCATAAAAGAAAAGTCATCAAAGATAAAAATACATTTTCTTTAATAACATCTTCTTTACAAAGTGTACCGTTTATTTTACAAGTACTATAAAATAAAATTTAAAACATAAATACAACAGATGTGTGACCCACGGTGGTTGATATACGCTGCTTTACTAGGTCAGGTCACCGTTAGCTTTATCTACTACTGTCTACTTATTCTTTGCTATACCTGCGTGAGAGAAACTGTCACGCTAAGCTCTTGGCTTAGTGGTGCATATAAATAAGGCAATAAACTATTTTTTTTATGTCACATGCATTGTCATATAAAAATTTATGATCAAACCATGCAAACATACATTTCATAATATTCTAGTATGCATAACATCAATTTATTGTATCTCATTTTGTTTAACATAATCAAATCATCATTCTCATGCGAATCATGGTATTCTAGCATGTATAGATATCAAATTATATTATATTATCTCATACTAATTTATTTTATTACCACCTTATTGCATAACACTAAACCTTCTTTTTATCCATGCCACAATTCATAATTCCATTTTTATTATCCATGTCACAAATCATAATTCCCGTTTTACTTTCAATAATTCTTTTATGTCCCCTAACTTCTTTATTTATGTGTTCATTTATGCCCAGAAAACCTATGAACCACTGAATAGGATAACGGAGTTGCCATCCAGGCACTTAGGAGTGCCACCCGGGCAATATGATGTGCGCATATAAGTGCCAAACCCGGCGTAGATAACCGTGCCAAACTCGGCGTAGATAACCGTGCCAAACTCGGCGTAGATAATAATGCCATACCCGGCATAAATAACAGTGCCAAACCCGGCGTAGATAACATTGCCAAACCCGGCATAGATAACATTGCCAAACCCGGAGCAGATAATCATACCATTAATGGATTTAATCATTTTCATCATACTCCCCCCCTATTTGGCATACCAAACTATCCTAAGTTGGTTCTAGTTAGGTGTTCTAGGGCTTATACAATTTCATTAAAATTCATAACAATTAATTTCATATTTTTCATGCATGTAATATCTCATATTAATCACATAATCACTCAATTAAAATAATATTTACATAATATAACAAAGTTCTCATCATTTTACTCATTTCATTCCTCAATTCACATGCTGCCCTGTCACTGGCAGATTCTGTCCTCTGTCTTGGACCTTAATTTTGGTCCTGTTCCGTTGTGAATTTAGTTACATAATCTCAATACATATTTTAGATATGGATCTTAGCTTTAATATTCAACTTGAAACACTTAATTCTGAGTTCTATAGCAAAAGATATGATAATATTAACACTAACTGGTCACTGATAATTCTCCCCAGAATTTTCTAGACAGATTTTAAGTCTACATTTTATGAATTTTTCTGGATAATTACAGACATATTCAGATATTATGGTCTGAATATAAAATGTATCCCTATGTCTTAGCTTTCATACAGAACAAAGAACACACAAATCCAAGCTCCAGAACTCAATTTATACCAGTTTAAGTACTTACTGCTCATTATTAACAATTTTGCCCAGAATTTCTGGACAGATTCTATGTTCGAACTTTATGAAATTTTCTAGAAAATTACACACATATTCAGGTTTTATGATCTAAATGAAAGTTATAGAAATATGTATTATCTTTCAAACCCAATAAAGAACATAGAAAACCGAGTTCCATAAATTAAGTTATAACAATTTAAGTGCACACTGCTCATCAATTTCCAGCAAAGAACATACCAACCAATCACATTCAATTTTTAACAAATTAAATCCTAAGTCTAGAAAACACGCATCCCCAAGATTTTTCATCACAAATAATATTAATTCAGAATCATCAACATACCAAATAATTAATTTATGCAATTAAAACAAAATTGCCTTAGATTATGCACAAACCTCTCTTTTTTCTCTTTTCTTTCTCTTTACTTCTCTTTTTCCTTTCCTTTGCTCCTTTGAGCTAAATCCTTGTCACTTTGAGTTCCTAAAGTTCATAAACAGATTATTAAAACTTTATAACCCTAATCTCTCTTTCTTCTTACTCTTTTAAGCTTTCTTAAGCATGAAAATGGAAGTTTCCATGCTTTTTCCCTCTTTTTCTCACTTTCTTTTACTAGAATCAAGGTTTAGCTATGGAGGAAGAAGGGAAAACGTGGCTGGTTTGAGAGAACATAATTTTCCTCAATGAAAAATGGATAAGGAAGAGAAAGAATCAATCAAGAACAAAGTGACAAAAGTCATTTAAATGGGGAACACATAAGCCACATTCTAGAAACCTTAATTAATGTCATATGCATGTATCTTCATTAGCTTATTAAACCTTGCCATTTGGTGTATTGGGCTTCAAGAAACGTGGGAGACAATTGAAAGATAGCAAATTCTAGATATGAAGAGATGAAAGAACAATTAAGAGAATAAAGACAAGATACATAATTATGGGACACCTAAGCCAAATTCTAGAAACTTTAATTAATGTTAAATTCATGTATGTCAATTATCTTCTTAAAATGTGACACTTGGTGTGGCCGGCCTCCATATGCATTTTATGTCCCAATTCATGCATTTAATTTATGATTATCCCCTTTAAATCCTCCAATTTTCGATAAATTGCAAATTAACCCCTAAACTTTTCAAAATTCGCAATTTAGTCCTTTACCGAAATTTAACATCTTTAAATATTTTGAACACTTTATTAGATATTTTCCATACTTAATTACCATTATTTTCATTATTTTTCGATAAAAGTCCAAATTAAGATTTCGGTCAAACCGACGAGTCGATTTAACAACTCGCGTGACTTAAGTCTAAATTAGCGGATATGACATTCTCTCCCCCTTAAAATAAATTTCGTCCTCGAAATTTTTTACCTGTTCATTCTCTGTTGAACATCTGAGGATATTGCTTCTTCATGACTTCTTCGCTCTCCCATGTGGCTTCTTCAGTAGCATGATTTCGCCATAGCACTTTAACTAATGGAACTTTCTTGTTTCGTAAAACTTTTTCTTCCCGTGTTAATATAGCCACTGGTTCCTCTTCATACGTCAAGTCGGTCTGCACTTCTATCTCTTCAGTTGGAATAACATGAGTTGGATCAGACCTATATCTCCTTAGCATCGACACATGGAAAACATTATGGATTTTATCTAACTCTGGTGGAAGGGCTAACCGATATGCCACTGGTCCGATTCTTTCCAAAATCTCATAAGGACCAATGAACCTCGGACTTAACTTTCCCTTTTTACCAAATCTCAATACTTTCTTCCAAGGTGAAACTTTAAGAAACACCTTATCTCCCACAACATATTCTATATCTCACCTCTTAAGGTCAGCATATGATTTCTGTCGATCTTGAGCTGCTTTCAATCTTTCGTGGATAATTCTAACATTTTCTTCTATTTGTTGCACTAAATTTGGCCCTATCAACTTCTTTTCACTCAATTCAGTCCAACAGATTGGTGTCCTGCATTTTCTTCCATACAATGCCTCATACGGAGCCATGCCTATGCTCGTCTGATGGCTGTTGTTGTAGGAAAACTCCATAAGAGGTAAATATCTATCCCAACTTCCCTCAAATTCAAGCACACAACTTCTCATCATATCCTTTAGCAACTGAATAACTCTCTCCGATTGTCCATCCGTTTGCGGATGAAAGGCCGTGCTGAAATTGAGTCGAGTCCCCAAAGCTTGCTGTAAACTTTTCCAGAATTGTGAAGTAAATCTGGGATCTCTATCAGATATGATGGACATTGGCACTCCATGCAATCTCACTATCTCACTTACATAAATTTCAGCTAGCTTGTTCAATGAGTAGTCCATTCTGACAGGTAAGAAGTGTGCCGACTTTGTCAATCGGTCCACTATTACCCATACTGCATCATGCTTCCTCTGAGTCATCGGTAAACTAGACACAAAATCCATCGTGATTCTTTCCCATTTCCACTCTGGAATCGGTATTGGTTGCAGTAATCCTGTGGGCAACTGGTGTTCTGCTTTCACTTGTTGACAAGTTAGACATTTAGCAACATATTTAGTGATATCCTTCTTCATTCCTGGCCACCAATATTGAGTTTTCAAATCTTGATACATCTTGTTCCCTCCTGGATGCATGGTATATACCGTTTCATGTGCTTCTTTTAAAATATCGGACTTCAGCTCTTCTACACCAGGCACGTAAATCCTATTCTTGAAGTACACTGTGCCATCTTCTGTCAATGAAAAATCAGGCTTTTCTCCCTTTTTCACTGCCTCGACTATCTCTACTAACTTTTCATCTTGCTTTTGAGCATCTTTGATCCTCTGCATCAAAGTAGATTGTATTCGCATCTCAGCTAAAATCTTCCTACTTAGTGCATCTGCAACCACATTAGCTTTTCCTGGCTGGTAGTCGATCACACAGTCATAATCTTTAATCAATTCTAACCATCTTCGTTGTCTCAGATTCAACTCTTTTTGTGAGGGAAGGTACTTAAGACTTTTGTGATCTGTATAGATATAACATCTTTCCCCATACAGATAATGTCTCCAGATCTTAAGAGCAAAAACTATCGGAGGTAACTCCAAATCATGTGTCGGATAGTTAAGCTCGTGAGGCTTAAGTTGTCTTGAGGCATAAGCAATCACCTTTCCTTCTTGCATAAGAACACAGCCTAAACCATTATGACTAGCATCACTGTACACAACAAAGTCTTTTCCTAGAATAGGCTGAGTCAAAACTGGTGCTTCAGTCAACATTGCCTTCAGCCGATCAAAACTTGCTTGACACTTGTTTGTCCACTTGAATCGGACCTCTTTTCGTAGCAGTCGTGTCAAAGGAGTCGCTAATGATGAAAATCCCTTCACAAACCTCCTATAATATCCGGCTAATCCTAGGAAACTTCTCACTTCTGTCACATTTCGTGGTGGTTTCCAATTAAGAATAGCCTCACTTTTACTAGGATCAACCCGAATACCTTCTGCTGAAATTACATGACCTAAAAACTAACTGATTCAAGCCAAAACTCGCACTTATATAGCTTTGCATACAACTGCTTCTCCCTCAATGTTTGCAGCACTATTCTGAGATGTTGATCATGTTCTACTCGGTCTCTAGAGTAGACAAGAATGTCATCAATAAACACTACTAAAAATTGATCAAGGTATGACCTAAACACTCGATTCATCAGGTCCATAAAAGCTATTGGTGCATTCGTCAATCCAAAGGGCATAATCAGGAACTCATAATGACCATAACGAGTCCTAATTGCCGTCTTAGGTACATCTGACTCTTTTATCTTCAGTTGATGATACCCTGATCGAAGATCTATCTTTGAAAATATGGCTGCACCCTTCAATTGGTCAAATAAGTCATCAATCCTAGGCAGCGGGTATTTATTCTTAATAGTCACCTTATTAATCTGCTTGTAATCGATGCAAAGACGAAGAGTGCCATCTTTCTTCTTGACAAATAATACTGGAGCACCCCATGGTTACACACTAGGTCGTATAAAACCCTTATCTAACAACTCCTGTAACTGTACCTTCAGCTCTTTCAACTCTGCTGATGCCATCCTATATGGTGTAATGGAAATAGGGGTGGTGCCAGGTACCAAATCGATAGAAAATTCAATTTCTCTATCCGGCGGTAACCCTGGCAACTCCTCTGGAAATACGTCAGGGAACTCACTAACAGCAGGAATATCCACCAACTTCGAACTTGATTTTTCCATATCAACCACATACGTTAAGTATGCTTCACATCCCTTATTGATGAGTTTCTGGGCTTTCAACACTGATATCATATTGTCTGGGTATCTTCTATCCTCACCCATCACCACTATCTCATCTTGTTCTGGAATTCTGATGATCATCTGTTTTTTTCCACAATCCACTACCACTCCATAACGAGCCAACCAATCCATTCCCAAGATCACATCGAACTCATGGAATGGTAATTCTATCAAGTCTGCTAGGAATTGCCTTCCTTGAATTTCAACTGAGCAACCCCTAAACACCTTGCTAACCCTCACACTGTGCCCTAACGGGTTAGTCACAATAATCTCAAATTCTAGAGTCTGTGGTTCTAAACCCTCTTGACCTGGTGGTGGTGTGCATATGTATGAATGCGTCGACCCCGGATCTATCAATGCATGTATGTCAGAGCCAAAGAGAAGGAATTTACCAATTAATACATCTGGTGCATCCTGCTCCTCTCGGCCTCGCATGGCATATGCCCTGGCTGGGGCAGCCCTACTACCTTCGGGCCTCTCAACTGTCTCTGATCTAAACTGACTGGACCCTGATCTGCCTCCTCTGCCTTGCCCAGAAGCCTGTGTCTGTATCAGCTCAGTGCTCCCCGAACCTCGGCCATACTGTAACAAGGGACAATCTTTCCTTATATGATCTTTAGAGCCACATCTAAAACACGCTCCTGTCATCCACCAACACTCTCCGGGATGAGAACGACCACAATGTTGGCATTCTGATAAGGGTAGAGATCTATATGGTGTCTATGTCGGTGCACTGGCTGTCGAAGAAACAGATCTCACGGGTTGTCCCCGCTTAAAGGAAGAAGGCCTGTTGGAACCCTCAGCCTGAAATCGGCCACTGAAACATCTAGCTCTTTTTCCACTTGACTGTACTCTACTCGGTTATGATATAGGCCTCTTAAACCCTCTATCTTGTGTTGACTGTTGTGTGTCTAGAACTCTCTCAACTGTTCTGGCATATGCTAGCAAACTAGGAAAACTCATCAGACGTAGAGCTGAGACTTGTAGCTTGATTAGGTCTCTCAATCCATCTTCAAATCATTGGCACTTATATGCCTTAGTGGATACAATACCTCCAGCATACTTGCAAAGATGTGTGAATTCTCTTTCATATTCTGTTACCGATAAGTTTCCTTGTTTCAACATCAAAAACTCTCTTTTCTTGTCATCTTTGATCCTCTGCATCAAAGTAGATTGTATTCGCATCTCATCTAAAATCTTCCTACTTAGTGCATCTGCAACCACATTAGCTTTTCCTGGCTGGTAGTCGATCACATAGTCATAATCTTTAATCAATTCTAACCATCTTCGTTGTCTCAGATTCAACTCTTTTTGTGAGGGAAGGTACTTAAGACTTTTGTGATCTGTATAGATATAACATCTTTCCCCATACAGATAATGTCTCCAGATCTTAAGAGCAAAAACTATCGCAGGTAACTCCAAATCATGTGTCGGATAGTTAAGCTCGTGAGGCTTAAGTTGTCTTGAGGCGTAAGCAATCACCTTTCCTTCTTGCATAAGAACACAGCCTAAACCATTATGACTAGCATCACTGTACACAACAAAGTCTTTTCCTGGAATAGGCTGAGTCAAAACTGGTGCTTCAGTCAACATTGCCTTCAGCCCAGGGCACTCAATTGGCAATTCAAGTCATGGAACAATTATCGTTCCATTCACCATAACTCAAACTATACCAGTCATATGATCCTGAACTTTGGTATACCGATACCTAACACATATATTTACAGCTGTTATAATTTTAAGATACTTGAAATAATGGCTTTAACATATTCGAAATCAAAGCACACAGTAGCTAACTTGGTTAGGGTTCACACCCTGACCAGTTTCAGTAAATAGAGCATATCTCTTCCTATACATAAAATCTTGCGAAACTATTTATATATCCACAAATACAAGACATAAAGGAACAGTGTTTGTGGTTTACACTTTTCCAGAATCAATTTCTATTAATATCCAAACTGGGGTGCAATACAGTGCCTAATATTGAACCTAAGGAACTCAAATCAACCCTGTAGCAATAAGAATTGATTACTTACCAAGAACGACCTTGCAAGGGATCAATTAGCTTCAAAAACTAAGTGAAATGGGAAGATAAAGCTAACTTTTTGTTTTTTTGTCTTTTTATCTTTTTCTCATCTCTTTTCTCCTTTCTCTTCTCTTTTCTCTTCTCTTCTCTTTTATTTCTCTTTTATGTCCTTTTCATTTTATTTTGTCTATATTATTATTATTATTTACATATATTTATAATTTCACTAATTCACACAATAATACAGTTTAATCATTTGGCCCGATTTAACTAAATTAACAATGTAAATGTTTACTAATCTTAATCTAATCATTTTTCTTACTTTAATTTAGTCACCTTATTCAATTCATTTCTAATACTCTGTTATCCTCATTTAGGTTATAATTACACAAGTGCGACTCGATACAAGTGCCAAATACTAGTTCACGTAGCTAGTGTGTGTCATAAACTTGTTCCTACCAAAATACGTATGAAATGCACCTGTTCAATTGAATTGTATGCAAGATGCTTATGTTCAATGAAATTCATATGAAGGATGTCACAATTCTCCCCTTCTTTTAAAAATTTTGTCCTCGAAATTAATACCTGAAACAGGTGTGGATATTGCTTTTTCATATTTTTTTTCTGTTTCCCATGTTGCCTTTTCTTGTAAATGGTTACGCCATAATACCTTAACCAAAGGTATTTCTCAGTTTCTTAGCTGTTTAGTCTTGTATCCAATGATTTGCACTAGTTCCTCAATATAACTCATGTCCTCTGCAATCTTAATGGCTTGATCTTTAAGTACATGTGTAGGACATGACCTGTATCTTCTAAGCATGCTCACATGAAACACATTATGTATCTGAGCCATCTCTGGTGGTAACGCCAATCTATATGCCAGTGGACCAATCTTCTCAAGAATATCATAAGGCCTTATATACCTTGGGCTCAATTTACCCTTTTTTCCAAATCGAATTATCCCTTTCCATGGAGACACACGAAGAAATACCTTTTCACCCAACTCGTATTCCATTTCCCTTCTATGTTGATCAGCATAACTTTTCTGTCTGTCCTGTGCTGCTTTTAGCTTATTCTTGACAACCTTGATCTTATCCACTGTGTCTTGCACTATCTCTAGCCCTTATAATGCATGTGCTCCTTTTTCATCCTATATGATAGGGCTTCGGCATGTTTTTCCATACAATGCTTCATATGGTGCCATCTGGATACTGCTATGATGCTGGTTGTTGTAAGCAAATTCAATCAATGCTATATATTCATCCCAAGCACCTCTGAATTCCATAGAACATGCCCTAAGCATTTCTTCCAATGTCTATATAGTCCTTTCAGATTTTCCATTAGTCTGTGGGTGGAATGCAGTGCTAAAGTTCAATTTTGTTCCCAATGCATCTTGTAAACTCACCCAAAATCGTGAAGTAATCCGTGGATCTCTATCAGACACAATGGACACTGGAATGCCATGCAATCTGACTATCTCATTCACATATCATTTGGCCAAACTTTCAAGTGTACAGCCCCATCTGATAGGTAGAAAATGTGCTAACTTGGTTAATCTATCAACAATTACCCATACTGCATCATTTTTCTGTGGAGTTCTTGGCAATCTGTAGACAAAATCCATCGTTATTCTTTCCCAATTCCATTCTGGCACTGGCAATGGATGTAGTTTGCCAACTGGTGCTTGATGTTCAATTTTAATCTACTGACATGTTAAGCATTTGAAAACATATTCTGCTATGTCTTTCTTCATTCTTGGCCACCAGTAATGAGGCCTTAAACTATGATACATCTTTGTCATCCCTGGGTGCATTGCATACGATGCATTCTGTGCCTCTTTCATTATTTTTTGACGCAAGTTCTCAGTGTCTGGAACACATATGCATGATTGTAACATCAGCACATCATCCTGCAATTGAAAATCTTTACTGTTTCCCTGCCTTACTGATTCAATTTTCTCACACAATTTAGAATCTTTACTTTGTGCAACTTTGATCCTATCCTTTAGTATAGGTCTGACTTGAAGAGTAGCAATCAGTGATCCTTCATCATGTATATTTAATTCAACATTCATAGATCGTAATTAATCAAATATGGAAAAGAGGATATTTGTAAATGAGCTACACTGTTATTGGCCTTCCTACTCAATGCATCTGCGACCACATTGGCTTTCCCTGGATGGTACTTAATTGTACAATCATAATCTTTCAATAGCTCTAACCATCATCTTTTCCTTATGTTTAACTCTTTTTGTGTCAGCAAATAACCCAAACTATTATGGTCTGTGAAGATTTGGAATGTCTCACCATACAGATAATGCCTCCAAATCTTCAATGGAAATACAACTGCAGCCAATTCTAAATCGTGCACTGGATATGAGATCTCATGCCTAGATGCATAAGCTATCACCTTACCATGTTGCATTAATACACATCCCAAGCCTTGGTGAGAAGCATCACTATATACTGTAAATCCACTTGTACCAATAGGGATAGTTAACACTGGTGCTGAGGTTAGTCTGTGTTTTAGTTCATCGAAACTCCTCTGACATTCTGGAGTCCACTTGAAAGGCACATTCTTTCTCAACAATTTAGTCAAAGGGCTAGCAATTAAGGAGAATCCATCAACAAATCTACAGTAGTATCCGGCTAAACCCAGAAAACTACGCATTTCTGAATATTTTTAGGAGCTTCCCAATTTACCATGGCCTCAATTTTCTTTGGGTCAACCTCTATGCCCTTACACGACACCACATGTCCAAGAAATACCAAATGATCTAACCAGAATTTGCATTTACTCAATTTGGCATATAATTGTTTCTCCCTCAAAGTTTGCAACACAAATTTTAAATTTTGTTCATGTTCTCCCTTGTTCTTTGAGTACACCAATATGTCATCAATCAATACTATGACAAACCTATCCAGATATGGTTGAAACACCTTATTCATTAATGCCATAAATGCAGCTGGAGCATTAGTCAACCCAAATGGCATTACTAAAAATTCATAATGTCCATACCTGGTTCGAAAGCAGTATTTGGAACATCCGCTTCTGCTACCTTCAGCTGGTAATAGCCTGATTTCAAATCAATCTTGGAGAATATTTGGGCTCCTTGCAACTGGTCAAACAAATCATCTATTCTAGGCAATGGATATTTGTTCTTCACCGTCATTTTTTTCAGTTGCCTATAATTGATGCACAATCTCATTGTTCCATCTTTCTTTTTAACAAATAATACTGGAGCTCCCCAAGGTCTAATATACCCTTTGTCAAGTAACTCCTGCAATTGGGCCTTCAGTTCTTTCAACTCAACTGAGCCATTATGTAGGGTGTCCTTGATATTGGTGTTGTTCCTGGCACTAGTTCAATAGTGAATTCTATCTCTCTATCTGGTGGTAAACCAGGTAGATCATCTGGGAATACATCAGCAAATTCCCTTACCACTGGTATATTTTCAAGTAAGCTATCAGTGGTTCTAGTATCAGTCACATATGCCAAATATGCTTGACATCCCCCTTCGATCATTTGAAATGCCTTTACAGCTGAAACTAGACATGTAGGCACAAGTTTTCTTTCACCTACAAATACTACCCTTGGCTGGTTTGGTTATTCCAAAATTACTTCCTTAGTAAAGTAATTCACTATTGCATGATGTCTAGTTAACCAGTCCATTCCCAGTATCACATTAAATTCATATATTGGCAATAAAATCAGATCAGCTATTAACTCAGCTCTGTCAATGCATATCAGACAATGACGACAGACATTATTCACAACTACCAATATTCCCAATGGTGTACTTACATTTATGTCAATCCCCAAAGGCTCATGCGTTTGACGCAATTTAGATGCCATATGCAATGATATAAATGAATGAGTGAAGACTGGGTCAATCAATGCATATGCTAACATATCATAAATGTAAATATTATCGGTAACTACTTCGGGAGCATCCACTGCCTCCTGTCTAGTCATAGCAAACACCCTGGCCTGAGTAGGGGGTCTAGAACTTTGACCTTCAGATCTGGTCACTCCTCTGCCCATTGTACCAGTCCTTCACCTGCCTCTTCTTTTGCCTTGCGTCCCACTAGTAGGGTAGACCCTTGGTGCCTCAACAGTAGTCTCAGATACTCCTCTGCCTCTGCTGGTCTCTACTAGTTTGGCTCTATTTGGACAGTCTCTATACATATGCTCCATCGATCCCCAGAAATAACATGCTCCTGTGAGCCTTCTACATTCGCCCGTATGCTGTCTACCACAATGACTACATGTGAGCCTCTATTCAACATATTGGCACTGCCCTCTGCCTGGGTAAGAGAAAGTCATGCCTTGACCTCTAGAACTGGAGTACCCACTTCCGTTACCAGATTGTGTAGGCATATATCTACCTCTTTTTCCCTATCTTCTGCTATACTCACCAAAGAACTCACGTGATGGCCTTTTTATTTGTTGTTCCCCAGCTTCTTTCATTAACCGTTCAGCTCTGATTGCAGTAGCTCTGAGTCTGGCATAATTATCAAGATCAGTAGTCGTGATTCTATTTATGATCTCATATTTGAGGCCCTTCTCAAACTTCCTGCATTTGTCTCTTTCAGTAGAGACCATGAAGGTGGCATAATGGGAAAGTTTATTAAACTGTACTTCATAATCCGCAACAGACATATTCCCCTGTTTCAGATTCAGGAATTCCTTCCTCTTCTCATCTTTATATGCTTTAGGCATGCAATTGTTCTGAAATTCCAAGAGGAAATCATTCCATGTCAACACCGGTGGTTGTCCATCACTGTCGGGGACTGTCTCCCACCATTCATAAGCATTTCCTTACAGCAAGGATACTGCATAATTGAATTTCTCATTCGGGGTACATCTCATCATATTCAGTACCCTCTGTGTCCTTTTTAGCCATGTTTCTGTTTCTGTTGGGTCTATTGTGCCATTGAAATCAGTTGCACCATATTTGCTCAGCTTGTCATAACGTCTTTCCTTGTACATTTCAGGACCATATACTTCTTGTTCAAGGTTTTCATGGGTACTTCTGCATGAGATGATTGTGATGCATGTACTAGAGCTCTAGCTCTTAGTGTTGCTTGATCTCTATGTAAATGAGGTGTTGCCTCATGAGAATGCATTTCAGCCGGCCTCTCCCTCCTTGGTGAATCATATCTTCTGATGTCCATAAAATAAATGAAATTATGTCACTACATAATCTTCCACACATAGGATGCATATGTTATCATGCTCTTATGCATATGCATGTTCCCATGGAACCTATCCCTACTCTGATACCAAAAATGTAACACCACATCATATGCATTTAAGTATAACCTATTTCTATATCAAGGAATCATACATAGCATACTGGAAAGGTAAAATACCCTGTTAACTATAGTAGTAAATTTTTTTTTCATATCCTGTAATATAATTCAATGACTTTGCAAGTCTCATATCATATAATTTCATTCAATGAGTTGCAAGTCTCATATCCTGTAATATTATTCACTGACTTTACAAAGTTAACACTGAGGTTTTCACCACAATATAATATATGACATATATCAAAACATAAACTTTACACATAAGTATTTTTGAGTTGATTTCATTTATACATTTTTAGACTCATTCCAAAATGACTATACATATTCAAGCACATAAATACAAAACACATATGACATATTTTCATGATTGTGTGGAATGCAAGGAGAGAGAGTGATAAGGCTCAGCCAATGACCTGTGCTCTATGTCTTCTATACACTATTCAAAATGAGCTATCTCTTTTCTTTACCTGAAAAATGATGCAAATTGATGAGTTGCGGCTCAGTGAGAATAATCATCCAATGAGCTCTAAAGTACCAAACAACTCATAGTAATAAATCACAAATCCAATATATACCATATATTCCATTCCATTCATCAATATCATATATGTATCAATAAAGTTGAAACATATAATCATTACTCTTTATGTATGCAAATGCTTTGCTTATTTCATTTTGTTGTGACTAAGTTAAAAAGACATTGCCCCGGGTTTCCATGTGAACATTTGCCATGTGAACATTTGCATTTGCAATTGCTAGCTAGCTTGATCATTTGTTTCATTTGCACATTTGTTGGGCCATAGGCCTCTTCTTTTGCTTTACAATATCGATTAACTAGTCACAACGCCTTTTAAGTCCATATGCATATGCATTTGTAGTTAAGCATTCATCAACCATTGTATCTTATAACATAACATATAATATACATATACCACATATATACCTCATATGCCACACATATACCTTGCATATACTATACATATACCATGTATATATATCACATATGTCAAACATATACTTCAAATATACCACAAGTATACCATTTATATGTACCACAATGTCACAAATTATCCATCATTACATTATCAAGGACCAATCATGACAATCATATGAATCACATAGCAAGCAACATTCATTTGCACTAAAGAATGTAATCGACAATTAGACTCACCGTTCTCCTTTGATTCTGACCCCTAACTTATTGTCTATCAGCTCCTTGTGGGTCTCCAATATGTTGCAAGCCTAATATGAAAATATAATCGATTAACTTATGATTAGGGAGACTTAATGTGGCTTAAACAAATTAATATGCATTGTTCAAGTCAATAATTAATATTTTTCCTATGAGGCAGTGTGACCTTATGGGACGGTTTAGCCTATAAATGTTTCTATACTTGACCAATTAATTGGATTCCTGTTCCTAATTAACAATAACATATAATTATAGAACATATTAAAAATTCAGACCAATTGGATCATTGTACAATATTTTGTGGAATTTCTAAGTGTGTTCTGTTTTCTGCCTTGTTTTTCGCCTTTAGGCAGTTTCAGGGTACTCGTTTGGGTTCATCATAACTTATAATATATAAGTCATACTTTAATGAAACTTTATAGACACTTATATGGGTACATATGGAACATGTTTTATGTTAAAATGTTTATCAATTAGGTCTCTAAAGTCTTCAAATTATAACAAACAATTTACTGGTCTAGAATAGAATTGGCTTCCGGACCAATATGACTTCCACATGCCATAAATTAGTCTATACATAACCAATTAAGCTGAAATTTGTACCCAAATTTAGCAACGACATATATAGATAACTTCACTATTTTTCCAATGTACATAATCTAGCTCTAAAGAGCTCAATTGGGCCACACAAGTTTCTGGATCTGCCCAGGGCACTCAATTGGCAATTCAAGTCATGGAATAGTCATGGTTGCATTCACCATAACTCAAACTATACCAGTCATATGATCCTGAAATTTGGTATACCGTTAAATAACCCATATATCTACAACTGTTATGTTTTAAGATACTTCAAATAATGGCTTTAACATATTCGAAATCAAAGCACACAGTAGCTAACTTGGTTAGGGTTCACACCCTGACCAGTTTTAGTAAATAGAGCATATCTCTCCCTATATATAACATCTTGAAAACCCGTTTATATATCCACAAATATAAGCCATGAAGGAACACCGTTTGTGTTTGACACTTTTCCAGAATCAATTTCTATTAACATCAAAATCGGGGTGCGATTCAGTGCCTAATATTGAACCTAAGCAACTCAAATCAACCTATAGCAATAAGAATTGATTACTTACCAAGAACGACCTTGCAAGGGATCAATTAGCTTCAAAAACTATGTGAAACAAGTATGAATTGAAGTCTGAAATGGAGGAAATTCAAAAAGAAGATGGGCTGTAGAAGAAGGCAGAAATGGGAAGATAAAAGCTAACTTTTTGTTTTTTGTCTTTTTTTCTTTTTCTCATCTCTTTTCCCATCTCTTTTCTCCTTTCTCTTCTCTTTTCTCTTCTCTTCTCTTTTATTTCTCTTTTGTGTCATTTTCATTTTATTTTTTCTATATTATTATTATTATTTACATATATTTATAATTTCATTAATTCACACAATAATACATCTTAATCATTTGGGCCGATTTAACTAAATTAACAATGTATCAAATTTTGAGACCTCATTACTGGCCAAGAATGAAGAAAGACATAGCATAATAGGTTTCAAAATGCTTAACATGTCAACAGATTAAGATTGAACACTAAGCACCTGTTGGTATGTTACATCCAATACCTATGCCAAAATGGAAATGGAAGGAGGTAACAATGGATTTTGTTTATGGATTACCAGTAGCTCCATGGAAAAGTGATGCAATATGGGTAATTATTGATAGATTAACTAAGTTAGTAGATTTTCTACCTATCACATGGGGTTTTACACTCGATAGTTTGGCAAAATTATATGTGAATTAGATAGTTAGATTACATGGAATTCCAAGGTCCATTGTGTCTGATAGAGACCCACGATTTACTTCATATTTTTTGGTGAGTTTAGAAGATGGATTGGGAACAAAATTGAACTTTAGCACTACATACCACCCACAGACTGATTGACAATCAGAAAGGACTATACTGACATTGGAAGAAATGCTTAGGGAATGTTCTATGGAATTCAAAGGAGCTTGGGATAAATATATAGCATTGATAGAATTTGTATACAATAATGAATATCATAGCAGTATCCAAATAGCACCATACAAGGCATTATACAGCAGAAAGTGTCGAAGCTATATCATTTGGGATGAAGAAGGAGCACATGCATTAGAAGGGCTAGAGATAGTACAAGACATAGTGGATAAGATCAAGGTTGTCAAGAACAAGCTAAAGGTAGCACAGGATAGATAGAAAAGTTTCGCTGATCAGCATAGAAAGTAGATGGAATACAAGTTATGTGAAAAAGTGTTTTTACGAGTATCTCCATGGAACGGGGTAATTCAATTTGGCAAGAAGGGTAAATTAAGCCTAAGGTACATAGGGCCTTATGAAATTCTTGAAAGGATTGGTCCATTAGCGTATAGGTTGGCTTTACCACCCAAGATGGCTTAGATTCATAAGGTGTTTCATGTGAGTATGCTTAGGAGGTATAGGTCAAATCCTACACATGTACTTAAAGATCAAGCCATCGAGGTAACATATGATATGAGTTATATTGAGGAACCAGTAGAAATCATTGGATACAAGATAAAATAGCTAAGAAATTGAGAAATACCGTTAGTTAAGGTATTATGGCATAACCATTTACTAGAAGAGGTAACATGGGAAACAGAAGAAAATATGAAAAGACAATATCCACACCTATTTCCAGGTATTAAATTTCGAGGACAAAAGTTTTAAAAAGAGGGGAGAATTGTAACATCCTTGACTTTCGACAAATGTATTTTTACATACATTTTCATTTGGACATATGCATTTGCATATATTTCACTTGAAGATGTGCATTTTATAAGTATTTTGATAGGGACAAGTTCACGACACGTACTAGCCACGTGTTTGAGTATTTTGCAATTGTGCTAAATTGCACGTGTCGATTTTATAAATTAGTTAAGGGTGACATGAAATTGAAATTTATGTGAATAAAATTATTAGATTAAATTAATAAAGTGAAAATGTAAAGAAACAAAGGAAAAAGAAAAATAAAAGAAAGGAAAACACAAAATGGGAAAAGGACAAAAGTGAGGAGATGGGAGGTGGACCTTATCTTCCTTCTCACTAATTTGTCTCCCTCACTCCAATTTCGTTTCTTCTCCTTCTTCCACCATTTCAGCCTCATTGTCTTCCTTATTTCACTTAAGTTTTGCAGTAAATTGATCCCTTTCAAGTTCATTCTTGGTAAGTAACATTTTCTCCATTGTTCCAGTGTTGTTTGAGTTGTTAAGGTTAAGTTGTAGCAGTGTTTTCAACTCGATTTTGATATCAATAGAAATAGATTCTGGAAACGTTTAAAACATTTCAGTTGTTTCTTTATGTCTTAGGTTTATGGATATACAAATAGTGTTTCAAGATTTGGGGTATATGAAAATATACTGGCATATTATCGGAATTGGTTTGGGTGTGAACCCTAGGTGAGTTAGCCACTGTGTTCATAGGTTTTCAATATGATAGAGCCAATATTTTGAGAAGATAAAAACATGAAAGTTGTATATATCTGTGTTATCTATTTTTATACCAAATTTCAGTTTCATATGTCTTGTGGATGTTGAGTTATGATGAATGAAACCATGATTGTTCCATAGTTTGAACTATCTACTTAGTGCCCTTAGCAGATCTAAAAACTTATTTTACTGGTAGCTATATTATTATAATGAATGAAATGGAATACTTGGTATGTGTTGGATTTGTGATTTATTAGTATGAGTTGCTTGGTATTTTAGAGCTTGTTGGATGATTACTCTCACTAAGCCACAACTCATCAAATTGCATCATTTTTCAGTTAAAGGAATAGCTTATTTTGAGTAGCATATAGAAGATGTGGAATATAGGTCATCGACCGTGCCTCATCACTCTCTCTCCTTGCATTCCACATGAGCATAAAAACATGTCATCTGTATTTTGGACTTATATATTTGAATATGTATAGTCACTCTAGATTAGTTTTGAAATGTATAAATGGAAGCAACCTGTAATCCTTCGGATGTAAAGTTTAAGTTTTAATGGATGTGATATATTATATTGTGGTGAAAACCTTAATATAGACTTGAAAAGTCATTGAATGATATTACAGGATATGATAAAAAAAATACTCACTGTTAACATGACCTTACATCTTGTTAGTACACAATATGTGATTAATTGACATAGGGATAGGTTTTATTGAAATGCATAAGCTATAATGCTACATTATTTATCAATATTGCAACAACAATTATTCACATATCCACATTCTTATGCATCACAGATTGTTATCAGCCATTTAACTCAGTTTAATCATGTACCATATCAATATTGTTTATCATTAATACATCTGAATACAAAATTCACAGCATAAGCATATTATAAATGAATTTAAATTATTATATGTACAAAACTTAACTCTCACTCATCATATTGGAGCCCTAAAACTCAACTCTCACTCATCTACTGCCTCTGGTGGTTATCTCCACTCTCTATTTCGGACCTTACACCAAAATCAGATACCACTATCACTATTTCTGCCATGGATAGCATCTCATGCCATAATTAGCAAAAGCTTAACTTTTTCATTGGTCAAAGCTTATAAACCTTATTTTCCAACTAAATTAATTAAACTAGATTAAAGTACAATGGAGAATATGATTTCTTACGCCTATTCCGTGAAAACATATTGTTTTCTAGAGTTTAGAACATATTCAAACCTTACTTATTTTTTATTTCAAAATCTACTATGGAAAGCTTCATTTTTAATTTGTGTTAATCTCTTTTTATAATGGGAATAAGTATTTGATAAAAAAGAATCAAAAGGGATTCACGAGGGATTGTATTAGGGTTTTAAAGAATTGTGGGTAGGGTTTTGATTGAAATTACGCGTGTTTTCTATCAAAGCATGAAAGTGACATATTTAAACCTACAGGTCTTCATGGGCATGAACCATAGTGTCATAGTTGTGAAGCTCCTTAGCTTCAAAATCTGAATTTAACGACATTCATAGCCATGATTAACTATGTCACGGGCGTGAACTCTAGAAACTTCACCTTTTGACTATTATTTTTATTATATTAAGGTTTCTAACACTTATAACAATCCATATACTTCCCATATACTCTCAATATACTTTTATTTAACATATTAAATCCAAGCCCTAACTTGCAGGTGTTACATTTCTCTCCCCCTTAAAGAAATTTTGTCCTTGAATTTACCTGATGTATTGTCATTAAACAATTGTGGATATTGAGCTTTCATCACCTCTTCACTTTTCTATGTAGCCTCTTAGGTTGCATGGTTTTTCTATAATACTTTAACTAATGGTACTCATTTGTTCTTGAGTTCCTTGGTTGCTCTAGTGAGAATCTACACTAGTCCTTCCTCATAGGTCAAATCTGGTCTCACCTCAATGTCCTCAACTAGAACAATATGAGAAGGATCGAATTTGTATCTCCTCAACATAGAGACGTGGAACACATAATGGATTTTTCTTAACTTTGGTGGTAGAGCAAGTCTGTAAGCAATTGGTCCAACTCTTGTTAGTACCTTATAAGTCCTAATGAATCTCGGGCTCAATTTACCTTTCTCCTGAATCTTGGAGTCTTTTTCCATGAAGAGACTTTAAGGAAAACCTTGTCTCCCACTGCATACTTGACATCGTTTCTCTTGAGATTTGCATATGTCTTCTATTGATCATAAGCTACCTTCAATCTTTCCTAAATAACTCATACTTTTTTCTTTGTTTCTTGCATTAAGTATGGCCCCACTAGCTTTCTTTCACCGTGTTCTGTCTAACACAAGGGTGTTTGACACTTTCTTCCATATAGTGCCTCATACGGAGCCATCTTGATACTAGATTGATAACTGTTGTTATAAGCAAATTCCATCAATAGAATATATTTATACCAACTACCCTCAAATTCAATCACATAACTTCTCATCATATCCTCCAAGATCTGTATGACCCTCTTTCATTGGCCATCTGTCTGGGGATTAAAAGTTGTACTGAAACTGAGCCTGGTACCTAAAGCTTTGTATAGACTACCCCAAAACTGAGAAGTAAACTTAGGATCCTTTTCTAAAACAATGGAGACTGACACTCCATGAGGTCGTACTATCTCATTGACATACAATTCTACATTCCTATTCAAAGGAAAATCCCTCCTGGTAGGCAAGAAGTGATATGACTTCGTAAGCCTATCCACAACAACCAATGTGACATTATATTTCTGAGGAGTTATTGGCAACCATATCACAAAGTCCATAGCAATTTGTTTCCATTTTCATTCTGATATATTGATAGGTTGTGGTAGTCCCAATGATACTTGATGTTCTACCTTGATCCGCTAATAAGTCAAACATCTAGTAGTATACTCGGTGATATCTCGTTTCATACCTATCCGCTGGCACTTACTCTTTAGGTCATTATACTTTTCAATGCTTCTAGAGTGCATAGTATACCTGGTCTCATGTGCTTCATGTAATATCTTTAGTCTTAGCTCAACAACATTAGGCATGCATAAACAGCCCTAAGAGTATATTCCACCATCAGACTCAACTATATAATATGATCTCTCCCCCTTAGAGAGCGACTCGACTATCTCCATAAGCCTATTATCCTGTCTCTGCGCATTAATAATCTTTTAATTAAGTGTCAGCCAGATGTGCAACTCGACCACCTTCTTCCTACTCAATGCATCAGCCACTACATTGACCTTGCCTAGGTGATAATCAATAACACAATTATAATTTTTTATCAGCTATAACCTGTAACATCTAGTGATTTAGGCCCCGATTACGCGTGACCATAGTTGGGTGCGTAGGTTCAATTGGAGTCTAAATTTGGACCCATAAAAAAATGACAAATAATAAAAAATATTTAAGGGTATTATTATTTGGGAATTAAAATATTATTGCCAAAACTGGAAAAAAATAAAATTACCCTATAGACAAAATCGGTATCATTGGAATTGTTGGGGAAAAATTTGTGAAGATAAAGAAATTTATGGAAAATGGTGAATTTCTAATATTTAAAGTTAAACAAAATTAATTTATATTTTGAACCAATGGATGAAGAGCTTAATGTAGACATGGAACCACCAAATACTCACCTTATAAAAAAAAGGAGATAAAAATCTTCATTTTCCACCAATTAGAAAATAACCAACATCATCTCCTTCTTCCTTCATTGCCATCCCTCTCCTTACCCAAAAACCTCCATTTTTTCCTTTTTCCAGCATGCTAAAAACAATGGGGAAAATGAGTTTTGAGAGAGAATATTCAATAAATTAAAGAGTTATTGCCATAAAGAGAGCTAAGGAGTAAGAAAGTAGGAAGAAACAATAAGAAAAAGAGAGAAAAGTTATGGCAGATTCGACCAGCCCTATAACTCCATTAAGGTGAGTTTATTCTTCTTAAATTTAACATTTTTCCTTCTATTTGAGACACATAAGGATGATAGATATGATTATAATTGGTGGATTGAAGTTATTTGGCAAGTATGGACCTAGAATTTTAAATTGGTAACTAGTTGAAGAAAATTGAAGTTAAACATTTAATTAATGATAATTGATGATAGTTAATTGTTTTATGACTTAAAAACTAGAGAAAGATAACTCTAATGGAGGAAGGAGGGGCTGCCTTGGTTAAGGTAATTTGGGGGAAATTGAAATTAACCTAGAAGCAACACAATTGGTGATAGATTAAGTGTGATTTGAGTGTTGAATTGAAGAAAATAAATTGGGACCTATGATAAGGTTTTGGGCAGCCATTACATATAAAGAAGGAAGTTTAGCTTGGGTAAAGTTTGGCTAAATTAAAGTATAAAACATATTAGGAGCATTATAATTTTATGTAGGCATGAAAAGCTTTGAAAATGGATGATAGGATTGAGATATGGTATGGTTGTGTAGGAAAACCAAGTGAACAAATGAGAGGACCTCAAGATGGTGAGAAAGGCAAGGAGAAAGCTAACTAGTAAGGGGAGGAAAAGAAGGATAAAAGGAAGCTTCAAGGCTGATTAGGTATATGCTTTATTGATGAAAATCTTACATGTTAACTAAATGTGTGAAATTATGTGCTTATGCTTGATATGAGTGTGGTTTGCCATGAAATGTGTTTGATAGTTACTTTTTGATTTTTTTAATGGTAATTGGATTAAATGGTGTGAAAATGTTAAGACATGTGAATGTAATTGTGATATGGAAATTTTGGTATAAAATGAGTGCATATGATGGATGTATTTAAAAAGTAGACTTGTGTCAATTGATGACTTTGTTACAAAATTCCAGGAGCAGCCGTGGCATTTTTTTATCATAACTTAAGTTATGGAATTCTAATCTGTGTTATTTATTAGAACTGAAAGCTAAGTCATATAGATTTAACTTTTATTTAGACCATAAAATCTAAATATTTTTAAATTTGCCCAGATAAATACATAAAGTTTAGACCTAGAATCTGTCCATAAAATTTTGGGCAAAACGTTTTAGTGATGAGTCAGTGTTCGCTTGGCCATAACTTTTGATGGAAAACTTGAATTTGAGTGATTTTTAATGCATCTGAAATATGAGACAATAAGAAACAAAACATCAGAAGACCATGAATTTAAATTCGAATTATAAATGGACTAAAAATGAGGCCCAAAATTAGTGCCAAAATCTGGTATAAACAAAAACTTGAAATATTGGATTTTTGCATGTGGTATGATGAGTATATGTGGTAAGTAATGTGAATTTTGATTTTAATTGTAATTATAAATGATTAATAAATTATTTATGTATGAGATTCTAATTCAATAATAATAGAAACAAAGAACAAAAATAAATAAACATATATGTGAAAATTTAGTACAATCATCATTTTTGAAAATATTGTAAGTAAAAATAAAAATAATTAAGCCCTAAGATACCAATCTAGAACTAGAATAAAGAATGTTTGGCATGCCAATAAGGGGATTTAAGGCACTTGGTCCTAAATATAAAATCTGGTAATGACAAATTTATAAATGCGTTCGGCACAAAATTATTAAGTTGATAATGACAATATTACAAATGCCAGTAATGACACTATTATAAATGCGCTAGGCGCAATATTATGGAAGCCAGTAATAATAATCCCGTTATTCGTATTAGTTAGTTCGGTTATAGGTGTTATGGACACAAAAAATGAAAAAAAATAATAATAATATAAAAGTATGTTATTTCGATAATGTTATGTTAAATTAAAATTGTTAAATATGAAATGTTTGATGGGAATTTATTTATTTTCATATAATTCTTTATTTTATGCCTTATTTATGAAATGATTAATTGACATGTAAGAAAATATATGTATGTAAAATTTTTATGCTTGAAGCACCACTAAGCTAGTGGCTTAGTGCAGGTGGTTTTCTCTCGTGCAGGTTTTAGAAGGGTAGCCATAGATAGTAAAATTATCAGAAGAATAAGGGTATTCGGATGAAAGCAGCTAAAAGTTTTAGACTTATTTTTTTTATATTTTGTTAAAAAATTTATAAATTAAATTACATTTTTTATTTCATCAAGTGTGTATTATAGATGTGACTTATAATGTAAGGGACATAGTTTGAATGTAAATTAATGCATTTTATAAATAAATAAAATTTTGAATATTATTGCTTGTAATCAATTTATTTTGGTATCTGTAATATTTTCTTAAAAAAATTTATACTTCATTTCATTAAGCTTATAAGACAGTTAGTCGGCTCATGCTCACTTACCTTGTTGAACTAAAATGGGGTAAGAGGGTGATACATAACCATTGTCTCTATCTTAAATTGAGATCTCTCTGTGTAGGCAGGTATTTCAAGCTCTTATGGTCTATATAGATGAAACATCTCTCCCCATAGAGATAGTGACACCGTATCTTCTATGCAAAGACAATGGTCGTCGGCTCTAAGTCGTGTGTGGGGTAATTCTTCTCATCAACCTTAAGCTGCATGGATTCATACGCCACTACCTTGCCTTCTTGCATAAGTACACACCTCATTCCATTGTGAGAAGCAACACTGTAGATGACATACTTCTTATTGAGAACTGGTTTTGTCAAAACTGAAGCCTCTACTAACATCTTCTTTAGACTATCGAAACTCTGCTGGCATTTTTCAGTCCACTCAAATTTACATCTTTTCTTAGTAGTCGGGTTAAAGGAGAAACAATCATAGAAAATCCTTTAACAAACCTCATGTAATAACCAGCTAACCTAAGGAAACTTCTGATCTCTATGACATTATCGGGAGGTTTCCAACTTGTAACAACCTCAACCTTACTAGGACAAACCTGTATTCCATTTGACGACACAATGTGTCCCAGAAAAGCTACCTCATCAAGCCAAATTCACATTTTGAGAAATTGGCATATAATTTTTTCTCTCTAAGTATCTATAACACTATTTTTAAGTGCTGATCATGCTTGTCAGGTGTCTTAGAATACATTAGAATGTCTTCATTCATCTTGGCTATATCTTCAACCCTAACTCTCAACTAGTGATACCTTGATCTCAAATGAATTTTTGAAAATACACATGCACCCATCAACTGATCAAATAGGTCATCAATCTATGGTATCATATATACCTGTTCTTGACTGTCACCTTATTCGACTATCGGTACTCTATGCATAATCTCATAGATCAACCTTTTGTTTTCACAAATAACACCGATGCACCCCATGGAGATATACTCAGCCAAATATAACCATTCTCCAACAATTCCTGTTGTTAAGCCTTAATCTCTTTCAACTCGGATGGTGCCATTTTGTATGGCGTTGTAATGTCAATCAATTAGGATTTAATTAGAATAAGTATGTGGTATAAATAGGAAAAATATGATAGATAATAAAGATTAAAATAGATGGAATAAATGATTAAATTAGAAATTAAAATAAATTAAATTGATAACCATGACTAATTTGATTAAATTATACCACATAATTAAATTTTATTTTTGGTAAAAAAATTTAAAATGACTAGATAAGTAAATATATGCAGATAATAATAATAATAATAATAATAATAATAATAAAATAGAAAAGTGAATAGTAGACATAGCAGAAAAAGAAAAAAAAAAAGAAACAAAATTGTGAGAGTGGGGCTGAAGTCAAGTAAGACTTCTTTTGGCCCTTTTGCTTCCAACTCCAACCCTCTCCTTCTTGTTTTTCATCATCCCTTTTCCTTCCTCCATATCACAGCTCAAATTATTCATCATTTCCTTCAAAAGTTTCATCAAAATCAGTCCAAACAATATGATCTTGGTAAGAAATATCTTTCCCATGATTATTATGTTATTAGAACTTTTTGGATTATGTTCTGCAGTGTACTTCGTTCATTTTTTTGATTATCTTGTGAATTGAATTTGGGGAAGGGTTAAACATAAAAGTTGTTCCTATATGTCTTTTTTATCTTTTTGTCAAATTTTATTGAATGATTTTGAGTATATGAAAAGATATGGTCATTAGGGTGAAACTGGTTCTGGGAGACATATTAATTGAATTTGATTATTTTAGTGGCTTAATCTGAGGTTTTGTAAAACATAAAAGTTGTATGTATATGTGTTATTTAGGTCACTACCAAATTTCATATAAATTTTGCTTGTGTAGGTTGAGTTATAGTGAAATAAACTATGACTATTCCTTGATTGAGTTGTATTCTGGTACCTGTGCAGCTCCAGTAAATTCGTCGATATATTTGACCTATTTTTAGATCGAATTAGCCAAAATTAAAAACATGAAAGTTTTAAATCTATGGCTTATCTAAATTTTTGTGAAAGTCCACCTTAAAATGTCATGTAGTTTGTGAGTTATGAGCTGAACAATTGAACTGGTTGGGTTGATACTTTATGTTGAACCAGTTGTAGATCCTCTAATATTTGAGAATCATAAAGACCGAATCTGGAAATATGTTAAACATGACAAATGTTCAAAATTACCTTATATAATTGTATAAAGCCTTTCAGAATATTTAAAGTTGTACATTGAAAGCTATTAATTTTTGAATTGGGTACCTCGAAACGGCCTAAGGGCAGAAAATAGGGCAATATTTAAAATTGTTCCAAATACTGTGTAATTGTTCAAAAATTCTGAAATTTTAGTACGTTTTATTTTTATATGTTAAATTTAATTAGGATCAAGAATCATATAAATTTGATAAGTGTAAAAAATGTTATTGATCCAACAGTCCTAAGAGGTCATATTCTAGCTTAAAAGAAATTGTATTTATTTATTTAAATTATATTAAGAATAAATATTTTATCAAGGTATTAATTAATTATATTTTTAAATTAGGATTTCAACAAGAAGAAGACCAACAAAAGTGAACAAGCTCTAAGCTTATATTTTGGAAAAGAAAAACCGTATCGAGGTTTGTACATATAATTATTCTAGTTTGTCCTTATGCATGATTGTATGTGCATGACATGAATTATTTCTCACCATGATGAAATAATAGATTATGGCATGTTTTAACATTATAGAGATGTTATTTACTATGAACTTAACATTATGCTAATATTTGATAAAATATCATGCTATTATATGGGTTTGAAATAAATTTTGCTTATATTATTATGTTAATATGAAATGAGTATCGGTTATAGAAACAAGTAATTAGTGGTGTTAATTGCCCATTTCTATACATGAGGACTAACATAGGATAGATGGTGCACCATTAGGGGAAGTTTTGGTACCGATGTTAATATGATTTAAGGACATGGTGGCTATAGCTCAGAGAGCGCCCCTGATCCTAATTACACACAGATAAATGATTTTACTAGGTCAAGGTGGCTGAAGCTCCGCGAGTGCCTCTATTTCACACCCCGTATCCGGACAGTCCGGGAACGAGATTTTGGGCTAATAATTCATAGAATAAAATATGAAATTTAATTAATTGATGTAAGTAACAAAGTGTAAAATGCTTACATGAGGTGGTGGAAATTTAATTATTGAATAATGTTATTTTGTTTGTTTTTTTTTATGTTATGTATTTATTTATTTTATATGACAAATATGCAATAAAATTTGATATGCCATGATTTTATTTGAGACATGCATTTGTGTGACTGCTTGGGGAAACTTTAATACTTATATGTACCACTAAGCTAGAGATAGCTTAGCGTGAGTTCTTCTCATGCAGGAATTGAAGTTGTAGATAGTAGATAGTGGAGTTGATCAGGAAGAAGTCCAAGCCCATATCAGTAGAGACACAAGAAGCATAGTTAGAGGGTTGGTTATCTATTATTGTATTTTTAGTTTGACTATGTATATGGTGTGGTAGACATGTCTCATATCTTAATATTGTGTATGTAAATAATTATGTAACATAATTGGGTGCCATATGTGTATACAATATAAGGATAAATATATATTGTTAATTAGAACAACTTGTCTAAACCAATATAAATAAATAGATTAAGTTATTTAAAATGAAAAAAACATTCAATTCGAGCAGATTATCGAGTTAAGCTTGTGGCATCCTTCTTATTTATGTGGGATTATTCCTAATATATAAATGGGGCATCACATTCAATGGTATCAGAGCAGGTTTAGGCATTTCTAGGCCTAGGAGGGAAATGAGATATTTGGCATAAATATACATGTGTCTCATATAATTCTAATATGGGCTTTCTTCTTGGCAACTTGTAGGATTGTATGAAGATGTCTTCGGATGAACGGGATATGGCTAAGAGTACCGGCTCTCCTGATACTAGGACTCCTCATCAGCCCAGTGCAGCAAGCATGCAAGGGAAAAATGCTGCTCCAAATCCCCCACCACATGTAGTAGAACATCTTGATCCTGGTCAAAATCCATTTATACAATAGATTACTGGATTATTCCAATAGATAGTACAAGCCATTCCTCAACCTACCCCAGTGCCACCACCTAAACCAAAAGTAACAATTGATAATATTCGTAAGTATGGGGCTTCGGATTTCTATGGTAAGAGAGATGAAGATTGGAACAGACTGAAAGAATTTTTAAAGAGTTGCAAGTGGAAGTAGATGACAAAGCTAGATTTGCTACTTCTCTACTCCAAGATGAGGCATATGATTAGTGGAGATCAGTTCTGAAATGGTGGAACTGGTCTCATAGGATTCCTTCCTCTTTGAATTTAAAGAGCAATATATTTTTTTGATCTATATTGATGAGAAAAAGAGAGAGTTCATTAATCTCAAGTAAGGTAAAATGTCAGTGACTGAGTACCAGCGGGATTTTACCAGACTGAGCAAGTATGCCCATGAATTAGTTGCAAATGAAAGAGATAACTGCAGAAGATTTGAAGATGGCTTTAATGAAGAGGTTGGAGATATTGTCACTACTCTTCAGCAGAACATTTTTTCTCAGTTTCTGTAGCACTCAGCCTTGAAAAAAGAAAAAAGAGAAAAATATAAGAATCTTCTAAAAAGTCAGCTACTCATGAGACTCAATTCATTAGGAAGAAGAGTTGTTTCTTTACTAGCTGTTCACTGAATAGAAGACAAGGAAAGGGTTCTAGCTATTCACAAACAGGGACTTTTAGGAAGGGACTGCCCTCTAAGGCACCTTCTGCTACAGCCAGTTCACAACCTCAGGTTGGCAAGGAAGTTATACCAGTATGTACTATCTGTAATAGGAGCCATCGAGGGGAATGTTGGTGTGTCACAGGTGCTTACATTAGATGTGGGTCCAAGGAACATATACGGAGGGATTTCCCACTCTTGACAGGTGGTACTCCTACTCAGACTACTAGGTCAGCTCTGACTCAGCCTGGAGTTTAGTTCAGAGGAGGACCAGGCCGACTGAGGTAGGCTATTTCAGAGACAGTGACCTGGATCCAACAGAGCTCCAGCCCGAGCCTATGACATGAAAGCTAAGGAAGAACAAGCGGCAACAAATGTTATTGTTGGTATGATTTCATTATATGATTTTGACATTTGTGCACACATAAATCCGGGTTCCACACATTCCTATATTTGCACTAGTACACCTAGTCAGCATAATATGATTAAAGAAAACCTAAAATATGGAATTGAAGTTAAGAATCCTTTGGGTCACAATGTAGTAGTGAATAAAGTATTTAGGAATTGTCCTTTGGTTGTGCATGGGAAGGAGTTTTCTAGAGACTTGATTGAGTTTCCTTTCCATGAGTATGATGTCATATTAGGCATGGATTGGCTCTCACGTCACGAAGCAGTGGTGGATTGCAAGTCTAAATTTGTGGTACTTAAGATAATCAGGAGGAAATTATTCTGAAAGATGAATTATTTTCACAATATCCTCGAGTCATATCCATAATGAAAGCTAGGAGATTGATGAGAAAAGGGTGTGAAGCTTATTTGGCCCATGTGATTGACACCAGAAAAGGAGGTTCAAATCTTGAAGATATTTCGATGGTAAATTAATTTTATGATGTCTTTCCTGATGACTTACCTGGGTTGCCTCCAGAAAGAGAGGTAGAGTTTTCTATTGATCATGTTCTAGGAACCATGCCTATATCAAAGATGCCATAAGAATGGCCCCATCAGAGATGAAAGAGCTTAAGACACAATTGCAAGAACTTCTTGATAAGGGTTTCATTACACCAAGTACATCCCCATGGGGTGCACTGGTATTGTTTGTGAAAAAAAGGATGGATCTTTGAGGCTATGTATTGATTATCGACAGTTGAACAAGGTGACCATCAAGGACAAGTACCCATTACCGCGGATTGATGATCTCTTTGACCAACTGAAAGGTAGGAGTATTTTCCAAGAAAGACTTTAAATCTGGTATCATATATTAAGGGTGAAGACGGAGGATATTGCTAAAACTGCATTTAGAACTAGATATGGTCATTATAAGTTTTTGGTTATGCCATTTGGGCTGACCAATGCTCCAGCAGCATTTGTGGATCTTATGAATAGGATCTTCAGGCCACATCTTGATCAATTTGTTGTCGTTTTCATTGATGATATTTTGGTATATTCTAAAGATTTAGAAGAACATGAAAAGCATTTGAGAATAGTGTTGCAGACTCTCAGAGAATATAAGCTTTATGCCAAACTCTCAAAATATGAGTTTTGGTTAAAAGAGGTGACATTTTTGGGACACATTATCTCTGCAGAAGGCATGAAAGTGGATTCTAGCGAGGTTGAGACAATTGTGAGTTGGAAACCTCCACAGAATGTGACCGAGGTTAGAAGTTTCTTGGGTTTAGTTGGATATTATCGGATATTTGTTAAGGGTTTTACAATGATGGCTTCTCCTTTAACAAGACGATTGAGAAAGGATGTTAAATTTGAGTGGACAGATAAGTGTCAAGCTAGTTTTGATAAGCTCAAACGTATGCTCACTAAGGCCCCTGTTTTGACACAGCTGATTCCTAATAAGGACTATGTCATTTATAGTGATGCTTCTCATAATGGATTGGGTTGTGTATTGATGCAAGTTAGAAAGGTGGTTGCTTATGCTTCTAGACAGTTAAAGCCGCATGAGAAAAATTATCTTATCCATGATCTAGAGTTGGCAGCTATAGTTTTTGCATTGAAGATTTGGCACCATTGTTTATATGGGGAGAAGTGTTTCATTTACACAGATCACAATAGTTTAAAATATCCTGATGTAGAATATCTTAGACAAAGGATTCTTAGAGAGGCCCATGAAAGAAAATATGCTATGCACCTAGGGAGTAACAAGATGTACCAAAAGTTGAAGAGTAGATACTGGTGGGTAGGTATGAAAAAGGACATCACAGAATACACCTCAAAATGTTTGACATGTCAGCAGGTCAAGGCTGAACATCAAGTACCTTCAGGGTTGCTACATCCAATTTCTATTCCAGAATGGAAGTGGGAACGAATCACTATGGATTTTTTCACTAGATTTCCTTTGACTCCAAAGAAACATGATACTGTATAGGTCATAGTGGACGCATTTACAAAGTCAGCACATTTCTTTCCTATCAGGAAGGACTACCCACTGAATAAATTGGCAGAAATTTATATGAATGAAGTTGTATGACTTCATGGAGTGCCTGTTTCTATTGTGTTTGACAAAGATCCCCGCTTCACATCTCAATTTTGGGGTAGTCTACAGAGAGCTCTAGGAACTAAGCTCAATTTTAGCACGGCTTTTCATCCGCAGATAGATGGACAGTTAGAAAGAGTCATTCAGATTCTTGAAGATATGATGAGAAGTTGTGTCATCAAATTTAAAGGTAGCTGGGACAAATATCTTCCTTTAATGGAATTCGCCTATAATAACAGTTATCAATCTAGTATCCAGATGGCTCCATATGAGGCACTTTATGGTAGAAAGTGTCAAACACCTCTATGTTGGACAGAGCTCAGCGAGAGAAAGCTTATGGGACCAGACCTAGTGTAAGAGATGGAAGAAAAAGTGAAAGTCATTCGCGAAAGACTTAAGGCAGCTACAGATAGGCAGAAATCATATGCTGATCTTAAGAGATAAGACATTGATTATGCAGTGGGTGATAAAGTTTTTCTTAAGGTATCTCCCTGGAAGAAAGTTCTGCGATTTGGAAAGAAAGGAAAGTTAAGTCCAAGGTTCATCAGACCTTATGAAATATTAGAACGAGTTGGACCTGTTGCTTATAGACTCGCTCTACCATCGGAGTTGAGTCAAATACATGATGTCTTCGATGTCTCAATGTTAAGATGATATAGATCATATCCTAATCATATCATACTTGCTGGAAGCATTTAAGTGAGACAAGATTTGACATATGAAGAAGAACCAGTGCAAAATTTAGTAAGAGAAATTAAGGAGCTGAGGAACAACCGAGTACCCTTAGTAAAAGTACTATGGAGGAATCATGCAATCGAAGAAGCAACATGGGAAATCGAGGCAGTGATGAAAGCTCAATAACCTCACTTGTTTAGTGACGATGCATTAGATATGTTTCGAGGACGAAACATCTTAAGAGAGAGAGAATTATAATGTCCATTAATTAGGATTTACTTAGAATAAGTATGTGGTATAAATAGGAAAAATATGATAGATAATAAAGATTAAAATAGATGGAATAAATGATTAAATTAGAAATTAAAATAAATTAAATTGATAACCATGACAAATTTGATTAAATTAGACCATATAATTAAATTGTATTTTTGGTCAACAAATTTAAAATGACTAGATAAGTAAATATCTAAAGATGATGATGATGATGATGATAATAATAATAATAATAATAATAATAATAATAATAATAATAATAATAATAATAATAATAATAATAATAATAATAATAATAATAATAATAACAACAATAATAATAATAACAATAATAATTATAAAAAAACAAAAAAGTAAACAGTAGACACAGCATAAAAAGAAAAAAAATCGTGAAGTCAAGTAAGACTTCTTTTGCCCTTTTCGCTTCCAACTCTAACCCACTCCTTCTTCTTCTTCATCATCCCTTTTCCTTCCTCCATATCACAGATCAAATTACTCATCCTTTCCTTCAAAATTTGCATCAAAATCAGTCCAAACAAATATGATCTTGGTAAGAAATATCTTTTCCATGATTATTGTATTATTAGAACTTTTTGGTTTATATTCTGCAGTGTAGTTCGTTCATTTTTTTGATTATCTTGTGAATCAAATTTGGGGAAGTATTAAACTTAAATGTTGTTCCTATATGTCTTGTGTATCTTTCTGTCTAAGTTTATTGAATGCTTTTGAGTATATGAATAGATATGGTCATTGGGGTGAAACTGGTTCTGGGAGACATATCAACTAAATAACCTACGGTTTTTGTAATAATTTATTATCTTAGTGGCTTAATCTCAGGTTTATAAAAAATAAAAGTTGTTGGTATATGTGTTATTTATCTCTCTACCAAATTTCGTATAAAGTGCTCTTGTGTAGGTTGTGTTATAGTGAAATAAACCATGATTGTTCCTTGATTGAGTTGTGTTCTGGTACCTGTGCAGCTCAAGTAAATTCGTCTTTATATTTGACTTGTTTTTAGATCAAATTATCCAAAGTTAAAAACATGAAAGATTTAATTCTATGCCTTTATCTAAATTCCTGTAAAGTCCCACCTTAAAATGTCATGTATGTTGTGAGTTATAAGCTGAACAATTGAACTAGTTGGGTTGATACTTTATGTTGAACCAGTCATAGATCCTCCAATATTTGAGAATCTTAGAGACCGAATCTGGAAATAAGTTAAACATGAACAATGTTCCAAATTAACTTATATAACTGTATAAAAATTATTAGAATACGTTAAGCTACACATTGAAATCTATAAAGTTTTGAATTGGGTACCTCGAAACTGCCTAAGGGCAGAAAATAGGGCTATATTTAAAATTGTACCAAATATTATGTAATTCTTCAAAAATTATGAATTTTTAGTATGTTTTATTTCTATATGTTAAATTTAATTAGGATTAAGAATCATATAAATTGGATTAAGAATCATATAAATTGGATAATTATAAAAAACGTTGTTGATCCAACAGTCCTAAGAGGTCATATTCTAGATTAAAAGAAATTGTAGTTATTTATTTAAATTATATTAAGAATAATTATTTTATCAAGGTATTAATTAATTATATTTTTAAATTAGGATTTCAACAAGAAGAAGACCAACAAAAGTGAACAAGCTCTAAGCTTATATTTTGGAAAAGAAAAACCGTATCGAGGTTTGTACATATAATTATTCTAGTTTGCCCTTATGCATGATTGTATGTGCATGACATGAATTATTTCTCACCATGATGAAATAATAGATTATGGCATGTTTTAACATTATAGAGATGTTATTAACTATGAACTTAACATTATGCTAATATTTGATAAAATATCATGCTATTATATGGGTTTGAAATAAATTTTGCTTATATTATTATGTTAATATGAAATGAGTATTGGTTATAGAAAAAAGTAATTAGTGGTGTTAATTGCCCATTTCTATACCTGAGGACTGACATAGGATAGATGGTGCACCATTAGGGGGAGTTTTGGTACCGATCTTAATATGATTTAAGGACAGGGTGGCTGTAGCTCAAGGTGGCTGAAGCTCCGTGAGCGCCCTTGACATGAAATTATAGTGAGTAGGGTGGCTTAAGCTCCGTGAGCACCCCTATTTCACACCCCATATCCGGACAGTCCGGGAATGTGATTTTGGACGTAATTCATAGAATAAAATATAAAATTTAATTAATTAATGTAAGTAACAAAGTGTAAAATGTTTACTTGAGGTAGTGCAAATTTAATTATTGAATAATGTTATTTTGTTTATTTTTTTTGTTATGTATTTATTTATTTTATATGAAAAATATGCAATAAAATTTGATATGCCATGATTTTATTTGAAACATGCATTTGTGTGACTGCTTGGGAATACTTTAATACTTATATGTACCACTAAGCTAGAGATAGCTTAGCATGGGTTCTCCTCATGCAGGAATTGAAGTTGTAGATAGTAGATAGTGGAGTTGATCAGGAAGAAGTTCAAGCTCATATTAGCAGAGACACAAGAAGCATAGTTAGAAGGTTGGTTATCTATTATTATTTTTTAAGTTTGACTCTGTATATGGTGTGGTAGACATGTCTCATATATTAATATTGTGTATGTAAATAATTATATAACATAATCGGATGCCATATGTGTATACAATATAAGAATAAATATATATTGTTAATTAGAACAACTTGCCTAAACCAATATAAATAAATAGATTAAGTTATTTAAAATGAAAAAAAAATCAATTCGAGCAAATTATCGAGTTAAGCTTATGTCATCCTTCTTATATATGTGGGATTATTCCTAATATATAAGTGGGGCATCACAGGCACAATTGATATAACTATTGTGCTTGGAGTGAGCTCTATGGAGAACTCGACCTCTCTGTACAATGGTACTCTCGGTATATCTTCAGGGAACACGTCTGTGTTAGAGAAATGTTCTAAAGGCAATCACCTTTCAAATTTCTTTGATTAATAAAAGATATTTTAATTAATTTTATATTCATTTAATATATGAATTGATAGTGATCTTAAATCAAGTGATGAAGTCTTTGATACATAACATAGCATGAGACGGGATATTATTAATTTGGAGAGACTAACACATGTTATACTCTTTAATTGGATGAAGCAGTATATCTTATAATCTGTAAACATGAGATATTTAGAGTTAACATGTGGATGCTTGCTAAGTGTAGCTAAGTACATTAGATGACGTACTATATGACAATCATATGGATAATATATTTAAATGTCAATGATAGTCTTGTCATAGAAATGGTGCAAGTATCCTTAGACTTGAGTTACTTCAGGATATATTGGATAATGATTCTGCATTTTGACACTATTCCTTATTGCCTCAAAGAGGTTGGTCATAAGGTGGTGATTAGGTGCAACTTGAGGTATTCGAAGGTAATTGAGTAACCAACAAAAGATTCACCACTCCTGATAGAAGGAGTGTATACCCATAGCCTCCTATCGGGGTCATTGGTTGGGAATCTCTGGCCAAAGTAGAAAATCATAAAGATAGTCTTCAATTATATATCTAATAGAGTAATGAGTCTCAGGGACAAAAACTAATATTACTTGAGATAGATGTGACTTAGTCAGTCTAGTGGGAGTTGACACATGTCCATAGTCTTAACCGAGTGGGTATAGAATGGTGAAATAAATAATTGCACGGAAATTGTTAGAGGTTCGTAGTTAAACCATTGACTTTCTGGTCAATTAGAGGTCATGATGTGTTGCTAGATACCACTCATGGCTTCCTTAAATTGATTGTTAATTTAAGTGGCTAACATAATCGGGAGCCTAATGAGTCACATGCATTGGAGATATGGAGAATGAGTAAATTGGTATTGGATATGATCCAAAAATATGAAAGAACTATTTCAGGTTGGATCGCGATGAGATCACATAAAAAATTTCTTGGGAGGGGTCACGGGCTGGCTAGGCCTGCCCAGCAGTAGGCCCAATGCGCTGATGCACCCCATTGGCAAACAACTATCTTTGGCTCTAATTAGGCCAATTATGGCCAATTACTATTCATTAAGTATTCTTTTCTCTATTTTTGGCTTTTAATCTTTTATTTGAATATGATTCAAATTTAAAAGACATAAAATAGTAGAAAAGAGATATGAAAATTATTTTTAGCAAAAAATAATTTTTGAGACACAAAAATTCTCTCAAGAACAAATTCAAAGCTAGCACTTTAAAATTTATTAAAACCATTCCGCTTGTTAGTTTTTTCTTCATTCTTCGCATGAATTATCATTATAGATATCCTAGTGCGAATTGTTGTCGTTTGCTAAAACCTAACAAGGCGAAAATTTGAAGAACAAATAAAGAAATTACGAGGTATAATTTCTAATCTATATGATTTAATGAATTAGTTTTAGTGGCACAAGCAAGATTTTACTCTCGGGCTTTGAAAATTTATTTTCCACTACGTTTTATGGATGAGATTCGCCTTTAAAACCCAATAGTGGGAATAACTCACCTTCCACTTTGACATCTCCCTAATTTGCAATTTTCAGCATCACAAATATTTCCTTGCAGTCTACAACTGCACCATGCTGTGCTAGCCAATCCATGTCAAATATGGCATCAAATTCTCGAAAAGGCAACTCTATCATGTCTTTCATGAACTCTCTCTCTTGTATGATCAGAGGGCAACCTCTATATACCTGATTCATTATCATGTTGTGCCCTAAAGGGTTTGTGACCTGAATTTCATATTCAAGATTCTCACTAATCATATTGTGTTGTCAAGGAGTGTTTGTGCATATACATGAGTGTGTTGAACCCAGATCAATCAATGCACATATATTAGAGTCATAAAGAAAAAACATACCAATAATCACATTTGTAGTCTCCTGGTCTTCTCTGGCCCTCATAGCATAGGCTCTAGGTAGAGCTCAGTCTGGTCCTAGCCTATTGACAGTCTTAAAGACTGCTTAGGTAGGTCCTGTATGACCTCTTATCTACTACTTGGGCTGTGTTGGAGCTGACCACGTAATCTGTGCAGGTGCACTACCAGTCATCAAAGGACAATCTCTCCTCATGTGCTCCTTTGATCCACATCTGAAGTAAGCACTTGTAGTCTTCCAACACTCTCCTCTGTGACAGGTGCCACAAATTGGAATACTATCTTTGCTAGCCTGCATTTGATTGCTACCTATTGTAGATATAGCTCTAGAAGGGTTCGCCTCCCTATATATAACCTCTGTTCTATCCCTGACTCCTACCATGAGACCATGAGTAAAATCGACCTTTCTTCTTTGAAGGCTAGGTCACTGTTTATCTAGATGCTTCCTCAGCTCTCTTTCTCTTCCTCTGTTCCATACTAATAGCAACTGTAATGCTGAACTGCAGTGACAAGATTACCTGTCTCTGCATTGAGGCCATACTCAAACCTCCTGCACTTGTCTCTCTCACTCGTAATCATCTTTGAGGCATATTTGCTTAAACAAGTAAACTCTCTCAAGTACTCAGTCACTGTCATCTTAAACTCCTTCTTTTTCTCATCCATATAAATTAGAGGAACATATTGTTCCTTGAATTCAGCCATGAAGAAGTCGCAAGTCATAGGCTGTGGAACATCTGGTTTTAGCAAGACTATCTTCCACTACTCATAGGCATATTCCTATAACAAGGATATAGAATACTTGGACTTATAATCAGTCCAAACAAATATGATCTTGGTAAGAAATATCTTTTCCATGATTATTGTATTATTAGAACTTTTTGGTTTATATTCTGCAGTGTAGTTCGTTCATTTTTTTGATTATCTTGTGAATCAAATTTGGGGAAGTATTAAACTTAAAGGTTGTTCCTATATGTCTTGTGTATCTTTCTGTCTAATTTTATTGAATGCTTTTGAGTATATGAATAGATATGGTCATTGGGGTGAAACTGGTTCTGGGAGACATATCAACTAAATAACCTACGGTTTTTGTAATAATTTATTATCTTAGTGGCTTAATCTCAGGTTTATAAAAAATAAAAGTTGTTGGTATATGTGTTATTTATCTCTCTACCAAATTTCGTATAAAGTGCTCTTGTGTAGGTTGAGTTATAGTGAAATAAACCATGATTGTTCCTTGATTGAGTTGTGTTCTGGTACCTGTGCAGCTCAAGTAAATTCGTCTTTATATTTGACTTGTTTTTAGATCAAATTATCCAAAGTTAAAAACATGAAAGATTTAATTCTATGCCTTATCTAAATTCCTGTAAAGTCCCACCTTAAAATGTCATGTATGTTGTGAGTTATAAGCTGAACAATTGAACTAGTTGGGTTGATACTTTATGTTGAACCAGTCATAGATCCTCCAATATTTGAGAATCTTAGAGACCGAATCTAGAAATAAGTTAAACATGAACAATGTTCCAAATTAACTTATATAACTGTATAAAAATTATTAGAATACGTTAAGCTACACATTGAAATCTATAAAGTTTTGAATTGGGTACCTCGAAACTGCCTAAGGGCAGAAAATAGGGCTATATTTAAAATTGTACCAAATATTATGTAATTGTTCAAAAATTATGAATTTTTAGTATGTTTTATTTCTATATGTTAAATTTAATTAGGATTAAGAATCATATAAATTGGATTAAGAATCAAATAAATTGGATAAGTATAAAAAACGTTGTTGATCCAACAGTCCTAAGAGGTCATATTCTAGATTAAAAGAAATTGTAGTTATTTATTTAAATTATATTAAGAATAATTATTTTATCAAGGTATTAATTAATTATATTTTTAAATTAGGATTTCAACAAGAAGAAGACCAACAAAAGTGAACAAGCTCCAAGCTTATATTTTGGAAAAGAAAAACCGTATCGAGGTTTGTACATATAATTATTCTAGTTTGCCCTTATGCATGATTGTATGTGCATGACATGAATTATTTCTCACCATGATGAAATAATAGATTATGGCATGTTTTAACATTATAGAGATGTTATTAACTATGAACTTAACATTATGCTAATATTTGATAAAATATCATGCTATTATATGGGTTTGAAATAAATTTTGCTTATATTATTATGTTAATATGAAATGAGTATTGGTTATAGAAAAAAGTAATTAGTGGTGTTAATTGCCCATTTCTATACCTGAGGACTGACATAGGATAGATGGTGCACCATTAGGGGGAGTTTTGGTACCGATCTTAATATGATTTAAGGACAGGGTGGCTGTAGCTCAAGGTGGCTGAAGCTCCGTGAGCGCCCTTGACATGAAATTATAGTGAGTAGGGTGGCTTAAGCTCCGTGAGCACCCCTATTTCACACCCCATATCCGGACAGTCCGGGAATGTGATTTTGGACGTAATTCATAGAATAAAATATAAAATTTAATTAATTAATGTAAGTAACAAAGTGTAAAATGTTTACTTGAGGTAGTGCAAATTTAATTATTGAATAATGTTATTTTGTTTATTTTTTTTGTTATGTATTTATTTATTTTATATGAAAAATATGCAATAAAATTTGATATGCCATGATTTTATTTGAAACATGCATTTGTGTGACTGCTTGGGAATACTTTAATACTTATATGTACCACTAAGCTAGAGATAGCTTAGCATGGGTTCTCCTCATGCAGGAATTGAAGTTGTAGATAGTAGATAGTGGAGTTGATCAGGAAGAAGTTCAAGCTCATATTAGCAGAGACACAAGAAGCATAGTTAGAAGGTTGGTTATCTATTATTATTTTTTAAGTTTGACTCTGTATATGGTGTGGTAGACATGTCTCATATATTAATATTGTGTATGTAAATAATTATATAACATAATCGGATGCCATATGTGTATACAATATAAGAATAAATATATATTGTTAATTAGAACAACTTGCCTAAACCAATATAAATAAATAGATTAAGTTATTTAAAATGAAAAAAAAATCAATTCGAGCAAATTATCGAGTTAAGCTTATGTCATCCTTCTTATATATGTGGGATTATTCCTAATATATAAGTGGGGCATCACAGGCACAATTGATATAACTATTGTGCTTGGAGTGAGCTCTATGGAGAACTCGACCTCTCTGTACAATGGTACTCTCGGTATATCTTCAGGGAACACGTCTGTGTTAGAGAAATGTTCTAAAGGCAATCACCTTTCAAATTTCTTTGATTAATAAAAGATATTTTAATTAATTTTATATTCATTTAATATATGAATTGATAGTGATCTTAAATCAAGTGATGAAGTCTTTGATACATAACATAGCATGAGACGGGATATTATTAATTTGGAGAGACTAACACATGTTATACTCTTTAATTGGATGAAGCAGTATATCTTATAATCTGTAAACATGAGATATTTAGAGTTAACATGTGGATGCTTGCTAAGTGTAGCTAAGTACATTAGATGACGTACTATATGACAATCATATGGATAATATATTTAAATGTCAATGATAGTCTTGTCATAGAAATGGTGCAAGTATCCTTAGACTTGAGTTACTTCAGGATATATTGGATAATGATTCTGCATTTTGACACTATTCCTTATTGCCTCAAAGAGGTTGGTCATAAGGTGGTGATTAGGTGCAACTTGAGGTATTCGAAGGTAATTGAGTAACCAACAAAAGATTCACCACTCCTGATAGAAGGAGTGTATACCCATAGCCTCCTATCGGGGTCATTGGTTGGGAATCTCTGGCCAAAGTAGAAAATCATAAAGATAGTCTTCAATTATATATCTAATAGAGTAATGAGTCTCAGGGACAAAAACTAATATTACTTGAGATAGATGTGACTTAGTCAGTCTAGTGGGAGTTGACACATGTCCATAGTCTTAACCGAGTGGGTATAGAATGGTGAAATAAATAATTGCACGGAAATTGTTAGAGGTTCGTAGTTAAACCATTGACTTTCTGGTCAATTAGAGGTCATGATGTGTTGCTAGATACCACTCATGGCTTCCTTAAATTGATTGTTAATTTAAGTGGCTAACATAATCGGGAGCCTAATGAGTCACATGCATTGGAGATATGGAGAATGAGTAAATTGGTATTGGATATGATCCAAAAATATGAAAGAACTATTTCAGGTTGGATCGCGATGAGATCACATAAAAAATTTCTTGGGAGGGGTCACGGGCTGGCTAGGCCTGCCCAGCAGTAGGCCCAATGCGCTGATGCACCCCATTGGCAAACAACTATCTTTGGCTCTAATTAGGCCAATTATGGCCAATTACTATTCATTAAGTATTCTTTTCTCTATTTTTGGCTTTTAATCTTTTATTTGAATATGATTCAAATTTAAAAGACATAAAATAGTAGAAAAGAGATATGAAAATTATTTTTAGCAAAAAATAATTTTTGAGACACAAAAATTCTCTCAAGAACAAATTCAAAGCTAGCACTTTAAAATTTATTAAAACCATTCCGCTTGTTAGTTTTTTCTTCATTCTTCGCATGAATTATCATTATAGATATCCTAGTGCGAATTGTTGTCGTTTGCTAAAACCTAACAAGGCGAAAATTTGAAGAACAAATAAAGAAATTACGAGGTATAATTTCTAATCTATATGATTTAATGAATTAGTTTTAGTGGCACAAGCAAGATTTTACTCTCGGGCTTTGAAAATTTATTTTCCACTACGTTTTATGGATGAGATTCGCCTTTAAAACCCAATAGTGGGAATAACTCACCTTCCACTTTGACATCTCCCTAATTTGCAATTTTCAGCATCACAAATATTTCCTTGCAGTCTACAACTGCACCATGCTGTGCTAGCCAATCCATGTCAAATATGGCATCAAATTCTCGAAAAGGCAACTCTATCATGTCTTTCATGAACTCTCTCTCTTGTATGATCAGAGGGCAACCTCTATATACCTGATTCATTATCATGTTGTGCCCTAAAGGGTTTGTGACCTGAATTTCATATTCAAGATTCTCACTAATCATATTGTGTTGTCAAGGAGTGTTTGTGCATATACATGAGTGTGTTGAACCCAGATCAATCAATGCACATATATTAGAGTCATAAAGAAAAAACATACCAATAATCACATTTGTAGTCTCCTGGTCTTCTCTGGCCCTCATAGCATAGGCTCTAGGTAGAGCTCAGTCTGGTCCTAGCCTATTGACAGTCTTAAAGACTGCTTAGGTAGGTCCTGTATGACCTCTTATCTACTACTTGGGCTGTGTTGGAGCTGACCACGTAATCTGTGCAGGTGCACTACCAGTCATCAAAGGACAATCTCTCCTCATGTGCTCCTTTGATCCACATCTGAAGTAAGCACTTGTAGTCTTCCAACACTCTCCTCTGTGACAGGTGCCACAAATTGGAATACTATCTTTGCTAGCCTGCATTTGATTGCTACCTATTGTAGATATAGCTCTAGAAGGGTTCGCCTCCCTATATATAACCTCTGTTCTATCCCTGACTCCTACCATGAGACCATGAGTAAAATCGACCTTTCTTCTTTGAAGGCTAGGTCACTGTTTATCTAGATGCTTCCTCAGCTCTCTTTCTCTTCCTCTGTTCCATACTAATAGCAACTGTAATGCTGAACTGCAGTGACAAGATTACCTGTCTCTGCATTGAGGCCATACTCAAACCTCCTGCACTTGTCTCTCTCACTCGTAATCATCTTTGAGGCATATTTGCTTAAACAAGTAAACTCTCTCAAGTACTCAGTCACTGTCATCTTAAACTCCTTCTTTTTCTCATCCATATAAATTAGAGGAACATATTGTTCCTTGAATTCAGCCATGAAGAAGTCGCAAGTCATAGGCTGTGGAACATCTGGTTTTAGCAAGACTATCTTCCACTACTCATAGGCATATTCCTATAACAAGGATATAGAATACTTGGACTTATAATCAGTGGCCACCTCAAATTCATCACATACCCTCTCTATCTTTTCAATCCAATATTCTACAGTAGCAAGATCACCATCCTTTGTTCCTGGAAAATTAGTAGCCCCAAATTTACAGAGCTTGTCTAACTGCATCCTCGGTCTTGGTGGTTGAGGTGGAGGAGCTAGTACTAGTGGTATAGCTCTAACTATCTACAATAGTAATCCTACCATCTACTGCATTAATGGAATTAGGTCCTGGTTTCCTTGTTCAGGAGCCTATGGGTTAGGAATTGCTACTGGACCTAGACCTTGAATACTGACTGCACTGGGCTAGTTTGGTGCACCATTAAGTGGAGAGCTCTGCCTCTCAGTCATTTCATTCGATTGTGATGCCATCTCACTCTAGTCCTACAAGTTGACAAATAAGTAGTCACAGTTAGAGTCAGACGAGACATATGTATGTATGCATGAAAACCCCATAATCACTTAGGTCTAGAACCACCTAAACCTAAGCAATGATAACACCAAATGTATTGCCTAACCTGCAACAACCAGACAAACCTCATTGCACAGGCAGATGCCATATGACTAGATATGAATTAAAACTTTTGAACTTGACCAAGTATCAATATCACCATATTATATATTATGCAAAATTTAAAAAAACATTCATTTAGCATAATCTGTGTTAAATCTATTTATGTAACTTGATAACATCCAAACTGTCCTGGGACTTTAAATCCCTTATTACAAAAATCCATACTTAATGAAACATAACTCAATTATCTGTTTCTAATCCAAAATGTGTGGAAAACAAATGGAAAGAATGCAATGATAACATAGTCCCAACACGGGTCACTCTGACTACTCTAACTAGCTTAATCTTCTCTTCTCGTCAACTCAACAGTCTAGTGGCTTCAAACCTGTGTGCAGGGAAACCCACATGCTAAGCTACTGAAAACTTAGTGGTACATATAATCATTTAAATTCTAATATGTATTCACATATAACATAGCATTCATAATCAGAACATACATGTGTACTTGTCCATACCATCATATACATAATATATCTTGACTCACTTTATTCATGCTGACTTGTCTATATTATACATTACTATCATAATATTCAAAACATGTAATATCAACATACTCGCCATACCATATATATATGGAAGTAAAACATACATATTAAATATCATGATTTAATTACATGCATGGCATAATTATCATAAGTGAATCCATATCATATAGTCATACCCATAATCTAAAATAACAAGCTTTTAATGTCATTTGCATGATTACTGGTTTCCACAATCCTTTTTCTAGGATGTGATTGCATTCTGATTCACCTAATTCCCATTTTCCATTTTACTATATTACCAAAATATGGTTTTCTTAGTCTAATTCTCTAGACCTGGACCACTCGGATGCGGGTTGTGAAATATGATCACTCTAACACGAATTTAAGCCACCCTACTCGCTACTATATATATTTGTATTGCTACCACTGAGCTTCATAAATCTATAGCGCCCTACCACGAGCTTAAGCCACCCTAATGAGTAATTACTACATGCATATGGGTACAAGGGAATCTTTAGGCCTTATTTAAACCAGTTCGTGGTGGTGTTCATAGATGATATCCTGGTGTACTCTAGAAGCAGAGAATAACATGATCAACAACTTCGTATTGTCTTCCATATCTTGAGAGAGAATCGATTATATGCGAAGTTGTCAAAATGTGCATTCTGGTTGGATGAAGTGGTCTTTCTAGGGCATATTATTTCAGCCGATGGGATTAGAGTCTACCCGAGCAAGCTAGAGGCAATTCTCAACTAGAAACCACATTAGAATGTGACAAAGGTGAGAAGTTTTCTTAGTTTGGCTTGTTATTATCAAATATTCATGAAAGGATTTTCAATGATAGCATCACCACTGAAAAAATTGCTTAGGAAAGAGATCAGATTTGAGAAGACAGACTGGTGCTAAACTAGTTTCGAGAAGTTGAAAAAAATGCTGACAGAGGCACTAGTGTTGACACAACCTACTTCACAAAAAGATTATGTGGTGTACAGTGATGCTTCCCTAAATGGTTTGGGCTGCGTTCTAATGCAAGAAAGCAAAGTGATCACTTATTCTTCTAGACAACTAAAGCCTTTTGAGAGCAATTATCTGATACATGATATGAAACTAGTAGCCATTGTGTTTGCATTGAAAATACGGCTACACTACCTGTATGGCGAGCAATGTTATATCCATACAGACCATAAAAGTCTGAAATATTTTCCTTCACAAAAGGAACTCAATTTGATGCAGAGGCAATGGCTAGAATTAATCAAAGACTACAATTGTATCATTGATTATCAGTCAGGTAAGGCTAATATGGTAGCTGATGCTCTGAGTAGAAAAACTTTGGCACGTAAATGTTAAAACTTAAATTTATTAAGTGAACAAGATTAAATAACAAAAAAAATAAGTAATTTATGTATATAATTTAGGCAAAATTATGGATTCAACCCATATTAATTCAACAAGGAAAGAACAATTAGGAGAAAGACACAAAATTGAAGGAAATCTTTGAAATGGTGAAAAAGGGTGAAAAACCAGAATTTACTATTGAAGCAGATGGGAGTTTAAGACATAAGGGCAGGTTATGTATGCCAGACATACTAGAATTGAAACAAGATATTATGAAAGAGGCTCACAATGTTATTTATGCAATGCACCTGGGAAGCAACAAAATGTATCATGATTTTAAAGGCATATTATTGGTGGCCAGGAATGAAAAGAGATATCACAGAGTATACTACCAGATGTTTAACTTGTCAGCAAGTGAAGGCTAAGCATCAAGTACCAAGTGGATTATTGCAGTCAATTTCAATTTCAGAGTGGAAATGGGAAAGAGTTACAATGGATTTTGTTTTTAGGTTGCCTTCGACACAAAAGAGGCATGATGCAGTATAGGTAGTGGTGGACCAGCTCACCAAATCAGCACACTTTCTACCGATCAAGATGGACTATCCATTTAACTGTTTGGTAGAGATCTATATTAATGAGATAATTCGTTTACATGGTGTGCCAATTTCAATCAATTTAGATCGAGACCTAAGGTACATTTCACAATTATGGAAAAGTTTGTATCAAGCAATGGCTACTGAACTCAATTTCAGCATAGCTTTCCACCCACAAATAAATGGACAATCAGAAAGGGTCATACAGATATTAGAAGTTTTGTTGAGGAGTTCTGTGAGGGAATTTGAAGGCAGTTGGGACAAACATCTTCCATTGATAGAATTTTGCCTACAATAATAGTCACCAAGCCAGTATCAGTATGACACCATAGAAAGCCTTGTATGGGAGGAATTGTAGAACGCCTCTATGTTAGACCGAGCTTAGTGAAAACAAAATAGTTGGTCCAGTGTTAGTGCAGCAGACAGATGAAAAAGTGAGAGTAATAAAAGATAGGCTGAAAGCCACTGCTAATAGACATAAATCATATGCAAATTTGAAAATGAGGGATATTGAGTATACAGTTGGTGACAAGGTATTCCTAAAAAGTCTCATCCTAGAAAATGATTTTTTGATTTGGAAAGAAAGGAAAGTTGAATCCTTTGTTCATTGGACCATACAAGGTACTTGAAGGCATAGGTCCCGTGGTGTACAAATTAGCTCTACCACTAGAGTTAGACAAGATTTATAACGTATTCCAAGTGTCCATGTTGAGAATATATCAATGAGATAAATCTCATACCATATCTGCATAACCTATAGAGATACGACCAAATCTAACTTATGAAAAGCAGACAGTGGAAATTCTAGCACGAGAAATGAAAGAGCTACGGAACAAGAAGGTACTATTGGTAAAGGTTTTGTGGCAAAATCATAATTTGGAAGAGGCGACTTGGGAAAATGAAGAGGTGATGAAGGATCACTATCCACAATTATTAAATTCCAATTAAAAAGATAACTTTCGAGGACGAAAATTTTTTTAAGGAGGAAAAAATTGTAATGCTCAATAATTTAGGCCACGGTCGGGGTTAACCGAAATCCGATGTGCTGAACCGATCGGGGTCTAAATTTGGACATGTAAGAAAAAAATTAAAATAATAATAGAATATGAGAAAAATATTGTGGATATTATTAATTGAGAATTTTGAAGTACGGAATTAAAATTTAGAAAGAAATATTTTTTTGCTGAACAAAATTGTAAATTGCAGTGTCTTTCTCATAGATATTTTAAGAATGCATAAAAATGAAATATTTTTTTATCTAAAGAAAGCAATATTCTTTGGATTAAAATAAAGTAAGATTGATTTAATTTAATGGACCAATGAGGGACAAGATTATCCATTAATCTTAATCACCCATCTAATCCAACTATAAAAGCCAAATTATACTTTTTGGTCATTTGTTTATGAAACAACCACTTAATCCATTAATCTGAAACAAAATAATTTCTCTCTTATTCTCCTTGTGGCTATGACTCTCCTTTCCTCCATTGTTTTTCTTTTTTTTTTTCTTCAATCAAAGCTAAGATTAGATGGAAAAAAAAGTTGGATTAAGGCAAGATCAATAAGGAAGTGAAGCAAAATGAGCAAAACTAAGGAAGAAGAAGGAATAATGGAAGAGAAAAAGAGAAGGAAGATTTTAGTCATTTTGAAGATCTACAAAGCTGAGGTTAGATCTTCCATGTTTTCACTTTTCCTCTTCTCTTTTCTTTGATTTTGGGGTTAGTTACCATTAAAGTTAGTAATTTATGATGATTATTATGTTAATGGTGATTAAGGGTGGATTAGTGTGATTAGTGCTTGATTTGTAACACCCTCTTACCCCACTTCCGTTCAGCAGGGTAAGTGAGTATTACCTGTCTAACTGTTTTGTAAATTTAATGAAATGAAGTAACATTTTTTTTATGAAAATATTGCAAACACTGAAATAAAAATTATTACAAGCATAGATATTTAAAGTTTTATTTATTTATAAAATACATTAATGTACATCCAAACTATGTTCTATTACATTGCAATTTATATCTTTAATGCACATTATATGAAATAAAACTATAAGTTAATTTACAAAATTTTTAATAAAATATACCAAGAAAGAAAATCCGAAGCTTTTTGCTGCTTCCCTCCTGGTACCCTCCTTCTTCTGACAGTCTATTTTCTATGGCTACCCTTCTAGATTAGTGGTGCTTCAATGATAAAAAATTTACATACATATATATACATATACATATACATATATATATATATATACATATATTTTTTTTGCATATTAATTAGTCGTTTAATAAATAAAGCATACAATAAACAATTATAGAAATTTCATAAATTCCAGCAAATATTCAATATTTAACATTTTTAATTCATGTAACATTCATCAAAATCACAAACTTCAATATTAGTATTATTATTATTTTCTTGCTGCCCATAACACCTATAACCGAACTATCTAATAGGAATAACGGGGTTGCCATTCCTGGCTTTCATAATGTAGCGTCGAGCGCTTTTATAATAATGCCATTACCAGCTTAATAAATTTGTGCCGAGCGCATTTTTAAATTGTCATTACCGGCTTTCATATTTGGCACCGAGTGCCTTAAATCCCCTGATTGGCATGCCAAACTATTCCCTATTCTAGTTCTAGACTAGGTATTTTTGGGCTTAACTATTTTTATATTAATTCACTATATTTCAAAAATGACAATATTATTTAACTATCATAATTATGCTTATTTATTTTTTTTCTTTATTTCCATTATTATTGCAATAAAATCTTATACATAAATAATTTGTTAAATATTTATAATTACCATCAAAGTAAATATTTGCATGGATTACTACATATAATTATAACAACACATGCAAAAATCCCAATATTGTATATTTTTACCTATGGCAGATTTCAGACCTATTTTTGGGCTTCATTTTTAGCTCATTTATAATTCGATTTTGGTGTTCTGGCCTTCTAAACATTTTTATCTTATTGTCTTAGGTTTACGATGCATCAAAAATCACTTAAATCACAGTTTTCGATCAAACGTTATGATCAATTCACTAGTGCATCATTACAGAATTTTCTGCCCACAATTTTCTGGACAGATTCTCGATTTAAACTTCATATATTTTTCTGGGAAAATCTAGACATAATTAGATGTTATAGTCTTGAATACAAATTAAATCCTTGTGTCTTAGCTTTTATTTCTAACAAAGAACATACAAAAGGAGTTCCATAACTCAAGTTAGCATCAAAATAGGCAGAGTTATTCCTGGAATTCTGTACCCGAGCCATCAATTGGCATCAATCCATATTTGACATCTATCATCAATATGGATCCCAAATGGAAGGAGAAAAGGTTAAATTTAAGAAGAATAAACTCACCTTAATGGATTTATAGGGCTGGTCGAATCTGCCCCAAAATGCTTCTCCCTTTCTCTTCTTCTTTCCTCATTCCTTCTTGCTCCTATGGTACCTTTATAGTAAGAACTCTTAAATTCTGATTTTTCCTCTCTCAAAACTAATTTATTTCCTAAATTTTTCAAGATTAATTTACAACAAAATGGTGGCTTTTGGGATGGAGAAGTGGACGACACCAAGGTGGGAGAAGCAAGAAGAGAAATTAGTCTTATGGAAGAATGTAGAAATTCTTCTTCCTTTTTGACTTTTTATACCTTGATTAAGGTGTGGGTCCCACTAATTAAAATTAATCTTAATTATTATTGGGTCATTAAGTTAGTTAATCTTGATTAACATTTAAACTTTGAGAAATTCTATTTTTACCACATCTTCCTCCATATTCATACTTTTTCCCCAAACAATTGCCATAATACCGATTTTGTCCATAGGAAATTTTATTTTTTCCTAATTCTACCCCAAATATTTTTAATTTCCAAATAATAATACCCTTAATTATTTTCTCTTATTATTAGTCATTTATTTTATGGTTTTAAATTTAGACTCCAATTGAACTAGTGGATCCCACTACGGTCACGCGCAATCGGGACCTTAATCACTGAATGTTACAATTCTCTCCCCCTTAAGAAAATTTGATCCTCGAAATTTAACCTGATTAGGTGGAGCTGAATATTTGAGGATGTTGAGTTCTCATCATTTCTTCACTCTCCTAGGTGGCTTCTTTTAGTGCATGATTGCGCCATAGGACCTTTACCAGTGGTACCTTCTTGTTCCGTAGTTCCTTGACTTCTCGAGCTATGATTTTCATTGGCTCTATTGCATATGTCAAGTCTAGTTGTACCCCTATTGATTCCACAGGTATTACATGTGTCAGATCCGATCTATATCTCTTTAACATTGAGACATGAAACACATTGTGGATCTAATCCAATTCTGGTGGTAAGGCCAACCTGTAAGCCACTGGACCCACAAGTTCAAGTATTTTATATGGTCCAATAAATCTAGGACTCAGTTTTCCCTTTTTACCAAAACGAAGTACTTTTTTCCAAGGTGAGACTTTCAAAAATACCTTGTCTCCGACAGCATACTCAATATCCTTCCTCTTCAAATCGGCATAGGATTTTTGTCGATCAGTTGCAGCTTTTAACCGATCTTGAATTAATTTCACCTTCTCCTCTGTCTACTACACTAATATGGCCCCATTAATTTCTTTTCACCAAGTTTTGTCCAAGATAATGGTGTTCTACATCTCTTTCCATATAAAGCTTCGTATGGTGCCATGCCGAGACTAGTTTGATAGTTGTTGTTGTATGCAAATTCCATCAATGGTAAATGTTTATCCCAGCTACCCTCAAAATCAATTACGTAGATTCTCAGCATATCTTCCAACAATTGAATCACTCGTTCAGATTGCCCATCTATTTGTGGGTGAAATGTTGTACTAAAACCAAGTCGGGTCCCCAATGCTTGCTATAGACTTTTCCAAAATTTTGATGTGAACCGTGGGTCTCGATCAGAAATAATAGATACTGGCACCCCATGTAGTCGAATTATCTCATTAACATATATTTCTGCTAACCGACTCAATGAATAATCCATTCGAACTGCTAGAAAGTGAGCCAATTTGGTGAGTCTGTCAACAATCACCCATACCGCATCATGCTTCTTTTGGGTCAATGGTAAACCAGATACAAAATCCATTATAATCCTTTCCCATTTGCATTCTGGGATAGCAATAGGTTGCAACAATCCAAAAGGTACCTAGTGCTCTACTTTCACTTGTTGGCATGTCAAGCATTTTGTAGTGTATTCCATAATATCTTTCTTCATTCCTGGCCACTAATAATGAGTTTTCAGGTCTTGATACATTTTATTGCTCCCTGGATGCATGGAATAAGTTGTATTATGTGCCTCTTTTAGAATTATTTGCTTTAATCCGCTGTCATTTGGCACACACAATCTTCCTTTGTAACTTATGCTTCCATAATCATCAATCTTAAATTCAGGTCTCTCCCCCTTTTTAACTGCCTCAGCCATTATCATGAATTTTTGATCTTGCCTCTGAGCTTCTCTCACTTGTTGGCTTAAAGTAGGTTGGACCCGTAACTCTGCCAAAATAAATTATGAATCAATATTTAATTCATCATTAATTTCTATATATTATATTATAATTGAGAAAATTTTAAACTATACCTGCTAGTGTTTTTCTACTTAAGGCATCGGCTACAACATTGGCTTTGCCTGGCTGATAGTCAATAATGCAATTATAATCCTTGATTAACTCCAACCAGTATCTTTGCCTTAAGTTCAACTCCTTTTGTATGGCCAAATATTTGAGGCTCTTATGATCTGTATATATGTAGCACCGCTCACCATACAAATAATGTCGCCAAATTTTCAAAGCAAACACTATTACTTTACCCTCTTGCATTAATACACACCCTAGGACATTATAAGAGGCATCACTGTATATCACAAAGTCTTTCCCTATAGTAGGTTGGGTCAAAACAGGTGCTTCGGTTAGCAGGACTTTTAGCTTCTCAAAGCTTGCCTGACACCGATCTGTCCACTCGAACTTAGTTTCTTTTCTGAGCAACTTAGTAATTGGTGCAGCTATGCTTGAAAATCCCTTCACAAACATTCTGTAGTAGCTAACTAATCCAAGGAAACTCCAGACTTCTGTTACATTGTGGGGCAGCTTCCAACTTAGAGTGGCTTCTATTTTGTTAGGATCAATATGAATTCCTTCAACTGAAATAACATGCCCTAAGAATCCTACTTCTTCCAACCAAAATTCTCATTTTGACAGCTTTGCATACAATTGATTTTCCCTGAAAGTCTGCAGTACTACTCTGAGATGTTTGTCATGTTCTCCCTTGTCCCTCGAATACACCAGGATATCATCTATAAAAACTACCACAAACGGATCAAGGTAAGGCCTAAAAATTCTGTTCATCATATCCATAAAGGCAGCTGGTGCATTCGTTAAGCCAAATGGCATAACCAAAAACTCATAGTTGCCATATCTGATTCTTTGATTTTCAATTGGTGATACCTGGATCTGAGATCAATCTTAGAGAATACTGCTGCTCCCTTCAATTGATCAAATAAATCATCAATTCTAGGTAGTGGGTATTTATTTTAATCGTCACCTTGTTCAATTGTCGGTAATCAATATATAACCGTAGGGTGCCTTCCTTCTTTTTCACAAACACCACTGGAGCGCCCCATGGTGACACACTGGGCCTTATGAACCCTTTGTCGAGCAATTCCTGCAATTGAACCTTCAACTCTCTTAATTCTGCAGGTGTCATTCTATAAGGAGTAATTGATATCGGGGTTGTATCAGGAGTCACATCAATAGCAAACTCTATCTCCCTATTTGGTGGTAACCCCGACAAATCTTTAGGAAACACATATGGGAACTCACACACTATGGGGATGTCCTTGAGTTCCGGGCTCCCCTTCCTGGTATCTATCACATGTGCCAAATATGCCTCACATACCTTCCTAATATATTTCCAAGCTTTTAATGTAGAAATAACACTGGTCAAACATGTTTGACCTTCACCCTAAATGATGGTGTCATCCTGCCCGGGAATTTTAAGTACAACTTTTCTAGATTGGCAGTCGACTATAGCTCCATGATTTGTCAACCAATCCATACCTAGAATAGCATCGAATTCATGAAAAAGGTAGTTCTATTCAGTCTGCTGGAAATTCTCTACCCTGAATAATTATTGAACTGTTTCTATAAATCTGATTCACTTTCACACTATGTCCCAGCGGATTGGTCACAAATGTTTCATATTATAAAGTCTTAGGTATCATGTTCCCTTGTCTAAGTGCAGCTGTGCTTATGTATGAATGCATGGAGCCAGGGTCTATCAATGCATGTAAATCAAAGTCAAATAAGGAAATTTTACCAACTATGATGTCTTGTGCATCCTAGTCCTCACGAGCTCTCATCACATAAGCCCGAGCTGGGGCTCTACTACCTCTGGGTCTATCAACTGTCGCAGATACACCCTGACTATGTCCGGTATGACCACCTCTAAACTGTGCTGGTGCCATACTGCCTATACCAAGTCTGGGACAATCCCTCTTCATATGGTCAGTAGCACCACATCTCAAACATGCCCCAGTCAACCACCAACACTCTCCTACATGAGATCTACCATAATGCTGGCACATAGCAGGCGCTGGTCTCTTGGTAAATGACTGAAATGATATGGGTACTATCTGTCCTTTCCTACCCGATGTCTGGGCCATACTAGCTATTTACTTCTTATAATGCTCTTATGTCTTTAGCATTTTCCTTCTTTCAACACTAATAGCAAAGGACACTAGCGTTGCAAAATCTGTATGATGGTGGGAAGCCACTAAATATCCAATCTCCTCATCGAGACCATCTTCAAATCTATGACATTTATCGTCTTCATCTCCAATAATCCCGGTTGCATACTTGCTCAGCCTAATGAACTCCATCTTATACTCAGCTGCTGTCATACCCCTCTGCCTTAAATTTAGGAATTCTCTCTTTTTCTCATCAACAGAGATTCTTGGCACATATTTCTATTTAAACTCTGTCACAAAGAAATCCCATGTCTGAGGGGTCGGAGTCTGGAGTTTCGCTAATACCAATTTCCAATGGTCATAGGCATGCTCCTGAAGGAGAGATACTGCATATCTAACCTTGTACTCCTCCAGACATTGCAAATCTATAAAAACCCTTTTTGTCTTTTCCAACCAAAATTCTGCTGCTGCTGGGTCATCCTCTTTCTTACCCATAAAATTCGTAGCCCCGTATTTTCTTAATTTATCAATATGAGGTTTTGGTTAAGGAGGGGGAGCTGGTTGAGCTGGTGGTGGCACAACTTGTGCTATTTGCTGTAACAAGGTATCCACTTGTTGCATAAGGGGTACCTAACCTGCGTTAACCTGTTCTTCAGCATGTTGTGGAGCTATAACACTAGGCTCCGAGGCTCTAATTGATGCTGACTGTCTATGAGCAACCGAGTCAGCTATACTATCACCCTCTTGTTCTTCATGACTTTGTCTTGATTCCGAATCCATTAAAACCTATATTGTTAGAAGAAATGTCCCTTATTAGAATATAGCAGCTTAAAAACAATGCAAATGCTAAAAACATTCATTTATCTTCCCATACCCACTAAGTAAGAACCGTCTAAACCTACAGGCTCTGATACCAAAAATGTAACACCCCCTTACCCCACTTCCGTTCAACAGGGTAAGTGAGTATTACCCGTCTAACTGTTTTGTAAATTTAATGAAATGAAGTAACATTTTTTTTTATGAAAATATTGCAAACACTGAAATAAAAATTATTTCAAGCATAGATATTTAAAGTTTTATTTATTAATAAAATACATTAATTTACATCCAAACTATGTTCTATTACATTGGAATTTATATCTTTAATACACATTATATGAAATAAAACTATAAGTTAATTTACAAAATTTTTAATAAAATATACCAGAAAAGAAAACCCGAAGCTTTTTGCTGCTTTCCACTGGGTACCCTTCTTCTTCTGACAGTTTATTTTCTATGGCTACCCTTCTCTTGCGCAGGTTTAGAAGGGTAGCCATAGAAAATAAACTGTCAGAAGAAGAAGGGTACCCAGAGGGCGCGAGAGGAAACCACCGCGCTAAGCTACTAGCTTAGTGGTGCTTCAGTGATAAAAATTTTACATACATATATATATACATATATTTTTTTTGCATATTAATTAGTCGTTTAATAAATAAAGCATACAATAAACAATTATAGAAATTTCATAAATTCCAGCAAATATTCAATATTTAACATTTTTAATTCATGTAACATTCATCAAAATCACATACTTCAATATTAGTATTATTATTATTTTCTTGCTGCCCATAACACCTATAACCGAACTATCTAATAGGAATAACGGGGTTGCCATTCCTGGCTTTCATAATGTAGCATCGAGCGCTTTTATAATAATTCCATTACTGGCTTAATAAATTTGCGCCAAGCGCATTTATAAATTGCAATTACCGGCTTTCATATTTAGCATCGAGTGCCTTAAATCCCCTGATTGGTATGCCAAACTATTCCCTATTCTAGTTCTAGACTAGGTGTTTTTGGGCTTAACTATTTTTATATTAATTCACCATATTTCAAAAATGACAATATTATTTAACTATCATAATTATGCTTATTTATTTTTGTAATTTATTTCCATTATTATTGCAATAAAATCTCATATATAAATAATTTGTTAAACATTTATAATTACCATCAAAGTAAATATTTGCATGGATTACTACATATAATTATAACAACACATGCAAAAAGCCTAATATTGTATGTTTTTACCTATGACAGATTTTGGACCTATTTTTGGGCTTCATTTTTAGCCCATTTATAATTCGCATTTGGCATTTTGGCCTTCTAAACATTTTTAGCTTATTTTCTTAGCTTTAAGATTCATTAAAAATCACTTAAAGCACAGTTTTCTATCAAAAGTTATGATAAATTCACTACTGCATCATCACAGAATTTTCTGGACAGATTTTAGGTTTAAACTTTATGCATTTTTCTAGGAAAATGTAGACATAATTAGTCTAAATACAACTTAAATCCCTGTGTCTTAGCTTTCATTTCCAACAAAGAACATACAAAAAAGAGTTTCATAACTCAAGTTATCATCAAAATAGACAGAGTTGTTCCTGGAATTCTGTACCCGAGCCATCAATTGGCATCAATCCATATTTCAACCACATTCATCATTTGCATTCATTTTAATACTAGAATTTCCAGAATTACAACTACATTCATATGTCTCAATTGTTTCATACCATTTGGTCCCTTTGCCATATATAATATCAAAAGTCACAACAAATCACATAACATCTCAAAAACACAAACATAACAAACCTTAACATATAATTCCATACATATTAACAACATGCAAAAATTTTATGAATGAAGCACATACCTAATCAGTCTTGGTTCTTCCCTTAAACCTTCTTTTCCTTCCCTTATTAGCTAGCTTTCTCCTTGCCTTTGTCACCCTCTTGAGGGCCTCTTACTTGCTCATTGATATTTCCTACACAACCATAACATAACTCAATTCCAACATCCAATTTCAATGCTTTTCATGTCTACATAATATTCTAATGCTCCTAATATGTTTTACACCTTAATTGAGCTAAAATGTACTAAAGTTAAACTTCTTTCTTCATATGTCATGGCTGCCCAAAAACCATATCCTAGTTCCCAATTTATTTTCTTCAATTCAAGATTCAATTAACAAATAATCAATCACCAATTGTGGTATTTCTATGCTAATTTCAATTTTCCCTAATTTCCTTAACTATGGCAGCCCCTTATTCATCCCTTAAAATCATTGTTCTTTAGTTTTCAAGTCATAAAATAATTCATTAACATCAAATATCATCAATTCAAAGTCTAATTACAGCTTCCATAAACTAATCACAAACTAAATTTTCTAAGTTCAATCTTGCAACATAACCTATATCTACCAACCCTAATCACATTTATCATCAATATGGATGCCAAATGGAAGGAAAAAGGTTAAATTTAAGAAGAATAAACTCACCTTAATGGAGTTATAGGGCTGGTCGAATCTGCCCCAAATTCTTCTCCCTTTCTCTTCTTCTTTCCTCCTTCCTTCTTGCTCCTATGGTACCTTTGTAGTAAGAACTCTTAAATTCTGATTTTTCCTCTCTCAAAACTAATTTATTTCCTTTTCAAGCTTAATTTACAGCAAAATGGTGGCTTTTGGGATGGAGAAGTGGACGACACCAAGGTGGGAGAAGCAATAAGAGAAATTAGTCTTATGGAAGAATGTAGAAATTCTTCTTCCTTTTTGACTTTTTTATACCTCGATTAAGGTGTGGGTCCCACTAATTAAAATTAATCTTAATTCTTATTGGTTCATTAAGTTAGTTAATCTTGATTAACATTTAAACTTTGAGAAATTCCATTTTTACCACTTCTTCCTCCATATTCATACTTTTTCCCTAAACAATTGTCATAATACCGATTTTGCCCATAGAAATTTTTTTTTCCTAATTCTACCCCAAATATTTTTAATTCCCCAATAATAATACCCTTAATTATTTTATCTTATTATTAGTCATTTTTTATGGGTTTAAATTTAGACTCCGATTGAACCAGTGGACCCCACTACAGTCACGCGCAATCGGAGCCTAAATAACTAAATGTTACATGATTAGTGTGAAATTTATTATTAGGTAAAGGAAGTGAACAATTTTTGAACCAAAATTAAAGAGGAAGTAAGGGCAAGAAGAAAACTAACTAAGAAGAAGAGAAAAGTGAAGAGAAATAGATTTTGTGAGGTATGTACATTTGGCAAAAATTCAATATGAAAAATGTTGATTTTGATTTTGTGAAATTATATGTAATTGTGCATGTAATTCTTGATATTTTGATTGAGTGATAAAATGATTCTATGAATGTGAAAATAAAAAATTTGAATATGAGGTTGTTGCATGAAGATGGAAAGTATAAGAATTAATTGAAGTGCTGGAAAATTGGTCTTATGAATAGTATTTACTTTTCTAGTCATACCTTGAGTTATAGAAATGATTTTTGAGTGCTTCTAGTTGGGTTGAAAATTTAAGATATAGAGATTCAACTTTCATTTAAACCATTAGACCTTAATATGCATGGAATTGGGTGTAAAATAGACTCAAAGGTCGAACTAGAAATCTGTCGAGTAAAATACTAGGCAGAATGGACTGAACGTAGTTTAGAGAAAAATTCATAACTTTTATTAGAAAATTCGGTTTAATGTGATACTAGTTGGAAATTAAAGATAATACATGTACCTACATTTTGTTATTCTAAAAATAGATAAAAAAAATGCAGGGAAATGGAAGGCATAAATGTTGTCCAGAATAGGACAGCTTGTATGTATATGTTGATTGTGAAATTTTGTGATAGAAACATATAGTATTTGTCTTTTCTTATAGTTATAATGATTAAATGAGAAAGTATGATGTTATAAAATATTTAATGGAGATTAATGCATTTATGTGAAATTATATTGGTGTACAAATATAATTAAGCCCTATAATATCTAGTCGAGAACAGGAAATTAGGATAAGTTGACATGCCAATAAAAGGGTAGAAATATAGGCACTAGAAAATAGTGCTGAGATTTAAATTATGTAGGCACTAAGAAATAGTGCTGAGTTGAAATTATGTAGGCACTAAGAAATAATGCTGAGTTCGAAATTATATAGGCATTAAAAAGGTGTTGAGTTAGTGTTGAATATGTAAGTGTTAAATACTGAGTTATAAAATTATTAGTAGGAACCGAGTATATTGTCAGAGAGTAAAAACCATATATCCAGTATTTAGTTCCAGTCTAAGATGTCATGGGCTATCAAATAAATGGAAAAAAATTATAAATTATTAAATCGATATTTTAATAGTATGTCCTATATTATTAAAGAATTTCAAGCATGCTAAATGAATGAAGTGTTATAACTAATGAATTGTTATTTTTTTTGCTTGACGTAAATGATATTGATATTATTTAAATATTTTGGCATGCTTAGTAAATTAATTATAGTTTCTAAAATTGTACTTTAGAAATATTTATATAATTATTGGATAGTTGTCAAACGTACTACTAAGCTAGTAGCTTAGTGCATATATTTTATGCGCAGATAAATAGACATAACTGTTGTGTTAGAGCGACCGAAGAAAATGGGAACTCCAAGATCAAATTACAACAGTTTATTTTCTTTTTATATATTTTGGAAATTTTATTGTAAAAATTAAATTTTAAGAATTTATTTTGATGTAAATTGTAGCATGTAGGATTTATAAGGAGTGAATTTTGCAATTGAAAGGAGCAGGGGTATTTTCTAAAATTGACCTTAGATAAGGTTATTGCCAATTGAGGGTTAGACAATTAGACATTTCAAAAATAGCATTTAGGAATCGGTATGGTCATTATGAGTTCTTAGTAATACCTTTTGGCCCGACGAATGCCCTAACAGCATTTCTGGATCTAATGAATATAATCTATAGGCTTCATTTGGACCAGTTCATGGTGGTGTTCATAGATGATATCTTAGTGTACTCCAGAGGCAAAGAAGAGCATGATCAATATCTTTGTATGGTCTTCCATGTAACATCCTCAACCTTCCCCACATACATTTCATTTGAACATATGCATATTGCATATAATTCAATTGAACACATGCATTTCATACGTATTTTCGTAGGAACAAGTCCATGACACACACTAGCTACGTGTCCTAGTACATTGCAATTTTATTGAGTCGTACATGTGTATTTATAATCTAAATGAGGATAAAAAGTATTAAAAATAAATGAAATAAGGTGACCAAATTAAAGTATGCAAAATGACTAGATTAAGATTAAATTACATATTGTGTTGAATTGTGTAATAATAATAAGAATAATTAGAAAAAAATAAAATAAAATAAAATAAAATAATAAAAATAAAAATAAAAGTCAGAAAAAAAAAGAAAAAAAGGGGGGGGAGTGGACGGGTGAAACAAAGGAAATGGTAGTGCCTTTTAACTTATTAGGCAGCCACCAAATTCATTTCCTTCGTCACCTTCTTCTTCTTCTTTGATTCATTGTTTCAATCTATTTTCTTTCAATTTCCAGCCACCATTTCTTCCCTCTTTCACTCCAAAAATTGCAACAACAAGATTAGCCAAAAGTGATTATAGATGAGTAAATATTTATTTTTGCGTTAAGCTTTATTATGGTGTTTAGGGTTCATTAATAGGCAGCATTTTGTGCCATGGTTTTGATGATCTTAGAGATCACATCTGAAAAAGCTTAAAACACAAACGTTGTTCCTTTATGTCTTATATTTATGGATATGTAAATATTTTTCCAAGATGTGGTGCATAGAATGAGATATCCTCTTTGTACTGAAACTAGTCCGGATGTGAACCCTAAGTAAGTTAGCTACAGTGTTTGTTAGTTTTGAGTATGATAAATCCAATATTTGAAGTACCTCAAAATATAAAAGTTGTAGTTATATGTTTATGTATCTGTATGCCAAATTTCAGGTTCATAGGTCTTGTAAATTTTGAGTTATGGTGAATGGAACCATGACTGTTCCATGGTTTGAACTGCTTATTTAGTGTCCTCGGCAGATCCAGAAATTTGTGTGACTAATTTGAGCTCCTTAGAGCCAGATTCTATACATTATTCAAACATGAATGTTATAGGTATATGTCTTAGCTAAATATTGGTACTAATTTCAGCTTAATATGTTATGTATAGACTAAGTTATGGCCTTTGGAATTCATACTGGTCTAGAAGCCAATTCTATTCTAGACCAGTGAAATGTTTGTTATAATTTAAAGACTTTAGAGACATAATTGATAAAAGCTGTAAAATACAAAATGTTCCATATGAACCCATAAAAGTGTCTGTAAAGTTGCATTAAAATAGGACTTATAGATGAGAACCCTGAAACTGCCTAAGGGCAGAAAACAGAACACATTTAGAAATTTCACCAAAACTTCTACAAAGTTCCAATTGGTATAAAATTTTAATATGTTATATAATTAGATGTTAGTTTTAATTAGGAACAAGAATCCGATTAATTGGTGAAGTATAGAAAAATTTATAGGCTAAATAGTCCCATAAGGTCACATTGCCTCATAGGAAAAATCTTAACTATTGATATGAACAATGCATATTAATTTGTTCAAGACACATTAAGTCTCCCTAATCATGAGTTAATCGATTATGTTTTCATATTAGGCTAGCAACATATTGGAGACCCACAGGGAGAGGATAGACGATAAGTTAGGGGTCAGAATCAAAGGAAAAAGGTGATTCTAATTATCAATTGAATTCTTTAGTGCAAATGAATGTTGATTGCTATGTGATTCATATGATTGTCATGATTGGTCCTTGATAATATGATGATGGATAATTTTTGACATTGTGGTACACATAAGTGGTATACTTGTGATATATTTGAGGTATATGTTTGACATATGTTATATATATATAGGATATATGTATAGTATATGCGAAGTATATGCGTGGCATATGAGGCATATATGCAGTATATGTATGTTATATGTGATAAGATGCAATGGTTGACGAATGCTTAAGTACAAGTGCATATGCATATGGACTAAAAAGGCTTTGTGACTAGTTAATCGATATTGTAGAGCAAAAGAAGAGGCCTATGGCCCAACAAATGTGCAAATGAAACAAATGATCAAGCAAGCTAGCAAATGAAAATGTTCACACGGAAACCCGAGGCAATGTCTATGTTGAACCTTAAGGGGTATTTTCATCATTTTGATGATAACAAATAAAAAAGCAATAATGTATTTAACATACTTATTTTCTAAGTCTATTGAACAGGGTATGAAATATGTGAGCAAGAGTGGAGAATGGAAGATTAATCTTCAAAAGATAAAATTTGAAGAAGTGGCATGTTCATGCCCGTGATGAAGCTAACCGCCAACAAACCAACATTTGAAGTTCACGGACATGAAGGAAGATAGAAACTGTGAATGAACTTTTTATTCATGCAGATGAAAGAAATGTCACACACGTGAACAAACATGACAAATTCTTCCAGAGAGCTTCACGACCAAAGTCACCACTTGGATCATGGCTTGGAAGGTTGTCACGCCTGTGAAGATATATGTCACACACGTGAGCCAATACTTCAAAACCTTCCAGAATGCTTCATAGCCAAGGTCACCACTTCAGTCACGGCTTGGAAGAACATTCACGACCATGACAAACATTGTCACGCCCGTGAAAGATGAAAGAGAAAAATGCCAGACGCGATTATTAGGTTTGGTGGAATGGATAGTTTCGTATTAAATGCATTCTAACGGCTATAATTTACCATAGGAGTATAAATGCAAGTCATTTATGATTCAGAACAAGAGGATAGCTAATACTTTGAATCAAAATCTTGTTGTAATCTATTTGTACATTTAATACTTTAAAAACAAATATCTATTTTCTGTGAAAATCTTTTTGTTCATCATTTATCGAGCAATAAAGATTTGTAAGTGTTTCTCTCTGTAATCATTTATTACTCAAGTGAGTTTTGGGTATTTCTGGGTTAAGAGTAGAACACTTGTAAGGGTTAGTTGTCTAAGCCTCTAAAACACAAAGAAAGGTTGTTTGTGTGAGCCTGTAAAACACAAAGAAAGTTTATTTGTGTGAGCCTGTAAAACACAAAGTAAAGGTTGTTTGTGTGAGCCGGTAAAACGCAAGGAATTGGTTATTGTGTGAGCCATCAAAACACAAGGGATTTCTGGGTAAGGTGTGAGTCATTGTGAGAAACACCATAGTTGGGAGTGAGCTTGTAAAACTCCATTGTAACACTTAGTGTGTTAGTGAAACTCCCAATTGTGATTGGGAAGAGGAGTGGGGTTTGTTAACACCCGAACCTCTATAAAAATCATTGTGTCAAATTTCTCTATCCCTCATAAACTTAACTTTTTATTTCTGCACTTTAAAGTTAAATTTTTAAAGTCCAATTCAACCCCCTTTCTTAGCTCCATATCTAGGCAACAATTGGTATCCGAGCCTTGTCTAGCATTGAAGCCTAAAAAGCTCTAGTAAAGATTAAGATATGGCCAGTGAAGGATTCCAAAGTCTCAAACCTTACTTTGATGAAGCAAATTATGCGCATTGGAAGTTTCGGATGGAGACATACTTGGATAATGAAGGAATTGAAGTCTGGGATAGTATTCGAAAAGAATGGACACCACCAGCTAGAAGAGGGGTTAATGGTGAAGAAGAAATCCTGTCAAGAGATGATTGCACAGAGCCTCAAAGAAGAGCAAATTTCAAAAATAAAAAGGCAATGGCAATTCTCTCAAGTTCATTATCTATTGAAGAATGTGGCATGATACAACACTGTTCAACTGCATATAGCATATGGAAAATATTAGAAAACTATCATGAAGGCCATAAGGCCACCTTTGATGATGAAATCTCTTCAACTGAAAAAGATGACAATGAAATCGAAGAGGTCAACCTATGCTTCATGGCTATTGAGGATCACGTCTCGGATAAAGTGAGATCACTACACTCATACTCTTTCAATAATGATAGTAGTGATAATGATAGGGATAATGATGATGATGATGATGATCAACAAAGTCTAATAGAAGAATTGAATCTAGAACTAGAAAAATATAGGAGTAAATTCAGTACTTATAAGAATAACATTTATAATTTGAAAATCAAGATTGATGCTTTAGAAAAGGAGAATTCTAAGCTTAAATCATCTAATGAATCTTTTCAAAAGTCATTAGATGAATACTCATCAAGACCCTCAACAAAATCCTTGCTTAAAGAAAATAATACTTTAAAAAATGAAGTTGAGGAATTTAGAAATTCCATTTCTAAATTTCACAAAGGAAAAGAGAGTTTAGATAATCTCATTATGTCTCAAAGACCACTCTTAATTAGACATGGTCTAAGATTTAAGGACACATTATCATCCTCTCACAAAACTATTTTTGTTAAGTTAAGTGAACCTCACATCTCCACAATTTTTGGAACAACACCTAGGAATAAGTATATTAAACCTTCTATACATAAAAAGAATAATCATGCCTTTATGTATAAGAAGCATGCATCTAAAAAAGCTTCAATTAATCATGACTATGCATGCCATTGTACTCAAAATCAATTTAATAGAAATATGGCATTCAAAAATATTGTAAGACCAAAAAGCAATGTTAGACCCAAATAGTGTAATTATTGTATGAATATTGGTCATATAAATAAACATTGTTGGATAAGGAAGGCTCATTGGGAACCTTCATGTGCTAACTCCTAAGGACCCAAGCTCATTTGGGTACCTAAAAATCATACTTGAACTGTGATTCTATAGGTATGCCTCAAGTCCACAATAAACAAAAATTCTTGGCTAGTAGACAGTGGATGCTCAAGGAATATCACAGGAGACAAAGAACTTTTCAATGAAATCAAAAGTATTGATGGAGGTAAAGTTACCTTCGGAAACAATGCTAAGGGTAAGGTAATTGGCATTGGTTTTATTGGTATTAATGGTACTACTTTTATTAAATATGTCTTACTTGTTGATGGCTTGAAACATAACTTGTTGAGTGTTAGTCAATTATGTGATAAAGGAAACAAAGTAATCTTTACTTCCAATGAATGTCTTGTGACCTCTATCGATGGTCAAGAGATATTTAAAGGAAATAGAGATGTCAACACATACATAATAGACTTTTATGAATTATCTAACCATTCCTCTAGGTGTCTTGTGACTACTGGTGATGAATCTTGGTTATGGCATAGAAGGCTTGGTCATGCTAACATGGACTTAATTCAAAGCCTCAGCACAGGAGAGCTAGTAAAGGGACTGCCAAGAGTCAAATTTGAGAAAGGCAAGACTTGTGAACCTTGCCAAAGAGGGAAGCAACACAAGTCATCCTTCAAAGCAAAAACATAGTAAGTACCTCAAAACCTCTACAACTCCTGCATTTAGATTTATTTGGACCTACTAGAATTGCTACCTTAGGAGGTAAACATTATACCTTTGTCATCGTAGATGATTACTCTAGATTTACTTAGGTAATTTTCTTAGCTCAAAAGAGTGATGCTTTTGAAAATTTCAAAAACTTTGCTAAAAGAGTTCAAAATGAAAAAGGATATTGTATTTCAAAGATAAGAAGTGACCATGGCAAAGAATTTGAAAATTAAAAATTTGAAAGTTTTTGTCTTCAACCTAACATTTCACAGAATTTTTCATCTCCTAGAACACCTCAACAAAATAGGGTAGTTGAAAGGAAAAATCAAACTTTAATTGAAATGGCTAGAACAATCCTCAATGAGTATGGTCTACCAACTTACTTTTGGGCAGAAGCCACAAACACTACTTGTTATATTTCAAATCAAGTTTTCAAAAGACCTCTTTTAAACAAAACCTCATTTGAGCTATGGAATGGAAGAAAGCCCTTGATATAATACTTTAGAGTATTTGGATGCAAGTGCTTCATATTGAATACCAAGGAAAACCTTGAAAATTTTGCCTCTAAATCTGATGAAGGTATCTTTTTATGAGACTCTACAACTAGCAAAGCATATAGAGTATTTAATAAAAGATCATTAACTGTTGAAGAATCTATGCATGTTGTTTTTAATGAATCTAGCAGACTTGATCTTGTGAAAGGTAGTGTTCTTGATGATGTTGTAGGAACTATGGAAAGACTTCATCTTGGAAATGGAAAAGAAGAAAATGATCAAGAAGATTCACATCAAGATGATTCTCTACCTCAAGCTCAAGATGAAAACGGGCAAGAACTCCCACAGGAATGGAGAATGACAAAAGATCATCCCAATGAGCAAATCATTGGTGATCTTTCAAGGGAAGTAAGTACCAGATCCCATTTCAAACATTTAGCCACTGACCTTACTTTTATTTCTCAAATTGAGCCTAAAAATGTTGATGAGGCTTTTAATGATGAAAGTTGGGTGATTGCAATGTAAGAGGAACTTAACCAATTTGAGAAAAGTAAGGTATGAACCTTAGTACCTAGACCCAAAGATCATCAAATTATAGGTAGCCAATGGGTATTTAGAAATAAACTAGATGAACAAGGTTCAATAACTAGGAATAAGGCTAGATTAGTTGCAAAAGGATATAAAAGTGCCTTTCTAAATAGTTATATAGAAGAAGAAGTTTATGTGGAACAACCACCAGGTTTTGAAAGCTCTGATTTTCCAAATCTTGTTTTTAAACTTTCAAAAGCTTTATATGGTTTGAAACAAGCCCCAAGAGCTTTGTATGAAAGATTAAGTTCTTTTCTCTTTGAAAATAACTTTACAAAGGGGAATGTTGACACCACATTATTCATTAAAAAGCACAGGCATTATATACTAATTATTCAAATTTATATTGATGATATCATATTTGGTTCTACTAATAAATTTCTTTGTTAAGAATTTGCTAAGTGTATGGCTAGGGAGTTTGAAATGAGAATGATGGGAGAACTTAAATATTTCCTTGGTCTACAAATAAAACAAGGCAATGAAGGCGTATTCATCAACCAATCCAAATATGCCAAATATTTAATTAAGAAATTTGGAATGGAAGGATGCAAGAATGCTAAGATTCCAATGAGGACATCAACAAAACTGGACAAGGATGAAAAGGGTAAGAGCATTAATGAAAAGCTCTATAGAGGTATGATCGGATCACTTTTATATCTTACTGCTTCTAGACCTGACATAATATATAGTGTTTGCTTATGTGCACGATTTCAATCATGTCCAAAAGAGTCTCATTTACATGCAGTAAAAAGAATTCTAAGATATTTACATGGCTCATTGCATCTAGGTTTGTGGTATCCTAGAAATTCATCCTTTTATATTGTAGGATATTCAGATGCAGATTATGCTGGTAGTCTTTTAGATAGAAAAAATACTTCAGGTATTTGTCACTTTATTAGAGAGTGCTTCGTTTATTGGTTTAGCAAGAAACAAGTTTCAGTTGCTCTTTCAACTGCTGAAGCAGAGTATGTAGCAGCAGGATGTTGTTGTACACAAATCCTTTGGATGAAACAACAACTTAAGGATTATGGTCATGATATGAACCATATACCTATTAGATGTGACAATACAAGTGCTATAAATCTATGAAAGAATCCCATTCAACATTCTAGAAGTAAGCATATTGACATTAGACACCACTTTATTAGAGATCATGTTCAATATGGAGATGTTGCATTGGAATTTATAAGCACAGAACCATATACCTATTAGATGGAATTTATAACCTTGTGATTGCCAAATTGTCAAATCTTAAGAGATAATCTTGCTTTTGTATCATCTCACTAGATATAAGGTAGTAAATTTGATGGAAATTTATGTTAAAAGGGATAGAATCTTCATATAAATGATTTAGTCTTATTTTAGGACATAATTTTATTTGATGGAAATTTTAGGCAATTCACATTCGTGACATATGTTCACGCCCGTGAATTAAATAGCCAAAAGAACCAGTAGCTTTCATGACTTGATTCACGACATGGTTCACGGCTTCAATTAGTGAAGCCTTTGTTCACGACTTTATTCACTCCCGTGAAAGGCCTTGTTCACGCTCGTGATGAATTTTCACGCCAGTGAACATTTTTCACCAAAAACTCATAGAAGTGTTCACGCTTTGAGTCACGCTTTGTTTCACGGGTATAAGTAGTGAAATTCAACACTTCACGCCCGTGACTCCTTTTTCACCACCGTGATAGTTCATCATTCACGCTCGTGACATTCAAATGTCACGACCGTGAACCATTTCATGCCTTTATTCACGGGTAGAGAACCCCTTCAGCAAACCGTGAACACGACACCTCATGCCTGTGAAGGTATCGGCTATATAACATTTCTGCCGGTTATTTTTCACATTTACACTTTCCAACTTCTTGAAATTTCTCTCATTTACATACATTGAATGGTACATTGAAGATTTCAGCCCTTTAGTCACAAATTTCTTCTATAAATACCATCAAAAACCCCTTCCATTATCAAAAATCATCTTTCCTTAGCGTTTCCTCATAAATTCTGTCAAACTTTTTCAAATTCTTCAAAGTTCATTTCTTTAAATCAACATGGAAACCGGCTCATCAAAGGGTACTAGGAAGAAATCTCATGCTCCTATGAGGTATTCAGACTACCTAATGAACAAAATCCCAGAGCATTGCCATCCTAGGTACTCAATCCTTAAGAAAAGGCCTCTCATTTCATCAAGGTCTTTTGAGTGGCAGACGGTACGCACTCTCGGGCTCAGGACAACGATGACAGAGCAACTCCAGGCCTGTCATTCGAAGGATTTTATGGACATTCATCAGCCCACCTTGAGGGAGCCTACCTTGGAATTCTTGAGCACTTTGCAAGTGTCTCCCACTGGCGCAGTGAAATTTCAACTGTGCAACAATCCGAACACTCTCTCTACCACATAATTCAGGGATTTATTCAACCTACCCTCGGACAGCATCCTCAACGAGAGTGAAGTGGAGTTCTATCTAACTCGAGCATGGACTCACTTTGGTACGGATTGTAGCTGGGATGTAAAGAAGACCAAGAGCACTCATCTCCGGTCCCAGTGCACATATATCTGCATAGGTTTCTAACCTATAGCATATTTGCCCGAGGAGACAACAATGGCACCATTCGGAAGTGTGAGCTTTTTCTTTTGGAGATGGCCCGAAATGGCCTCGCAGTGGCACTTTCTCGATAGTTTGTGAACCATCTCTTGTCCATTGCCACCAAGCCCTCCGGAGAAATACTTATTGGTGGGTATGTAACCCACATAGCCTTAAAGCTTGGATATCTGAAGCTGGATGACCATCACTATAATCTCATCCCAGGGCATCCTCGAGACGGATTGGATGTAGAGTCCTTCATCAAGATGGGAGCGGCTGTTCGAATTGTCCATGAGAATAACATTTACTACCGTTTCATCGACACTGCTGGCGAAATCATATGGGAAGACAATGACTCGGAGGAATTCAAAGCCGGCCTCTAAGGAATCGAATTGAGGAGGTACCTCCTGTGGTTGAGTAGGACATCGGACAATCTTCGGTTTCCACACCAAATTTGGCTCAGCAAGTGGTTGACCTCTTGGCACCACGATTTGAGCAGCTGCAGGCTTCGATGGACGAGAGGTTGGAGAACCTTAAAGACTTCATAGAGTCTTGAATGGATAGCCTTGAGGCAGAAGTTGCTCATCTTAGGGATAGGATGTCCGGCTAGATGATAGGCTATAGATGTCTATGTTAGCCTTACTATGTCTGTTTCTAGCTTGCTTGTTTGTAGGAAATTTTAATTTCCTTTCTGAATTTTATTTACTTTTGTTTGTATTTCACTTTTCATCAATTAATATAATTTCTTTGTTTTTCTATTATGGTTAATCTTTATTCTTTTTGTTGATGACAAAAGGGGGATAAACTAGCAATATATTAAGATAAGTGCAAGCAATACTTAATTTTGAATCAAAATGAAGAACCTACAAATATATTGAGTTAAGTAGGGAGAAAATAGCAATATATTGAGTTAAGTACAATACTTAAAATTTGATTCAAAATGAATATGCAAGTATGCAATTGAGCTTTATTAATCTTAAACATATCATAAGTATACTTTGCAGATACCTTGATGCAAGTTACATAAATGAATATGCACTTGATATACTTTAAATATACCTTGCATATACTTCATGATTTAAAGAGAATTTTGGTATATATTGGATATACTTTGCATATAACTTGCATATACTTAAAACTAGAAAGTATATTTTAATGCTATATTTCATCATTCTCTACAATTCTTGCACTTCATCATTTTTTATCCTAAGCATCTTTTGAGGGCAAGACTTCTCAAAAGCACATATTGCTAGATTATTTTTCACCATCAAAAAGGGGGAGATTGTTGAACCTTGAGGGGTATTTCCATCATTTTGATCATAACAAATAAAATAGCAATAATGTATTTAACATGTTTGTTTTCTAAGTCTATTAAACATGGTATGGAATAAAATAGCAAAAATGGAGAAGGGAAGATTAATCCTTGAAAGATAAAATTAAAGAAGTAGCATGTTCATGCCCATGACCCTATGTGTCACGCCCGTGAGGAAGCTAACCGCCAACAAACCAAAATTTAAAATTCAAGGCCATGAAGGAAGACAACAAACTGTGAATGCACATTTAAGTCACTCCCGTGAATTAAATGTCATGCCCGTGAACCTTCATGACAATTTTTTCCAGAGAGCTTCACGACCAAAGTCAGCACTTGGATCACGGCTTGGAAGGTTGTCACACCCTTGACCCAATATTTCAAAAATTTCCAGAATGCTTCATGACCAAGGTCACCACTTCAGTCACGACTTGGAAGAACAGTCACGACCGTGACAAACATAGTCACGCCCGTGAAAGATGAAAGAGAAAAATGTCAGGCGCGATTATTTGGGTTGGTGCAATGGCTAGTTTCATATTAAATGCATTCTAACGACTATAATTCGCAATAGGAGTATAAATGCAAGTCATTTATGCATTCAATACAAGAGGATAGCTAATACTTTGAATCAAAATCTTGTTGTAAGCTATTTGTATGTTTAAAACATTCAGAACAAATATCTATTCTCTGTGAAAATATTTTTGCTCATCATTTATTGAGCAATAAATATTTGTAAGTGTTTCTCTCTGTAATCATTTATTACTCAAGTGAGTTTTGGGTATTTCTAGGTTAAGAGTAGAACACTTGTAACGGTTAGTTGTGTGAGCCTTTAAAACATAAAGAAAGGTTGTTTGTGTGAGCCTGTAAAATACAAGGTAAAGGTTGTTTGTGTTAGCATATAAACACAAGGTAAATGTTGTTTGTGTGATCCTGTAAAACACAAGGAATTGGTTATTATGTGAGCCATCAAAACACAAGAGATTTCTAGGTTAGGTGTGAGCTATTGTGAGGAATACCATAGTTGGGAGTGAGCTTGTAAAACTCCATTGTAACACTTAGTGTGTTAGTGAAACTCCCAATTGCGATTGGGGAGAGGAGTAGGTTTGTTAACACCCGAACCTCTATAAAAATCCTTATGTTAAATTTCTTTATCTCTCATAAACTTAAATTTTTATTTCTGCACTTTAAAGTTGAATTTTTAAACTCTAATTCAACCACCTTCTTGGCTCAATATCTGGGCAACAATTGGTATCAGAACTTTGTCTAGCATCTAAGCCTAAAAAGCACTAGTAAAGATTAGGATATGGCCAGTGAAGGATTCCAAAGACTCAAACCTTACTTTGATGGAGCAAATTATGCCCATTGGAAGTTTCAGATGGAGACATACCTGGATAGTGAAGGAATTGAAGTCTGGGATAGTGTACAAAAAGAATGGACACCACCAACCAGAAGAGGAGCTGGTGGTGAACAAGAAATCTTATCAAAGGATGATTGGACAGAGTCTCAAAGAAGAGCAAATTTCAAAAACAAGAAGGCAATGACAATCCTCTCAAGCTCATTATCCATTGAAGAATGTGGAAGAATACAACACTGCCCAACAGCCTACAGCATGTGAAAGACATTGGAAAATTATCATGAAGGAACTAAGCAAGTCAAATCCAAGAAGATTCAACTTCTTATCTCATAATATGAGCTCTTCAAGATGAAATCCAATGAGTCAATCACTAACATGACCAACCGTCTTCTAGCCATTATAAATGGAATGAGGAAACTGGGGAAGCATCTGAGCTTGGAAGATGTAAACAACAAAATCCTGAGAAGTCCTCCTTTTAAAGACTATGGCTCAAGAGTTGCTGGAATAAAAGAAGCAAATGAAGACATGAGCATCATAAATACTGATGTGCTTATTGGAAAACTTCTCACACATGAAATGGCAGTGAAAAGAGATAGAGAGCTTGAAGCAGAGCCAGAGAAAAGAAAGCCTTTAGCAATAAAAGCCTCTACTTCAAAATCTCAAGAAAAAAGTGAAGATGATGAAGAAATGAGTGATGATGAGAATGAGGACATTACTATGCTTTCAAGAAGGTTGAAAAGAATCATTAAGAAGAAAATGAGCAACTCTAGAAAATTTAGGCCAAGAAACCTCAAACAAACTTCTAATGATGCACAAAGAAGTAAGGAAGAGGTAAAGTGTTATGAGTGTGGAAAGAAAGGGCATATTAAACTAGAATGTCCAAGGTTGAAGAAGCATAAGAGCAAATACCAAGGAGCAAATACCAATGAGATAATGGGATGACGAAAGCTCTTCAAGTGAAAGTGATGATAATGCAAGCGAAGAGGTCAACCTATGCTTTATGACTATTGAGGATCACTTCTCTGATAAGGTAAGATTACTAAACTCATACTCTTTCAATAATGATAGTAGTGATAATGATAATGATAGTGATAGTGATGATGATGATGATGATGATGAGCAAAGCCTTATAGAAGAATTGAATCTAGAATTAGAGAAATATAGAAGTAAATTCAATACTTATAGAAATAACATCTCTAATTTAAAAAACAAATAGATGTTTTAGAAAAGGAGAACATAAAGCTTAAATCATCTAATGAATCTCTCCAAAAATCATTAGATGAACACTCATCAAAACCCTCAACTAATTCCTTGCTCAAAGAAAATAATACTTTAAAAAATGAAGTTGAGGAACTTAGAAATTCAATTTCAAAATTCCACAAAGGAAAAGAGAGTTTAGATACTCTCATTGTATCTCAAAGACCACTTTTAATTATACATGGTCTAGGATTTAAGGACACATCATCATCTTCTCACAAAACCATTTTTGTTAAGTCTAGTGAACCTCATATCTCCACAACTATTGAACTAGCACCAAGGAATAAGTATATTAAACCCTCTATACATAAAAAGAATAATCATGCCTTTATGTATAAGAAGCATGCATATAGAAAAGCATCAATAAATCATGACTGTGCATGCCATTATTCTCAAAATCAGTTTAATAGAAATATGGCATTCAAAAATATTGTAAGACCAAAAAGCAATGTTAGACCTAAATAGTGTAATTATTGTATGAAGATTGGTCATATAAATAAACATTGTTGGATAAGGAAGGCTCATTGGGACCCTTCAGTGCTAACCCCCAAGGACCCAAGCCCATTTGGGTACCTAAAAATCATACTTGAACTGTGATTCTATAGGTATGCCTCAAGTCCACAATAAACAAAAATGCTTGGCTAGTAGACAGTGGATGCTCAAGGCATATGACAGGAGACAAAGAGCTCTTCAATGAAATCAAAAGTATTGATGAAGGTAAAGTTACCTTTGGAAATAATGCTAAGGGTAAGGTAATTTGCATTGGTTATATTGGTATTAATGGTACTACTTTTATTAAAGATGTCCTACTTGTTGATGGCTTGAAACATAACTTGTTGAGTGTTAGTCAATTATGTGATAAAGGAAACAAAGTAACCTTTACTTCCAATGAATGTCTTGTGACCTCTATCGATGGTCAAGAGATATTTAAAGGAAATAGAGATGTGAACACATACATAATACACTTACACGAAATATCTTACCATTCCTCTAAGTGTCTTATGACTATTGATGATGAATCTTGGATGTGGCATAGAAGGCTTGGTCATGCAAACATGCACTTAATTCAAAGCCTCAACACAGGAGAACTAGTAAAGGGACTGCCAAGAGTCAAATTTGAGAAAGGCAAGACCTGCAAACCTTGCTAAAGAGGGAAGCAACACAAGTCATCCTTCAAAGCAAAAAACATAGTAAGTATTTCAAAACCTCTACAACTCCTGCATTTAGATTTATTTGGACCTACTAGAATTGCTACCTTAAGAGGTAAACATTATGCCTTTGTCATTGTAGATGATTACTCTAGATTTACTTGGATAATTTTCTTAGCTCAAAAGAGTGATGCTTTTAAAAATTTCAAAAACTTTGCTAAAAGAGTTCAAAATGAAAAAGGATATTGTATATCAAAAATAAGAAGTCACCGTGGCAAAGAATTTGAAAATGAAAACTTTGAAAGTTTTTGTCTTGAACATGGCATTTCACAGAATTTTTCATCTCCTAGAACACCTCAACAAAATAGGGTAGTTGAAAGAAAAAATTGAACTTTAATTGACATGGCTAGAACAATGCTCAATGAGTATGGTCTACCAACTTACTTTTGGGAAGAAGCCACAAACACTGCATGTTATATTTCAAATCATGTTTTCAAAATACCTCTTTTAAACAAAACCTCATTTGAGCTATGGAATGGAAGAAAGCTCTTGATATCATACTTTAGAGTATTTGGATGCAAGTGCTTCATATTGAATACCAAGGAAAACCTTGGAAATTTTGCCTCTAAATCTGATGAAGGTATATTTTTATGAGACTCTACAACTAGTAAAGCATATAGAGTATTTAATAGAAGATCATTAACTATTGAAGAATCTATGCATGTTGTTTTTAATGAATCTAGCAGACATGATCTCGGGAAAGGTAGTGTTCTTGATGATGTTGTAGGAACTATGGAAAGACTTCATCTTGGAAATGGAAAAAAAGAAAATGATCAAGAAGATTCACATCAAGATGATTCTCTACCTCAAGCTCAAGATGAAAATGGGCAAGAACTCCCAAAGGAATGCAGAACGACAAAAGATCATCCCAAGGAGCAAATCATTGGTGATCCTTCAAGGGGAGTAAGTACTAGATCCCATTTCAAACATTTTGCCACTAACCTTGCTTTTATTTCTCAAATTGAGCCTAAAAATTCAATGAGGCTCTAAATGATGAAAGTTGGGTGATTGCAATGCAAGAAGAACTCAACCAAATTGAGAGAAGTAAGGTATGACCCTTAGTACCTAGACCCATGGATCATTAAATTATAGGTAGCAAATGGGTATTTAGAAATAAACTAGATGAACAAGGTTCAATAACTAGGAATAATGCTAGATTAGTTACAAAAAGATATAATCAGGAAGAAGGAATAGATTATGATGAGACCTATGCACCTGCAGCTAGATTAGAAGCCATAAGAATACTTTTAACATATGCATGTCACATGAATTTCAAACTCTTTCAAATGGATGTGAAAAGTGTCTTTCTAAATGGTTATATAGCAGAAGAGTTTATGTAGAACACCACCAGGCTTTGAAAGCTATGATCTGCCAAATCTTATTTTTAAACATTCAAAAGCTCTATATGGTTTGAAACAAGCCCCAAGAACTTGGTATGAAAGACTAAGTTCTTTTCTCTTAGAAAATAACTTTACAAAAGGGAATGTTGACACCACATTATTCATTAAAAAACATAAGTATGATATACTAATTGTTCAAATTTATGTTGATGATATCATATTTGGTTCTACTAATGAATTGCTTTGTCAAGAATTTGCTAAGTGTATGACTAGGGAATTTGAAATGCGCATGATGGGAGAACTTAAATATTTCCTTAGTCTACAAATAAAACAAGGCAATGAGGGCATATTCATCAACCAATCCAAATATGCCAAAGATTTAATTAAGAAATTTGGAATGGAAGGATGCAAGAATGCCAAGACTCTAATGAGCACATCAACAAAATTGGACAATGATGAAAAGGGTAAGAGCATTACTGAAAAGCTCTATAGAGGTATGATCGGATCACTTTTATACCTTACTACTTCTAGACCCGACATAATGTATAGTGTTTGCTTGTGTGCACGATTTCAATCATGTCCAAAAGAGTCTCACTTACATGGAGTAAAAAGAATTCTAAGATATTTACATAGATCATTGCATCTAGGTTTATGGTATCCTAGAAATTCATCCTTCTACATTGTAGGATATTCAGATGCAGATTATGCGGGTAGTCTTTTAGATAGAAAAAGTACTTCAGGTACTTGTCACTTTATTGGAGAGTGCTTAGTTTCTTGGTTTAGCAAGATACATGTTTCAGTTGCTCTTTCAACTGCTGAAGCAGAGTATGTAGCAGCAGGATGTTGTTGTACTCAAATCCTTTGGATGAGACAACAACTTAAGGACTATGGTCATGATATGAACCATATATCTATTAAATGTGACAATAAAAGTGCTATAAATCTTTCAAAGAATCCCATTCAACATTCTAGAAGTAAACATATTGACATTAGAAACCACTTTATTAGAGATCATATTCAATATAAAGATGTTGCATTGGAATTTATAAGCACAAAAAATCAATTGGCAGATATATTCACTAAATCTCTAAATGATGAAAGATTTAATTTCATTAGAAGAGAACTTGGTATGATTGATGGATTAACCGTGTGATTGCCAAATTGTCAAATCTTAAGAGGTAATCTTGTTTTTATATCATCTCACTAGATATAAGGTAGTTATATGGGATAGAATATTCATAGAAAATGATTTAGTCTTGCTTTAGGACTTAATTTTTATTTCCTGGAAATTTTAAGCAATTCACGCCCTTGACATATGTTCACGCCCGTGAATTAAATAGCCAATAGAACCAGTGGCTTCCACAACTTGATTCACGACATGGTTCACAGCTTCAAGTAGTGACGCCTATGTTCACGACTTCATTCACCCCCGTGAAAAGCCTTGTTCATGCCCGTGATGAATTTTCACCTAAAACTCACAGAGGCGTTCACGCTTTGAGTCACCGTTTGTTTCACGGGCATAAGTAGTGAAATTCAACACTTCACGCCCGTGACTCATTTTTCACTACCGTGATAGTTCATCATTCATGCCTGTGACATTCAAATGTCATGACCGTGAACAATTTCACGCCTTTATTCATGGATAAAGCACCACTTCAGCAAACCGTAAATACGACACTTCATGCTCGTGACTACATATTTCACGGTCGTGAAGGTATCGGTTATATAACATTTTTGCCGGTTATTTTTCTCATTTTAACTTTCCAACTTCTTGAAACTACTCTCATTTACACACATTGAATGGTAGATTGAAGATTCTGGCCCCCTAGTCACAAATTTCTTCTATAACCGTCAAAAACCCCTTCAATCATCAAAAATCATCTTTCCTTAGGGTTTTCTCACAAATTCAGTCACACTTTTTCAAACTCTTCAAAATTCATTTCTTCAAATCAACATGGAAACCGACTCATCCAAGGGTACTAGGAAGAAATCTCTTGCTCCCAAGAGGTATGCAGACTACCTAATGAACAAAATCTCGGAGCATTGCCATCCTAGGTACTTAACCCTTAAGAAAAGACCTCTCATTTTATCAAGGTCTTTTGAGTGGCAGACGGTACACACTCTCAGGCTTGAGACAGCGATGATAGAGCAACTCCAAGCCTGTTCATTTGAAGGATTTTGTGGACATTCATCATCCCACCTTGAGGGAGCCAACCTTGGAACTCTTGAGCACTTTGCAAGTGTCTCCTACTGGCGTAGTGAAATTTCAACTATGCAGCAATCCGAACACTCTCTCTGCCATAAAATTTGGGGATTTATTCAACCTACCCTCGGACTGCATCCTCAACGACAGTAAAGTGGAGTTCTATGCAACTCGAGCCTGGACTCACTTTGGTATGGATTGCAGCTGGGAAGTAAAGAAGACCAAGAGCACTAATCTCCGGTCCCCAGTGCATAAATATTTGCATAGGTTTTTAACCTATAGCATCTTTGCCCGAGGAGACAGCAATGGCACCATTCGGAAGTCTGAGCTTTTTCTCTTGGAGATGGCCTGAAGATGCCTCATAGTGGCACTTTCTTGATGGTTTGCGAGCCATCTCCTGTCCATTGCCACCAAGCCCTCTGGAGACATAAATATTGGTGGGTATGTAACCCACATAGCCTTGAAGCTTGGATATCTAAAGATGGATGACCATCATTTTAATCTCATCCAGGGCATCCTCGAGACCGATTGGATGTAGAGTCCTTCATCAAGATGGGAGCGGCTGTTCGAATTGTCCATAAGAACAACATTTACTACCGCTTCATCGACACTACTGGTGAAATAATATGGGAAGACAATGACTCGGAGGACTTCAAAGTCGGCCTCCAAGGAATCCAGCAGAGAAAAAGGGCTTAAGTTGAGGAGGCACCTCCAGCAGTTGAGCAGGACATCGGACAATCCTTGGCTTCGACACCGAATTTGGCACAGTAGCTGGTTGATCTCCTAGCACCACGATTTGAGCAGCTGCAAGCTTCCATAGATGAGAGGTTGGAAAACCTCAAGGACTTCATAGAGTCTAGGATGGATAGCCTCGAGGCTGAAGTTGCTCGTCTTAGGGACAAGATGTCCAGTTAGGTGTTAGGCTTGATGTTAGCCTAGCTATATTTGTTTCTTGTTTGTTTATTTTGTTTGTGTGTTTGTAGGAAATGTTAAATTTCCTTTTTGAACTTTTAAATTACTTTTGTTTGTGCATCTCTTTCAATATTAATATATTTGCTCTATTTTCCATTATGGTTTATCCTTATTGATATTCTTTTTGTTGATGACAAAAGGGGGAGAAACTAGCAATATATTAAGATAAGTGCAAGCAATACTTAATTTTAATTTTGAATCAAAATGAAGAAATTACAAATATATTGAGTTAAGTAGGGAGAAAATAGCAATATTTTGAGTTAAGTGCAATTCTTAAAATTTGATTCAAAATGAGTATGCAAGAATGCAATTGAGCTTTATACACCTTAAATATATCTTAAGTATACTTTGCATATAACTTGCTGCAAGTTACATAAATGAATATGCACTTGATATACTCCAAATATACCTTAGATATACTTCATGACTTAAAGAGAATTTTGGTATATATTGGATATACTTTGCATATAACTTGCATATACTTAGAACTAGAAAGTTTATTTTAATGCTACACTTCATCGTTCTTTACAATTCTTGCACTTCATTATTTTTTCATCCTAAGCATCTTTTGAGGGCGAGACTTCTCAAAAGCACATATTGCTAGATTATTTGTCACCATCAAAAAGAGGGAGATTGTTGAACCTTGAGGGGTATTTTCCATCATTTTAATGATAACAAATAAAATAGCAATAATGTATTTAACATACTTGTTTTCTAAGTCTATTAAACATGGTATGGAATAAAATAGCAAGAATGGAGAATGGAAGATTAATCCTTGAAAGATAAAATTAAAGAAGTAGCATGTTCATGCCCGTGACCTTATATGCCACGCCTGTGAGGAAGCTAACCACCAACAAACCAACATTTAAAGTTCACGGCCATGAAGGAAGACAACAAACCGTGAATGCACATTTAAGTCACTCCCGTGAATTAAATGTCACGCCCGTGAACCTTCATGACAAATTCTTCCAGAGAGCTTCACGACCAAAGTCACCACTTGGATCACGACTTGGAAGGTTGTCACGCCCGTGACCCAATATTTCAAAAACTTCCAGAATGCTTTTCGGCTAAGGTCACCACTTCAGTCACGACTTGGAAGAATAGTCACGACCGTGATAAACATAGTCACGCTGGTGGAAGATGAAAGAGAAAAATGTCAGGATTATTTGGATTGGTGCAACGGCTAGTATCGTATTAAATGCATTCTAACTGCTATAATTCTCCATGCGAGTATAAATGCAAGTCATTTATGCATTCAGTACAAGAGGATAGCTAATGCTTTGAATCAAAATCTTGTTGTAAGCTATTTGTATATTTAATACTTTCAAAACAAATATCTATTTCTCTGTGATAATCTTTTTGCTCACCTTTTATTGAGAAATAAAGATTTATAAGTGTTTCTCTCTGTAATCATTTATTACTCAAGTGAGTTTTGGGTATTTCTGGGTTAAGAGTAGAACACTTGTAAGGGTTAGTTGTGTGAGCCTTTAAAACACAAAGAAAGGTTGTTTGTGTGAGCCTGTAAAACACAAGGTAAAGGTTGTTTGTGTGAGCCTAGAAAACACAAGGTAAAGGTTGTTTGTGTGAGCCTGTAAAACACAAGGTAAATGTTGTTTGTGTGATCCTGTAAAACACAAGGAATTGTGAGAGCCATTGTGAGAAACACCATAGTTGGGAGTGAGCTTGTAAAACTCCATTGTAACACTTAGTGTGTTAGTGAAACTCCCAATTGCGATTGGGGAGAGGAGTAGGGTTTGTTAACACCCGAACCTCTATAAAAATCATTGTGTTAAATTTCTCTATCCCTCCTAAACATAACTTTTTTATTTCCGCACTTTAAAGTTAAATTTTTAAACTCCAATTCAACCCCCCCTTCTTGGCTCAATATCTGGGCAACATAATGATAACAAATAAAATAGCAATATTGCATTTAACATACTTTTTTTCCAATTATATTGAATAAGGTATGAAATACGTTAGCAAGAATGGAGAATGGAATATTAATCTTCAAAAGATAAAATTTGAAGAAATGGCATGTCACGCCCGTGACCCTATGTGTCACGCCCGTGATGAAGCTAACTGCCAAAAAACTAACATTTGAAGTTCACGGCCATGAAGAAAGATAGCAACCATGAATGAACTTTTTAGTCATGCCCGTGAAAGAAATGTCACGCCCGTAAACAAACATGACAAATTCTTCTAGAAAGCTTCACGACCAAAGTCACCATTTGGATCACGGCTTGGAAGGTTGTCATGCTCGTGAAGACATATGTTAGCCCGTGAGCCAATATTTCAAAACCTTCCTGAATGCTTCACGGCCAAGGTCACCACTTCAATCACGGCTTGGAAGCACAGTCACGACCATGACAAACATAGTCACGCCCGTGAAAGATTAAAGAGAAAAATGTCAAGTGCAATTATTAGGGTTGGTGCAATGGCTAGTTTCGTATTAAATGCATTCTAACGGCTATAATTCTCCATGGGAGTATAAATGCAAGTCATTTATGCATTCAGAACAAGAGGATAGCTAATACTTTGAATCACACTCTTGTTGTAAGCTATTTGTACATTTAATACTTTCAAAACAAATATCTATTCTCTGTGAAAATCTTTTTGCTCATCATTTATCAAGCAATAAAGATTTGTAAGTGTTTCTCTCTGTAATCATTTATTACTCAAGTGAATTTGGGTATTTCTGGGTTAAGAGTAGAACACTTGTAAGGGTTAGTTGTGTGAGCCTCTAAAACACAAAAAAAGGTTGTTTGTGTGAGCCTATAAAACACAAAGAAAGGTTGTTTGTGTCAGCCTGTAAAACACAAAGTAAAGGTTGTTTGTGTGAGCCTATAAAACACAAGGAATTGGTTATTATGTGAGCCATCAAAACACAAGGGATTTCTGGGTGACATGTGAGCTAGTGTGTTAGTGAAACTCCCAATTGTGATTGGGGAGAGGAGTAGTGTTTGTTAACACCTGAACCTCTACAAAAATCCTTGTGTCAAATTTATTTATCCTTCCTAAACTTAACTTTTTATTTCCGCACTTTAAAGTTAAATTTTTAAACTCTAATTCAACCCCCCTTCTTGGCTCGATATCTGGGCAACAGTCTGTTTAACTTAGTCATAACAAAATGAAATGAGCAAAGCATTTGCATACATAAGGAGTAATGATTATATGTTTCAACTTTATTGATATTTATATGATACTGATGAATGGAATGGAATACATGGTATGTATTGGAGGTGTTCGGTACTTCAGAGCTCATTTGATGGTTATTCTCACTAAAACGCAACTCATCAATTTGCAACATTTTTCAGGTAAATAAAAATGATAAATCATTTTGAGTGGCGTATAGAAGACATGGAGCACGGGTCACTGGCTGAGCCTCATCACTCTCTCTCCTTGCATTCCACACAAGCATGAAAATATGTCATCTGTGTTTTGTATTTACATGCTTGAATATGTATAGTCATTTTGGAATGAGTTTAAAAATGTATAAATGAATGCAACTCGTAAAGACTTATGTGTAAAGTTTATATTTTGATATATGTGATATATTATATTTTGGTGAAAACCTCAGTGTTAACTTCGCAAAGTCATTGAATAATATTACAGGATATGAGACTTGCAAGTTATTGAATGAAATTACAGGATATGAGACTTGCAAAGTCATTGAATGATATTATAGGATATAAAAAAAATTACTATCACTAATAACAAGATATTTTCTTTTTCCAGCATGCTATGTGTGATTATTTGATACAGAGAGAGGTTATACTTAAATGCATAAGATGTACTGTTACATTTTTGGTATCAGTGCAAGGATAGGTTCCATAGGAACATGCATATGCATAAGAGCATGATAACTTATGCATAATATGTGTTGAACATTATGTAGTGACATAATTTCATTTATTTTAGTGTCATCATAAGACAGGATTCACCAAGAAGAGAAGGGCCGGCTGAAATGCATTCTCATGAGGCATCACCTCATTTACATAGAGATCAACCAGCTTTAGGAGCTAGAGTTCCAGCACATGCATCACAGTCATCTCATGCAGAAGTAACCCATGAAAACCTAGAACAAGAAGTATATGGTCCTGAAATGTACAAGGAAAGACATTATGACAAGCTGAGGAAACATGGTGCAACGAATTTCAATGGCACAACAGACCCAGCAGAAACTGAGACACGGCTGAAAAGGACACAGAGGGTACTGAATATGATGAGATGTACCCCATATGAGAAATTTGATTATGCAGTATCCTTGATTTAAGGCAATGCTTATGAATGGTGGGAGACATTACCCGACAGTGATGCACAACCACCAGTTCTGACATGGAATGATTTCCTCCTAGAATTTAAGAAAAATTACATGCCTGAGGCATATAAAGATGAGAAGAGAAAGGAATTCCTGAATTTGAAATAGGGGAACATGTCTATTGCGGAGTATGAAGTACAGTTTAACAAACTTTCCCACTATGCCACCTTTATGGTCTCTACTGAAAAAGACAAATGCAGGAAGTTTGAGGAAGGCCTCAAATATGAGATCAAAAATAGAATCATGACTACTGATCTTGATAATTATGCCAGACTCAGAGCTGCTACAATCAGAGCTGAACGGTTAATGAAAGAAGCTGAGGAGCAACAAATTAAAAGGGCAGCACGTGAGTTCTTTGGTGAGTCTAGCAGAAGGTCAGAAAAAAGAGGTAGAAGGCTCATAGGAGCATGTTATTTCTGTGGATCGATGGAGCACATGTATAGAGACTGTCCAAATAGAGCCAAACTAGCAGAGACTAGTAGAGGTAGTGGAGTATCTGAGACTACTGTTGAGGCACCGAAGGTTTACCCTACTAGTGGGACACAGGGCAGAGGAATAGGTAGGGGCAGGACTGGTACAATGGGCAGAGGAGTAACCAGATCTAAAGGTTAGAGTTCTAGGCCCCCTACTCAGGCTAGGGTGTTTTCCATGACTAGACAGGAGGCAATTGATGCTCCTGAAGTAGTCACTAGTAATATTTATATTTCTAAAATATTAGCATCTGCATTAATTGACCCAGGCTCCACTCATTCATTTATATCATTGCATACGGCATCTAAACTACATCAAAAACATGAGCCTCTGGGAATTGACATAAATGTGAGTAATCCACTGGGAATAGTAGTAATTGTGAATAATGTCTGTCATGATTGCTTGATATGCATTGATAAAGCTGAGTTAATAGCTGATCTGATTTTATTGCCAATATATGAATTTGATGTGATACTGGGAATGAACTGGTTAACTAGACATTATGCAATAGTGAATTGCTTTAATAAAGAAGTAATTTTGGAATCACCAAACCAGCCAAGGGTAGTATTTCTTGGTGAAATGAAACTTGTGCCTACATGCCTAGTCTCAGCTATAAAGGCATTTTGAATGATCAAAGGGGAATGTGAAGCATATTAAGCATATGTGACTAATACTAAAACCACTGATAGCTTGCTTGAGAATATACCAGTGGTAAGGGAATTTGCTGATGTATTCCTAGATGATCTACCTGGTTTACCACCAGATAGATAGATAGAATTCACTATTGAACTAGTACCAGGAACAACACCAATATCAAGGTCACCCTACAGAATGGCCCCAATTGAGTTGAAAGAACTGAAGGCCCAATTGCAGGAGTTACTTAACAAAGGGTATATTAGACCTAGTGTATCACCATGGGGAGCTCCAGTATTATTTGTTAAATGGAAAGATGGAACAATGAGATTGTGCATCGATTACAGGCAACTGAATAAAATGACAGTGCAGAATAAATATCCATGCCTAGAATAGATGATTTGTTTGACTAGTTGCAAGGAGCCCAAATATTCTCCAAGATTGATTTGAAATCAGGCTATTACCAGCTGAAGGTAGCAGAAGCGGATGTCCCAAAGACTGCCTTTCGAACCAGGTATGGACATTATGAATTTTTAGTAATGCCATTTGGGTTGACTAATGCTCCAGCTGCATTTATGGCATTAATGAATAAGGTGTTTCAACCATATCTGGATAGGTTTGTGATAGTATTTATTAATGACATATTGGTATAATCAAAGAATAGAGGAGAACATGAACAACATTTAAAAATTGTGTTGCAAACTTTGAGGGAGAAACAATTATATGCCAAATTGAGTAAATGCAAATTCTGGTTAGATCATTTGGTATTTCTTGGACATGTGGTGTCGTGTAAGGGCATAGAGGTTGACCCAAAGAAAATAGAGGCTATGGTAAATTGGGAAGCTCCTAAAAATGTTTCTGAAATGCGTAGTTTTCTGGGTTTAGCCAGATACTATCGCAGATTTGTTGATGGATTCTCCTTAATTGCTAGCCCTTTGACTAAATTGTTGAGAAAGAATGTGCCTTTCAAATGGACTCCAAAATGTCAGAGGAGTTTCGATGAACTAAAACACAGGCTAACCTCAGCACCAGTGCTAGCTATTCCTATGGTTATAGGTGGATTTACGGTATATAGTGATGCTTCTCACCAAGGCTTGGGATGTGTATTGATGCAACATGGTAAGGTGATAGCTTATGCATCCAGACAGTTGAGACCACCCCTCCGTGTCATTGTCTTCCCAAATGATCTCCCCAGCAGTGTCTGTGAAGCGGTAGAAAATGTCATTCTCGTAAACGATTATGACAGCCGCTCCCATCTTTATGAAAGACTCAACATCCAAGCGATCTCAAGGATGCCCAGGGATGAGGTTGAAATGATTCTCATCCAGCTTCAAATAGCCAAGCTTCACGGCTATGTGGGTGACATATCCACCGATCAGTATATCTCCTGTGGGTTTGGTGGCAATGGACAGAAGATGATTTGCAAACCATCTAGAAATTGCCACAGTGAGTCCTCTTCCAGCCATCTCAAGTAGGAAGAGCTCCAATTTCCTGATGGTCCCATTGTTTTCTCCCCTAGCGAATATGCTATAGGTCAGGAAGCTATGCAAATACTTATGCACTGGGACCTGAGATGAGTGCTCTTGGTCTTTTTGACATCCCAGCTGCAATCGGTGCCAAAATGAGTCCAAGCTCGAGGGGCGAAGAATTATACTTCACTGTTATTTAGTATGCCATCTGATGGTAGATTGAACAATTCCCCAAATTCAATGGCATTGAGGTGTTTGGATTGTCACAAAGTGCTAAGGGATTCCACTGTTGGCTCCCTCAAAGTCGGCTGGTGAATCTCCACAATTTCTTTCAAATGACAGGCTTAGAGTTGCTCTGTCATAACTGTTTCGAGCCTGAGACTTCGGACCGTTTTCCATTCAAAGGACCTCAATGACAGTAGAGGCCTTTTCTTCAAAGTGGAGTACCGGGGATGGCATTGCTCCAAAATTCGGTTCATGAGGTAATCTGCATACCTCTTAGGAGCATGAGACTTCTTTCTCTTTCCCTTTGATGAGGTAGTCTCCATTTGAGTTTGAAGAAGTAAACTTGTGAGGGTTTGAGAAAATTTTGGACAGAAAAGTTTTAATGAAACCCTAAGAATGTATGATTTTTTATGAAGAATTTAACTTTAGATGGTTTTTATAGGAAAAGTTTATGACTTGGGGGCCGGAATCTTCAATTTTTCATTGAATGTGTGTAAATGAGAACGGTTTCAAGGAGTTGAAGAGTTGAAATGAGAAAATTAACCGGTTGTTCTATTATATACTCGATACATTTTCGGGCGTGAATCGTGTGTTCAAGGGCGTGAATGGTCGTGTTCATGGTTTGCTGAAGGAGTGTTCCACCCGTGAATGAAGGAGTGAATATGTTCATGGTCGTGACCTTTGAATATTACGGGCGTGAATGATGAACTGTCACAGGGGTGAAAGGTTGAATTTCACTACTTATGCCCATGGAGCAAGCCGTGACTCAAGGCGTGAACGCCTCTGTGAGTTTTGGGGGTGTAAAGGTCCACGGGCGTGAAAATGCATCACGGGCGTGAAAAGGTCTTTTCACGGGAGTGAATGAAGTTGTGAAAGTAAGCTTCACCACTTGAAGCCATAAACCATGTCGTGAATCACACTCCCTCTTTTGGCTATTTAACTCACGAGCATGAACATATGTCACGGGCGTGACTCCCCTAAAATTTTCAATAAATAAAATTAACTCCTAAAAACAAGACTAAATCATTTCAATAAAGATTTTATCCCTTAAAACATAAATTTTAATCAAAATTTCTACCTTATATCTTGTGATATGATGCAAAATTAAGATCATCAATTAAAATTTCATAATTTAGCAATCACAAGGTTAATCCATCAATCATACCAAGTTCTCTTCTAATGAAATTAAATCTTTCCTCATTTAGAGACTTAGTAAAAATATCTGCCAATTGATTTTCTGTGCTTATAAATTCTAATGCAACATCTCCATACTGAACATGATCTCTAATAAAGTGGTGTCGAATGTCAATATGCTTACTTCTTGAGTGTTGAATAGGATTCCTTGAAAGATTTATAGCACTTGTATTGTCACATTTAATAGGTATATGGTTCATTTCATGATCATAGTCCTTAAGTTGTTGTTTCATCCAAAGAATTTGAGTACAACAACATCCAGCTGCTACATACTCTGCTTCAGTAGTTGAAAGAGCAACTGAAACTTGTTTCTTGCTAAACCAGGAAACTAAGCATTCTCCAATAAAGTGATAAGTACCAAAAGTACTTTTTCTATCTAAAAGACTACCAGCATAGTCTGCATCTGAATATCCTATAATATAAAAGAATGAATTTCTAGGATACCATAAACCTAGATGCAATGATCCATGTAAATATCTTAGAATCCTTTTTAATGTATTTAAATGAGATTCTTTAGGACATGATTGAAATCATGCACACAAACAAACACTATACATTATATCGAGTCTAGAAGCTGTAAGATATAAAAGCTATCCGATCATACCTCTATAAAGCTTTTCATTAATGCTCTTACCCTTTTCATCCTTGTCCAATTTTGTTGGTGTGCTCATAGGAGTCTTGGCATTCTTGCATCCTTCTATACCAAATTTCTTAATTAAATCTCTGGCATATTTGGATTGGTTGATGAATATGCCCTCATTGCTTTGCTTTATTTGTAGACCAAGGAAATACTTAAGCTCTCCCATCATGCTCATTTCAAATTCCCTAGTCATACACTTAGCAAATTCTTGACAAAGCAACTCATTAGTAGAACCAAACATTATATCATCAACATAAATTTGAACAATTAGTATATCATGCTTATGCTTTTTAATGAATAATGTGGTGTCAACATTTCCCTTTGTGAAACTATTTTCTAATAGAAAATAACTTAGCCTCTCATTCCAAACTCTTGGGGCTTGTTTCAAACCATACAAAGCTTTTGAGAGTTTAAAAACATGATTTGGCAAATCATAGCTATCAAAGCCTCTTGGTTGTTCTATACACACTTCTTCTTCTATATAACCATTTAGAAATGCACTTTTCACATCCATTTGGAAAAGTTTGAAATTCATGTGACATGCATATGCTAAAAGAATTCTTATGGCTTCTAATCTAGCTACAGGTGCATAAGTTTCATCATAATCTATACCTTCTTCCAGATTATATCCTTTTGCAACTAATCTAGCCTTATTCCTAGTTATTGAACCTTGTTCATCTAGTTTGTTTCTAAATACCCATTTGCTACCTATAATTTGATGATCTTTGGGTCTAGGTACTAGGGTCCATACCTTACTTCTCTCAAATTGGTTGAGTTCCTCTTGCATGGCAATTACCCAACTTTCATCATTAAGAGCCTCATCAACATTTTTAGGTTCAATTTGAGAAATAAAAGCAATGTCAGCGACTAACTGTTTGAAATGAGATCTAGTACTTACTCCCCTTGAGAGATCACCAATGATTTGCTCTTTTGGATGATCTTTCATCATTTTCCATTCTTTTAGGAGTTCTTGTTTGTTTTCTTCTTGAGTTTGAGGTAGAGAATCATTTTGTGGTGAATCTTTTTGATCATTTTCTTCTTTCCCATTTCCATATTACCTACAACATCATCAAGAACACTACCTTTCACAAGATCAAGTCTACTAGATTCATTAAAGACAACATGCATGGATTCTTCAACAGTTAATGATCTTTTATTAAATACCCTATATGCTTTGCTGGTTGTAGAGTATCCTAAAAATATACCTTCATCGGATTTAGAGGCAAATTTTCCAAGATTGTCCTTGGTGTTCAATATAAAACACTTGCATCCAAATACTCTAAAGTATGATATCAAGGGCTTTCTTCCATTCCATAGCTCAAATGAGGTTTTGTTTAAAAGAGGCCTTTTGAAAACTCGATTTGAAATATAACATGCACTGTTTGTGGCTTCTGCCCAAAAATAAGTTGGTAAATCATATTCATTGAGCATTGTTCTAGCCATTTCAATTAAAGTTCGATTTTTCCTTTCAACTACCCCATTTTGTTGAGGTGTCCAATTATGTGAAATGCCATGTTCAAGACAAGCTTTCAAAGTTTTCATTTTCAAATTCTTTCCCATGATCACTTCTTATCTTTGAAATACAGTACCCTTTTTCATTTTGAACTCTTTTAGCAAAGTTTTTCAAATTTTCAAAAGCATCACTCTTTTGAGCTAAGAAAATTACCCAAGTAAATCTAGAGTAATCATCTATGATGACAAATGCATAATGTTTTCCTCCTAAGCTAGCAATTTTAGTAGGTCCAAACAAGTTTAAATGCAGGAGTTGAAGAGGTTTTGAGGTACTTACTATGTTTTTGGCTTTGAAGGATGACTTGTGTTGCTTTCCTCTTTGGCAAGGTTTTAACTCTTGGCAGTCCTTTTACTAGTTCTCCTGTGCTGAGACTTTGTATTAAGTCCATGTTAGTATGACCAAGCCTTTTATGCCATAGCCAAGATTCATCACTAGTAGTCACAAGACACTAAGAGGAATGGTTAGATAGTTCATGTAAGTTTATTATGTATGTATTGATATCTCTATTTCCTTTAAATATCTCTTGACCATCGATAGAGATCACAAGACATTCATTTGAAGTAATGATTACTTTGATTCCTTTATCACATAATTGACTTACACTTAACAAGTTATGTTTCAAGCCATCAACAAGTAAGACATCTTCAATAAAAGTAGTACCATTAATACCAATAGAACCAATGTCAATTACCTTACCCCTTGCATTGTTTCCAAAGGTAACTTTACCTCCATCAATACCTTTGATTTCATTGAAAAGTTCTGTCTTCTGTCATACACCTTGAGCATCCACTGTCTACTAGCCAAGCATTTTTGTTATTATGGACTTGAGCCATACCTATAGAATCACAATTCAAGTATGCTTTTTAGGTACCCAAATGAGTTTGGGTCCTTGGGGGTTAGCATATGAAGGTTCCCAATGAGCCTTCCTTATCCACCAATGTTTATTTATGTGACCCATTTTCATAGAATAATTACATTGTTTTGGTCTAAATTTGTTTTCTGGTCTTACAATATTTTTGAATACCATTTTTCTATCAAATTTATTTTGAGAATGATGACATGCACAGTTATGATTAATTATAGATTTTCTAGATGCATGCTTCCTATATATAAAGGCATGATTATTCTATTTATGTATAAAGGGTTTAATATGCTTATTTCTTGGTGTTGTTCTAACAGGTGTGGAGATGTGAGGTTCTCTAGACTTAACAAATATGGTTTTGTGAGAAGATGATGATGTGTCCTTAAATCCTAGACCATGTCTAATTAAAGGTGATCTTTGAGACACAATGAGAGTATCTAAGCTCTCTTTACCTTTCTGAAATTTAGAAATGGAATTTATAAGTTCCTCAACTTCATTTTCAAAACATTATTTTCTTTTAGTAAGGAAGCAGTTGAGGGTCTTAATGAGTATTCATCTAATGACTTTTGGAGAGATTCATTAGATGATTTAAGCTTTATGTTTTCCTTTTCTAAACCATCTATCTTATTTTTTAATTTAGAGATGTTATTTCTATAAGTACTAAATTTACTTCTATATTTCTCTAATTCTAGATTTAATTCTTCTATTAGGTTTCACTAACACACTAAGTGTTACAATGAAGTTTTACAAGCTCACTCCCAACTATAGTGTTTCTCATAATGGCTCACACCTAACCCAGAAATCCCTTGTGTTTTAATGGCTCACACAATAACCAATTCCTTATGTTTTACAGGCTCACACAAACAACCTTTTCTTTGTGTTTTTACAGGCTCACACAAACAACCTTTTCTTTGTGTTTTTATAGGCTCACACAAGCAACCTTAAATTTGTGTTTTGGAGGCTCACACAGCTAACCCTTACAAGTGTTCTACTCTTAACCCAGAAATACCCAAAGCTCACTTGAGTAATGATTACAGAGAGAAACACTCACAAATCTTAATTGCTCAATAAATGAAGAGCAAAAAGATTTTTATAGAGAATAGATATTGGTTCTCAAAGTATTGAATGTACAAATAGATTGTAATAAGATTTTGATTCAAAGTATTTGCTATCCTCCTATCTTGAATGTATAAATGACTTCCATTTATACTCCCATGGCTGATTATAGCCGTTGGGGTGCATTAAATATGAAACTAGCCATTGTACCAACCAAAAAATTGCGCCTGACATTTTTCTCTTTCATCATTCACGGGCGTGACTATGTTTTTCATGGGTGTGACATTTCTTCCTAAGCCGTGACTGAAGTGGTGACCTTTGTCGTGAAGCTCTCTGGAATGTTTTGAGACATTGGGTCACGGGCGTGACATACATATTCACGGGCGTGACAAACTTCCCAGCCATGATCCAAGTGGTGACTTTGGTCGTGAAGCTCTCTAGATAAAAATGCCATGATCATTCACGGACGTGACATTTTGATTCACGGTCGTGACTCAAATGTCCATTTCACGGTTTGTTCTTCCTTCATGGTCGTGAACTTCAAATGTTGGTTTTGGTAATGGTTAGCTCTTTCGCAGGTGTGACATGTAAAGTCACGGGCGTGAACATGCTACTTCCTTATTTTTGTCTTTCAAGGATTATTCTTTCAATCTCCATTCTTGCTATTTTATTCCATGTCCTATTTAATAGACTTAGAAAACAAGTATGTTAAATATAATATTGCTATTTTATTTGTTATCATCAAAATGATGGAAATACCCCTCAAGGTTTAACATGTTTTATACTTCATTTTAGCCAAAATGTATTATAGTTAGACTTCCTTCTTGATATGTCATGGCTCCCCAAAAACTTATCATAGGTCCGAATTTATTTTCTCCAAATCAACACTCTAATCACACTTCATTTATCACCAATTGTGTTGCTCCTAAGTGAATTTCAATTTTTTCCAAATTAACTTAACCAAGGCAATCCCTCATTCCTCTATTAGAGTTACCTTTCTCTAGATTTTAAGTCATAAAACAATTAACAAACATCAATTTTAATTAATTAAAAGTTTAACTTCATTTTGCTTCAACTAGTTACAACTCTCAAAACTCACGTTAATGGTTCTCCAAGGTGGACCGAATATGTCCCAAAGTTTCTCCCTTTTCTTTTCTTCTTTCTTCTTTCCTTCTTGCTCCTTAGCTCCGTTTATGGAAAGAGCTCTTTAATTTTGAATTTTTCTCTCTCAAACTATTTTTTTTCTCTATTTTTCAAGCTTGGTTTAAAGCAATAATGGTGGCTTTTCGAGGGTTATGGTGGACGGCAAAAGAGAAGAGAAAGAGGAAGAAGATGAGTTAAACTTTTATGTGGAAGAATGTAGAATTCTTCCTCTTTTTGACTTTTATACTCAAATTAAGGAGTGGATCCCACTAATTAAAATTAATCCTAATTTTCATTGGTTTAATTAACAATTAAACTTTGAGAAATTCCTTATTTGCCACAAATTTCCTCATCTTCACACTTTTCCCCCAACAATTGCCATAATACAGATTTTGTCCATAGGGTAATTTTATTTTTCCCAGTTCTAGCACTAATATTTTTAATTCCTAAGTAATAATAACCTTAAATATTTTCCCTTATTATTAGTCATTTTTTTATTGGTTCAAATTTACACTTCGATTGAACCAACACATCCTACTACAGTCACGCGCAATCGGGGCCTAAATCACTGGATGTTACAATTCTCTTCCCCTTAAGAAAATTTATCCTTAAAATTTACCTGATTAGCTGGAGCTGAACAACTGAGGATACTAAGTTCTCATCATATCTTCACTCTTCCAGGTGGCGTCTTCTACTACATGATTGCGCCATAGGACCTTTGCCAATGGTACCTTCTTGTTTCGCAGTTCCTTGACTTCTCGAGCTAAGCTTTTCATCGGCTCTTCTGCATAGGTCAAGTCTAGTTGTACCTTTATTGATTCCACAGGTATTACATGTATTGGATCCGATTTTGTGAAATTATGTGTAATTGTTTATGTAATTCTTAATATTTTAATTTTGATTTTGTGAAATTATGTTTAATTGTGTATGTAATTCTTGATATTTTGATTAAGTGATGAATTGGTAATTAAATGGTGCTATGAATGTGAAAATACAATTTTGAATATGAGGTTGATGCATGAAGATAGAAATTGTAGAAATTAATTGAAGTGCTGGAAAATTCATCTTATGAACAATGATAACTTGATTTATGGAAATGCTTTTTGACTGATTCTTGTTGGTTCAGAAAGTTAAGACATAGGGATTCAATTTTATTTAGACATTAGACCTGAATATTCCTGAAATTAGGTGTAAAATGGACTCAAAGTTCGAACTAGAAATTTATCCAGTAACATTTTGGGCAAATTAGAATGAATGTAGCTTAGAGAAAAATTCATAACTTTTGCTAAAAGATGTGGTTTAATGTGATTCTAGTTGGAAATTAAAGATAAGACATGTACCAACATTTTGTTAGTTGATCACTTATCCAAATTCCATCTAATAATGGATGGAAAATGTAGGACAATATAAGACATAAATGCTGTCCAGAATACACAACTTGTATATTTGTTGATTGTGGAATTTTCTAATAGAAAAATATATTATTTGACTTTTCTTCTAGTTATAATGATTAAATGAGCAAGTATGATGTTATAAAATATTAAATGGAGATTAATACATTTATATGGGATTATATTCTTATTACAAACATAATTTATGTAAATAATAATAAAGGCGACAAATATAATTAAGCCCTATAACATCCAGTCGAGAACTAAAAATTAGGATTAGTTGGCATGCCAAAAAAAGGGTAGACATATAGGCACTAGAAAATAGTGTTGTGCACTAAGAAATAGTGTTGAGTTTAAATTATATAGCCACTAAGAAATAATGTTGAGTTTGAAATTATGTAGGCACCAAAAAGGTGTTGAGTTATTGTTGAAAAAGTAGGCGTTAAATGTTGAATTATAAAATTATTAAGTAGGTGCCAAGCATACTGCCGGAGAGCATAAATCTTGTATCCAGTATTTAGTTCCGATCTAAGATGTCATAGGCTATCAAATAAATAGGAAAATAAATTGTAAATTATTAAATTGATATTTTAAATAGTATGTCTTGTATTGTTAAAGAATATCAAGCATGCTAAATGAATGAAATGTTATAATTGATGAATTATTTATGTTTGCTTGATGTAAATACTATTGATTTTAATTGAATGTTTTGGCATGCATAGTAAATTAATTGTAGTTCTAAAATTTTATTTTAGAAATATTTATATAATTATTGGATAGTTGCCAAATGTATTATTAAGCTAGTAGCTTAGTGCGTGTGTTTCATGTGTAGATAAATAAACATAGCTATTGCGTTAGGGCGACCGAAGAAAAGGGAAACCCTAAGATCAAATTGCAGCAGTTTATTTTCTTTTTATATGATTTGGAAATTGTATTGTAAAAATTAAATTTTAAGAGTTTCTTTTAATGTAAATTTGGGCATGTAGGATTTATAAAAAGTGAATTTTATAATTTATATATTTGGTATTATTTGTAAATGTATTTCTAAATATTATGGTTTAATGAATGAGTTCTTTTAAATCAAAATATTTACATCATTAGTTACATATTTAAACGATATAATATATATATATATATATATATATATATATATATATATATTTCGCTAATAATAAACTCCAAACCTGAAAAGAAAAAAATGTATACAATAATTTGAGCATTGGTTTTTATAAAAATGAGCTTAGTAGCACTTTCATACACTAGTAATGACTAGTAGGGTAAGGGAGCGCTACAATCATATTGGGCCTAAGCCCGTAATCATCCATCATGCCTTTCCATACAACTTTTGTTAGAGAGGTACTCTAAAAGCAATCACCTTAGGCACTTGATGCACTCATTTATTATTAATAAAAGGCATTTTCATTATATGGTGTTCATTGCATATGAATTGATATAGATCTTAAACTGTTTATTGAAGTTCTTGGTATGTAACATAGCATGAAGGAATTCATGATGAGATCATGATGATGAGATTTATATCATGTGTAATTCTATTTAAACCGAAATTATCCTCAGTCATAGGATTAACAAAATGAGATATTGTTAATCCGGATAGACTAGCGCATGTTATACTCATTGACTAGGTCAAACAGCTGATCTCATAAGCTGAAAGTATGAGATATTTGGAATTAACATATGGATGCTTGCTAAAAGTAGGAAGTACATTGGATGAATTGCTATGAGACAATCACATGGATATCTATTCAATGTCAGTGATAGTCTCATCATAGCAATGATCCAAGTATGCTTCGACTTGAGATACTCAAGGTTATCTTGGATACTGAATCCTATAATTTGACTCCATTCCTTATTGCCTCTAAAGAGATCACTCAGAGGTTGTTGATTGGGTATAACAGGTGGTATTCGAAGGTAGTTGAGTAGTCAACAAAGGATTCACCACTCTTGATAGAAGGAGAGTATACCTATGGCCTCTTGTAGAGATCATTACTAGAAAATCCTTGGCCAAGGAGGACATGACTTGAAGAAGGTTTTCAAAGACATATCTGATTAGAGTAATGAGTCATAGATAAGAACTAATATCATTTAGACTAGATGTGATGTAATCAGTTGAGTGGGAGTTAACACACAGTCCATGCTTTAAACCAAATAAGGTATAGTTCGGTGAAAGGATGAATTGCATGATAATTATCTATGGAAGGGTTAAAAGTCAAATCACTGACTTTCTAATTATTTGGATAGTCATGATGTGTTGCTAGATATTGCTCATGATCTACTAAGTCAAGGAAAATTGATTAGAAATCAATTATGGGTCAAAAGTGTTTGACTTATAGAATCCTAATTGGATTAGGATTCCTCGCCAGACTTGAGCTGCCAACATGATCAGAAAACCTATTAGGTCACATGCATAAAGGGGATGAAGAAAATATAAAATGGGTTTTGGATAAGATCCAAATGAGAAAGAAAAAAAATTGAGCCTTTTATAGGATTTATAAAAATGGGCCAAATCCAAATTGGATTAGGATTGTTGATTTGGTCAACATTGGGCCTTATAACTTAGAAAAATGGGTTCATTAGGGCTTTTCCTTTTACAACCCCATAAAGGATTCTAAAGTGTATAAATACTCCTTTTTAAGGTGTCAATTTTATGGCTGCCCCATTAAAAAAAGTAAGAGTTATTTTTTTCTCTGCTTTTTTCTTTTATAAGACAATTTTTCATAGCTAGCACTTTGGACCTTTGTTACCCCATCTCTTTGGTTTTCTTCTTCCTTCTCGTGGATACTCTTCGAGACAATCCTAGTTTTGGATTTTTGTGGTTTGCTACAACCCAACAATGAAGGAAAGGCTCAAAAACTAGGAAGATTGAAAAGAAACAAACAAGGTAATCAACTTCTCCCCTATTGATGGTATAATCCGATTTTAATATTCATAGGGCATTCCATGGTTTTTTGGGTTCAATTAATTTTAATTTTCTGTTGTGCCATGCATGTGATGCATGTTAAAAACCCAATAGCCCTAACATGCATTTTCTTATGCATAAAATAAAACAGACAATTTTGGATTCTAATTTGAAAATTGATTCAACGTTTGAACCGAAATTGCTTACTTTTGTTGTTTCAGTTAATTTAATTTTTATGTCATTTTAATGTGGAATTTAGTATTTAATCAAATTAAATTAAAGTCCATATTTCCATAATTCATTCAAAATTAATTCACCTTAAAATTGAATTATTATGATGCCAAAATTAAAAATTTTAATTTTAATATACACAACAATTTCTAGTCAAACTAGAATTACCATTGCTCAACTTAAATTAATTCAAAATTACTTTCCAAAAATTAAAGGAACCTCAAATCATCACTCTAAGAATGTTCAAGTAAGCTCAAGTTCTTCAAAATATTTTTGGCACAAGCCAAAATTACTAACACAACTGAACCAACGCACCTAGACACTCAAAACGACTAATTCGACATCTATAACAGTTTAACATTTTAAATTCGAGAAAAATAATTTTTTTATGCATCTAACATCAAAATATATATTTTTAATCACATAAAAATTATTTCAAGGTGCTGGAAATAAAACTGTCACATACAAAAAAATCAAACAAAACAATTCCACATGCCAAAAAAGTCTCATTTTTGTATTTGTTTAAAAAATTAATTAAAATTTTTTTTTAGTTTATTAATGGATACTTTCATAGGCTTAAACATGTTCTCAGTATGTATAAATAATTTTTTCATAATCAAATTACAAAAAAAAAATATAAATAGCTCCATCAATTAACCCAAAACAACAATATATGTTCATAAACAATTCAATTTTTAGCATTTTCGAAATAAATCCAAAAATAACTATTTAAATCACATTTAAACCTTTTTTTCAATCAAAATAATCATCTTTAATCATCCTATGATCATATTAGAGAAAAAATGTGTAAAACAAATTTTACAAATTGATTTTAACTTTCTAAACCTATTGATCCAAAACCGTGCAATGAGATTGCACTTTCAATTAAAATTTATTTTAATGGACACAAGAGGGCTCTAATACCAAAGTTAGGTTTTGAACGTTAATCTCAATCATAAACACAGTGAAAAATTAAATTTTTTTAAAATTTAAAAGAAAAGATCACGCTTGTGCTATTAAAAGTAACTTATCAAATATAGAGGTTATAAATTATACCTTGTAATTTCTTGATTTGTTATTCAAATTTTCACATTATTGGGTTGTAGAAAATCAAAACAATTCATACTAGGATTTCTCTAATGATTATTCATACTAAGATATAAAGAAGAAACTAAATGGCCAAAATAGTGGGTTACTTATAAACTGAAGTTTACGAAATTGATTAGTGTAATCAGGATCAAAAATGCACCATGCATAAAAAAATATATTTTATTTAATCATTGGAAAAATATAGGTCATGACTAGTTCAAGGGTAAAATTTTGATTGAAAAAAAAGTCAAATATGTCCCCAAAAGTCAAAAATAAGAAAAAGTTAGGATACAATTAAAATAGTAAATTTGGTTTGACAATACTTTGACCGGGTTGCTAAAAATAGTAAACAACCTCTATAAATTTGACAGTTAAAAAGGAATTTTACTGTAGTATAGAAATTTGATTAATCGGACTGGTTTGACTGAACTAGATCAGATTATGGATTGTGATTGAGTTAAAAATTTTGATGTAGACTAATTTATATATTTTATGAATTATGGAATTAAATTTGGAAGAAATTGGGCTTTGAAAGTGAGAGTAATAATTTAAATTGCCAAATGTGTCTTAATTTCACAAATGGAACCAATAAGGTTGGACCAGTTGACTTGACCAAGGCCCAGCCCATTTCAGCCACCCATATAAATCCAAAAATATCAGAATTCTTCAGACAACTTTTCATTTTTCTCCAACTCTCCCTTGCTCTTATCCTGGCCAAATGGGTATTTCCATTCTTCTCCATCAAAATTCTCATTTCTCTCTAATTCTTAAAATAAATTTAGGCATTCTAATGCTATTTCAGCCCCTCTATTAGCAACTTGAGGTATCCAATCTTCAATTGAAGGATTAGAAATGGAAGAAATTAAATGATTCAAGTTAGGGCATAAAATTGAGGTAAAAGATATTGAGGGTTTAAATTTTATTTAAAGATTCTAATAGGAAGTTTAAGGTATGTAAGTTATATTTATGAAGTTATACTGAATTATGGAAGCAAAATAATGGTAGTTTTATCTATGCACATATTTGTCCTAGGGTAAAAAACAAATGAGGAGGAACTTTAAAGTAAAAGGCCAAGGAAAAGGAAGTTTAGGAAGGCTAAAGCAAAGAATTAAGGTTAGTGGTTACAAAATCTAATTATTTTCATTGAATTTGTATGAATTTAGTTTTTGGAATTAGAGTATATATGTGTATTTTTCATGATAAATTAAAAAGTAGGCTTAGAAACATGATTAAGGACATTAAAAATATCAATTAGGATGCTTAAATTAAAATAAAATAATTTTTTATGGTAGAACCTTAATAGTGCCTAAGTGATGTATGTTTGTATATATAGGTATATTTATGGTTTCGTGCAATATTGTGGTATATACATGTTGTTGAAGGTATGAATTAGTGAAATTATTGGTTAATAGGTGAAAGAAAATTTTTAATGGGGAAATTGCATGTTAGACCGAATTGAAGACATGAAAAATTTTTAATGTATTTTTGTTAATTTAATGAGAATTAAGCCATAAAATGCATATAGACATGAAATTTGGTGTATTTGAATTAATTGAGAATTATTGGAATTTTTCGAATTTTTTCTAGTTAGTGATTACATTATGTATGAAATAGAACATAATGAATGAGGTATGTTAATTGAGTTTTATGGCTTAATTGATGATAATATTGAATATTTACTACATTGGATTGGAGATTGTAGAAAAAATATTTTAAGGGTGAAATTTGGTTATGGCCGAAAAGAATTTTAAGTAATTAATAATGTAAAATAAATGAAATTTAGGAATGTAATAAGAATTAAGTTAAAAGAATAAGTATATTGCTCTAAGTGAATTCTGGTGGTTAAATCTAGTTCAAGATATAATTGGCTAGCAATAGGGACATCATAGCTATGGGGTGGGTCATGGCGACTCGCTTAGGTAGGCAAATGGCGATCTACTTCAGTGATAGGGATTCAATGATTAGTATGCAGTGCAGCATTTGGGCGGTCCTTTGGGGTCACTTTTCAGTATAGTGGACTTGTGTGGTCCACGTCTCATGTATCCAATCCATAGATTTTTTACTTGATTAATATTAGGGACAAAAATGGCAAAAATGGCAAAATGACAGTGAGAAATTGGAATAAAAGTGGAAAACAAATGACTTAAAGAAATAAATTGGAAATGGATTTAATTGATAGAAAATAAAAAGTTAACGGGTAAATTGGTAATATAAGGGTTAAATGGAAATTTATGCATTTAATAAGAAAATAAATAAGAAATAAAAATTAACTAGTAGCAAAATTCTAAATAAGTATAAAATAATGGCATAATTGTAAATAAATGGAAGTTTAGAAACCAAAATGTAATTTGCCGCTAAAGAAAAATTAAATGGAGGATTAAAATGAAAATTAAGTCATAAGATGAGAACTAAGTGTAATTGTTAATTTAAATAAAGATATTATAAGTAATTTATTGGTAAATAATAATAATAATAATAATAATAATAATAATAATAATAATAATAATAAGAATAAGAATAAGAATAAGAATAAGAATAACCCTTATGCAACTCCACAAGTCATCCATAGTTTGGTTGGTAGGTATCTAATTCATACCAATTGCTTTATTCATGCAATTTATCGAATTTTGTGCTATCCACTAATTGATGTGTGCACATATATTGGGCTATCAACTCTCGATATATGTACATTTCATGTACACTAACCCAACTTCGCTTCCAATATACATTAACTTTGGCGCAAATCCAACAAGCAAATGATATCGGTTAAATTTAACCCATTAATTGTGAAATCTAATTTCAATTGTTTGAATATATTCTTATAGAGCAAGCTTGGGCCAACATGCAGTAGCCCACATCGACCTGTTGGGCAAGCCAGCAGCCTATCTAGCCGGTGTGGACTCGCATAAGCCCGCACAGGCCCATTACCCTTTTGTAAGAAGTTTTCATGCAATCTCATCGTGATCCATCCCAAAATAGTTCTCTTATATTTTTGGATCCCATCCAATACCATTTTACTCATTCTCCATATCTTTAATGCGTGTGACCCATTAGGTTCTTAGTTATGTTGGCCACTTAAAATAACAATTAATTTAAATAAGTCATGAGTGGTATCTAGCAATACATCATGACCCCCAATTGACTGGAAAGTCAGTGGTTTAACTAAGAACCTTTCCATAGACAATTTCTGTACAATTATTCATTTCACCATTATATACCCCTACTTGGTTTAGAGTATAGACATGTGTCAACTCCCACTGGAATGACTATGTCATGTCTAGTCCAAGTAATATTAGTTCTCGTCCCTGAGGCTCATAAATCTATTAGACATGTCATTGAAGGCTATCTTCATGAAATTTCCACTCCGACTAGAGATTCCTAAGTAATGACCATGATAAGAGGCCATGGGTATTCACTTCTTTTATTAGGAGTGGTGAATCCTTTGTTGGTTATCCAATTACCTTTGAATACCTCACAATGTACCCAATCATCACCCTATAAGCAACCTTTTTGAGGTAACAAGGAATAGTGTCAAAATAAAGAATCAGAATCAAAGATATCCTTGAGTACATCAGGTCTAAAGGTACTTTCACCGTTGCTATGCTGAGACTATCATTGACATTTGAATAGATTATACATATGATGGTCTCATATAAGGTTATCCAATGTACTTATCTACACTTAGCAAGCATCCACATATTAACTCTAAACATCTCATTTTTACAGATTATGAGATATACTTTTCGATCCAATCAAAGAGTGTAACATATGCTAGTCTCTCCAGATTAATAATGTCTCGTCTCATTAATCCTATGACTAGGGATAATTTAGATACTAACATAATTACACATGATATGAATCTCAATATCATGATCTCATTATGATTTCCTTCATGTTATGTTGTGTATCAAGTACTTCATTTCTTAATTTATGATCACTCTCATTTCATATATCAAATGAATATCAAATTAATGAAAAAGCCTTTTATTAATCAAATAAATTTGTACAATAAGTGCTAAAGGTGATTGCCTTTAGAGGTCTTCTGTAACAAGTTCGTGGTGGTATTTATTGATGATATTGTAGTGTATCCAAAGACTGTAGAATAATATGAAAACCATCTATGAATTGTCTTGCAGATATTAAGAGAGAAGTAGTTATATGCAAAGTTAAGCAACTGTGACTTATGGTTGAATGAAGTATCTTTCTTGGGTCATATAGTTTCAGTTGAAGGTATAAAAATGGACCCAAAGAAGATTGAAGCAATCTTACAGTGGAGAACACCTAAGAATATTACAAAAGTTAGAAGTTCCGTGGGTTTCGCTAGTTACTATAGGAAATTTGTAAAAGTTTTCTCCACCATAGTAACACCCCTCACTCGACTATTATAGAAGCATGTCAAGTTTGAGTAGACAAATTAATGTCAAGAAAGCTTTGAGAAGCTTAAAAACATGCTTACAGAAGCTCCAGTATTAACTCAACCAAAAACTGGCAGACTTTGTGATTTACAGTGATGCCTCGAGGAATGGGTTAAGCTGTGTATTGATGCAGAAAGGTAAGGTGATTGCATATAGTTTGTGAATTATCCTACTCACGATCTTAAGCTTGTAGCCATTGTTTTTTCTTTAAAAATTTGGAGGCACTACCTCTATAGTGAAAAATGCTACATTTTTGCATATCATAAGGGTTTGAAATATTTGCTCACACAAAAGGAACTCAATCTGAGACAGAGGCACTGGCTTGAATTGATAAAAGACTATGATTGCTTAATCAACTATCATCCAGAAAAGGCAAATGTAGTGGTTAATGCACTTAGTAGAAATTTTAAGGCAGCCCTTCGGGTAATGAATGTCAAATTGAGTATGACACAAAATGGAGCAATTATAGCTAAAATGCAAGTAAAACTAGACTTTCTTTAGCAAGTTAAAGCAGCACATAAGCTAGATGATTGCTTGATTGTTGTAGTGAACTGAGTAAAAGAGTTCAATGATGGTGATTACTCTTTGGACATATATGGTAGCCTTTATTACAAATAGAGGTTATGTGTAATGGATCAAGATGAATTAAGGAAGAACATTCTCATAGAAGCTCATCATAGCAGCTATACGATGCATCCTAGTGGTAACAAGATGTACTAGGACTTGAAAGCGCACTATTGATGGTCAGGAATGAAATGTGATGTGACATAATTTGTGAGCAAATGCTTAATATGCCAGAAGGTGAAAGTAGAACAACAGGTTCCATCGGGTTTGCTTCAACCTATCGCAATACTAGAGTGAAAATAAGACTAGATAACTATGGATTTTATGACTGGACTGCCATTAACTATAAGGAAGCATGATGTTTTCTAGTTAATCATTGATAGACTCACCAAATCAGCCAATTTTTTACCAGTGTGGATGGATTATCCATTGACCAAATTGGTAGAAATCTCCATTAATACGATAGTGAGGCTCAATGGAGCACCGTCCTCTATTATTTTAGACAAGAATCTAAGATTTACTTCCTAGTTTTGGAAGAAGTTACTGGAATCATTGGGGACAAAGCTCTATTTTAGTATAACTTTAAATCCCCTAATTGATGAGCAGTTCGAGCGGGTGATTCAGATATTTGAGGACATGTTGAGAAGTTGCGCCCTTGAGTTTGAAAGAAGTTGAGAAAGGTATTTGCCACTGGCCAAGTTCTCTTACAACAACTACCAGTTCAGCATCAAAATGGCACCATATGAAGCACTTTATGGAAGAAAATATAGAACTCCCTTATGCTAGACAGAGCTAAGTGAGAAGAAACTAGTGGGGTCCAATTTGGTTTGTGAAATTAGATAAAATGTACAAGTGATCAAAGATAGAATGAAAGAAGCCATGAACCGACATAAAATCGTATGCAGATTTAAAAAGAAAAGACACAGAGTTCCAAGTTGGAGACAAAGTGTTTCTAAAAGTATCTCCTTAGAAGAAAATTATGAGGTTTGGTAAGAAGGGAAAATTAAGTCCAAGATTCATAGGCCTTATGAGATTATATAGCGAGAGGACCCATAGCCTATCAGTTGAAGCTTGCTCAAGAGTTGGAAAAGATCCACAATATGTTTCATATGTCAATGTTATGGGGGTACAGGTTAGACCCTAGCCATGTGATCAAGTAAGAATAAATTTTGACACAACCTGATCGAACTTATGAAGAAAAACCAGTAGAGATTCTTGCTAGAGAAGTTAGACAACTCAGAAACAAGTAAATTCCACTAGTGAAGGTAATATGGAACCACCACAATGTGGAATAAGCCACGTGGGAACATGAAGAGACAATGAGACAACAATATCCACAATTGTTAAATACATATAAAATTTTTGGGGATGAAATTTTAATTGGTAGGGGAGAATTGTAATAGCCAAAATACCAGGTTATTCGTAGACTGTAGTTTCCAAGATTGATCAGTATATCCGGGGTCAAAAATATGTTTTGGGTGAAAAATATTTTATTTAATCATCGGAAAAATATAGGTCACGACTAGTTCGAGTGTAAAATTTGGAGTGAAAACGAGGTCAAATAGGTTCCCAAAAGTCAAAAATAAGAAAAAGTCATGATACAGTTTAAATAAGAAATTGGGTTTGACTATGCTTTGACTGGATTATTAAAAATAGTAAACAACCTTTAAAATTTTATTTTAAGTCATGGATAAACTCTAAATAATATTTAGAGTTATTTGATAGTGGAAAATGAATTTTACGGTAGCACATAAATTTGATTAATCGGATTGGTTTGGGTGAACCGGACCAGTAAATGGATTCTGATTGAGTTAAAAAACTTTATATAGGCTAATTTATATATTCTATGAATTATGGAATTAAATTTGGAAGAAATCGGGCTTGGAAGTGAGAGGAATAATTAAATTTCCAAATAAGTCTTAATTTCACAAATGGGCCTAATTAGGTTGGACCACTTGACTTGACCAAGACCCAACCCATTTCAGCCACCTATATAAACCCAAAAAATATCAGAATTCTCTAACTAACTCTTCATATTTCTCTATCTCTCCCTTGCTCTTATCTTATCTTAGTCGAATGGGTCTTCCCATTCTTCTCCATCAAATTTTTTATTTCTCTATAATTCTTACACCAAATTCAAGCATTCTAATATTATTTCAGCCCTTCTATTAGCTAGTTGATGTCTCTAATATTCAATTAAAGGGTTAGAAGTGGAAGAAATTAAAGGATTCAAATGAGGGCATAAAATTGAGGTAAGAGAAATTGAGCGTTTAAAATTTAATTAAAGATTATAATAGGAAGTTTAAGGTACGTAGGTTACATTTATGAAGTTATATTGAATTATGGAAGCAAAATAATGGTGCTTTTATTGATGCACATATTTGACCTATAGTAGAAAACAAAGGAGGATGAGGAACTTCAAAGGAAAAGGCCAAGGAAAAAGGAAGTTTAGGAAGCTTAAAGCAAATAATTAAGGTTAGTAGTTACAAAATCTAATTATTTTCATTGAATTTGTATGAATTTAGGTTGTGGAATTAGAATATATATGTGTATTTTGCATGATAAATTGAAAGTAAGCTTAGAATCATGATTAAGTACATTAACAATATGGATTATGATTTCTAAATTAAAATAAATTAATTTTGGATGGTGAAACCTTTATAGTGGCAAAGTGATGTATGTTTGTATATATAGGTATATTTTATGGTTTAGTGCAATATTATGGTATATACATGTTGTTAAATGTATGAATTAGTAAAATGAATGCTTAATAGGTGAAAGAAATATTTTAATAGTGAGAATGCATGTTACGCGGAATTGAATAAAAAATGTATTTTTTATTAATTTAATTAGAATTAAGCCATAAAATTCATATAAACATGAAATTTAGTGTATATGAATTAACTGAAAATTATTAGAATATTTTTGAATATTTTCTAGTTAGTGATTGCATTATATATGAAATGGAACATATTGAATGAGGTATGTTTAATTGAGCTTTATGCCTTAATTAATAATAATATTTAGTGCATTGGATTGGAGATTGTGGAAAAAGATATTTTAAGGGTGAAACTTGGTTATGGCTTAATAGAATTCTAAGTAATATATAATGTAAAATAGATGAAATTTAGGAATCTAATGAGAATTAAGTTAAAAGAATAATTTTACTACCCTTAGTGAAGTTTGGTGGCTAAATCTAGTTCAGGATACAATTGGCTAGCTATAGGGACATTGTAGCCATGCTGGTCATGACTACTCGCTTAGATAGGCCAATAGTGGTCTATTTAAGTTATAGTAATTTAGTGCAGTGTTTGGGTAGTCATTCGGGGTCACTCTTTAGTATAATGTATCTGTGGAGTCCACGTCCCATGTATTCAATTCGGAGATTTTCCATCTGATTGATATTAGGGGCAAAAATGTTAAAAAGTTGCAAAAATAATAAAATGACAAAATGGAAAAAATGGTAAAATGGAATAAAAGTGGGAAAAAAACTTAATTAAAGAAATAAATTGGAAATTGACTTAATTGAAAGAAAATAAAAAGTTAAAGGGTAAATTGGTAATATAATGGTTAAATGGTATTTATGTAATCAATAAGAAAATAAATGAGAAATAAAAATTAACTAGTGGCAAAAGTCTAAATAATGTAAAATAATGACATAATTGTAAATAATTTGATGTTTAGAAACAAAACGTAATTTGTCGTTAAAGAAAAATTAAATTGATGATTAAACTGAAAATTAAGTTATAAGATGAGAACTAAGTATAATTATTAATTTAAATAAATATATTAAAGATAAATTAATGGTAAATAATAATAATAATAATAATAATAATAATAATAATAAATGATAATTATAAATATGAAATATGTATAATGTTTAAATTATATTTTTGAATAGTAAGTGAAAGTGTAAATTTGAGTTAAATTAGAATTGTTATATTGATATGAATAGTGTATGAAAATTGCACGAATGTTTATGCATAAATTTAGGCTAATGGAAATTTTTAAATTTGTAACCCCCACTAAGAATTTTAATACTTAGCACGCAGTTTATTTTGACTACGTATAGGTACTTGCTAAGGAGTTGCTGAAGTAAGCATACCTAATTTTGGGAGTAGCCTGAAAAAGTATTTTATATAATAAAGTAAATGACATATATATGTAAAACGCTTTGTAATAGATTTGAAATATATATTTTGGTATGTAAAAAGGACTTTTATGGACTATGTATTTTGTTGATGTACTGTTACACTTAATATGTGAAATGTTGGCTATTAGACAGATGGAATGCACTTTTTTATTTTTGAACTGTTGTGCCCTGTGAAGACTGTGAAATTATCTATTGCGCAGGAAGGATAGTTTAAATTTATAGTCGTTATATTGTTGAAATTTTTGGTTAAATGAATAGTAAAATTGGACAGCTATAGGTCAATCGACAAAGTAATAAACATATTAAATGAGTGATGAAATGTATGTATGAATAGGTAAGTAAATGATGAAATCTATGTTCACATAGTATGTTATTAACATTATGACTAATAATAAAATAATAATAATAATAAATTTACCCACATCTGCTATAATCATATTATAAACAATATTAAACAATCATGGTAATCATTTAAGATAACGTAATGTACGTATAGAGTAATTATAACATGGGTGTTATGAAAACCAACAAAAGAAATGGTTTTAACAAGATTCAATGTGCTTGCTATGAATTTGTTCTTGAGAGAATTATTGTATCCCAAAAATTATTTTTCACAAAAAATTATTTTTATGTCTTTTTTCTGTCTTTTGATGTCTTTTTGATCTAAATCAAATTTAGAAAAAAGATCAAAAATCAAAAATGAAGAAAAGAAATGTCAATGAATAGTTAAGGGCCCTATTTGGCCTAATTAAGGCCAAAATTGGCCTCACGGCAAGAAGGATAAGTGTGTTGTTGTGTGCACGACATGGGCCTACTATTGGCTAGGCCAACAGGCCCATATGGGTTCATGACCCCTCTCAAGCGATTTTTTTCCGTGATCTTATCACGATCTGATCAAAAATAATTCTCTCATATTTTTTGATCATATCCAAGACCATTTTACTCATTTTTCACATTTCCAATACGTGTAACCTATTAAGTTCCCGATTATGTTGGCCACTTAAATTAACAATTAATTTAAGTAAGTCATGAGTAGTATCTAACAATACATCATGACCCCCAAAATGACCGAAAAGTCAGTGGTTTGACTACGAACCTTTCCATAGATAATTTCCATGCAATTATTTCTTTCACCATTCTATGCCCTACTTGGTTTAGAGTATGGACATATGTCAACTCCCGCTAGACTATGTCATATCTAGCACAAGTAATGTTAGTTGTTGTCCCTGAGGCTCATTACTCTATTAGACGTGTCAATAATTTAAGTCATGAGAATTTCTTTTGATGTAAATATGTGGCATGTAATATTTATAAGGAATAAATTTAGTAATTTTATATATCTCGTATTATTTGTAAATATATATCTAAATATTATAGTTTAATTGAATGAGTTCTTTTAAATCAAATTATTCACATCACCAGTTGCATATTTTAAATAAAAAATATATAGTAATAAATATTCTGCTAATAATAAACTCGAAAATTGAAATAAAAATATTTGTACTGTAACGGCTGGATCTACTGGAATCCGGGTCTCAGCCCATTGCCACAGTAGTCCACCCGCCATCTCACTGAGACCAACGGGCTGCTGGGGTCCATGGCCCAATACCTCCAACCCATCACTGGAATCGCACTCAAGGTGTTTGCCACAATAGGTTGTTGAAGGCAAGAGTCGAACCCTTGACCTCCCTTTAGCCTCAGTAAGAGACGGCCATGGACCCTGGCAGCCCATTGGTCTTAGTGAGATGGCGGGTGGACTACTGTGGCAATGGGTTGAGACCCGGATTCTAGTAGATCCAACCGTTACATAAAAAGAAGTATAGTTAGAGGGTTGGTTATGTATTATTATGTTTTTTTTAGTTTGACTATGTATATGGTGTGGTAAACATATCTCATATATTAATATTGTGTATGTAAATAATTATGTAACATAATCGGGTGCCATATGTGTATACAATATAAAGATATATATAAATTTGCCTAAACCAAAATAAATAAATATATTAAATTATTTAAAATGAAAAAAAATTCATTTCAAGCAGATTATCTAGTTGAGCTTGTGGCATCCTTTTTATATATGTGGGATTATTCCTAATATATAATTGGGGCATCACATGTACAATAAATTGAGCATTGGTTTTAAAACAAGTGAGCTTAGTAGCACTTCCATATCCTGTTAACAATTAGTAGGGTAAGGGAGCGTTACAATGATAATCCACGCGAAGAATGAAAAATAAACTATCAAAAGAAATGGTTTGAACAAATTCAAAGCACTAGCTTTGAAAGTGTTCCTGAGAAAATTTTGTTGTATCTTAAATATATTTGTTTCACAAAAAAATATTTTCATGTCCTTTTCTGCCATTTGATGTATTTTCTATTTGAATCAAATTCAAAAAAAAGATGAAAAGTCAAAAATGGAGAAAAGTGAAATAAATGAATAATAATTGGCCAAATTAAGGTCAAATTTTGTCGTTGGCCAATGGGAGGGAGACAGTAGTGCGCTGGGCCTGCTGCGGGCTGCTGCTGGGCAGCCCAGTTGGCCTACCTAGCCCACGCGGGCTTGTGACCCTCCCAAATGATTTTTTCTATGTGATCTCATTGCGATCCATCCTGAAATAATTCTCTCATATTTTGGATCCTATCCAAAACTATTTTACTCATTCTCCACATCTTCAATGCATGTGACCCATTAGGTTCTCGGTTATGTTAGTCACTTAAATTAACAATTAATTTAAGCAAGTCACAAGCGGTATCTGACAACACATCATTACCCCCAATTAACCAAAAAGTCAGTGGTTTGACTACGAATCTTTCCATAGACAGTTTCCATGCAATTATTCCTTTCGCCATTGTATACCTCACTTAATTCAGAGTATGGACATGTATCAACTTCCACTAGACTGACTACGTCACGTCTAGTCCAAGTAATGTTAGTTCTTGTCCTTGAGGCTCATTACTCTATTAGATATGTCATTGAAGACTATCTTTATGTCATTTCCACTTCGGCCAGAGATTCCCGAGTAATGACCACGATAAGAGGCCATGGGTATACACTCTTATGAGGAGCAATGAATCCCTTGTTTGTTACCCAATTACCTTTGAATACCTCAAGATGTATCCAATCCCCACCCTATGAGAAACCTCTCTGAGGCAACAAGGAATAGTGTCATAATATAGAATCAATATTCAAGATATTCTTGAGTACCTCAAGTCTAAGGATACTTGCACCATTTCTACGATGAGACTATCATTGACATTTGAATAGATTATCCATATGATTGTCTCATAGTTGGTCATCCAATGTACTTAGCTACACTTAGCAAGCATCCACATGTTAACTCTAAATATCTCATGTTTATAGATATGAGATCTACTACTCGATTCAATCAAGGAGTGGAACATGTGCTAGTCTATCCAGATTAATAATGTCTCGTCTCATTAATCCTATGACTAGGGATAATTTTGATACTAACATAATTACACATGATAAGAATCTTAATATCATGATCTCATCATGATTTCCTTCATGTTATGTTATGTATCAAGGACTTAATTAATTGATTTAAGATCGTTTATCAATTCATATATCAAATGAACATCAAATTAATTAAAAAGCCTTTTATTAATCAAATAAATTTGTACAATAAGTGTTAAAAGTGATTGCCTTTAGATCACTCCTCTCACAAGCTCCCACTTGCACTAAAGCCAATTGCCTTTGTATTTAATTCCATATACAAGTACATGAGAATCATATTTCTTTTGGGAAATTGGCTTAGTTAAAGGATCAGCAATATTCTGATCAATTGTGCACTCTTTCTATCTTTACATCATTCCTACCAATGATTTCTCTAATCAAATGGTAGCTTTTGAGTACATATTTGGATCTCTGATGAGACCATATTTCCTTTGCAATAATGATATATGGGTATTAGACACAGGTTGTGGCACACACATATGCACTGATATGCAAGGCCTAAGCAACAGTAACAACTCAATAAGGGAGAGTCATACCTATGTTATTGGAGATGAAACAAGGGTTGATGCATTAGTTGTAGGAACTTATGTTTTAACCCTGCCTAGCGGGCTTATATTAAATTTGGATAATTGCTATTATGTACCTATTTTAACTAAAAACATTATTTCCATTTCAAGTTGAAATAAAGATGGTTTTCATTTAGTTTTTAGTAACAATTGTTATTCTATTATATTGAATGGAATTCATTATTCTAGTGGTACATTATGCAATGGAATATACATATTAGATATGTTAAATCCAATTTTAAACATCAATCATAATAAAAGGCAAAAACAAGATATGTTGAAATCATCTTACTTATTGCATTGTCGCCTTGGTCATATAAGTGAGAAACGATGGCTAAGCTATACAAAAGTGGTAGTTTGCGGTCATTTGATTATGAATCATATGACACATATGAATCTTGCTTATTAGGCAAGATGACTAAATTAACCTTTAAGGCAAAAGGTAAACGTGTTATTGGGGTTTTAGAAATAATACATTTGGATGTATGTGGTCCAATGCCCACACACGCTAGAGGTGGTTTCATCTACTTCATTATTTTTATCGATGACTTCTCACAATATGGGTACGTGTATCTTATGAGATACAAATATGGAGCATTTGAAAAGTTTAAAGTGTTCAAAAATGAAATAGAGAAATAACTTTGAAAAAGTATTAAAACACTTTGATAAGATCAAGGAAGAGAATACTTAAGACAAGAGTTTCTAGATTGTCTTAGGGATAATGGGATATTGTCAAAATGGACTCCACCTTACACACCACAACACAATGGTGTGGCTGAAAGAAGAAACCAAACCCTGTTAGACATGGTAAGGTCTATGATGAGCTTTGCGGAACTTTCTAAATCCTTTTAGGGTTATACACTAGAGACTGTCGTTTATATATTAAATGGAATCCCTTCAATGTCAGTTGATGTTACTCCATATGAAATATTGTATAACAAGAAGCCCACATTTTCTTACATAAGAGTTTGGGGTTGTCCTTCTTATGTGAAGTGGACAATGTCAGATAAGTTGGAAGCTAAGTCTGACCAATGTCTGTTTGTGGGATATCCAAAAGCATCATATGGATATAGATTTTACCACCCCTTAGAACAAAAGGTGTTTGTTTCAACACATGCTATCTTTTTAGAAAAATATTTTCTTTTAAAAGGAGATAGTGGGAGCAAAATTGAACTTGAGGAAGTTCAAGATGGTCAAGCAAATGTTTATCAACTGCCTGAACTCAAGCCTATTAATCATACAGATGATATAGCAGCTCAACTTTCTAAAAGACAAGAGTTTCGTAGGTCAAGTAAGATATGTACTATTCTAGAGAGATATGGATTTCTCATTAGTGAAAACAATGATGTATTGCTGATAGAAAATGATGAGCCTACAACTTACGAAAAAGTTCTAAATAGTTTAGAATCTGACAAATGGCTTCAAGCCGTGAAGTTAGAAATGGATTCCATGTATGAAAACCAAGTATGGAATTTTGTTAACCCACCCAAAGGAACAAAGCCTATAGGGTTCAAGTGGGTTTTCAAAAAGAAAACTGACATGGATGGTAATCTGGTTAGCTATAAAGCTAGAATTGTAGCTAAAGGTTATCATCAAAGATAAGGAATTGACTATGATGAAACTTTTAGCCGAATAGCTATGCTCAAATCCATAAGAATACTCCTAGCCATTGCTGCTCATTATGATTATGAGATATGAAAAATGGATAAGAAAACAACTTTGGTTAATGGAAATGTGACCAAGGATGTGTACATGACACAACCAGAAGGCTTCATATCCAAAGATGGCAAAAAGGTATGCAAGCTTCAAAAATCCATTTATGGATTAAAGCAAACATCCAGGAGATGGAATGTTAAGTTTGATGAGACAATCAAATAGTTTGGTTTCTTACAAAATCCAGATGAACCTTATGTATACAAGAAGGTTAGTGGGAATGCAATCCTATCCCTTATGTTATATGTAGATGACATATTTCCAATAGGAAATGAAATCTCAGCCTTATAATCAGTCAAAATTTGGTAATCTAAGAATTTCTTTATGAAAAACCTTAGAGAATCAGTCTATATTTTAGGAATACGGATCTATAAAGATAGATTTAAAAGATTGCTTGGTCTTTCACAATCTACACACATAGACAAGAGGCTAAAGAGGTTCAACATGGAGCAGTCTAAGAAGGGATGTATTCCCACAACCCATAAGATTACTCTTTCAAAGTCTATGTGTCTAAAAACACAAGATGAGAGGACACACATGAGCTTGATCCATATGCTTCAGGTATAGGATCAATCATGTACGTTATGATATGTACAAGACCTGATGTATCATATGCTCTGAGTGTCACGAACAGATACCAATCAGACCCCGATGAGAGTCATTAAATGGTTGTCAAGAATATCCTTAAGTACTTCAGAAGGACTAAGGATGTATTCTTAGTATATAGAGATGGAGATCTTTTTGTGAACGGATATACCGATGCCCACTTCCAATCTGACAAGGATGACTCAAAATCTCAGTCAGGTTATATATTCACACTAAATGGTGGAGCAATCAGTTAGAAGAGTTCCAAACAGGAAATGACTACCGATTCCATAAGCGAAGTAGAGTACATTGTAGCTTCTAAAGGAGTAAATGAAGCAATTTGGATAAAGAAATTCATCATGGAACTTGGAGTGACTCCTAGCATTATTGATCCAATGCAGTTGTATTGTGATAATAATGTAACCATTACACAAGCAAAGAAGCTATGGTCTCATTAGAGATCCCAATATGTAATCAGAAGATACTATTTGATTAGAGAAATCATTGATATGAATGATGTCAAGATAGAAAGAGTGCCCACTCATCAGAATATTGTTGATCCTTTAATTAAGCCACTTCCCCGAAAGAAATATAATTCTCATGTACACGCCTATGGAATTAAATACAAAGGCGATTGGCTTTAGTGCAAGTTGGAGCTTGTTAGAGAAGTGCTCTAAAGGCAATCACCTTTAGCACTTATTGTAAAAATTTATTTGATTAATAAAAATATTTTTTATTAATTTAATGTTCATTTGATATATGAATTGATAGTGATCTTAAATCAATTAATGAAGTCATTGATACATAACATAACATGAATAAATAATGATAAGACATTGATATTGAGGTTCTTAAAATGTGTAATTATGTTAGTATCTAAATTATCCCTAGTCATAGAATTAATGAGATGGAATATTATTAATCCGGACAGACTAGCACATGTTACACTTCTTGATTGGATCGAGCAGTATATCTCATAATCTATAAATATGAGATGTTTAGAGTTAATATGTTGATTCTTGCTAATTGTAGTTAAGTACATTGGGTGACCTGTTGTGACACCTTATAACACTTTTTTTATATGTACATTACGTAGTCTGATATAATTATCAAGATTGTCGGTTTTTTCTAAATTTGAGTATAGCCGATATGGGTAAATTTTTTTCTCTTAACTTAGTGACCATAATATCATTATCACTTTATTAATTCATTTTATTTTCTAAAAATTTCGACAGCATAATTGCTAAAAATTTAACTATCCCACATGCACTTCATACAAACCAAAGTCCATATTGGGCACAACAATCCAAATATAATATAAAATATTGTTCATTTAACAAAACTTAACATGTCATTATTTACACACATAATAATTCATAAATATTTTTTTATTGGAATATATACATAATTCTACTCCAATTTACATATTCATACATATATATACATGTCATTCTTAATAATATACTACTTTTACGTTTACTCCTGTGTCTTTCTAGCTATTACTTGCACACAGTCAAATAACTATGTCTTGAGCATTAAAATACCCAATGGTGATTACTAATCTAAGAATTTCCATTAATCTATATTTTTCATACATTCATGCAATATCATATTCACTACACTACTCAAATTTTTCTCTTTAATATATGTCAATACTTTATTATTATTTAGCTTCAACTCACTATTTAATATTTTCATTAAATTTCCAATTTTAATTAATAACTTTTTTCAATTTACTCATGAACTTTCATTTTCTTTCAATTTAGTCCTATTTCATTTTTCTTCTTTAATTAACTCTTCCTTTCTTTCTTTCTTTTTTTTTTCATTCAATTCTCTATTAAATTGTTCTTTAGCTACAAATTTCATTTTGGTTCCTAAATTTCCATTTATTTACATTCATACTACTACTTTACAATTATTTACACTTTTGCCACTAACTAATTTTTTTTTAATTTTCTTTTTAACTTCATAACTTAACATTTCTCATATTTTTTACTTTTATCATTTTTGTCATATTTTTTACTTATATCATTTTTACGATATTTTTCACTTATATCATTTTTATCATATTTTTCACTTATATCATTTTTATCATATTTTTCACTTATATCATTTTTATCATATTTTTCACTTATATTATTTTTACAAAATTTTTCACTTATATCATTTTTATCATATTTATCACTAATATCATTTTTACCATATTTTTCACTTATATCATTTTTATCTTATTTATCCTTTTTTTTGCTACTTTTATTCACATTTTTCCATAATTTCAATCCGATAAAAAAATGACCAGAATTCGAGCACCGCATTGTACACTGATCATTGAATCACTATCACTGAAGTAGATCATCATTGGCCTACATAAGCGAGTCGCCATGACGTGCACCACGGTAATGGTGTCCCTATGGCTGACCAATTATATTCTGATCTATATTTACCATCAGAAAATAACTCCTTAAATTCATAAATTCTATTATTTTTGTATTATAAATTACCTAATATTTTATTCATCCATAACCATTATATTTTTCCACACTTTCCATTCTAATATGTCAATATTTCATCATTAATACTCAATTAAGTCATTAAGCTCACTAAACACACTTTATTCATTATATTTTATTTCTTGCATAAAATAATCATTAATTAGAAAAATATTCAATATATATTTTAAAAATTTTCAATAAATTTCTATGCACTCAATATAATGTTTTCTTGCATTTTTTGACTTAATTTTCATTTAATTAGCAAGGAAAATAATAACTTCTTCTTCTTCTTCATATTTCGGCCTACGTTCAATTTTCATCATTAAAATTTTTCTTTCACCTTCTAATAATACATTTCACTAATTTATGCATCCAATACTACATATGTACCATAATATTACACTAAAATTTAATTATGTCTTAATATGCATTTTTACACATAATATGGTCATATTCTCAAAGTTCTACTAATTAATTTTTTAATTGAATTTAACCATTCTAATCCACTTTTTATACTTCCTTAAACATGTTTTAAATTTCTATTATCATTTACATGCAATTCATACAAATTTCCTAATTTTCATAACCTTAATTCAAGCTTTAATAATAGAAATTAGTAGATTTTGGAATCACTAACCTTATTTTCTTCCTTTAGCCTTCCTAGGCTTCCTTTTGCTTTGTTCTTTTCCCTTGAATGACCTTCACCTCCTTGTGCATCTACCGCGGCCGAAATTTATACTCAATTAATCGACCATTATATTGCTTTTCTAACTCAATCCAAGTTCATAACTACCATATACATACCTTAAACTATCTATTTGAACCATTAAACCAATTTACAACTCTTAATTTCTCTTACCTTAATTTTGCATCTTCACTTGTCACCTTTGATTTCCTTCCACTCTAGCCCTCTAAATGAAGATAAGAGTCTTCCACTAGCTACTAGAGAGGCTTCAATTATATTAGGGTGTTCGATTTTGATGTAAAAATTAGAGAAAATGGAAGAAATTTGGGGGAGAAAAAGGGAGAAAAGTTGTTCGGCCAATGGGGAGGAGAATAGGAAAAAGATGAAGCAGAATTCTATCTAAACAATTCTGATTTCTTAGGCCTCTTATAATGGCTAAGATGGGTGGGCTTGGGCTAAACAAAGTCCAACCCATTTAGGCCCAATTAAGCATTTTAAATTATTTCTCTCACTTTCCAAGCTCAATTTCACCCAAATTTGATTCCATAATTGATAATATATATATATATATATATATATATATATATATATATATATACATAAATATTTTCAACTCAATCAGTGTCTGTTTCCTATCTGGCTCACTCAAACTGGATTGATAAATCAATTTTTGATGTAACCTTAAAATTCCTTTTTCACTGTCAAATAATCATAAAAATTATTTAGAGTCTATCCATGTCTTAAAATAAATTTTTAGATGTCATTTGCTATTTTTCATAGATCGGTCAAAGTATGGTCAATTACTTTGTTAAATAATTGGGTTCCTTTTTTCTTAGTTTTGACTTTTCAGGTGACTAACCTAGTATTTGGGCCATTGCAATTCTCCCTACCAATAAAAATTTCATCCTCAAAATTTTACCTTTATTGAACAGTTGTGGATATTGTTGTCTCATCGTTGCTTCTGGCTCCCATGTGGCTTTTTCCACATTGCGGTGACTCTATAACACCTTCTTGAGTTATCTAACCTCTTTGGCTAGAATCTTTAGTGGTTTCTCTTCATAAGTCAAATCAGCTTGTATCTGAATTTCTTTTGGCTTGATCACATGGCTAGGGTCTGACCTATACCTCCGTAGCATTAACACATGGAACACATCATGAATCTTTTCCAACTCTTATGGAAACTTTAATCGATAAGTTATGGGTCTCACTCACTGCATAATCTCATAAAGGCCAAAAAATCTCAGACTTAGTTTGCCCTTCTTGCCAAACCTCATAACCTTCTTCCAGGATGATACCTTCAAAAACACTTGATCTTCGACCTGGAACTCCATTTCTTTTCTTCTCAAATTTGCATATGATTTCTATTAGTGAATGGCTTCTTTCAATCTATCCTTGATCACCCGCACATTCTCTTCAGTTTTTCGAACCAAATCTGTCCATATTAGCTTCTTCTCATTGAATTTTGTCCAACAAAAAAGAGTCCTACATTTCCTCCCATAAAAGTGCTTTATATGACACCATTTTGATGTTGACTGATAACTATTGTTGTAAGAAAATTCGGTCAATGGCAAATACTTTTCCCAACTACTTTCAAACTCAAGGACGCAACTTCACAACATATTCTCAAGTATCTGAATCACATGCTCTGACTGCCCATTAGTTTGGGGATGAAAAGCTGTACTAAAATAAAGTTTTATCCTCAATGCTTCTCGCAACTTCTTCTAGAACTGGGAAGTAAATCTTGGATCCATGTCTAAAATAATAGAGGATGTTACTCCATGGAGCCTCACTATCTCATTAATGTAAATCTCTGCCAACCTGGTCGGTGGATAGTTCATCCGTATTGGTATGAAATGGACTAATTTCATAAGTCTATCAATGTCTACTCAAATAGCATCATGCTTCTTTCCATTCAAAGGCAATCCCATCACAAAATCCATGGTCACTCGATTCCATTTCCACTCTAGTATCGCTATAGGTTGAAGTAAACCTAATGGAACTTGGTGTTCAGCTTTCACCTGCTGGCATATCAAGCATTTGCTCATAACTTTTGTCACATCACGTTTCATTCCTGACCACCAAAAGTGTATTTTCCAATCCTGATGCATCTTGTTACCATCAAGATGCATCACGTTGTTGCTATGATGAGCTTCTATGAGAATGTTCTTTCTCAATTCATCTTGATCAGGTACACATAAACTCTAGTTGAAATAAAGGTTGTCATCTTCACCCAAAGAATAATCATCTTCATTGCCCTCTTTTACTTGTTCACTATGGCAATCAAACGATCATCTAGCTTTTGTGTTGCTTTTCCTTGCTGAAGAAAGTATGGTTTTACTTGCATTTCTACTATTATTGCTCCATCTTGTGCCATATCCAATCTAACATTCATCACCCGAAGGGTTGCCATAAATTTTCTACTAAGTGCATAAGTTACTACATTTGCCTTTCCTAGATGATAGTCAATTAAACAAAGATAGTCTTTTATCAATTCAAGCCAACGCCTTTGCCTTAAATTAAGTTCCTTTTATGTGAGCAAATATTTCAAACTTTTGTGATATGTGCAAATGTAACATTTCTCGCCATAAAGATAATATCTCCAAATCTTCATGGCAAGTACAATTGTTGCATGCTCAAGATCGTGAGTAGAATAGTTCTTCTCATGAGTCTTGAGTTATTGGGAAGCATATGCAATCACTTTACCTTCTTGCAATAATACATAACCTATAGAGATACGACCAGATCTAACTTATAGAGATATCCACAATTATATCATATCAGCAGAACCTATAGAGATACGACCAGATCTAACTTACGAAGAAGAGCCGGTGGAAATTCTAGCTCAAGGAATGAAAGAACTACGGAATAAGAATGTACCATTGGTAAAGGTTCTATGGAAAAATCATAATTCAGAAGAGGCGACTTGGGAAAATGAAGAGGTGATGAAAGCTCAATATCCACAATTATTCAACTCCTGTGAAAAAGGTAAATTTTGAGGACGAATTTTTTTCAGGAGGGAAAAATTGTAATGCCCGATAATTTAGGCCACAGTCGTGGTTGACCGAAAACTGGCACACCGAACCGATTAGAGTCTAAATTCGGACATAAAAAAATAAATTAAAATAATAATAAGCTGTGAGAAAAATATTTTGGATATTATTAATTTAGAATTTTGAAGTTCAGAAGTAAAATTGAAAAAAAAAATAATTTTTTGCTGAACGAAATTGGAAATTACAGTGTTTTTGGCACAAATATTTTAAGAAGGCATAAAAATGGAATATTTTTTATCTAAGGAAAGGAATATTCTTTTTATTAAAATAAAATAAGAGTGATTTAAATTAATGGACCAATGGGAAGCAAGATTAATAATTAATCCTAACCACCCACCTAATCCAACTATACAAAAAGTCAAACTTTCACTTTTTGGCGATTCTTCTTCTTCCTCACCTTAATCACACCCATTTCTCTCTCTTTTTCACTCTTTTTTCGTGAGGTCCTCCTCCCCCACTTATTCTTCTTTTTCTTTCTTCAAATCAAGCTAAGATTAGATGGAAAAAAATGGGATTAAGGCAAGATCATCAAAGAAGTGAAGAAAAGTGAGCTAAACCAAGGAAGAGGAAGGAAGAAAGGAAGAGAAAAAGAGAAAGAAACTTTGGTCATTTTGAAGATCATCAAAGGTGAGTTTAGATTTTCCATCTTCTCATTTTTCTTCTTCTCTTTTCTTTGAGTTTGGGGTTAGTTGCCATTAAAGCTAGTAATTTAGGGTTATTATTATGTTAATGGTGATTAAGGGTGGATTAGTGTGATTAGTGTAAAATTTGTTGTTAGGACAAGGAAGTGAACAAATTTTGAGTGAACAAATTTTGAACCAAAATCAAAGAGGAAGTAAGGGCAAAGAGAAAGTTAGCTAGGAAGAAGATAAAAGTGAAGAGAAGTGAAATTTTTGAGGTATGTACATTTGGCAAAAATTCAATATAGAAAAATATTGATTTTGATTATGTGATGTGTATGAAATTCTAGATATTTGATTGAGTAATGAATTAGTAATTAAATGATGCTATGAATGTGAAAATAAAAACTAGAATATGAGGTTGATGCATGAAAATGGAAATTGTATGAATTAATTGATGTGCTGGAAATTCATCTTATTAACAGTGTCTAGTTTACTAATCATAACTTGAGTTCTAGAAATGGTTTTTGAGTGATTCTTATTGGGTTGGAACGTTAAGACATAGAGCTTCAACTTTCCTTCAGACTATTAAACCTAAATAAGCCTGGAATTAGGTGAAAAATGGACTCAAAATTTGAACTAGATATTTGTCTAGAAAAAATAAATACTGGGCAGATTGCAGTGATCATAGGTTAGAAGAAAATTCATAACGTTTGTTACATAATTCGTTTTAATGTGATTCCATTTGAAACTTAAAGATAAGACATGTATCTACATGTTTTTATGTCCAAATTCCATCTAAAAAGGGATGAAAAAGACATAGCAATATAAGGTATCTGTCCAGTAAAATACTGGGCAGATTGCAGTGAACGTAGCTTAGAAGCAAATTAATAACTTTTGGTACCAAAATTCTTTTTAATGCTATTCTAGTTGGAAATTAACGATAAGACATGTACCTACATTTTATTAGTTGATCACTTATCCAAATTCCATCTAAAAATGGATGAAAAATACAGGGAAACATAATGAAAAAAAGCTGTCCAGAATAGGACAATTTGGACATGTGTTGATTGTGGAATTTTGTGATAGAAAAATATATTATTTGATTTTCTTGTAATTATAATGATTAAATGAACAAGTATGAGATTGTAAAATATTTAATGGGAATTATTGTATTTATATGGAATTTATATTAATGTTACCTATATAATTTATGTAAATAATAATAAAGGTAACAAATATAATTAAGCCCTATAACATATAGTCGAGAACTAGAAATTAGGATAAGTTGGCATGCCAACAAAAGGATAGAAAAGTAGGTACTAAAAATAATAGTGCTGAGATTTAATTTAAGTAGGCACTAAGAAATAGTGCTAAGTTGAAATTACGTAGGCACTAAGAAATAGTGCTGAGTTTAAATTTACGTAGGCACTAAAAAGGTGTTGAGTTGTTATTGAAAATGTAGGCATTAAATGCCGAGTTATAAAATAATTACATAGGCGCCGAGTATACTGCCGGAGAGCAGAAACCCTGTATTCAGTGTTTAGTTCTGATCTAAGATGTCGTGGGATATTAAATAAGCTTCGTAAGTATGGGGCTTCAGATTTCTATGGTAAGAAAGATGAGGATCCAGCTGCAATTGAGTATTGGTTGGAAAAGACTGAAAGAATTTTTAAAGAGTTGCAAGTGGAAGCAGATGATAAAGCTAGATTTGCTATTTTTCAAATCAAATATGAGGTGTATGATTGGTGGAAATCAATTCTTACTAAGCCAGATGTGGTGGAACCGGTCTCATGGGATTCCTTTCTCTCTAAATTCAAAGAGCAATATATCTTGTTGATCTATATTGATGAGAAAAAGAAAAAGTTCATGAATCTTAAGGAAGGTAAAATGTCAGTGACTAAGTATCAGTGAGATTTTACCAGACTGAGTAAGTATGCCCCTGAATTAGTTGCAAATGAAAGAGATAAATGTAGCAGATTTGAAGATGGCCTTAATGAAGAGGTTGGAGATATTGTGATTGCTCTTCAGTATAATAATTTTTCTCAGTTAGTTTCTGCAGCACTCAGCCTTGAAAAAAGGAAAAAGAAAAAATAGAAGAATCTTTTAAAAAGTCAACTACTCCTGAGACTCAATTCACCGGGAAGAAGAGTCATTTCTTTACTAGCCGTTCATAGAATAGAGGACAGGGAAAAAGTCCTGGCTATTCACAAATAGGGTCTTTTAGGAGGGGATCGCCCTCTAAGGCAACTTTTGCTACAACAAGTTCACAACCTCAAGTTAGCAAGGAAGCTATACCAATATGTACCATTTGCAATAGGGGCCATTTAAGGGAATGTTGGCATTTCACAGGTGCTTGCTTTAGGTGTGGATCCAAGGAACACATACAGAGGGATTGCCACTCTGGACAAGTAATGCTCCTACTTAGACTACTAGGTCAACTCCGACTCAGCCTGGAGTTCAATCTAGAGGAGGACCAGGCTGACCTAGATAGACTATTTCAGAGATAATGAATAGACCTGGATCCAGTGGAGCTCCAGCTAGAGCCTATGCCATGAAAGCTAAGGAAGATCAGACGACAACAAATATTATTATTGGTATGTTTTCATTGTATGATTTTGACATTTATGAACTCATACATCCGAGTTCCACACATTCTTATATTTGCACTAGTACACCTAGCCAGCATAATATGATTAAAGAAAACCTAGCATACGAGATTGAAGTTAGGAATCCTTTGGGTCATAGTGTAATAGTGAATAAAGTATTCAGGAATTGTCCTTTAGTTGTACATGGGAAGGAGTTTTACGTAGATTTGATTGAGTTTCCATTCCATGAGTATGATTCCATTTTAGGCATGGACTGGTTCTCATATCACATAGTAGTTTTGGATTGCAAGTTTAAATTTTTGGTACTTAAGACAAAAACTCAGGAAGAAATTATGGTGAAAGGTGAATTATTCTCACATCCTCGAGTCATATATGTAATGAAAGCTCAGAGATTGATGAGAAAAGGGTGTGAAGCTTATTTGGACCATGTGATTGACACTAGAAAGGGAGGCTCAAATCTTGAAGATATTCCGGTGGTAATTAAATTCCAGATGTGTTTCCTGATGACTTACCTGGGCTGCCTCCAGAGAGAGAGGTAGAGTTTGCTATTGATCTTGTTCTAAGAACTATGCCTATATCAAAGACACCATACAGAATGGCCCCATAAAAAATGAAAGAACTTAAGACACAATTGCAAGAACTCTTTGATAAGGGTTTCATTAGACCAAGTATGTCCCCATGGGGTGCACCAGTATTGTTTGTGAAAAAAAAGGATGGATATTTGAGGCTATGTATTAATTATCGACAGTTGAATAAGGCAACCATCAAGAACAAGTACCCATTACTACAGATTGATGATCTCTTTGAACAACTGAAAGGTGCAGGAGTATTTTCCAAGATAGACTTGAGATATGGGTATCATCAATTAAGGGTACAGATGGAGGATATAGCTAAAACTTCATTCAGAACCAGATATGGTCATTATGAGTTTTTTGTTATGCCATTTGGGCTGACCAATGCTCCAACAACATTTATGGATCTTACAAATAGGATCTTCAGGCCACATCTTGATCAATTTGTGGTTGTTTTCATTTATGATATTTTTGTATATTTTAAAGATTCAGAAGAACATGAAAAGCATTTGAGAATAGTGTTACAGACTCTCAGAGAATATAAACTCTATGCCAAACTCTCAAAATATGAGTTTTGGTTGAAGGAGGTGACATTTTTTGGACACATTATCTCTGCAGAGGGCATTAAAGTCAATTCTAGCAAGGTTGAGGCAATTGTGAGTTGGAAGCCTCCATGGAATGTGACTGAGGTCAGAAGTTTCTTAGGTTTAGCTGGATATTATCGGAGGTTTGTCAAAGGGTTTTCAATGATTGCTTCTCCTTTAACAAGACTATTGAGGAAAGATGTTAAATTTGAGTGGACAGATAAGTGTCAAGCTAGTTTTGATAAGCTTAAGAGTATGCTCACTAAGGCCCCTATTTTGACATAGTCGATCCCTAATAAGGAGTATGTCATTTATAGTGATGCTTCTCATAATGGATTGGCTTATGTATTGATGCAAGATGGAAAGGTGGTTGCTTATGCTTCTAGAAAGTTAAAGCTGCCTGAGAAGAATTATCCTACTCATGATCTGGAGTTGGCAGCTTTAGTTTTTGCATTGAATATTTGGTGCCATTATTTATATTGGGAGAAGTGTTTCATTTACATAGATCACTAGAGTTTGAAATATCTTCCCTCATAGGAAGAATTGAATTTAAGGCAAAGAAGATGGCTAGAGCTAATAAAGGATTATAATTGTGTGATTGACTACCATCCAGGCAAAGCTAATGTAGTAGCAAATGCTTTAAGCAGAAAGATTGTGGCAGAGTTCACATTCAACCTACTATTACTCAGGAAATCAAGGATGCACAAAGACAAGATAGAAAGCTAATTGAATTAGCTCAGTTGATCTCTAAAGGGGAGACACTTGGATTCACTATGGACTTAAATGGTGGACTATTCTATCAAGAGATATTATGTGTACCCAATGTAGAAGATCTTAAACAGAGGATTCTTAGAGAGGCCCATGAAAGCAAATATGCTATGCACCTAGGGAGTAACAAGATGTATCAACAGTTGAAGAGCAGATACTGGTGGACAGGTATGAAAAAGGACATCACGGAATACACTTCAAAATGTTTGACTTGTCAGCAGGTCAAGGCTGAACATCAAGTACCTTCAGGGTTGCTACATCCAATTTCTATTCTAGAATGGAAGTGGGAACGGATCACTATGGATTTTGTGACTGGATTGCTTCTGAATCCAAAGAAACTTGATACTGTATGGGTCATAGTGGATAGATTTACAAAGTCAGCACATTTTTTACCTATCAGAAAGAACTACCCACTGAATAAATTGACAAAAATTTATATGAATGAAGTAGTATGACTTCATGGAGTGCCTGTTTCTATTGTGTCTGACACAGATCCTCGCTTCACATCTCAATTTTGGAGTAGTCTATAGCGAGCACTAGGTACTAAACTCAATTTCAGCACGACTTTCCATCTGCAGATAGATGGACAATCAGAAAGAGTCATTTCGATTCTAGAAGATATGATGAGAAGTTGTGTCATCGAATTTGAAGGTAGCTGGGACAAATATCTTCCTTTAATGGAATTCGTCTATAATAACAGTTATCAGTCTAGTATCCAAATGGCTCCATATGAGGCAATTTATGGCAGAAAGTGTCGAACACCTCTATGTTGGACAGAGCCTAGCGAGAGGAAACTTGTGGGACCAGACCTAGTGCAAAAGACATAAGAAAAAATGAGAGTCATTCGCGAGAGACTTAAAATAGCTACAGATAGATAGAAATCATACGCTGACCTCAACAGACAGGACATTGACTATGTAGAGGGTGATAAAGTTTTTTTTAAGGTATCTCCCTGGAAGAAAGTTTTGCGATTTGGGAAGAAAGGCAAATTAAGTCCAAGTTTCATCGGACCTTATGAAATATTAGAGAGAGTTGGACCTATCGCATATAGACTCGCTCTACTACCAAACTTGAGTCAAATACATGATGTTTTCCATGTCTCAATATTAAGACGATATAGATCATATCCTACACACATCATACCTGCTGAAAGCATTCTAGTGAGGCAGGATTTGACATATGAAGAAGAACCAGTTCAAATCCTAGCCAGGGAAATTAAGGAGCTTAGGAACAAGCGAGTACCATTAGTTAAAGTGTTATGGATAAATCATGCAATCGAAGAAGCCACATGGGAAAATGAGGAAGTGATGAAAGCTCAATACCCCAACTTGTTCAATGACAACACAATAGGTATGTTTTGAGGATGAAACATCTTAAGGGGGAGAGAATTGTAATGGTCACTAATTCGAATATAGTTAGAATAAGCATATGATATGCATAGAAACTATATGATTGACATTACAGATTAAAATAAATTGAGTAAATTATTAAATAAGAAATAAAAATGAACTAAATAGATTGATAAAATTAATTTGGTTAGACATATCATAATGAAATTACAATTTAATAAGAGCTAGTGGAATTTGGTACATGTAAAAATAAATAAATAAATAAATAAAATGTAATAAGTTAAAAAAAAGGGAGAGGGGGGCCAAATGTGGTTTTATGGGAGGGGGGAGTGTATTTGAGTTAATGGCATTTATTACCATATTAAAACCAATCTTATCTCCATTCTTCTTCTTCTTCCTCAAACCACCAACCTCAATTTCTTCATCTCCTTCATGATTTGCAAGAAGTTCACTCCAAATAGATTTTTTCTTGGTAAGGAATCCTCTCTCAATTATTCTTGTGTTTTTAGAGTATTAGGATTGTATAGTATCAGTCTTTTACACTCTATTTTTGAGGGTGTTATCAACTGAATTTGAAGAAGTATAAACCTGAAAATTATTCATATATGTGTTATTTATATGTCTGTAAAAGTTCATGAAATTATTTTGGGTACAAAAAGAGAATAAACTTATATGAGTGAAACTAGTTCAGGGAGACATGTCAATAGAATAACCAAGAGTTCTTGTTTAATTTGATCATCTTAATGGCCGAATCTAAGGTTTTGTTAAACATAAAAGTTATATATCTATGTGTTATTTAGGTCTATGCCAAATTTCGTATCAATATCACTTGTGTAGGTTGAGTTATAGGAAAATGAACTATAGTTGTTCCTTGATTGAGTTGTATTCTAGTACTTGTGCAGCTCCAGTAAATTTGTGTTCCTTTTTAGGCTTCTTAAAGGTAGAATTAGCCAAAGTTACATTAAATTTTTATTTATATATCTTATCTAAGTTCCTATAAAGTATCACCTTAAAATTTCATTTATTGTGTGAGCTATGAGCTGAACAATTGAACTGGTCGGGTTGGTACTCTATGCTGAACCAGTTATAGATTACCTAGTGTTTGAAGACTTTAGAAATAGAATTTGCAATGGTGATAACATGCAAAATGTTCCAAATTACCTTTTATAAACGTGTATATATTTTAGTAATAAATAAAACTACACATTGAAATATATGAATTTTTAAATATGGTACCCGAAACTGCCTAAGGGGCAGCAAACCGAGCAATATATATAATTAGACTAAATATTTTGTAATGGTTCAAAAATTCTGAAATTTTAGTATGTTTTAGTCTTATATGTTAAATTTAATTAGGAATAGGAATCATATTAATTGGATAAGTTTATAAAAATTTATAGAGCCAATAGTCCTAAGAGGTTTAAAAAAACAATTAAAATTAATTATAGTAATTTATTTAAACTATATCAAGAATGAGTATTTTAACAAATTATTAACTATCATATTTTCAAATTAGGCTCTCAACAAGAGGGAGAACAACAAAAGTGAACAAGTTCTCAGTTTAAATTTTGGAAAAGAAAAACACTATATAGGTTTGTACATATATGTATTTTGTTTTACTCTTATGTATGATTGTGTGTGCATGACATAAATTATATGTCACAATGATGAAATTATATATTATGGCATGTTTTAAAATTATAGAAATGTTATTAATTATGAACTTAACATTATGCTAATATTTGATAAAATATCATGCTATTACATGGTTTTGAAATAAATTGCGAGTATATGATTATGTTAATATGAAATGAGTATTGGTTATAGAAACAAGTAATTAATGGTGTTAATTGCCCATTTCTCTACCTGAGGTGTAATGCCTGATAATTTAGGCCACGTTCGCGGTTGAGCAAAATCCGGCACGCCAAACCGATTGAGTCTAAATTCGGACATGAAAGAAACAAATTAAAATAACAATAATATGGGAGGAAATATTTTGGATATTATTAATTGAGAATTTTGAAGTTTGGAATTAAAATTGGGAAAAAAATAATTTTTTGCTGAACGAAATTAGAAATTGCAGTGTTTTTAACACAGAAATTATAAAAAGGCACAAAAATAGAATATTCTTTATCTAAGGAAAGGAATATTCTTTTAATTAAGATAAATTAAGAGTGATTAAAATTAATGGACCAATGGGAAGCAAGATTAACAACTAATCCTAACCTCCCACCTAATCCAACTATAAAAAGTCAAATTTCCATTTTTTTTATCATTCTTCTTTTTCATCTTGACCAAACCCATTTTCTCTCCCTTTTCTTCTTCTTTGGCCATGACTCTCCTCCCCCAATTATTCTTTTTCTTTCTTCAATTCATGCTAAAATTAGATGAAAAAAAAAAAGGATTAAGGCAAAATCATCAAAGAGAAGTGAAATTTTGAGGTATGTATATTTGGAACAAATTCAATATATAAAAATGTTGATTTTAATTTTGTGATGTGTATGAAATTCTGAATAATTGATTGAGAAATTAAGTGGTGATTAAATGATGGAATGAATATGAAAATAAAAACTAGAATATGAGGTTGATGCAAAAATGGAAATTGTATGATTTAATTGATGTGTTGAAAAATTCATCTTATGAACAGTATATAGTATTTTGTTCATAACTTGCGTTCTGGAAATTATTTTTGAGTGATTATTATTGGGTTGGAAAGTTAAGACATAGATCTTGAACTTTTATTCAGACCATTAGACATGAATATGCCTGCACTTAGGTGAAAAAGTGACTCAAATTTGACCTAGAAATATGTTCAAAAAACAATACTGGGCAGATTTGCAATGAATGTAGCTTAGGAGAAAATTCATAACTTTTACTACACAATTCTTTTTAATGTAATTCTAGTTGGAAATTAAAAATAAGACATGTACCTATATTTTGTTAGTTTATCACTTGTCCAATTTCCATCGAAAAATGGATGAAAAATACAGACCAATATAAGGCATAATTCTGTCCAGTAAAATACTGGGCAAATTGTAGAGAACGTAGTTTAGGAGAAAATTTATAACCTTTGCTACAAAATTCCTTTTAATGTGATTCCAGTTGTATATTAAAGATAAGACATGTTTCAAATATTTCTTGTTGATCACTTATTCCAATTCCATATAAAAATGGATTAAAATGATAGAGAAAAATAAGGCATAATTCTGTCCAGTAAAATACTGGGCAGATTGCAGTGAACGTAACTTAGGAGAAAATTTATAAATTTTGCTACCAAATGCCTTTTAATATGATTCGAGTTGGAAATTAAAGATAAGTCATGTACCTATATTTTGTTAGTTGATCATATATTCAGAATCGGTCTAACAATAGACGAAAAATACAGAGCATCATAAGGAAGAAATACTGTCCAGAATAGGACAACTGGAAGAAATGTGTTGATTGTGAAATTATGTGACATAAAATGTATTAATTGAATTTTTCTTATAATTATAATGACTGAATGAGCTAGTATGAGGTTGTAAAATATTGAATGAGAATTATTGCATTTATATGGAGTTTATATTAATGTTCCCTACATAATTTATGTAAATATTAATAAAGGTAACAAATGTAATTTAAGCCCTATAACATCTAGTCGAGAACTAGAAATTAGGATAAGTTGGCATGCCAATAAAAGGATAGAAATGAAGGCACTAAAAATAATAGTGCTGAGATTTAATTTAAGTAAGCACTAAGAAATAGTGCTGAGTTGAAATTACGTAGACACTAAGAAATAGTGTTGAGTTCAAAAATTACGTAGACACCAAAAAGGTGCTGAGTTGTTATTGGAAATATAGGCGTTAAACGCCGAGTTATAAAATAATTATATAGGTGCCGAGTATACTACCGGAGAGCAGAAACCCTGTATCCAGTATTTAGTTCCAGTCTAAGATGTCGTGGGCTATTAAATAAATAACATAAAAAAAATGTGAATTATGAAATTGATATTGTGAATTTTATATCTTGAATTGTTAAGAAATTTCAAGCATGCTTAATGAATGAAATGTCATAATTGATGAATTAAATATTTTTGCATGAAGAAAATGGTTTTATTATTAATTGAATATTTGGCATGCTTAATAAATTAATTGTAGTTTAAAAATTTTATTTTATAATTATTCATGTAATTATTGGATAGTTGTCAAATGTACCACTAAGCTAGAAGCTTAGCACGTGTGTTTCACGCACAGATAAATAGAAGTAGCTGTTCTGATAGGGCGACCGAAGAAGAGGGAACCCCCAAGATTAGATTGCAGCAGTCTAGTTCTTTTTGTATGTTTTGAAAATTATGTTGTAAAAATTAAATTCTAAGAATCTTTTTTTTATGTGAGTTTGTGGCATGTAGGATTTATAAAGAATGAATTTTGTAATTTTATAAATCTAGTATTGTTTCTAAATATTATGGTTTAATTGCATGAGTTCAATTAAATCAAACTATTGCCATCACTAGTTATATACTTAAATAAAAAAAATAGTAATAAATATTTCACTAATAATAAACTCGAAAAAAAAATTATTGCAATAATTTGTACATTGGTTGTAAAAAAAAAAAAAAAAAGCTTATTAGCATTTCCATATCCTATTAACGTTTAGTAGGGTAAAGGAGCACTACATTTAGTGGTATCAGAGCCCAAGCTAATTGATTCTTAATCAGTGGGTGTAAAATATAATATGTGTCTCATGCATATGTATAAAATGCTGCAATTATCTGACTTGGGTCCCTTCTTCTGGTTTATAGGTAGATATGGATTCGAGATCAGAACAAGATTTCTCAGAAGACGAACTAAGTAATAGCCTTTCAGACTCAGCCAATCTCAGACAACCTCCATCAGTAAGAGATTCCGGGCCGAGTGTAGTAGCTCCTTTGAGAGCAGAGGGACAGGCTAATTTGGGACAGGAGCCTCTTATGGAAAAGATAGCAAACTTATTGCAACGGATAGTACAAGCAATTCCACAACCAGCTCCACCTCCTCCTCCACCTCAGCCAAAATCCCGGATTGATAAGCTGAGAAAATATGGGGCCACAGATTTTATAGGAAGGAGAGAGGATGACCCAGCAGCTTCAGAGTTTTGGATGGAGTCCACAGAAAGGGTGTTTGAGGAACTTGAGTGTCCAGAGGAACAAAAGGTCAGATATGCAGTGTCCCTTTTAAAAGATCATGCCTATGACTGGTGGAAATCAATTTTATCAAAGCCCCAGACGCCGAAACCACCTTCTTGGAATTTCTTCAAGGCAGAATTTAATAAGAAGTATGTGCCTAGAGTTTATGTGAATGAAAAGAAAAGGGAGTTCCAAGACTTGAAGCAAGGAAACATGTCAGTCGCTGAATATGAGATGGAGTTCACCCGACTAAGTAAATATGCGATTGGAATCATTGCAGATGAGGCAGACAGATGTTGTAGATTTGAGGATGGGCTTAATGATGATATTGGGAATATGGTGACTGCCCTTCAACTTGAGGATTTTGCTACACTAGTATCCTCAGCCATCAGTGTGGAAAAGAGGTCAAAGAGAAAGAGGATAGAAGAGCCACCACGGAGGCCGACAATTAGCATGGCCCAGACATCAGAAAAAAAAGGGGACGAACAGTGCCTAGGTTTTTCCAATCATGGGGTGTTAGATCAAATTTTTCAACTAGACAAAGCCAACAGTTAAGGCCAGAGGGGTCTACAGCTAGTGCACCAGCTTCTGGTTACAAGAGATTCATATATGTCATATGTCAACATTGTGGGAGATTACATGCAGGTGATTGCTGGTTGATTACTGGAGCATGCTTATGTTGCGGATCTACATAGCACGTCACCACCTAGTCAGGGGAATATGGTAGCAGAGAAATTAGATTGTGATATATTAGTGTCAAATCCTTTGGGTTATGGAGTGAAAGTTAGTCGAGTCTATAAAAGCAGTCCAATCAAAGCTTAGAATGTAGAATTTCCAGCTGACCTAATAGAGTTTCCATTACGTGAGTTTGATGCAATCTTGGGGATGGATTGGTTGACTTAGCATAAGGCAGTGGTGGATTGTCAATATAGGAGAGTGACTTTCAAGAATTCAGGGCAGGATGATGTGATTGTCCTGGGCGAGGACCGCCCATACTTGACTAATGTCATTTCTGTTATGAAGGCAAGTAAGCTTATCAAAAAGGGATGTTAAGTATTTTTGGCACATATTGTAGATACAAAGAAAGAAAGTCTAGATCTCAGGGAGATTCCTACAGTATGTGAATATCCAGATATCTTTCCTGAGGACTTGCCAGGGTTACCACCTATCAGGGAGATAGAGTTTGTCATTGATGTTTTTCCAGGCATAGGCCCGATATCGATCACTCCTTACAGAATGGCACCTGCTGAACGAAAAGAATTAAAAGTGCAGTTGCAAGAGTTGTTAGAGAAAGGGTTTATCAGGCCTAGTGTCTCACCTTAGGGTGCTCCGGTTCTATTTGTGAAAAAGGATGACACCTTTCGTTTGTGCATTGATTATCGTCAATTGAACAAGATGACAATTAAGAACAGATATCCCTTGCCGAGAATGGATGACTTGTTTGATTAGTTGAAAGGACCAGGGGTATTTTCTAAAATTGACCTCAGATTAGGTTATCACCAATTGAGAATTAAAGAATCAGACATTTCAAAAACAGCATTTAGAACTCGGTATGGTCATTATGAATTCTTAGTAATGCCTTTTGGCCTGACAAATGCCCCAGTAGCATTTATGGGTCTAATGAATAGAATCTTTAGGCCTTATTTGGACCAGTTTGTGGTGGTGTTCATAGATGATATCTTGGTGTACTCCAGAAGCAGAGAAGAGCATAATCAACATCTTCGTATTGTCTTTCATACCCTGAGAGAGAATCAATTGTATGCGAAGTTGTCGAAATGTGCATTATGGTTAGATGAAGTGGCCTTTCTAGGGCATATTGTCTTAGTCGATGGGATCAGAGTTGACACTAGTAAGGTAGAGGCAATCCTCAACTGGAAACCGCCTCGGAATGTGACAGAGGTGAGAAGTTTTCTTGGTTTGCCTGGTTATTATCGGAGATTTGTGAAAGGATTCTCAATGATAGCCTCACCACTGATAAAATTACTTAGAAAGGAGACCAAATTTGAGTGGACAGACCGATGCCAGACTAGCTTTGATAAGTTGAAGAAAATGTTGACAGAGGCACCAGTGTTGACACAACCTACTGCAGAAAAAGATTTTGTGGTGTACAGTGATGCTTCCCTTAATGGTTTGGGTTGTGTATTAATGCAAGAAGGTAAAGTGATTGCTTATGCTTCCAGACAACTAAAGCCTCATGAGAGAAATTATCCAACACATGATCTAGAACTAGCAGCCATTATGTTTGCATTGAAAATATGGCGACACTACCTGTATGGTGAGCAATGTTATATCTATACAGACCATAAAAGTCTGAAATATTTGCCTTCACAAAAGGAACTCAATTTGAGATAGAGGCGATGGCTAGAATTAATCAAAGACTACAATTGTATCATTGATTATCAGCCGAGTAAAGCCAATGTGGTAGCAGACGCTCTAAGTAGAAAAAATCTTGCAGGTAAATGTTAAAAATTAAATTTATTAAGTGAACATGAAAAAAAAATGAAATAATAATTTATTTATATATTATTTGGGCAGAATTGCGGATTCAACCCATATTGATCCAACAAGTAAAGAACAATCAGATGCAGGACACAAAATTAAAGGAAATCTTTGAAATTGTGAAAAAGGGTGAAAAACCAGAATTTACTATTGATTCAGATGGGAGTTTAAGGAAAAAGGGCAAGTTATGTGTGCCAGACATACCAGAATTGAAACAAGATATTTTGAAGGAAGCTCACAATGTTATTTATGCAATGTACCCAGGAAGCAACAAAATGTATCATGACTTGAAGGCATATTACTGGTGGCCAGGAATGAAAAGAGATATCACCGAGTATACTACCATATGTTTAACTTGTCAGCAAGTGAAGGCTGAGCATCAAGTACCAAGTGGATTATTGCAGTCAATTTCAATTTCGAAGTGGAAATGGGAAAAGTTACAATGGATTTTGTTTCTGGTTTGCCTTTGATACAAAAGAGGCATGATTTAATATGGGTAGTGGTGGACCGGCTCACTAAATCAGCTCATTTTCTACCGATCAAGATGGATTATCCACTTAACCGTTTGGCAGAGATCTATGTTAATAAGATAATCCGTTTACATGGTGTGCCAATTTCAATCATTTCAGATCAAGACCCGAGGTTCACTTCAAAATTCTGGAAAAGTTTGCATCAAGCCATGGGAACTTGACTCAATTTCAGCACAGCTTTCCACCCACAAACAAATGGACAATTAGAAAGGGTCATACAGATATTAGAAGATATGTTGAGGAGTTGTGTAGTAGAATTTGAAGGCAGTTGAGACAAACATCTTCCATTGACAGAATTTGCCTACAATAATAGTCACCAAGCCAGTATCGGCATGGCACCATATGAAGCCTTGTATGGGAGGAAATGTAGAACACCTCTATGTTGGACTGAGCTTAGTGAAACGAAAGTAGTGGGTCCAGATCTAATACAATAGACAGAGGAAAAAGTGAGAGTAATAAGAGATAGGCTGAAAGCTGCTGCTGAGAGACAGAAATCTGCTGCTGATATACATAAATCATATGCAGATTTGAAAAGGAGGGATATTGAGTATACAGTTGGTGACAAGGCATTCTTAAAAGTCTCACCATGGAAAAGGATTTTCCGATTTGGAAAGAAGGGAAAGTTGAGTCCTAGGTTCATTAGACCTTATGAGGTACTTGAATGCATAGGTCATGTGGCATACAAATTAGCTTTACCACTAGAGTTGGACAAGATTCATAATGTATTCCATGTGTCCATGTTGAGAAGATATCGATCAGATCCATCTCATATCATATCAGCAGAACCTATAGAGATACGACCAGATCTAACTTATGAAGAAGAGCCAGTGGAAATTCTAGCTCGAGAAATGAAGGAGCTACGGAATAAGAAGGTACCATTGGTAAAGGTTCTGTGGAAAAATCATAATTCAGAAGAAGCCACTTGGGAAAATGAAGAGGTGATGAAGGCCCAGTATCCACAATTATTCCACTCCAGTTAAAAAGGTAAATTTCGAGGACGAAATTTGTTTTTAAGGAGGGAAAAATTGTAATGCCCGATAATTTAGGCCACGGTCGCGGTTGAGCAAAATTCGGCACGCCGAACCAATCGGGTCTAAATTCGGACATGAAAGAAATAAATTAAAATAATAATAATATGGGAGGAAATATTTTGGATATTATTAATTGAGAATTTTGAAGTTTGGAATTAAAATTGGGAAAAAAATAATTTTTCACTGAACGAAATTAGAAATTGCAGTGTTTTTAGCACAGAAATTATAAGAAGACATAAAAATGGAATATTCTTTATCTAAGTAAAGGAATATTCTTTTAATTAAGATAAATTAAGAGTGATTAAAATTAATGGACCAATGGAAAGCAAGATTAACAACTAATCCCAACCACCTACCTAATCCAACTATAAAAAGTCAAATTTCCATTTTTTTTTATCATTCTTCTTTTTCATCTTGACCAAACCCATTTTCTCTCCCTTTTCTTCTTCTTTGGCCATGACTCTCCTCCCCCAATTACTCTTCTTTTTCTTTCTTCAATTCAAGCTAAGATTAGATGAAAAAAAAAAGGGATTAAGGCAAAATCATCAAAGAGAAGTGAAATTTTGAGGTATGTATATTTGGCAAAAATTAAATATATAAAAATGTTGATTTTAATTTTGTGATGTGTACAAAATTCTGAATAATTGATTGAGAAATTAAGTGGTGATTAAATGATGCAATGAATTTGAAAATAAAAACTAGAATATGAGGTTGATGCAAAAATGGAAATTGTATGATTTAATTGATGTGCTGAAAAATTCATCTTATGAACAGTATATAGTATTTTGTTCATAACTTGCATTCTGGAAATCATTTCTGAGTGATTCTTATTGGGTTGGAAAGCTAAGACATAGGTCTGGAACTTTTATTCAGACCATTAGACATGAATATGCCTGCACGTAGGTGAAAAAGTGACTCAAATTTGACTTAGCAATCTGTTCAAAAAACAAAATTGGAAATTAACAATAAGACATGTACCTATATTTTGTTACTTTATCACTTATCCAATTTCCATCGAAAAAGGGATGAAAAATATAGACCAATAAAAGGCATAATTCTGTCCAGTAAAATACTGGGCAGATTATAGAGAACGTAGTTTAGGAGAAACTTTATAACCTTTGCTACAAACTTCCTTTTAATGTGATTCCAATTGTATATTAAATACAAGACATGTATCTAAATATTTCTAGTTGATCACTTGTTCCAATTCCATATAAAAATGGATTAAAATGACAGAGAAAAATAAGGCATAATTCTGTCCAGTAAAATACTGGGCAGATTGCAGTGAACGTAGCTTAGGAGAAAATTTATAACTTTTGACACCAAATGCCTTTTAATGTGATTCCAGTTGGAAATTAAAGATAAGACATGTACCTATATGTTGTTAGTTGATCATATGTTCAGAATATGTATAACAATAGATGAAAAATACAGAGCATCATAAAGAAGAAATGTTGTCCAGAATAGGACAACTAGAAGAAATGTGTTGATTGTGAATTTATGTGACATAAAATGTATTAATTGAGTTTTTCTTATAATTATAATGACTGTATGAGCTAGTATGATGTTGTAAAATATTGAATGAGAATTATTGCATTTATATGGAGTTTATATTAATGTTCCCTACATAATTTATGTAAATATTAATAAAGGTAACAATGTAATTTAAGCCCTATAACATCTAGTCGAGAACTAGAAATTAGGATAAGTTGGCATGCCAATAAAAGGGCAGAAATGTAGGCACTAAAAAGCTAAGTTCAAAAATTACGTAGGCACCAAAAAGGTGCTGAGTTATTATTAGAAATGTAGGCGTTAAACATCAAGTTATAAAATAATTATATAGGAGTATACTGTCGGAGAGCATAAACCCTGTATCCAGTGTTTAGTTCCGGTCTAAGATGTCGTGGGCTATTAAATAAATAACAGGAAAAAAAAATGTGAATTATGAAATTGATATTGTGAATTTTATATCTTGAATTGTTAAGAAATTTCAAGCATGCTTAATGAATGAAATGTCATAATTGATTATTTTTGCATGAAGAAAATGGTTTTATTATTAATTGAATATTTGGCATGCTTAATAAATTAATTATAGTTTCAAAAATATATCTATAGCGATTTAAAGAAGTAAAGAAGACAGGCAGTAGCGCCCCCGCATCCGGGCGCGTGCGGTTTGGGTGAGGGGGTGTTACACATGTCATTGAAGACTATCTTCATGACATTGCAACTCCATCTAAAGATTCCTGAGTAATGACCCTAAAAAGAGGCCATAGGTATACATTTCTTCTATCAGGAGTGGTGAATCCTTTGTTGGTTACCTAATTACCTTCGACTACCTCAAGTTGTATCCAATCACCACCCTATGAGCAACCTCCCTCAGGCAATAAGGAATAGTGTCAAAATATAGAATCTGTATCCAAGATATCCTTGAGTACCTCAAATCTAAGGATACTTACACCATTGCTATGTTGAGACTATCATTGACATTTGAATATATTATCCATATGATTTTTTATTGTAGGTCATCCAATGTACTTAGCTTAGCAAGCATCCATATGTTAACTCTAAACATCTCATGTTTACATATTATGAGATCTACTGCTCGATCCAATCAAGGAGTGTAACATGTCCTAGTCTGTCCAGATTAACAATGTCCCATCTCATTAATCCTATGACTAGGAATAATTTAGATACTAACATAATTACACATGATAAGAATCTCAATATCATAATCTCATAATGATTTCCTTCATGGTATGTTATGTATCAAGGAGTTCATTAATTGATTTAAGATCACTATAAATTCACATATCAAATGAATATCAAATTTATAAAAAGGCCTTTTATTAATCAAATAAATTTGGACAATAAGTGGTAAAGGTGATTCCCTCTAGAACACTTATCTAACAAACTCCCACTTGCACTAAAGGCAATCGCTTTTGTATTTAATTCCATAGGTGAGTACATGGGAATCATATTTCTTTTAGGAAAGTGGCTTGGTTAAAGGATCAGTAATATTCTGATCAGTGGGCACTTTTTCTAAGTTTACATCATTCCTATCAATGACTTCTCTAATCAAATGGTATCTTATGAGTATATATTTGGATCTCTGATGAGACTGTGGCTCCTTTTCTTGTGCAATGGCTCCATTATTATCACAATACAATTGTACTGGATCAATAATGCTAGGAACCACTTTAAGTTCCATGATGAATTTCTTTATCCAAACTACTTCCTTTACTACTTTAGAAGCTACAATGTACTCTACTTCGATTATGGAATCAATATTCCTTTCATATTTGGAACTCTTCCAACTGACTGCTCCACCATTTTATGTGAAGATATAACTTGACTGAGACTTTGAGTCATCATTGTCAGATTGGAAGCTGGCATCGTATACCCGCTCTCAATAAGATCTCCATCTCTATATACTGAGAATACATCCTCAGTCCTTCAAAAGTGCTTAAGGATATTCATGACAGCCACCCAATGACTCTCACTAGGGTCCGATTGGTATCTACTCGTGACACTTAGAGCATATGATACATCAGGTTTTATACATATCATATCGTACATGATTGATCCTATAGCTGAAGCATATGGAATCAAACTTATATGTTTCCTCGCATCTCATGTCTTTAGACACATAGATGTTGAGAGAGTAATCCCATGGGTCATGGGAATATATCCCCTTTTAGACTACTCCATGCTAAACCTCTTTAGCAACTTGTCTATGTGTGTAGATTATGAAAGACCAATAAATCTTTTAAATCTATCTCTATAGATCCTTATCCCCAAAATATAAACTGCTTCTCCAAGGTCTTTCATAGAGAAATTTTTGGATAACCAAATTTTGACTGATTGCAAGGCTAAGACATCATTTCCTAATAGCAATATGTCATCTACATACAACACAAGGAATATGACTGCACTCCTACTAACCTTCTTGTATACACAAGGTTCATCCGTTTGTTAGAAACCAAACCATTTGATTGTCTCATCGAACCAAATATTCCAACTCCTAGATGCTTGCTTTAATCCATAAATGGATCTTTGAATTTTGCATACCTTTTTCCCATCTTTGGATATGAAGCCTTATGGTTGTGTTATGTACACATCCTCAGTCAGATTTCCATTAAGGAAAGTCGTCTTCATATCCATTTGTCATATCTCATAATCACAATGAGCAGTAATGGTTGGGAGTATCTTTATGGATTTGAGCATAGCTACTGGGCTAAAAGTTTCATCATAGTCAATTCTTTGTCTTTGACGATAACCTTTAGCAACAAGTCTAGCTTTATAGGTAATCACATCACCATCCATGTCCGTTTTCTTTTTGAAAACCCACTTGCACCCTATAGACTTTATCCCTCTGGCTGGGTCAACCAAAGTCCATACTTGGTTTTCTTACATGGAATCCATTTCTGACTTCATGGCTTGAAGTCAATTGTCAGATTCTGAACTATTCAAAACTTCTTCATAGGTAGTAGGCTCATCATTTTCTATGAGCAATATGTCATTCTATTCACTAATGACAAACCCATATCTCTCTGGAAAAGTACGTATCCTACTTGACCTATGAAGCTATTGTGCTTTAGAAAGTTGAGCTACTATAACATCTGTATGAATAACAGACTCTAGTTCAGGCAGTTAATCAGCATCTGCTTGAGCATCTTGAACTTTCTCAAGTTCAATTTTGCTCCCACTATCTCCTTTTAGAAGAAATTCTCTCTCTAAAAAGATAGCATGTCTAGAAACAAACACCTTTTGTTCTAAGGGGTGGTAAAATTTATATCCATGTGATTCTTTAGGATATCCCACAAATTGACATCAGTCAGACTTAGCTTTCAACTTATCTGACATTGTCCGGTTCACATAAGCAAGAAAACCCCAAACTCTCATGTAAGAAAGTGTGGACTTCTTATTATTTCATATCTCATATAGAGTAACATCAACTGACTTTGAAGGGACTCCATTTAATATACAAATAACAGTCTCTATTTCATAACTCTAAAAGGATTTAGGGAGTTCCGCAAAGCTCATCATAGACCTTACCATGTCTAACAGGGTTCAATTTCTTCTTTCAGCCACACCATTGTGCTATGGCATGTAAGGTGGGTCCATTAAGATAATATCCCATTATCCCTAAGATAACCTAGAAACTTTTGGCTCAAGTATTCACTTCCTCGATCTTAATAAAGTGATTTAATACTTTGCCAAGTTATATATCTACTTCATTTCTGAATTTTTTGAACTTTTCAAAAGCTTTAAATTTGTAGCTCATAAGATACACGTACTCAAATCATGAGTAGTCATCGATAAAAGTAATGAAGTAGATGAAACCACCTTTAGCGTGTGTGGACATTGGACCATATACATCCGAATGTATTAAGTCTAAAAGCCCATTAGCATGTTCGCCCTTTCCCTTAAAGGGTAATTTAGTCGTCGTGCCTAATAAGCAAGATTCACATATGTCATATGATTCATAATCAAATGACCCCAAAGTATCACTCTTGTGTAGCTTAGCCATACGTTTCTCACTTATATAACCAAGGCTATAATGCCATAAGTAAGATGATTTCAACATAACTTTTTCTTGCCTTTTATTGTCATTGATGTTAATATGTATGTCCCATTACATAATGTATCGCTAGCATAAAGAATACTATTCAACATAATAGAACAACAATTGTTACTAAAAGCTAAATGGAAACTATCTTTATTTAAACTAGAAACAAAAATAATATTTTTAATTAAGCATGTACATAAAAACAATTATCCAAGGTTCTTCTTCTTAGACTTCATGGACTTCTTCTTCTTCTTAAGGTTCTTCTTCTTAGAACTAGAAGAGTCCACTAGCATTATAGTCTTACTTTCCTTCTTGACAGATGGCTCAGTTATCTTAAGCATGTTCATTAGCTTAGGAATAGTGGTGGCGATTTGGTTCATCCTATAGTTAAGCACAAAATGTGAAAACATATCTGACAAACTAGTTATAATTAAGTCAATACTTAATTCATGATCCATCACAAATCCTAAGGTGTCCAACCTCTCAATATAGCCATCCATCTTCAATGCATATTGTACTAGAGATGTCCCCTCAACCATCTTAGTGCAGAAGAGCAACCTTAAAGTTTCAAACCTTTCAGAACGTGCTTGCTTATCAAAATTCTCTCTCAGATGGTAAATTATGGATTTAGCATCCATAGCCTCATGTTACTTTTGCAGCTCAACTGAAATAATAGCAAGCATAATACAACTTACCATCTCACTATCATCGAGATACTTTTAATATGCCTTCTGAACATCTTCAAAAGTATTAGCAGTAGGCGGATTCGAAAGTACCTCATCTAGGACATAACCAATCTTTTTGGATTTGAGAACTATTCTCAAATTCCTTAGCCAATCCAAAAAATTAGGCCCAGTCAACTTATTTGACTCCATTAGTGATATCAAATTCACACTTGTCGACATGGTGATGATTCTAGCAACCTATATATAAAATAGAGCATGTTCGAATGTACATAAAATTGCATGTTTATAAGATCTTTAATAAATTGCATTATGACTCCCACTATTTTATTGTGAATCCATAGCCCTCACTATGAACCCGAGAGAACCTATATGGAAGTTCTCCTAGTGGGTCAAATAGCTAAGAATAGCCTTGAGGCAACTCAACAAGCCATCATTAGTTTGGTTGGTAGGTATCTAATCCATACCAATTGCATTATTCATGCAACTATCAAATCTTGTGCTATCAACTAATTGATGAGAGCACATACATTGGGCTATCAACTCTTGATATGTGTACATCTCATATACACTAACCCAACTTTGCCTCCAATACACATTAACCTTGGTGCAAATTCAACAAGCTAATGATATTGGTTAAGTCCAATCCATTAATCATGAAATCTAATTTCAATGGTTTGAATATATTCTTGTAGAGCGAGCTTGAGGCAACTCAACAACCCTAACTGTAAAAGAACTCTAGTTCTCCCCATATTAATGAAAGGTGTAAGGTTTAGTTATTTTATTTAGCGAGAGATTTCTTGGTTAAGTCTAATCATTTTTTTATTGCATGCTTTTATATATCATACATTCATCACATGGATATATAAAGATAGTTACATTAATTATATAACATGATTATGGTCATACTAAAGTCAATCTCTTGATCCAAAAAGAGATTGACTAGGTCTTACCTAGGTATATGCATGAATTTACAAATCTAAAATAAAAATCAAATTCATATTTCTAAATCTTCTTGTTTATGGCACCACCTTCTTCGCTTCTTGCTCCTTTGCAACACCATTCTGTCATAATCCTATGTAATCTAATTACATATTTCAAAATATAGAAAACCTCAATTTATCAAGGAGAGTAAGATGAGAAGATAAATACATGAGAAAGATAGAGAGATAGGGACACGTGTGCCCTATTTACCATAAAATAAAATAAATCCATGCATGCTCAATCACATTGGACCTAAGTTCATAATTATCTGTCATACATTTCCATACACCCCTAACATGCATTCTCTGATGCATAAAATAAAATAAAATAGACAATTTTAGATCTCAATTTGAAAATCTATTGAACATTTAAACCGAAATTGTTTACTTGTGTTGTTTCTGTTAATTTAATTTTGTATATCATTTCAATATTGAATTTAATATTAATCAAATTAAATAAAATTTTATATTTCCATAATTAATTCAAAATTAATTCACCTTAAAATCAAATTGTTATGAAGTCATAATTAAACAATTTATTTTTAATATACATACCAATTTCTAGTCATACTAGAATTACAATTGCTTAACTTAAATTAATTCAAATTAATTTCCAAAAATTCAAAAAATTTGCAGAACTTCAAACCATCATTCTAAGAATTTTTAGGTCAGTTCAAGTTCATTAAAATATTTTTGGCACAAGTCAAAATTACTAAAACAAACGAACTAACACATTTATATGCTCAAAATGACTCATTTGACTTTTTAAAATTTTAAATTCAAGACAAATAATTTTAGCATGCATCTAACATCAAAATAACATATTTTTAATGACATAAAAATTATTTTAAGGTGCAGAAAACAAAATAAATACATACAAAAAATCAAAAAAAGCAGTCCCACCGGATATACCAAAACAATCCCATTTTTAAGTTTGTTTGAAAAATTAATTTTTAATTAATTATTGGACACTTAAAAATGCTTAAACACATTCTCAATATACATAACTAAGTTTATAATAATCAAATTATAAGAAAAATATAAACAATTCCATCAATGAACCCAAACAACAACGTATATTTATAAACAATGTCAGTTTCAGCATTTTTGAAATAAATCCGAAATTAATTGTTTGAATCACATTCAAACCATTTTTCAATCAAGATAGTCGTACTTAATCATCTCATGATTAGATCAAAGAAAGAAAAATATGTAAAAAAAATTTTACAAATTAATTTCAATTTTTCAAACCTAATAATCCAAAACCATCAAAACCATGCAATCTCATTGTACTTTAAATTAAAACTAATTTTATTGAACACAAAGGGGTCTATCATTCATAAAATTTTATGAAAACATTAATTTTCATTCATAAAAATTTTGGCTTTTGAAAATGTATATAATTCATAAAATACAACAGAAAAATAAAATTTTCAAAACCCAAAACAAGAATCTTGCTTGTGTCATTAAAAATAATTTATGAAAACATAGAGGTAAAAAATCATACCTTGTAATTTCTTAATTTATTCTTCAAATTTTTACCTTATAGAGTTGTTGCAAACCATAACAATCCACTTTATGATGTATTTAATGTTAATCCATGAGAAAATATAAGAATAAACTACAAAAGAAATGGTTGAACACACCTCAATGTGCTAACAATGGTGTATGCTCAATTTGAGAGACTTTTAAACTTTTCAAAAATGTTTTTATCCCAAAAAATAGTCTAGGTACAAGTGCACAAGACAAGGGGAGGAATTTTGGGGTTTTTGCCTTAATTGACCTTAATTAGCCTTAAACGACCAATTAAGGCCAACTACGCCAGCGACTGGCCAACAGCCTGTGGGACCCATCCATTGCGATCCATCCCAAAATAATCCTCTCATATTTTTGAATCTTATCCAATACCATTTTACTCATTCTTCACATCTCCAATGCGTATGACCCATTGGGTTCCTGGTTATGTTGGCCACTTAAATTAACAATTAATTTAAGCAAGTCATGAGTGGTATCTAGCAACACATCATAACCCCCAATTGACCAAAAAGTTTGTTTTTTGACTATGAACCTTTCCATAGAAAATATTTGTGCAATTATTTCTTTCACCATTCTATACTCTACTTGGTTCAAAGTATGGACATGTGTCAACTCCCATTAGAATGACTATGTCACGTCTAGTCTAAGTAATGTTAGTTATTGTCCTTGAGGCTCATTACTTTATTACACATGTCATTGAAGACTATCTTTATGATATTTCCACTCTGGCCAGAGATTCCAAAGTAATGACCCCAACAAGAGGCCATAGGTATACACTCCTTTTATCAGGAGTGGTGAATCCATTGTTGGTTACCCAATTACCTTTGAATACCTCAAATTGTATCCAATCACCACCCTATGAGAAACCTCCATGAGGCAATAAGGAATAGTACCAAAATACACAATCAGTATCCAATATATCCTTGAGCATCTCAAGTCTAAGGATACTTGCACTATTTATATGTTGAGACTATCATTGATATTTGAATAGATTATCCATATGATTGTCTAATAGCAGGACATCCAATGTACTTAGCTACACTTAACGAGCAAGTATGGAGATCTTGCTTCATGACGCAATCGAGAGTAAAAATACTCCAAATATAGAGGCCAGAATCAGCCGAGCCAAACTACTATTCAAGGGTCGACTGGCACACCTTTTTTACAACATTCGATGGCTAGTTAGAAGGATCAGGCTTAGGATCCTCTGATGTAGAACCTAGCTGTTCTATTACAATGGTTGGTACAGGCTATGTCACTACCACCTCCTCCACCACCACCACGTCCACCACTGAGGTGGAGATTACAGATTGACAGACTTTGTAAGTATGGGGCCACTAATTTCACAGGCAAGAGGGATTAGGACCCTGAGGTTGTGGAGTACTAGTTAGAGAGGACTGAGTGGGTCTTTAAGGAGCTTGAGTGTGCCGAGAAGCATAAGGTTAGGTATGTTGTTTCACTTCTCTATGAGCATACCTAAAATTGGTGGAAGTTTGTTTTATGGAAGCCTTAGACTCTAGAGCCACCAATATGGGTTTTCTTTATGGATAAATTTAAGAAATAATATGTATCGAGAGTGTACATTGATGAGAAGAAGAAAGAGTTCTTAAACCTAAAGTTAGGGAAAATGATTGTGGCGGTGTACGAGAAAGTGTTCACTAGATTAAGCAGGTATGCATCTAGCATTGTAGGGGATGAGGTGTACGAATGCTCCCGATTTGAGGATGGCTTGAGAGATGAGATTGGTGTTCATGTTCTTTCACTATAGCTGGAAGACTTTTCAAATCTGGTATCTACTGCCATCGGTATTGAGAAAATGATGAAGCTGAAGAGATCAAACGAGTCATTTAAGAGAGACTTCAGGGGCTCATCCTACAGTGCTACACAGACATTGAGCAAAAAAGCCTGCACCAATTCCGGATCATTCCAATCTAAAGGAAATGGACAAGGTTAGGGTCAGGTAGGGTATACCAAATATACGCCATCATCAGGAATAGTCTCGAAGGCTACCAATAGTCAGTCCCAGATGTGGAGAGAGGCAGTGTTAGAGAAGTTCTCGAAAGGCAATCACCTTGAGCACTTATTATACAAATTTATTTGACTAATAAAAGGCATTTTCATTAATTATATATTCATTTAATATATTAATTGATAGTGATCTTAAATCAATTAATGAAGTCTTTGATACATAACATAGCATGAAGGAAATCATGATGAGATTATTATATTGAGATTCTTATCATGTGTAATTATGTTAGTATCTAAATTGTCTCCGGTCATAGGATTAATGAGATGGGATATTGTTAATCCAATAGACTAGCACATATTATACTCCTTGATTGGATCAAGTAGTAGATCTCATAATCTGTAAACATGAGATATTTAAAGTTAATATGTGGATGCTCGCAAAGTATATCTAAATACATTGGATGACCTACTATGAGACAATCAAATGGATAATATATTCAAATGTTAATGATAGTCTCGTCATAACAATGGTGCACGTATCTTTAGACTTGAGGTACTCAAGGATATCTTGGACATTGATTTTGTACTTTGACATTATTCCTTGTTTCCTCATGAAGGTTACTCATAGGGTGGTGATTGGGTGCAGCTTGAGGTATTCGAAGGTAATTGGGTAACCAACAAAGGATTCACCACTCCGGATAGAAGGAGTGCATACCCATGGCCTCTTGTTAGGGTCATTACTCGGGAATCTCTAGCCGAAGTGGAAATGTCATGACGATAGTCTTCAATGATATGTCTAATAGAGTAATGAGCCTTAGGAACAAAAACTAACATTGCTTGGACTAGATACGATGTAGTTAGTCTAGTAGGAGTTGCCACATGTCCATACTCTGAACCAAGTGGGGTATAGAATGGTGAAAGTAATAATTGTATAGAAATTGTTATGGAAAGGTTTGTAGTCAAACAATTGACTTTTCAGTCAATTCGAGGTCATGATGTGTTGCTAGATACTATTCATGACTTGTTTAAATTAATTGTTAATTTAAATGGCCAACATAACCAGGAACCTAATGGTTCACACGCATTGGAGATATGGAGAATGAGTAAAATGGTATTGGATAGGATCCAAAAATATAAAAGAATTATTTTAGGTCAAAACATGATGGGATCACGGGAAAAAATCACTACGAAGTAGTCACGGGCCCACTAGCCTACTAGTAGGCACATGACACTATGCGTTGCAGTGTGCTATTGGGGTTAGGCCATAATTGGCCTTAATTAGGCCAATTATGGCCACTACTATTCATTCATTGTGTTTTTGTTCTCTTTTGACTTTTGATCTTCTTTTTTAGTATGATTCAAATTGAAAAGACATCAAATGGCAGAAAAGAGAGATGAAAAATATTTTTGGTGAAAAACATTTTGAGACACAATAATTCTCTAAAGAATATAGTCAAAGCTAGCAAAGGAAAAGAGAAAGAGAAGTAAAGAGAAAGAAAAAGGGAAAAGTAGAGGTTTGTGCATAACCTAAGGCAATAGTTTATTTTATTTTTTTTAATTGCATGATTTGAGTAATTGGCATGTTAATAATTCTGAATTTATACTATTTTGTGATAAAAAAAAAAAAACTTAAGATGCATGTTTGCTAGAATTAGGATTAATTTTGGTAAAAATTGAGGATAGTTCTCTTTGCTGGAAATAGATGAGCAGTGAGTACTTAAACTGTTATAACTTAATTTATGGAATTTATTTTTGTATGTTCTTTATTGGGTTTGAAATCTAAGACATAGCTCTATAATTTTTATTCAGACCATAAAATCCAGATATGTCTATAATTGACCAAAAAATTCAAAAATTTTAGACTTAGAATCTGTTCAGAAAATTCTAGGCAGAATAGTTAGTGAGCAGTTAGTGTTCATTTTATCATATCTTTTGATACTAAACTCAGAATTAAGTGATTCAAGTTGCATATTAAATATAAGATCTAGATCTAAAATTATTAATAATACTTTAAAGCTAAATTAAGATTGTAACAGGACCAAAATTAAGGTCCAAAATAGAGAATAGAATCTGCCAATGACAGGGCAGCATATGAGTTGTGGAAGTAAAAGAGTCAAATGATGTGAACCTTGTTATATTATGCAAATACTATTTTTATTGAGTAATGGTGTGATTAATTGAACCTTTACATTCATGAAATGGGTGAATTTAATAACTATGAATTTTAATGATACTGAGTAAGCCCTAGAATACCTAACTAGAACCAGACTTAGGATAGTTTGGCATGCCAAACAGGGGAGAGTATGATTAAATCCATTAATAGTATGATTATCTATGTCGAGTATGGCATTATTATCTACACTGTATATGACACCGTTATCTACGCCGGTATGACACTGCTATCTACACCGGGTATGGCACTATTGTGAAGCCGATAGTGGCACTTATATGCTCAAATCATATTGCCCGGGAGGGCACTCTTAAGTGCCTGGATGGCAACTCCGTTATCCTAGTCAGGAGTTCATAGATGTTTTGGGCATAAATAAAGAAGTTATGGAAAATAAATGGATAGTAAACTAAATATGAGATATAAAAGAATAAAATTTATAAAATGTATGTGTGCATGAAAAGATTATTGGGTGTTGTGGACATAAAAAGGTTAAGAAAAATAAAAGGAATTATGACTTGTAACATGATTAATTATGATGTGTTAATAAAATAAACAAGAATGAGATAAAAGAATATAATTTGATGTTTATACATGCTAGAATACCATGATATGTATATTTGTATGAGAATATGATTGAGCATGAGTTCATATATGATAATGCATGTTGCATAAAATAGTTTATTGTCTTATTCATATACACCACTAAGCCAAAAGCTTAGCATGGGAGTTCCTCTCGCACAGATTTGGTAGAGAATAAGTAGACAATAGTAGATAAAGGTAGCGGTAGCTTAATCCAGTAGAGCAGCTTGTATCAAATACTGTGGGTCATACAACTGTTGTGTTTATGTTTTGAATTTTATTTTTATAGTACTTGTAAAATAAGCACATGTTTTGTAAATAATACTTTATTATATAAAATGTATGGTGTTTCTTTATTATGATTTCTCTTACACTAAAAATTAAACAAATAGTAAACAAAGAAAAATAATAATAAATATATATATATATACCAATGTCGTTTATTTATATCTATATAAAAAACAATATTTTTAATAGATGAAGTCAACATAGCACTCCCTTATCCGGGCACGTGTTGCTGGGGTGAGGGAGTGTTATAGTTTTTGGTATTAGAGCCACATTTGGCTGTTTTGGGATTTTAAAATGGTTTTCAAAAATAATTGTGACATGTGTGTACCCACAATTGAGTAAAAATGTGCTGCTTACTGATTGGGGCCATTACTGTAGGGTTTTGAAGAATGAATAATATTCATAAACGCAGCAAAAAATAAAATTTTTCAAAACCCAAAATAAAAGATCATACTTGTACCATTAAAACTAATCTATATAAATGTAAATGTTAAAAATTATACCTTATAATTTCTTATTTGTTCTTCAAATCTTCACTTTGTTGGGTTATAGCAAGCCACAACAATCCACACTAGGATGTCCCTAATGATAATCCACGAGAAGAATGAAGAAGAAACTATCAAGAGAAATGGTTTGAACAAATTCAAAGAGCTAGCTTTGAAAGTGTTCTTGAGAGAATTTTTGTTGTGTCTTAAAAATATTTTTTTCACAAAAAATATTTTCATGTTTATTTTCTGCCATTTGATGTCTTTTGTATTTGAATCAAGTTCAAAAATAAGATAAAAAGTCAAAAATAGAGAAAATGGAAACAAATGAATAGTAATTGGCTATAATTGGCATAATTAAGGCCAAACACAGCCTTTGGCCAACGGATGGGAAGCTGCAGGCGCGCAGGGCCTACTGCAGGCTAGGCTGGCCAGCAGCCTGCCCGCAAGGCCTGCCAGCAGCCTGCCTAGCCCGCACAGGCCCGTACGGGCCCGTGACACTCCCGAACGATTTTTTCATGCGATATCATCACAATCCATCCTAAAATAATTCTCTCATATTTTGGATCCTATCAAAGACCATTTTACTCATTCTCCATATCTTCAATGCGTGTGACCCATTAGCTTCTCGGTTATCTTGGCCACTTAAATTAACAATTAATTTAAGCAGGTCATGAGCGATATCTAGCAACACATCATGACCCCCAATTGACCGGAAAGTCAGTGGTTTGACTACGAACCTTTCCATAGACAATTTCTGTGCAATTATTCCTTTCACCATTCTATACCCCACTTGGTTCAGAGTATGGACATGTGTTAACTCCCACTAGACTAACTACATCACGTCTAGTCCAAGCAATGTTAGTTCTTCTCCTTGAGGCTCATTACTCTATTAGATATGTCATTGAAGACTATCTTTACGACATTTCCACTCCGGCCAGAGATTCCTGAGTAATGACGACGACAAGAGGCCATAGGTATACACTCCTTCTATCAAGAGTGGTGAATCCTTTGTTGGTTACCCAATTACCTTCGAATACCTCAAGTTGTATCCAATCACCACCCTATGAGCTACCTCTCTGAGGCAACAAGGAATAGTGTCAAAATACATAATCAATATTCAAGATATCCTTGAGTACCTCAAGTTTAAGGATACTTGCACCATTGCTATGTTGAGACTATCATTGACATTTGAATAGATTATCCATATGATTGTCTCATAGTTGGTCATCTAATGTACTTAGCTACACTTAGCAAGCATCCACATATTGACTCTAAACATCTCATGTTTATAGATTATGAGATCTTCTACTCAATCCAATCAAGGAGTGTAACATGTGTTAGTCTAACTGGATTAATAATGGCCCATCTCATTAATCTTATGACTAGGGATAATTTTGATACTAACATAATTTACACATGATAAGAATCTCAATATCATGATCTCATCATGATTTCCTTCATGCTATGTTATGTATCAAGGACTTCATTAATTGATTTAAGATCGCTTATCAATTCATATATCAAATGAACATCAAATTAATGAAAAAGCCTTTTATTAATCAAATAAATTTTTACAATAAGTGCTAAAGGTGATTGCCTTTAGAGCACTCCTCTAACAAGCTCCCACTTGCACTAAAGCCAATCGCCTTTGTATTTAATTCCATAGGCGAGTACATGAGAATCATATTTCTTTTAGGGAAGTGGCTTAGTTAAAGGATCAGCAATATTCTGATCAGTGGACATTCTTTCTATCTTTACATCATTCCTACCAATGATTTCTCAAATCAAATGGTATCTTTTGAGTACATGTTTGGATCTCTGATGAGACTATGACTCCTTTGCTTGCGCAATGGCTCCATTATTATCACAATACCATTGTATTAGATCAATAATGTTAGGAACCACTCTAAGTTCTGTGATGAATTTCCTTATCCAAACTGCTTCCTTTGCTGCATCAGAAGCTGCAATGTACTCTACTTCGGTTGTGGAATCAGCAGTCGTTTCCTGTTTGGAACTCTTCCAACTAACTGCTCCACCATTTAATGTGAATATATAACCTGACTGAGATTTTGAGTCATCCTTATCAGATTGGAAGCTGGCATCGGTATACCCGCTCACAGTAAGATCTCCATCTCCATATACCAAGAATACATCCTTAGTTCTTCTTAAGTACTTAAGGATATTCTTGACAGCCACCCAATGACCCTAATCAGGGTCCGATTGGTATCTACTCGTGACACTCATAGCATATGATACATCGGGTCTTGTACATATCATAGCATACATGATTGATCCTATAGCTGAAGCATATGGAATCAAACTCATGTGTGTCCTCCCATCTTGTGTCTTTGGACATAAAGACTTTGAGAGAGTAATCCCATGGGTCATGGGAATATATCCCCTCTTGGACTGCTTCATGCTAAACCTCTTTAGCATCTTATCTATGTATGTAGACTGTGAAAGACCAAGCAATCTTTTAGATCTATCTTTATAGATCTTTATCCCTAAAATATAGACTGCTTCTCCAAGGTCTTTCATAGAGAAATTCTTGGATAACCAAATTTTGACTGATTGTAAGGCTGAGACATCATTTCCCATTAACAATATGTCATCTACATATAACACAAGAAATACGATTGCACTCCCACTAACCTTTTCGTAAACACAAGGTTCACGAGAAACCAAACTGTTTGATTGTCACAACAAACCGAATATTCCAACTCCTGGATGCTTGCTTTAATCCATAAATGGATCTTTGAAGCTTACATACCTTTTTGCCATCTTTGGATATGAAACCTTCTGGTTATGTCATGTACACATCTTCAGTCAGATTTCCATTAAGGAAAACTGTTTTCACATCCATTTGCCATATCTCATAATCATAATGAGTAGCAATGGCTAGGAGTATCCTTATGGATTTAAGCATAGCTACTGGGCTAAAAGTTTCATCGTAGTCAATTCCTTTCATCGTAGTCAATTCCTTGTCTTTGACGATAACCTTTAGCAACAAGTCTAGCTTTATAGGTAATCACATTACCATCCATGTCAGTTTTCTTTTTGAAAACCCACTTGCACCCTATAGGCTTTATTCCTTCAGGTGGGTCAACCAAAGTCCAAACTTGGCTTTCATAGATTGAATCCATTTCTGACTTCATGGCTTGAAGCCATTTGTCAGATTCTAAATTATTCAGAACATCTTCATAGGTTGTAGGCTCATCATTTTCTATGAGCAATACGTCGTTCTGTTCACTAATGAGAAATCCATATCTCTCTGGAACAGTACGTATCCCACTTGACCTATGAAGCTATTGTGCTTCAGAAGGTTGAGCTGTTATATCATCTGTCTGAGTAACAAGCTCGGGTTCAGGCAGTTGATCAGCATCTGTTTGAGCATCTTCAACTTCCTCAAGTTCAATTTTTCTCCCACTATCTCCTTTTAGAAGGAATTCTCTCTCTAAAAAGATAGCATGTCTTGAAACAAAAACCTTTTGTTCCAAAGGGTGGTAAAATTGATATCCATATGATGCTTTTGGATATCCCACAAACAGACATCGGTCAGACTTAGCTTCTAGCTTATCTAACATTGTCTGCTTCACATAAGTAGGATAACCCCAAATTCTCATGTAAGAAAATGTGGGCCGCTTGTTATACCATATCTCATATGGAGTAACATCAACTGACTTTGAAGGAACTCCATTTAATATATAAATAGCGGTCTCTAGTGCATAACCCCAAAAGGATTTAGGCAATTCCGCAAAACTCATCATAGACCTTACCATGTCTAACAAGGTTCGGTTTCTTCTTTCAGCCACACCATTGTGTTGTGGCATGTAAGGTGGAGTCCATTGAGATAAAATCCCATTATCCCTAAGATAATCTAGAAACTCTTGGCTCAAGTATTCACCTCCTCAATCTAATCGCAGTGTTTTAATACTTTTTCCAAGTTGTTTCTCTACTTCATTTCTGAATTCTTTGAACTTTTCAAAAGCTTCAGATTTGTATCTCATAAGATACACATATCCATATCATGAGTAGTCATCGATAAAATTAATGAAGTAGATGAATCCACCTCTAGCGTGTGTAGACATTGGACCATATACATCTGAATGTATTAAGTCTAAAAGTCCATTAGCACATTCACCCTTTCCTTTAAAGGGTAATTTAGTCATCTTGCCTACTAAACAAGATTCACATGTATCATATGATTCATAATCAAATGACCCCAAACTACCACTTTTGTGTAGCTTAGCCATGCGTTTCTCACTTATATGACCAAGACGACAATGCCATAAATAAGATGATTTCAACATATCTTGTTTATCCTTTTATTATCATTGATGTTTAAAATTGAATTTGACATATCTAATATGTATATTCCATTGAATAATGTACCATTAGCATAAAGAATTCCATTCAACATAATAGAACAACAATTGTTACTAAAAGCTAAAAGGAAACCATCTTTATTTAGACTTGAAACATAAATAATATTTTTAGTCAAAGCAGGTACATAATAGCAATTATCCAAATTTAATATAAGCCCACTAGAGAGGGTCAATACATATGTTCCTATAGCTAATGCAGTAACCCTTGCTTCATTTCCAATGCATAAGTCTGACTCTCCCTTATTGAGCTGTCTACTGTTCCTTCGGCCCTGCATATCAGTGCATATCTGTGAGCCACAACCGATATCTAATACCCATGTATTATTATCGAAAACATTATTAATTTCAATGACAAAAAAACCTGAAGTAGATGGGCATCAGATGCCTTTTTCTTCAAGGACTCCAAGTAAGTGTTGCAGTTTCTCTTCCAATGGCCATCTTTGCCACAATGGAAGCATGTCTCCTTTGGAGCAATCTCCTTGGCCTTCTTCTTGGCCACGCCTCCCTTAGGCTTCATGGACTTCTTCTTCTTCTTCTTAAGGTTCTTCCTTTTAGAACTTGAAGAGTCCACCAGCATCACAGCCTTACTGTCCTTCTTGACAGATGGCTCAGTTGTTTTAAGCAAGTTAATCAACTCAGGAATAGTGGTAGAGATTTGGTTCATCGTATAGTTAAGCACAAATTGTGAATAACTATCAGACAAACCGGTTAAAATTAAGTCAATAATTAATTCATGGTCCATCACAAATCCCAAGGTGGCCAACCTCTTAATAAAACCATTCATCTTCAATGCATATTACACTGGAGATGTCCTGTAGCACCTCCTTACCCAAACAACACTTGCCCGGATGAGGGAGCGCTAATGTCCTATCTTTCTCATACTTCTTTTTTTTTACTCATGTATATATGGATATAAATAAAAATCAGAGTACAATTTATTTACATAAAATAGTAATTTTTAACATCAGAGTAATTCTTAACAAACTTTAAAAGTAAGTTTTACAAACTCAAACATTTCTTTAATATAAAAGTCTAATACAAAAATTTCAAAACTTTAACCCACTTTCTCAAGATTCGGCTGCTTTACTTGAATGGGATCACCGCTTGCTTTATCTAGCGTCTTCAGCTACCTTTCTATATCTGCGTAGAAATTAAACTCCACACTAAGCTCTAAGCTTAGTGGTGCATATAAAGAAGGCAATATACTATATCATGCAACAAGCATTAACAATTATCATTTTGTGCATTAAAATGTTTGCATGCATGACTATCAACAATTTCCTATTTCATACAAGTATAAATGTCATGCTCATATAGACAATGTTATTTTCATTTATCTTTAATGGCAAATTATTCTGTAAATCTCTTTATCATTATATTTCAATCTCATATCATCATCATTTTCTTATTCTTTCCTTTTCTTATTTTTTCGACATATCCTCATTATCTTGCCCACATTACTCTAAATTTTTGGACTGACTGGATACGGGTTATGGATCAGGAGCGCTCACACAAGCTTATGCCACATTGATTGAGTATATTTTCATCATAGATGAATAACCGGATCAAGGCCGCTCACACAAGCTTATGACACCTTGTCCTCATTTATATGTGCTCATCGGAGCTTTCTCAAGTCATTAGCGCTCACAGAAGCTTTAGCCACACTGACTGAGCATCCCAGACCAATGGCGCTCACACAAACTTTAGCCACATTGGTTGAGGTATAGTACGGTACCGTTCGCCCCCTTAATGACATGTCATCTATCCTGATTCTAGTCCGCAAGTAGAGTAATGGGCTTCTTTATATTTTTACATCAATCATTATTCTCAAAATTCCACACATCAATATCTCATATTTATCAACATCTCAATTTTCTTGTTTTGTAAACATATAGTCATACTCATACATCTTTTCATTCATTTACTAGATTCAACAATATTCTCATGTTTATCATCTACATCAGATTTCATATATCATCTATGACAAATTCATTTTTCTACATTAATTCATTTTTCTATATCACAACATATCAAATTCTCACATCAATATATATATATATATATATGCAATCATTCTTATTTCGCTGGATAGACAATAACTTTCATTTGCTTACCTGAATTTCTCATTTAATAACCACATTCATAATTTCAAATACAGAGCATTCATGGCTGTGATTACTAATTTCACGCCCGTGAATTAGTTCAAGCCCGTAATCCCAAGCCGTGAACGCTACTGGAATGAATCGCCCAAAAGCATTCACGGTCGTGATTACTCATTCACGCCCATGAATAAGTTCACCTCTGTGATTCCAACCCGTGAACGTTTCTGGATTGAATAGTACCATTTTCACCCAAAAATTCACAACCGTGACACAATCAGTCACAACCGTGAACCCTCAAGTTCACGCCTGTGACTCAATAGTCACACCCGTGACTTTCAGCAGGAAATCTGCATATTCACATTTCATTCATTCTAACATCATCCAAATCATACCAAATTCTATTTCATGCATTTCTAAGGCTCTTTACTCAACTTATTACTTTCTAATACATGTAAATACCTTGATCATACAAGATTTTCTAACATGCATCATTAATTCAAAGTCACACAAGAATCTCATTCATACATGTCTAATCCTATGGTTTCATGCCATAATCATCATCATTCTTGAAATGTATTTATCTAACATCATGTTCAGCATACATTATATCAAACAAAAATAGGCTATTGCCTTAAGTTATGCACAAACCTTAATCTTTCTCCTTCACTCTTTTAGGTAGCTTTCTCTTTTCCTTTGCTCCTTAGAGCTTGTTCCTTGTCATTTGGAACTCCTACAACATCATAAATCATTATTTCCATATGATTTTCTCAAGACCCTAACTCTCTTTCTCTCTTTCAAAACCCTAGTTTCTCTTTCCATATAAGTCGTAGATGAGTTCAAAATTCGAACTTCATTTAGAAAAGATGAAGAAGAAGAAATACTTCTTACCTTACACTTTTCTTCACTTGATCACCACTTTGGAGATTTTCTCTCTCTACCAAACTTGATTTTTCTTCCTCTCTCTTGTTCTTTCCAGCTTTCTTATGAGTTATGGAACATGAAAATCGCCTTGTCTTGCTCTTTCCCTTCTCTTCCCTTCCTTTCTCTCTCTAGAATCAAGGTGAGCTATGGAGGAGAAGTTGTGGCTGGCGTGACTGGTAAAGAAAAGAGAGAAGGAGCAGAAAATGAAGAGAAGAAGAAGAAAAGAAAGGCTTAAATAGGGTACCCAAAAAGTCTTCATGTGGGACCCACCATTTGACCATTTTCTCCCAATTTTACACTTAATCAATATTAATCATCTTCCTTTAATATCATTGCCGACTAACCCAATTTTAAATGTCCAAATTTCTTCAGTTAATTAGCCATTAATCTCATTAATCCTCCAATTTTTGGTAAATTGCAATTTGACCGCAAAACTTATCAAATTTTGCAAATTAGTCCTTTACCGTAAATCAACTTCTTTAAACCTATAATCACTTATTTAGGCATTTATTATTTAATTTAACAATTTCTTAATCAATTTTTTTGTAAAAATCCGAATTTAGACTCCGATCGGTCACATGCGTCAACTTCGCAACACGTGCGGCTCGGGACCTAAATTAGTGAATATTACATGTCCCTTCAACCATCTTAGTACGGAATAGTAACCTTGAAGTTTTGAACCTTTCAGAACGTGCTTGCTCATCAAAAAGCTTTCTTAGATGGTATACTATAGAATTAGCATCCATAGCCTCATGCTGCTTTTGCAACTCAGCTGACATAGTAGCAAGCATAATACAGCTTGCCATCTTACTATCATCGAGATGCTTTTGATATTCCTTCTGAACATCTTTAGAAGCATTAGCAATAGGGGGATTAGGGAGTGTCTCATCTAGGACATAGCCAATCTTTTTGGATTTGAGAACTATTCTCAGATTTCTTAACCAATCCAAAAAATTGGGCCCAGTCAACTTATTTGATTCCATTAGCGATCGCAAATTCACACTTATCATGATTATGATTCTAGCAACCTAGATGTAAAATAGAACATTTAGAATGTACATAAAATGTATGTTTATTAGGTCTTTAATAAATCGCATTATGGCTCCCACTATTTTATTGCAAATCCATAGCCCTCACTGTGAAACCGAGAGAACTTATATGGAAGTTCTCCTAGTGGGTCGATATCCAACTAGGTAAGAATAACCTTGAGGCAACTCAACAAGCTATCCATTGTTTGGTTGGTAGGTATCTAATCCATACCAATTGCATTATTCATGCAACTATTGAATCTTATGCTATTAATCTATTCATGTGTGCACATACATTGGCCCATCGACTCTTGATATGTGTACTCTCATGTATACAAACCCAACTTCACCTCCAATACACATTAACCTTGGCACAAATCCAACAAGTTAATAATATCGGTTAAGTCTAACCCATTAATCGTGAAATCTAATTTCAATGGATTGAACATATTCTTATAGAGTGAGCTTGAGGCAACTCAACAACCCTAACTCTAGAAGAACTCTGGTTCTCCCCATATTAATGGAATGCGTAAGACTTAATTATTTATTTAGTGAGGGATTTCTTTGTTAAGTCTCATTAAGTTATTATTTCATGCTTTTATATATCATACATTCATCACATTGATATATAAAGATAGTTACATTAAATATATGGCATGATTATGAACATACTAAAGTCAATCTCTTGAGCCAAAGAGAAATTGACTAGGACTTACCTAGGTATATGCATGAATTTACAACCCAAAATAGAAATCAAATTCCTATTTCTAAGTCTTCTTGTTTTTGGTACCATCTCCTTTACTTCTTGATCCTTTGTATCTTCATTCTATCCTAATCCTATGTAATCTAATTACATATTTTAAATTATAGAAAACCTCAATTTACGTTTGAGGGGAGTAAGATGAGAAGAGAAATACATAAGAAAGAAAAAGAGGTAGGGATACACAAGCCCTATTTACCATAAAACAAAATAATTCCATGCATGCTCAATCACATTGGGCCTAAGTCCATAATTATCCATCATGCCTTTTCATACACCCCTAACATGCATTCTCTAATGCACAAAATAAAAATGATGATTTCGGATTTGAATTTATAAATCGATTCAACAGTTGAATCGAAATTGCCTGTATGTGTTCTTCCGGTTAATTTAATTTTGTATGTCATTTTACAATGGAATTTAATATTTAATCAAATTAAATTAAATTTCATATTTCCAGAAATAATTCAAAATTAATTCTCCTTAAAATCAGAATATTATGATATTAAAATTAAACAATTTAATTTTAATATACATACCAATTTCTAGTCATACTAGAATTACAATTGCACAACTTAAATTAATTCAAAATTAATTTCCAAAAATTCTAAAAATTTCTAGAACAAAAAATCACCATTCTAATTATCTTTAGGTCAGCTCAAGTTCATCAAAATATTTTTGGCACAAGCCAAAATTACAAAGACAAACGAACCAACACACTTAGACACTCAAAATGACTAATTCGATATTTAGAATTTTTTAAAATTTCAAATGCTTGTAAAATAATTTTGACATGCATCTAACATCCCAATAACATATTTTTAATCACATAAAAGTTATTTCAAGGTGCTGGAAATAAAACAAACGCATACAAAAAAAAATCAACCAAAACAGCCCCAATGGGTATACTAAAACAGTCTCGTTTTTGTGTTTGTTTGAAAAATTAATTAAAATAATTTTTAATTAATTATTGGACACTTCCAAAGGCATAAAAATATTCTAAATATGTAATTTTTTATAATTAAATTACAAGAAAGATGTAATCAGCCCCATCAATTAAGCCAAACAACAACACATATTCATAAACAAGGCAATTTTAGGCATTTTTGAAATAAATCACATTCAAATAATTTTTCAATCAAAATAATCAGTTTTAATCATCCCATGATCAGATTAAAGAAAGAAAATTGTGTAAATTATATTTTACAAATTAATTTCAATTTTTCAAAACCTATTGATCCAGAATCATCAAAAACATGCAATCCCATTGTACTTTCAATTAAAATTAATTTTAATTGATACAAGGAGGCTCTGATACCAATGTAGGGTTTTGAAAAATGAATCATATTCATAAATGCAGCGAAAAATAAAATTTTTCAAAACCCAAAACAAAATATCATACTTGTACCATTAAAACTAATCTATATAAATGTAAATGTTAAAAATTCAACCTTGTAATTTCTTATTTGTTCTTCAAATTTTCACTTTGTTGGGTTGTAGCAAACCACAAAAATCCAAACTAGGATGTCTCTAATGATAATCCATGCGAAGAATGAAGAAGAAACTATCAAGAGAAATGGTTTGAACAAATTCAAAGTGCTAGCTTTGAAAGTGTTCTTGAGAGAATTTTTATCGTGTCTTATTTTCTGCCATTTGATGTCTTTTCTATTTGAATCAAATTCAAAAATAAGATGAAAAATCAAAAATGGAAACAAATGGAAACAAATGAATAGTAATTGGCCATAATTAGCCTAATTAAGGCCAAAAACAGCCGTTGGCCAATGGATGGGAAGCTGCAGGCTGCTGCTGGGCAGCCCAGCTGGCTCGCAAGGCTGGCCAGCAGCCTGTCTAGCCCGCACGGGCCCGTGACACTCCCTAATGATTTTTTCGTGCGATCTAATCGCGATCCATCCTAAAATAATTCTCTCATATTTTGGATCCTATCCAAGACCATTTTACTCATTTTCTATATCTTCAATGCGTGTGACCCATTAGGTTCCGGGTTATGTTGGCCACTTAAATTAACAATTAATTTAAGCAGGTCAGGAGCGGTATCTAGCAACACATCATGACCCCCAATTGACCGAAAAGTCAGTGGTTTGACTACAAACCTTTCCATAGACAATTTCTGTGCAATTATTCCATTCACCATTCTATACCCCACTTGGTTCAGAGTATGGACATGCGTCAACTCCTACTAGCCTGACTACATCACCTCTAGTCCAAGTAATGTTAGTTCTTGTCCTTGAGGCTCATACTCTATTAGATATGTCATTGAAGACTATCTTTATAACATTTCCACTCCGGCCAGAGATTCCTGAGTAATGACCACGACAAGAGGCCATGGGTATACACTCTTTCTATCAAGAGTGGTGAATCCTTTGTTGGTTACCCAATTACCTTCGAATACCCCAAGCTGTATCCAATCACCACCCTATGTGCTATCTATCTGAGGCAACAAGGAATAGTGTCAAAATACATAATCAATATTCAACATATCCTTGAGTACCTCAAGTCTAAGGATACTTGCACCATTGCTATGATGAGACTATCATTGACATTTGAATAGATTATCCATATGATTGTCTCATAGTTGGTCATCCAATGTACTTAGCTACACTTAGCAAGCATCCACATGTTAACTCTAAACATCTCATGTTTATAGATTATGAGATCTACTACTCGATCCAATCAAGGAGTGTAACATGTGCTAGTCTAACTGGATTAATAATGTCCCATCTCATTAATCCTATGACTAGGGATAATTTTGATACTAACATAATTTACACATGATAAGAATCTCAATATCATGATCTCATCATGATTTCCTTCATGTTATGTTATGTATCAAGGACTTCATTAATTGATTTAAGATCACTTATCAATTCTTATATCAAATTAATGAAAAAGCCTTTTATTAATCAAATAAATTTGTACAATAAGTGTTAAAGGTGATTGCCTATAGAGCACTCCTTTAATAGTTACATTACGATATAGGTAAGTGATGGCTTCGGGATCACATCAAGTAGTGGGTGAAGAAGCTGAAAGTAATGAGCCTACAAAGACAGAGGCTTCATCATCATCGAGCTACTGCTTCGAGATTTGGTGTTGGCTCATCGCGAAAGTAATATATTGTTGGCACAGGACAAATAGAGCTTATGAGGAATATGATAGATTTGTTACAAAGAGCTTCACAACCAGCCCTATCTGTGTTACAATTTGAGAGGCTAAGGAAGCTAAGGGCACCCGACTTCTATGGTAAACGGGAAGATGACCCCTTAGTGGCAGAGTTTTGGCTAGAATGGGCAGAAAGCGTTTTTGATCAACTGCATTGCACAGACGAGCATAAATATGAATATGCAGTGTCTTTGTTATAGGAGCATGCATATGACTGGTGGCGATCTGAATCACAGAGCACAGAGGCACCTAATCCCATGACCTGGGAATTCTTTCTAGAGAAATTCAAAGAGCAATACATTCCTCCTATCTACACAGATGAGAAGAAAAAGAGTTTTTGAAGCTAAAATAAGAGAACATGTTGGTAAAAAAATATGAGAGAGAATTCACACATCTCTGCAAATATACTGGTGGCATTGTGTCTACAGAGGCTGATAAATGCCAACAATTTGAAGATGGGTTAAGAGACCCAATCAAGCTATAGGTTTCAGCCCTATGCCTAATGAGTTTTCCTAGTTTGCTAGCATCTGCTAGAATAGTTGAGAGAGTTCTAGCAGTATAACAACCAGCACAAGATAGAGAATTTAGGAGACCCATGCCATAACCGAGTATAGTACAATCAAGTAGCAAAAGAGCCAGATCTTTCAGTGGTTGATTTCAGGCTGGGGATTCCAGCAAGCCTTCTTCTTTCAGGCGAGGACAACCCACAAGATCTGTTTCTTCAGCAGCCAGTGCACTGACACAGACACCACATAGATCTCTACCTCTACCAGAATGTCAGCATTATGGCCTTCCTCACCCAGAAAAGTGTTGGTGAATGACATGAGTGTGTTTTAGATGTGGCTCTAAACACCATATGAAAAGTGTTGCCCAGATATTGTACCAAGAGGGGCGTTGAATTGGATATTAAAATTTCTTAACTTTTAAGTGCGGAAAGAAAAGTTAAGTTGAGTAGGGATAGGAAGATATCACACAGGAATTTTTATAGAGGTTCAGGTGTTAACAAACCCTATTCCTCTCCCCAATCTCAATTGGGAGTTTCACTAACACACTAAGTGTTACAATAGTATTTTACAAGCTCACTCCCAACTATGGTATTTCTAACAATGGATCACACCTAACCTAGAAATCCCTTGTATTTTAATGGCTCACACAATAAACCAATTCCTTGTGTTTTAAAGGCTCACACAAATAACCCTTACAAGTGTTCTACTTTTAACCCAATATACCCAAACTCACTTGAGTAGTAGATTACAAAAAGAAACACTCATAAATCTATAATGCTTAGAAAATAATGAGCAAAAAGATTTTTTACAGAGAATTAATGTTTGTTTTGAAAGTATTAAATGCACAAATGGCTACAACAAGATTTTGATTCGAAGTATTAGCTATTCTCTTGTTCTGGATTCATAAATGACTTGCATTTATACTTCCATGGAAAATTATAGTCGTTTTGTTCCATTTAATGCAAAAAAAGTCATTGCACCAACTCTTAATTTTGCATCTGACATGTTTCTCTTTCCTCTTTCACAGTCATGAATCAGTGTGTCATAGTCGTGACTGTTCTTCTAAGCCATGACTTGAAAGATGACTTCAGCTGTGAAGCATTCTGGAAGGATTTGAAATGTTTGATCACGGGCATGACATTATTATTTCACGAGCATGAACATCCTTCCTAGTCGTGGTCCAAGTAGTGACTCTGGCCGTGAAGCTCTCTGGAGGAATTTGACATGTTTTCTCACGGGCGTGATTTTCTTTCATGGGCGTGAATGATATGATCATTCACGGTTGTTATGATCCTTTATGGTCATGAACTTTAAATATTGGATAGTTGGCACTAAGCTTCATCACGGGTGTGACATACAAGATCACGGGCATGAACATGCTATTTCTTCATTTTTTGTCTTTTTAAGGTTAGTATTCCATTCTCTATTCTTGCTATCACATTCATACCCTGTTCAATAAATTTAGAAAACAAGTATGTTAAATACGTTATTGCTATTTTATTTGTTAGCATCAAAATAACGGAAATACCCCTCAAGGTTCAACAAAAAGAAATTGTCCTTTATTACAGTATGGCAGAGGTTTGGGAAGCACTGACCCAATATAGATGCAAGCTTCTAGGTAAGGCAGAGGCCGAGGTTGAGGGCAAGGCAGAGGAGGCCGATCAGGGCCCAGTCAATTTAGATCAAAGACAGTTTAGAGGCCAGAAGGTAATGGAGCTGCCCCAACTAGGGCGTATGCTATACGAGGCCGAGAGGAGCAGGATGCACCTGATGTCATAATTGGTAAATTCCTTCTCTTTGGCTCTGAAATACATGCATTGATAGATCCGGGGTCGATGCATTCATACATATGCACACCACCACCAGGTCGAGAGGGTTTAGAACCTCAATCTCTGGAATTTAAGATTATTGTGACTAACCCGTTAGGGCACAGTGTGAGGGTTAGCAAAGTGTTTAGGGGTTTTCCAGTTGAAATTCAAGGTAGGCAATTCCCAGCATACTTGATAGAGCTACCATTCCACGAGTTCGATGTGATCTTGGAAATGGATTGGCTAGCTCGTTATGGAGTGATAGCGGATTGTTGAGGAGACAAATGATCATCAGAATTCCGGAACAAGATGAGATAGTGGTGATGTTTGAAAATAGAAGATATCCAGACAATGTGATATCAGTGTTGAAATCTCAGAAACTCATCAGTAAGGGATGTGAAGCATACTTAGCATATGTGGTTAATATGGAAAAAGCAAGTCTGAAGTTGGTGGATATTCCTACTGTTAGTGAGTTTCCTGATATGTTTCCAGAGGATTTTCCAGGGCTACCACCGAATAGAGAAATCGAATTTGCTATCAATTTTGTACCTGACACCACTCCTATTTCCATTATACTATATGGGATGGTACAATAGAGTTGAAAGAGCTAAAAATATAGTTGCAAGAATTGTTAGATAAGGGATTTATACGACCTAGCGTATCACTGTGGGGTGCTCCAGTACTATTTGCAAAGAAGAAAGATGGCACCTTAAATCTTTGCATCGACTATAGGCAGCTTAATAAGGTGACTATCAAGAGTAAGTACCCACTGCCTAAGATTGATGATTTATTTGATCAGTTGAAGGGTGCAACCATATTTTCAAAGATAGATCTTTGATTAGGGTATCATCAACTGAAGATCAAGGAGTCTGATGTGCCTAAGATAGCTTTCAGGACTTGTTATGGTCATTATGATTTCCTAGTTATGCCCTTTGGATTGATGAATACACCAGCAGCTTTTATGGATATGATGAACCGAGTGTTCAAGCCACATCCTGATCAATTTGTAGTGGTGTTTATTGATGACATTCTTATCTACTCTAAAGACCAAGTAGAACATGATCAATAACTCATAATAGTGCCGCAAACATTGAGGGAGAAGCAGTTGTAAGCAAAACTATCTAAGTGCGAGTTTTGGCTTGAATCAGTCAGTTTTCTGGGTCACATAGTTTCTGTAGAAGGTATTCGGGTTGACCTAGTAAAATTGAGGCTATTCTTAATTGGAAACCATCATAAAATGTGACAGAAGTGAGGAGTTTCCTCGGATTAGCTTGATATTGTATGAGGTTTGTGAAGGGATTTTCATCCTTAGCGACTCCTTTGACACGATACTATGAAAACAGGTTTGTTTCTAGTTGATAGATAGGTGTCAAGCAAGCTTTGATCGACTGAACGCAATGTTGATTGAAGCACCAATTTCGACTGAAGGCAATGTTGATTGAAGCACCAAAAGATTTTATTGTGTATAGTGATGCTAGTCATAATGGTTTGGGTTGTGTTCTTATGCAAGAAGGAAAGGTGATTGCTTACGCTTCAAGACCACTTAAGCCTCATGAGCTTAATTATTCGACATATGATTCGGAGTTAGCTGCGATAGTTTTTGCTCTTAAGATCTGGAGACATTATCTGTATGGGGAAAGATGTTATATCTATATAGATCACAAAAGTCTTAATTACCTTCCCTCACAAAAAGAGTTGAATCTGAGACAACAAATATGGTTGGAGTTGATTAAAGATTATGACTGTGCAATCGACTACCAGCCAGAAAAAGCTAGTATGGTTGCAGGTGCACTAAGCAGGAAGATTTTAGCTGAGACACGAATACAATCTACTTTGATGCAGAGGATAAAAACTGCTCAAAAGCAAGATGAAAAGTTAGTAAAGATAGTGGATGCAGTGGAAAAGGGAGAAAAGCCTGAGTTTTAATTGACAAAAGATGGCATAGTGTGCTTCAAAAATAGGATTTGTGTGCCAAGTATAAAAGAGCTGAAGTCTGATATTTTAAAAGAAGCATATGAAATAGTGTATACAATGCATCCAGGTGGGAACAAAATGTACCAAGATTTGAAAACTCAATACTGGTGGCTAGGGGGGAAGAAGAATATCACTAGTATGTTGCTGGATGTCTAACCTGGTAGCAAATGAAAGTGGAACACCAATTACCCACGAGATTGTTACAACCAATATCGATTTCATAATGGAAATGGGAAAGAATCACAATGGATTTTGTGTCCAGTTTACCAGTGATTCAGAGAAAGCATGATGCAGTATGGGTGATAGTGGATCGATTGACAAAATCGGCACACTTCTTACCAGTCAGAATGAACTACTCATTCAACAAGCTAGCTGAAATTTATATAAGTGAGATAGTGAGGTTGCATGGAGTGCAATGTCCATCATATCTGATAGAGATCCCAGGTTTACTTCACAATTCTGGAAGAGTCTACAGCAAGCTTTGGGAACTCGACTCAATTTCAGTACGGCTTTCCATCCACAAACCGATGGACAGTCAGAGTGGATTATCCAATTGTTAGAGGACATGATGAGAAGCTGTGTGCTTGAATTTGAGGGAAGTTGGGAGCAATATCTACCTCTTATGGAGTTTGCCTATAACAACAACCATCAGACGAGCATAGGCATGGCTCCATATGAGGCATTGTATGGAAGAAAATGCAAGACACTAGATTGTTGGACAGAGTTGAGTGAAAAGAAGTTGATAGGGCCAGAGTTAATGCAACAAACAAAAGAAAAGGTTAGAATTATCAAAGAAAGATTAAAAGCAGCTCAAGATTGACATAAATCATATGCTGACCTCAAGAGGCGAGATATGGAGTATGCTGTGGGAGATAAAGTGTTTCTCAAGGTTTCACCTTGGAAGAAAGTATTGAGATTTGGAAAAAAGCAAAAGTTAAGTCCGAGATTCATTGGTCCTTATGAGATTCTGGAAAGAATCAGACTCATGGCATACCGATTAGCCCTTCCACCGAAGTTAGACCAGATTCACAATGTATTCCATTTATCTATGCTAAAAAGATATATGTCTGATTCCACTCATGTCATACCAACTGAGGAGATTGAAGTGCAAACAGATATGACTTATGAAGAGGAACTGATGGATATATTAATACATGAAGAAAAAGTTTTACGAAACAAGAAAGTTCCATTAGTCAAAGTGCTATAGCGGAATCATGCTATAGAAGAAGCCACATGGGAAAGTGAAGAAGTCATGAAGAAGCAATATTCTCAGTTGTTCAACAAAGAATGAATAGGTAAAATTTCGAGGATGAAATTTATTTTAAGGGAGAGAGGATATCATATTCGCTAATTTAGACCTAAGTTACGCGAGTTGTTAAATCGATTCATCGGTTTGACCGAAGTCTAAATTTAAATTTTTATCGAAAAATAATTAAAATAATGGTGATCAAGTATGGAAAATATCTAATAAAGTGTTCAAAATATTTTAAGATGTTAAATTTCAGTAAAGGACTAAATTGCAAATTTTGAAAAGTTTAGGGGTCAATTTTCAATTTACTAAAAATTAGAGGATTAATTGGCATAATCATCAATTAAATACATGAATTGGGACATAAAATGTATGTGGATGCTGGCCACACCAAGTGGCACATTTTAAGAAGCCAATTAATATGCATGAACACATTACTTAGTCATCAAATTCATAAGGCTTATGTGTCCCCATTATTAATTAACTTTGCACTAGTACAAAATAGTGTTATATGTGTCTGTTATTTTGCATTTTATGCGTCTGTCAAATAGTAGACACATATATCGGAGATGCATATGATATAAATTTTATGTGTCTGTCGTTTTGACAAACGCATATAATCAATTATACGCATCTGTCGTTTAATAATAGCAGACACATATAATAGTTATATGCGTTTGTCGTTTATTAATAGCAGACGCGTATAACGTGATTATATGTGTCTATCGTTTAATAAACGACAGACGCATAATATCAAGGTTATACGCGTCTGCTATTAATAAACGATAGACGCGTATAATTGATTATATACGTCTACTATTATTAAACGACAGACGCCTATTTTCTTTTTTTTTTTAAATTTAGGTTCATATTTTAATGCTACCATTCATATATATATATATAACCTGCGCACTTCAAAATTCATAATAATTCGGCTTCAATAAGCCACAATAGGTATCCAACATTCAAGTCACAAATACTCAATAATCAAGAATTCACAAGACAATACAAACTAAAAAAATTAAATAAATCAAAGCAATATCATCATGCTTAAAACAATTCACATTAAATAATTAATCCACAAGTTCTTCAAAATTCTTTAATTTAAAATTGTATTTCTCATTAATATAAAATATTTTACAAAAGTAAATAAAAAGATTACATACACTCTCTCATAAAGTAATTTGACCACATATGTCAAATTTCATCTATTTGATCTTGACTATATGATCCTTTTTCAAAAGCCTAGAAGACAAATAAACAGATAATAGAAAATATGTTAGAAATGAAAAAATTAATAGTTAGTTATGTATCATACTTGTAATATAAACTGACTAGTATTTGAAAGAACATACCTTAAGCAATGTTGTATCACTGTTATGATATACAACAATTTCGTACATATACCTCATGATATAATATCCGCATTCAACACCTCCTTGTTGTTGAGGGCACTTAAAATAGAAAAAACAACAAAGGCCCATGCTAAATAAAGGATTATAAAATCATAAAAAAATTTAATTTAACTAGTAATTCAAAATATAAAATTCTCACCGAAATGTCATTCCATTTTAACCTGGCACCTTTATTTTTTCCACCTTCTATAGCATAAGTTCTATAGGCTCTGAAAAATAAATGTATATCAAAATCGGCATTAATATTGAAAATGCTACAAACATCGTAGAAACTATTAGCTAGTAGTATTATAACTTACAGGTTAATATGAGGTTTCAGACTTATATCGCGACTGCCACGAGATAGAGGATCCATGAAAAATGCCTCACTCCGTTCATAGCAAAATACAATCAACATCCAATGGTTACTAGAGATATACAAATATGTTAGAAGTTAGTAAAAATGTTGAGAATAAAAATTATGCAAACATGAATGTAAATATTTCTTACTTCTCGAAATATGGTAGTTGAATGAAATGTTTATCTCTTTGTTCCTTCAAAGCTTCTATAATATATCTTTCTGCTGAGTTAGTCTCTGTGAACATCAAACGAAGCATTGTTGGACAAAGAAATCCGATCGACAATATGAAGAATGTATCGCACAAGTTATGAAGGTACCTGCATGCATGAATCACAATACATACATAAGTATTATTTTTTTATTTTTTAAATCAATCTTATAATATTAGTAATAAAATAGTATAATCTTACATCATAAATATTCGAATGATCGAGACATCAAGCCATTCCATGGAGATGAGTTGAGTGATGTCTTCCATACCAACATGAATCATCTGATTATCTACTGGATACTTAAACACTGTAATGTCTGCAGGAACTTCAAAAATATACTTAGTAGGCAATTTAGCAACCATCTCATGCATCAACCTCATGTCACTACTCAAAGTTGCCAAAATGTTCTCATTAACTAAAGGCCCATATTGCTTTGTAGCTGATTCTTTCGATAAACCGCTACCTTGTTTATTCTTTGTAGCCTTCTTTAATTGCTTGGATTTAAGTTCCTATCAATTAATAATAAATTATGATATATGAAATGCAATAATATATATTTTATTGTTTTATAAGTTTGGAAATTATTACCTCTCCAAGAACCACAAGATGTTGTGGCCATTGAACAAAGCTACCTTCTGCTTTCCCAACTGTAGTTAAGTATTCAGTAGGCACAGGAAGTTCGGCTTCATGACAACCAGATAATACTTCATCTACAGATATCTTGACGTGATTGGGCATGATAGGTCGATTGTGCACCATAGCATCAATAAGGGATGGATAAACCATACCCCTTACCACAATCACCTGCTTACCTTCATTAATGGTAGCAAGTCTACACGATGTACGTGTCTGCAAAAACACAAAAAATCAATATTAGTTAGATTAAAATGGAAGTGGAAGTAATGAAATTCAAAATTTTTACCTATAATTCTGATATTGGAAATGGTGGGTCCATAGAGTGACAACTACTAGGAGTTGGGCGAGCAAATGAAGGACCCATCTCCACCTCCATATCAGGGCCAATTTGAGAGGACTTCCTAGTTCTCTCCTCTATCATATTCTCAAGATGTGCAATATGTGCCGAGAATTTAGCAAATAATTTGGTCTCTATTTTAGTCTCAAGCTCTTCTATAACTTCAGGTGAGACGGATGTTGCTAGTTTCCTTTTTCCAGGATTACCATAAAATTTTTTGATGGTCACAGCACTTCCAACACCTCTCACATAGCCAGAATGTTCGAGCTTTTCAAGTGCACGTGACAATATGTCATCATGCCTCTCTGGTACCCAGCTACCTTGGGCTATTTCTCCCCATAATGTCTCCTATTCACTAGATAAACAATATGTTATAAGCAATCATAGATAAAAAAAAAAACATATTCCTTGATATCATTGTTTGTTTAACAAGTTATACTTACGATTTTTGTTGCCACCTCTTTTGTCTTTTCTACTGGGATTATATAATTTCCTTCTTCTGTCTTTTTTGTTCTAGCTCTTACCCAATCTAGGCTTCGATCATATGATGATGTAACATCAGAGCTCATAGATGGTGATGATGAAAAATAAGAGATGGGATCTTCAATAATCCATTGAGTCCTTTTCCCAGCATAGCCCACACGACCCAAGAAATGTGGATGCACATTCTTTGCTTGCTTTGCCTTTGCCTTGGCACTGATTTGCTGTTAACAAAATAATGAAGATCCCATTATCATGCATTGCATAAATGTAAATATAAATTGCATTAATCTACTTCATAATTAGTACCTCATATTCTTCAGATTCATGTGCTTATTTAAACTCCTCCCAATCTTTCTCAGTGATGAAGTCATATAATTCCAATGGTGACTTTTGCACTGATTTATTCTTTATGTACTTAACCACCAATCGATACTTAAAATCCTTCCACCGCATTCCAACAGTTTTGAGTATAATATTTTTCTTATCATCCGGAATGTTGAACTTTTTTTGCAAAATAATATTTTAGATTAATTAGTTTTACTTCTTTACAATCAAATTTATTAATAGATTTGAAGGAAAATTACCTTGATATCTTCCCAAATTGTATTTTTAAGACCCTTATCGACCAGATCCCAGCTTTTATCGTGATGTTCACAAGGGAACGTGCTACAAGGCCAACGTAAGAACTAAATATATCAGCGTATGTTCCTGTTGGGCGATCAAACTCATCGAAATCTATTGTCTTTTGTTCATTCCCTTGCTTCTTCAATTTTTTGCACGTGGTAGCTCCCCTAGTTTTCCTTTTTGTCATGATACTTGATGGCTCAGATTCTGGTTGTTCATTGGACATGATTTCCTATAACATAAGCATAACAAAGAAACATGTTAGTATAATCCACAATAATAATACTTTATTTCAAAGGGAAATAAAAACAATAGATTTATATGATAAACAATAACAAAACTGGTAATTATAAGTATAAACCACATTAATCATGATACACATTTATAAATAAACTTACAAGAAACATATATGCATCAATTATTGGCGATTTTCAATCCATATGCCTTCAGTATGATCATCACACATGTAATTTGAATCTAAAATATATTCCCCAACTGGCATTGGTAACCCGATAGAAAATGGGGGAGTCTCATCAAACTGATCATATTCTTCCTCATTAACCACATCATCGATACCAACAATACGCCTCTTACCTTGAAGAACAATAGACCACTTACTATTGTCAGGGCCAACAATATAAAATACTTGTTTAGCCTGTGAAGCAAGAATGAATGGAACATCTTGATAACCCAATCGACTAAAATCAACCAAAGTGATTCCTAACTCATCCACTCGAACACCGCGTCGATTTTCAATCCATTTACATCGAAAGAGAGGAATCATAAATTCCCTGTAATCAAGCTCCCAAATGTCTTCAACTACACCATAATATGACATCGTAGCATCAATTGGCATGGTGTCTTTAGCACTAGAAAATTCTCGTGATGAAGCTATCAAAGTAACTCCACTATTTTGCATTGTGCTTTTGTCATCCTGACGTTTAGTGTAAAAGGTATATCCGTTGATGTCATATCCTTCATAAGACCGTATATTCAACCTAGGGCCATAGGCTAACCATTTTATGGTATCAGTTACATCTTCAGGCACTTCTGATAACTGACGCATCACTCAGTCTTTAAACCATCCAATAAAAGAACTATTATGTTCATTTGTTAACCATATTTCACCTTTGGATGGATTCAGAAGCCTTAAAATGGACATGTGCTCTTCTAAATATGGATGAACTTGTGTAAGGTGGTGCAACACAATGAGATGTGCTTTCTCACGCATATGAGCACCGGGTAATACCATTTTAAATCTAATTGTTCCTTTACCTCCAAGTCTTCCTTCGTGATGAGACTTAGGAATGCCAATAGGTTCAACACCTGATAAGTAGTCTGTGCAAAATTCAATACCCTCCTCAACCGAGTAACCTTCAATAATACTACCTTCAGGTCGATATCGGTTCCTCACATACCCTTTTAAGATACCCATGAATCTCTCAAAAGGATACATATACCTCAAATACACTGGACCGCACAATTTAATCTCTCTCACAAGATGAACAACTAAATGCACCATTATGTCAAAAAAGGAAGGTGGAAAATACATTTCAAATTGACATAGAGTAACAACAATATTGGCTTGCAACTCATCCAAATTATCTGGATCAATGACCTTACAACAAATTGCATTGAAGAAAAAACAAAGTCTTGTGATAATATTCCTCACATGATTCGGTATTATTCCTCGAATTTCTATTGGTAAAAATTGTTGCATCAAAACATGACAATCATGAGATTCATACCTATCAACTTTAATTCTTTCATTGACACAAGACTTTTAATATTTGATGAAAATACATATGGAACTTTAACACTATAAAGACACTCACAAAAGCTTATTTTCTCTTTTTTAGACAACGTATAACAAGCTGGGGGAAGATATGTTCGTTTCCCTATATCTTGAAGCGCTAACTCCATCCGTATGCCCATTTCTAACATGTCCTTTCTTACTTTGATACCATCTTTTGTTTTTCCTGGTATATTCAACAATGTCCCTATTATAGCATCACAAATATTTTTCTCCACGTGCATAACATCAATACAATGATGAACCGGTAAGTATTCCCAATATGGAAGATCCCATAATATAGATCTCTTTTTCCAAGGACCTTTTTTAGCAGGTTTAAAAGATTTACCAAATGCATTATCAATATCTCTAACTCGTTCAAAAATCTCATTTCCTGTTAATGGCAAACAAGCTACTCGCATTTCGGTTTATCCATTGAAAGACTTTTTCTTCTTATGATAAGGGTGATTAGAAATGAGAAATGTTCAATGACTCGTATAAACATTTTTCTGGCTATGATTTAAACATTGGTCCATTATGTTGTCCTCACAAATCGGACACACTTTTGCTCCTTTCATGGTGTACCCAGATAAGTTACCATAAGCCGAAAAATCATTTATAGTGCAAAATATCATGACATGTAAGGTAAACATACTTTTACTGTATCCATCATACACCGGAACACCTTCATCCCACAACAGTTTCAAATCATCAATAAGTGGTGCAAGGTAAACGTCAATATCATTTCCCAGTTATTTTGGCCCTGATATCAACAACGACAACATAATATACTTACGCTTCATAGTCAGCCAAGGAGGCAGATTGTAAACCGCAAGAAGAACTGGCCACGTGCTATGTTAACTACTGAATGTGCCATGGGGGTTGATTCCATCCGTACAAAGTCCAAGCCTCAGATTCCTAACTTCACCAGCAAATTCTGGGAACGTTCTATCAATTGTTCTCCATTGAGGAGAATCTGCAGGATGTCTAAGTTTTCTATCATGTTTTCTTCCTTCTGCATGCCACCTTAAGTTTTTTGCTTCTTTTGCATTTGCAAACAGGCGTTTGAATCTTGGTATTATAGGTAAATACCATAATACTTTAGCTGGAGGCCTTTTTTTATCCTCAGAATAAACTTTCTCATGTTTGTAACATGACGCTCCACACCTTGGACACTCATGCAAGTCCTTATATTCATTTCGGTATAATACACAATCATTTGGACATGCATGTATCTTCTTATATTCCATACCCATGGGACATAACATTTTCTTAGCCTCATATGTAGATGTGGGAAGCTCATTTCCCTCCGGAAGCATGTCTTGTAGCAATTCTAATAGTGTCGTGAAACTCTTATCACTCCATCCATTTTTTGCTTTCATGTTACAGAGTTTAAAAACGGCTGACAATTTTGTGAAATTACTGCAACCGGGATACAGAGGTTTATCAGCATCGTTTAACAATCTCTGAAGGTATTCCGGCCTTTCCACAAAATGTTCTGTATCATCTATCATCTCATCTACATGATCATTCTCTTCATTATCAATGTTATTTTCTCCTTGCTGATCAAATTCATTATTATTAGAACGTGTCCCAGTTAAAACACTCTCATCATGCCATATCCACCGTGTGTAACCTTCCTTAAAACCACACCTTATTATATGAGATTTCACTATATGAACATCTCGAAACTTTTTCATGTTCTTACAATCAACACAAGGACATACAATCATTTCTTCTCTTTCCCTTATTTGCTTTTCCTCCGCAATTCTAGTAAATTCCGCAACTTCATTCAAATATTCAAATGTAGTGCGTCTACCATACATCCAACTTCGATCCATATCTAACCACACAAAAAAAGGTTCAATATATATAAGTCTTATTATTTTTTAATCAGGAGAAACATTATATATAATATCCTTAAACATCTAATGAGTAAATCTTGAATGAGTATTGATGATTTTCAATCCATTGTTGATTGAAAATATCGATTTCATATCATTGCTAAACTGTTAATGCAACTATCTGGAAACATAATATATATATATATAGTTGGAAAATTTATATACACATGAAATTCAAGTAGGAATTATGCAACCATAATGACTAAAATCAATAAAAGGTTGATGATATTAAGATGAGGAAAATATACCTTTAGTGTTCTTGTATTTCAGTACGGAAAACTTGATGTGAGGAATGAAGCCTGGTCCAAGATCAAAATCTATCATATTATCAAGTGAGGATCAAGATTAAAATTCATAAAATGGCATTGGGCACTCCCAAAATCAAAGCTGTCAACCATAATAGAGATAAGTTGCAAGCACATACAATGTGGCTACTTGTAAGAAACCAATGTTGAATGGAATCTCTCCTGGTAGCTGGTTGTAGGACAAGTCCATATCAATAGAAGGCATATTAAGTAAAAATTCAATCAATTAAACAAAGTATTACAAGTATTTCAGTTCGCTGAGTTGGATGAAGTACATACAAGACCTGGAAGGAAGTATAGTTGCCTATATTTTGTGGAATACTCCCAGTCAAGCTGTTGTTTCTCACTTCACTACAGTGATAATAAGAATCAGACTAAATAGGCAAACACGTGGAAAAATGATGACTAAAATAATTAAGCGCTCACAAAAGCAAGAATTTGGTACTGGAAACTTACAAATACCACAGCCTAGTTAGCTGGCACAAATCTGGAGAATATATTTTGGCTCAGGCTAAGGAGGAAAGCACAAAGATGCTCAGGAAATTCAGCAAACTGGACAGAAAGACAGCAAGTCAGCAAACTGGATTGTTACTTTGGCTATCCATCTAAAACCATAAAAGAATGCCAAATTAAATTATGCATTGAATGCAAATTTTTTGTTGTCATTCAAATCAGAAAAAGGAGGTGATGATGATAATTAGGGACCAAGTATCATTATAGAGCAAAGAATATATAGGAAAGAAAGATTTACAGAATAAGTCTAAATTAGTTTGACTTTGAAGACATAATATTTTATTATAAATTTGGCTAAAAAAACATATTTATAGATTGATTTAGTAACTGGGTTAATAAAAATTCAAAATATTTCAAGTATTTAGTAAAAATTCAATCAATTAAACAAAGTATTACAAGTATTTCAGTTTGCTGAGTTGGATGAAGTATATACAAGACCTGGAAGGAAGTACAGTTGCCTATATTTTGTAGAATACTCCCAGTCAAGCTGTTGTTTCTCACATCACTACAGTGATAATAAGAATCAGACTAAATAGGTAAACACGTGGCAAAATGATGACTAAAATAATTAAGCACTCACAAAATCTAGAATTTGGTACTGGAAACTTACAAATACCATAGCCCAGTCAGCTGGCACAAATCTGGAGAACATGTTTTGGCTCAGGCTAAGGATGAAAGCACAAAGATGCTCAGCAAATTCATGAGACCACATGAAACATTATGACCCAAATTAGGAACCAAAAATGAAATTGATTCAGCAAATTTACATTTTTAAGTTTAGATCAATATGGTTAATAAATATACTGATAAGGAAAATGATTCAAACTGGAGTTTTTCCATAATTGTACTGTGTGAATGCAGCGCATATAACAATGAAAATATCGATTCCAAAATTACCTAATTCCTAAATTCACCTTCAACCATTGATAACATGAACTACTAAAAGGCATGACTCAGTTTTATTATAAACACTTTTACTATTTTCACCTTTTCTAAAGGACTCAACCAAGTTGAAATGATACTAATATAATTTTTATATCGCTAATGGTAGTCTAATATCTGCATTACTAATGAAAAGCAAAGTATAAACTCCATAAATAATAAATGGAAGGATGAACTCTCATGGACTGTGATAGAAAACCAAACAAGCCAAATTCCAGCAATGACAATTCTGAAAATATTGAACCTGCTTAAGATCACGTTGTATTATCACTGTCAAGGAAAGAAGTATGAAAACATACAAAATACACTTGCCAACTTACATGCCTTCTACATCAAAGCAATCCCCACCGATATACTTCAAACCCTACAAAGCATAGTGCTTGGTGCACTAATCCAATTGTTACTTCAGGTACCTATAGAAAAAATACAATAAAAAATTAATTCAAAATGGAGATTCCTTATTCTACCTCTGACATTCATATAAACAAAAAAAGGTCACAATAAATTCGAAGACATGATAGAAAAATAGTGAGCATAGGTCTAAATAGTGACACTTTTCTCACTAAGTGATCATGTTCTTAATCTAGTTGGGAATATCAATCAAAACAATGATGCATGCACACATTCACTTTTATTTTGGCATCATGCAATTTAAAGGGTCAATAGTAACAATATATAGCTAGCAGTACCCCTCAGCCATATAAGCTAATTAATTACTTTTATTAATTGACAGTTTTTAGTTGATACTTGTTAGATTATAAAAAAATTGTAGTTGGAAAGAGAAAATAACAAAATTAAAGAAAATGTGAGTTGGTTTCTGGGGTAGAGACCAAATAAATTTGATATAGCAAAGCAAATGAGAGAAGGTATCTGCCAGTTCACATATTGCTATGGAGATGAGTGGAGGGAAGTGGGTAGGTACTTAAATTCTTTGGATCATGAAATCATCATTGTGATGCATTTTTTCCACACAATAGAAAATTCAACCAAAATCCAGAGCAACAACATTCTTTCAGTTTTATTTCAGAACCACTATCTGCTGCCTGCTTCACTACATCCCCCCTTTTAGGCTTTACAATATCTGCCACAGGCTTCTTTTTCAAACATTGTTCTCAATTTCCGAGGACCATGAATTTTGGTATTAAATCATACAATTTTACCATTTACCATAATATAACAATGAAAGCCTCAATCCAACAATCCCTTTCTATCAATTTCCAAGCTAAAAAGGGTTCTAAACAAAACGAAAACTAAGTTGAAAATGTATATTTCTATCAACAGTTTCAAATCTCACCTAATGAAGTCTGTAAACCAAAATTTGGAGTCATATTAGCCTCTACTACTATTAACCATATCATCAAAAACCATCGAAAGCAATATAAAATCATTGAAAGCAAAAGAAAGAAGCAGAAATATCATCGAAAGGAAAAGATTAAATAATAACCAGAAAGATTAAAGATTAAAGCAATATAAAAAAAAGTCATCGAAAGCAAAAGAAAGAAGCAGAAATATCCAACAACTCGTATCATCAAAAACTAGAAGAGTAAATAATAACCACAAAATTAAAATTAAAATTATAAGGTTTTAAGTTTTTACCCTTTTCTCTTAGAATGTCAGATTGGACTCCCCCCTCCCCACATCCCATTTAACAAGCTTGATTTGTTGATGAGATGAAATGTATGAGAGAGTTTTAGATGAGTATAATTTGTTGCAGACGATGAACACTGTGTAAAGAGGCTCGTTTTTAGGTTTTTAAAAAACTTATATGCGTCTGTCTTAAATAATAACTGACGCCTATTATAATATCATATGCGTCTGTTATTATTTAAGACATATGCCTAACATTTATATGTCTGTCATTTATAATGACAGACGCATATTCTATTATAGTTATATGCGTCTGTCATTATAAATGACAGACGCATATAATTATTCAGATAATTACAAAAAAGCCACTACCTATTATATATAATATGCGTCTGTTATTAATTAAAGTCAGGCGCCTATACCATTTTTATGCGTTTGGCATTAGATAAAACTGACGCCTATTATATCTTTTTTAATATATAATATATAAAATAAAACTTAATTATCTGCATAATATAATATAATTAAGTAGGTTGCCTTTAGTATTTATATATATATATATATATAAAACTAAAATTAATAAAAAATTAAATTAATATTAATTCATTCATTCATTCATCATATATGTATTATATATTAGTTAACCAAACCTGACGTTTATTTAATTAATTAATTTAAATATTATTTGGTTAAATATCAAATTGTCTTTTTTTAATTCAATTTATTTTAGATGAAAATATAATATATATATATATATATATATAAATAGTACTGAAAAATTTATATGCGTCTGTTATTTATAATGATAGACATCTAAACTTTATATAACTGACATTTGTAAATGACAGATGCATATAACAAGTAACATATTTACAAAATTGTCACCGCCTCCATTTTAAGCGTCTGTCATTTAGACAACAGACATATATAACCTTTAACTTAAAGTACTTATTGTACTCGTGTTGTCATCTTTCTCTTAATTGTTTTCTCCTTCTTTCTTATCACTTAACATCTAGAACACTCTATTATCTACACTAGCCCCATGTTTCCCTTTATTCTTCCATAACCAAACCTTGTTCTAAGAAGAGAAAGTGAGAAAAAGAGGGAGAAAGGCATGGAAGAGTAGATTTCATGCAAAAAAAATTGATCATAAGAAATGTAGAGATTAAAACATATTATGGAAAAAGAGAGATTTGATGAAAGGAAGTTTTAATTATCTCTTTGATATTTTAGTCACTCAAATTGACAAGGAGCTAGCTCAAATGAGTAAAGGAAAGGAGAAAGAGAAGTAAAGAGAAAGAAAAAGGGAAAAGTAGAGGTTTATGCATAACTTAAGACAATAGCCTATTTTATTTTTTTAGCTACATGATTTGAGTAATTGGCATGTTAATAATTCTGAATTTATAGTATTTTGTGATAAAAATCTTGAGATGTAGGTTTGCTAGACTTTGGATTAATTTTGGTAAAAATTGAGGATAGTTCATATGTGTTCTTTGCTGGAAATAGATGAGCAGTAAGTACTTAAAATATTATAACTTAATTTATGGAATTCAGTTTTGTATATTCTTTATTGGATTTGAAAGCTAAGACGTAGGTCTATAATTTTTATTCATACCATAAAATCCAGATATATCTGTAATAGTCCATAAAAATTCTTATAGTTCAGACTTAGAATCTATCCAGAAAATTCTAGGTAGAATTGTTAGTGACCAGTTAGTGTTCATTTTATCATATCTTTTGATACATAACTCAGAATTAAGTGATTCAAATTTCATATTAAATCTAAAATCCATACCTAAAATTGTTAAGAAGACTTTGTAACTAAATTCAGATTGTAACAGGATCGAAATTAAGGTCCCAAACAGAAAGTGAAAAGTGACAGGACAACATATGAGTTGTGGAATTAAAAGAGTAAAATGATTTGAACCTTTTTATATTATGCAAATACTATTTTTATTGAGTAATGGTGTGATTAATTGAACCTTTACATGCATGAAATGGATGAATTTAATAACTATAAATTTTACTGACATTGAGTAAGCCCTAGAACACCTAACTAGAACCAGACTTAGGATAGTTTGGCATGCCAAACAGGGGGGAGTATGATTAAATCCATTAATAGTATGATTATCTACGCTGGGTATGGCATTATTATCTATGCTGGGTATAACATTATTATCTACCCCCGGTATGGCACTGTTATCTACGCCGGGTATAGCACGATTATCTACACCGGATATGACACTGTTATCTATGCTGGGTATGACACTATTGTGAAGCTGGTAATGACACTTATATGCACAAATCCTATTACCCAGGAGGGCACTCCTAAATGCCTGGATGGCAACTTTGTTATCCTAGTCAAGGGTTTATAGGTGTTTTGGGCATAAATAAAGAAGTTATGGAAAATAAATGGATTATTGAAAATAAAAATGGAATTATGAATTGTGACATGGATAAAAAGATAATCTAGTGTTATGGGCAATAAAAGGCTATGGATAATAATGATTTGATAAAGCAAACTAAATATGAGATATAAAAGAATAAAATTTATAAATTGTAAGTGTGCATGAAAAGATGATTGGGTGTTGTGGACATAAAAAGGTTAAGGAAAATAAAAGGAATAATAACTTGTAACATAGTTAATTATGATGTGTTATATAATGATGTGTTAATAAAATAAACAAGTATGAGATAAAAGAATATAATTTGATGTTTATATATGCTAGAATACCATGATATGTATATTTGCATGAGAATATGATTGAGCATAAGTTGATATATGATAATGCATGCTGCATAAAATAGTTTATTGCCTTATTTATATACACTACCAAGCCAAGAGCTTAGTGTGGGAGTTCCTCTCATGCAGATTTGGTAGAGAATAAGCAGACAATATTAGATAAAGGTAGCGATGGCCTAATTTAGTAGAGCAACTTGTATCAAATATTATGGGTCACACAACTGTTGTATTTATATTTTGAATTTTATTTTATAGTACTTGTAAAATAAGCACATGTTTTGTAAATAATACTTTATCATATAAAATATATTGTATTTCTTTATTATTATTTCTTTTATACTAAAAAAACAAATAGTAAACAAAGAAAAAATAATAATAAATATATATATACCAGTTTCTTTTATTTATACCTATATATAAAACAATGTTTTTAATAGATGAAGTCAGAATAATACTCCCTTATCTGGGCACGTGTTGCGGGGGCGAGGGGGTGTTACACATTAAATGCGAAAATAGCCGTTGAACCAACTATTAACTTCGCACCTGACATATTTCTCTATCCTCATTCAGGGGCTTGAATATATGTGTCACGGTCGTGAATATTCTTCCAAGTTGAGGTCTAAGTAGTGACTCTAGCCGTTAAGCTCTCTAGAAGAATTTGAAATGTTTGATCACAGACGTGACTTTATACTTTCATGGGCATGAATATTCTTCCAAGCCATGGTTCAAGTGGTGACACTGGCCATAAAACTCTCTGCAAGAATTTGACATGTTATCTCATGGGCGTGGCTATCTTTCATGGGCATGGCTGATTTGATCATTCACAGTTGGTATGATCTTTCATGGCCGTGAACTTTGAATGGTGGAAAGTTGACGCTCAGCTATATTCATGGGCGTGATATAAGTAGTCACGGGAGTGACTTTGCTATTTCTTTTGATCCTCAAAAGTTGTGTTTCATATTCTATTCAAGATATATCATGTTCAACATACTTAGAACATAAGCATTATTAAATACATTATTGCTATTGTATTTGTTAGCATCAAAATGATGAAAATACCCCTCAAGGTTCAACAAAAGCCAACCCATTAATCATGAAATCATATTTCGATGGTTTGAACATATTTTTGTAGAGTGGGTTTGGGTGTGTCCAACAACTCAAACTCTAAAATAACTCTGGTTCTTGTCATATTAATGGAAGGTATTGGCCTTAATATTATTATGAGAGATTTTCTTTAATTTAGGTCTTATCATGGCAATTTAGCATGCATAATATATTCATTCATCACATATAGATATATAAGATAATTACACTAATTATATGGTCATGATTATGGACATAACTAATATCAATCCTTTGAGCCATAAAAGGATTGACTAGATCTCATATAGGTAAATGCATGAAATTACAAAACCAAAATAGAAAATAATTTCCTATTCTAATGCTCCTTTTCTTTTGGCGCCATCTCATTGGTTTCCTGCTCCTTTGAATTTCAATTCTATTCTAATCCTATGTAATCTAATTACATAAATTCTTCATGAGAAAATATCAAGTTACATTTGGGGGAGAGTAATATGATAAGAGAAATACAATAGAGAGAATAGAGAAGGCAAAGATTCGCAGGCTCTATTTACCAAAAACAAAATTCCATGCATGATCGATCAAATTGATCAAATGCATAATCATATCATCATGTCATTCCATTCACCCCTAGTATGCATTCTCTAATGCATAATTAAGGCTAATCAATTAAAGTAACAATTTGGGTTATTTTTGTTTCAACTTTTGAAATTTTGTTTTGATTATTTGACCTATAATGAAATTCATCATAAATTTGTTATTTAATCTCATTAAATAATCATATGAACATTTAGAAACACTTTCTAAAATAAAATCATGTAAATTAGATATACATTGGATCATATCAAAAAGTTCCCTAAAATTGCCTACTCTGCCAACTAGATGTTTACCAATTTAATGCATGCAACATTTAAATCCTAATTTAATAATTAAATCACATTAAATATTAAATCTAAATACAATCAGTAGTTAATTTATAATTAAATTACCTTAATTAATTATTATTTTGATGTCAAATAGGATTAAACAAATCTAGTTATAATTGCATACTAGAATCCTAGTCAACCTAGGATTTATAAAATCCTTTTCTAATTCAAATCAAATTCTATTTTAAAATTTTCCAAAATTCATTCTAATCATTATAAGCAACTTATAATCAGTTTATATCAGTTAAACTTATTCATTAGACCTTCTAAATCATTAATCATTCAATTAGCAATCCAATTACTCAAAATTTGACTAAATTGAATCATACATAAATTATGATTCTTTAGGAATTTAACCACGAATTTAATTTGACTTCATCATGAAAGTGACATAAAAATAATGTAATTAATATCTCATAAACATAAAATTAAGGTTCTAGTCATTAAGTTACATCCCATTAAATCAAATAATATAAAATAGTCCCATCACATTGTAAGATTTTTGACCTAATTACTAGTTTTGTTTGTTCCATGATCAAAACAATTTTTTGCATCATAATAGGTGTTGTCCAAAAGTTAAAATGTATTTTAAGTTTTATAAACATGTTTGAATAATCAAATTAACAAACCATATTTGAACACCCCAAAAAGAACTCAATTAGCAAAACTAGGTTTTATAAACCCTAAAATAAAATAACTTGCATAATTTCGAATTTTATGTTTATATCAAATTCAAACCTTTTAATTATCATCAAAAAAATTTAATATCATCATATTAACATGTCATTGAATAAAAATTAAAATTTTAGGCCAAACTTAACAAATTCATTTTTAATGGAAGAAAAGGAATCCAAGTTATTTCTTTTCAATCAATCTCATTGATACTTCAATTAAATCCAATTTTAATTTACATAGGGTGGATCTGATAATACTATTGGATTTTGAACATACATCTCATATATATGGTAGTAGAAATATGAAAATTTATCAAAACCAAAATCCAAGAAACACCCTATGTTGGGTTATTGCCTTTTGATTATTCTTCATTTTTCAAGAAACACCCTAAAATCGGATATAACCATATAATGGGAGAAGTTGATTACCTTTTGATTATTCTTCATTTTTCAAAACCTGTGAGTCTTTTCTTCAAGTTGGGTTATTGCAAACCACAACAATTCAAAGGCTTGAATTGTCTCTAACAGTAATCCATGGGAAAGAATGAACAAAACAACCATAATGGTGATGGGGTGATCAACCAACAAAGTGTTAGCAATAGAGGTTAATCTTTTGAAGGAGATGAGAGAGATATAACATTTATTTCTCTAAATTGGCAGCCACAAATTTGTCCCTTAAATGGGTTATTTATATGCCCTCTAGTCATAATTAGGGTTGGACATAAGTTTCCCATGCATATAATTTTTATTCGAAATAGAAAAACTAAAATCGTAATTGCTGCTATCGAGACTTTCATGTCCGTGACTCTCATGTTGTCACACCCATGACAACCTTTGTCACGGGTGTGGCATATGATGTCTGATCAAATTGTTTCTCTCTCATGTCTTGGATCCAATCCAAGTCCCATATCATTTCCTTCATTCCTTCTATGTGTGTGACCTATTAGGTTCCCGACTATGTGGGCAACTCAAATTATCACATGATTTTGAGCAGATCATGAGCAGTATCTAGCAATACATTATAATCCCCAATTGACTGGAAAGTCAGTGGTTTGACTTTAAACCCTTCTATAGACAATTACTGTGATTTCTCCTTTCACCAAGCTATAACTTATTTGGTTTAGGGCATATACTATGTGTCAATTCCCACTTGTCTAACTACATCATATGTAGTCCAAATGTTATTAGTTCTTGTCTATGAGACTCATTACTCTATGAGATGTCCTTAAAGACTTTCTTCAAGATATGTCCACATCAACCAAGGATTTATGAGTAATTATCTCTACAATAGGCCATAAGAATACTCTTCTTATATCAGGAATGGTGAATCCTCTATTGATTACTCAATTACCTTCGAATACCTCATGTTATACCCTATCACGACCCTATGAGCAACATCTGAGATGCAATAAGCAATGGAATCAAAGTATAGGATTCAGTATCCAAGATAACCTTAAACATCTCAAGTCTAAGGATACTTGCACCATTGCTATGGTGAGACTATCACTGATATTGAATAGATATTCATGTGATTGTCTCATAATAGGTTATCCAATGTAAGCTACTCTAGCAAGCATACATATGTTAACTCTAAATATATCATGTCTTCAACTTATGAGATCAATTGTTTGACCTAGTCAATGAGTATAACATGTGTTAGTCTATCTGGATTAACAATGTCTCATTTTGTTAATTATATGACTAGGGATAATTTAGGTATAAACACAATTACACATTATAGGAATCTCACTATCATAATCTCATCATGATTTTCTTAATGCTTGTTACATACCAAGGACTTTATTAAATGGTTTAAGATCTATATTAAATCATATGCAATGAATACCATATAATGAAAATTCCTTTTTATTATTAATAAATGAGTATATCAAGTACTTAAGGTGATTGCCTTTAGGGTACCTCTCTAACAGATGCATCTATCATTACCATTAAATATTTAAATGTTCCACGTGGAGGATGAATGAGCCCACATATATCACCATGAATTCTTTTCTGAAATGTAGGCGATTCTAATTTGACTTTTGCTAATGAAGGTCGAATAATTAATTTATCTTGAGAACAAGCAATGTATGAGAATTTATTAAATTGAAGAATCTTTTGGTTCCTTAAGGGATTTCTATTTAAATTCTCAATTATTCTACATATCAATGTTAACCCAAGATAAACCAACCGATCATGTCAAATAGTAAAAATATTTCGATAAATGAATTTCTAGTTTACTATTGTATGTGCTTCAATTGCACTAATTCTTGTGTTGTACAAACCAGAAGATAAAATAGGTAGCCTTTCTAAAACTTGTTTTTCAATTAAGACTATTGATATGATATAGAGATATTCTATATTATTGTGATTATAAGTCTCAATATGGTGTCTGTTATAACGTATATCTTTAAAACTTAGCAGATTTCTCTTTGATTTAGTAGATAATAAAGCATTCTCAATTATGAATTGTGTTCCATTACTTAAGAGGATATGAGCGCTTCTAGAGCCTTCTATCAAGTTTGAAGAACTTGATATTATACTAATATTTGCTTCCATCATTATCAATTTAAAGAAATATTTTTTATTTATCAATATAGTATGTATCGTTGCACTATCTACTAAACATATATCTTCATCATTGTTTTTGAAAAGTTCTCACTGAGTGAGAAAAATCTATATTTCTTAAGAAAAAAATAAATTATAATAAGTAATTATAAAGATATAATATATTATTTCATAATAAAAATTGAGAACAACCTTAAAAACCATTACACTTAAATACACATAAAATAAATTTATTGATATAAATTGTTTTCATAATATGGATGTTTCATTTTGTGAGATATTGTTATGGATCAATCTTCTCATTATCTTGTTTAAAAAAATCTGCAATATCTAAGTGTGTCTTGCCCAATTGGTCAAAAAATAAGTCATCATTTTGGTATGAAAAGTTTAATTCTGTATTTTTTACCAAGTTTAATTCAACATATTTCCTTTTCTCCTCTAGGGAGGCTTGATATAAATCAACTACATGTTTAGATGTACAACATGTACGTGACCAATGCCATTTCATACCACATATAAATTATGAGTTTTATTAGGTCTAATCACATATGACACATTGATAAATACATTAATTTAAAATTTAGAAAATGAAAAAATATATATATTTAAATGAAAAAATATACTATAAGTTCACGCACAAAAAAATTCAAATGTTACACACATAAATATTAATAATATATTAACAACATAAAATATTATATATGCAACATAAAATACGATATATTATAAAAAATGACAACTATATTTTACTCTGATTACATAAAAACTTTTTGAATGCAAAATAAAATATATAAAATAAACAAGTATTAGAAAAGAAAAAAAAGTTTAATTAAAACTTTTCTCATGATAAATTGAGATATTCGTAAACATAGATATACTGCATAATAAAAGTTGAAGATAAGTAAGAAATTAAATATATCTTATTAGAATTACCTTTAAAATTATTGTTAAAATTTGTATTGATAACGTGGTATAAAATTAGAAAAATAAACTATATAATATAAAATAGAATAGATAATAGAAATAAAGAAGAGAGCAGAAAATAAAGAAAATATATTCACTTTACTTTTATTTATTCGCCAAACCTCTATTTATAAGCTTTTATATATATATATATATATATATATATATATATATATATATATATATATATATATATATATATATATATATATATATATATATATATATATATATATATATATATATATATATATATATATATATATATATATATATATATCAAGAGATATGAGTTTGAAAATAAATTACAATTAAAATGGACCTACAAGAGAGATTATATAATTGATTTATCTATCACACGAAAGTATTGCAATCATATTGTAGGATGCGAATCTTTCTGTTTCCTTATGACTTTTTGGCTAGCTGGAAAGTGCAATGGCTATCAAGTGTAGTTGGAAAATGTATATTAACTATATTAATAATTATATTTGCATTAATTAAGACACATAAATATATATTAATAATTATATTTATATTAATTAACATTAATTATATATTAATTATATTAACTTTATTAATTAAGTATGTTAATTTTATAATAACTATAAATTAATTAATATTAATTTATAAAATATATATATTATTTATTTATTTTATTTAAAATTGTTTTAAAATGAAAAAAAAATGACTCATAGCGCTCTCTCTCACCTCCTGTTGCTTTTTTTTATTTTGGTGGATCACCTCTTGCTGTTAATTAAACACAAACATCGAAACCAACAAAAACCCACAGCACAAGCCCGCACTTCAACTCCTAACACTCAAGGGTGTTCCAGAAAGGGGGGAAAAACTTGAGATATGGAAGAAAATGGGATTGAGGGAGATAATGGAAATGGAGCTCAAGGAGATGGAAGCTTTAACATGGAGTCTTTAGGAAGGAACTTGTGCAGCTTTGTGGATGAAGGTAGTCCCGAAAGTCACAGATACTTCCTCTCACGCAGAACTGTGCTTGAGATGTTAAGAGATAGAGGCTATTCTGTTCCCGCCTCTGAAATTGATCTTTCTCTTCAAGAATTTCGAACTATTTATGCTCACAATATCGATATTGATCGCCTCAAAATTTCCGCCACTCACAAGTCAGATCCCTCTAAAAGGGTATTAAAAATTTTGGTTTATCCTTGTTTTTGGTTTGCTCTTCAATTCTTGTTTGGTTGCTGAGGTTTCTAAGGAAAATAAAAAGTATTCAATTTCTTTACTTACTGTTAGTCTCCTTATAATACTGCTAATGCATGCGATTGCTCTTAATTTTCCATGACTTATTGGATTATCAGTGCCTTTTTTATTAATTTACGAAGCCGAAACGTGTTGTTTTAGTCTCTCAACTCTGCTTTTGCGGTTGACAATTGAATGTGAGAGCTTCATATGGTTCCTCTTGGAATTGGACTTTTTTTGTTCTGGTTTATGCCATTGTAAATAGTAGGCTTCTAAAGTTTGATGTTATTCTTGCTATGTTCTTGTTATAGAGTTGCTTAGAAAATGGGGCCCTCTTTCTTTCATTCTTTTTTTTTGTTTGTTTCTTTCTTTCTTTCTAGCTGTAGACAGAAAGTAAATCAGAAATATTTGTGACTTCAAAACATGAATAAAGGCCTTCCATGTAGCTAGCTAGCTATGACGTAAACCACCTTTATATTGCTAACGGTGACTGGGCCACTAAAACTAGAAAGTTTTCACTACCACCTATAACCACCATATGATGATTATTAGTATTATATTAATCATTTTTGGTCTTGCTTTCATCCTAATACTACCTGAAGCTCACTTGCTAAAATATTATTGCTTTCACCATCTACCACTGTCAATGCCACTCCATCCCTATTGACATCACTCGTTATAGTATTACCATATTTAAAGGAACAACATCATTAGTATCTACAATATAATAAACTAATCAACAATAGTTAGAACATAGATAAAAATTACCATATTTGCCAATGAAAATTGGAAATGGTGATCAAAATCGTAGAATTTGAAAGTAGAAAATTGTTTTCTTGTGTAAAAGGAGACTCAAAAATTGTTTACTAATTACTACAAGTAAATTCCTACAGAACTTGTTTATAGAAAATTTGAAAATTATTGCATTTGAACAAATGCTTACAGTTGTGTTTTTCCAGAAAACTGATTAATTAAAACAAGTTAACAGGCCTTGGGAATTCTCAAATAGAAAGCAGATCTATCCTCTCCCTCAAAGGCCCTCCTGTTGTATTCCTTCCAAGCTATCCCAAAAAGATAAAGGTGGATTATCTAAAATGTTTTACCCTCTTCCTTGAGCAGCAAAAGAGACCTCTTCTTTGGCCTTCTGATCAAAATAGCAACCTCATTGGCTTCCTGATTGCCTTCGAAGGCTAATATTTGGTTCTTTCCTTTATGTGCTCCAACAACATGGCTCTACCAAAGGATTTCATTGCAAACTAGCTTTTCCCAATCGCTTCTGTCTAGCGTTATCTTCAGTTCCATATTCTCATTCGTCTTACATGCATGCTTATAAAAGTTTGCTGAGCTCTCCAATCTCCAATCATGAGGGTGCCTAAGTCTACCAACAGCAGTTTGCTCACAGAAACTCAGCAAGGCATTTTTTTTTAAACTGAAGTATACTAGAGAAAATATCATGAAGTGCCACAGCAAATATCATGTAGACAATTATGGGCTTCCCATTTCCTGCACCAAAGTATACCAGAGAAAAGTACCACACCCTCATCCCACAAGCTCGCCTCATCACCTCAGTAGACATTATTATGCTGCAATTCATTTTTTAAAACTGATAATTCAAGTCAGAATATGGAGATTCTCTATCATAAGCTTAAAATTCCTAAAATCCTCTTAAAAGACTTTGTTGAACATTGAGCATGCACTGCAGTAATGTCTTAGCGTGTTCCATGAATTTAAATATCACTACTGCTTTTGGTTCGCTCATTTTTTCTATTATTTTTGTATATTAAAGCTGACCTAAAATTAGCGAATGGTTTGGGCATCAGGCTCACGGTTTTGATTGATATTGTCCAAAGCAAGTAGGAAATGCTCGTGCTGTAATGATATAAATGAAATAAAATGTTCTTTTCAAACAATGATACTGCAGTAATAATATGCATTATTGTAAGGCAATTTCTAATGGTTCATCTAGTGATGATTTTGTTAATAAGCAAGCTGCTTCATCACTTAATTTTATTCCTTTTGAGTGTTGATGCAAATTAATGTAACTGCAGATGCTGGTTATGTTCTGTGGGCCTGGTGTGGTTAAAGTCAGTACCATCCGTTTCATTGCTGCTCAGATTGTTAACAGAGACTCTTTAACTGGCCTGATTTTGATCTTGCAAAACCAAATAACAAACCAAGCACAGAAAGCTTTGGATCTTTTTACATTTAAAGTTGAGATGTTCCAGGTACTTTACATAATGATACATTTTGTATGATTTCCACATCTAACAACGATAAAAGGGCAAGCAGGTAACTCTGAGTCTTATAAATTTTATTGTAAAGGAGAAATTACGTTGCAGTATTTGGTTATAACACTCAAATGAACTGGAAATTTGTTTTTGGTATTTGGAGTACACAAACTAATTTTCTTTGATGAATAAGACAACAAAGGCATTTGATGCTATTAAACTCCTTTTATTTTCTCATTTGTAGCTGAATAGGAGAGAAAATTTTCCACAGGGTTAAATTCTTGTTGTCTTTGGTGACCAACAATAGCTGGTGATGATATGTTATGATCATTGGATTATTGGTATGTGTCTATATAACCAATGGCAAGGGACATTTCCTGTTTATGTTGGGAGTTGATTGTTGCTTGTTCAACATTCAAGTGACTTGTTCAACATTCAGGATTAATACTATCTGGATTATTAAAGCGAAAGTGCTAAATGTAAATGGGCTCAATCATCTAGCTTATCAAGATTGAGATAGCTTTAACACTTTGGCTATTACATATGTTTTAGTCACAGAAGCCAAGAAATTGAATGGTTATTGTGCATTATAAACCTGAGACTAAGTGAAAATTTAGCTCTTGATTATAAATGATGAGAAGTGTGCAATTATGATTAATTACTTGACAAGACAGTAATTGCATTCATAGTTATTATAGGCAAGCCTTGGGCTCAGGCTTTAATCCCAACGCCTCAACTTATAAAAGGTAAGCTCCGCTTATGAGGCATGCGACTTGCACTAAGCCTTGCACCTAAAGTTAGGCACAAGTCACGCCTTGTTGACATTGTCCTGTTTGTGTTATTATGACTTATTTTTAGATTTAATACATCAAGTAAGCTACACCATTGATTCAAACAAGAAAGAAACTATGTCAAATCAAACAAGCAGAATGGCAAAAAAAAAAAAAAGATGATGAATTTCTGAGATTATTAATTGGCATTATCAATGGTAGACTTAAAGAGGATGCCTATCATATTAGACAATTTAAAGGGAAAAAAATGTCATGTCCAACGTCACTCCCAGAATTTGGAGAAGGCAAAAGCATCTTTTCAATGGAGAGCTGAAAGTCTTCTAGTATTCATAAATGGATAAGTGTTATGATTTCTTTAGGGATATTGCTATTTAGGAGTACAGTTATTGTTTTTAAGTCTCTTAAGCATATTAATTTCAATCTTTATTTTGAATTTAGAAAATGGTGATGTCAAGTTCAAGCATATTTTATGTTATTATCATTTGTAACTTATACTATATAAGCTTAGTTGTCTTATATTATAAAATTTGGTCCCTTTTCGCTCCTTATCTCTATCAAGCATGTGCCTTTGCCTTGCGCCTAGGCCCCTAGATATGTTACATATGATATTTTGATTGTTTTAACAGTTTGTGGTTGAATTTATGCTGTTCTGAAAGGTGTTGATCCATTTAATAATCAGAATCCATTTAATATTCAGATGGATTAAATTCTGCAATGTTGTCAAATTGCTGAAAATGTGCTAGATACTTGATAAGTTTTTATGCAACTTTTTTTCGAATTTGCATCTGGTGTTCTGAAGTTTGTATTTGACTTATAGATTATAACGGTCTCCATTTTGCACTCCTAATATCTCACCATGATTTGTTTTGTCTCAGATTACGGACTTGCTTGTCAATATCACAAAGCATGTATTAAAACCAAAGCATCAAGTTCTGACTGACCGGGAAAAGCATAAGCTATTAAGAAAATACTGTATCGAAGAAAAACAGGTTAGCTCCAGAAACTCTCAATATCAGTCTCTGAAATAATTCTTGTTTGCTTCATTGTATGTTCATGATGTTCTCTCTCTCTCTCTCTCTCTCTCTCTCTCTCTCTCTATATATATATATATATATATATATATATATTATTGGGCCAAGATGTAATCATTATATGTGATCATTTTAAAATTACCATCCGATATCCCTCGAAAAATAAGAGGTAGCAATTTTGTATTGATAGGTTAATCCAGATTATATGATTATGAGGATTCTATAATAACCTATTTTGTTGTTAGGGAAGGGTCATCTTGACTCGTATATTTAGAGATCTATGAATCTATCATCTAGAATATCTCAGATAACATTGAAAAGATAGAATGATTGTACATCATATGTTTGTGGTCATGAATCAAGATGAATGAATAAGTGAAACTGACATTTTTTTGGTAATTTTGCTTTCTGCTCAGACATCCCATCCTATACGTGATTGGTTTATTAATATTGCTAGTCTCCGTATAATTAGGAGTTAAAAATAGCGAAATGATGATTTTATGACACTATCAAGACATTATTATTATTATTATTATTATTATTATTATTATTATTATTATTATTTAACATCTTACTTATGCTAAGTTTGTACATGTCAATTGTTATGTTATTTAAAAGCTGCGTACTGTAAAAATAATGTTTTTTTTTCTTTGATAGCTTCCCCGAATACTGAAGAAAGATCCGATTGCGCGATATTTTGGTTTTGAGAAGGGACAGGTGGTGAAAGTTACCAACAGTGGTGACATAACCGAGTCGCATGTTACTTATCGATGTGTCTGGTAATGCGCTTGCAGAGCTCTCTTTGTACGATCCGCCGGATGCTGTACAAAATTTAGATGGCTCATATCTCTTTTACTTCATTTATTTATGGGTTGTCACTGAAGATGAGGGCCTTTTTTAATTATCTTATTATTATTATTATTATTATTATTATTATTATTATCTCTCTGGTGGGCTACCCTTCTTATTTCATTTCCTTGTGGACTTCTTGAACTAGTTTGAGCATTCCTTGATCCACTGCCTGACAATAGAAAGTCTGAATGTATTTTTTTAACGTTGAATGTAATGTTAATTCATGTGTTACAGTGTTAGAACTTCGAAGGTTACCAGTAAATTTCTAAATTAATTGTTCTATCATTTTTCTTTTTCCATCACATCTTATATCAGTCTCCACTAAAATCTAAGAGACAGAGTTGAGTCCTTAACAGGCAATGGAGCAAATTGATGAGTAGTTATATTATATATATAAAGTTTAGTTATAATAAAATTAAAAGAATCCTTCATTAAGTATCAAATTTGTAAAACTAACATCTCCATTCTTGCATGAAGTCGGAGTAGACAATAAACAACATTAGACTGAGAATGAGACTTGTCACGAGCTAAGAACGCATGAACCCTGTTTCCATCTTCTATCCAACTGCAACCAGGTCGCTTCTTCAATCCCTTATCCTTCATTTTCAACCTCACTCTTGCAGCTTGTTTCCATTTTCCACTAGAGGCATGTATATTAGACAACAACAAATAAGTGCCAGCATTTTCTGGCTCCTTCCTTGATAGCTCTTTAGCTGCAGACTTCCCTATAATCCTCCCATGGGCATTACATCCAGCAAGAAGAGCCCCCATATCGATGATGATGACTTTGTCCTCAGCTGCTTAATTCAACCTCCGTGCTCGATCACATAGATCGATCAAACATGTGTAATGATCTTCTTTTACTAGTATAAATCTGGCCTTTTACAAGCTCATTGAAGTATGACAGTCCATCCTCCACCAAACCAGCATGGCTACACTCAGAGAGCAGCCCCACATAGCTAACGACGTCAGCTGTTAACTCCTAGAGCATGCATTTCATTAAATAATCAAATTGCTTCCCTTCCACATCCATGGTGTGCATACGCTGCAATCATGCAATTCCAAGAAATCAAATCCCTCCTACTTGTCACTCCATCATCTAACATCTTCCTTGCCATGCGTAATTCCCCACATTTGGAGTACATATTTATGAGTGCAGATACAACAAACCTTGTATCCTGATAAATGGTTTTAATTATTATCTGATGAACTTGTTGTCCCTTACCAAGACCAGCCCAAGTCACTGGAAGCACCCAAAACATTCACAAAAGTTCCTTTATCAGGCTTCACCCTACCATCTCTTATCATTTCCATAAAAATCCTCAATGCTGCTGCACTTTCACCTTGGACGTAGCCAGTAATCATTGTAGTCCACGATACAACATTCTTTTCTGGCATGTCACCGAACATCTTTCTCGCCTGCTTGAGCTCCCCATTCTGAATAAAGCCAGTGATCATCGTATTCCATGATGGCAGATCCCTTTTCAGGCATTCTCGCAAACAACTCAAAAGCTTCAACCAGCCTCATATTCTTTGCATACCCAGTTTCTTTGCATACTCAGTAATCATTGCATTCCATGACACTACATTCTTCTCAGGCATCTTCTCAAAAAGCTCCCTAGACTCATCAACCCTACCATTCTTAGCCAATCCTGCTGCTGTCCCCGATTTAGGCATTTCATCAAACAGTCTCATCGCCTCCACCCTACGACACTGTGCCAAAGTTGTGATCACAGTGTTCCACGAAACCACATTCCTCTCAGGCATTCTCTTGAACACCTCAAAAACCCTATCTAATTCCCCACTTCGCACTTATCAATCAATCATCGTGTTCTATTAAGCAACATTCTTCACCGGCATAACCTCAAACAACCTCTCAGCTTCCATTTCTTGATTCAGTCTAACATACCCCCTAATCATAGCAGTCCATGTCACCACATTTTTCATCGCATCAGCTCAATCAAATACCCTCCTTGCTTCAACAATCAACCCACATTTCATATATCCAGTAACCACTGTTGTCCACGTAACAACATCCCTCTCACGCAGACTATCAAAACACTTGGCGTGCTTCATTTATTTTTCCCTCCTCTGTACAATCTCGTTGTAAGCCAATTAGACCGAGCGATACTGGAATTGGCACCGTAATCCTTATCAGGTAATGAAATTGTTGGAGCAACCGTTAAGTGGTTTAACAAACAATAAAAACACTTGAGATTACATTGAGGGTCGTTTGTTGGGTTTCCTTGTACGTGACAATGCGATTGATACTCTAAACAATGAATGCATTTCAAGAAAATTTCCAAGTTGAAAAGAAATTGGCCTACATGGCTTTTGGGGACGCCAGGTAATCAAGGAAATTATCAGCTTGGTAGCAACCTAGTAAACACTAAATAGTACTCCAAAATCATAAGAAGTGCCACATAATTTAGCATCAATCTATCCATCAAGTAATGGTAAAAGCTTGTATCCATGAGGAGGTTATAATATACTTGAAGGATGCCCTTTTGCCCTAATTATGCAAATTTCTGTATAATGGGCGTATAGACATTAAAGAGTGTTTGAGGAGCTTAACTTTGAAAAATAATGCATTACAGAAACAGGTCCATAAGCTAAAACATCATCAACAGGCCAACCTTTATCTTTAGTGTATGTATGTACAATTCTTAATCTCAATAATTTCAATCATCCATTCAATCACAAGCATTTGGAATTGCATCCAGAAGATATTTCGCAAACAGAAATCTGCAAACCAGGTTCACTGTCCGAAATTAAGATGATTTTCAGAGCTCCAACTTCCAAACAACAGTCTCGTGGTAACCTTCTTTGAACTTTGCGTCATTATGATCTGCATAAGTTGATCACACTGAATTATAATCCAAGATTAATATACATAAACAAAATAAAAATGAGGGGCAGCGACACCTTATTCTTCTGAATGAAAAAAAAAAAATCAAACATTTTTTAGGAAATAACAGTAATGAGACACTACTTAACTCTTTCACAGCAAAGGCTAACTATAAGGCTTTTACATTCGTGATTCTGGTTAAACTTGATATTACAAGTTTGATGTGCTCATCATCATCATCATCATCATCATTATGATCATTATTATTTTTATTATTATTATTATTATTATTAAAAGTCAAACATTTTTTAGGAAATAACAGTAATGAGACACTACTTCACTCTTTCACAGAAAAGGCTAACTATAGGCTTTTACATTGGTGATTCTGGTTAAACTTGATATTACAAGTTTGATGTGCTCATCATCATCATCATCATTATGATCATGATTATTATTATTATTATTATTATTATTAAAAATCAAATATTTTTTAGGAAATAACAGTAATGAGACACTACTTCACTCTTTCACAGCAAAGGCTAACTATAGGCTTTTACATTCGTGATTCTGGTTAAACTTGATATTACAAGTTTGATGTGCTCATCATCATCATCATCATTATGATCATGATTATTATTATTATTAAAAATCAAACATTTTTTAGGAAATAACAGTAATGAGACACTGCTTCACTCTTTCACTGCAAAGGCTAACTATAGGCTTTTACATTCGTGATTCAGGTTAAACTTGATATTACATTATTATTCTTTGCAAAATCTCTCTCTGAAACTAAACTATTTTATTGTAAAATACATTACTGCAAACGAACACTTGGACACTATTTACACAACTTAGCCAAGCAAAAGAATGTCATTCCTAGACTATATGGTGTTTTATTTATTTATTTATTTTTTTGTGGCCATACATTGAAAGATCAATTGTGAAGTTTCACAATCTATATTTGCAGGTAAAACTTTACTATTCTAATTTAAGCTCTCTTCCCTGTCATGCACATATCTAATTGATGCTGTTAGAACTCCCATATGCGCTAAACAAGAAGGGAAGCAATGGCATACACTACAATGACATCAAATGAGGGAAATTCCCATATGGAGGGAATATAAACATTATAGAGCATAAAAAATCTAACCTTTAATGCCAAAAAGAACAAGAAACATCAGAAATAATTCAGCCTTACGTTGCAAGGCTCCCATTCTGAAGACGATGAAACATCAAACCATTATAAAGCCACCACCTACTCCTAACACCCAACTCATAGACGGAGCTACCATAGCCACTTCACAAGACTCATTGCTTTAATATGCCTTAGCGACTGATTCATAAAAAGGGTAACACCTTGTTATCAGAAAATCATCCGACAGTTAGGCCAAGCAAATACCTAAGAATCCCAAATGAAAATAGCAAACATAAACTGAGAGAGAAGCCCACAACTGAAAAGCATGCAACTACAAGGTGAATTTCAACCCTGCTATGTTCTAGAGTTTTAGAGCCATGTGAAGGGGCACTACAGCACACATGACAAGCAGATTAATAACATAAGATTACTAGATCCTCAAAGCCTTGTTCAGAATGGGAATGGCTTTCAGCGACAAGAAAGCAACACACATTTACAAATGCTATGACTCACCTTAACAAATTAAAATCTTCTGGGTAAGCACCCAATTTATCACAGCAAACAGATATTTAATTGGTAAAGAAAATTTTCGTTTCCTTTCATTTAATAAGATGCAACAGAAGAATATCATATAATCCTTATGGTTAAATGGTGACAACTGAAGGCCGTACATAACCCAAAGTCACAACAAATTTGAAATTGCATATAACTATATCTTCTGTTAATTAATAATTAGGTTAACTTTTGAATCTTCATTTTAACCTTAAGCATCCATGTCAGACAAGGATACCCAGAAATGGTTAAAACACTTTAAACTTCAAATTAGAGGGAAATTCTGTGAAATTTTGGAGGAAAAAAAAAGGCAAACCTGACACCCAGGTGTATATAATACTGAATACTCATTTCTGAGTCCAAGTAACTTAGTTTTAGAAGACATAATAATGTATGAAACCAACTTATAGAAACAAAAGATAGTGAACCACTGAACTACCAAGAGTAAACTGAAACAGCAAGCAGTAAACTCATACAGCTTAGGATGATGCATATTTAACTCAAACAGCAAGAAGGCTCCTACTCTCTTACAGATTTTTTCATCTGGCTGACTTAAGACTTACAATTACTGATTTGACAGAAAGGAAGACTGAAAAGTTCTCTACATGTGGACTGTAAGAGACCACAAAATGCCAAGTTGATAATCCCCTTATGAATAGCTGATTATCAATAATAGTGTATCAGAGTAAAAATATGGGTCCATATAAGAACTGCTTTCTTCCTGTTGAAAAACTTTCTGCTTGTCTTTCTAAATTAAACTCTGTTCGCCTTTTTTTTTCCTAGACATAAATACAAAGTCTCGTTGATTTTGAAATATAAAGGAAACAGGAAATTTGCATTATGAAGTAAATACCAGTCAGCATTCTAGCGCTCTTTTTGCCTTTTCTTCAGCCCAAAGATTGCTAATCCATTCAAGAGCTTTCATTGCCAGACTTATTTCCAATCTCATAATCTGCAGCATACTAAATTTTCACTGTTCCATTATTTTGGAGTTTAGTTAAGAACTGGATAATATGTGTAAGGAAACAAACCACAAATTTTGGTTTTTGTTACTTTTAAGAAGTCACCAGAAAATCAGGTAAATAGACAATAAGTTATTTCAAAATTGACTCTGTCCCTCTGTTAGAGATATTCCAAAAACAGAAAATTGGTCACTACAGAAATCCAATGTCCATGTATTGTAACTCCAAAATCTGCCACTTAGCTCTCACTGCTTCGAACTAGAAACCCTAAATGCTTACTCTGTATGCTGCATATGGAGTTACCTTAGATCTAGAACCAGATATCCACTTCACTAGCTAGATCTACTGATACATTGGATAAACTAAATATAGTGATCACATAAATTACCCAACTACAGACTGTAATAAATTGGGTCTCAACATAAATGTTTGATACCACTCATCTTAGATGTTAAGCCTTTGGATTACAGGCCACTCATTTTTTGATTATGCCAACATTGTCCGTTGTTTTGATTAGGGGAACCCAACACTTTTATAATACATCAATAAGAAATTAATGCATCAATAATTAGCAGCAACTACCACTTTAATTGGTTTTCACCTTTTTATCATGTTAGAAGGTTTAGAAATTTAACCATCTGTTCATAATTGTTAAGAGTAAAAACCTAGACTGAGATCTCACTTACAAACTTGAGCCAATAGGTTAAGCATCCTTTTTGAATGAAACCAAAGCCATCTTGATCAACCCAAATAATGGGGAAATTGAATTCTGGGAACCTCAGTTTTATTAATAAGGATGAAACAGTGGTGGGCTGAGGTAAGTTCAATGCTCAACCCAAAAAAAATTTGGTTGAGGGACTGTGTTAGAGAAATATCTTCTTAGACACTCACGTGATATTTTAATTTAAGAATTAAAAGTTATTGTGTTTCTTCCAAAAAAAGATCAGAAAATGAAAAAGGAACAGACAATTGAACATAATATGTATACAAAATTTGAAGTACTAAATCATTCAATTAATGATAATTTATCTGACAAATTAGACCATAAAAACAGTAACTAGTTGTATAATGTTTGCATTGATATCTTCTTCTTTTTCTTTCCAATAGAATGTAAAAAAAAAAAAAAACTCAGAATATTATAAGGGTAGAACCTCTAATATTGAGACATGAAATATTATTTCGAGATCCAAATTGTACAATCTAAAAATGATACCACTTTTTCCTGTTTTCATGGCATGGAAAGGTTTTCCAACACACTGTTAGCACTATTCAAATTTTTGAGCACCAAAATCACCTCTTTAAAGATCAAAAGTATTTGGGTCATAATTCTATGCATTTGTAAAGAAGGACCATAAAAACACATTTTCTGCCGAAAATATTACAGATTACTTGGAACAACATATATTGTATGGGTTACTGTTTTGCCTGGTTGTGTTCCAATATTGCTATCTCACTTGTCTTAGGTTTTCTTGTCCTAGGAAATCATTCATGCACTGTTTCCTTCTTGGGATCCTCTTGCTTCATAAAGTCTCCAAATAGTGAATGGCACACATAGATTTCATGATTTTAGAATGCCAAGTTACTCTGGTCTAACCTTGCTATCCTCCATTCTGTTGTATTTTCTTTCTTCATGTAGGATTCCTGTTGAGATAGCAGCCAATAGACAAAGTTCCCAAATATACGATTCTATTTGGTAGTAGAGAGAATTAAAGGAATGATCTTGTCTTGTGAGTTAGAATATATCTATTATAAAACTACTTTGACAGAGTTTGAGTCTTGATAATTAATTTATCTATTATAAAACATCTACTATGAGGAAGAGATTTGACCTTGTCTTGTGAGTTGGAATATATCTATTATAAAACTATATTTGGCAGATTTTTGAGTCTTTATCTATGATGTAGAAAAAATTCTGTTTTAATTTAGACGTGGCTTGAGATTTCCCTTCAAATCATTCCCCTTTTTTGCATAAGGTTTAAGCTGTAGGAAACTAGGCATAACCACTATCAAGAATGGAATCAACACATGTAATGCAAGTCGGGAAATTCATTTTTCAGATACAACATTCTCAATTAGCCCTTTGTACTACTAAGTTGGTCAGGGTCACAATATTCTCACTAGGAAGGATGTTTAGGAAGGTGCAACTCCACTTTCTATATCCTTTCCTTGCCTATATAGCTCTTCTAATTTTTTTATGAAACCATAACTAGTTTTTATTTCTTGGAAAATCAGTGCTCGAAATCTCCATTTCTTAAGACACTTCAGTGATCAAAAAATGTCACAGTTTAGTCTATTACTCAATATTTTTAGTTCTATTAACCATAATTAAGGCCAGAGACCTTTTCTAGTTCAAGGACATTCTCATGTATATTCTTCTTAGCATTCCCTTCTTCCATTACTAATTCTAGTAATTTTTACTCCTTTAATTTTCATATGGAAGGCTGAAGTTCCCTCAAAGATTTAATGGCCACGCCAAGTTTTATCCCCTGACATGTGGCTTTTATGTTTATGAAGTTTGGAACTTTTGTTCATTAGTTATTGCACTGGTCTATCCGACTATGACATAAGATATGCAGAACAGGTTTTTGCTACAGTTTGTGAACCATAGGTTTCCCACATACTTTGGGAGATTTTTTTGTTTATAAAATTTAGGGGCTTCAGAAGATAAAACAGTAACAGAATTTATTTGGTATGATGCGTTTAATAGAAGTATAGTGCTAAAAAATATTCAAGCATATTTTATCAGCAGAATCACGGTCCTTTGCAAATGACTTTCTTAAGGTACAAGACATAGGGTTTTGATTTTGTTTCCATGCCATGTTCTGCTAATGGTCTCAAAGGGAACAAGTTAGATACTGCCTAACAAGAACGGAAAATAATTTTTCTTTATAACTTAAGCTCTTCTTTTAGTGTCATCTTTTCTTGTAGTAGGATCTTTCTTATCCTCCTTTCCACAATCCCTTTGCCTTTTCGTCTCTTCATATAATTTTCTTTTTCCATCATGAGGAAAAATATTGACATGTCACCTGTATCCCTCAACAAAAATTCTTAAACTTTCCAAGTCAAATGACAAAGCTAGAAAGTAATTAACATAAAAAATGATTCCTGTAAGACCTCGGGAGAATCAGCAACAATCAATTCAATGGAGAAGCTTCCTACATGCCTTGATCACTCTAGAACCTCAGAATCATCAAGTCAAAGATTAAATATATATCACTAACAAAAATCAAGTCTTTCAGGATTAACATATTCAACATGTGATTATGGCATCTGAACACTGAAATTATCATGATGATGCACTAACACAAGAATTTAACATGAATCAGAATATGCATATGTTCTAATTCATAATCTGAGGGCAGACAGATCGAAAGAAAAACAAAAAAAGATAAAGCCCTGATCAAACCATGAGTTTAGTATTATTTTCCCATTATCAAAAAGCAATAATATGAAGAGACTAACCGAATTAAATCAGCCAACGTGGAAAGGGCCAATATCTCCAGTTCTAAGAGAAGAAGCAATTTCATCAGCAACAGTCAAGCAAGAAGAAACCCATCCACTGAGAGCCAACCACACCATCTTTGCCATCCACAAAGTCATGCCCCATAGCATTGCCATTGCCCCTCTCCTTCTACTTCTAAAAACTCACACACCAAAACCCAGTTGTTGTTTTCAAAGTAAAATTATAAAAATGAACAAACCCTTTGGCGAGGAGGATAAAGAATTAAAGATGAACCCTTTTTAGTTTTTAATTATGGAAGTTGAAAAATAAAAAGAGAGAAGAGAAATAGGATGAAGTCCAAGAAATGGCTTGTACCGAAGAAGAGCACGAAATGCGCATTGGTTTTCATTGGGGCAATCTATAACTTAAGGTTGCCCTACAAGCTAAGCATGTAAAAAATTAAAAATCAATTAAGTCTGATTGAAAGATAATTTCATTAAACCAAGAAATAAAAGAAATAAAAGCACACTAAAAACCTGTTATGGAAAGATCGATTTACATCCGGACCAACAGGTCCACCCGTACAATCGATCTAAGATGTCCGAGAAACATCAAGCTCAATAAAAGGAAACTTCTTCTACCCAAATATTTTCCACTTTTTTCCTAAGTAATTGCACAATCATTAAAAGAATAATTAAAAAGTATTAGTTCAAAAAATAATACTTAAAATCAATTAAAATATTTTTAATCTTTAATTAAAATAAAAAATAATAAGGAAGAGACATTATAATTAAAAAAATAAAAAATTAAACTAAAATTAGTTAAGAAAATACACGTGATTGATTATTATCTTTTAATTTTAGGCAAATTGCATAAAAAATCTGTATATCAAAATAATTATATTTTTAATTTTTAAATATATATACTATTAATTTCATATAAAATGTAGCACTGAAGAGATTTTAATTTTGTTTGATAGTAATGTGATATTCTAAAGCTATTTTTTTATTTGGCACTGCTGACGTATATTAATAAGTTAAAAAAATATTTAGATTTACCGAGAACTAATCCAAAACTCAAAATTAATTAAATTTTTATAAATATACCTAAATCTGAACAAAACTAGTTATCGGATGACTTAGCTCTAAAACTAAAAGCAACCTAGGTTTACGTAGATATAAATATATCTACTTAAAATTAGTCGCATATGAGCTAAATCTACGTAAATATAACTAAATCAATGTATATATAGTTTTAGTATGGGAGTCGTTTACATTATTATATAAGTGCGGATCTATTTAAAAAAGTTAAATGTCATGTAAAAATATTAATACATATCAATAGTATCAAATAAAAAAATGTTTGGAGTATCACGTTACTGTCAAACCAAATTAAATTATTTATGAGGCAATGTTTGACATAAAATTAAAAGTATGTATATTTAAAAGTTAAAAAAATAAAATTCTTTTGATACAAAATTGGAAATGCATATTTTTTTATAAAAAATTGCCTTTAATTGTTAATTTAAATTAAAGAAAAAATGATAAAAGAAAGAGATAACAGTGATAAAAGATATAAATATAATGCAGGTAAAAAAAAGGATAAAACTTAAAAAAATAATATTTCATATTTTTTTAAATAAATTTGAAAAAATAAATCATGAGAGATACATTTTTCTTTTTTTTTAAAGTAAAGCAATTTTATTAAACCGAAAAGCATGCATCCTAATCAAGCAAGGGTCCTAAAAATGATACCAAAAAAAGGAGTATTAAGACTATGGGAGTTTCTAGCTAAACATGAGCAACTCCATTAGCATGACACCTAACAAAAGATACAATAAAAATTAGTATTGACATCTAATAACCCTTTGTAATCTTGAACTAATTCTCTAAACTCAAAAAAATCAATGTTATAAGACCGATTATTCACTGTGTAACCCCCTTCTATACAGCAAGGATAAAGCTCATTATACAGACGATTGTCATACAACTGTATCTATTTAAACTGTTCTGAATTAAAACTTTTTCAACTTACTTTACATCTTTGTATGTTACATGTAATTAAAATATCCATTTTATAATGTACTGCATAAAACTTTTTTTTTTGTATCTAGATAATAATCATAAACTGAATCAATAATAAATTTGGATAATTACTGTTGTAACGCCCGCAAGTAAGGGCTTGGAATTAATAGTTAATAATGGTATATTAAGAATACATGGGAGGTATATAGTGATTAAGAGTTTTGGTAATATGAAAATAATGAAAAAGTGAAGTTTCCAACATTCACGCTCGTGATAAAAGTAATCACGGCCATGAATGTCGTGAAATTCAGATTTTGAAGCTGATGATCTTCACAGTTGTGACACTAGGGTTCACGCCCATAAAATCTTGCAATTTCATATTTTTAATAGAAACTCACGCAATCTCAATCAGAAATCCTAGCCACTAGACTCTGAAAATCCTTAGAATCCATTCCCCTTCATTCTTAGTGAGTTTTAGTTTTGATTATATATAACCAATCCTTAAAACGAAATAAAAAGTGATTAAAACTAAGGGATTAGTATTGAAGTCAGAAACAAGGAGTGTAAAAATACAATTTTTAACTCGTGAATCAATCTGTTTACATGAAACAGAGGTAAGAAATCATGTCCTCTTGAGTCATTCGATCCAGTTCAATTCGGGTTTGTATATATTGAAGGATTTATAGGCTTAAATCAATAAAAAAAAATGAGGTTTTTATTAGTTATGGCTTAAATCGGGTCCATGGCAGTTCAAGACATTAATATGGTCTTCATTTTCATATTAGGTCTTGCTACAAATGGTGGAGAATCCCACCAGCGGCAGTAAACGTGAGAGAGTTGCATTTTAGGGCTTCATTATTAAGGTTCGTACATATACTCTTTTTTAATTTGATTATTTTATACTTGTGATATGTTATATGAATTTTGGTATGATAATTAGCATGAAATATCAATATGTTAGTTGCTGGTATATAGATAAATGGCTTACTAATGTTCTGAAATGCAAAAATAAGTGATATGTGATAATTGATGGTGTTGAGTTTATTGAAAATGGATGTTATGGTGTGGAACCTTGAGAGGTATTTCTATCATTTTGATGCTAACAAATAAAATAGCAATAATGTATTTAACATACTTGTTTTCTAAGTTTATTGAACAGGGTATGGAACATGATATGGAGAATGGAGAATGGAAGACTAACCTTAAAAAGACAAAAAATGAAAAAATAGCATATTCACGTCTGTGACCTTATATGTCACGCCCATGATGAAGCTTAACGTCAACTATCCAACATTTAAAGTTCACTAACCTTAAAAAGACAAAAAATGAAAAAATAGCATGTTCACACCTGTGACCTTATATGTCACGCCCGTGATGAAGCTTAACGTCAACTATCCAACATTTAAAGTTCACGACCATGAAGGATCATAGCAACCGTGAATGATCATATCAGTCACGCCCGTGAAAGAAAGTCACGCCCGTGAGAAAATATGTCAAATTCCTCCAGAGAGCTTCACGGCCAAAGTCACTACTTGGACCACGGCTAGGAAGGATGTTCACGCCTGTGAAATAATAATGTCACGCCCGTGATCAAACATTTCAAATCCTTCCACAATGCTTCACGGCCGAAGTCACCATTATCCATTGAAGAATGTGGTAGAATACAACACTATCCAATTGCTTACAGCATGTGGAAAATATTGTAAAACTATCATGAAGGAACAAAGCAAGTTAAATCCAAGAAAATTCAACTTCTTACTTCAGAGTATGAACTCTTCAAGATGAAATCCAATGAGTCAATTACTGACATGACCACCTTCTTCTAGCCATCATAAATGGCATGAGAAAGCTTGGGAAACACCTGAGCTTGGAAGATGTAAATAACAAAATTCTGAGAAGTCTTCAAAGATTACGGTTCAAGAGTTGCCGATATAGAAAAGGAAAATGAAGACATGAGCATCATGAATACCGATGTTCTTATTGGAAAACTTCTTACACATGAAATGGTAGTGAAAAGAGATAGAGAGCTTAAAGTAGAGCTAGAAAAAAGAAAGCCTCTAGCACTAAAAGTCTCTACTTCAAAATCTCAAGAGGAAGTTAAAGATGATGAAGAAAAAATGATGATGCAAATGAGGACATTGTTATGCTCTCAAGAAGGCTGAAAAGAATTATTGAGAAGAGAATGAGAAACTCTAGAAAATTCAGGCAAAGAAATCTCAAACAGACTTCTAATGACTCACAAAGAAGTAAAGAGGAGGTAAAGTGCTATGAATGTGGGAAGAAAAGGCATATTAAACCGGAATGTCCAAGGCTCAAGAAGCACAAGAGCAAATACCAAAGAGACAATGGGGAGAAAGGTCACAAAGCCACATGGGATGACGAAAGCTCTTCAAGTGAAAAAGAGGACAATGAAAGTGAAGAGGTCAACCTATGCTTCATGGCTATAGAGGATCACGTCTCGGATAAGGTAGGATCACTTCACTCATACTCTTTCAATAATGATAGTAGTGATAATGATAGTAATAGTGAAGATGATGATGAGCAAAGGCTAATAAAAGTGTTGAATCTAGAACTAGAGAAATATAGAAGTAAATTCAATACTTATAAGAATAACATTTCTAATTTGAAAATCAAAATGGATGCTTTAGAAAAGGAGAACTTTAAGCTTTAAATCATCTAATGAATCTCTTCAAAAGTCATTAGATGAGTACTCTTCAAAACCCTCAACTATTCCTTGCTTAAAGAAAACAATATTTTGAAAAATGAAGTTAAGGAACTTAGAAACTCCATTTCAAAATTTCACAAGGGAAAAGAGAGTTTAGATACTCTCATTGTGTCTCAAATACCACCATTAATTAGACATGGTCTAGGATTTAAGGGTACATCATCATCTTCTCATAAGATTACTTTTGTTAAATCACCTCACATCTCCACATTTGTTGTAACAGCCCCAAGGGCTAAGTGCACAAAATACATTAAATCTTCCATACATAAGAGGGATGATCAAGGATTGGTAAGCCTAAGAAGGAAACCTCAAAAGGCTATCATGCCTTTATGTATAAGAAGCATGCACCTAGAAAAGTACCAATTCATCATGCTTGTGCATGCCATTGCTCTCAAACTCAACCTAATAGAAATATGGCATTCAAAAGCATTGTAAGAACAAAAAGCATATTAAGAGCTAAACAATGTAATTATGCTGGAAGTCTTTTAGATGCATCTAGGTTTATGGTATCCTAGAAATTCATCATTTCACATAATAGGATATTCAGATGTTGATTATGCTGGAAGTCTTTTAGATAGAAAAAGTACTTCAGGTACTTGTCACTTTATTGGAGAATTTTAGCAAGAAACAAGTTTTTGTTGCTCTTTCTACCGCTGAAGCAGAGTATATGGCAGCAGGATGTTGTTGTACATAAATCCTTTGGATGAAACAATAACTTAAGGATTATGGTCATAGTATGGACCATATACCTATTAGATGTGACAATACAAGTGCTATAAATTTGTCTAAGAATCTCATTCAATACTCTAGAAGTAAATATATTGACATAAGACATCATTTTATTAGAGATCATGTTCAATATGGAGATGTTGTATTGGAATTTATAAGCATAAACAATCAATTGGCAGATATATTCACTAAGTCTCTAAATGAGAAAAGATTTAATTTCATAAGAAGAGAGCTTGGTATGATTGATGGATTAACTTTATGATTGCCAAAATTGTCGACCTTGATTGATAATCTTATGTTTTGTTTGTCTCATCTTTTTAGGTATGAAGTAGCTAACTTGATAGAAGCTCCTTAGAAATACTTTAGTCTTGTTTTAGACTCAATTTTATTTAATAAGGATTTTAGGTCATTCACGCCCGTGACATATATTCACAGCCGTGATCATAATCGCCAAAAGCTCTAATAGCTTTCACGCCTTGCTTCACGACATGCTTCACAGTTGAAGGTAGTGAAGACTATGTTTCACGCCCATAACCTTTTTCTATCACCCCTGTGAAACCCTTTGTTCACGTCCGTGATGATTATTCACGATCGTGAACATTTCCACCAAAAACTTACAGAAGCATTCATGCTTTGTGTCACGCTCTGTCTCACGGTCACAAGTAGTGAAGATTGTACTTCACAATCGTGTCTCTTTTGTCACCACCGTGATATTTCATCATTCACGCCCGTGACCTTTAATTGTCACGATCGTGAATCAGTTCACATCCTTCATCATGGGTAGAGTGTCTCTTCAGCAAACCGTGAACATGACATTTCACGCCCGTGAAGATGTCGGCTATAAAATGTTTTCTACCATTATTTCTCTTATTTCCAACTCTCCAACTTCTCTTATTTATCACCATTCAATACCATTTTGAAGATTTCGGCCCCCTAGCAACTCATTCCATCTATAAATACTTTCAAAAACCATTTCCATCATCAGAAATCAAAACACCTTAGGTTCAATTCCAAAATTCCATCAGTTTTTTCTCTATTCAAAAATATATTTCTCAATAAAAAAATGGAACCCGGCTCCTCCAAAGGTACCAGAAAGAAGTCTCATGCTCCAAGAAGGTACACAGACTACCTTCCAAACATTATTACCTTCTAAACATTATTCTGGAGCATTGTCATCCAAGCTACTCGGTTCTCAAGCAAAGATCACTCATTTCCTCTCACTCATTTGAGTGGCAAACTGTCAGAACACTTGGTCTCAAGACAAGCATGATGGAACAACTCCAGGCTTGTCATCTAAAAGATTTCATTGATATCCATCAACCGACGCTGAAGGAACCAACTCTCGAGTTCCTAAGCACCCTGCAAGTCTCTCCTACTGGCATGGTAAAATTCCAACTTAAGCATCTGAACACCCTCACTGCCACAGAGTTTGGTGACATGTTCAACCTTCCCTCTGATGGTACTCTTAATGAGAGTGAGGTGGAGTTTTATGCTACTCAGGCATGGACTCATTTCGGACTTAACTGCAGCTGGGACATCAAGAAGATAAAAAACACCCACTTTCGATCCCCAATGCACAAGTACTTTCATAGGTTTCTAACCTATAGAATTTTTGCTAGAGGAGACAACAACAGATCGATTTGGAAATCCGAGCTCTTTCTCCTTGAGATGGCCCGAAGAGGCCTAACAGTGGTTTTATCTCAATGGTTTGCAAACCATCTACTGTCTATTGCCACTAAGCCCTCCGGAGACATTCTAATTGGTGGGTGCGTAACTCACCTTGCTATCAAGCTTGGGTATTTGAAGCTAGGAGCATCACTTCAACCTTATACTAGCACGTCCTCGAGATCAACAAGACATCGAGTCGTTTATCAAAATGGAAGCGGTTGTTCGTATAGTTTATGAGAACAACATCTACTACCGCTTTACCAACACAGCTGGTGAGATTATTTGGGAGGACAACGATTCAGACAACTTCAAAACTAGCCTACAAGGAATCCAGTAGAGGAAGAGAGTTCGAGTTGAGATGGTGACTCCAAAGGTGGAGCAGAAAATTGGAAAATCATCTGCCTCCACACCAAACTTGGCTCAACAAGTGGCTGATCTCTTGGCACCACGGTTTGAGCAATTGCACGCTTCGATGGATGAGAGGTTAGAGAACCTCAAGAATTTCATAGAGTCTCGCATAGAGAGCCTCGAGGCGGAAGTAGCTTGCCTTAGAGACGGAATGTCCGGCTCCAAATCTAGCTAGACTATATTTTAGCTATGTTATTTTCTAGCTTGTTTGATGTAGGACTTTAAATCGCTTTTCAAATCCTTGTATTCTTCTTTTAATATTAATACAATTGCATTTGTTTTCCATTATAATTTATCTTTTTGTTATTCTTTTTGTTGATGACAAAAGGGGGAGAACCTAGCAATATATTATATTTAAAGTTAAATGCAATATATTATACTTTGCATATACCTTGATGCAAGTTACATGAATGAATATGCACTTGATATACTTTGAATATACCTTAAATATACTTTGCACATACTTAACTAGTTTTAAGTAAAAATTTGGTATACATTGAATATACCTTGTATATAACTTGCATATACCTAAACTAGGAAGCATATTTTGAAGCTATACTTCATCATTCTTTATAATTCTTGCACTTCAGTAGTTTTTTATCTTAAGCATCTTTTGAGGGGAGACTTCTCAAAAGTACATATTGCTAGATTATTTGTCATCATCAAAAAATGGGAGATTGTTGAACCTTAAAGGGTATTTTCATCATTTTTATGCTAACAAATAAAATAGTAATATGAGTTCGATATGATCTTGGGAATGGATTGGTTGGCTCGTTATGGAGTGGTAGTGGATTGTGGAAGAAGACAGATGATCATCAGAATTCCAGAACAAGATGAGATAGTGGTGATGGGTAAGAATAGAAGATATCCAGACAATGTGATATCAGTGTTGAAAGCTCGGAAACTCATTAGTAAGGGGTGCGAAGCATACTTAGCATATGTGGTGGATATAGAAAAAGTAAGTCCGAGATTGGTGGATATTCCTACTGTTAGTGAGTTTTCTGATGTTTTTCCAGAGGAGTTGTCAGGGTTACCACAGGATAGAGAAATTGAATTTGCTATTGATCTGGTACCCGGTACCACTCTTATTTCCATTACACCATATAGGATGGCACCACCGAAGTTGAAAGAGCTGAAGGTACAGTTGCAGGAATTGTTAGATAAAGAATTCTGGCATAGTCAAATTACTAGAACCAGACTCGATTCTACAATACGAACGCTTTGATTCACTTGAGATTGAATGAAGATGAAAAAATTAATTTTCCTAGAATTTCCGATTTTCAGAGGAAGTTTTCTTATAAAAGTTACGTTTTGTTTTGTTGTTGTAACTTATGAGAAAGATATCTTATCATTTCTTTATATATAAAATAATATGGGTCTGGGTAGGGTCAAGCCCATATGGGTGGCCCAATCCTACAAAGCCCAACAATTAATACTTTGCAGACTAAACAAAATTCATTCATAACCTCCTCTTCAACCGGCCTAAATACTTCATTGTCCAACTCAACATCAATGTTATATATTATCTCTTCTTCTAGTGTTGTTATGAAAGAACATTACGAATTTTAAGTCTTAGACTTAAAGGTTGCATAAACCAGTTATGGAGAATCGCCCAAAGAGCAAACCCTAAAGATCGCCACAGAGCAAAAAATACAATAATTCCCTCAGAGTTTCAAATGACTCTTACTATGAACCTAAAACATTTAAATTTTAATTTTGTAGTATCAATTACTATTCATCCTATAAAAATAAAATTCTATTTTCACACAGATTAAAAAACATATTAGGAAATTAAAGAATGATCATTTTTATTTATTCCTAGTAAGCAACAATAAATAAGGACATATTGGATAATTATCAAATTAATTATGTATATTTTGTCATAAAAGGATATGATAAATAAAAAGGAAGCCTATTTAAATATATATGCATATACATATTATTAATTTAACACTATGAATACATATATTATAAATAATTTATATATGTTAAAAATTAATTATGATTAACTAATTGAACTAATTATTATAATAGTTAGTGTTCTACAATTATAATATCTAGTATTAAGAATTTATAATTAAATATAAATAATAACGACTATTATCGTTATATTTAGTATTCATGTCTGTATATTATAATAACTATATCAAGATATTATAAAAATTGTGATTATATATAATATTATACAAATGCATATCTAATATTATAATATCTAATAACATAACAATAATAATTAGTAATTTGTTATAGTTTAAAATTTGAAAGTTGTATTTTGATACTAAAAAGTAACAAGTTTCAAATTAGATTTTTATATTTTTGTTATGAATTTTAACAAGTAATATTATTTAGAGTTTAAACTGAAATATGTATAGTAGGTTAAGGTTTTGTACGTAGTTAGCCCGACAAATTATATAGTTTAGCTATTTGTTTAAATATTATTAAGTAGATCTTAGCCTGATAGTAAATTATTTCTAAGAGCTAGTAAGATATTTCAATTTTAATTCTCTCAATCAACATCTTTATGACTCGACTTGAAAGTGATTGATCGTCATAGTCTAAATACAATTTCCAAGCAAGTATACTAGTCATTAGAGCAGACAATTCGTGTCATGTCTAATTATATTGTATCTCAATTAAATATGATACAGTTATATTAAATACGAATACAATGCGATTAATTAATCGTGTTGTGTTAATACATATTTTAACCATGTTATATCGTATTACGTACGATTATATCCAACATAATTAATTAATCGTGTCCAATTAAATCGATTATATAATTAACCTATATAAAAATCAATTCACCAAGTTATTCCCAAAACCAATCAATTTAATTGACTAATTGTAATATTCGCTAATTTAGGCTCCGAGTCACACGTATCGCGAAATTGACGCGTTTGACTGATCGAAGGCTAAATTCGGATTTTTTACAAAAATTGATCAAGGAATGGTTAAATTAAATGATAAATGCCTAATTAAGTGATTATAAAGTTTAAAGAAGTTGATTTACGGAAAAGGACTAAATTGCAAAATTTGATAAGTTTTGGGGTCAAATTGCAATTTACCAAAAATTAAAGGATTGATGAGATTAATTGCTAATCAACATATTGATTTTGGGGACATTTTGATAGGTTTGGCCAGCCACTCATTGAGGAAGAATGAGATTAATGGGTTCATTAAGCCTAATGTCAAGAAATGGTCAAAATGGTGGTTCCCACATGAAGACTTATGGGTACCCTATTTAATGTCTTCTTTTCTTCTTCTTCTTTTCTTCATTTTTTGCCTTCTTCTCTCTCTTTTCTACCAGTCACGCCAGCCATTTCTTTTCCTCCATAGCCCATCTTGATTTCTAGAGAGAGAAAGGAAGGGAAGAGAAGAGAAAGAGCAAGACAAGGTGATCTTCATGGTCCATAACTCCTAAGGAAGCTGGAAAGAACAAGAAAGAGGAAGAAAACTTAATTTTGGTAGAGAGATAAAATCTCCAAAGTGGTGATTTAGTGAAGAAAAGTGTAAGGTAAGAAGCATTTCTTCTTCTTCTTCATCTTTTCTTAAAGGAAGTTCAAATTTTGAGCTCATCCAAGACTTATGAGGAAAGAGAGAGAAACTAGGGTTTTGAGAGAGAATAAAAGAGTTTAGGGCCTTGAGAAAATCAGATGATAATAATGATTTATGATATTGTAGGAGTTCCAAGTGACAAGGAACAAGCTCTAAGGAGAAAAAGAAAAGGGAAAGCTACCTAGAAGAGTGAAGGAGAAAGATTAAGGTTTGTGCATAACTTAAGGCAATAGCCTATTTTTGTTTGAAATAATGCATGTTGAACATGATTTTAGATAAATGCATTTCAAGAATGATGATGATTATGGCATGAAACCATAGGTTTAGACATGTATGAATGAGATCCATGTGTGACAATTGAATTAATGATGCATGCTAGAATATCTTGTATGATCAAGACATTTACATGTATTAGAAAGTAATAAGTTGAGTAAAGAACCCTAGAAATGTATGAAATAGAATTTGGTATGATTTGGATGATGTTAGAATGAATGAAAAGTGAATATGCAGATTTCCTGCTGAAAGTCATGGGCGTGACTATTGAGTCACGAGCGTGAACTTGAGGGTTTACGGTTGTGACTGATTGTATCACGTTTGTGACTTTTGTGTGGAAATAGTACTATTCATTCCAAAAGTGTTCACGGATTGGAATCACGGACGTGAACTTATTCACGGGTGTGAATGAGTAATCACGACTGTAAATGCTTTTGGGCGATTCATTCCAGAAGCGTTCACAGGTTGGAATCACGGACGTGAACTTATTCACCGGCGTGAATGAGTAATCACGACTGTGAATGCTTTTGGGCGATTCATTCTAGTAACGTTCACGGCTTGGGATTACGGGCGTGAAATTAGTAATCACGGCCGTGAATGCTCTGTACTTTTAATTATGAATGTGGTTATCAAATGAGGAATTCAAGTAAGTAAATGAAAGTCATTGTCTATCCAGTGAAACAAGAATGATATGGATATATATATATATATATATATTGATGTGAAAACGTGTTATGTTGTGATATAGAAAAATGAATTGTCACGGATGAAATATGTGAATTGTCATGGATGATATATGAAATCTGATGCGGATGATAAGAATGAGAATATTGATGTACCTAGTTAAATAAATGAAAAGATGTTATCCAGTATGTATGAGTATGACTATATGTTTGCAAAACAAGAAAATTGAGATGTTGATAAATATGAGAATATTTATGTGTTGAAATTTAAGAATTATGATTGATGTGAAAATATAAAGAAGCCCATTACTTTACCTGCGGACTAGAATCAGGATAGATGACATGTCATTAAGGGGGTGAACGGTACCGTACTTTTCCTCAACCAATGTAGCTTAAGCTCGGAGAGCGCCATTGGTCTGAGATGCTCGGTCAATGTGGCTTAAGCTCGGAAAACGCCCTTGGTCAGGTTATTCATATATGATGAAATTATAATCAATCAATGTGGCTTAAGCTCGGAGAGCGCCATTGATTTGAGAAGCTCTTATGAGCCAGATAGTGGACAGGGTAGCTCTAGCTCTGGGAGCGCCCCTTATCCATAATCCATATCCAGTAAGTCCAAATTTAGAGTGATGTAGGCAAGATAATGAGGATATGTCAAAAAATAGAAAAGAAAATAATAAGAAAATGATGATGATATGAGATTGAGATATAATGATAAAGAGATTAACAGAGTAATTTACCATCAAAGATAAATGAAAATAACATTGTCTATATGAGCATGACATTTATACTTGTATGAAATAAGAATATGTTGATAGTCATGGCATGCAAACATTTTAATGCATAAAATGATACATGTTAATGCTTGTTGCATGATATAGTATATTGCCTTATTTATATGCACCACTAAGCTTAGAGCTTAGCTTAGGAGTTTTCTTCTGCGCAGATATAGAAACATAGCTGAAGGTGATAGATAAAGCAAACGGTGATCCTATTCAAGTAAAACAGTCGAACCTTGAGAAAGTGGGTTACAAGCTTTGAAATTTTTGTATTTGGGTTTTTATTTTAAAGATTTTTAGAGTTGTAAAACTTACTTTTAAAGTTTGTTTAAGAATTAATTTGATGTTTAAAATTACTATCTTATGTAAATAAATTGTACCCTGGTTTTATGTATATATATATATATATATATATAATAATAGCGATTTGAATATGTAAAGAAGACAGGCATTAGCGATCCCTTATCCAGGCACGTGTTGATCGGGTGAGGAAGTGCTATATTTTGGTATCAGAGCCCGGTTGGGCGGTTTTGGATTTTTAAAAGTGAATTTTGAAAATGTTTATTTCTTGAAATATACCCACAATTTCATTTTTGGAGTTGCTGCTTTATTGATTAGGGTCGTTACCTTTATGTTATAGGTAGGATATGGCTTCAGGATCAAGACAAATAGTAGTAGAAGAAGATGAGTGTATTAAGCCTTTAGAGGCAAGAGCTTCGTTGCAACCAAGTCGTCGTCGAGCTGCAGCACCGAGATCTAGTGCCAGCTCACTTCATAAGCATTCAGCTATTAATATGGGTCAGACTGAGCTCATGAGAAATATGATAAATTTGCTACAGAGAGCATCCCAATCAGCTTCATCTGGATTGCAGTTTGAGAGACTGAGGAAATTAGGGGCATCTGATTTCTATGGTAAACAAGAAGATGATCCCTCAGTGGTAGAATTTTGGTTGGAACGAGCAGAGCGAGTATTTGATCAACTGCACTGCATAGATGAACAGAAATATGAATATGCAGTATCTCTGCTACAGGAGCATGCATATTATTAGTGGTGATTTAAATCACATAGCACATAGGCTCCTGACCCTATGACATGGGAATTCTTTCTAGAGAAGTTTAAGGAGCAATATATTCCTCTTATCTACACAGACGATAAGAAGAGAGAGTTTCTGATGCTAAAACAGAGGGATATGTCCGTAACAAAATATGAGAGAGAATTCACTCATCTTTGCAAGTATGCTGGTAGTATTGTGTCTACAGAGGCTGATAAATGTTGACGATTTGAAGATGGATTGAGGGATACGATCAAGTTACAAGTTTCAGCCCTACGTCTGATGAGATTTTCCAGTTTACTGGCATCTGCTAGAACGGTTGAAAGAGTCTTGGCGGCACAGCAGCCTGTGCAGGTTAGTGGGATTAGTAGACCAACACCACAACCAAGTGGAGTGCAGTCTAGTGGCAAGAGAGCCAGATCTTTTGGTGGCCGATTCCAGGCTGGGAGTTCCAGCATAATCATTCTTATAGGCTGGGATAACCCGTAAGATCTACTTCATCGGCAGTCAGTGCACTGACACAGGCATCCCGTGGGTCTACCACTCTACCGGTGTGTTAGCATTGTGATCGTTCGCATCCAGGAGAGTGTTGGTGGATGACAGGAGCGTGCGTAAGATGCGGCTCCAACAACCATCTTAGAAGAGATTGTCCATTGCTATAGTTTGGCCGAGGTTCAGAGACTGTTGAGTTAGTACCAATACAGACTATGAGACAAGGCAGAGGACGAGGCCGAGGGAAAGGAAGAGGTGGTCGTGCAGGGCCAAGCCAGTTAAGATCAGACATAGTAGAGAGACCTGAAGACAGTAGAGTTGCTCCAGCAAGAGCTTATGCCATGCGAGCCCGAGAGGAGCAGGATGCACCTGACGTCATAGCGGGTAAATTCCTTCTCTTTGGCTCTTGTATACATGTATTGACAGACCCGTCTACACACTCATACATATGCACACCACCATTGGGTTGAGAGGGTCTAATACCAGATGCTCTAGAATATGAGATTCGTGTGGCTAACCCGTTAGGACACAGTGTGCGGGTTAGTAAAGTGTTTAGGGGTTGCCCAATCAAAATTCAAGGCAGGAAATTTCCAACAGATCTAATAGAACTACCATTATGTGAGTTTGATGTGATTTTGAGAATGGATTGGCTAGCTCGCCATGGGGTGATAATAGATTGTGGAAAGAGGCAGATGAGAATTAAAGTTTCAGAACAAAAAGAGATAGTAGTGATGGGCGAGGATAGAGGATATCCAGATAATGTGATATCAGCATTGAAAGCTCGAAAACTCATCAATAAGGGATATGAGACTTACCTAGCGTATGTGATTGATACCCGAAAGAAAAGTCCAAAGTTGGTTGACATCCCAACTATTAGTGAGTTTTCTGATATATTCCCTGAAGAGTTACCAGGACTACCACCTGACCGAGAGATAGAGTTTGCTATTGAATTAGTACCTGACACCGCTCCTATATCTATTACACCATATAGGATGGCACCCATAGAATTGAAAGAGTTGAAGATACAGTTACAAGAAATGTTAGATAAAGGATTCATACGACCTAGTGTATCACCATAGGGTGCTCCAGTACTATTTGTAAAGAAGAAAGATGGTACTTTACGTCTTTGCATTGACTACAGGCAGCTTAATAGGGTTATTGTTAAGAATAAATACCCATTGCCTAGGATTGATGATTTATTTGATCAGCTGAAAGGTGCAAGTATATTTTCAAAGATAGATCTTTGATCGAGGTATCATCAACTGAAGATCAAAGGGTCAGATATATCTAAGACGACATTCAGGACTCGTTATGGTCATTATGAGTTTTTGGTGATGCCATTTGGGTTGACGAATATACCGACAGTTTTTATGGAACTGATGAACCGAGTGTTCAGGCCATATATTGATCAATTTGTAGTTGTATTCATAGATGACATTCTTGTCTATTCTAGAGATCGAGTAGAGCATGACCAACATCTTAGAAATGTATTGCAGACTTTGAAGGAGAAATAATTGTATGCAAAGCTATCTAAGTGTGAGTTTTGGTTGGAAGCAGTTAGTTTTCTGGGTCATTAATTTCAGTGGAAGGTATTCGAGTTGATCCTAGTAAAATCGAGGCTATTCTTAATTGGAAATCACCTCGAAATGTGACAGAAGTGAGAAGTTTGCTTCGATTAGCCAGATACTATAGGAGATTTGTGAAAGGATTTTGATCTATAGAAAATCCTTTGACATGACTTGCAGCGACCGCACCTCCTCACCCGAACCACACGTGCCCGGATAAGGAAGCACTGCCGCCTGTCTTTTTCATACTTCATATTTTTTTTACTCATGTATATATGGATATAAATAAAAATCAGAGAACAATTTATTTACATAAAATAGTAATTTTTAACATCAGAGTAATTCTTACACAAACTTTAAAAATAAGTTTTACAAACTCAAACATTTCTTTAATATAAAAGTCAAATACAAAAGTTTCAAAACTTGTAACCCACTTTCTCAAGATTCAGCTGCTTTACTTGAATGAGATCACCGTTTGCTTTATCTAGTGTCTTTAGCTACCTTTCTATATCTGCGTGGAAATTAAACTCCACGCTAAGCTCTAAGCTTAGTGGTGCATATAAAGAAGGCAATATACTATATCATGCAACAAGCATTAATAATTATCATTTTGTGCATTAAAATGTTTGCATGCATGACTATCAACATATTCCTATTTCATAAAAGTATAAATGTCATGCTCATATAGACATTGTTATTTTCATTTATCTTTAATAGCAAATTATTCTGTAAATCTCTTTATCATTACATTTCAATCTCATATCATCATCATTTTCTTATTCTTTCCTTTTTTTTTCCGACATATCCTCATTATCTTGCCCACATCACTCAAAATTTTTGGACTGACTTAATACGGGTTATGGATTAGGAGCGCTCACACAAGCTTATGCCACCCTATCCACTATCTGGCTATAAGAGCTTCTCAAATCAATGGCGCTCACATAAGCTTATGTCACATTGATTGAGTATAATTTCATCATAGATGAATAACCCGATCAAGGCCGCTCACACAAGCTTATGACACATTATCCTCATTTATATGTGCTCATCGGAGCTTTCTCAAGTCAGTAGCACTCACACAAGCTTTAGCCACACTGACTGAGCATCCCAGACCAATGATGCTCACACAAGCTTTAACCACATTGGTTGAGGTATAGTACGGTACCGTTCGCCCCCTTAATGACATGTCATCTATCCTGATTCTAGTTCGCAAGTAGAGTAATGGGCTTCTTTATATTTTCATATCAATCATTATTCTCAAATTTCAACACATCCATTTTTTTTCTCATATTTATCAACATCTCAATTTTCTTGTTTTACAAACATATAGTCATACTCATACATCTTTTCATTCATTTACTAGATTCATCAATATTCTCATGTTTATCATCTGCATCAGATTTCATATATTATCCATGACAATTCATTTTTCTACATCAATTCATTTTTCTATATCACAACATATCACATTCTCACATCAATATATATATATATATATATATATATACATATATCCATATCCATATCCATATCATTCTTATTTTGCTGGATAGACAATAACTTTCATTTACTTACCTGAATTCCTCATTTAATAACCACATTCATAATTTCAAATACAGAGCATTCACAGCCGTGATTACTACTTTCACGCCCGTGAATTAGTTCACGCCTGTAATCCCAAGCTGTGAACGCTACTGGAATGAATCGCCCAAAAGCATTCACGGTCGTGATTGCTCATTCACGCCCGTGAATAAGTTCACTGTCGTGATTCCAACTCGTGAACGCTTTTGGAATGAATAATACCATTTCCACCCAGAAATTCACAACCGTGACACAATCAGTCACAACCGTGAACCCTCAAGTTCACGTCCGTGACCCAATAGTCACACCCATGATTTTCAACAGGAAATCTGCATATTCACTTTTCATTCATTCTAACCTCATCCAAATCATACCAAATTCTATTTCATGCATTTCTAAGGTTCTTTACTCCACTTATTACTTTCCAATACATGTAAATGTCTTAATCATACAAGATTCTCTAACATGCATCCTTAATTCAATGTCACAATTATCTCATTCATATATGTCTAAACCTATGGTTTCATGCCATAATCATCATCATTCTTGAAATTGCATTTATCTAAAATCATGTTCAGCATGCATTATTTCAAACAAAAATAGGCTATTGCCTTAAATTATGCACAAACCTTAATCTTTCTCCTTCACTCTTTTAGGTAGCTTTCTCTTTTCCTTTGCTCCTTAGAGCTTGTTCCTTGTCATTTGGAACTCCTACAACATCATAAATCATTATTTCCATGTGATTTTCTCAAGACTGTAACTCTCTTTCTCTCTTTCAAAACCCTAGTTTCTCTCTCTTTCCATATAAGTCTTAGATGAGTTCAAAATTCGAACTTCCTTTAAAAAAGATGATGAAGAAGAAGAAATACTTCTTACCTTACACTTTTCTTCACTTGATCACCACTTTGGAGATTTTCTCTCTTTACCAAACTTGATTTTTCTTCCTCGTTCTTGTTCTTTCCAGCTTTCTTATGAGTTATGGAACATGAAAATCACCAAATTTCTTAAGTTAATTAGCCATTAATCTCATTAATCCTCCAATTTTTGGTAAATTGCAATTTGACCCCAAAACTTATCAAATTTTGCAAGTTAGTCCTTTACCGTAAATCAACTTCTTTAAACTTTAATATCACTTATTTAGGCATTTATCATTTAATTTAGCCATTTCTTAATGAATTTTTGTAAAAATCCGAATTTAGACTTCGATCGGTCAAACGCGTCAACTTCGCAACACGTGCGACTCGGAACCTAAATTAGCAGATATTACATTCTCTCCCCCTTAAAATAATTTCGTCCTCGAAATTTACCTGTTCATTCGGGGTTGAACAACTGGAGATACTACTTAGTCATCACTTATTCACTTTCCCATATGGCTTCTTCAATTGTATGATTCCGCCACCAAACTTTAACTAAAGGAACTCTTTTGTTTCGAAGAACTTTCTCTTCATATGCTATTATGGCCACTGGTTCTTCCTCATAAGCCATGTCTGTCTGTACTTCTATTTCCTCAATCGGTATGATGTGGGTTGGGTCTGAACGATATCTTCTTAACATTGAAACGTGGAACACATTATGAATTCGGTCTTGCTCCGGAGGAAGAGCTAATCGGTAAGCCACTGGTCCTATTCTTTCCAAAATTTCATAAGGACCAATAAAATCTTGGGCTTAACTTTCCCTTTTTACCGAACCTCAATACCTTTTTCCACAGCGAAACTTTAAGAAATACTTTGTCTCCTACTGCATATTCTATATCTCGCCTCTTTAAATCGGCATATGATTTTTATCGATCTGGTGCTGCTTTTAGCCTTTCCTTGATCACTTTAACTTTATCCTCAGTTTGTTGAATTATTTCTGGCCCAATCAACTTTTTCTCATTCAACTCGGTCCAACATATCGGTGTCCTACACTTTCTTCCATATAAAGCTTCATAAGGTGCCATGCCTATGCTCGTTTGATGACTGTTGTTATAGGCAAACTCCATAAGAGGTAGATGTCGATCCCAACTTCCCTCAAATTCAAGTACACAACATCTCATCATGTCCTCTAGCAACTGTATAACTCCCTCTAATTTTCCATCCGTTTGCAGATGAAATGTCGTGCTAAAATTTAGTCGAGTTCCCAAAGCCTGCTGTAGACTCTTCCAGAACTGCGACGTAAACCTGGGATCTCTGTCAGAGATGATAGATACAGGTACTCCATGAAGTCTCACTATTTCATTCATATAAATCTCAGCCAGCTTGTTCAAAGTATAGTCCATTCGGACTGGTAGAAAATGTGCTGACTTCGTCAATCGATCCCTGCATCATGCTTTCTCTGAGTTATCGGTAAACCAGACACAAAATCCATCGTGATCCTCTCCCACTTCCATTTTGGTATGGGAATCGGTTGTAGTAATCCTGTGGGTAATTGATGCTCAGCTTTCACTTGCTAACAGATTAGACATTTAGCAACATATTCAGTGATATCCTTTTTCATCCCCGACCACCAATATTATCCTTTCAAATCTTGGTACATCTTGTTCCCACCTAGGTGCATAGTATAGACCATTTCATGAGCTTCTTTTAAATTCTCTGTCCTCAACTCTTTCATACTTGGCACACAAATCCGGTTCTTGAAATACACCGTACCATCTTCTGTTAAAGAAAATTCTGACTTTTCTCCATTTTTCAAGGCTTCGACCATCTTTACTAACTTCTCATCTTGTTTTTGGACATCTTTAATTCTTTGCATCAATGTGGATTCCACTCGCATCTCAGCTAAAATCTTTATGCTTAGTGCATTTGCAACCACGTTAGCCTTTCCTGGATGGTAGTCTATCACACAATCATAGTCTTTAATCAATTCCAACCATCTTCGTTGCCTTAGATTCAACTCTTTCTGTGAAGGAAGATACTTAAGACTCTTGTGGTCTGTATAAATGTAGCATCTTTCTCCATACAAATAATGTCCCCAAATCTTAAGAGCAAAAACTATCGCTGTAAGCTTTAAATCATGCGTTGGATAGTTAAGTTTATGAGGCTTAAGTTGTCTGGAGGCAGATGCAATCACTTTTCCCTCTTGCATAAGAACACATCTTAGCCCATTGTGACTTGCATCACTGTACATAACATAATCTTTTCCTGGAGTAGGTTGAGTCAAAACTGGTGCTTCAGTCAATATTGCCTTCAATTGATCAAAGCTTGCTTAACATTTATCTGTCCATTCAAAACGGACCTCTTTTCGCAGTAGTCGTGTCAATGGATTCGCTATAGATGAAAATCCTTTCACAAATCTCCTATAGTATCCGGCTAATCCAAGAAAACTTCTCACTTCTATCACATTTCGAAGTGGTTTCCAATTAAGAATAGCCTCGATTTTACTAGGATCAACTCGAATACCTTCTGCTGAAATTACATGACCCAGAAAACAAACTGCTTCTAACCAAAACTCACACTTAGATAGCTTTGCATACAATTGTTTCTCCCTCAAAGTTTGCAATACTTTTATGAGATGTTGGTCATGTTCTACTCGATCTATTGAATAGACAAGAATGTCATCAATGAATACAACTACAAATTGATCAATATATGGCTTGAACACTCGGTTCATCAGGTCCATAAAAACTGCTGGCGCATTCTCAATCCAAATGGCATCACCAAGAACTCATAATGACCATAACGAGTCTTGAATGCCATCTTAGATATATCTGAATCTTTGATCTTCAGTTGATGATACCCCGATCGAAGATCTATCTTTGAAAATATACTTGCACCTTTCAGCTGATCAAATAAATCATCAATCCTAGGTAGTGGGTATTTATTCTTAACAGTAACCCTATTAAACTGCCTGTAGTTAATACAAAGACATAAGGTACCGTCTTTCTTCTTCACAAATAGTACTGGAGCACCCCATGGAGATACACTAGGTCGTATAAATCCTTTATCTAACATTTCTTATAACTGTATCTTCAATTCTTTCAATTCTATGGGTGCCATCCTATATGGTGTAATAGATATAGGAGCGGTGCCAGGTACTAATTCAATAGCAAACTCTATCTCTCGATCAGGTGGTAGTCCTGGTAACTCCTCAGGAAATACATCAGAAAACTCACTAACAGTTGGGATGTCAGCCAACTTTGGACTTTTCTTTCGGGTGTCAATCACATACGCTAGGTAAGTCTCACATCCCTTATTGATGAGTTTTTGAGCTTTCATCGCTGATATCACATTATCTGGATATCCTCTATACTCACCCATCACTACTATCTCTTCTTGTTCTGAAACTTTAATTCTCATCTGCCTCTTTCCACAATCTATTATCACCCCATGGCAAGCTAGCCAATCCATTCCCAAGATCACATCGAACTCGCGGAATGGTAGCTCTATTAGATCTGCTGGAAATTGCCTGCCTTGAATTTCGACTGGGCAACTTCTAAACACTTTACTAACCCGCACATTGTGTCCTAATGGGTTAGTCACACAAATCTCATATTCTAGAGTCTCTGCTTTTAGACCCTCTTGACCTAATGGTGGTGTGCATATGTATGAGTGTGTTGACCCAGGATCTATCAATTCATATATACAAGAGCCAAAGAGAAGGAATTTACCCACTATGATGTCAGGTGCATCCTGCTCCTCTCGGCCTCGCATGACATAAGCTCTTGCTGGAGCAGCTCTACTGCCTTCAGGTCTCTTTACTGTATATGATCTGAATTAGCTTGGCCCTGCAAGGCCTCCTCTTCCTTGTCCTCGGCCTCGTCCTCTGCCTTGTCCCATAGTCTGTATTGGTACTGACTCAATACTCTTTGAACCTCTGCCAAACTGTAGCAATGGACAATCTCTTTTAATATGGTTCTTGGAGCCGCATCTCATGCACGCTCCTGTCATCGACCAACACTCTCCTTGATGCGTACGACCATAATGCTGACACACCGGTAGAGTGGTAAACCTACGGGATGCCTGTGTTGGTGCACTGGCTGCCGATGAAGTAGATCTTACGGGTTGTCCCCGTCTATAAGAATGAAATCTGTTGGAACTCCCAGCCTATAATCGACCACCAAAAGATCTGGCTCTTTTGCCACTAGACTGTACTCCACTTGATTGTGATGCTGGTCTACTAACCCCACTAATCTGTACTGGCTGTTGTGTCGCCAGGACTCTTTCAACTGTTCTAGCAGATGCTAGTAAGTTTGGAAAACTCATCAATCGTAGGGCTGAAACTTGTAACTTGATCGTATCTCTCAATCCATCTTCAAATCGTCGGCACTTATCTGCCTCAGTGGATACAATACCACCAGCATACTTGCAAAGATGAGTGAATTCTCTCTCATAATCTGTTACAGACATATCCCTCTGTTTTAACATCAGAAACTCTCTCTTCTTATCGTCTGTGTAAATAGGAGGAATATACTGCTCCTTAAACTTCTCTAGAAAGAATTCCCATGTCATAGGGTTAGGAGCCTCTGTATTCTGTGATTTATATCACCACCAATCATATGCATGCTTCTGTAGCAGAGATACTGCATATTCATATTTATGTTCATCTATGCAGTGCAGTTGATCAAATACTCGCTTCGCTCGTTCCAACCAAAATTCTGCCACTGAGGGGTCATCTTTCCGTTTACCATAGAAATCAGATGCCCCTAATTTCCTCAGTCTCTCGAATTGTAATCCAGACGAATCTGATCATGATGCTCTCTGTAGCAGATCTATCATATTTCTCATGAGCTCAGTCTGACCCATATTAATAACTGAATGTTCACGAAGTGAGCTGGCACTAGATCTCGGTGCCGCAACTCGACGACTTGGTTGCGACGAAGCTCTTGCCTCTGAGGGCTCATTACTCTCAGCTTCTTCTATTACTATTCGTCTTGATCCGAAGGCCATATCCTACCTATAACATAAAGACAACGACCCTAATCAATAAAGCAGCAACTCCAAAAATGCAATTGTGGGTACATTTCAAGAAAAATATTTTCAAAATTCACTTAAAAAAATCCAAAACCGCCCAAACCGGCTTTAATATCAAAATCCAGAAACACCAATCCTGGTGCTCTGATACCAAAAACTGCAGCGACCGCACCTCCTCACCCGAACCACACGTGCTCGGATAAGGAAGCGTTGCCGCCTGTCTTTCTCATACTTCATATTTTTTTTAACTCATGTATATATGGATATAAATAAAAATCAGAGTACAATTTATTTACATAAAATAGTAATTTTTAACATCAGAGTAATTTTTAACAAACTTTAAAAGTAAGTTTTACAAACTCAAACATTTCTTTAATATAAAAGTCAAATACAAAAGTTTCAAAACTTGTAACCCACTTTCTCAAGATTCGACTGCTTTACTTGAATGGGATCACCGCTTGCTTTATCTAGCGTCTTCAGCTACCTTTCTATATCTGCGCGGAAATTAAACTCCACGCTAAGCTCTAAGCTTAGTGGTGCATATGAAGAAGGTAATATACTATATCATGCAACAAGCATTGATAATTATCATTTTGTGCATTAAAATGTTTGCATGCATGACTATCAACATATTTCTATTTCATAAAAGTATAAATGTCATGCTCATATAGACATTGTTATTTTCATTTATCTTTAATAGCAAATTATTTTGTAAATCTCTTTATCATTACATTTCAATCTCATATCATCATCATTTTCTTATTCTTTCCTTTTTTTTTCCGACATATCCTCATTATCTTGCCCACATCACTCTAAATTTTTGGACTGACTGGATACGGGTTATGGATTAGGAGCGCTCACACAAGCTTATGCCACCCTGTCCACTATCTGGCTCATAAGAGCTTCTCAAATCAATGGCGCTCACACAAGCTTTAGCCACACTGACTGAGCATTCCAGACCAATGGCGCTCACACAAGATTTAGCCACATTGGTTGAGATATAGTACGGTACCGTTCGCCCCTTAATGACATGTCATCTATCCTAATTCTAGTATGCAAGTAGAGTAATGAGCTTCTTTATATTTTCACATCAATCATTATTCTCAAATTTCAACACATCCATTTTTTTTTCTCATATTTATCAACATCTCAATTTTCTTGTTTTACAAGCATATAGTCATACTCATACATCTTTTCATTCATTTACTAGATTCATCAATATTCTCATATTTATCATCTGCATCAGATTTCATATATTATCCATGACAATTCATTTTTCTACATCAATTCATTTTTCTATATCACAACATATCACATTTTCACATCAATATATATATATACATATATCCATACGCATATCATTCTTATTTTGCTGGATAGACAATAACTTTCATTTACTTACCTGAATTCTTCATTTAATAACCACAATCATAATTTCAAATACAGAGCATTCACGACCGTGATTACTACTTTCACGGCCGTGATTACTACTTTCATGCCAGTGAATTAGTTCACGCCCGTGATCCCAAGCTGTGAACGCTACTGGAATGAATCGCCCAAAAGCATTCACGGTCGTGATTGCTCATTCACGCCCGTGAATAAGTTCACTGCCGTGATTCCAACCCGTGAACGCTTTTGGAATGAATAGTACCATTTCCACCCAGAAATTCACAACCGTGACACAATCAGTCACAACCGTGAACCCTCAAGTTCACGTCCGTGACCCAATAGTCACACCCGTGATTTTCAACAGGAAATCTGCATATTCACTTTTCATTCATTCTAACCTCATCCAAATCATACCAAATTCTATTTCATGCATTTCTAAGGTTCTTTACTCCACTTATTACTTTCCAATACATGTAAATGTCTTGATCATACAAGATTCTCTAACATGCATCCTTAATTCAATGTCACAATTATCTCATTCATATATGTCTAAACCTATGGTTTCATGCCATAATCATCATCATTCTTGAAATTGCATTTATCTAAAATCATGTTCAGCATGCATTATTTCAAACAAAAATAGGCTATTGCCTTAAATTATGCACAAACCTTAATCTTTCTCCTTCACTCTTTAGGTAGCTTTCTCTTTTCCTTTGCTTCTTAGAGCTTGTTCCTTGTCATTTGGAACTCCTACAACATCATAAATCATTATTTCCATGTGATTTTCTCAAGACCGTAACTCTCTTTCTCTCTTTCAAAACCCTAGTTTCTCTCTCTTTTCATATAAGTCTTAGATGAGTTCAAAATTCGAACTTCCTTTAAAAAAGATGAAGAAGAAGAAGAAATACTTCTTACCTTACACTTTTCTTCACTTGATCACCACTTTGGAGATTTTCTCTCTCTACCAAACTTGATTTTTCTTCCTTTTCCTTGTTCTTTCTAGCTTTCTTATGAGTTATGGAACATGAAAATCACCTTGTCTTGCTCTTTCCCTTCTCTTCCCTTCCTTTCTCTCTCTAGAATCAAGGTGAGCTATGGAGGAGAAGTTGTGGCTGGCGTGATTGGTAAAGAAAAGAGAGGAGCAGAAAATGAAGAGAAGAAGAAGAAGAAAAGAAAGCCTTAAATAGGATACCTAAAAAGTCTTCATGTGGGACCCACCATTTGACCATTTTCTCCCAATTTTACACTTAATCAATATTAATCATCTTCCTTTAATATCATGGCCGGCCAACCCAATTTTAAATGTCCAAATTTCTTAAGTTAATTAGCCATTAATCTCATTAATCCTCCAATTTTTGGTAAATTGCAATTTGACCCCAAAACTTATCAAATTTTGCAAGTTAGTCCTTTACCGTAAATCAACTTCTTTAAACTTTAATATCACTTATTTAGGCATTTATCATTTAATTTAGCCATTTCTTAATGAATTTTTGTAAAAATCCGAATTTAGACTCCGATTGGTCAAACGCGTCAACTTCGCAACACGTGCGACTCGGAACCTAAATTAGCGGATATTACATGACTGTTGCGAAAAGAGGTCCGTTTTGAATGGACAGATAAGTGTCAAGCAAGCTTTGATCGATTAAAGACAATGTTGACTGAAGCAGCAGTTTTGACTCAGCCTACTCCAGGAAACGACTATGTTATGTACAGTGATGCAAGTCACAATGGGCTAGGATGTGTTTTTATGCAATAGGAAAAAGTGATTGCATATGCCTCTAGACGGCTTAAGCCTCATATACTTAACTATCCGACGCATGATTTAGAGCTTGCAGCGATAGTTTTTGCTCTTAAGATTTGGAGACATTGAAATCTGATGCGGATGATAAGCATGAGAATATTGATGTACCTAGTTAAATAAATGAAAAGATGTTATCCCGTATGTATGAGTATGACTATATGTTTGCAAAACAAGAAAATTGAGATGTTGATAAATATTAGAATATTGATGTGTTGAAATTTAAGAATTATGATTGATGTGAAAATATAAAGAAGCCCATTACTTTACCTGCGGACTAGAATCAGGATAGATGACATGTCATTAAGGGGGCGAATGGTATCGTACTATTCCTCAACCAATGTGGCTTAAGCTCGGAGAGCGCCATTGGTCTGAGATGCTCAGTCAATATGGCTTAAACTCAAAGAGTACCATTGACTTGAGAAGCTCTGATGAGCACATATAAATGAGGACAAGGTGGCTTAAGCTCGGAGAACGCCCTTGCTCCGGTTATTCATATATGATGAAATTATACTCAATCAATGTGGCTTAAGCTCGGAGAGCGCCATTGATTTCAAAAGCTCTTATGAGCTAGATAGTGGACAGGGTAGCTATAGCTCTGGAAGTGCCCCTGATCCATAACCCTTATCCAGTCAGTCAAAATTTAGAGTGATGTGAGCAAGATGATGAGGATATGTCGGAAAATAAGAAAAGAAAAGAATAAGAAAATGATGATGATATGAGATTGAGATATAATGATAAAGAGATTAACAGAGTAATTTACTATCAAAGATAAATGAAAATAACATTGTCTATGTGAGCATGACATTTATATTTGTATGAAATAGGAATATGTTGATAGTCATGACATGCAAATATTTTAATGCATAAAATGATACATGTTAATGTTTATTGCATGATATAGTATATTGCCTTATTTATATGCACCACTAAGCTTAGAGCTTAGCGTGAGAGTTTTCTTCCGCGCAGATGTAGAAAGGTAACTGAAGGTGATAGATAAAACAGACGGTAATCCTATTCAAGTAAAACAGCCGAACCTTGAGAAAGTGGGTTACAAGTTTTGAAATTTTTGTATTTGGCTTTTTATTTTAAAGAGTTTTAGAGTTTTAAAACTTACTTTTAAAGTTTGTTTAAGAATTAATTTGATGTTTAAAATTACTATCTTATGTAAATAAATTGTACCCTGGTTTTATGTATATATCTATATATATATATATGAATGTTGAGAAAATAAAGGTATAATAATAATAATAATAATAATAGCAATTTGAAGAAGTAAAGAAGACAGACACTAGCGCTCCCTTATCCGGACACGTGTTGATCGGGTGAGGAAGTACTACGCTAATTTAAACCGGTCCGATTGAATAAATTAAGATTTGACTGCACAATTATTTTTTTTATAGAGTTTTTTAATCTATCAGTTTATTATTTTTACCAATATAAGATTGATTATTGCAAATAAAAAGAAGAGTTATACGTGTTGTGAATTGTGAACCATATGATGATATAAGATTGAATTATTGATAGTTGCAAACTAAAATAATTTGTTTAATGTTATATTAATATTAATAAAATAAAAAGTTCAAATCAATGTAAAATTAATTAAAAATATTAAGAAGTTTGCATCTTCTAAGAGATTAATACATGAGAGTGGAAGACAAATTTTTCTACTGAGTTGTGTATTACTAAATTTTCATACTAGCTAAAATTAACTCTAATTGTTGAAATAATTATTAACAATTTTTGTATTATAAAATATTTATACTAATTTTTATTTATGATCATATTGCATATAATATAATATATAACAAAAAAAATAATTAACTAAAATTAAAATAATAATAGTATATATATATATATATATATTACTCAATAAAAATAATTTATTAATATTTATTTATATATACAATATACTAATATAATTAATTTTATTAAAATGTATTATAAATTTATTCATATATATATATATATGTTATATATATTAATTATAATTATATATATTTGAATACTTTATATATTTTGAATTTTAAATATCACTAAAATTATTATATATTTTTAAACGTGTTTAAACAAGTTACGATACGATTTTTTTGTGCTGTAAATATATTGACACAATTATAACATATATTCGTTTAGTTCAAACTCATATACAATTAAATCCATTTAAATTTATGTTGTTTAATCGTGTCGTATTAAAAATTGTCAGTCCTATCTGTCATGAAATGTAACATAATGATAAGAAAAGATCATTCCCATGAGCATTGATGAAAAAAATGTGAACTATCTCTACCACTTTTATAACATTTTTGATATACGAAAAATTAAAATTTTATATGAAATAAAATTTTATTCATAGATTGATATTTTTGAATTTCAATATTTCTTTTTTATACATTCATGTAATAAAAATTGAGATCATATTTTATGTTTAATATAATTTTATTGAGAATATTTTTAAAGATATAAAATATTTTATTTAAAAATTTGTAAACATTTTGAAATATTAAAAATTTTATATAAAAATAAAAATTTTATTCTAAAATATTTTAGATAGTAAATTAAAATTGATTAGAATTTCATTCCTATTGAAAAATAAGGGATATCAAACGTGCTTGATAATTTGACAGTTTACTTGTATCATTCGGTTCTGTTAATTTTGGGGATAATTTAGTTAATCGCACCATTTGCTCACCCGCAACCACCCGATTCTATAACGCCCAAAGCCTGCCTATTCCTTCACACTTCACTATCTGGATTTTTCTTTCCTTGATTTTTTGAATTAGTTCGCGAGCTTTTCAATGTTCAAAAAAAAAAAAAAAAAAGATCCAAAACTAACAAAACTCTCATCTTGCACTTGTTTCAGTCAGTCACTGCATTTTGCAATACCCAAAATGTTGAGAGCACTCTTTCTCAGACGAACACTCCAATCTCCCCATCACCACCACTTTAAACCTCTAGGTTCCGCCACCGCCAGTGGCTGCTCCTTTGCAGACCCATTTAATCCAATACGTGTATTCTCAACATCTACACACTCGTCTTCTTCTTCATCGTCTGATGCTGAGCTACGCAAGTACCTTGGCTACACAGCTCTCCTCGTCTTCTGTGGAGCTGCCACCTACTACTCCTTCCCTTTCCCTGAAAACGCCAAGCACAAGAAGGCCCAGCTTTTCCGTTACGCTCCTCTACCCGAGGAACTCCACACTGTCTCCAATTGGAGTGGAACCCACGAGGTCCAGACCCGAACATTCCACCAGCCCGAGGACCTTCAACAACTTGAGCAGTTGGTCAAGGAATGTCATGAGAAGCGGGCTAAAATCCGCCCTGTTGGGTCTGGGTTGTCCCCCAATGGCATTGGATTGGCTCGGGCTGGGATGGTCAACTTGGCTTTGATGGATAAGGTTTTAGAAGTCGATAAAGACAAGAAGAGAGTGAGGGTTCAAGCTGGAATTAGGGTTCAGCAATTGGTTGATGAAATTAAGGGATATGGGATTACTTTGCAGAATTTCGCTTCCATTAGAGAGCAGCAGATTGGTGGAATTGTTCAGGTTTGCTATTTGTTTGATTTGGTTTTAAAGAGAATTGACTTACTTGAGCGATTATATTTCACTTGTTGTTCCCTGTAATTTAGGAAAACATTTCTTTTTGTTTGGAATTGCATATCGAGGGAAGTTTGCTAGCAATTGAATGCATCCCATAAATTAATAACTAATGGTTGGTTTGATTCTAATGGCTTTTGTTTTTGGAAAAGAAGCTCTGCTTAGTCAGTGAAATGAGAAATGCAGCACCAAGAAGCTGATATATATATATATATATATATATATATATATATATATATATATATATATATATATATATATAGTTCTACATAAGACAATATCACACAGTTTGGCTAGTATGTTATGCAACTCACTTGAGCTTATGCACAGTCCATGATAGGCACAATGGGGGGAAGAAGCTATATTGTAATTGAGTTTATCTTTTCATTTTCATCTGGTATTTGTCACTCTGCTGTAAAAGTTAGAATTCACAGTCCATGAGTAATCATAGTCATCAAAAGAAAGACTGAAAATCTAATTGGACTAGGATTATGTGGATGCTGCCAATGTACTTTTGCTTATTAATTTGAAGTTGATGTATTCCTGTATTTGTTCCTCTCTAGGTTGGTGCACATGGTACTGGTGCAAGATTGCCACCTATTGATGAGCAAGTTCTCAGCATGAAATTGGTCACTCCTGCCAAAGGATCTATAGAGATTTCAAAAGAGAGAGATCCAGATCTATTTTATCTGGCTCGCTGTGGGCTTGGGGGCCTAGGAGTGGTTGCTGAAATCACCTTACAGTGTGTTGAGAGACAACAACTTGTCGAGCATACTTTCATCTCGAGTATGAAAGAGATAAAGAAAAACCACAAGTAATTATCTGTTTATTTAATTGGATTAAGTGGATGGTTGAAACTATGTATCAAAAATAAAAGAACTTAGATGTTTGAGTTTATTCATCTTTTAAGATCCTTTAAGGTAAATAATTCAGAAAATCATAGATGTTTCTGGATCTGTATTTATCACATGATCTATTAAGATGGTGTAAAAATGTTTTGTAATCAGGAACCTTGCAAATTTTCTAGTCTCTGACCATATGAGCGTTATCTAACATGTGTAACATGCGCCTTTAACTATATTCCATAGGTGAGATTCACACAAGATGCAGTCATATCTTCATATTTACTTTTGGAATACATCTCTCTTTCCCTCCCTCCCTTGTCCTCAAATTGCATGGTTGAAATGAAATTATTTGCCTTTTGCAGGAAATTATTATCTGAGAATAAGCATGTGAAATACTTGTATATTCCATACACAGATAGTGTTGTTGTTGTGACATGTAACCCTGTTTCAAAGTGGAAGGGTCCACCGAAGTTCAAACCCAAATATAATGAAGATGAAGCTATACAACATGTGCGTGACCTTTACAATGAATCAATCAAAAAATACAGGTATAGCTATTGTCAGTCTTTCTGTAGCTTCATGTTAATACATTTATGATACTTCACCGAATATGTGAGATTTAGGACATCAGTCAAGCTCAGTGATCCACAGTATGTCTCCTTCTGTATGTCAAACATTAAAAAATATATATATTTGGACACATGCTAATGGAAATCATGAGGGTAGGCACTAGTAATGGTCTTTCTTTCGGTTCCGTGCTGTATAAAAGTCAGCTGAAGCTGAAATTCTTTTCTTTTATTTTCTTCTCTAAACTTAATTTTTCTCTAAATTTTCAGGTTGATTTGAAAATTCTTAGTTAGTTAGCCATTAGACATTGAAGGCATCAACAGTTTCTTGTATTTTTGTTTGGCGTGGTGAGATTGGAAAATTTTATAATTCTTGCTTTTCTGTTTCATCAAAGTAATATAATATAGTTCTTGCTTACTTATATAGTTTTCTTCCTCTGGTAACATACATATGGTCTATTTGGCATTGGAACTTACTGTCTAACTACAGTTGGTTTAAAAACATAAGCAAATTAGGCCTATTTTTTAGCATGTGATCTATATGCAACAAATTAACGTACACATGCTGTAGAAATTAATTATGTCCCACCAATTTCAGAACCTCCTTCCAGTTGTAAAGGGAAAAATGATATTGTTTATCACTAGAAGAAAATATAAGATAGAATGAATTCAGATGACTTCCCTGAGGAAATAAAGAGGAGGAAAAAGGAGAAAGTAAGAAAACAACTTTGAAATGCCAAATGTTAGATGCAATTTCAGAATGGGTGACTACTTGTTACAGGCAGTTTCATAGAAGTTGAAAATTTCTTTTCTATTATTCCCTGCTTCAGTTATTTCTGGTATTAGTGCCATTTTTCTTTATGTCCATTATTTTATTGTATTTTTTTTTTAATTATGATGGCAAGCCTTGGTGCCACATTAAGGTTGTGCCTTTGTGAATAGAAGGTTAAGGTTCAGGTTCTTTAGGGGGAAAAAAAGGAAAAAAAGCATGTGAAGGTTGCGTAAAATAGTCAATGCTTTTCCTACCTTCACGAAGTGGGAAGTCTTATGTGCTTGGGGACACACTTTAATTTATCTTCTGTGCATTTGTTTGTTTGTTAATTGTGTGCCTCAGTTACATGCAGGATTGGAGAAAACGCAGCTAAATCTGTACTTGATGATGAACGAGACATATATGAGCTTACATTTACAGAGTTAAGAGATAAATTGCTTGCTCTTGATCCTCTCAACAAAGACCTTGTCATAAAGGTAAATCGTGCTGAGGCCGAGTTTTGGAGGAAGTCAGAAGGATACAGAGTGGGATGGAGTGATGAAATTCTCGGCTTTGATTGTGGTGGGCAACAATGGGTATCTGAAACTTGTTTTCCTGCTGGTACCCTTTCCAAGCCAAGCATGAAAGATCTTGAATACATTGAAGAGCTGAAACAACTCATAGAGAAGGAAGAAGTGCCTGCACCTGCTCCTATAGAGCAGCGGTGGACAGCTCGCAGCCTGAGCTCCATGAGTCCAGCATCAAGCTCAGCCGAAGAAGATATATTCTCATGGGTAACTTATTACACCTTTCACTTAATTCATTTCCTTGGATTAATATTTAGTCCTTTTGATAAGAAAATGAAAATTTGAATATTTTTGTTCCCTGAGCGTGTTTAGATGAACGAATTCTTAGGAGCTTGACTTGTTTTTAACTGGGTTGGAAGTATTTGTAGTTGATGATGCTACCTGAAATTTGGAGGTTGTAGGAAAACCAAAACCAGCATTAAGCTATTACAACAAAGCTAATGCATTTATCCATTGTTCATCCATTTGCAAATGGATTATTAAATATATGAATTTGATACATTGGAAAAAATAGATCTATAGAACTTCTTAATGTAACAATTAATATATATGTTTGGAGGTGTTTTATATTTGTAGGGATTGTTAATGGAAAATTTCTTAGGTCAACTGTATCACATCGGTTACTCATTAAATAAATGAAAAGTGGAAACATTGCCGTAATAGTACAATTTATATTTAATTATGGGTAAAAATGTGATTTCATTATATTTATTCATAAATTGTAAACGATGTGTCATGCTACCGTCAATTCAATCTACATACATGTGGTAGACATCCTGTCAATGACTTTGGATGAGACGGGCATTTGAAAGTAAACTCAAGTCAACTGCAATTTGACCCAAATTACATTTCTAGTCTTGGGTCCACTCGTTGAGTTTTGAGCTGAGTTTGGATCAGGGTATCTTCATCCTTACCTTTTTGTTGCAAGCCTTATCTTGACAAGTTCGTTAGTTGCATTTTTTTTAATGATTTCAATTTTTTTTCTTATTCATTACGACCCTAAAACTGGAAAAGTCACATTTGGTGGCATAATAGATTATGAAAATAAAATGATTGAAATTTTAATGAGTTGGGTGAAAACCTTATTGATAATTTTTGGACAATGAGACCAACCAACATGAACTGTGGGAGTTACTAGATTTTATTATGCACCATTGTCTGCTTTTCTTCTCAAAATTTCTCCCAATCGTTTCTGGAGAAGTTACTTTTGGTGGCATTAAAACTAATAGATTATGAAAATAAAATGATTGAAATTTTAATGAGTTGGGTGAAAATCTTATTGATAATTTTTTGGACAATGAGACCAAGCAACCTGAACTGTGGGACTTACTGGATTCTATTATGCACCATTGTCTGCTTTTGTTCTCGAAATTTCTCTCCATCGTTTCAAATAAATTGGTTGAGGGGCTACAAAATCCATACAATAAATTGTATTTTAAAACATGATTGCAGGTGCATCCCACTGTTACTTTGTATCTATTTTGTTCTTTTCAGCATTAGATTGCATGCTATAGATTTATTCAAAAAAGTTTATCAGCAAAGTAGAATTTACTTTGTTTTACAAAGTAACTGTAGTATCAATCTGATTTCCAGTGCATAAAACAATTAAATATTATCATGGTCTTGGATAATGTCAATTATGTAATGTAATGGTCATTACCACTTAAAAACATGAAATCCATATGCTTTGAAGCATTCTGCTGTGTTCCCTTAATTTCCAGCATTTGTTCTCTTCCCTTTTGACATATACTTTCAACCAAACATTACACACTTTAAAACTCACAAACTTGAACCCAAGAGAATCAAGACCCTTCATGACATTGGTGCATCTATTTTGTGTGTGTGTGTGTTGTTTTTTTTTTTACTTCATTTAATTGATAACAACAATCATAAAGTTAATGTCTTTATGATGTATTTTTACTCATTAGATAGGTCGAATTCTTAGTACTGGTAAGCCCTTTTTTATATCTTCCAGTTCTGTGTCTTTCAATTGTTTCAAAAAATTTACATTCCAATAGTTTGTCACAGCCCCTTTTCTGTTTCATGATACCGTTATTTAAATCCATGTGATCATATGAGAAGTCTTAAAAGGTTTTAGGTATGAGATTAAATGCATTTAGTTCTAGTTTACATTTACTTAATGAAGAGAAAGATGAGAATTTGGAAAAAGGAGATTCTGCCAGAACTTCAATTTGGATGGTTATAAATGTTTGATTTTAACATTTTGATATGATAAATTTTAAAGTTCAGGGTGCTGGATTTAATTGACCCAATATAAAGTAAATGCAGAATACAAGTGATGTGAATTAATTTATGATCTACCGCAACTGTTTAAACTATTGCATAATGAGTGTAACTTTAAATACACTCATAGAAGACTTAATCCCAGATAAATGGGTCAGTTAATATTGATGTTTTTCCTCCATTTCATCTATTTTCTAAATATTCAGAAAGGTTGGGGCCCACCAAATCCTGTTAGAATTTTCTCCAATTCCCCCAAGGTCATATACTAGGTCTTCCCTTTGCTGCTGCTCTTTCTAATTTTTTGCAGGTGCAATATGCCTAACTTTTTTGTAACATTGCATTTTGTTTGCCTTTCTTCTCTCCTCTCTTCTTTTCTTGAAGGATGCCCTTGACCTTTTTACAAACACATCCATTCCTTATCCAACAACTTAGCATTATTTTTGTCGTGCTAATCTTGTATAGATAATTAGTGAAAAGACTAAATGTATAATTCTAGATTGAATTTGAAGTTAATGGTTGAAGGGTATAAATTAAATGCACATCACAGTTGCTTTATATATATATATATATATATTAAATGCACATCACAGTTGCTTTATATATATATATATATATATTAAATGCACATCACAGTTGCTTTATATATATATATATATATATATATATATATATAAGAAACGTTCAGGTTCTAGGATGCCTTAGCCCAATCGACACTGCTTTATTTGACGTTTGTATACTTTTCGGCTTAGTTGATGCTTATATGCTCAAGCCTTGTTTTGATTTTGTACCAGGTAGGTATAATCATGTATCTTCCTACAGTGGATCCTCGCCAAAGAAAGGAAATCACAGAAGAGTTCTTCCACTACAGACAACTTACTCAGACTCAGTTATGGGACAAATATTCTGCCTTTGAACATTGGGCCAAGATTGAGGTATTGGTGGAATCTTGCATGATCTGCTCTTTGGAATTTTTCTTTAAAATTCTAATTCAAAAGGAGTTATAGTCTGGTGCTTTATGCATTTTAGAGTGAAGAACAATTGTTCTTTCTTTTTAATTCTTTTGGGGGTTGGTGCTTGCAGTTTCGGAGTAGTTCATCAACCAGATTAGTCACTGATTTTGAAAATGAGCAAAGTGATGTACATTGAAATTTGGTGCATTTTTGTTGAAAATTGACAAAATTGCTTACAGGTGCCAAAAGACAAGGAAGAGCTTGCAGCTCTTCAGGCAAGGCTAAGAGGGCGCTTTCCCGTGGATGCATATAATAAGGCACGCAAGGAATTGGACCCTAACAGAATCCTTTCTAATAATATTCTGGAAAAGTTGTTCCCTTCATCAGAGAACATTTGAGATGCATCTTTGTTCTGATTGGTCAGTCATTTTGCTCATTCTTATTAATTGTGAATGCTTGGTATGCATCATCCTATTGAGTATGCTGGGTAATACTTAACCTTTTTTAAAATGTGCGTTCTATTGAGAGCTGACAATAAAATTTGCATGTGTATTGATAACGTTACCATATCTATAAAAGTTTGAGTTGATTAAGGTTCTATCTCGATCAAAATTGCCTTTGAAATTAAATTTGCAATTTATAGCAACTATAGAATTCAAAGTTTTGTAATATGGTCAATGGATGCCGGATACATGTTATTTTCTGTGGATTGTAATGAATGGATCAGGATTACATAAATATTCTGCCCAGTTCTTTATTAAATTGGGTATGTATTTCTGATGAGCCTAATTTCCTGATTGAAAATGCATAATATTTGCTTCATAGGTAGTTATCATTTGGCATGGTAGATAAATTCGAGCATGGCATGATTTAAATTTAAATTTACCAATGGGTGGTTTATTTAACTGTGCCTGAGGTGAGCCAGAAAGCTCCATATCTTTCCTCTGCTCTCCTTAACTGGGTAGTATGTTTTACTTGCTGGAATATAAGCCTCAAATGTTCAGAAAAAGGAAAAATGTAAACTCTGCTGTAGAATATTGATTTTTTTTAAGAATATTTATGATGTATATTTGAGTACTTGAAAAGTGAATTTAAGGAGCAGATCATAGAGTAAATCATTAACCCAGGTGGATTTAATTTGTTCTCTACTTTAAAAAGGTAAAAAGATGAGCCTTAAGTAGTGCATGATAAGATTGCAAGGATTGTTTTTCGGATTGGAATTTTAGAATTGTGGTAAAATTTTCATCCTCTTGAAAATTTGAAATAGATGTACATGTCGAAACTTGAAAGAAATGAAAAGTTAATAATAAGAAAATAGAAAGAGAAATACATTCAAAGGTTAGGCAAATTACATTTTATTGCAACATCCTATCAGATAGAGAAAATCATTAACAATCAAAGACAAACTGTTGCAGAGTAAGTGCTATAAAGGCTGTATAATCAAAAGACAAACCTAGTATAAATTTTTGGATCACAAGAAATAAATTCAGAAGCAAGCTTCACACAGCCAACAGCAGCACAGAGCAAAGAGGCTGCACAGTTAAGAACAATAAACAGAAAACTTCTGGTTACTTATAAATTAAGTGAATAAACTCATCTTCTTCTGATGTACACAAATACATGATTTGATCGTTTAGGCAGTTTTGATGCATAAATTTCTCTTACTTACCATCCCTCGATGAAGCCTCTATCGCCTTTCTTCTTTGTACGAGGGAACCACTTCTTACTGGCGGGAGGTGTCTCTGTTGGATATCCTGAAAAATGGTACAAGAGAAACAGAAGTCAGCTGTGCTACTCAAAATAAACCTGTAAAAGGAGACACAAGAGAGAGGGATTATTGTGAGAAACCTCGAGGAGGATTGTCATGTTGCTTCTCTGAGTTGGGCATTTTTAAAGCCAAAAGTGTTGCTTTTGATTAGGCTGTTGTATGTGCCAGTGAGTCGTTTATATATATACATTGAGGAATCATCCTCTAAATCGTATAGGTAAAGAAATTTGATGACTACGGCTTTCACTTTTTTATTAACCCAATTATCAAATTCAGAACCCTGTTCAGACATGAATTATTCCACTTTTTAAAGTAATTTGATCTGGCCCTGAAAGGTTGGGGTGTGTAAAACTGAACCAAAATAAAATCAAACCATCATAGTTCAGTTTGGTTTAGATTTTTGAAGGAATTAATGCTGTAATTTTTATTTGGTTAACAAAAATTCCTTTTTATTGTCAAACCAAACCGAATTGAAATGAAACAAAATGTTACTTCTTCAATTTGGTTCAGTTATTATTTTCCCTAAAACTTTGATCCGGTTCGGTTCAATTTGAACTAGATGCAACCCCTATTGAAATAGAGGACTTGGGGTAAAAGTTATTGCCACCTTTTAGCCTTTAGCTTCATACTTATAGTTTGAACAGATGTCTTCATACTCTATAAATTAAGGAATGCTCGAATCTTAAACCTGATTAGGAACACAATTTTTAAACCTCAAAAGATATATATAAACAAACAAAAGCTTAAAAAAGAAAGAAATGTTGATTTGGATTCTTTACTTAGTACATAAGAGAAGATTTTGAAAATTATGGTTATGCTCTTATCTTTCCGCCCACGGAATTTATGCTTTAGCTCCATTTGTGTCATTTTCATTGGCAAAATAATCAACGCGGCAGACTATTCGAATATCACTACCCACATATCAAGGGGTGTGCCTTCCATTCGAATCGAACCAAATTATATCAAAATTTGTGAAAAAATAATAATCGAATCAAACGTAAAAGTAACGTATTAACTCAGATCGAAAAAACAATATATGAATTTTTGTTAACCGATAAAACCAAACTAATATTATACCATTAATTTCTTTAAAAGTTTAAACCGAACTTAATAGAATCATAATTGATTAAATTATATTTTTGATTTCGGTTCAATTTTGCCATACCCCCACACGTATCCATAACAAAATGCGAATCATAGGCATTTAGGTTTATATGTCAAATATGTATATTTTCATATGTACATTATCAAATTAACGTCCAAACTCTGAAATAACAACCATTATGTACTTTAATTTTGAAAGGAATAGAATCAGAATATTATTTTAAAATCAAATAAATCAACAACTTTAGTTTGAAAATAAAAATATATGGTAGGTTGATTATTTCAAAGGTTTGATTTATATATAAAGAAGTGGGATTAGTATGATGTAAACATCATTAACAGTGAAGATGGTTTGCCCAAATGCTTTGCACATGTCACGTATCATAATTTGAGGACTATATGCTGGCATCCATTCATGTGAATGTATGATCTAGAGAAGTTCCGAATTTTTTTCTTCTTTTTCGACAATTAATAAGTCAGCATCGTTCAAGTGTATGAGATTATAGATTTTGTTCTTAGAATTGTAACTTCGAAAAATTTATAATATTACATGTTGACATTAGCCTTAACTGTCAAGGCCCAAATCAGTCAATACAGACTTAATCAGAGAGGAAACATAATTGGCCCATTTGCTTGTTTGAGACGGAGAGAAGCTAGCAAGTAGAACTGTACATTTCTTATATCTTTAACCATATCCATAATGCATTATACACTAACTTCATTTATAAGTGCAAAATGTTTTTATTTTTTATTTTCTATATATTTCAAAAAATAAAATTATTTAGTATTTAAATAAATAATACACGATGCATCATAAATACAAATCCATCATATAATTTGCATAAAATTATATGCGAATTTTGAATCTTCCTAAATCAGACCGAATATTAAGGAAAAAGAATTGATACTAAATTATACGGTTGACTTTTTGATTAATACTGAATTGAATTAGACAATTGACCTTTATGATATCATTACTATTAGGATTGAAATCAACTATCAAAAATTTTATTATGACCACTGAAGCACAATTTACAATAGGTTTGACAATTACTTTGGTAAAATTTAGGGGTGTTTACAGGTCAAATTAGTACGAATTCGACACAATATTCAATTCAATTCATAATTTTCGATTTGAAAATTTATTAATCAAATCCAATTCATGAATATAAAAGAAATCAATTCAATTCAAACTATAATTGCGGATTGGATGAGATCGATTTGCGGTTTAATTTTATATAATTTTTACTTTTATTTAATAATTATAATAATATCTTATAAACATCCATAATATCCCAAAAACTTTTAGTTTACTAAACTACTTAATAGTAAATCATAGTATGAAAATTACAATAGAAATTTTCTCAAAAAATACAACAAAATATCAAAATATTTAATTAAAAATCAAGATTATACATCACCAAGTGTAACACCCACTAATTAGAGTTTAATTTGAATAATTTAGACCACATAATTAAATTGTGTTTTTGATTAAATAAAATTAAAGATATTAGATATAAAGAAAATATGTGAAGATAATAATAATAATAATAATAAGAAAATTTAAAAAAAGTAAAGTGAACAGTAAAATGGTCAGAAAAAAAAAGAAGCAAACGGAAAAAAGGGGCTGAAAGCAATTTTTGGTCATTTCTTCCTTATTCTCTTTTCTCCTTCTTCTTCATCATCCCTTTTTCTTCATCCATATCTCATATCAAATTACTCATAATTTTCTTCAAGATTTGCATCAAAAATCAGTCCAATTAAATCTGATCTTGGTAAGAAATATTTTTCCCATGATTATTGTGTTATTAGAACTCTTTAGGTTATATTTTTACAGGATATTGCACTCTATTTTTGATTATCTTGTGACTCGAATTTGGGGATGTGTTAAACATAAAAGTTGTTCATCTATGTCTTGTGTATCTCTCTGCCACATTTTATTGAATGATTTTGAGTATATGAAGAGATATGGTTATTAGGGTGAAACTGTTCTCGGAGACATATAACCAAATAACCTACGGTTTTTGTAAACATTTATCATCTTAGTGGCTTATTCTGAAGTTTTATAAAACATGAAAGTTATAGGTATATATGTTATTGAGGTCTCTGCAAAATTTCGTATGAATTTCTCTTGTGTAGGTTGAGTTATTCTGAAATGAACTATGACCGTTCCTTGATTGAGCTGGTTTTATATACCTGTGCAGTTCTAGTAACTTCGTCCTTATATTTCACCTATTTTTAGATCGAATTAGCCAAAGTACAAAACATAAAAGTTTTACGCCTATATCTTATCTAAAGTTCTGGGAAAGGTTCATCTTAAAATGTCATGTATTTTGTGAGTTATGAGCTGAACAATTAAATTGGTTCGGATTGATACTCTAAGTTGAACCAGATATATATCATCTAATATTTGAGAACCTTAGAGACCGAATCTAGAAATGAGTTAAACAAGAACAATGTTCCAAATTAACTTATATAACTATATACAAATTTTTAGAATAATATAAGCAACACATTGAAAGTTATGAAATTTTGAATTGGGTACCTTGAAACTGCCTAAGGGCAAAAAATAGGACAATATTTAAAATTATACCAAATATTATGTAAAAGTTCAAAAATTCTGAATTTTAGTATATTTTAGTTTTACATGTTATATTTAATCAGGATTAAGAATTATATAAATTGGATAAGTGTAGAAAAAGTTATTAATCTAATAGTCCTTAGAGGTTTTATTCTAGCTTAATAGAAATTGTAATTATTTATTTAAGTTATATTAAGAATAAATATTTTATCAAGCTATTAATTAATTATATTTTTAAATTAGGATTTCAACAAGAAGAAGACCAACAAAAGTGAACAAGCTCTGAACTTATATTTTGGAAAAAAGAAAATACTATCGAGGTTTGTACAAATATGTATTTTGTTTTGCCCTTATGCATGATTGTGTGTGTATGACATAAATTACATGTCACAATGATGAAATTATATATTATGACATGTTTTAAAGTTGTAAGAATGTTATTAACTATGAACTTAATATTGCGTTAACATTTGATAAAATATCATGCTATTACATGATTTTGAAATAAATTGTGAATATATGATTGTGTTAATATGAAATGAGTATTGGTTATAAAAACCAGTAATTAATGGTGTTAATTGCCCATTTCTCTACCTGAGGACTAACATAGGATAGATGGTGCACCATTAAGGGGGGAATTACGGTACCGATATGGATATTATTTAGGGACAGGGTGGCTTAAGCTCTGGGAGCGCCCCTGATCCTGATTATACACAGATGACATAATTATCTTCAGTCAAGGTGGCTTAAGCTCCGCGAGCGCCCTTGACTTGAGATTATGGTGAGTAGGGTGGCTTAAGCTCCGCGAACGCCCCTATTTCACACCCCATATCCGGACAGTCCGGGAATGAGATTTGGGCTGATATTAATTAAAGACTATGGAATGAAATGTGAAAATTTATTATTGACATAAGTGACAAAACATGAAATGCTTACAGGAAGTAATGAGAATTTAGTTATTGAATATGATTATTATGTTTATACTGTTATGTGATGTGGTTATTTCTTTTATATGAAATAAAAATTCAGTGTATCATGAATTATTTGAGACATGCACTTGTGTGACTGCTTGGGAAAAACTTAATACCTATATGTACCACTAAGCTAGAGATAGCTTAGCGTGGGTTCTTCTCACGCAGGAATTGGAACTATAAACGGTAGGAGGTGAAGTGGTCAAGAAGGAAATCCAAGCCCATATCAGTAGAGACACAAGAAGCATAGTTAGGGGTTGGTTATTTATTATTATTATTATTGTTTTATTTTGACTATGTATATGGTGCGGTAGACATGTCTCAAATATTAATATTGTGTATGTAAATAATTAAGTAACATAATCGGGTATCATATGTGTATCCAATATAAGGATATCTATATATTGTTAATTAGAATAACTTGCCTAAACCAATATAAATAAATAGATTAAGTTATTTAAAATGAAAAACAAAATTCATTTCGAGCAGATTATCTAGTTAAGCTTGTGGCATCCTTCTTATATATGTGGGATTATTCCTAATATATAATTGGGGCGTCACATTTAGTGGTATCAGAGCAGGTTTAGGCGTTTCTAGGCCTAGGTGTGAAATGAGATTTAGGTTTAAATATACATGTGTCTCATATAATTCTAATATGGACTTTCTTCTTGGCAACTTGTAGGATTGTAGGAAGATGTCTTCTGATGAACGAGATATGTCTGAGAGTACCGGTCAATCTGTTCTGCTGCTCCAAATCCCCCACCGCATGCAGCAGAACAGATTGACCCTGGTCAAAATCCATTTATACAACAAATGACTGGATTATTCCAACAGATAGTACGAGCCATTCCTCAGCCTATCCCAGTGCCACCACCTAGACCAAAAGTAACAATTTATAAGCTTCGTAAGTATGGGGCTTCAGATTTCTATGGTAAGAGAGATGAAGATCCAGCTACAGCTGAGTATTGGTTGGAAAAGACTGAAAGAATTTTTAAAGAGTTGCAAGTGGAAACAGATGACAAAGCTAGATTTGCTACTTCTCTACTCCAAGATGAGGCATATGATTGGTGGAAATCAGTTCTTACCAAGCCAGATATGGTGGAAGCGGTCTCATGGGATTCCTTCCTTTCTGAATTTAAAGAGCAGTATATTCCGTTGATCTATATTGATGAGAAAAAGAAAGAGTTCATGAATCTCAAGCAAGGTAAAATGTCAGTGACTGAGTATCAACGGGATTTTACCAGACTGAGCAAGTATGCCCCTGAATTAGTTGCAAATGAAAGAGATAAATGTAGAAGATTTGAAGATGGCCTTAATGAAGAGGTTGGAGATATTGTGACTGCTATTCAGCATAACAATTTTTCTCAGTTAGTTTCTGCAGCACTCAGCCTTGAAAAAAGGAAAAAGAGGAAAATAGAAGAATCTTCCAAAAAGTCAGCTACTTCTGAGACTCAATTCACTGAAAAGAAGAGTCGTTTCTTTACTAGTCGTTCACTGAATAGAGGACAGGGAAAAAGTTTTAGCTATTCATAGACAGGGTCTTTTAGGAGGGGGCCGCCCTCTAAGGCACCATCTGCTACAGCCAGTTCACAACCTCAGGTTAGCAAGGAAGCTATACCGGTATGTACCAGTTGCAATAGGAGCCATCGGGGGGAATGTTGGCATGCCACAGGTGCTTGCTTTATATGTGGGTCGAAAGAACATCTACGGAGGGATTGCCCACTCTTGACAGGTGGTACACCTACTCAGACTACTAGGTCAGCTCTAACTCAACCTGGAGTTCAGTTCAGAGGAGGACCAGGCCGACCGAGGCAGGCTATTTTAGAGACAGTGAATAGACCTAGATCTAGCAGAGCTCCAGCCCGAGCCTATGCCATGAAAGCTAAAGAAGATTAGGTGGCAACAAATGTTATTGTTGGTATGTTTTCATTATATGATTTTACCATTTGTGCGCTCATAGATCTGGGTTCCACACATTCCTATATTTGCACTAGTACACCTAGTCAGCATAATATGATTAAAGAAAACCTAGAATATGGAATTGAAGTTAAGAATCCTTTGGGTCACAGTGTAATAGTGAATAAAGTATTTAGGAATTGTCCTTTGGTTGTGCATGGGAAGGAGTTTTCTGCAGACTTGATTGAGTTGCCTTTCTATGAGTATGATGTCATATTAGGCATGGATTGGCTCTCACGTCACGAAGCAGTGGTGGATTGCAAGTCTAAATTTATGGTACTTAAAAAAGAAAATCAGGAGGCAATTATTGTAAAAGGGGAATTATTTTCACAACATCCTCGAGTCATATCCATAATGAAAGACTGGAGATTGATGAGAAAAGGGTGTGAAACTTATTTGGCCCATGTGATTGACACCAGAAAAGGAGGTTCAAATCTTGAAGATATCCCGGTGGTAAATGAATTTCCAGATGTCTTTCCTGATGACTTACTTGGGTTACCTCCGGAGAGAGAGGTAGAATTTACTATTGATCTTGTTCCAGGAACTATGCCTATATCAAAGACACCATACATAATGGCCCCATCAGAGATGAAAGAACTTAAGACACAATTGCAAGAACTCCTTGATAAGGGTTTCATTAGACCAAGTACATCCCCACGGGGTGTACAAGTATTGTTTGTGAAAAAGAAGGATGGATCTTTGAGGCTATGTATTGATTATTGACAGTTGAATAAGGTGACCATCAAGAACAAGTACCCATTACCACGGATTGATGATCTCTTTGACCAATTGAAAGGTGCAGGAGTATTTTCCAAGATAGATTTGAGATCTGGTTATCATCAATTAAAGGTGAAGATGGAGGATATTGCTAAAACTGCATTCAGAACCAGATATGGTCATTATGAGTTTTTGGTTATGCCATTTGGGCTGACCAATACTCCAGCAACATTTATGGATCTTATGAATAGGATCTTCAGGCCACATCTTGATCAATTTGTTGTCGTTTTCATTGATGATATTTTGGTGTATTCTAAAGATTCAGAAGAACATGAAAAGCAATTGAGAAGAGCATTGCAGACTTTCAGAGAATATAAGCTTTATGGCAAACTCTCAAAATGTGAGTTTTGGTTAAATAAGGTGACATTTTTGGGACACATTATCTCTGCAGAAGGCATTAAAGTGGATTCTAGCAAAGTTGAGGCAATTATAAGTTGGAAACCTCCACGGAATGTGACCGAGGTTAGAAGTTTCTTGGGTTTAGCTGGATATTATCGGAGATTTGTCAAGGGTTTTGCAATGATGGCTTCTCCTTTAACAAGACTATTAAGAAAGGATGTTAAATTTGAGTGGACAGATAAGTGTCAAGCTAGTTTTGATAAGCTTAAAAGTATGCTCACTAAAGCCCCTGTTTTGACACAGCCAATTCCTAATAAGGAGTATGTCATTTATAGTGATGCTTCTCATAATGGATTGGGTTGTGTATTGATGCAAGATGGAAAGGTGGTTGCTTATGCTTCTAGACAGTTAAAGCCGCATGAGAAGAATTATCCTACCCATGATCTGGAGTTGGCAGCTATAGTTTTTGCATTGAAGATTTGACACCATTATTTATATGGGGAGAAGTGTTTTATTTACACAGATCACAAGAGTTTAAAATATCTTCCCTCACAGAAAGAATTGAATTTGAGGCAGAGAAGATGACTAGAACTAATAAAGGATTATAATCGTGTGATTGACTATCATCCAGGCAAAGCTAATGTAGTAGCAGATGCTTTGAGCAGAAAGATGGAGGCAGAGTTGCACCTTCAACCCACTCTGATGCAGGAAATCAAGGATGCACAAAGACAAGATAGGAAGTTAATTGAATTAGCTGAGTTGATCTCTAAGGGGGAAAGACCTGGATTCACTATGGACTTAGATGGTGGATTGTTCTATCAAGACAAATTATGTGTGCCTAGTGTAGAAGATCTTAGACAGAGGATTCTTAGAGAGGCCCATGAAAGAAAATATGCTATGCACCCAGGGAGTAACAAGATGTACCAAGAGTTGAAGAGTAGATACTGGTGGGTAGGTATGAAAAAGGACATCACAGAGTACACTTCAAAATGTTTAACTTGTCAGCGGGTCAAGACGGAACATCAAGTACCTTCTGGGTTGCTACATCCAATTTCTATTCCAGAATGGAAGTGGGAACGGATCACTATGGATTTTGTGACTGGATTGCCTTTGACTCTAAAGAAACATGATACTGTATGGGTCATAGTGGGCAGATTTACAAAGTCAGGACATTTCTTACCTATCAGAAAGGACTATCCACTGAATAAATTGGCAGAAATTTATATGAATGAAGTTGTACGACTTCATAGAGTGCCTGTTTCTATTGTGTCTAACAGAGATCCCCATTTCACATCTCAATTTTGGGGTAGTCTACAACGAGCTCTAGGTACTAAGCTCAATTTCAGCACAACTTTTGATCCGCAGACAGATGGACAGTCAGAAAGAGTCATTCAGATTCTAGAAGATATGATGAGAAGTTGTGTCATCGAATTTAAAGGTATCTGGGACAAATATCTTCCTTTAATGGAATTCGCCTATAATAACAGTTATCAGTCTAGTATCCAGATGGCTCCATATGAGGCACTTTATGGTAGGAAGTGTAGAACACCTATATGTTGGACAGAGCTCAGCGAGAGAAAACTTATAGGACCAAACCTAGTGCAAGAGACAGAAGAAAAAGTGAAAGTCATTCGCGAAAGACTTAAAACAGCTACAGATAGACAAAAATCATACGCTGACCTCAAGAGATGGGACATTGAATATGCAATGGGTGATAAAGTTTTTCTTAAAGTATCTCCCTGGAAGAAAGTTTTACGATTTGGAAAGAAAGGCAAGTTAAGTCCAAGGTTCATCGGACCTTATGAAATATTAGAAAGAGTTGGACCTGTTGCTTATAGACTCGCTCTACCACCGGAGATGAGTCAAATACATGATGTCTTCCATGTCTCAATGTTAAGACGATATAGATCAGATCCTAATCACATCATACCTGCTGAAAGCATTCAGGTGAGACAAGATTTGACATATGAAGAAGAACCAGTCCAAATTTTAGCAAGAGAAATTAAGGAACTGAGGAACAAGTGAGAACTTAATATTAGTGAAAGTACTATGGATGAATCATGCAATCAAAGAAGCAACATGGGAAAGCGAGGAGGTGATGAAAGCTCAATACCCTCACCTGTTCAGTGATGATACATAGGTATTTTTCGAGGACGAAACATCTTAAGGGGGAGAGAATTGTAACACCCACTAATTAGAGTTTAATTTGAATAATTTAGACCACATAATTAAATTGTGTTTTTGATTAAATAAAATTAAAGATATTAGATATAAAGAAATATGTGAAGATGATAATAATAATAATAATAATAATAATAATAATAATAATAATAATAATAATAATAATAATAATAATAAGAAAATTAAAAAAAAGTAAAAAAAAAGAAGCAAACGGCAAAAAGGGGTTGAAAGCAATTTTTGGCCATTTCTTCCTTATTCTCTTTTCTGCTTCTTCTTCTTCATCATCCCTTTTTCTTCCTCCATATCTCAGATCAAATTACTCATTATTTGCTTCAATATTTGCATAAAAAATCAGTCCAATTAAATCTATTATTGGTAAGAAATATTTTCCCCATGATTATTGTGTTATTAGAACTCTTTAGGTTATATTTTTACAGGATATTGCACTCTCTTTTTGATTATCCTGTGACTCGAATTTGGGGATATATTAAACATAAATGTTGTTCATCTATGTCATGTGTATCTCTCTACCGAATTTTATTGAATTATTTTGAGTATATGAAGAGATATGGTTATTGGGGTGAAATTGGTTCTGGGAGACATATCAACCAAATAACCTACGGTTTTTGTAAACATTGATCATCTTAGTGGCTTATTTTGAAGTTTTGTAAAATATGAAAGTTGTAGGTATATATGTTATTGAGGTCTCTACAAAATTTCGTATGAATTGCGCTTGTGTAGGTGGAGTTATTCTGACATGCACTATGACTGTTCCTTGATTGAGCTGGTTTCATATACTTATGCAGTTCCAGTAACTTCGTCCTTATATTTCACCTATGTTTAGATCGAATTTGCCAAAGTATAAAATGTAAAATTTTTACTCCTATGTCGTATCTAAAGTTCTGGGAAAGTTTCATCTTAAAATGTCATGTAGTTTGTGAGTTATGAGCTGAACAATTAAACTGGTCGGATTGATACTCTATGTTGAACCAGATATATATCATCCAATATTTGAGAACCTTAGAGACGAATATAGAAATAATTTAAACATGAACAATGTTCCAAATTAACTTATATAATTGTATACAAAGTTTCAGAATAATAGAAGCTATACATTGAAAGTTATGAATTTGTGAATTGGGTACCTTGAAACTGCCTAAGGGCAGAAAATAGGGTAATATTTAAAATTATACCAAATATTATGTAAAGGTTCAAAAATTCTGAAAGTTTAGTATATTTTAGTTTTACATGTTATATTTAATCAAGATTAAGAATCATATAAATTGGATAAGTGTAGAAAAAGTTATTAATCCAACAGTCCTTAGAGGTCTTATTCTAGCTTAATATAAATTGTAATTATTTATTTAAGTTATATTAAGAATAAATATTTTATCAAGTTATTAATTAATTATATTTTTAAATTAGGATTTCAATAAGAATAAGACCAACAAAAGTGAACTAACTCTGAACTTATATTTTGGAAAAGAAAAATACTATCGAGGTTTGTACATATATGTATTTTGTTTTCCCCTTATGCATGATTGTGTGTGTATGACATAAATTACATGTCACAATGATGAAATTATATATTATGGCATGTTTTAAAGTTGTAAGAATGTTATTAACTATGAACTTAATATTGTGTTAACATTTGATAAAATATCATGCTATTACATGATTTTGAAATAAATTGTGAATATATGATTGTGTTAATATGAAATGAGTATTGGTTATAGAAACCAGTAATTAATGGTGTTAATTGCCCATTTCTCTACCTGAGGACTAACATAGGATAGATGGTGCACCATTAGGGGGGGTAATTACGGTACCCATATGGATATTATTTAGGGACAGGGTGGCTTAAGCTCTGGGAGCACCCCTGATCCTGATTATACACAGATGACATAATTATATTCAGTCAAGGTGGCTTAAGCTCCGCGAGCGCCCTTGACTTGAGATTATGGTGAGTAGGGTGGCTTAAGCTCCGCGAGTGCCCCTATTTCATACCCCATATCCGGACAGTCCGGGAATGAGATTTGGGCTGATATTAATTAAAGACTATGGAATGAAATGTGAAAATTTATTATTGATATAAGTGACAAAACATGAAATGCTTACAGGAAGTAATGAGAATTTAGTTATTGAATATGATTATTATGTTTATACTGTTATGTGATGTGGTTATTTCTTTTATATGAAATAAAAATTCAGTGTATCATGAATTATTTGAGACATGCACTTGTGTGACTGCTTGGGAAAAACTTAATACCTATATCTACCACTAAGCTAGAGATAGCTTAGCGTGGGTTCTTCTCACGCAGGAATTGGAACTATAAACGGTAGGAGGTGAAGTGGTCAAGAAGGAAATCCAAGCCCATATCAGTAGAGACACAAGAAGCATAGTTAGAGGGTTGGTTATTTATTATTATTATTGTTTTATTTTGACTATGTATATGGTGCGGTAGACATGTCTCAAATATTAATATTGTGTATGTAAATAATTAAGTAACATAATCGGGTATCATATGTGTATCCAATATAAGGATATCTATATATTGTTAATTAGAATAACTTGCCTAAACCAATATAAATAAATAGATTAAGTTATTTAAAATGAAAAACAAAATTCATTTCGAGCAGATTATCTAGTTAAGCTTGTGGCATCCTTCTTATATATGTGGGATTATTCCTAATATATAATTGGAGCGTCACACCAAGAATTTAATACGACAAGTGAGATTATAATAGTAGAACCTACAACAAAATTAAACAAAAGAAATATAGATTTTTAAATTTGAATTAAACATAAAAAAATAATAGATAGGACTTTTACCATTGCAATATGCAAAAATTCATTTTGATTGGAAAAATGTCGTTTACCATCACCACCATCTTCAACTTCATCATTAGTTGTGGTAATTATACTAAACCTGAAAATTTATATTAAAAAAAGTATCAGTGTTAAAACTTGTGCATCAAAGAGATCATTTTATTTTTTTGGAAAAAAGTGAAAAAACTCATTACCTTAAGAGATTTCTTCAAACTTTCTATATCATCCAACAATTCTTAAAAGTCAATAGGGATAGTCTCGGACCGCAACCAATTTTGTGCACACAAGGGCCTCCACCATTTTAGGAGCTAATAAAATTTGAAATTGATCAGTAATTTTTTTACTTGTGCAAAAAGCAGATTCGAAGGCAGACATTAAAATTGGAATTACTAAGACATTTTTCACGATTTTTAAAAGTATAGAAAATTTTAAGTATTAAGCTTTTATTATTCTAATATATTGTGTTCTTTAACCAATTGTTTACAATAATCTATCAAATACGTACCGAGCTCCGTTTTAATATCAATTGATGACTCATTCGCTAATATTTGAAAATACTAAAAAAATATATTTGAAAAATTTTATGAATTTTAATTTTGCATCATGGAATGTAAAAAAATAATACAAATAAATATATATTTAAAATTATATATATATATATATATATATATATATATATATATATATATATATATATATATATATATATATATATATATATATATACATGCGGGTTGTGCAAATTGCATATTAAAATATAAAAAATTCAATCTAATCCACAAAATGTAATTTGAAAAAACTATAAACCAATACAATCCATTACATTTATTAAACTGTGGTTTGATTGCAGGTTGGATAGGATTTGTACGATTTAGATTAGTTGGTCGATTTATGAATACCCCTAGTAAAAATTATTAAGTTTCTGAATTTTATGTTTTTTATTTATATATTAACTCTTTATAATTCTATTAAATTATATGAAGTCCCCTCATTTTCACCCATCTCAAATTTGTTTTTTTTTTGTTTGAAAAAAATACAACTTTTCATCCATCAATTTATATGTTGCTAATAAGTTTCCAATTCCATATTTGACTAAACTCATAAAAATACATGCTTATGATTCATATTCGTAAACTAGTTTTTCTTTTTTCTTTCTTTTTAATAAGTTTCCAATTCCATATTTGACAAAACTCACAGAAATACATGTTTATGATTCATATTTATAAATTAGTTTATTTCTTTCTTTGATTCATATTTATAAACTAGTTTCAACTTGTGTTAAAGCAGATTCAGAGACAACTGTTGAAAGTAGAATTACAAAGATATTTCTCGCGATTTTTGAAAGTATAGAAAATTTTAAAGTATTAAGCTTTCCTAATCTAATACCATATGTCCTTTAACTAATTGTTTATAGTACTCCATCAAATATATAATCAACTCCGTTTTAATTTCAATTAATGACTCATTCGCTAATATTTAAAAATATTAAAAAAAATATTTAGAAAATTTATAAATTTCAATTTTGCATCATGGAATATAAAAAAATTAATACAAATAAATAAATATTTAAAATGTTTGTTATATATATATATATATATGAGGGTTGATTTATAGATTCACTCCAATCTACAAAATACAATTTGAAAAAAATATAAACAAATCTAATCTACTACATTTATTAAATCACAGTTTGATTGCAGATTGGTTTGGGTTAGTGCTGTTTATGAACACTCCTAGTAAAAATTATTAAGTTTTTGAATTTGATGTTATTTATTTATTTATTAAGACTTTATAATTCTATTAAATTATATTAAGTCCCATAAACTTTTTATTGTTGAAGAATTATGGTTAATAGACCATTTTGAGAGTGATATTCAGATGGATTTTATAACGTGGTTTTGGGAGGCTAATCCGGATATGTGTTCTTTGACATGAGCACTATGAATTATGATATTCATATAATCAAAATGGTGAATGTATGAATAAGAAATTGAAACTCAAAGTAAGCTCCTTGCTAAGGAGAAAGGAATTCAATTGTGGTGAATACCACATAGGAAAAATGAAAAGTTGGAGGAAGAGTTTATATAGAAAGACTCATCATTTCAAGATTAAGTGAGTAAAGTGGAATACTTTCTCTCGCGCACGCAGGTGCAGAGTGTACAAATCTATGGACCAAACCAAGGCCAATGCATGGGGGCACAACTTGCGCACACGAGTATTGAACTGAAATTCTGTGGTCCAGACCCAAACCAACTTTTACATTTTTTTTGTGCGCGATAGGTTTATCGCACCTGCGACAGTGACTAGTTGAAATTTATCATGCTCGTGACAGTGAGGCGACAGACAACTTTCCAGATTTCAACTTTTGAGCTTTTTCATTTTCTTTAATTACAAAATTGAATAGGATATTGGATATTAAAAATTTTAACTTTTATGTGTGGAAAGAAAAGTTAAGTTGAGTAGGGATAGGAAGATATCACACAAGAATTTTTATAGAGGTTCGGGTGTTAACAAGCCCTACTCCTCTTCCCAATCTCAATTGGGAGTTTCACTAACACACTAGGTGTTACAATGGGGTTTTACAAGCTCACTCCCAACTATGGTATTTCTAACAATGGATCACACCTAACCCAAAAATCCCTTGTGTTTTAATGGCTCACACAATAAACCAATTCCTTGTGTTTTAAATGCTCACACAAATAACCCTTACAAGTGTTCTACTCTTAACCCAAAATACCCAAACTCACTTGAGTAGTAGATTACAAAGAGAAACACTTACAAATCTATAATGCTTAGAGAATAATGAGCAAAAAGATTTTTACAAAGAATAAATGTTTGTTTTGAAAGTATTAAATGCACAAATGGCTTACAACAAGATTTTGATTCGAAGTATTAGCTATTCTCTTGTTCTGGATTCATAAATAACTTGCATTTATACTTCCATGGCGAATTATAGCCGTTTGGTTGAATTTAATGCAGAAATAGCCGTTGCACCAACTCTTAACTTCGCGCCTGACATGTTTCTCTTTCCTCTTTCACGGTCGTGACTGTTTTTCCAAGCCGTGACTTGAGTGGTGACAAATAATCTAGCAATATGTGCTTTTGAGAAGTCTCCCCCTCAAAATATGCTTAAGATAAAAAATTACTGAAGTGGAAGAATTGTAAAGAATGATGAAGTGTAGCATCAAAATATGCTTCCTAGAATTAGGTATATGCAAGTTATATGCAAGGTATATCCAATGTATACCAAAATTTTACTTAAAACAAGTTAAGTACATGCAAAGTATATTTAAGGTATATTTAAAGTATATCAAGTGCATATTCATTCATGTAACTTTCATCAAGGTACATGCAAAGTACACTTAAGGTATATTCAAGGTATATCAACTCATTTGCATACTTGCATATTCATTTGATTCAAATAAGTATTTCAAATATATTGCATTTAACTTTAAAAATCTATTTCTAGGTTCTCCCCCTTTTGTCATCAACAAAAAGAATAACAAAAAGATAAAACATAATGGAAAACAAAAGCAATTATGTTAATATAAAAATAAGAGTACAAGGATTTGAAAAGAAATTGAAAGTCCTACATCAAACAAGCTAGAAAATAACATTTTAACATATAGTCTAGCTAGATTTGGAGCCAGACATCCCATCTCTAAGGCGAGCTACTTCTGCCTCGAGGCTCTCCATACGAGACTCCATGAAATCCTTGAGGTTCTCTAACCTCTCATCCATCGAAGTCTGCAGTTGCTCAAACCATGGTGCTAAGAGATCAACCACTTGCTCAGCCAAGTTTGGTGTAGAGGCAGAGGATTGTCCAATTTCCTGCTCAACCTCTAAAGGCACCATCTCAACTCGAACTCTCTTCCTCTACTGGATTCCTTGGAGGCCAACTTTGAATTTATCCGAGTCATTGTCCTCCCAAATAATCTCACCAGTAGTGTTGGTGAAGCGGTAGTAGATGTTGTTCTCATGAACTATACGAACAGCCGCTCCTATTTTGATAAAGGACTCGACAGCTAGTCGGTCTCGAGGATGTGCTGGTATAAGGTTGAAGTCGTGCTCCTCCAGCTTCAAATACCCCAGCTTGATAGGAAGGTGAGTCATGTACCCACCAATCAGAATGACTCTAGAGGGCTTGGTGGCAATTGACAGAAGTTGGTTTGCAAACCATCGAGATAAAGCCACTGTTAGGCCTCTTCGGGCCATCTCCAGAAGAAAGAGCTCTGACTTCCTAATCGATTCGTTGCTGTCTCCTCTGACAAAAATGCTATAGGTTAGAAACCTATGCAAGTATTTGTGCACTGGGGATCAAAGGTGGGTGCTTTTTGTCTTCTTGATGTCCCAGCTGCAGTCAAGCCCGAAGTGAGTCCATGCCTGAGTAGCATATAACTCCACCTAACTCTCATTCAGGATACCGTTAGAGGGGAGGTTGAACATGTCACCAAATTCTGTGGCAGAGAGGGTGTTCGGATGCTTGCAAAGTTGGAATTTTACCATGCCGGTAGGAGAGACTTGCAGGGTGTTCAGGAATTCTGGAGTTGGTTCGCTCAGCGTCGGTTGATGGATATCAATAAAATTTTTCAAATGACAAGCCTGGAGTTATTCCATCATGCTTGTCTCAAGTCCAAGTGTTCTGATAGTTTGCCACTTAAATGATCGAGAGGAAAGGAGTGGTCTTTGCTTGAGAATTGAGTATCTTGGATGATAGTGCTCCGAAATAATGTTTAGAATGTAGTCTGTATACCTTCTTGGAGCATGAGATTTCTTTTCGGTACCTTTGGAGGAGTCAGTTTCTATGTTTGATTGAGAAATGTATTTTTGAAGAGTGAAAATCTGATGGAAATTTTGGAGTGGAACCTAAGGTGTTTTGATTTCTGATGATGGAGATAGTTTTTGAAGGTATTTATAGATGGAATGAGTTGCTAGGGGGCTGAAATCTTCAAAATGGTATTCAATATTGATAAATGAGAGAAGTTGGAGAGTTGGAAATGAAAGAAATAACGACAAAAACGTTTTATAGCTGACATCTTCACGGACGTGAAAACTAAGTCAAGGGCGTGAAATGTCATGTTCACAGTTTGCTGAAGAGACGCTCTACCCGTGAAGAGAGATGTGAAACGATTCACGGTCGTGACAATTAAAGGTCACGGGCATGAATGATGAAATTTCACGATGGTGACAAAAGAGTCACGGGTGTGAAGTACATTTTTCACAACTTGTGACCGTGAAACAGAGCGTGAGACAACGCATGAATGCTTTTGTAAGTTTTTAGTGGAAATGTTCACGGTCGTGAATAATTGTCACGGGCATGAACGAAGGGTTTCACGGGAGTGATAGAAAAAGGTTATGGGCGTAAAACATAGTCTTCACTACCTTCAACCGTGAAGCATGTCATGAAGCAAGGCATCAAAGCTACTGGAGCTTTTGGCAATTATGATCACGGCCGTGAATATATGTCACGGGCGTGAATTGCCTAAAATCCTCATTAAATAAAATTAAGTCTAAAACAAGACTAAAGCATTTTTAAGGAGCTTATATCACCTATAACATATATTTCTATCAAATTAGCTACCTTATATCTACAAAGATGAGACAAAAAATACAAGATTATCAATCAAGGTTTGACAATTTTGGCAATTATAAAGTTAATCCATCAATCATACCAAACTCTCTTCTTATGAAATTAAATCTTTCCTCATTTAGAGACTTAGTGAAGATATCTGCCAGTTGATTGTCTGTGCTTATAAATTCCAATACAACATCTCCATATTGAATAAGATCTCTAATAAAATGATGTCTTATGTCAATATGCTTACTTCTAGTGTGTTGAATAGGATTCTTAGATAGATTTATAGCACTTATATTGTCACATCTAATGGGTATATGATCCATACTATGACCATAATCCTTAAGTTATTGTTTCATCCAAAGGATTTGTGTACAATAACATCCTGCTGCCACATACTCCATTTCAGCGGTAGAAAGAGCAACTGAAATTTGTTTCTTGCTAAATCAAGAAACTAAGCATTCTCCAATAAAGTGACAAGTACCTGAAGTACTTTTTCTATCTAAAAAACTTCCAGCATAATCAACATCTGAATATCCTATAATGTGAAAGGATGAATTTCTAGGATACCATAAACCTAGATGCAATGAGCCATGTAAATATTTTAAAATTCTTTTTACTACATTTAAATGAGACTCTTTAGGACATGATTGAAAGCGAGCACATAACCATACACTATACATATTATGTCGGGTCTAGAGGTAGTAAGATATAAAAGTGATCCGATCATACCTCTATAGAGCTTTTCATTAATGCTCTTACCCTTTTCATCCTTGTCCAATTTTGTTGATGTGCTCATTGGAGTCTTGGAATTTTTGCATCCTTCCATTCCAAATTTCTTAAGTAAGTCTTTGTCATATTTGGATTGGTTGATGAATATGTCCTCATTGCCTTGTTTTATTTGTAGACCGAGGAAGAATTTTAGCTCACCCATCATGCTCATTTCGAATTCCCTAGTCATACACTTAGAAAATTTTTGGTAAAACAATTCATTAGTAGAACCAAATATGATGTCATCAATATAAATTTGAACAATTAGAGTATCATGCTTATGTTATTCAATGAATAATGTAGTGTCAACATTCCCCTTTGTAAAATTATTTTCTAAGAGAAAAGAACTTAGTCTTCTATACCAAGCTCTTAGGGTTTGTTTCAAACCATATAAAGCTTTTGAAAGTTTAAATACATGGTTGGGCAAATCATAGCTTTCAAAACCTGGTGGTTGTTCTATATAAACTTATTCTTCTATAAAGCCATTTAAAAAGGCACTTTTTACATCCATTTGAAAGAGTTTGAAATTCATATGGCATGCATATGCTAAAAGTATTCTTATGGCTTCTAATCTAGCTACTAGAGCATAGGTCTCATCATAATCTATTCCTTCATCCTGATTATATCCTTTTGCAACCAACCTAGCCTTATTCCTAGTTATTGAACCTTGTTCATCTAGTTTATTTCTAAATACCCATTTGCTTCCTATGATTTGATGCTGCTTGGGTCTAGGTACTAAGGTTCATACCTTACTTCTCTCAAATTGGCCGAGTTCCTCTTGCATAGCAATCACCCAACTTTCACCATTAAGAGCCTCATCAATATTTGTAGGCTCAATTTGAGAAATAAAAGAAAGATCAGAAACTAAATGTTTGAGATGAGATTTAGTACTTACTCCCCTTGTATGATCACCAATGATTTGCTCTTTAGGAGCTCTTGCCTGTTTTCTTTTTGAGCTGGAGGTAGAGAATCATCTTGTTGTGAATCTTCTTGATTGTTTTCTTCTCTTTCATTTTCAACAACAAGTCTTTCCATGGTACCTACAACAACATTAAGAACACCAACTTTCACAAAATCAAGCCTACTAGATTCATCAAAAACAACATGCATAGATTCTTCAACAGTTAATGACTTTTTATTAAATACTTTATATGCTTTGCTAGTTGTAGAGTATCCTAAAAAGATACCCTCATCAGATTTAGAGGCAAATTTTCCAAGGTTGTTGTAATATCTGCTAATTTAGGCCCCGAGTCGCACGTGTCACGAAGTTGATGTGTTTGACCGATCGGAGTCTAAATTCGGATTTTTACAAAAATTGATTAAATAATGGCTAAATTAAATAATAAATGCCTAATTAAGTGATATTAAAGTTTAAAGAAGTTGATTTACAATAAAGGACTAAATTACAAAATTTGATAAGTTTTGGGGTCAAATTGCAATTTACCAAAAATTTGAGGATTAATGAGATTAATTGCTAATTAACTTAAGAAATTTGGACATTTAAAATTGGGTTGGCCAGCCATGATATTTAAAAGAAGAGAATTAATATTGATTAAGTATAAAATTGAAAGAAATGGTCAAAATGGTGGGTCCCACATGAAGACTTTTTGGGTGCCCTTCTTCTTCTTCTTCTTCTTCTTCTTCTTCTTCTTCTTCTTCTTCTTCTTCTTCTTCTTCTTCTCTTCATTTTTTGCATTCTTCTCTCTTTTCTCTACCAGTCACGCCAACCTCATCTTTTCCTCCATAGCTCATGTTGATTCTAGAGAGAGAAAGGAAGGGAAGAAAAGGGAAAGAGCAAGACAAGATGATTTTCACGGCCCATAACTACTAAAAAAGCTGGAAAGAACAAGAAAGAGGAAGAAAAATCAAGTTTGGTAGAGAGAGAAAATCTCTAAAGTTGTGATTAAGTGAAGAAAAGTGTAGGGTAAGAAGCATCTCTTCTTCTTCTTCTTCATCTTTTCTTAAAGGAAGTTCGAATTTTGAACTCATCCAAGACTTATATGGAAAGAGAGAGAAACTAGGGTTTTGAAAGAGAGAAAGAGAGAAAGAGAGAAAGAGAGAAAGAGAGTTAGGGTTTTGAGAAAATCATATGGAAATAATGATTTATGATGTTGTAGGAGTTCCAAGTGACAAGGAACAAGCTCTAAGGAGCAAAGGAAAAGAGAAAGCTACCTAAAAAAGTGAAGGAGAAAGATTAAGGTTTGTGCATAACTTAAGGCAATAGCCTATTTTTGTTTGAAATAATGCATGATGAACATTATTTTAGATAAATACATTTCAAGAATGATGATGATTATGGCATGAAACCATTGAATTAGACATGTATGAATGAGATCCTTGTGTGACATTGAATTAATGATGCATGCTAGAGAATCTTGTATGATCAAAACATTTATGTGTATTAGAGAGTAATAAGTTGAGTAAAGAGCCTTAGAAATGCATGAAATAGAATTTGGTATGATTTGGATGATGTTAGAATGAATGAAATGTGAATATGCAGATTTCCTGCTGAAAGTCACGGGCGTGACTATTGAGTCACAGGCGTGAACTTGAGGGTTCACGGTCGTGACTGATTGTGTCACGGTTGTGAATTTCTATGTAGAAATGGTACTATTCATTCCAGAAGCGTTCACGGGTTGGAATCATGAAAATTAACTTATTCACGGGCGTGAATGAGTAATCACGACCGTGAATGCTTTTGGGCGATTCATTCCAGTAGCGTTCACGGCTTGGGATTACGGGCGTGAAATTAGTAATCACGACCGTGAATGCTCTGTATTTGTAATTATGAATGTGGTTATCAAATGAAGAATTCAGGTAAGTAAATGAAAGTCATTGTCTATCCAGTGAAATAAGAATGATATGGATATAGATATATGTATATATATATATTGATGTGAGAATGTGATATGTTGTGATATAGAAAAATGAATTGATGTAGAAAAATGAATTGTCATGAATGATATATGAAATCTAATGCAGATGATAAATATGAGAATATTGATGTGTTGAAATTTGAGAATAATGATTGATGTGAAAATATAAAGAAGCCCACTACTCTACTTGCGGACTAGAATCAGGATAGATGACATGTCATTAAGGGGGCGAACGGTACTTTACTATACCTCAACCAATGTGGCTTAAGCTTGTGAGAGCGCCATTGGTCTGGGATGCTTGGTCAGTGTGGCTTAAGCTCAGAGAGCGCTACTGACTTGAGAAAGCTCCGATGAGCAAATATAAATGAGGACAATATGGCATAAGCTTATGTGAGCGCCCTTGATCCGGTTATTCATCTATGATGAAATTATACTCAACCAATGTGGCTTAAGCTTGTGAGAGCGCCATTGATTTGAGAAGCTCTTTTGAGCCAGATAGTGGACAGGGTGGCTTAAGCTCTGAGAGCGCTCATGATCTATAACCCGTATCCAGTCAGTCCAAAAAAATTTAGAGTGATGTGGGCAAGATAATGAGGATATGTTGGAAAATAAAGAAAGAAAAGAATAAGAAAACAATGATGATATAAAATTGAGATCTAATGATAAAGAGATTTATAGAGTAATTTACCATTAAAGATAAATGAAAAGAACATTGTCTATATGGGCATGACATTTATACTTGGATGAAATAGGAATATGTTGATAGTCATGCATGCAAACATTTTAATGCACAAAATGATATTTGTATATGCTTGTTGCATGGTATAGTATATTGCCTTATTTATATGCACCACTAAGCTTAGAGTTTAGCGTGGAGTTTAATTTCCACGCAGATATAGAAAGGTAGTTGAAGATGCTAGATAAAGCAAGTGGTGATCCCATTCAAGTAAAGCAGCCAAATCTTGAGAAAGTGGGTTACAAGTTTTGAAACTTTTGTATTTGGCTTTTATATTAAAGAAATATTTGAGTTTGTAAAACCTACTTTTAAAGTTTGTTAAGAATTACTCTGATGTTAAAAAATTACTATTTTATGTAAATAAATTGTACTCTGATTTTTGTTTATATCCATATATACATGAGTATTGAATATATATATATATATAATATAGCGATTAGAAGAAGTATGAGAAAGACGGACATTAGCACTACCTCATCCGGGCACGTGCGATTTGGATGGGGTTGCGGCTGCCACAGTTGTCCTTGGTATTCAATATGAAACACTTGCATCCAAATACTATAAAGTATGATATTAAGGGCTTTCATTCCATAGCTCAAATGAAGTTTTATCTAAAAGAGGTCTTTTGAAAACTCGATTTGAAATATAACATGCAGTATTTGTGGCTTCAGTCCAAAAGTAAGTTGGTAAACCATACTCATTGAGCATTGTTCGAGCCAATTCAATTAAAGTTCAATTTTTCCTTTCAACTACCCCATTTTGTTGAGGTGTCCTAGGAGATGGAAAATTTTGCGAAATGCCATGTTCAAGACAAAAATTTTCGAAGTTTTCATTTTCAAATTCTTTGCCATGGTCACTTCTTATTTTTGAAATACAATATCCTTTTTCATTTTGAACTCTTTTAGCAAAATTTCTGAAGGTTTCAAAGGCATCACTCTTTTGAGCTAAGAAAATTACCCAAGTAAATCTAGAGTAATCATCGACGATGATAAAGGCATGGTGTTTACCTCCTAAACTAACATTTCTAGTAGGTCCAAATAGATCTAGATGCAGGATTGTAGAGGTTTTGAGGTACTTACAATGTTTTTGGATTTGAAAGATGACTTGTGTTGTTTTCCTCTTTGGCAAGGTTCACATGTCTTATCTTTTTCAAATTTGAATTTTGGCAGTCCCTTTACCAGCTCTCCTATGCTGAGGCTTTGAATTAAATCCATGCTTGCATGACCAAGCCTTTTATTCCACAACGAAGATTCATCACTAGTAGTCACAAGACACTTAGAGGAATGGTTAGATATTTTGTGTAAGTCTATTATATAGGTATTGACATCTCTATTTTCTTTAAATATCACATAATTGAGTTACACTTAATAATATATGTTTCAAGCCATCAACAAGCAAGACATCTTTAATGAAATTAGTACCATTAATACCAATAGAGCCAATGCCAATTACCTTACCCTTAGCATTGTTTCCAAAGGTAACTTTACCTCTATCAATACTTTTGATTTCATTGAAAAGTTCTTTGTCTCCTGTCATATGCCTTGAGCATCCACTGTCTACTAGCCAAGCATTTTTATTTATTGTGGACTTAAGGCATACCTATAGAATCACAATTCAACTATGGTTTTTAGGTACCCAAATGAGCTTGGGTCCTTGGGGGTTAGCACATGAAGGTTCCCAATGAGCCTTCCTTATCCAGCAATGTTTATTTATGTCACCAAATTTCATACAATAATTACATTATTTAGGTTTAAATATGCTTTTTGGTCTTCCAATGCTTTTGAATGCCATATTTCTATTAGATTGAGTTTCAGAGCAATGGCATGCACAATCATGATTAATTGGTGCTTTTCTAAGTGCATGCTTCTTATACATAAAGGCATGATTAGCCTTTTAAGGTTTCTTTCTTAGGCTTACCAATCCTTGATCATTCCTCTTATGTATAGAAGATTTAGTGTATTTTGTCCACTTAGTCCTTGGGGTTGTTACAGCAAATGTGGAGATGTGAGGTTCACTTGACTTGACAAAAGTAGTCCTGTGAGAAGATGATGATGTACCTTTAAATCCTAGACCATATCTAATTAAGGGTGGTCTTTGAGACACAATGAGAGTATCTAAACTCTCATTTCCCTTGTGAAATTTTGAAATGGAGTTTCTAAGTTACTTAACTTCATTTGTCAAAATATTGTTTTCTTTAAGCAAGGATTTAGTTGAGGGTCATGAAGAGTATTCATCTAATGACTTTTGAAAAGATTCATTAGATGATTTAAGCTTAAAGTTCTCCTTTTCTAAAGCATCCATTTTGATTTTCAAGTTAGAAACATTATTCTTGTAGTTCTAGATTCAATACTTTCTATTAGGCTTTGCTCATCATCATCTTCACTATTACTATCATTGTCACTACTATCATTATTGAAAGAGTATGAGTGAAGTGATCCTACCTTATCCGAGATGTGATCCTCTATAGCCATTAAGCATAGGTTGACCTATTCACTTTCATTGTCATCTTTTTCACTTGAAGAGCTTTCGTCATCCCATGTGGTTTTGTGACCTTTCTCCCCATTGTTTTTTTGGTATTTGCTCTTGTGCTTCTTGAGCCTTGGACATTCCGGTTTAATATTCCATTTCTTCCCACATTCATAGCACTTTACCTCCTCTTTACTTCTTTGTGCATCATTAGAAGTCTATTTGAGGTTTCTTTGCCTGAATTTTCTAGAGTTGCTCATTCTCTTCTCAATAATTCTTTTCAGCCTTCTTGAGAGCATAACAATGTCTTCATTTGCATCATCACTCTTTTCTTCATCATCTTTAACTTTCTCTTGAGATTTTTAAGTAGAGGCTTTTAATGCTAGAGACTTTCTTTTTTCTGGCTCTGCATTAAGCTCTCTATCTCTTTTCATTGCCATTTCATGTGTAAGAATTTTGCCAATAAGCACATCGGTATTCATGATGCTCATGTCTTCATTTGCCTCTTCTATACCGACAACTCTTGAACCATATTCTTTGAGAGGAAGACTTTTTAGAATTTTGTTATTTACATCTTCCAAACTCAGGTATTTCCCAAGCTTTCTCATGCCATTTATGATGGCTAGAAGAAGGTTGGTCATGTTAGTAATTGACTCATTGGATTTCATCTTGAAGAGTTCATATTCTGAAGTGAGAATTAGAATCTTATTGGATTTAACTTGCTTTGTTCCTTCATGATAGTTTTCCAATGTTTTCCGCATGTTGTAAGCAGTTGAGCAATATTGTATTCTGCCACATTCTTCAATGGATAATGAGTTTGAGAGAATTGTCATTGCCTTCTTGTTTTTGAAGTTTACTCTTCTTTGAGACTCTGTCCAATCATCTCTTGATAGGATTTCTTCTTCACCATCAACTCCTCTTCTAGTTGGTGGTGTCCATTCTTTCTAAACACTATCCCAGACTTCAATTCCTTCATTATCCAGATATGTCTCCATCCTAAACTTCCAATGAGCATAATTTGCTCCATCAAAGTAAGGCTTGAGACTTTGGAATCCTTCATTAGCTATATATTGATCTTTCTAGAGTTGTTTAGGCTTCGATGCTAAACTAAGCTCTGATACCAATTGTTGCCTAGATATTGAACCAAGAAGGAGGTTGAATTGGATATTAAAAATTTTAACTTTTAAGCGCAAAAAGAAAAGTTAAGTTGAGTAGGGATAGGAAGATATCACACAGGAATTTTTATAGAGGTTCAGGTGTTAACAAACCCTACTCCTCTCCCCAATCTCAATTGAGAGTTTCACTAACACACTAGGTGTTACAATGGAGTTTTACAAGCTCACTCCCAACTATGGTGTTTCTAACAATGGATCACACCTAACCCAGAAATCCCTTGTGTTTTAATGGCTCACACAATAAACCAATTCCTTGTGTTTTAAAGGCTCACACAAACAACCCTTACAAGTCTTCTACTTGAGTAGTAGATTACAAAGAGAAACATTTACAAATCTATAATGCTCAGAGAATAATGAGCAAAAAGATTTTTACAGAGAATAAATGTTTGTTTTGAAAGTATTAAATGCACAAACGGCTTACAACAAGATTTTGATTCGAAGTATTAACTATTCTCTTGTTCTGGATTCATAAATGACTTGCATTTATACTTCCATGGCAAATTATAGTCATTTGGTTGCATTTAATGCAGAAATAGCAGTTGCACCAACTCTTAACTTTGCACCTGACATGTTTCTTTTTTCTCTTTCACTGTCGTGAGTATGAGTGTCACGGTTGTGACTGTTCTTCCAAGACATGACTTGAGTGGTGACTTTGGTCGTGAAGCATTCTGGAAGGATTTGAAGTGTTTGATCAAGGGCATGAATATCCTTCCTATCTGTGGTCCAAGTAGTGACTCTGGCTGTGAAACTCTCTAGAGAAATTTCTCATGTCTTCTCACAGGCGTGACTTTCTTTCATGGTCGTGACTGATATGATCATTCACGGTTGCTATCATTCTTCATGGCTGTGAACTTTAAATGTTGGATAGTTGGCGCTAAGCTTCATCACGGGTGTGACATAAAAGGTCACGAGCGTAAACATGCTATTTCTTTATTTTTTTGTCCTTCTAAGGTCAGTCTTCCATTCTCCATTCTTGCTATCATGTTCCATACCCTGTTCAATAAACTTAGAAAACAATTATGTTAAATACATTATTGCTATTTTATTTGTTAGAATCAAAATGACAGAAATACCCCTCAAGGTTCAACAGTTCCCAAAGGCCATCAGCTGCTGTTGCACGGGTTGTCTCTCCTATTGTACCTGTCATGGTGCTTGTGAATCATGGAGAGAAACCAGAAAAAAATCAATGGATTGAATTTTAAAAGGTGGCAACAAAAGATGGTATTTTATTTGACTACCTTGAACCTTGCTCCATTCTTTATTGATGATGCTCCTACTCTGAAGGAGGATGAGCAAGATGTCCAAGTGAGGATGTGTTATGATAGTTGGCATCATTCTGACTTTTTATGCCGAAATTATTTCATGAATGGGTTACATGATTTGCTATACAATGTGTATAGTGGAATTAAGATTGCAAAACAATTATGGGAGTCTTTAGACCAAAAATATAAATCTAAGGATGTCGATGCCAAAAAGTTTATAATGGGACATTTTCTTAACTATAAAATGGTGGATTCCAAAACTGTGTTGAGTCAAGTGCAAAAGCTTCAGTTATCCTTCATGATATTCATGCAGAAGGGATGAACTTGAGTGAGACTTTTCAGGTGGCTGCTATTATTGAAAAATTACCCCCTAGCTAAAAGGATTTCAAAAACTACCTTAAGTATAAGTGAAAGGAGATGAATATTGAAGAATTAATGGTTAAACTTCGAATTGAAGAAGACAACAGAAGCTCCGAAAGAGATAGAAAGGGGTTGAATTCTTCCGACGCAAAAGCGAACATTGTCGAACATGAATAAAGTTCCAAGAGGAAGAAAACCAAAAAGTCCAAGTTAGGACCCAAAGGTGGAGTTTCTAAGAAGAAATTCCTTGGTAAGTGCTACAATTGTGACAAGATGGGTCACAATGCTTCTAATTGTAGGTTTCAAAGAAAAAGAAGAATAATGAAGTTAATCTCTTGTAGAATATTACTTAAGAGGTCTTTGATATTACTCTTATTGTTGTCATATACTGGTGCCACAAGGCACATTTGCCCATAACATGAGATGTTCTCTACTTTCAAACTAAAGTGCAGAGAAAGCTGTATATGGGCAATTCTACCACTTTTGAAGTGTTTGGCAATGGATTAGTGGTGTTGAAGATGACATATGGAAAAGAGTTTACTCTGAACAATGTCTTGTTTGTGCTTGATATTCACAAGAATTTGCTGTCAGACTCACTGTTAAACAAGTATGGTTTTCGTATTGTTTTTTAGTCAAACAAAGTTGTTTTGTCTAATGGTGGAATGTATGTGGGAAGTGGGTGTAACATCCTTGACCATCCCCACATGCATATCCACATGCATTTCATTTGAACATATGCATCTTTCATATAATCCAATTGAACACATGCATTTCATTCATATTTTCTTAGAAACAAGTTCATGGAACGCACTAGCTACGTGTCCTAGTATTCGGCAATTGTATCGAGTCGCACGTGTGTACTTATAACCTAAATAAGGATAACAAAGTATTAGAAATAAATTGAATAAGGTGACTAAATTAAAGTAAGCAAAATGACTAGATTAAGATTAGGAAACATTTACATTGTTAATTTAGTTAAATTGGGCCAAATGATTAAGGTGTATTATTGTGTGAATTAGTGGAATTAATAATAATAATAATAATAATAATAATAATAATAATAATAATAATAATAATAATAATAATAATAATAATAATAATAATTGATTAAGGTGTATTATTGTGTGAATTAGTGGAATTATAAATAAATGTAAATAATAATAATAATAATAATAATAATAATAATAATAATAATAATAATAATAATAATAATAATAATAATAATAATAATATAGATACAATTAAATGAAAATGAAACAAAAGAAAAATAAAAGAGAAGAGAAGAGAAAAGAGAAGAGAAAATAGAAAAGAGAAGAGAAAGGAGAAAAGAGAAGAGAAAAGATAAAAGATGAAAAGGACAAAAAGAAAAAGTTGGCTTTATCTTCTTCCTCCCATTTCTGCCTCCTCACTTCAGCCCATTTTCTTCTCCTTTTTCCTCCATTTCAGACTTCAATTCTTCCTTGTTTCACTTAGTTTTTGAGACAAATTGATCCCTTGCAAGTTCATTCTTGGTAAGTAATCAATTCTTATTGCTATAGGGTTGATTTGAGTTGCTAAGGTTCATTAATAGGCACTGACTTGCACCACGATTTTGATATCAATAGAAATTGATTATGGAAAAGTTTGAAACATGAAAGTTGTTCCTTTATGTCTTATATTTATGGATATGTAAACCCTTTTTCAAGATTTGGTGTCTAGGAAGAGAAATACTCTCTCTACTGAAACTTGGTCAGGGTGTGAACCCTAGCCAAGTTAGCTACTGTGTTCTTTGGTTTTGAATACGTTAAAGCCATTATTTGAAGTATCTCAAAATATAAAAGTTGTAGATATATGTTATGTATCTGTATACCCAATTTCAGGTTCATATGTCTTGTGGATTTTAAGTTATTGTGAATGGAACCATGACTATTCCATAGTTAAGCTGACTGCTTAGTGCCCTGGGAAGATCCAGAAACTTGGTTGGCTAATTTGAGCTCCTTATAGATATATTATGTAAATTATCAAAACATGAAAGTTATATGCATATGTATTAGCTAAAGTTTTGTACTAATTTAAATGTAATATGTTATGTATAGATTAAGTTATGGCCTTTGGAATTCATACTGGTTCGGAAGCCAATTCTATTCTGGACCAGTCAAATGTTTCTTATATTTTGAGGACCATAGAGACATAATTGATAAACATTGTACATGAAAAATGTTCCATTTTAATATGTATAAGCTTCTATAAAGTTGCATTAAAATATGACTTATATATTATAAGTTATGATGAACCAAAGTTGGTACCCTAAAACTACCTAAAGGTAGAAAACAGAACACATTTAGAAATTCCACCAAATATTATACAATGATCCAATTGGTCTGAAATTTCAATATGTTACATAATTATATATTAATTGGAATTAGAAATAATAATCAGATTAATTGGTCAAGTACAGAGAAATTTATAGACCAAACAGTCCCATAAAGTCACACTTCCTCATAGGAAAAATCTTAGCTATTGATATGAACAATGCATATTAATTTGTTTAAGCCATATTAAGTCTCCCTAATCATGATTTAATCGATTATATTTTCATATTAGGCTCACAACATATTGGAAACACACAAGGAGTGGATAGACAATAAGTTAGGGGTCGGAATCAAAGGAGAAAGGTAGCTCATAGGGTGGTGATTGGATACAGCTTGAGGTATTCGAAGGTAATTGGGTAACAAACAAAGGATTCACCACTTTTGATAGAATGAGTGTATACCCATGGCCTCTTGTCGTGGTCATTACTCAGGAATCTCTGGTCGGAGTGGAAATGTCATAAAGATAACCTTTAATGATATATCTAATAGAGTAATGAGCCTCAAGGACAAACATTAACATTACTTGGACTAGAATGATGTAGTTAGTCTAGTGGGAGTTAACACATGTCTATACTCTGAACCAAGTGGGGTATAGAATGGTGAAAGGAATAATTGCACAGAAATTGTCTATGGAAAGATTCGTAGTCAAAACATTGACTTTCCGGTCAATTGGGGGTCATGATGTGTTGCTAGATACCACTCATGACCTGCTTAAATTAATTGTTAATTTAAGTGGCCAATATAACAGGGAACCTAATGGGTCACACGCATTGAAGATATGAAGAATGAGTAAAATGGTATTGGATATGATCCAAAATATGATAGAGTTATTTTAGGATGGATTGCGATGAGATTGCACGAAAAAATTGTTCGAGAGTGCCACGGGCCCATACGGTCCCGTACGGGCCTGCACGGGCTAGGCAAGCTGCTGGCCCTCCTTGCGGGCCAGCTGGGCTGCCCAGCAGCTTCCCATCCGTTGGCCAATGACTGTTTTTTGCCTTAATTAGGCCAATTATGGCCAATTACTATTCATTTGTTTTCATTTTCTCCATTTTTGACTTTTCATCTTATTTTTGAATTTGATTCAAATAGAAAAGACATCAAATGGCAGAAAATATATATGAAAATATTTTTTGTGAAAAAAAAATATTTTTAAGACACAACAAAAATTCTCTCAAGAACACTTTCAAACCTAGTACTATAACGGCTGGATCTCAGGCCCGCAACGACTGAGTTCACCCGTCGTCTCACTGAGACCAACGGGCTGCTAGTAGTTTCTTACTGAGGCTAAAAAGGAGGTCAAGGGTTCGACTCTTGCCTCTAACAACCTGCTGTGATTAGTCGTTGCTGAACCTGAGTTCAGGGCTGAGCACAGTGATGAGTTGGGGGTATTGGGCCATGACCCCGGCAGCTCGTTGGTCTCAGTGAGACGGCGGGTGGACTCAGTCGTTGCGGGCCTGAGTTCCGGGCTGAGATCCAGCCATTACAAGCACTTTGAATTTGTTCAAACCATTTCTCTTGATAGTTTCTTTTTCATTCTTCGCGTGGATTATCATTAGAGACATCCTAGTATGGATTGTTGTGGTTTGCTACAACCCAACAAAGTGAAGATTTGAAGAACAAATAAAAAATTACAATGTATAATTTTTAACATTTGCATTTATATAAATTAGTTTTAATGGTACAAGTATGATATTTTGTTTTGGATTTTGAAATATTTTATTTTTTACTGCATTTATGAATATGATTCATTCTTCACAACCCTACATTGGTATCAGAGCCTCCTTGTATCCATTAAAATTAATTTTAATTGAAAGTGCAATGGGATTGCATGTTTTTGATGATTTTGGATTAATAGGTTTTGAAAAATTGAAATTAATTTGTAAAATATACTTTACACATTTTTATTTCTTTAATAAGATCATGGGATGATTAAAAATGATTATTTTTATTGTGAAATGATTTGAATGTGATTCAAATAATTAATTTCGGATTTATTTCAAAATGCCTAAAATTGCCTTATTTATGAACATGTGTTGTTGTTTGGCTTAATTGATGGGGCTGGTTACATTTTTCTTGTAATTTAATTATGAAAAAACTTATTTAGATATATTGAGAATATGTTTATGCCTCTTTAAGTGTCCAATAATTATTTAAAAATTATTTTAATTAATTTTTCAAACAAATACAAAAACTGGACTGTTTTAGCATACCCGGTGGGGCTGTTTTCTTTGATTTTTTTGTATGTGTTTATTTTATTTTCAGCACCTTGAAATACTTTTTATGTGATTAAAAATATATTATTTTGATGTTAGATGCATGTCAAAATTATGTTTCAAGCATTTGAAATTTTAAAAAATTATAGATATTGAATTAATCATTTTGAGCGTCTAAGTGTGTTGGTTCATTTTTCTTAGTAATTTTGGCTTGTGCTAAAAATATTTTGATGAACTTGAGCTGACTTAAAGATAATTAGAATGGTGATTTGATGTTCTGGAAATTTTTAGAATTTTTGGAAATTAATTTTGAATTAATTTGAGTTGTGCAATTGTAATTCTAGTATGACTAGAAATTGGTATGTATAATAAAATTAAATTGTTTAATTTTAACATCATAATATTCTGATTTTAAGGAGAATTAATTTTGAATTATTTCTAAAAATATGGAATTTAATTTAATTTGATTAAATATTAAATTTCACTTTAAAATGACATACAAAATTAAATTAACCGAAAGAACACATATAGGTAATTTCGATTCAAGTGTTGAATCGATTAACAAATTGAAATCCTAAATTATCATTTTTATTTTGTGCATTAGAGAATGCATGTTAGGGGTGTATGAAAATGCATGATGGATGATTATGGACTTAGGCCCAATGTGATTGAGTATGCATGAAATTATTTTATTTTATGGTAAATATGACATGCGTGTCCCTACCTCTTTTTTTTCTTTCTTATGTATTTCTCTTCTCATCTTATTCCTCTCAAATGTAAATTGAGGTTTTCTATAATTTGAAATATATAATTAGATTACATAGGATTAGGATAGAATAAAGATACAAAGGAGCAAGAAGCAAAGGAGATGGTACCATAAATAAGAAGACTTAGAAATAGGAATTTGATTTCTATTTTGTGTTGTAAATTCATGCATATACATAGGTAAGACCTAGTCAATTTCTTTTTGGCTCAAGAGATTGACTTTAGTATATCCATAATCATGCCATATAGTTAATGTAACTATCTTTATATATCAATGTGATGAATGTATGATATATAAAAGCATGAAACAATAACTTGATGAGACTTAACAAAGAAATCCCTCACTAATAAACAATTAAGTCTTATGCCTTCGATTAATATGGGGAGAACCATGGTTCTTCTAGAGTTAGGGTTGTTGAGTTACCTCAAGCTCACTCTATAAGAATATATTCAATCCACTGAAATTAGATTTCACGATTAATGGATTGGACTTAACCGATATTATTAACTTGTTGGATTTGCGCCAAGGTTAATGTGTATTGGAGGTGAAGTTGGGTTTATATACATGAGATGTACACATATGAAGAGTCGATAGCCCAATGTATGTGCACACATCAATAAGTTGATAGCACAAGATTTGATAGTTGCATGAATAATACAATTGGTATGGATTAGATACCTACCAACCAAACTAAGGATAGCTTGTTGAGTTGCCTCAAGGTTATTCTTAGCTAGTTGGATATCAACCCACTAGGAGAACTTCCATATAAGCTCTCTCGGGTTCATAGTGACGGCTACGGATTCACAATAAAATAGTGGGAGCCATAATGCGATTTATTAAAGACCTAATAAACATGCATTTTATGTACATTCTAACATGTTCTATTTTACATCTAGGTTGCTAGAATCATCATCATGACAAGTGAGAATTTGCGATCGCTAATGGAATCAAATAAGTTGATTGGGCCCAATTTTTTGGATTGGCTAAGGAATCTGAGAATAGTTCTCAAATCCGAAAAGATTGGCTATGTCCTAGATGAGGCATTCCCTAATCCCCCTGCTGCTAATGCTTCTGAAGATGTTCAAAAGGCATATCAAAAGCATATCGATGATAGTGAGATGGCAAGCTGCATTATGCTTGCTACTATGTCAGCATCTAAAAGAGCTTTTTGATGAGCAAGCACGTTCCGAAAGGTTCGAAACTTCAAGGTTGCTCTTCTGCACTAAGATGGTTGAGGGGACATCTCCAGTGCAATATGCATTGAAGATGAATGGCTATATTGAGAGGTTGGCTACCTTGGGATTTGTGATGGACCATGAATTAATGATTGACTTAATTGTAACCGGTTTGTCTGATATTTATTCACATTTTGCGCTTAACTATAGGATGAACCAAATCTCTACCACTATTCCTGAGCTGACTAACTTGCTTAAAATAGCTGAGCCATCTGTTAAGAAGGACAGTAAGGCTGTGATGCTGGTGGACTCTTCAAGTTCTAAAAGGAAGAACCTTAAGAAGAAGAAGAAGTCCATGAAGCCTAAGGGAGGCGTGGCCAAGAAGAAGGCCAAAGAGATTGCTCCAAAAGGGACATGCTTCCATTGTGGCAAGGATGACCATTGGAAGAGAAACTGCAAAGCTTACTTGGAGTCCTTGAAGAAGAAGGCATCTGATGCCCCATCTACTTCAGGTATTTTTGTCATTGAAACTAATATTGTTTCCAATAATAATATATGGGTATTAGATACGGGTTGTGGCTCATACATATGCACTGATATGCAGGGCCTAAGGAACAGTAGACAGCTCAATAAGGGAGAGTCAAATCTACGCATTGGAAATGGAGCAAGGGCTGCTGCATTAGCTATAGGAACATATGTATTGACCCTTCCTAGTGGGCTTATATTAAATTTGGATAATTGCTATTATGTACTTGCTTTGACTAAAAACATTATTTCTGTTTCAAGTCTAAATAAAGATGGTTTCCTTTTAGCTTTTAGTAACAATTGTTGTTCTATTATGTTGAATGGAATTCTTTATGGTAATGGTACATTATGCAATGGAATATACATATTAGATATGTCAAATCCAATTTTAAACATCAATGATAATAAAAGGCAAAAACAAGATATGTTGAAATCATCTTATTTATGGCATTGTCGTCTTGGTCATATAAGTGAGAAACGTATGGCTAAGCTACACAAAAGTGGTAGTTTGGGGTCATTTGATTATGAATCATATGACACATGTGAATCTTGTTTACTACGCAAGATGACTAAATTACCCTTTAAGGGAAAGGGTGAGCGTGCTAATGGACTTTTAGACTTAATACATTTAGATGTATGTGGTCCAATGTCTACACACATTAGAGGTGGTTTCATCTACTTCATTACTTTTATCGATGACTACTCACGATATGGATACATGTATCTTATGAGATACAAATCTGAAGCTTTTAAAAAGTTTAAAGAATTTAGAAATGAAGTAGAGAAACAACTTGGCAAAAGTATTAAAACACTTCGATCAGATTGAGAAGGTGAATACTTGAGCCAAGAGTTTCTAGATTATCTTAGGGATAATGGGATTTTATCTCAATGGACTCCACCTTACACGCTATAACACAATGGTGTGGTTGAAAGAAGAAACTGAACCTTGTTAGACATGGTAAGGTCTATGATGAGTTTTGCGGAATTGCCTAAATCCTTTTGGGGTTATGCACTAGAGACCGCCATTTATATATTAAATAGAGTTCCTTCAAAGTCAGTTGATGTTACTCCATATGAGATGTGGTATAACAAGAGGACCACATTTTCTTACGTGAGAATTTGGGGTTGTCCTGCTTATGTGAAGCGGATAATGTCAGATAAGCTAGAAGCTAAGTCTGACCGATGTCTATTTATGGGATATCCAAAAGCATCATATGGATATCAATTTTACCACCCCTTGGAATAAAAGGTTTTTGTTTCAAGACATGCTATCTTTTTAGAGAGAGAATTCCTTCTAAAAGGAGATAGTGGGAGCAAAATTGAACTTGAAGAAGTTCAAGATGCTCAAGCAGATGCTGATCAACTGCCTGAACCCGAGCTTGTTACTCATACAGATGATATAACAGCTCAACCTTCTAAAGCACAAGAGCTTCATAAGTCAAGTAGGATACGTACTGTTCCAAAGAGATATGGATTTCTCATTAGTGAACAGAACGACATATTGCTCATAGAAAATGATGAGCTTACAACCTATGAAGAGGTTCTGAATAGTTCATAATCTGACAAACGGCTTCAAGCCACGAAGTCGGAAATGGATTCCATGTATGAAAACCAAGTATGGACTTTGGTTGACCCACTCGAACGAATAAAGCCTATAGGGTGCAAGTGGGTCTTCAAAAAGAAAACTGACATGGATGGTAATATGATTACCTATAAAGCTAGACTTGTTACTAATGTTTTTTGTCAAAGACAAGGAATTGACTACGATGAAACTTTTAGCCCAGTAGCTATGCTTAAATCCATAAGGATACTCCTAGCCATTGCTACTCATTATGATTATGAGATATGAAAATCTGACTGAGGATGTGTATATGACACAACCCGAAGGTTTCATATCCAAAGATGGAAAAAAGGTATGTAAGCTTCAAATATCCATTTATGGATTAAAGCAAGCATCCAGGAGTTGGAATATTCAGTTTGATGAGACAATCGAATAGTTTGGTTTCTTACAAAATCCAGATGAACCTTGTGTTTACAAGAAGGTTAGTGGGAGTGCAATCGTATTTCTTGTGTTATATGTAGATGACATTTTGTTAATGGGAAATGATGTCTTAGCCTTACAATCAGTCAAAATTTGGTTATCCAAGAATTTCTCTATGAAAGACCTTGGAGAAGCAGTCTATATTTTAGGGATAAAGATCTATAGAGATAGATCTAAAAGATTGCTTAGTCTTTCACAGTCTACATACATAGATAAGATGCTAAAGAGGTTTAGCATGGAGCAGTCCAAGAGGGGATATATTTCCATGACCCATGGGATTACTCTCTCAAAGTCTTTGTGTCCAAAGACACATGAGTTTGATTCCATATGCTTCAGCTATAGGATCAATCATGTATGCTATGATATGTACAAGACCCGATGTATCATATGCTCTGAGTGTCATGAGTAGATACCAATCGGACCTTGGAGAGGGTCATTGGGTGGTTATCAAGAATATCCTTAAGTACTTAAGAAGAACTAAGGATGTATTCTTGGTATATGGAGATGGAGATCTTACTGTGAGTGGGTATACTGATGCCAGCTTCCAATTTGACAAGGATGACTCAAAATCTCAGTCAGGTTGTATATTCACACTAAATGGTGGAGCAGTTAGTTGGAAGAGTTCCAAACAAGAAACGACTACTGATTCCACAATCGAAGCAGAGTAAATAAGGAAGAAGGGCTGTGTAGGTGATGGTGGGTTGAAACAAAAAGAAATTGGTTTGATGATATGAGATATGTTTGATGGTTTTAGGGCAAACCAAAGACAAAGGTAGAAGCAATCTTGAGGAAGGGAAATGAAAGGAAAAAGCCTAGGAAAGGGAGAAGAGATTAGTAAGGTATGTGCTTGTATGATAAAAATTTAATAGGTTGATTTTATTGTTAAATCTTGTGTTAATTGCATGATTAATGAGTGGTTGTTTTGTTATATGTGTGTTGCTGGAAATTTTATCATGCAGCAGTATGCATTACAAATTCGATAACTTAAGTTATGGAACTCTAAATTTGGTGTTCTTTGATGTTTTTGAAACTTAATACAGATATCTAAAACTTGCATGAAGGACATGAGATCTAATTATGAATGAAACTATGTTAAAAAGTGATACAAATATGAGACTTGAAATCTGCCTCGGAATTTCCTGGGCAGATTTTATCTGAATAGTCAGTACTCAATCTGTCATAACTTTGTCTACAGAGATCAGAAGTGGTTGATTCAAAATGGAAATAAAACATAAGATCTGTGGCTAAAACGTATTAGAAGACTACTTAATTAAATTCGTCCAATAACAGGTTAAAAAGTGAGACCCAAAACAGAGATTGAAATCTGTCCAGAACAGGGCTATTGAAAAAGTGAGAGTTTTACATGTAAATTGATTTGGGCCTTATGATATGAGATGAATGATATTGATATGAGTGATTATTATGTGATATAAGCCAATAATTCCATAAAAAAATTTTATTGAGAAAATAAAACTATGAAATAATTGTTTGGGGTATATTTGACTATAATGAAATTATTATTTGAATAAATTGAGATGAAATAATTAAGGCCTAAAACACCTAGCTGGAAACTAGGGTAAATGATAGATTGGCATGCCAATAAGGGGTAGGATATGTAGGCATAAAACGCCGAGTTAATATATGTAGGCAATACATGTGCCGAGTTGATTTATGTACGCACTAAATGTGCTGAATTGATATATGTAGGCGCTAAATGTGCCGAGTTGATATATATAGGCACCACATTGTGCCGAGTTTATTTATGTAGGCGCCATACACCGAGTTAAGATTTGCTGGAAGATAATGCCCCCTATCCTATTTGATAGTTCTAGTTATTGGTGTTGGGCATAAATTTGAATAAACAAGACAAAATAAGATATGATACAATTTACTTGTTGTGAATAATTATTGAATAATAAAATGAGTAAATTATGGTGATATTAACAATAATATTATGCAATGATATTATGCAATTAACATAATTATCATATGTAAAAGAAATTTGTGTACTAGCAATTAATTGGCACATTAATTTATTGCTGATAAATTTGTGATATTTCTTTTATTTGACTTTAAATGTATGAATGTGTGAGATTTTATAAATTGCATATTAAGCTTTTGTCATATAAAGCACCACTAAGCTAGTAGCTTAGCGCGTGTGGTTTTTCCCATGCGTAGGCACTAAAGTAGTTAGTAAGTAAAGGATGAAGCTGCCAGAAAGAGAAGAACACCAGATAGTGGATAGCAGCATTTGAAGATCTTTTTGTTCTCATGTATTAACTTTTGTAAAATATAATAGCAAGTTTTATTTTCATATTGTTAGATACACATATTTTGGGTTTGTAAATAAAATATTAATTAATAGAACTTTGTATGTAATCCTTTAGAAAATGAAATGGTTTATTATGGATGAATTATATAATTTAGTATAAAGTATATGTATTTTAAAAAACAATTTGGAGACTATAATTTGAATTTATATTCATATATTTTAAAATGAGAATATACAAAATGTTTGTATAGGAAAATTAGACTGGGAGTCAAGAGTAAGGTAGCACTCCTTTGCTTTGCTACTATTAGTAGGGTAAATGGGTGCTACAATTTTTGGTATCAGAGCCCGGTTTTAGGGCGGTTCTAATTTAAATGGGTAACTAAATAAAGTGTGTGTCTCATGCATATGCATCTTATATATATTGCTATCTTACAAGAAGGGTTCTTCTCTCTGGCATTAGGTAATTATGGAATCGAGTTCACAACGAACTGCGAAAATAAGCGTTGAAAGTAATGATCCATCTGACACTGAAGTATCATCTCATTCAAGGCAACATCAGAGAGCCGCTAGAGCTAGTGAATCTATGTCATCTCATGGTCATTTTGAAGCTAAAGGTGTAGATCAGGGGGATTTATTAGAAAATGTAGTGGAACTGATCCGACAAGCTGCTAGACCTACCACTTCAAGTTTAAGGTTTGACAAGCTCCGAAAGTATGGTGCTACCGACTTTTATGGTCGTAAAGAAGAAGATGTAGCAGTAGCAGAGTGCTGGTTGGAGAGAAATGAGAGGGTGTTTGAGCAACTGGAGTGTACTCCTAATCAGAAATATCAGTACACATTATCTCTTTTGCAAGAAAGTGCATATGATTGGTGGAAAACTATTTTACGAAGGCCACAAACACCAGATCCTCCCACATGGAATTTCTTTTTTTTTCGGGCCAAATATGTTCCTAGATCATACAGAGACAAGAAGAAATAAGAATTCTTAGATTTGAAACAGAACACTCTGATTGTAACTGAATATGAAAAAGAGTTTACTCGTCTGTGTAAGTGTGCAGAAGGTATTATATCGGATGAGATTGATCGTTGTAGACGATTTGAGTGAGGTCTCAGGCATCCCATTAGAGACAGAGTGGCGGCCTCATAGATCGAAGAATTTTCAAGACTGGTGTCTGCAGCTAAGAGTGTTGAGGAAGCATTAGTATATCAGCAATAGGTAACAACTGAGAAGGGCTTTAAAAGACCTTTATCACAATTCAGTGGAGGCCCATCCGGTAGTAAGAGGACTAGGTTAGCGGGGAGCCGACCATGAATAGTAAGTGTTGGTAGAGCTTCTACTTTCAGGGAAAATCAGCAACAAAGACCTGCAGTATCCATAGCCAGTGCACCTACACCTAGTTCTAGGAGATCAGCTCTAGAAATTTGTCCACATTGTGGAAGGACACATGCAGGAGAGTGTTGGTGGCTGACAGGGGCTTGTTTAAAATGTAGAGCTACAGATTATAAGAAGAAAGACTGTCCACGATGGATTGCTGGTAGAGGTACAGGCAGCACAACACCAGTTCAGACCGGAGTTTCAGGCCAGGGCAGAGGCAGAGGTCGTAGTCAGATGAGAGGAGGCCGAGCAGAGTCAAGTCATGGAGCATCAAAAACAGTTGACAGACCGGAGGGAGGTAGAGTGCTAGCCCGTGCCTATGCTATGAGAGCTTGTGAAGAGCAGGATGCCCCAGATATGATTGTTGGTAAATTTTCCCTCCTTAATACTGATTTATTTGCTTTGATTGATCCGGGATCTACTCATTCCTATTTATGCACACCACCACCTAGTCAGGGCAAGATGATAGCAGAAAAATTAGAGTATGATATAGTGGTGACAAATCCTTTGGGCCATAGTGTTATAGTTAATAGGGTGTATAAAAATTGTCCGGTGAAAATTCAGGGTAGAGAGTTCCTAGCGGACTTAATTGAATTACCTTTTCATGAATTTGATGCTATTTTGGGGATGGATTGGTTGACTCGACATAGAGCAATTGTTGATTGTCGATCCAGAATAGTGATATTTACAATTCCGGGGCAAGATGACATAATGATTCAGGGTGAGAATCGACCATACCTAACTCATGTCATTTCTGTTACGAAAGCTAGAAAACTTATAAGGAAGGGATGTGAGGCGTATCTAGCACATGTAATGGATGTTGGGAAAGGGAGTCCTGATCTCAGGAACATACCTACAGTATGTGAATTCCCAGATGTCTTTCCTGATGATTTGCCAGAATTGCCACCAAATAGAGAAATAGAATTTGGCATAGAGCTTAGTTGGAAACCACCCTGAAATGTAACGGAAGTGAGAAGTTTCCTTGGCTTGGCAGGATATTATAGGAGATTTGTGAAGGGATTTTCAATGATAGCCTTACCATTGAAAAAACTCCTTAGGAAGGACACTAAGTTTGAATGGATAGAACAGTGTCAGACTAGCTTCGATAAATTGAAGGCCATGTTAACTGAAGCACCTGTGTTAACACAACCAACTCCAGGAAAGGATTATGTGGTATATAGTGATGCTTCACATAATGGGTTAGGTTGTGTATTAATGCAGGAGGGTAAAGTAATTGCATATGCCTCTAGACAATTAAAGCCACATGAGAAGAATTATCCTACTCACGACTTAGAACTAGCAGCCATTGTATTTGCTCTGAAAATATGGAGGCACTACTTATATGGCAAGAGATGCTACATCTATACGGATCACAAAAGTTTGAAGTATCTGCCCACGCAAAAAGATCTCAACTTAAGACAGAGGCGATGGTTGGAATTAATCAAAGATTACAATTGCATCATTAATTACCAGCCAGGAAAAGCTAATGTAGTGGCTAATGCTTTAAGTAGAAAAGCACTAACAATATTGCAAGTTCAACCCACTTTGATTCAACAAGTGAAAGAAGCTCAAAAGCAAGATTTGAAATTGGTGGAAATCTCTGAGTTGGTGAAAAAGGGGAAAAGATCGGAGTTTCCTAATGGAGCTGATGAGAGTCTAAGCTACAAAGGTAGATTGCGTGTACCATATATCCAAGAGTTGAAGCAAGAAAATATGAAAGAAGCACATAATGCTACTTATACGATGCATCCCATAAGCAATAAAATGTATCAAGATTTAAAGACGTATTATTGGTGGCCTGGAATGAAAAGGGATATCACATAATATACCACTAGATGTCTAACATGCCAGCAAGTGAAGGCAGAACATCAAGTGCCATCCAGTTTGTTACAGCCAATTTCTATTCCATAATGGAATTGGGAGAGAATTACAATGGACTTTGTATCTGGCTTGCCATTGACACAGAAAAAGCATGATGCAGCATGGGTAATAGTAGACAGGCTTACTAAATCGGCTCATTTCCTACCAGTTAGAATGGATTACTCACTCGCTCGACTGGCAGAATTATACATTAATGAGATAGTTCGACTTCATGGTGTCCCAGTTTTTATAATTTCTGATCGAGATCCACGGTTTACATCACAGTTTTGGAAGAGTTTGTAGCAAGCCTTGGGTACTCGACTCAACTTTAGTACAGCATTCCACCCACAGACCGATGGTCAATCAAAACGGGTTATACAAATATTGGAAGATATGTTGAGAAGTTGTGTAATTGAGTTTGAAGGTAGTTGGGATAAGTATCTTCCATTAATAGAGTTTGCATATAACAATAGTTATCAAGCAAGTATTGGGATGGCACCGTATGAAGCTTTGTATGGGAGGAAATGTAGGACACCTATTTGTTGGACAGAGCTTGATGAAAAGAAACTAGTGAGGCCAGAATTAGTTCAACAGACAAAAGAAAAGGTGAGAGTGATAAAGGATAAACTAAAATCAGCGGCTGATGGACAAAAATCCTATGCAGATTTGAAGAGAAAAGACATAGAATATGCGGTTGGTGATAAAGTATTCTTGAAAGTCTCACCTTGGAAGAAAATCCTCAGGTTCGGTAGAAAAGGAAAGCTAAGTCCCCGATTTATTGGGTCGTATAAAGTACTTGAACGTGTGGGTCCAGTGGCGTACAAATTGGCATTACCACCAGAATTAGAACGAATCCATAATGTGTTTCATGTGTCTATGTTGCAGAGATATAGGTCGGATCCATCACATATAATACCTGTGGAAACTATAGAAGTACAATCAGATTCGACTTATAAGGAAGAACCAGTGGCAATTTTAGCTAGGGAAGTTAAAGAACTGCAGAACAAACGAGTACCTCTGGTGAAAATCCTATGGTGCAACCATTCTACCGAAGAAGCCACATGGGAAAGTGAAGAAGTAATGAAGGCCCAATATCCTCAATCATTCAGCATCAACTAATCAGGTAAATTTCGAGGACGAAATTTTCTTAAGAGGGAAAGAATTGTAACGCCCAGTCGTTTAGACACTGATCGCATGTGACCGAGTCAGGCACGCTAGATTGATCGGAGTCTAAATCCGGGTGTACAGAAAAATAATAATATTTAAGAAAAAATTATTATTAAGGATATTATTAATTGGGAATTTAAAAGTTTAGTGCCATAATTAGTTGAAATAAAATTTCACTTTGGATTAAATGAGAATTTATGAAATGGTTTGGGATTACTTTGCGCAAAGAGGAAATTATGAGTTAAATGATGTATTATTTAAAGATTAAAAATATATTATGATTAATTAATCAAATTGACCAATAGGAAACAAATCTAGAATTTTTTTTTATTATTAAGGAATATTAACCTAATATTCATCTTATACATTAATGAGCATTAATTAATATTGATGAATCATATGCCTACTCACCCAATTCTAGAATTCTCTTCATTAATGAGACATTCATGAACCTTATCTTCTAATCCTTGTCATGAGCCTAGAAGTTTCTTCATTAATGAGGCATTAATGAGTTTTATCCTAATCCTTATCTTGCTAATAAATGACATTAAAATTCAATGAACCTTAGCTTAGTCTAGAAGCTTCTTCATTAATTAGACATTAAAAGCAATTGAAAAAAATTTCCCTCATTCTTATCTTGTATGGCTGACCACCATCTCCATCAATTCTCTACCATTTTGTTCCCAACTTAGCTAGCAAAAGAGAGGAAGAGAGGATCTAAGAGAGAAACTCGAGAAAATAAAAAGGAAGCCCCCTACAAAGGGTAGAAGGAAGAAAGAGAAAGGAAGAAACAAAAAAAATTCTTTGGGTAAGTTTTCTTCTTCAATTCTCTTACTTTTCTTTATTAATTGAGATTAAAGTGATGATAATTAAGGTTAGAAATAAGGAAGAAGGGGCTGTTTAGGTGATGGTGGGTTGAAACAAAAAGAAATTGGTTTGATGATATGAGATATGTTTGATGGTTTTAGGGCAAACCAAAGACAAAGGTAGAAGCAATCTTGAGGAAGGGAAAGGAAAGGAAAAAGCCTAGGAAAGGGAGAAGAGATTAGTAAGGTATGTTCTTGTATGAAAAAAATTTAATATGTTGATTTTATTGTTAAATCTTGTGTTAATTGCATGATTAATGAGTGGTTGTGTTGTTATATGTGTGTTGTTGGAAATTTTATCATGGAGCAGTATGCATTACAAATTCTATAACTTAAGTTTTGGAACTCTAAATTCGGTGTTCTTTGATGTTTTGGAAACTTATCTAAAACTTGCATGAAGGACATGAGATCTAATTAGGAATGAAACTATGTTAAAAATTGATACAAATATGAGACTTGAAATCTGCCTCGGAATTTCCTGGGCAGATTTTATCTGAATAGTCAGTACTCAATCTGTAATAACTTTGTCTATAGAGATCAGAAGTGGTTGATTCAAAATGGAAATAAAACATAAGATCTGTGGCTAAAACGTATTAGAAGACTACTTAATTAAATTCGGCCAATAACAGGGTAAAAAGTGAGACCCAAAACAGAGCCCAAAATCTATGATATGTAAATTGATTTGGGACTTATGATATGAGATGAATGATATTGATATGAGTGATTATTATGTGATATAAGCCAATAAGTCCATAAAAAAATTTTATTGAGAAAAAAAAACTATGAAATAATTGTTTGAGGTATATTTGACTATAATGAAATTATTATTTGAACAAATTGAGATGAAATAATTAAGGCCTAAAACACCTAGCTGAGAACTAGGGTAAAGGATAGATTGGCATGCCAATAAGGGGTAGGATATGTAGGCGTAAAATGCCGAGTTAATATATGTAGGCACTACATGTGCCGAGTTGATTTATGTAGGCACTAAATGTGCTGAGTTGATATATGTAGGCACTAAATGTGCCGAGTTGATATATGTAGGCACCATATTATGCCGAGTTTATTTATGTAGGCGTCATGCGCTGAGTTAAGATTTGCTGGCAGATAATGCCCCGTATCCTATCTGATAGTTCTAGTTATTGGTGTTGGGCATAAATTTGAATAAACAAGACAAAATAAGATATGATACAATTTACTTGTTGTGAATAATTATTGAATAATAAAATGAGTAAATTATGGTGATATTAACAATAATATTATGCAATGATATTATGCAATTAACATAATTATCATATGTAAAAGAAATTTGTGTACTAGCAATTAACTGGCAAATTAATTTATTTCTGATAAATTTGTGATATTTCTTTTATTTGACTTTAAATATATGAATGTGTGAGATTTTATAAATTACATATTAACCTTTTATCATATAAAGCACCACTAAGCTAGTAGCTTAGCGCGTGTAGTTTTTCCCACACGTAGGTACTAAAGTAGTTAGTAAGTAAAAGATGAAGCTGCTAGAAAGAGAAGAACACCAGATAGTGGATAGCAGCATTTGAAGATCTTTTTGTTCTCATGTATTAACTTTTGTAAAATATAATAGCAAGTTTTATTTTCATATTGTGTGGTACGCATATTTTGGGTTTGTAAATAAAATATTAATTAATAGAATTTTATATGTAATCCTTTAGAAAATGAAATGGTTTATTATGGATGAATTATATAAATTGGTATAAAGTATATGTACTTTAAAAAAAATTGGAGACCATATTTTGAATTTATATTCATATATTTTAAAATGAGAATATACAAAATGTTTGTATAGGCAAGTTAGACTGGGAGTCAAAAGTAAGGTAGGACTCCTTTACTTTGCTACTATTAGTAGGATAAATGGGTGTTACAATACCTCTATAAAGTTTTTCATTAATGCTCTTACCGTTTTCATCTTTGTCCAATTTTGTTGATGTGCTCATAGGAGTCTTGGCATTTTTGCATCCTTCCATACCAAATTTCTTAATTAAATCTTTGGCATATTTGGATTGGTTGATGAATATGCCCTAATTGCTTTGCTTTATTTGTAGACCAAGGAAATACTTAAGTTCTCCCATCATTCTCATTTCAAATTCCCTAGTCATGCACTTAGCAAATTCTTGACAAAGCAACTCATTAGTAGAACCAAATATTATATCATCAACATAAATTTGAACAATTAGTATATCATGCTTATGTTTTTTGATGAACAGTGTAGTGTCGACATTCCCTTTGTGAAGTTATTTTCTAATAAAAAAGAACTTAGTCTCTCATACCAAGCTCTTGGAGCCTGTTTTAAACCATACAAAGCTTTTGAAAGTTTAAAAACATGATTTGGCAAATCATAGCTTTCAAAACCTAGTGGTTGTTCTACATACACTTCTTCATCTATATAACCATTTAGAAATGCACTTTTCACATCCATTTGAAAAAGTTTGAAATTTATGTGACATGCATATGCTAAGAGTATTCTTATAGCTTCTAATCTAGCTACAGGTGCATATGTTTCATCATAATCTATACTTTCTTCCTGATTATATCCTTTTGCAACTTGTCTAGCCTTATTCCTAGTTATTAACCCTTGTTCATCTAATTTGTTTCTAAATACCCATTTGCTACTTATGTTTTTTGATGAAAAGTGTAGTGTCAACATTTCCCTTTGTAAAGCTATTTTCTAATAAAAAAAACTTAGCCTCTCATACCAAGCTCTTGGGGCATGTTTTTAAACCATATAAAGCTTTTGAAAGTTTAAAAACATGATTTGGCAAATCATAGCTTTCAAAACCTGGTGGTTTTTCTATATACACTTCTTCATCTATATAACCATTTAGAAAAACACTTTTCACATCCATTTGAAAAAGTTTGAAATTCATGTGATATGCATATGCTAATAGTATTCTTATGGCTTCTAATCTAGCTACTGGTGCATATGTTTCATCATAATCTATACCTTCTTCTTGATTATATCCTTTTGCAACTTGTCTAGCCTTATTCCTAGTTATTAACCCTTGTTCATCTAATTTGTTTCTAAATACCCATTTGCTACTTATGCTTTTTGATGAAAAGTGTAGTGTCAACATTTCCCTTTGTAAAGCTATTTTCTAATAAAAAAAACTTAGCCTCTCATACCAAGCTCTTGGGGCATGTTTTTAAACCATATAAAGCTTTTGAAAGTTTAAAAACATGATTTGGCAAATCATAGCTTTCAAAACCTGGTGGTTTTTCTATATACACTTCTTCATCTATATAACCATTTAGAAAAACACTTTTCACATCCATTTGAAAAAGTTTGAAATTCATGTGATATGCATATGCTAATAGTATTCTTATGGCTTCTAATCTGGCTACAAGTGCATATGTTTCATCATAATCTATACCTTCTTCTTGATTATATCCTTTTGCAACTTGTCTAGCCTTATTCCTAGTTATTAACCCTTGTTCATCTAATTTGTTTCTAAATACCCATTTGCTACTTATGATTTGATGATCCTTGGGTCTAGGTACTAGGTTCCATACCTTATTTCTCTCAAATTGGTTGAGTTCCTCTTGCATGGCAATTACCCAACTTTCATTATTAAGAGTCTCATCAATATTTTTAGGCTCAATTTGTGAAATAAAAGCAATGTCAGTGAATAGATGTTTGAAATGAGATCTAGTACTTACTCCCCTTGATAGATCACCAATTATTTACTCTTTTTGGATGATCTTTCGTCATTCTCCATTCTTTTGGAAGTTCTTGATCATTTTGTTCTTGATTTTGAGGTAGAGTGTCATTTTGCAGTAAATTTTCTTGATCATTTTCTTCTTTCCCATTTTCAATATCAAGTTTTTCCATATTTCCTACAACATCATCAAGAACACTACCTTTCACAAGATCAAGTCTACTAGATTCATTAAAAGCAACATGCATGGATTTTTCAATCGTTAATGATCTTTTATTAAATACTCTATATGCTTTGCTGGTTGTAGAGTATCCTAAAAAGATACCTTCATCAGACTTAGAGGCAAATTTTCCAAGATTGTCCTTGGTGTTCAATATAAAACACTTACATCCAAATACTCTAAAGTATGATATCAAGGGCTTTCTTCCATTCCATAGCTCAAATGAGGTTTTGTTTAAAAGAGGTCTTTTGAAAACTCGATTTGAAATATAACATGCAGTGTTTATGGCTTCTGCCCAAAAATAAGTTGGTAATTAATATTCATTAGGCATTGTTCTTGCCATTTCAATTAAAGTTCGATTTTTCCTTTCAACTACCTCATTTTGTTGAGGTGTCCTAGGAGATGAGAAATTATGTGAAATGCCATGTTCAAGACAAAAGCTTTCAAAGTTTTCATTTTCAAATTCTTTCCTATGATCACTTCTTATTTTTGAAATACAGTACCCTTTTTCATTTTGAACTCTTTTAGCAAAGTTTTTGAAATTTTCAAAAGCATCACTCTTTTGAGCTAAGAAAATTACCCAAGTGAATCTAGAGTAATTATCTACGATGACAAATGCATAATGTTTTCCTCCTAAGCTAGCAATTCTAGTAGGTCCAAACAAGTCTAAATGCAGAAGTTGAAGAGGTTTTGAAGTACTTACTATGTTTTTGACTTTGAAAGATGACTTGTGTTGCTTTCCTCTCTGACAAGGATCACATGTCTTGCCTTTTTCATATTTAACTCTTAACAGTCCTTTTACTAGTTCTTCTGTGCTGAGACTTTGTATTAAGTCCATGTTAGCATGACCAAGTCTTCTATGCCATAGCCAAGATTCATCACTAGTAGTCACAAGACACTTAGAGGAGTGGTTAGATAGTTCATATAAGTTTATTATGTATGTATTGATATCTCTATTTCCTTTAAATATTTCTTGACCATCGATAGAGATTACAAGACATTCATTTGAAGTAAAGATTACTTTGTTTCCTTTATCACATAATTGACTTACACTTAACAAGTTATGTTTCAAGCCATCAACAAGTAAGACATCCTTAATAAAAGTAGTACCATTAATACCAATAGAACCAATGCCAATTACCTTACCCTTTGCATTGTTTCCAAAGGTAACTTTACCTCCATCAATACTTTTGATTTCAATGAAAAGATCTTTGTCTCCTGTCATATACCTTGAGCATCCACTGTCTACTAGCCAAGCATTTTTATTTATTGTGGACTTGAGGCATACCTATAGAATCACAATTCAAGTATGATTTTTAGATACCCAAATGAGTTTGGGTCCTTGGGGGTTAGCACATGAAGGTTCCCAATGAGCCTTCCTTATCCAGCAATGTTTATTTATGTGACCAATTTTCATACCATAATTACATTGTTTCGGTCTAAATTTGCTTTTTGGTCTTACAATGTATTTGAATGCCATAATTCTATTAGACTGATTTTAAGAATAGTGGCATGCACAATCATGATTAATTTGCATTTTTCTAGATACATGCTTCTTATACATAAAGGCATGATTATTATTTTTCTGTATAGAAGGTTTAACATCCTTATTTCTTGGTGTTGTTCTAACAGGTGTGGAGATGTGAGATTCTTTAGATTTAACAAATATAGTTTTGTGGGAAGATTATAATGTGTCCTTAAATCCTAGAGCATGTCTAATTAAGGGTGATCTTTGAGACACAATGAGAGTATCTAAGCTCTCTTTACCTTTGTGAAATTTAGAAATGGAATTTCTAAGTTCCTCAACTTCATTTTTCAAAGTATTATTTTCTTTTAACAATGAAGCTGTTGAGGGTCTTGATAAGTATTCATCTAATGACTTTTGAAGAGATTCATTAGATGATTTAAGCTTTATGTTCTCCTTTTCTAAACTATCTATCTTATTTTTCAAATTAGAGATATTATTTCTATAAGTACTAAATTTAGTTCTATATTTCTCTAATTCTATATTTAATTCTTCTATTAGGGTTTGCTCATTATCATCATCATCACTATCACTATTATTATCATTATCACTACTATCATTATTGAAAGAGTATGAGTGTAGTGATCTTACCTTATTCAAGACATGATCTTCGATAGCCATAAAACATAGGTTGACCTCTTCACTTTCCTTATCATCTTTTTCACTTGAAGAGCTTTTGTCATCCCATGTGGCTTTGTGACCTTTCTCCCCATTGTCTCTTTGATATTTGCTCTTATGCTTATTGAGCCTTGGATATTCTGGTTTGATATGTCCTTTCTTTCCACATTCATAGCATTTTACCTCTTCCTTACTTCTATGTGTGTCATTAGAAGTTTGTTTGAGGTTTGTTTGCCTGAATTTTCTGGAATTGCTCATTTTCTTCTCAATGATTCTTTTTAATCTCCTTGAAAGCATAGCGATGTCCTCATTTTCATCATCACTCATTTCTTCATCATCTTCACTTTCTTCTTGAGATTTTGAAGTAGAGGCTTTGAGTGCTAAGGGCTTTCTTTTCTCTGGCTCAGCTTCAAGCTCTCTATCTCTCTTCACTGCCATCTCATGTGTGAGAAGTTTGCCAATCAGCACATCAGTATTCATGATGCTCATATCTTCATTTGCTTCTTCTATGCCAGCAACTCTTGAACCATAATCTTTAAGAGGAAGACTTCTCAGGATTTTATTGTTTACATCTTCCAAACTCATATGCTTCCCAAGTTTCCTCATTCCATTTATAATGGCTAGAAGACGGTTGGTCATGTCAGTGATTGACTCATTGGATTTCATCTTGAAGAGCTCATATTTTGAGGTTAGAAGTTGAATCTTCTTGCATTTGACTTGCTTAGTTCCCTCATGATAGTTCTCCAATGTCTTCCACATGCTGTATGCTGTTGAGCAGTGTTGTATTCTCCCACATTCTTCAATAGATAATGAGCTTAATAGGATTGTCATTGCCTTCTTGTTTTTGAAATTTGCTCTTCTTTGAGGCTTTGTCCAATCATCTCTTGATAGGATTTCTTCTTCACCATCAGCTCCTCTTCTGGCTGGTGGTGTCCATTCTTTTCGTACACTATCCCAGACTGCAATTTCTTCACTATCCAAGTATGTCTCCATCCTAAACTTCCAATGGGCATAATTTGCTCCATCAAAGTAAGGTTTGAGACTTTGGAATCCTTCACTGGCCATATCTTAATCTTTACTAGCGCTTTTTAGGTTTCGATGCTAGACAAAGCTCTGATACCAATTGTTGCCCAGATATTAAACCAAGAAGGGGGGGTTGAATTGGAGTTTCAAAAATTAAAATATAAGGTGCGGAAATAAAAGATTAATTTTAGGAGGGATAGAGAGAATTTGACAAAAGGATTTTTATAGAGGTTCGGGTGTTAACAAACCCTACTCCTCTCCCTAATCGCAATTGGGAGTTTCACTAACACACTAAGTGTTACAATGGAGTTTTACAAGTTCACTCCCAACTATGGTGTTTCTCACAATGGCTCACACCTAACCCAGAAATCCCTTGTATTTTAATGGCTCACACAATAACCAATTCTTTGTATTTTACAGGCTCACACAAACAACCTTCACTTTGTGTTTTTATAGGATCACACAAACAACCTTCACTTTGTGTTTTTACAGGCTCACACAAACAACCTTTTAATTTGTGTTTTGGAGGCTCACACAACTAACCCTTACAAGTGTTCTACTCTTAACCCAGAAATACCTAAAGCTCACTTGAGTAAAGATTATAGAGAGAACCACTTACAAATCTTAATTGCTCAAATATGAAGAGCAAAAAGATTTTTACAGAGAATAGATTTTGTTCTCAAAGTATGAAAGTACAAATAGCTTGTAAATTAAATTCAAAGTATATGTTATTATATTGTTATTCTCTTCATTCTCTTGTTCTTAATGCATAAATGACTTCCATTTATACTCTCATGGCTGAATATAGCCATTGGATGCATTAAATACGAAACTAGTCGTTGTACCAACCAAAAAATCGCGTCTGACATTTTTCTCTTTCATTGTTCACGGGCGTGACTATATTTGTCACGGGGGTGACATTTCTTCCCAACCCGTGACTAAAGTGGTGACCTTGGTTGTGAAGCTCTCTGGAATGTTTTTACACATTAGGTCACTGGCGTGACATACATATTCACGGGCGTGACGAGCTTCCCAGCCGTGATCCAAGTGGTGACTCTGGTCGTGAAGCTCTCTAGATGAAAATGCATGAATCTTCACGGGGGTGACACCTTTATTCACGGGGGTGACTAAAATGCCCACTTCACGGTTTGTTTTTCCTTCATGGCCGTGAACTTCAAATGTTGGTTTTGGTAACAGTTAGCTTCTTTCACGGGAGTGACTCATAGAGTCACGACAGTGAACATGCTACTACTTGAATTTTGTCTTTCAAGGATTATTCTTCCAATTCTTCATTCTTGCTATTTTAATCCATGTCTTGTATAATAGACTTAAAAGACAAGTATGTTAAATACAATATTGCTATTTTATTTGTTATCATCAAAATGACAGAAATACCCCTCAAGGTTTAACAACTCTCTCTTCTTGCATTCTACACGAGCATGAAAATATGACATATGTATTTTGTATTTATGTGTTTGAATATGTATAGTCATTTTTGAATGGGTTTTAAAAATGTGTAAACAAAAGCAACTCATAAATACTTATGTGCAAAGTTTATGTTTTAATATATGTGATATATTGTATTGTGGCGAACGCTTCAGTGTTGACTTGCAAAGTCATTGAATAATATTACAGTATATGAGACTTGCAAAGTCATTGAATGATATTACATGATATAATGATGAAAAAACTTACTATCACTGTTAACAGGATATTTTGTATTTCCAGCATACTATGTGTGATTATTTAATACAGGGATAGGTTGAACTCAAATGTATAAGATGTGGTCTTACAGTGGGTATGCTCTTGATGGGTTTTTTAAACTTAATGTAATTGTTGTGAAATATATGAATGAAAGTACCTTTTCTACTTATTTGCTTGAGTCTTCCAATTTTTGGTATGGTAGACTAGGACATGTTCATTTTAATGCCTTGAGAAGGCTAATTAATTTAGACCATATACCTAATTTCCATATAGATTCAAAATGTGAATGTGAAATTTGCATTGAGACAAAATTAACACGGTCATCTTTCTAAACAGTTGAAAGGAAAACTAAACTATTTGATCTCATAAACAGTGATGTATGTGATTTAAAATATATTCTAACAAGAGGTGAAAACAAATATTTTATCACATTTGTTGATGATTGCACAAAATATTGTTATGTGTATTTGCTTAAAAGCAAGGATGAAGCTATAAAGAAATTTAAACCCTATAAGATTGAAGTTGAAAATCAACTCAATAAGAAAATCAAGGTATTGAGAAGTAATCATGGTGGTGAATATGAATCACCACTTGGAGAATTCTATGCACAACATGGAATTATACACGAAGCCATAACACCTTAATCTTCTCAGTCAAATGGTATGGCTGAAAGAAAAAATCATACCTTGAAAGAAATGATGAATGCAATGTTGTTAAGTTCTAGGATGCCTCAAAACATATGGGGGAAACCATTTTGTCGACTAATTATCTTTTAAATAAAATGTCTCGTAGTAAGCAAGATAAAATCCCTTATAAATTATGGAAAAGAAGAAAGTTTCCTATAAATATTTGCTAGTGTGAGGGTATCTTGCTAAAATGGTTATTCCATTACCAAAGAAAGTAAGGATAGGTCCAAAAATAGTAGAATCCATTTTCATTGGATATGCACATAACAGTAGTGCTTTATCGGTTTCTTATGCATAAATCGAAAATTCCTAATATACACAAGAATACAATAATGGAATTAAGGAATGCGTTGTTCTTTGAACATATATTTCCTTATAGAACTTCAGAAGAGGAAAAATCATCCAAATAAACTCTTGAGGCTATTATTGAAGATAATCGAAGTCAAGATCAAGTTCAAGGAGGAGAACTTGGTTTTGAAGTTGTGCCAACTGAAATAGAGCTTCGGTGTAGTAAAAGAGCAAGGTTAGAAAATTCTTTTGGACCAAATTTTTTGAGTTATATGTTAGAGGCAGACCTTCAAACTTACATATAGGCTATAAACTCTTCATATGGTCATTTTTGGAAAGAAGCTATTAAGAGTAAGGTAGACTCTATAATATAAAATCATACATGGAAACTAATGGATTTACCTTCAGGATGTAAACCCCTAGAATCTAAGTGGATCTTCAAAAGGAAGATGAAGGCAGATGGTTCAATTGATAAACATAAAGCTAGGCTCGTGATTAAAGGTTACAGACAAAGAGAAGACCTATATTATTTTGATACACATTCTCCTGTAACCATGATAAAATCTATAAGAATGATTATTGCAATTGTTGCATTGCACAATCTTGATATAAATCAAATGGATGTCAAGACAACTTTCCTAAATGGAAATTTAGATAAAGAAATCTACATGGCACAACCTGAAGGTTTTATTGTCCCAGGACAAGAAAAGAAGGTTTGTAGATTAGTTAAATCTTTATATGGTTTGAAACAAGTGAAAAAATAATTGCATGAAAAGTTTGATAGTGCAATGTTGTCTAATGATTTTAAAATCAATAAGTATGATAAATGTATTTATGTCAAAAATACTAGTGATGGTTGCATCATATTATGTCTATATATTCATGACATGCTCATTGTTAATAATAATGACAAAATGGTTTAGTATACTAAGAATATGTTAAACTCAAGGTTTGATATGAAAGATATTAGACTAGCAGATGTGATTCTAAAAATAAAAAAGATGGACTTACATTAAGTCAAACGCATTATGTGGATAAAATACTTGGTAAATTCAATAAGAATGATACAAGTATTGCTAGAATCCCATTGGATTTGAGTCTTCACCTATCTAAGAATAGAGGAGAAGGTGTTTTTAAGTAGAATATACGTGTGTAATTGGCAGTCTCATATATTTAATGAGTTGAACAAGACCAGATATTGTTTATGCAGTAAGCAAATTGAGTCGATATACGAGTAATTCATGAACTGATCACTGGAAAGGAATTTTAAAGTACTGAGATACTTAAGGTATACTAGTGATTATGAATTGTATTATACCATATATCCAACTGTCCTAAAAGGATATAGTGATGCAAACTGGATTTCTAATATAAAATATTTGAAATCTACTAGCAGTTATGTGTTCACACTAGCTAGTACAACTATGTCTTGAAAATCTTCTAAACAAATTGTTATAGCTAGATCCATAATGGAATATGAGTTTATAGCATTAGATAAATGCGCTAAAGAAGCTGAATGATTATACCATTTCTTAGAAGATGTTCCGAAATGGAAAAGTCTTGTGCCACCAATATGCATACATTATGATAGTCAATCACTTAGTAAGGCCTTGTTCATCTTACATTTCATCCAATTATATTCATGTGAAAAAATGTTGGAAAATTATGGTTAATGGACCATTTTAAGAGTGATATTCGGATGAGTCTCATAACTCAGTTTTGGGAGGCTAACCCGGATATGTATTATTTGACATCAAAAATATGAATTATGATATTCATATACTCAAAATGGTGAATGTATAAATAAGAAATTGAAGCTCAAAGTAAGTTCATTGATAATGAGAAAAGAATTCAATTGTAGGGAATCCCACATAGAAAAAATGAAAAGTTGGAGGAAATGTTTATATAGAAAGACTCATCCTTACAAGGTTAAGTGAGTAAAGTAAAAAGCTCTCTCTCGCATGCACAGGCGCAGGGGGTGCAAATCCATGGACCAAACGAAGGCTAATGCATAGGCGCATGACCTGCCACACAAACATCGGGCCGAATTTCCGTGGTCTAGGCCCAAACCAACTTTTACATTTTTTTTCTTTTTAGAAATATTTGAAACACGTGATAGGTCTTTTGTCTTATCCACAATAGTGATCAATGAAAACTTGTCGCGCCCACAACAATGACCAGTTGAAACCTATCGCGTGCATGATAGTTTTATCGCGTCCACGATAGTGAAGCGATAGACAACTTTCTTTCCATATTTCAACTTTTGAGATTCTTCAGTTTTTTGAGTTACAAAATTAAGTAGACTGATTTAATATTGATTAAATTACAGTTTTAATGGAGATTAAATCACAATTAACTTATATTTCCTCTTCTCTAATACAAATAGATGTATGCATAGGCACACGACCTGCCACATGAACGTCGGGCCGAATTTCTGTGGTCCACGCCCAAAGTAACTTTTACATTTTTTTTCTTTCTATAAATATTTGAAAAACATGATAGAAGGGCTTTTGTCATGTCCGCAATAGTGAGAAATGAAAACTTGTTGCGTCCACAATAGTGAGCAATGAGAACTTGTCGCGTGCACAATAGTGAGGCGATAGACAACTTTCTTTCCAGATTTCAATTTTTGAGATTCTTCAGTTTTTTGACTTACAAAATTGAATAGACAGATTTAATATTGATTAAATTGCAGTTTTAATTGAGATTAAATCACAATTAACTCTTATTTCCTCTTCTCTAATATAAATAAATGTATCTATTTATGTTGCTTACACTTTTTTTCTGCCTTTGAAAAAATTCTTCTTATTTTTTTTTCTTGTTGTGATAAAGAGACTTAACTTCCAGTTTGTTGTAAGTATTTGTTGTTTGTTCAACATTTACTCTTTCATCTATTGTATCTTGAGAGACAAACGCTGGTTGTCCTAAACACCTGTGGTATGGGGTGAATTTATCTTAAGAATACCGCGCGAAATACATATTTCATATTTCTCTTTTCGTTATCGAATTTATGATATTGGATTAACAATCTCTTCTTATTATTTTCTAACATTTATAACTAAACATTTTCACCCATCTCAGTTTTGTTTTTTTTTTTTAAGTGCAACTTTTCATCCATCAATTTATATACTGCCAATAAGTTTCCAATTCTTTGACAAAACTCACATAAATACATGTCCATGATTCATATTTCCTAAACTAGTTTCTTTCTTACTTCTTCCATTATTATTATTATTATTATTATTATTATTATGGCTCTGAGAACCATTTTTTTGTATATACAATTAATTTATCCGAAATACTTGCGATAAAAACTTATTAAAAAAAAACATTTGCGAGAAGATATTTGCACATCAATATACAATCACACATAGATTAATTAGCATTTACATAAAATTTCTAAGTTTGAAAGATTTTCCAATCTAATTAAAATAATCAACATAAACTCACTTAAATGAATATATACATTAAGTTTCTAAATTTTAAAGGATTTTCATGATGTCATTTGAATAATAAATAATTACCGTAAAGTCAAATCTAAAAATTATTCTTATTCTTTAAGTTGAAGTGGTAGTTGAATAATTTTATGTGGCATGAATACATACATTCAAAATGCAACTGCAAAATGAGTTATTGATACAGACGAGATAAAATTTAGAAGTTGAAAGGCTCAAATATTAATCACAAATTTGCATTCACAATGAGTTATTGTAGAAAATTTTGATAGTAGAAAAAGAAAAAGAAATTATATAGAAAACACTAATTTGATATGTGAATAATAAATCAATATTTTTATAACGAATATATTAATATAACAAAACATGAATTAACTATCATATATGCACTCCATTATTCATAATAAAATCATGCATGCACTCCTCATTCATAAAAGTATATTCCTTAATTATCAATGGTCACATTCTCAATATCAAATTTTAATTTAATATATATATATATATATATATATAGATTTGGAGAAAGTTATCTTGACATTTTATTTTTTAAAAATGTTATTAAACAGAGACATAAAATTTATCTATTTTATTAATTAAAAACACTTTTAATTGATATAGCACAAACATAAAAGTTAATGAGTTATAAAATTTACAACAACGTGAATAACACATTTTTGTTTTGTTTTGTTTTTTAAAAAAAAAACACTAAAGTTTCTAATTTTCATATATATTAAAGAAGGGAAGGGGGGGGAGGGGGGGGGGGGGGGGGGAACTAGCCCTTGAGGTCTAGGTAGCTCATGCAACTAAAAAGCAGAGGTATAGACTTTCTAAAAGCTAATAATTTTGTATATGGTTACCATAACATCAGGCAGAGTCTAAATATCAGCCCATATGTGACTGAGTGTGTTTGAGCCTTAAGCCTATCCCTTTATAACCAACAACTAGGACCTAAAAGAAACTAATGACACAGTTAAATTACTATTTGTTTCTTCTTTTCCTTCACACACATCTCTCTGTCATTATTACTTTATGGAGTACACTTAAACATGGACCCATAAATGTATGTCCAAACTGATTTTTGCTTATGATCCTATTGTTTTTCCCCCCTTTTCTTTTTTGAACTTAAGCTCAAGATACATTTACTTTCCAGGAAAAAGTGTTGAAAAATCAATAATTGTGGTCCTTGATGTTGCTAATAATACTTGAAAATGAAATTATTTTGCAAGTACTCTTCAAGTTGTAGACAAATTCAGATTATGTAACCTTATAGTAATGATAAAACAACTGATGAGTCAAGAACTTGTGTTTTGTCCTTTGAATAATTTAATTAATTAGGAATGTTTAATAATTATTTTTGTCCTGTAACTTTATTGGTTGAACGAAGTAAAATCCTAATAGACATATGATTGATACAATCTCCATGAAAAAAGAGAATTAGATTATAATTATGTGCTCTTCTCTCTCTACACCATAGATAATTATGTTTCTCTATCAAATAAAATATACACATAGAATTCTAAAAAGGGCTAAGACAGAAAAATCAGTTTTTTAGAATTCTTCTCATCAAGTCAAATTTTTTTAATGAAATGATTAATGTTTGCAAAATGAAATATTCTTCATGATTGGTTAAAATTATTGTAAAAACTATTGTATGATTTATTACTGATGAGTCAAGAACTTGTGTGTGTATATTGTAAGATTTATTTTAGGGCTCATGTATGTGTGACCCATGTGATTTAATTAATTACGAATGTTTAATAATTATTTATGTGCTATAATTTTATTGGTTGAAGGAAGTAAAATCCTAATAGACGTATGATTGATAGAACCTCCTTATAAAAGAGAATTAGATTCTAATTATTGTACTCTTCTCTCTCTACACTATAGATAACTATGTTTCTCTATCAAATAAAATATACATTCATAGAATTCTAAAAAGGGCTAAGACAGAAAGTTAAGTTTTTAGAATTTTTCTTATCAAGTAAATTTTTTTAATTAAATAATTAATGTTTTCAAAATGAAATATCATGGAATCAATATTCTTCTTGATTGGTTAAATTTATTGTAAAAACTATTTAATTCTCAAAATGATATTTAATTATATTTATGCAATATTAAACTTTGATTTAAATAATTAAAGATTCCATGTTTATATATAGACTTATTTATAAGCTAATAATGCATTTGTAGATGAATGATTAGCTTATATTATCATGATAATATAGGATACTTATGTATGAATGAAATAATATTTTAATATGAATTATTATTAATGCATAAAGTCACATATTATATATTCCATTTTGGTCGGAAATTTATGGAAATCAGTTTGCCACCATATAAGAGGAATATTCCTCGCTGCGTTTGAGACAATTTTTGTTTGATTAATGGAATTGAATATATCTTGTCAAAGTGACACTAAGTTTACAGATCATGGATTACAGTATATATGTCTTTCCTAAACACATTGATGGATTGGATATTTCTTTTGCAACGTCTGATCATGGATTTTATCTTTGTCAAATCTAGTTTTTAACCCTTATTGGATAAATTTAAAAAAAAAAAAGAAATATTATTTTCATCTGTCTAATTAAGGGTTTAAAATTTTTGATTGGCATGAATTTTTTAACTTAATATTAGAGTTGACTCCAAACTCTCAATTTCTACACCTTCCCCACCTATATTAAAATAGATTATAGTCTTCTGATTAATTTAACTTAATTAATTTAGGGTTACATATTTAAAAACCAAAAAGAAATCTATTTTCATTATCTGCCACTAGAAATTTTCTTTTATATATGTTATCAAGTATGTTCATTAATTTATATCAGTCTTAGCTACTACTAAACAAATAATGGAGTCAAAATTTGTCTGTTTTTCATTATTGGTTCAAATTGTCCTTATGCCTAGAAAAGATGCTCCAAGTGATCATGTTGAACCACAAAAATATGTTAAACGATAAGGGCTTTAAGTGTAGGATCACAAATCAGTTAAATTCAAATCAATCAATTTATTAATTAAACGAGTAAAGAAAATACAGCAATAAAAGAAAAGGCAAATAATTTAAAATCTTGGAAACATGAATAAATTTAGGCCTAGAATAAGCTATAATTTGAGTTTTTTTGTTGTCAATAGACCCGTTAAAATTTAGGTTATTTAGGAGAAGACACCGGGTCTGAATCTCATAATTGCAAAATTCCTTACCTTTCTCCATATTTACTTAAATTGAAGAATAAAAATATCAAATATATTTAATTTGCCCTTCAAAAGAAAAAAAAAATCGACTATCCGGATTGGTAAATATGATCCCCAAACGATTATTAAAAATAAAAAATAAAAAAACTTTAAAAGTCGAGTCAACTAGATTCAAAAAATTGAAGCTAAACTGATATGAATCTAAAATAACACAATTTTGAACGTGATAACCATAATTACTTATATAGTCTTTAATATATACACCTGCCAATTACTTCAATCTTGTAATTAAGCATATGTTTCTTTGAAAATTACCACATGTAAGAATACTTGAAAGCATTGAACACAAAGTAGATGAGTAACTAGTCCCGGCAATTCCAATCTAAAAATCTGCTCCGAATTTGTCCCCAAAAGCCGATTCTAATTCAATAATCAAATCAGATAAAATATGAATAGATTAATCTAAAATTTTTAGGGTCGGATTAGGATCAACCTGATATTTAAAAAATATTTATATATCTTTTTATTATTTTAAGTTGTTATATTAAATAGTAATAAGTTGAAAATTAATTTTAATATTTAAAAATTAATTAATTTGATATTAAGTATTAATTACTAGTTAATTTTAATTGAAAATTAAGCATTTTGATAATTAATTAAATTTCAATGTTTAATTAATTATTTTAATATTAAATATTAACTACTAATTTAGAACTTAATTCAAAATAAACTTTTATGAACTATTACTAAGATAAAAAAATTATGGTTTAAAAAAACTTATTATTAAATAATTAGTAATTTAGGATTTAATTAATTAAATTGGGTTCAATTTCAATTGATTAAATTGAATAATTGAAGTTCAATAAGTTGAATTGAATAACTGAATTCAATTGATTAAATTAAAATTGAATATTGAATTTAAATTTATTAAATTAAAAAAGTGATCCCAATTTAATCTATTTAGGATTAAAATGATTAATTTAAGTTAATTAATCAATTCCAATCTTTTAAAATTGTTAATCTAAATGAGTATATCTCTATTTTGATTTTGACAATCAAAATGAGAGTTATTAATGTGTTTGTTAAATATTGTTTTATAGGTCTATAAGTTTCATAGCTTTTGAAATACAAAACATTTAGGGTCCGTTTGACATTAAGTTTGGAAAAAACGTTTTTAGAGAAAAAAAATTATTTTTAATTTTTTTAAGTTTTGAAAACTGTTTTTAGAGAAAAACAGGTAAATATATATTTTTTCCAAAAATAAATTTGAGAAAAACAGTTTATAAAAAATTCAAAAAAATCAGTCAATAAAATAAAAAAAATTGTAAAACTGCTTTTTAGACACCCAACAATAATCTCAAACACCCCTACAAAAATATGACCATGGAGGAATTATTGCCCACCGAAAGGTTTTTGCAAATGCGATACATATTTAATGATTGTGGATTCAATCAGGTCAAGAAATTAAATTAATTAGTTTAAGTTAAATTAATCGATTAAACTTTAAATTAATCAATTAAACTCAAAATTAATATAGAAGCAAATACATAATTAAGTTAATAATTTTTTTTTAAAAAAGTATTCAATAAATAACTCAAAAACAATTTGATTTCACTATTTAAAAATATCTAATTTGATTAATTGAAAATAATCCAATATAATTTAGTCGAAAAAATAAATTAAAAGCAAAAATGAGCCGAAAACAATCTGATTAAACCTTATCCAAAAATATCAATCCGAATTCAAAATGACATGAATTCAAATTAGAATCCACTTGTAATGTTTAGATCTAACCCAATACAAATACCTTTTTAAGGAAAACTCGGAAAAACAAGACCCAAACCCAAACTAACTCAAAAAGGCTAATCTAAAGATAGGTTAAACCCAAAACAATCATAACCAAAGATAACCCAAACCCACTCAAGCGTAGACTTAATTGTCATATCTTAATTCATAGGCACTAGCACAACATAAATGCATTATTTTTTTATTATATAAACTTTCGCTCATTTTATATATATATATATACATATATATATAATTCATGCTACAAGAATTTAATAATTCAAAGACTTGATGACATTGCTCAAAAGAATTAGCGATGCCATAATAGAATCGTTAAAAACTTTGTCGCTAAGCCAATTTAGTAATGCCAAGAAAAATCACATCGCTACTCGCTAAATAGTGATATTGGCCTTGCATCACTAACAAAAAAATGTGCCGCTACATTGGCAACATGAATCATCATGTGATATTGTTAGATACAACATTAGCAATGTAATGGGGGTGTCGCTAAAGTGGTGATAGTTAATTTTTTTAATTATAAATTATATTAGCGACATAGTTTGGTGTCGCTAAATTTTTAATTTTATTAATATTTAAATAAAAAATTTCCCTACGTATAGAATAACTTGTTGCCTATAAAATAACACAATTAACATGCTTAGAAAATATCACACCATTCAACATTTATCATAATTCAAAATTACTTGTTTCAATAAATTTTAATAATAAAATAAATTAAAAATTATTCTAAAATTTTATTCAACAATATTTCTAAAAAAAGTCAATGCTAGAAGAAAATCTCAATATATAAGTAAAAAAAGAAAACTACATCAAGAAGTGGATGAAGGATTTCTAGGCTAGGAAGTCTAAGGAGCAATACTTGTGAACTAAAAATGCGTGCTTTGTGCCAAATAACGTACCAAAACACACATATGCTCCTCTAACATAGCCTTTATATATTGCTTAGTTTACAGCTCCCTCTCCTGAATGTGCTCCTTAAGTAGCAGCTCAACCTACAAATCCCGCTTTTAAGGGTGCCCCTGAACTCGCTTTTCTATTTGCTCATTGATTGTCCTTTCCATCTCCTTCATGATATGTGTGTGAGTAGTTTTTAGATCTATAGTGGAGTTGCTAGTGGATTGGGATGAGTTACCTTATTCAGAAAACAATAATGAAGCCTTGACACCAATCCATAAACACGACGATCATTAGGCTAGGCATCTACAACTTCTACAAACACACGCAAATTTTCTATAGGCAAAAGCTTGATTGGCTCGATTAGAGGCTTCGATCCTTTTATAGTTGGCTGTGTCGACTGAGTAATAATCTCTTAAACACACGTTCATGTAGTTAATAAACAAGTAGTTATGAAATAACACACAAATATTACGACTTTACATTTAATAAAATGCATTGAAATTCTTATCCCAAACTGTGGCTAACATGCATTGACCCATCCACCGTCTTTTTTTATGTGACACTTTTAGAAAAGTTGAATTGGTCTCAAATCCCTATCCTTCTTCCCAATCAGACAAATGAATAAAAAATAAGTATCTTAGGTAGGTAAATTGTATAATATCCAAATTATGAGATTTTTGTACTATTCATTGTTTATGCTCCTCAATATAAATGAATCATGCAGTGTGCTAAGAGGGACCCATTCTCAGACCGGCTTTCTTGGATAACTGGTTCATGCTAGCTCTTGTAGACAACTCATGATATTATGGTGTACTCCACGAGTCAATCTAGTGCTACCAAATAACTTTTAGAATGTGGGGGTGACATTTCTTCCTCTATTTGTTCATCATATCTAAGTATCACCTCCTCGCTAGTCCTTTCAAGCCACTATGATGCTATCATTAAAGGCCCATATCAACCAAGTTCATACATTATAACACATGTCATACACATTGAGTTCTAATTCTCATCATGCCTTAAATCCTAATTAAGTTATGTCAAACATGAAAATACACATTGGTTCACATATTAGCCATATAATCTTTGAATTCCCTATTCATATAAACTTTAATTTCTCTCTTTAGTGACATAGGCATACAATAACAATTTCATCAATTCTTTTCAATAGAACAACCCCTAAATTGCAAGCTACTTAACACATTAACAAATATAAACATATCGTTTTTGTGGATTCAAAAGTTATCTTTCCTAATAAACAAATATTTGCTCAGTATTTACTTGAAACTTTTCAAAGTAGAAGTTACTAGTGTCTTGGGACACTCCCCTCCATGTGATCCCCTCAACCACTCACTCCTTTAAGATCAGAGATATCCGGGCAACCATATTATGGCTCTTTACATACCTATGCATATATTGTTAAAGATATTAATATTAGCATATGAAATTATCAATATTAATTGTAACATAATGCATATTTGGGACTTATGTGCATACTGCATTAATCTTAATAATTAGATAGAAAGTTCAATTATATATGCAATGGTAATGCTCAAACAACTTAATTTTACATCATAATGATATCACTAATTTTATATCTTAATTTATCATGGCTAGGTGTCATTGTGGCATTATTAATGGGCATTGCAATTATGAAAATTTCTTGTACTGTCAAACAATATTTTAAAATTTTAGCAAATCAGCACAAATGATGGAAAAATGAAAATTTAGTTAGATTAATAATGGTTAACTCAATGCCGAGTTTCAAAAATGAAAATATTATGTTACAAGATTTACCCAATAGGCATTATAATTTCAATAATATTTATATTTTTAAAGTGATTTAGAAAAATATTAATAAAATGATCTTTCAATAACTGTTTTATATACTTTTTGGGTTTTATGGTCTAGGCCGTGCTTGACCCAGTCTAAAACCTAATATCAATTAATTAAATTAATAAGCAGTTATTTTTTGATAAAAACTATTCCTTTCCACAAAAGAGTATGTTAATTGAAGTTTGTAACTTCTTTCTCTCCCTTTGTAAATTTCTCTCTGAAAAAAAATTCTCTTCTTTCCATCTATTAAAGAGAATCAAGGTGTTCGTGTTGTGGAATTCCAAATCAAAATCTAGTAATCCAGTCTATCTCAAGCATTGAAGATACACTGCTAAATATTCTTGCATTGGTATCAGAGTCATTGTTGTGTGATTTTGTACTTGAATTGATGATTGAAATGTATTTTGAGCAATTAACCATGAAAATTTAAATTTTCTTCTATTTTTTTGAAAGAAATTGCTTATATTTCATGGCTCAAAATTGGTATGATTGCAAAGTTCTCTTCACAAGCTTTCTAATGAGTATTGTTTTGGATTTTTATGATGAATATTTGAGTTACTATGAATTTTTAAATATTCTAATTGATAATTGAGGTCTTTTTGAAAATATGTTTTAATACAATTTTCGCTCTTGGATGCATTGTGTGTTTTCCAAACATGGCCTATACAAACATAAAAAGAACTAAAAATGGTCAAAATAGATTTAAAATCTTTAAAAATATGGAAATATAAGAAAACACGGGCTAAACCACCTCAAAAAGATGACACATGGTATATTTTTTTTAAAATGCTCAAATTTTAATTTGCTATTTTTTCAAAAAAAATTTATGACGATTTGATATATTATTTGATGAAAAATATGTAAATTGGTACATAATTATTGAGATATAAATAAAGCATGTATGTATAAAAATTTTATAGTCACACAATATATGTTATATTTTATAATGTCTAATATTTCCTTTGATTTATTCATAATATAGTGAGAAATCAAATGTTTATCACTTTGCAGCGATTATGTGCATATAGGAAATATTTGACTCACTCATTAGGAGGGTACACCAATGAGATGTATTATAAATTGTGAAATTTCTTTGTGATGTTTAGTGAGTACTATGATTTGGCTGTAGAATAACGTATGTCTATAGTTCTTGATTCCTTAACTGATTCATGGAAAGAGGAAATGAAGACACTTAAAAAAATACTAAGCGACTTAACTTATAAAAATAGAGACAGAGTTGACTCGGGAGCTAGAGCACTGGATACAAGATTGTATTAAGCGATTTAACAAGTTAATAAATCATTACCTATGGATGAGCAAGATGTTTGGTATATTGGCAAAAGAGAATTTGCCAAGAGAGAATCACCAGTTCACCTAAAGAATGAATAAATTGAACTCAATATTATGTCATATTTAGTATTTTTGTGACTATATGTTATTTTATGAATTTGTTTAGTGTTGGTTTCACTTAGCATGTAATGAATGTTTATTTGACACAATGTAAATATATATATCTTTCATTGTTTTGTTACATGAAAATATGCATGTGATATTATATGAATATTAGGTTGTAGATTAGTGAATCTCACCTAATATAATAATTGGCGCATATTTAAATTAAACAATAATAATTGAACTATGTTACCATAAATTGATTGGATTGTGTAATAGTATTTTTGTTTCTGCTATATGTGTGAAGTTATTATTAATTAATTTGAGACATTGCAACATGAAAAGATTTTTGTGATTATGATTATTATTTCTAAATAGTTGAAATGACTGCGACAAAAAGCATTATTGTAGATTTGAACCAATGAGATTAGTTAAATGATAACAATTATGATGTTTGGCATTGCAAAATTTAATATCTCCCAGAAAAGCAAGATATGCTGGAAACAAACACACATGGAAACGCAACTCAACATAGGCGGGATATGGAGGCATATCAAGCTTATAATGGCAAGGATATAATTGCTCACATACTGATGTTGAGCAACATGAGAAATAATTTGATGTTACACTTTGAAAAGTATCATTCAGCCCCAGCCATTTGGGATGCAATGAAGTTCTAATTTGGTGGTACATTGACTACAAGGCTGTATTGGTTGACTTTGAAATTTGATACATACAAAAAAATCCTAATCATATTATGAGGCAACACTTAAGTGTCATGTCTAACATGATAAGTGAGCTGAAAGTTACTGGCCATCAGTTGACTGATGATGTAGCGCTCATTTACCCTACTAGCCATTAATAATGTATGGAAGTACTACTTTTTTTATAAAAAAAAAAAACCAATGTTCAATTTATTTTATATATTTTTTTCAATTTTCGAGTTTATTATTATTAGCGGAATATTTATTACTTTTTCTTCTTTTTATCCTTTAAATATGTAACTAGTGATGTAAATATTTTGATTTAAAAAAACTTATTCATTAAATTATAGTATTTAGAAATACATTTACAAATGATACCAAATATATTCATTACAAAATTCACTCTTTTATAAATCTACATGCCACAAATTTACATCAAAAGAAATTCTTAAAATTTAATTATACAAAAAAAATATACAAAATATACAAAAAATAAACTATTGCAATTTAATCTTGGGGTTTCCATTTTCTTCAGTCGTCCTAACGTAACATCTATGTCTATTAATCTGCGCATGAGCTACTAACTTAGTGGTACGTTTGATAACTATCCAATAATTATATAAATATTTCTAAAATAAAATTTTAAAAACTACAATTAATTTACTAATCATGCCAAAATATTCAAATAATATCAAAACTATTTACGTCATGTAAAAATCTACAACTTATCAATTATCACATTTCATTCATTAAACATGCTTGAAATTCTTTAACAATACAAGATATGCAATTTAAAATATCAATTTAATAATTTACACAATTTTTTCTATTTATTTGATAGCTCATAACATATTAGACCAGAACTAAATACTGGATACAAGGTTTCTACTCTCTAGTAATATACTTGGTGTCTACTTAATTATTTTATAACTTGGTGTTTAACGCCTACATTTTTAATAACAACTCAGTATATTTTTTGTGTCTACGTAAATTCGAACTCAATACTCTTTCTTAATGTCTACGTAATTTCAAATTCAACACTATTTCTTAATGTCTACGTAAATTAAATCTCAACACTATTTTCTATTGTCTACATTTCTACCCTTTTTTTTTTTGCATGCCAACTAATTCTAATTTCTACTTTTCGACTAGATGTTATAGCGCTTAATTATATTTGTTACTTTTATTATTATTTACATAAATTATGTATGTAATTCTAATATAATTTCACATAAATGCATTAATCTCCATTAAATATTTTACAACATCATACTTGCTGTTTTAATCATTATAACTATAATAAAAGTCAAATAATATATTTTTTTATCACAAACTTCCATAATCAACATATATATACAAGCTGTCCTATTTTGGACATCATTTATGTCTCACATTTCCCTGCATTTTTTATCCATTTTTAAATACAATTTGGATAGGTGATAAACTAACAAAATGTAGGTACTGTCTTATCTTTAATTTCCAATTGAAATCACACTAAATTGAATTTTTTAGCAAAAGTTATGAATTTTTTACTAAACTACATTCATTCCATTCTGCCCAGTATTTTACTGGACATATTTCTAGTTTGAATTTTGAGTCCATTTTACACCTAATTGCGGGCATATTTAGGTCTAATGGTTTAAATAAAGGTTGAAGCCTGTGTCTTAACTTTCCAACCCAATAAAAACTCTCAAAAAGCATTTATAAAACTCAAGTTATGATCAGAAAAATATACGTTGTTCATAAGACAAATTTTTCAGCACTTCAATTAATTCCTACAATTTCCATCTTCATGCATCAACCTCAAATTCAAATTTTTATTTTCACATTCATGGAATTATTAAATCACCGATTCATCACTCGATGAAAATATCTAGAATTACATACACAATTACACATAATATACCAAAATCAAAAATCAACATTTTCTATATTGAATTTTTGTCAAATGTACATACCTCAAAAAGTTTACTTCTCTTCACTTTTCTCTTCCTCCTAGTTAGCTTTCTCATTGCCCTTACTTCCTCTTTTATTATGGTTCAAAGATTTTTCACCTCCTTGGCCTAACAACAAATTTCACACTAATCAAGTACTAAACATATTAATCAACCCTTAATCACCATTAACATACTAATAATCCTAAATTACCAACCTTAATGGTAATTAACCTTAAAATCAAAGAAAAGAGAAGAATAAAAGTGAGAAGATGAAAAATCTAACCTCACCTTTGTAGATCTTCAAAATGACCAAAATTCTTCCCTTCTCTTTTTCTCTTCTTTTCTTCATTCATCTTCCTTTGTTTGGCTTACTATGCTTCACTTTTGTTGTGGATCTTGCCTTAATCTAACTTTTTCCATCTAAACCTTAGATTTAATTGAGGAAGAATAAGAAGAATTAGGGTGATATGGGTCATGGCAACAAGGGAGAAAAAGAGAAAGAATTTAGTTTGTTTAAGATGAGAAAGAAGAAGAAAGGCAAAAAGTGAAATTTGACTTTTTATAGTTGGATTAGGTGGGTGGTTAAGATTAATAGATAATCTTGTCCCTCATTGGTCCATTAATTTAAATCACTCTAAATTTATTTTAATTTAAAGAATATTCCTTTCCTCATATAAAGAATATTCTATTTTTATACATTCTTAAAATATTTATGTCAAAAACACCATAAATTCCAATTTCATTTAGCGAAAAATTATTATTTTCTAAATTTTTGTTCCGAACTTCAAAATTCTCAATTAATAATATCCAAAATATTTTTCTCATATTTTATTATCATTTTAATTTTTTTCTTTTATGTCCGAATTTAGACTTCGATTAGTTTGGTGAGCAGGATTTCGGTCACCAGAAACTGTGGCCTAAATTATCGGGTATTACAGATGAGCAATAAGTCCAAGTTGATATTCACTCTCTTCCAAGTATCTGGGAACACATGCGTGCTAATTTTACCCATAATAACAATATCAAGACATTTAATGATATTTTCTGACATGTTGAGCTAGAGGAGGATCGCTTCTCGTTGATAAGCCTACGGAAAAGGCTTACATAACTGAGTCCAAAGAAAAATGTGCTTTGAACTCTGGACAGAAGAATTGGAAGGGTAAGAGCAACAAGCAGGGAAAAGGAGGCAACAAAGTCAATCTTAGTGGAAAGAAACATAAGCGCAAAAGATGCAGCTGCAAGAAAGGCAAGAACATGAATTGCTTTAATTATGGAAAGTCTGGTCACTTTGCTCATGATTGCACTGAGCCAAATGTATTATATGACCAAATTCATCTCTCTAATTTATATGTTAGTAGCTATTTGATACTACTTGAAACTATTCCTTATTAGATTGTAGACTTAGTAGCAATTGATCACACAGCGAGAAATCAATATACCTTTGTGGAATTTTGTCAAATTCTAAAGGGGAGTATAAGTATCTATATGAGGAATAATGCTTCTACTGATATACTTGGGATCGGTACTTGCAAGCTAGTGTTACGAAGAAGTCGCTTGCTTTATCTCCATGACTTACTATATGCTCTTGAAATTTAAAGAAATTAGTTTCTATACTTGTTCTGTTAGGATTTGGTTTTAAATTTATTTTTTAAAATGGTTGTGTGAAAATGCTATTGGACAATGTTTATTATGGTTCTAATTATTTGTTCAATGGTTTTATGATACTAGACACTATTTTTATAGATATTAATACATTTATATTTGTTATTGGAAATTCTAGTAATAATTTATTAAATGATGATATTAAATGGCATGCTAGATTAGAACACATTAGGCAAGATTATTTGAAAAGATTAGCAAAGGCTGGTCTTTTAGTATCTATTGAGAAAATATATATTTTTATTTGTGAGCATTGTCTAACTGAAAAAACAACAAGATTATCATTTGGTAAAGCCAAAAGAGCCACATTTCCTTTGTAGCTTATCCATTCTAACATTTGTAACCCAATGAATGTGAGAGTAAGACATGTTACTCACTATTTCATCACTTTTATAGATGATTTCACTAGAAATAGTCATATTTATTTGATCTCCTATAAATATGAAGCAATGAATTTCTTCATATGTTATAGTGAGTTGGTTGAGAATTAATTAAATATGAATATTAAAGCATTATATATGGACTAATTGAGGGTGTGAATATCTATCTAACTTACTCAAAAGTTACTATGATGATAAAGGTATAGCTAGACAACTAACTATTCCTTTCACTCCACAATAAAATGGTGTAGCAAAAAGAAAGAATCGAACCCTATTAGACATGGTTAGGTCAATAATGACGCAAGCTAATTTGCCCATTTCCTTTTGGGAAGATGCGCTATTAACTACCACCTATATTCTTAATCGTGTACTATCAAAGTCAACTCCTTCCACCCCATATGAATTATGGAAAGGCGAAAAGGCTGACCTAAGTAATTTACTACCATAGGGATGCATGACTTATATCCATAACACTTCCTATGAATATGGAAAGCTTGGTCTGAGGGGAAAAAGACGTATCATTATAAAATACTCAGAATTCTCCAAATGATATGTATTTTTAAGGAAAGATATAGGTGGAAGAGTAACAGAAATTGAGTTATGAGATGTCATTTTCTTAGAAGATGACTTTCTTGAAAGAGGTTAGATAAATAGGAATTTTTGACTTTATGAAATGGAAGATCCTGAGACTAGTGGGAGCATAAAAATGTTTGATTTAGCTCATACAGAGCAAGATGATATGGAATATCATACTCCTCTTGAAGCTAGTGGGAGTGAATAGGATTTTTTTCTTATGGAGCTAGATCATGAGCAATCTCAACCTCGATGTAGTAATCATGAAAAAATTCTCCACCATCGATTTGAGATTATTGGGGAAACATTTATGATTGCTCTAGATGAAGAAGAGCCTAAAATAGTACAACAAGCTCTCTCTGGTCCTAAAGCTATGGAATGGATTAAAGCTATAAAAGAGAATGGATTCGATGAAATCTAATCAAGTCTGAGATTTGGTTGATTTACCGCCAGGTCATAAGACTATTAGGAATAAGTGGATTCTCAAAATTATATATGAGGTGGATGGGATAATTGAAAGATATAAAGCTCAATTAGTAGCCAAGGGATACACACAAAAATAGGGAATTGATTATGAAGAGACATTCTCACCTGTGGTCAAGTTTGCGACAGTTCGCCTCATTCTAGCTATTATAGCATAAATGGACTTAGAACTATACCAAATGGACATTAAAACTATTTTTCTCAATGAAGAACCTAGATTAAGAGATTTATATGGATCAACTTTAGGTTTTGAGCTTAAAGGTCAAAAGCACAAAGTTTGCAAGCTCAAAATATCTATTTATGGTCTTAAGCAAGCGTTAAGACAATGGAACCTCAAATTTCATCAAGTCATGTTAAAGGATGATTTTACGATGAAGAAGGAAGACTATTATTTGTATTAAACATTCTAATAAATGGTTTCATAATTTTATCATTATATGTTGATGGAATTTTAATATTTGAAAATGATAAGAAATTGATTGATATAACTAAGAAATTGTTATCATCGAACTTCAAAATGAAAGATATGGTTGAGGGTAGCTATATGCTTGGTGTTAAGAACTAAGGGATCGTTTGAAAAGACTTTTGGGTCTAACTGAAGAGACTTACATTAAGAAAATATTGAAGTGTTACCATATGCATGATTGCAAGCCCATGGATACCTCTATCCAAGAGAATGAGTCTTAGTCTTAATTTATGTCCCAAGATATCAAATGAAAAATAACAATATTGAAGTGTTACCATATGCATGATTGCAAGCCCATGGATACCTCTATCCAAGAGAATGAGTCTTAGTCTTAATTTATGTCCCAAGATATCAAATGAAAAATAACGAATGTCCAAATTTTCTTATTCTAGTGTTGTTGGTAGTATGATGTATACAATGATATACATGCATCCTGACATTTGCTATGCAATTAGGCTAGTAAGTAAATTTCAATCTAATCCAGGTTTAAAACATTAAATGACAGTCAAAAGAATATTGAAATATTTGAAAGGAACTTTAGACTATGTCCTATGTTATTAAAGGAAGGATTTGCACTTAATTGGTTATATGGATGCTGATTGGGGAGGTGATATTGATCAACGCAAATTGACTTTTGGATATACATTATTGTTTAATGATTACATATTTTCATAGAGTAATATGAAACAATCTTGTATAACTTTATCAATAATGGAAGTTTAATATGTAGCATGCTTCTCAGCTATACAAGAGGCAATTTGGTTGAAAAGGTTTTTACAACACTTAGAAATTCTCAAGTCAACATTTAAACTTATGACAATATATTGTGATAGTATGACTGCATTAGCTAATGCTAAGGATCATAAATATCATGGGAAGACCAAACACATCTAGATTAGATATCATTATATTAAAGACATGATCACACAAAAGGAAATGGTCCTGAAATACATTTCTACGAATAAAATGGTAGCAAATCCATTTACCAAACCAATAGCTAGGGATGCATTTGTTAGACATATGAAATTCATAGGCTTATGTAGAATGTAATCAATTTGTATATGTTAGCACACCATTTAGTTTTACTTGCAATGATATGAAGCGTATTTACTGTGATTCGCTTGTTATATGATTTTTTATTATAAGAATATGTTGTAAATACCAGTTAGCACAATTTGATGAAGTATTTCGATAGACTTAAATTGACTCACTCACATGAGTAATCACCTTTAGCGTTGTAGATTAAGTAGAGATGAGACCAAAATGCAGAAACATTAAATGAGTGACTAAGACGTAGTGAGAGAAATCTTAGTCACATTATTTGATAAAAGGTTTCCTTGATAAGGATCAATATGAGATTCTTTATATATATAAGAATTGATATGAATGACTTTTCCATCATTCATGAGTTTATTTGAAGGAAACTGAGTGTGAAACTTATTGTTTAATATTATTGAATGTGTAAATAAAAATTTCATGTTTGGCGCTTTAAAATAAAAATTGTATTACAAGACTAAGACTCATACGGTATTATTTATTTTTCAACTAAAATCCAGACATACACTCTTTTATCTTTGACAAGAAAATAGTTACTCCATCATAGCATGCATTTCATACTGCATGTGCTAGACGACCTATTAGGAAGCAAAAGAATGGATCTCTGCTTCTTCGCTATGTGAGTCCTAGAAATCCTAGAAATGGATTTCAAACATTTTACCCTTTGTGACTTTTGACTATATCATGACATGATAGATTAATGTTGGCTATTTTAAAAATATATCCTATAGTCATGAGATGGTTCGACTTAATGGAACACTCATATAAAAGCGAGTTAATTTAGAACTTATTGGTATGAGGGAGAAAGAAAGAGTATTTTGCTTATACACTTGCTATTTGTATTCATCAGCCAAATTTATTTTACTCAATGAAGCTTGAAGTAACTTAGAATACTAGAAAAGGTAATATTGATTTGAGTATGGATTCTTAAGGGATTGAATGATACTTGATCATGTGTATTAAAAAAAATACTTGGGGGTAAATAAGCACATTATAGGAAGTAATACACTATTGGATTGATATCTCCTATATGGCCTGTAACATCACACCTCTTATGCATTTAAGTATAACCTATCCCTGTATCAAATAGTCACATACTGCATACTGAAAAGGCAAAATACCCTGTTAACAATAGTAGTAAAATTTTTTTTCATATCATATCCTGTAAAATCAACTAACGACTTTACAAGTCTTATATCCTGTAAAATTACTAAATGACTTTTCAAGTCAACATTAAAACCACAATACGATATATCACATATATCAAAATATAAACTTTACACATAAGTATTTCCTAGTTGATTTCATTTATACATATTTAGACTCATTCCAAAATGAGTATACATATTCAAGTATATAAGTCCAAAATACAGATGACATGTTTTTATGCTTGTGTGGAATGCAAGGAGAGAGAGTGATGAGGCTCGGCCAATGACCTGTGCTCCATGTCTTCTATACACTACTCAAAATGAGCTATCACTTTTCTTTACCTGAAAAATGACGCAAATTGATGAGTTGCGGCTCAGTGAGAATAATCATCCAATGAGCTCTAAAGTACCAAACAACTCATAGTAATAAATCACAAATCCAATATATACCAGGTATTCTATTCCATTCATCAGTATCATATAAGTATCAATAAAGTTGAAAAATATGATCATTACTCTTTATATATGCAAATGCTTTGCTTATTTCATTTTGTTGTGACTAAGTTAAACAGACATTACCCCGGGTTTCCATGTGAATATTTGTCATGTGAACATTTGCATTTGCATTTGCTAGCTAGCTTGATCATTTGTTTCATTTGCACATTTGTTGGGCCATAGGCCTCTTCTTTTGCTTTACAATATCGATTAACTAGTCACAACGCCTTTTTAGCTCATATGCATATGCACTTGTATTTAAGCATTCATCAACAATTGCATCTTTATCATATACAACATACATATATTCCATATATACCTCACATGTCAAGCATATACCTTGCATATACTATACATATACCATGTGTATATATCACATTTGTCAAACATATACCTCAAATATACCACAAGTATACCATTTATATGTACCACAATGTCACAAATTATCCATCATTACATTATCAAGGACCAATCATGACAATCACATGAATCACATAGCAAGCAACATTCATTTGCACTAAAGAATTCAATCGATAATTAGACTCACCGTTCTCCTTTGATTCCGACCCCTAACTTATTGTCTATCTGCTCCTTGTGGGTCTCCAATATGTTGCGAGCCTAATATGAAAACATAATCGATTAACTCATAATTAGAGATACTTAATGTGGCTTAAACAAATTAATATGCATTGTTCATGTCAATAGTTAAGATTTTTCCTATGAGGCAGTGTGACCTTATGGGACTGTTTAGCCTATAACTTTTTCTATAATTGACCAATTAATCTGATTCTTGTTCCTAATTACAAATAACATATAATTAGAGAATATATTAAAATTTCAGACCAATTGGATCATTTTACAATATTTGGTGGAATTTATAAGAGTGTTCTGTTTTCTGCCTTGTTTTCTCCCTTTAGGCAGTTTCAGGGTACTCATTTGGGTTCATCATAACTTACACTCTATAAGTCCTATTTTAATGAAACTTTACCGAAACTTATATGGGCTCATATGGAACATGTTTCATGTTTACAACTTGTACCAATTATTTCTCTAAGGTCTTCTAATTATACCAAACATATTACTGTTCCAGAATAGAATTGGCTTCCGGACCAGTATGACTTCAAAAGGCCATAACTTAGTCTATAGATACCCAATTAAGCTCAAATTAGTACCATAATTTAGATAAGACATATAAATATAACTTTCATGTTTTGATAAATTACATAATCTAGCTCTAACAAGCTCAAATTAGCCAACCAATGTACTGGAGCTGCCCAGGGCACTCAGTAGGCAGTTCAAACCATGGAACAGTCATGGTTCCATTCACCATAACTCACCATTTACATGACTTATGAACCTAAAATTTGGTATAAAGATACAAAACACATATATCTACAACTTTTATGTTTTGAGAGACGTCAAATAAGGGCTTTAACATATTCGAAATCAAACCACACAGTAGCTAACTTGGTTAGGGTTTACACCCTGATCAGTTTCAGTACGAAGAGCATATCTCTTCCTATACATAACATCTTGAAAAAATGTTTACATATCCACAAATATAAGATATAAAGGAAAAAATTTCGTGTTTTACACATTTCCAGAATCAATTTCTATTAATATCAAAATCGGGGTGCAATTCAGTGCCTAATATTGAACCTAAGCAACTCAAATCAACCCTATAGCAATAAGAATTGATTACTTACCAAGAACAACCTTGAAAGGGATCAATTAGCTTCAAAAACTAGATGAAACAAGGAATAATTTAAGTCTGAAATGGAGGAAATTGAAGGAGAAGTCGGGGCTGAAGTGAGGAGGCAGAAATGGGAAAAGATGAAGATAAAGGAAGATTTATGTTTTTGTCTTTTTATCTTTTTCTCATCTCATTTCTCATCTCATTTCTCATTTCTCTTCTCTTTTCTCTTCTCTTCTATTTATCTTTTGTGTCATTTTCATTTTATTTTATCTATATTATTATTATTATTATTTACATATATATATAATTCGACTAATCTACACAATAATACCGCTTAATTTTTTTGGCCCGGTTTAACTAAATTAACAATGCAAAATGTTTACTAATCTTAATCTAATCATTTTGCTTACTTTAATTTGGTCACTTATTCAATTTATTTCTAATACTTCATAATCCTCATATAGGTTATAAGTACACATGTGCTACTCGATACAAGTGCCAAATGCTAGGACACGTAGCTAGTGCGTGTCATAAACTTGTTCCTACGAAAATACGTATGAAATGCATTTGTTCAATTGAATTGTATGCAAGATGCTTATGTTCAATGAAATGCATGTGGGGGAAGGTCAAGGATGTTACATGGCCTATAGTTAGTGTTGCCCAAAATAATAATCAAGAAGGGAGGGTTGAATGGTTATTAAATAAAATTTTTCTTTCAAGAAAATGAATAAGAAGAGATAATGAATAAGTAAAGAAATGGAGACACAAGATTTATAGAGGTTCGGGTATTAACAAACTCTACTTCTCTCCCCAATTTATTTCACTAATACTTAAAGTGTTATAAATGGAGTTTTTCGAGCTCACTCACAACTATGGTGTTTTACTCTCTTGGATCACACCTAAGCCAAAACCTCTTATGTTTTAATGGCTAACACAATAATCAAATTCTTGTATTTTTAATGACTCACACAAAAACCCTTATAAGTGTTTCACTCACTACCCAAATCATTCAAATCCTTTATTGAGTATTTGATTACAGGACTGAAATCACTCATTAGCCAAAAAAGCTCAACAAACTGAGCTCAAATGGTTTTCACAATGAAGATTCGAAAAATCATATTTGAATAATTACATAAATGACTTTACAAAGATTGAATGCTTGATTTATTATTGTCTAACCATGAGAAGTTTATAAATGAGTCGTATTTTTATTTCCTCTGAGAAATAAAGTTGTTTTGGGTGCAATTAGTGCATAACTAGTCATTGAACCATTTTCTCATTTGATCCTGTCAACATTAAATATGCAGGTTCATGGGCATGACTGTTCTTGATAAAGTCGTGACTGAAGTGGTAAAGCTAGCCATGAACGCTTCTGTCCAAGAATGCACAATTTTTCACATGCGTGATTGTTCTAGCTTTATGGTTTGGCCATTACTTCACAGTTGTGAACATTTGAACTTGAGAGAATTGGCGCTAAGGATTTTTATGGGTGTGGCTTTACTAGTAATGGGCATGAAACTGAAGTTTCATAGTTGTGGTGATTATTGACCACGAGCATTACTTGATTCACGGGTGTGAAGAACTTTGCTGACTTTCAATCTTTTTAACTTCAATTGATTTGAATCAACTTGCTTCAAGATCTTAGAAATATGTAACCTATCTAAAACACTTAGAACACAAAAATGATTAAATTTTTTATTGCTTAATTATTTTTTTATCATCAAAATTATGGAAATACTCCTCAAGGTCAATAGTTAGGTTTGTATATTAGAGTTCTCACTATTTGTATTCTTTAAATCGAACGGTCCGTTCACCTATATAAATGATTCTCTGTTTAAAATTATGTTTTAGAATAACGTTTTGGGATGATCTAAGCCTACTATGAGCGAGTGGAGATGTTGAATTTTGTGGTTTGGACTGCCCATGTAGACTTGACTCAGCCCAAAACCTAATATGAATTAATTAAATTAATAAACACTTATTTTTTTTATAAAAACTACTCCCTCCCACTAAAGTGTATGTTCATTTAAGTCTGTAACTTTTTCCTCTCCCTCTGCAAATTTCTCTTTGAAAAAATTTCTCTTCTTTCTATCCATTGAAGAGAATCAAATTGTTCATGTTGTGGAATTTCTATATTCTAGTTATTTAGTCTACCTGAAGTATTGAAGACACATTTTCAGTTTAACAAATAAGTATCTGTTACCAAATATTCTTGCAATACTGATTCTACCATGCACTTAAAACGTTAACTACTTGTTAATTGAAAAAGGAGAATCTACTCCTTAGAAACCTAGATTAATGAGAAAATTTGATAAGGAAAAATTGTGACCAACTCTTCTACCTTAGCTAGTGTATTTATATTGCAAATTGATTAGCTAGATAGGCAATTAAATATTAATTAGCTTAAATACAATTGGATGTTTTAGAACATTTGAATTATAGTTAAATATTTAAATTTGAAGCAAAAAGTGAATGTAAATTTGTTTGATCAAATTTGAGTGGTTAATATATATAGTATAAAGGTAGGCTATATATGGGTTCAAATCTTAATACGTATATTTTTTTAGCATAAGAAGCTTATTAAAAAATTTAGGTCGTGAGTCAGATTCAAAGTTTAGATTAATCATTTTTATTCAGATCATTCTTTAGTTTTTTCAAATTCAAGTCTACCTGAAAAATTGCTAATTGTACCTGACACATTACTTGCATATTAAACTTAAGAAAATAAAAATATGAACTTCTTGTTGGGAAATTATACAAATTTACTTATAATTAGATTTGTTTGAAAGCAAAAAAAATGTGGAATAATAAGACATGCAAAATTGATAACAGAGTTCGACCAATTATACTTACGTTTCTGGCTGCTGCAAATTTTTTTTTTATTTTTTATTGAAAGAAAAAAAAATTTATAAAGTATTTACAAATACTAACAACTCACAACCTAATTACACCCTAAAAATTTTACTCTCAATTTTCTCTAAGATATTGTTGTATTTTTTAATGAAGAACCATTGCCTATTTAAGGCAAATGGTGCACCTAAAATGTCAACAATTGCTTGGTGAAAGTAAATCTCCCATTTGAAGATTGATTTCAATCTATCTTCACACCTCAATCAATGAAACAACTTTTCTAGTCTTATTACCTTAGCAGGCCAACTAAAGTTGAACACAATTGTTTAACTTCAGTTTGTCGATAGTCACTGCCTTTATCAACATATCCACTAGATTCTTCATTCCTTGGATCTTCTCCAGTATTAATACATCATCTTTCAATAGAGATCTGATGAAGTGATAAGGAAGCCTAATATGCTTGGTTTTGGAATGAAATGTTGAATTCTTTGCCAAGTGTATCACACTATGACTATCACTATGCAAAATATTATTCTTCTGTTTGAATCCTAACTCAGTTAACAAAATTTGATGTCATATCATCTCTTTACTAGCTTTAGTCACTGCTACATACTTAGTCTCTGTAGTGGATAAAGTGATAATCTTCTGTATCTGTGATATCCAACTAACATTTGCAGTTCCAACAGTGAATATATAGCCATTGGTGCTTTTTTAGTGATCGACTGCAACACTAAAGTCTGCATCTACATAGCTTTATACTTTTAACTCTCCTTTACCAAAGTACAAACATTTCTCTGCGGTGTCTTGTAGATACCTTAAAATCCACTTAACTGTTTCCTAATGAGTTTTTCCTGTATTTGACATAAACTTGCTAACAACTCCCATTAGATAGCCACTGTCTGGTCTCGTACAGACTATAGCGTACATCAAACTCCCAATAGCTAAGACATAAAGAACCTTAGCTATAAAGTTTCTCTCTTCCTCCGTTTGAAGAGACTGATCCTTGGATAGGCGAAATTGACTGGCAAAGGTGTGCTGACTGGCTTGGCATCACCCATGTTGAATTTCTGCAAAACACAGTTAATGTACTCTGCTTGAGATAACTGTAAGAACCCTCTCTGCTTATCTCTTGTGATTTGCATTTTAAGAATCTTCTTTATTGGACCCAAGTCTTTCATGTCAAACTCATTTGAAAATAACTGCTTCAACCTTATAATATCATCCATATCTACACCTGTTACTAACATATCATCGACATAAAATAGTAAAATGATATAACTAGACCTATATCTTTTGAAGTAGTAACAGCGGTTAACGTTGCACTTCTAAAACTTTCCTTGTGCATGAAGTCGTCAAACTTTCTATACCACTGTTTTAGGGCTTGTTTCAGGCCATAAAAAATTTTCTTAAGTCTGCACACCATGTTCTTCTTCCCTTTTTCTGATAAACTTTCTAGCTAATGCATGTATATCTCCTCATCTAAGTCTTTGTGAAGAAATGTGGTCTTCACACCCATTTGTTGAAGTTGAAGATCTCTAATAGCCACAATACTCAATATTGTTCTGATAGTATTGAGATTCATAACGGGAGCAAAAATATCAGTGTAGTCAACTCATTCTTTCTACTAGAATCCTTTGACAACTAGTCGAGATTTGTATCTCTTGCAACCATTATCTCCTCTTTTATCTAGTACACCCATTTGTTATAAAATGCATTCTTCCCCATGGGTAATTCAATTAGTTCCCATGTCTGGTTAGAGATCAGAGACTACATCTCATTTTTCATGGCAAGCTCACTTACTAGCATCTCCAGTCTGACAAGCTTCATCATAGCATTTAGGCTCCCCTCCATCAGTCACCAATAGATAGTTCATATATCTCCTGTTAGGTACATGAGGTCGAGAAGACTTTTTTAATGCAAGAGCTGGTGTATGAGGCTATGGTGTGTCTGACTATTGTGCATGAGGCTTTAGGATTAAGTGTATTCCTTCATTGATCACTGATATGTATAGATGTGATAGTTTTACTTCTTTTTAACTCTACAACTCCTTTAGTATTTTTTGCTCCAATGAAACTGATGGTCCTTAATTAATGAAGTAAGCTATTGCATTGACTACTTCTATCCAGAACTGGTTCAGTAAACCTGACTGTATACAAATGCTTCTGGCTCTTTGTGTCAATGTTCGGTTCATACTCTCAGCTATACCATTATGTTGAGGTATGCCTGACACGGTTCTCTCTATTTTGATCCTGTACTCATAACAAAATTTCTTGAATATGGTATCTTCATATTCACCACCATTATCGGTTATGAACTTTTTGATCTTCAGACCTGTCTCATTTTCAATGATAGCTTTCTATCTCCTGAAAGCCCCAAACATTTCAAACTTATACTTTAAAAAGTAAACCCATATCTTCCAAGAGTGATCATCGATGAAAGTCACGAAGTAGTATTTTCCACCAAAGGATGAGAGTCATTAGTCTCTAAACATCAAAGTGAATGAGCTATAGCCTTTCTTTCTTTGAGGTTATGCCATTTGTCTGAAAGCTGACCCTTTTCTACTAAGTATGCAATCTTTGCACATATCTATCTCCATTGACTGTAGACTTGGAAGTTTTCCCTTTGAATGCATAATTTTCATCCTTTTTTCACTCGTATGGCCTAGTCTCTCATTCCATTGATTGATATTTTCACTTCCAGTTGTAACTACGATTGAACAGTATGTGCTCCTACTGTCATGTAAAGAGTGCCACTCTTTTTGCCTCAAGCAACCGTTATTGCACCCTTTGAAATTTTCCAATCATCACCATGGAAGATCATATTGTAGCCTTCACTAGCCAACTACCCTACTGAGATTAAGTTCTTTCTTAGGTTAAGAATATGCCTAACATCCTTCAACTCCCAAATAGATACATTCAACTTAATCTTCACTACACCTTTACTAATAATAGCACAAGGTTGATCATCACCAAGGTATACATTTTCAAAGTTTCTAGGGACATACCTCTCGAAGAATTCTTTCTGCAAAGTTGATGAAACGATGCTCTAGAGTCTAACACCTAAGACTTCTCTTTGACCTTCAAAGAGAATATCAATGCTTCATTGTCTCCTGAGTTGGAAGTAACATTTGCCTCTACCTTTGCTTTTTGGTCCTTCGGTGCACTCTTGCACTGATTTTTGTAGTGCCTAGTCTTCCCACAATTCAACATTCAACAATCTTTGAATTATGGAAATTACTAGGATTCCTGGATTTGGACCTCATGTCCTTTGATTTACCTCGGTAGTTCAATATGCCACGTCCGTTCCTTTTTGTTGAATTTCTTCCTCTTGACTCTGTATGCAAAACTGAAGAGGTTGATTATTCATCCAACTCTCTCTATTGAATCTCTTCACTGAGAACCATATCACGAACATCATCAAATTTTAACTTATTGCTTCCCGAAAAACTACTCACAACTGTGACAATAGCATTCCAGCTTTCTACTAGAGAAAACAAAAATATCAATGCATGTACTTTTTCATCGAATTCAATTTCAACTGAACTCAATTGGATTGTGACTATATTGAATTCATTGAGATGTTGAGCTATCGAACGTCTTCCGTCATTCACAAATTGAATAAAATGCCTCATCAGGTGCACTTTGTTTAAGGCCGATGACTTCTCATACATACTAGAGAGAACCGCCGTAAGACTCATCATAGTTTTTTTCTTTGTTATGTTGAAAGAAATATTACAGGATAACATCAATTGGATAATTCTGAGGGCTTGTCTGTCGAGAAGATTTAAGTCTTCTTCCTTCATAGCCTTTGGCTTCTTCCCTGAGAGAGATTGATATAGATTTCTTTAATACAAATAATTCTCTATTTGCATTTTTTAAAAGCTAAAGTTCGTACCATCGAACTTATCAATTTTTATATTTCCTTTATCTGCGGCCATCATCCTACTAGAATATGACTTTTTCTGGATCGTTACTCATAATTTCTGCGAACTACCGTGTATTAGAACACCTCCATGGATAAATCGGTACTGTCAAGCAAATTTAACTATTCACAAAATTTACTATTCATGTGAATACTAATCACCCAAAAAAAGATAGAAAAAAAAGGCAACCAAAGCTCTGATACCAGTTGTTGAGAAATTATACAATTTTTCTTATAATTAGATTTATGAGAAAATGAAATAAATGCGGAATAATAAGACATACAAAATTGATAACGAAGTTCGGTCAATTATGCTTATGTCTTCAAGTTGTTGCGGATCTTTTATTGAAAAAAAAAATTTACAAAGTGTTTACAAACATTCACAACTCACAACCTAATTACATCTTGAAAATTTTCTCTCAATTTTCTCTCAAATGTTGCTATATTTTGGAATGAAGAATCATTATCTATTTATAGGTAGATGGTGCACATAAAATATCAACAACTGTTTGGTGAAAATGTGTTTGCAAATTAAAATCTGACTTCTTTTTTTTTTTTTTCAAAATTTCCGTCCACCTAACATTTGGTAGATGGTTGACTTTTCAGCACTTCATAGCATCTTTATTAATAATAATGCAAATAAATATATATGAGTATTTTATTTTTTGTAATACAAAATGAATACAAAAAATATATGTGTTATGTCTATTAGTCTGTATGCATTAAATATATAGTTTTTAATGATATAAATATATTACAATTTATAAAGTTATATATACCTTCAATACTTTAAAGTTTATTGTATATTTTATACTCATACACATAAGTTTTATGCTTAAATTTTGTATTTGATAAACTGATGTACTAATAATAATATACTTATATTATTTTATATAAATAAATAACTTAGATAATCTCTAGATAAATTTAGGTATATATGCGCATGTTATAATTTAGCTTTATATAGTTTTAATAAAATTCTATTTAATAAATAACTTAGATAAATTATAAAAACTTTTAAAGATAAAAACTATATAAAAAGGAGTCAATTTGATATATATAGTGATAATAGTAATTAATAAGTGATAAGTTATAATGAATATAATATAATAGAGCCATGGATTATTATATACATTTCTTTTTTAAGGAGTCATGTGATCTATGACTTATTCTAAAACTGAAACAACCCAAATAAATGACCCAAAAGTAACATGAATTTGAAATAACCATAAACCCAAACGCGCTGACTTGACTCAATTGCCAAATAAAAATACCCTTAAACAAACAATAACTCAAGAAATTCGAAGACTAATAGATATTTCAATCCGTACAAGAATTATATTCTAAAGAATTATGGTTCTAAGACGTTTGAGTTGGATTTAATTAACAATTGTGGTTTAATATTGCCTAAAATGATATAAACTATTTGATTTATTCATAATTATAAGCTCCTTTTATTTTTCATATACTAACAGTATAATTCCAATACTTTCTTTCAATTGCAATTATATTGGCTTAGTTTTATTTGAAATTATACTGGCCTAGTTTTTTACCTGCCAAATAAAGATGTCCAATCTCTGAAATTAATTAGACAAGGAACATTTTCTTTGACCATTATAGCAAGCGAATTTCATTTTCTAACAAATTAATTAGATAGAAAGAACTAAGTTAGGCAATTGAATTTTACTCATACAAGTAAAGAATCGAGTCAACATCAATCTTTATCCGAAAAACAAAAGTTAACGTCATTCAATAAAGATGGCAATATTGAATTGTCTTGACCTTTTATTTTTTACACCTTTGCTGGTTTCCATTTTTAAATGGTGTTGCATACCACAAGCGGGTTGTGATTTCAGCTTTTTGTTGGTTTATTTTTTCTCCTTTTTTTTTAAAAAAAATATGAAAGTTGCATTTTCAAATACTTTAATTTGCATATTTCTTTAAGTTTGTCAAACATTACTGCAAAAATTGGTGTACTTTCTGAAGGAGAAAAAAAAAAACTGAATTCTCCAAAAGTTAACATTACTGATTGATCCAAAATTCTCGAATCTTATAAATTTGAGAATGCCATTGTTAGTTTAGAAACTCAAGCATCAATAATCTCTTCTCATTTTGACAGAATGAATCATTCTGATTGTTAAAGTTGATAAAAAAAACATTTGCTGCTTCTGATCTATAAAAGAAATAAACACATGAAGAAAATTATATTTCTAGGCATGTCTTTATAAGTGAAAGCTATTCGTTAGTTGATCAAAGTTAATGTCAAAAAAATTCTTAGTTAATCCCATAATAATAACCGTATATAGAGCTTCAAGGATCAATTTCATTATCCAATTAAATATAGAAATCAATTGAAGTTTCTAAGATTACGCAGAAGAGAAATTAATAATTACATGCAAATGTGATCCACTGCCAGAAATAATACATGATCAACAATCAAGGTTTATATATATATTCTCAAAAAAAAAGGAAAAACAAGAAAAACAAAGTGTGCTTAATTAGAAATGTTAACTGACTTTGTTATGAATTTTTCCTTAGTCATTCAAATGGTTTTTGTTTTATGATGTCCAACTGCAACCGTATACAGGCAAGAAGACAAAAATAATATATTGTGTGTAATAATAATATCATCAAGCCCTCATCGCATACAGGCACCCATGCATATATACCAATACCAAGTACTAAAAGGGATACATATCGAAGAATTTTAATACTAAATTAAATTCTTTACATAAATTATGGTAAGCATGTTGAAATAAATATTTGCAAACGAACAAATTATGCTAAAAGATAAATAATTAACATTTGTTTTGGTCATAGGAAAAATTCTATAAAGCACATCTGAAAATGCCAATGCCATTGAAAGTAATGGGTGCAAAATAAGCAAGCGTACATTGAAGAAAGAGTTGCTATAGGTTATTAGCTGATGATGAGGATCAAAAGCAGAGGAGACCAAAAATCCCAAATGTAATAATATTAAAGGAACGGTCTAGCTAGGGTTTTATATATAGCTGTATGTATGTCTCTAATTTTGGAGAGGGACAAAAAAGAGGATTTACATATATTGAGAAAAGAATCCGAATCCACGTTAAGATAATAATACCAATGTACAATTAATTAATAAAAAATATAAATTAATTAAGATGTCGTGTGTAGTCACACTCAATGTTGTATCCATGCAAGACAACCAATCAAATTATGTCTATAACCACATGATTTACTCTCTAAAATAATCATAATTATTAGACAAAACCCACACATCCAATCAAGTTTCTTCAAAAGCCCATATGAATGAATGCGAGAAAAATAAAAGCGGGAAAAAAAATGGAGAAGAGACAGCTCATTTCCATCAATAGAATATGCAGTACCTCATGTCCAAACAAACCCCCACAATAAACCAATATATATACCCTACCACATTTTTTAATATTATTTTTTTCAAAAAAAAATAACACAAAATCTGCCTTATATATTACATTTTCAATAATATAAATTTAATTGATATTATATAATAATAACATAGATTGAATTATATTTATATATATGCATGTATGTATGTATAAAATGAGAAGGTGGGTGGAGGGGACAAGAAAAATAAAAGGATGCAATAAATAGGCTAAGAAATTAGATTTATCAATAAATACAAAGGAGTTGACAGGCCTCTGGTTTCAAAAGATTGACCTCTTCATCTTTCTCTTCTTCCATATATCAACTCAATTTAGAGAGCAAAAGTTATATCAGATTCTCCTTGTCTCTTTCCATGAGAGAAAAAAATAAAGAAGATACAAATCCCATCTCCAATGAAACTGCACTTGGTATGATCTTTCAAATCCTACAAAAGAAATTCAAAAAGGAACAAACCCACAAACACACAACAGAGAGAAAGAAAAAATTTAAATTTAAATTTAAAAAAAAAAGAGAGAGAAGACAAGAAAAGAAAGGAGAAAGAAAAGAAAATAAAAGAAAAGAAAATAAACAACTTGACAAGAAAAGGATATATAATAATTATAATAATAATAGTAATAATAATAATAATAATAATAATAATCTCCATGAACTTTCATTTAAGTTTTTTGAAACTAGTCTCAACTAATTTCTCCTCCAACATTGATTTATATATATATATAGAGAGAGAGAGAGAGAGAGAGAAGATTTTATATTGATATATAGAGATATAAATTGTAGAGTTGAGCTAGAAGTCATGAGCGTGATGATACATTGAATGATCTCTTCGGGTGTTGTGGGTATTATCATCATCTCCTTCCATTCTTGATCCCATTTGAGTTGAACCAGTAGCACCAAGATTCAAATAAACCAATCTTGAATCAAGATTTAGGTTTCCAAGATTAGTACCAGTGCTTCTACTGTTATGTTCGTCACTCATGGGAGGATAAATTGGGGCAGAAGTAGGTGCATTAACACTACCTTCTTCGCGCGAAAGAACTAAAGCTGCAGATTGCACAAGTTCAAGACAAAGCCTCAGCTTGTTGGGTTCAATGTGAGCCAAACCCGGAACTGCCCCCTTAAACAAGAAATCTGAGGTTAGGGTTCGAAGAATATCGAGCGGGGTAACTCCATCAACCGTTCGAACATTTGGATCAGCGTGGTGATCTAAAAGCACTGCAACCATATCTGGTGAGACCATTTCAGCTGCAACGTGCAGAGGAGTTTTCCCCGCTGGCCCGGCTGGGTAGTTAACATCTGCTGCACCCAGTTCTAGCAAGGCCTTAACTACTTCTCTACTGCAATTCTCTACTGCATAATGTAGAGCTAATGCTTCATCAAGATTCAGGCCTTCGCCCATTACCATTAGCTTGACCAATTCTACATCAGATGAGTCTAATGCTCTTCTCATTCTTCTAATCTTCTGGTCCTCAAGATCAGCTGCTACTGTGAGATCATGGTGGTGGTGATGGTGAGGCATTAACGATCTACGAGCGAGGGATGATTTGAGGCGGAGTTCTTCAATTTTGGCCACAACATCAATGGGAAGATGTTTAGCTAACACTTCTGGTGGTAGGCCTGATTTTGCCACTAGATGAGAACAAGTAGACCAAAGTTGGTGCATATCTTGCTTTCTTGAAGCTATTAGGACTTTCATTACATCTTCAATTGTTGCCTTCTCTACCATGGCAGCTAATTGCTTCTGTTGAACACCCAAAAAGAAAAAAGAAAAAAAATGATTAGTTAGAATTTATAAATGATAGTCTTAAACACAAGCATTAATTATGTTTAGTGGTAAAATTGTATTGAAAATGGTCCATTTCTTTATCTTTTGCCATCCTTTAAACCCAAATGAGGAAAGTCATATTTGGGATAAATTTGGTTGGGAAACTGTGGAAGATAAGACTGGAGACCAAGAGCTATAATTAGAAAGTTTTGGGTATGCAAAATAAAGATTGAAAATCCCAAATTATGAAAACCCAAAGTGAAATACATGAAATCAAGACATTTTACACCTCTTTTCATACATATATTATTTAACAGCAGCATTTGACTAGAGTGAGAATAGTGTATATATGTTTGATCATTATCAACAGAAGAAGGAACTTAAGTCAAGAAGAAGAAGAAAACGCTCAAAGAATAATTTGTGTTGGAAAATTGAAACAATAATTGGATTAACTACTACAAAAAGAAAAGTGTGAAAATGAGTACTACAGAAGAGAAAGTACTAAAATGATAAAGTCGAATCAAAGGCCAACTGCCTCAGAAATGAACAAGAAACTTCAAGAAACTAACATTAAAGATGTAAAGATAGTATACCACTACTCAGCCACTCCACTCCACCAAAGTGATAAGAAATAAGAATTCCCTAAAAAACAAAAACAATTATTAAAAAAAAAGGAAAAATTCAAGAAAACCCACTTCAAAAAATCCCTTCCCACTTCCCAAAAACAAGAAAATCCAGTGACTCCATACCCACAAAACAAAATGAATGACTACTCCACACACTAATTAAGACTTAAGAAAGAGAGAGAGGAAAAATAAAGAATGATGGAGATGATGTTATGCCTTAACAGATGAGAGAAAAAAAGAAAAAAAAAATTAATGAAAAGAAACCTGAGTAAGCAATGCAAGCTGTTCAACCCCAAAATATCTAGCGGCAGCAAGAGTATCAAGAGCAAGATCAACGGCAGAGGTGCAATGCGTGTGCCAACAGCCTCTTTCACCACAATTAGGCCTTGGCTCATGCTTTTGAGGGACAATAGAGACTTGCCCACTATACAAGAACTGTAACAGCAACAAGAACACCTCATATCCCACTGAGTTTACTGGTATAACATTTGGCCTCGAGCCTGGTGATGCGGATGATGATACTGATGATGATGATCCTACTATTCTTGACCCGGATGGGTCTAACCCTGATGGTGGGTCGGGTCCACAGAAGAATTTCCTAAAGAACAGACTTCTTGCTGCTAAAATACATCTGTGAGCATGAACTAATCTTCCTTCTACACTGAAAGTTACATCTGAGAAAGCTTGCCCATTGATTAGAAGGTTGAGATAATCCAAAGATAGAGATCTTAACGAGTCTTCAAGGGTCATGATTTTCTTTTCTTTCCTTTCAAGAATTTGCCTACTAGGGTTCTTTTAAAGAAAAGAAAGAAGAAGAGATGAAAAAGGGTATTAAGAGGAACAATAGAAGGAGATTGAATTCAATTTTTTTCCTTTTTTAATTTTTCCTTCTTCTAGGTTCTGTGTTCTTCTCGTTGAAGATGAAGATGATTATGGGTAATGAGTTACTGTGTCTTTTAGAGAGAGAGAGAGAAATTCTTTCCTCTCGATGGAGAGGTGTGGTGATGGATATTTTGAGAGGGAGAGAAAAAAAAAAAGGGCAATATGGATGGCTACTCTGGGCGGCCGAGCTATTTAAAAATAGGATATGAGAAATAAATTAATGAATAAATTAAATTATATCCTAACAAATATACAAATAATTTATTAGGAAAAGGGAAAAAGATAAAAAATAAAAAGGGAATTAATATTTATTTATTTTTTCTTTTTACTTTGTGCTACTAATCCATTCTCTTAAATTTATTAGGATGTATATGGAGTTTGTGGGAAAATGATATTCTTTATGACTTAATTGTGTTGACTCCTACACTAACATGGGGCCGTCCCCATTTAAAAACATTTCTCATTAAGTTATCATCACTTTTTTTTAGCTGATTATTATTTTTTTTAAAAAAAAAAAGAAGAAAAACAATGGTTTGATGAATGAATTGTGTGACCTTTAAAATTTCTTTCTAGCATTTTATATATTTTTGAATTCGAATGACGTCTGAGAAATTTACACCCAAAGTTTCTTTTTTCTTAAGAGATAATGAAACATATGAGTTTTAAAATTTTTGTTCAAGATTTATAAAATTAAGTTTTTTTCTTAATTAATGACCACGCGATACACTTTTTGTTTATATATATAACCATTAAAAACTTTCCATATATATATATATATATATATATATATATATATATATAACTGTAACGCTAAGAGTAAAATCTATTTACACATATTAGACATAATATATTTTCTTTTATTTCTATTATTGTAAACCACACAAATCAATATTACTTATTATTCTCAATTACAAAAATAAAATGTAAATTTTTTAAAATTTAATGGCTAAAATTTTTCAATTAATTGTAACATACTACTAAATACTAATGTTATACCTTTTTATTAAGAGATTTATTTTTACTATTTGTTTTTTCATTTCTTTAAATTTCATGAAGTTCATAAATGTGAAGACAAAACACTTACATATACAGAAAGGAGAATGCTTATAATTATATTTAAAAAAAGCGTGAAATTATCTTTTAATTTAAAGTGTGATAATTTAAAAATTAGCTACGATTTGATTTGTATCAAATTAATTAAATATTATATAAGTAATTTTTTTTTTAAATCCTGACTTGGGTAATTTTTTTGGCTCGATTCTTTGATATTTTCCATAACTTTTTTCAATATACTTTAGATGAAGCGCTATGTACTATGATTTTTAATAGAACACCAAATTATTTTCTAATATAACAATTCATAAACTTAATTCTTTTTTTAATTATTATTGCTTGTATCTTAATCGGGGAATATAAATATTTGCACTTAAAAATTTTCAGTTCTTATTAATTAGTCAATTTAGGTCCATTATTTTTTTTTTAATTTTAATGATTTGGTAATTTTAATGTAAGAAAATATACAAATTATTTTCATTTTATGTGATTGAGAATTATTTTCACGAAATTAGCTAATATACGGTGCATAAATTGACTCGAAAAATAATCTAATTTAATAAATTGATAATTTAAAAATTAATTTGACTCAGAACACGGCTGGAACTTGATCCAAAAAGAATATTATTGGAATTCATTAGACCGATCCAACCTATTTATCAGTTACTAGTTATTAAATATACTCAAAATTTATTAAAATATCATCGTTAATTTATTGATGATTTTATTCCATATGCTTATGAATTAATTAATTTTCGTAATAAATTCCAGGTAGAAAAAAGGAAACATAATTCCTATTTTCTGTTAACATGAATAAAGCATTGAAGCTCATCAGAATGGTCCACCCATGCACACCAATTAACTGTAGTTTTTTGGATTTCATTATTTGTTTTTATATATTTTTATTTTATTTACATTTGAGAATATTATTTGTTTTTCTTTTTCGGTGAGAGATAAACAAAATTATATTTAAATTAAAATTACTTTAAAGAGTAAGCAGTTACTTATTAACAGAAAATCAATTAAACTCTTCTTTTCATTTTGGGGTAGATATATTTTGAAATACAACAGAAAAGAAGTTTCAAGTGATTAATTGTGATCTTATGTTTTCAAATTGTTGATATAAAACTTTAAAACCCATTCTGATTGAAGATTTTGAGAATCCATTAACACTCATGATTAACTGTTAAATGTTCTAAGTTAATTTTGGCTAATGGTTAGGGAGCTAATTATTTACATATTCGGACAATTTTTTTTTTAGGTGACAAAGGAGGGAAAACCCAAAAACAGAACAACAAACTATATTGGCACAACTTTCGGTCAGAACATCCCCATCATATCATCCCTGAGAAATGACAAAATACCCGTAAGTGGCTCCTGGAAATCATTAACTCCTCTCTCAAAATTCAGCGCCTCATTCGCAAGCCAATCAGCTGCTCTGTTAGCCTCACGAAAAACATATTGAACAATCACAGAGAAGAACAAATCCATAATCTCCCTGCAAGCCTGAACCAAGTTTTCAAAATGGCCATTGTAAGAATCATCACCAGAAAAGGCACTGAACAACAGGCTGCGAGTCCACTTCAATAATCAGTAAAGGGTAACCCTAAATACATGTGTGATTAAGCCCTTTCAAAACTGTCCAAAGTTCTGCCTCCACAGCCGTATAATCACATATATTAACCACATAGCCAAAAAGCCAGTCACTAAAGAAATCTCGAAATAAACCATCACCACCACCAGCCCTTCTTGAATTCCCTTTAGAACAGCCATCAGAATTTAACTTGACCCAATTACGCTGAGGAGGAGGCCACCCAACAAGGCACTGCTCATAGGAGATACTATATAGGAGTCAAAGTTATTCTAGGAACTCCAAGCTCTATCAATCTGGTAAGTATAATTGCGGACAAAAGCAATTTTCGACGAAACCTCCCTCTCATTATGGCGGAAAACTCTATCATTTCTCTATCGCCAGAGCCACCAAAGAGAGCTAGCAAAAAAACAAGGCCAATTACATGTATGATTTTGGGCGCGAATAAAACAAGTGAGATTAACTTTGAACCAGCTCGCCATATCAAGATTCAAGTGCCTAGACCAGGTGGAAGTGGGATAACAAAACTGCGAATACTGGGTAGCATGAGTACAGTCCCGCAGAACATGTAAAGGAGTTTCCAAAACCTAACAACATGTCACACTGAAAGGATCGGAAGTGAAACCCTGCTTGCATCTCTCCCAGTTATACATAATCTTCTATTGCGCCACTATCCAGAGAAAAACATGAACTCTTTGCGGAATGAGACGTCTCCAAATCAGGCGCCATAAAGGATCCTCAAACAAAGAATCATGATTAAATAAGGCGCTATAGGCAGACTTAAACGAAAAGCTCCCATACTTGGAATATTTCCAAACCTGGCAACTATTTTACCCATAATTTAAATACCACCATCTAAACGAGCTCTATTATGATAGTTAAATATATTATATAGATCTTTGTCATAAATTTCATATTCCTTGCTCATCAGATTGAGGACCTCATTATAACTTCTTTAAATTTCAACACCTGGATTTTGATTTTGGATTTTTCCATATCCTATCAAAATTTCATTTCTCTCTCTCTTTTTAATAGGGTAAATGGCTAATCCTTAATAAGGTTGAGGCCTTTCATCAACTTACTAGCCCCTTTAATTTCAACAATTGGATTTTGATATATTAACTAAATTTGAAATTATTGATTTTAATTTATGGTTATGGAGTTGTGGTAGGGGTGCTCAAATTTAGTTTGACAGGTTATGTAGGTTGAAGTCTAAGATAATTTTAGTGATAATTGGACATGCTTTCATCTCTATCTATTTGTTATTAAGATTACTTTGAAACTCAATCTGTTTTACTTATGAATTCAAATTTAAATACTCCTATTGTTAACGTACATATGAAAAAGAAAACCACTTAATTGAAATAGAAATTAAAAAAATGCAAGGATTTGTAATCCTAAATGCTTAACTTAAATAAGTAAATGCAAGTTTACAACACAGTTGACCCAATAAAATATCTGACATATTCTCTGATGTGCCAAATAAATTCCGAACTTTACTTTTAAATTAATTTAGTTTAGCTTTTGAATATAGTGGATGACTTTTTTATTTCAATAGCTGAGCTAAAAGTATTTGATAAATTTTTTTACCCCCAATTGATAGCTAATATAAATACTAACCAGTTGTTAATTAAAAAAACTTCATTTTAATAAGTTTTTTTTGAAATAGTTAAAACTTTTCTAATAAAAATATAAAATTGGTCTCTTTAAAATAAATAAAAAAAATCATTTTTTTTCTGGTATTTGTTATCATCCATCATCATTTTCATTATCCATGTCATTATAGGAAAAAACTCATATTAAAAATATATTAAATTAATTAAATAGATTTAAAACTTATATGTATATGTCTGTAGAAATTTTTATCTGTAATTGATTATATTTTATTATTATTTTAATTATTAAATAAATAGTATATCAAATAATCACCGTATTTTATTTATTTATTAATAAATCATAGAAAAAATATATTTTAAATTAAACAAATTATATCCACATTGATTTACATTATTATAATAATAATAGCTTAATTAATTTTATCATATACCAACATCAATCCGCTGGGCCTAAATACTTTAAAATTTCTAAATAATAATGTTTAAGCGCTATCTATAACCCTAAAAATTAGAGCTGACAATTTTGGACACGACACGATTAAACGACACGAAACGATACGGACTTAACCGTATATGGATATGAGCTAAACGGATATGGGTCATAACCGTGTCAACATGATTGCGACACGAAAAAAATTGTATCATAAACGGATTTTACCTGTCTAACCTGTTAAGACACAATTAAAAATATGTTATTTTATTAATTATAAAGATATGACTAATTATTTTAGTCTTACTCAACATTCAAATATATATTATAATATTATATATATATATATATATTTATATATGAATGAATGAATTAAATTGATTCAATTGAACTTATATATATTTAATTGGAGTTTAATTAATTAAATTAAAATTATTAATTAAATATAAATTGATTAAATTAAGATTCAATTAATTAAATTAAATTTTTAATTTAATATTTGTGTCTATTCGTATATAATCGTGTCGTGTTGTGTTAAGTAAAATCGTGTTGTGTCGTATAAAATGTATACGTTTAGACACATTAAGTAGATCGTGTCTAATCGTATCATGTCATATAATTTATACACATTAAGTTAATCGTGTCTAATCGTATCGTGTTAACACGGATTTTAATCGTGTCGTGTTCGTGTTTCAAATTTTTGATACGATTAGTTAATCGTATCGTATTCGTGTCGTGTCTAATCGTGTCATATTCGATTAAGACATGATACGATTAGACACTACACGATATGAATTGTCAGTCCTACTAAAAATAGCTAGGTGACCTGGATTTTCATCTCCACCGAAGTCCATAAAAATAGAAAAAAGGGAACAAAACATAAAAAATGAAATTCATAATTAAACTATAACTCTGCTTTAAATCTGTTAACTGTTTTTTTTTCCTTTTATTTTAGATTTTTAATTGAGTAAAATTGTCTCATTAGATAATGAATAGAGTCAATAGACCAAATCATGCCGACGAGAGGAAGTATTAACTACGTACCTTCTTTGTAGGGTACAAGACACTTAACTTGCCCTCTATTTTATCCAAATAAAAAGATAAACAAACTAAAAATTTAAAAATAATTAATTAATAAATAAAAAGTGTCTGTATAAGCACATTGGATGTACGAGTTAAAAGTGTTCTGTCTGCTCTTATTTTATTTTATTTTTTATATTCACCAGACAAGCTGTGTAAAAAATTATTACTGTAATTATTTTTTATAAAATTCATCTTACTAATTCTAGAGCATATGGCAAAATGGGTTTGAGCAAAAAAAATGTTAAAATTAAAAGACCAAACATGAAGCATATGAAAATGAAATAAACAACGGCAAAAATAAAAAGAAAAGGGTAAAAACTAAAAAGTTGATTTACTAATGAAAAAGACTAGAGGAAAGAAGATTGGCGCATTGAAAATGATACAAATATTAGGAGTGGCATTAGTGTAAAATGTGAAGGGAATAAAGAGTGGATGAGAGGGTGGCGATGGTGGAAGTGGTGGTTGTGGGTGGTGGGGGTTGTCATTGGAAACCGTGTCGGCCGGGTGTAAGGGGTTCATGTTCAAATATTGGGACTAGTGCCCAACAAGAACAAGTTAATTAATATTTTTAGGGGACCAGAACTGCACGTGAGACAAGACTAAGGCACGAGCAAAAGCAGAAGAGGAGAATCACTGTTTATGTTGCTGTTAAACCTGTGTTCGCTGGGTAATGGATTGATGTTTTTGAAAAGGAAAGGAAAGGAAAGGAAAGGAAGGAAAGAAAATAAGGTTTTTTCTTTTAATATTTTTTTTTAAAAAAAAAAAAGGAAAGAAGCGGTTGCTTTGCCCTGTCTGAATTCCAAAAATAATTTCCAAAAATAATTCTAAAATTAAATTTTGTTTTTTTAAAAAATTGAAAACACAAACACACACAAAATCCAATTGATTGACAACACATCCACTGACTGTCTTATGATTTCAAGACCCCCGATTTGACGTTTGACTTGTCTTTTCACCTCTTCACACTCCTCTTTTATGAGGGATATATATGTATATATTGTTACAGTATTTATGTATACTCAATCCTTTGGATCATTCATAACTACTAAACCTCACTTTGAAGGACTTGTTTTCAATTATAGGGTGTCAGAATTATGAGTCTTTGGTGTGTGTTTTGCAATTTCAAAAATTTTCTACCCCATTTCCATGTATATATAGTGTATAAATAAATTTAAGACTTAACTCATTAAATTTGGTTTTTAAATCCAATTAGCTTTGACTATAGTAATGGATATTTGGATTAAAAATAAATAGATAAGCAGAATATGAATAGAAAGGAACAATTAATTTAAATTCACAATTAATTTAAAAATATATTCTCAAATAATGTAAAATCTAAAATCTACTAGTACCCATGGATTAACATGCAATATTTTCATTTTTTTTTTTCTTATGATGTCTTATTTTTGTGAACTTCTAATTTTGACTTTGTTGTTCCTAATACTAATATAATTATAAGCCTTTTGAATATTTTGAACCTTAGAGCAAGTTGAAGGTCTTATTTGTTAGCCTACTCGATGAATAGAGAGCTGAAACCACTAGTATGATTCGACAAAGGGAAGTTTATGAAAAAAAATTATAAATCAATTGAATTTTAACTTTATAAATGTAAATATTTACCTAAATTGATTTTACAAAAAGTTCATAACATTACAAAACTTACACCTTTATTAAGAAAATCAAAAACAATTCATGAAAGAAATTTTTATCCTTCAATCAAAGAGATTAAAACATAAATAAAAAATAATTTTTAAATGTAGAATAATACTTTACATTTATTCAAACAAAATGAAGCATAAAAAAATTAACAAGAATAAATGAGAAGAACCAATATAACTAATAAAAGTATTGACATTGACCAAAACAATTTAAATAATAAATTGCCTTTTAAAAGAGATGAGAAGTAAATCGATTTAAAATATTAATTAATGTTAGTACATAAATACACATAATGACTTTATCTATTTTTTATTATAGTTATAACTCATATAATTGTCAAATTACTAATTAATTACCAATTCATATATTGGTTCATACATTAAATTAATAATTTTATTATCATATACAAGTATAGATTTTACAATCCATAACATATTTATAAATTATAAAATAAAAAAATATTAATTACTTTCTTTTTTTTTAATTTTTTTTCCGACACTTACTCCCATTTTGAAGTATCAGCCTTATTACAAATTATAATATGATGTAAAAATTAAAAAAAAATAAAAAGTAACTAGTATTTTTAAAATAAGAATTAATTTTTTTATATGATTAAGGGATAAATGAATAAATGAAGTATAATTTAAAAAATTATTTTTAAGTGAATTACCCAATATTTTGGACTTAACAATGAAAAGTAAAAAAAAGAAAAAAGAAAAAAAAGGAGTTTCCTTAATTAATAGGTTGCTTGTTAAATTATTGAAATTAATTAATTTGTTTAATAAGTTACCAGTCATTTAATCCAATGGTTAAAATTAAAAATAAATGATATAATGGTTATAAATGATAAAGTGTATCTATACACCTGGTGTACTATAGGACTCATATATATATTTTTATTTTCTTTTGGTTCAAATTGAAATTACTATGAAATTCGATTTTGATTTGCTATATGAATAATTGGACCAAAATCTTACTATGAAAATTTTGACTCCATTTGAAATAATAAATCATTGATTAAGGTTCAATTTCAATTTTAACATGCGCAATTTCAAAATGATTTTGATTCAAAACCACGCTGTTATCAGTGGTGTATATGCCCTAGTGCATTTATTTCTTTTTGTATATTAAATATTGTACCACAATGGACACGTGTATATTTCACATTCATAATAATTAAAATATTCAAGGTGTTGATCATATTATGAATGTAGTAGTTCTTTTATACGATGAAATATATGACCCTTAGATTATCCACAGTGTATTTATTATCATGTTACTGATAATAATGAGATAAAAATCTCTAGTAAAAGATAATCTTAAAAATGTTCATAACTAGAAAATGACAGTAAATTGGGCATTCATTGAGCCTCTAGGTTATCACATGGTTTATTACGAGGATGAATCTCATTATCCATGATATAATGATATCTGAAATATTAGTCTTCAAAGCATAGTCTTCAAAGCTTCCCCTCATACCAGAAATGTTACCCCATTATTTTCTTTCCATTCCAAGTCATAAAACACAAAATTCTAAACCAAAGAACAAGATTTATTAAGTGCTAAAGAGAGAGATGCATAAGGAAACTCATGTTCTTGTGAAGGTTGACCTAGAGGAAGAAGAAGGGAGTTCGAAAGCCCTATATCACATTGCATTTCCTTCAATTTTGGTGACGAATCACATTTTCTCCATGTCTTTATAAGTTTTATACCCTTTTACATGTCAATCCTTGTAATGCCCGATAATTTAAGCCACGGTCGCAGGTGACCGAAATCCGGCACATCAAATCAATCAGAGTCTAAATTCGGATATGAAAGAAAAAAATTAAAATGATAATAAAATATGAAAAAAATATTTTTGATATTAATAATTGAAAATTTTGAAGTTCAGAGCTAAAATTTTGAAAATAATAATTTTTTGCTGAACGAAATTAGAATTTACGGTATTTTTGATACATATTTTAAGAAAGAATAGAAATGGAATATTTTTTATCTAAGAAAATGAATATTCTTTGGATTAAAATAAAGTAAGAGTGATTTAAATTAATTGACCAATGAGGGTCAAGATTATCTAATTAATCCTAACCACCCACCTAATCCAACTATAAAAATCAAATTTCATTTTTTGCCTTTATTCTTCTTCTTCCTCATCTTAAACAAACAAAATTCTCTCTCATTTTTCTTATCTTGGATGTGACATACATCTTCCCCTTCCTTCTTTTTTTTTCTTCAATTAATGCTAAGATTTTAGCTAGAAAATATAGATTAAGGTAAAATCAATAAGAAAGTGAAGCAAAATGAGCCAAACAAAGGAAGAGGAAGGAAGGAAAGATTTTGGTCATCTTGAAGATTTACAAAGGTGAGATTAGATTTTTCATCTTTCCACTTTTCTGGCCTTCTGTACTTTCATTTTGAGGTTAGTCACAATTAAAGTTAGTAATTTGGGGTTATTAGTATATTAATGGTGATTAAGAGCTAATTAGTGTAATTAATGTTTGATTAGTGTGAGTTAAGGGTTATGATGGATTAGAAAAGTAGTTTATGGACATAAGATGGGATAGAGGTGATTAGTAGTTAAGTGAGTTTATTGTTGAATTTTATGATAGAAAAATATATTATTTGACTTTTCTTATGTTGATAATGATTTAATGTGTGAGTATGATGTTGTAATATTTAATGGAGATTATTGCATTTATGTGAAATTATATGAGCATTACATGCATAATTGATATAAATAATAATAAAGATAACAAACATGATTAAGCCCTATAATATTTAGTCGAGAACTAGAAATTAGGAAAAGTTGGCATGCCAATAAAAAAGTAGAAATGTAGGCACTAAAAAATAGTGCTGAGATTTAATTTATGTAGACACTAAAAAAATAGTGTTGAGTTAAAAATTATGTAGGCATCGAAAATATGCTGAGTTATTATAAAAAAAATGTAGAAGTTAAATGCCGAGTTATCAAATAATTAAGTAGGTGCCGAGTATACTGCGAAGAGCAGAAATCTTGTATCCAGTGTTTAGTTCTGGTTTAAAATGTCATGAACTATCAAATAAATAAAGAGAAAAAAATGTAAATTATAAAAATGATTGTCTTGTATTATTATTAATGAATTTTAGCATGCTTAATGAATGAAATGATATAATTGATTAATTATACATTTTGTATGATTTATATAGTTTTTATTTAATTTGAATGTTTTGACATACTTAGAAAATTTATTGTAATTGATAAAAAATTTATTTTAAAGATATTTATATAATTATTGGATAGTTGTCAAATGTACCACTAAACTAATAGTTTAACACATGCACAGGTTAGTAGAAGTAGTTGTTGCGTTAGGACTGACAAAAGAAAAGGGAACTCCAAGATCAAATTGTAGCAATTTATTTTCTTTTTGTATATTTTGGGTATTGTATAATTAAATTTTTAGATTTTCTTTTGATGTAAATTTGTGGCATGTAGGATTTATAAAAAAGTAAATTTTGTAATTAATATATCTGGTATTATTTATAAATGTATTTCTGAATATTATGGTTTAATAAATGAGTACTTTTAAATCAAAATATTTACATCACTAATTACATATTTAAATGATATAATAAATGAAAAAAATACATAGTAATAAATATTCCACTAATAACAAACTCGAAAATTGAAAAAAATACAATAATATGAGTATTGGTTTCCAAATAATGAGTTTGGTAGCATTTTCCTACACTATTAATGACTAGTAGGGTAAATGAGCGCTACATTTTGTGGTATCAGAGTTCAAACTAATTGATTATTAAATAGTGGATGTAAAATAGAAAGTGTGTCCCATGCATAGGCATAAAATGCTGCAATGATCGGATTTGAGTCCCTTCTTCTAGTTTATAGGTAGATATGGATTCGGGATCGGAACAAGATTTCTCGAAAGATGAATTGAATAGCAATCTTTTCAGACTCAGCTGATCTTGGATAACCTCCATCAGTGAGAGATTTTGGGCTGAGTGTAGTAGCTCTGTTGAGAGCAGAGGGACAGACTAATTTAGGATTAGAACCTCTTATGAAACATATAATAAATTTGTTACAGCGGATAGTACAAGAAGTTCTACAACCAGCTCCACCACCTCCTCCACCTCAGCCAAAATGTCGGATTGGTAAACTGAGAAAATATAGGGCCACAAATTTTATGGGAAAGAGAGAGGATGATGCAGTAGCGTTAGAGTTTTGGATGGAATCGATAGAGTGGGTGTTTGAGGAGGTCGAGTGTCCAGAGGAACAAAAATTCAGGTATCCAGTGTCCCTTCTAAAAGATCATGCCTATGACTGGTGGAAATCAATTTTATCAAAGCCCCAGACATCGAAACCACCTTCATTGAATTTCTTCAATGCATAATTTAGCAAAAAATATGTGCCTAGAGTCTATGTTAATGAAAAGCAGAGGGAATTTTAGGACTTGAAGCAAGGAAGCATGTTAGTGGCAGAATACAAGATGAAATTCACCAAACTGAGTAAATATGCAACTGGAATTATTACTGATGAGGCAAATATGTGTTGCAGATTTGAGGATGAGCTTAATGATGACATTGAAAATATGGTTGTCGCCCTTCAATTTGAGGATTTTGCTACCCTAGTATCCTCGACTATCAGTGTGGAAAAAAAGTCAAAGAGAAAGAGGATAGAAGAGTCACCCCAAAGATTGACAACTAGCATAACCCAGACATACGGTAAAAGGGATAGACAACGCCTAGATTTTTCCAGTGATGGAGTTCTAGACCAATCTTTTCAGCTAGGCAAAGCCAACAGTCGAGGCCAGAAGAGGCTATAGCTAGCACACCAGCTTTGGGTAACAGGAGATTTATATATGTCACATGTCACCATTGTAGAAAATCACATGCAGGTGATTACTGGTGGATCACTGTTGTAACACCCCCTCACCCTAGCAACACGTGCCAGGATAAGGGAGCACTGCATCGTCTTCTTTCATTTTTAACTTCTTTATTGAAAATAATCCATATTCATATTTTTTTCTCAAATAATATAAACAAAAATAACGTACATTTTATTTACATAGAATAATGTTTATTAAACATCAAGTTAATTTTACAAAACCATAAAAGATATCATATAAATCCAAATACAAGATATAAAACATAAAATGTAAGATACAAAAATTTATGGCCCACGGTTTGTAGAAATTGGCTGCTTTACTAGATTAGGATCACTGTTGTCTTTATCTACAACTTCAGCTACCTCTTTAAATCTGTATGGAAACAAACTCTCACACTAAGCTCTAGGCTTAGTGGTGCATATAAATAAGGTAATAAACTATTTTATGCAATATGCATTGTCATGTATATTACGTACCATATTATTATTATATATTTTTATTTTCTTACATTTATTATTTATTTACAATTCTTATCTTATTACATTCTATCATGCATAAACATCAAATTATATTCTTATATCTCATACTAGTTTTACTTTATCAAATCATCATTATATAATCTGTGATGCCCCACTTATATATTAGGAATAATCCCACATATATAAGAAGGATGCCATAAGCTTAGCTCGATAATCTGTTCGAATTAATTTTTTTTCCATTTTAAATAACTTAATCTATTTATTTATATTGGTTTAGGCAAGTCGTTCTAATTACATATTGTATACACATATGACACTTGACTATATTACATAATTATTTACATATACAATTCAATATATAAGACATGTCTACTACAAACCATATACATAGTCAAATTAAAAAAAAATAGATAACCAACCCTCTAACTATGTCTCTTTTGTCTCTGCTGATATGGGTTTGGATTTCTTCTTGATCAACTCCACTATCTACTATCTACAACTTCAATTTCTGCGTGAGAAGAACCCACACTAAGCTATCTCTAGCTTAGTGATACATATACGTATTAAAGTTTTCCCCAGACAGTCACACAAATGCATGTAATAAATAAATTCATGGCACATCAAATTTTATTACATATTTATCATATAAAATAAATAAATATATAACACAAAAGAATAAATATAACAACCTCATTTAATAATTAAATTTTCACCACCTCATGCAAGCATTTTATACTTTGCTACTTACAACAAGTAATAAATTTCATATTCCATTCTATAATTTATTAGCCCAAAATCTCGTTCCCGGACTATCCGGATACGAGGTGTGAAATAGGGGTGCTCGCGGAGCTTAAGCCATCATACTCACTATAATCTCAAGTTAAGGGCGCTCGAGGAGATTTAGTCACCTTGACCTAGTATAATCATTTATCTGTGTGTAATTAGGATTAGGGGCACTCTCGGAGCTATAGCCACCCTGTCCTTAAATCATATTAATATCGGTACCGAAACTTTTCCCTAATGGTGCACCATCTATCCTATGTCAGTTCTCAGGTAGAGAAATGGACAATTATTAACATTAATTACTTATTTCTGTAACCAATATTCATTTCATATTAGCATAATCATATACTCATAATTTATTTCAATATCATATAGTAACATAATATTTTATCAAATATTAGCATAATATTAAGTTCATAATTAATAACATTCTATAATTTTAAAACATTTCATAACATATAATTTCATCATTGTGACATATAATTTATGTCATGCACACACATTCATGCATAAGGGCAAACTAGAATACATATATGTACAAACCTCGATAGTATTTTTGCTTTTCCAAAACATAAACTCAAAGCTTCTTCACTTTTGTTGTTATTATTCTTGTTGAGATCCTAATTTAAAAATATAATTAATTAATACCTTGATAAAATATTTATTATTAATATAATTTAAATAAATAACTACAATTTCTTTTAAGCTAGAACAAGACCTCTTAGGACTGTTGGATCAATAACCTTTTTTACACTTATCCAATTTATATGATTCTTAATCCTAATTAAATTTAACATGTAAGACTAACACATACTAAAATTTCAAAATTTTTGAAGCATTACACAAATTTGTTTGTATAATTTCAAATGTTGCTCTGTTTGTTGCCTCTTAGGCAGTTCCGGGTACCATATTTACAATTTAATATCTTTCAATGTGTAGTTTCAATTGTTGCCCAGATATTAGACCAAGAAAGGGGGTTGAATTGGAGTTTCAAAAATTAAAATTTAAAGTGCGGAAATAAATAGTTAATTTTAGGAAGGATAGAGAAAATCAGACACAAAGATTTATAGAGGTTCGGGTGTTCACAAACCCTACTCCTCTCCCCAATCGCAATTGGGAGTTTCACTAACACACTAAGTGTTACAATGGAGTTTTACAAGCTCACTCCCAACTATGGTGTTTCTCACAATGGCTCATACCTAACCCAGAAATCCCTTGTGTTTTAATGGCTCACACAATAACCAATTCCTTGTGTTTTACAGGCTCACACAAACAACCTATACTTTGTGTTTTACAGGCTCACACAAATAACCTACACTTTGTGTTTTACAGGCTCACACAAACAACCTACACTTTGTGTTTTGGAGGTTTACACAACTAACCCTTACAAGTGTTCTACTCTTAACCCAGAACTACCCAAAGCTCACTTGAGTAAAGATTACAGAGAGAACCACTTATAAATCTTTATTGCTCAAATATGAGGAGTAAAAAGATTTTTACAGAGAATTGATTTGTTCTCAAAGTATGAAAGTACAAGATAGCTTGTGATTTGAAGTATATGCTAATCTTTATTTTGCTCATCATCCTCTTGTTCCTTAATGCATAAATGACTTCCATTTATACTCCCATGGCTGAATATAGCCGTTGGGGTGCATTAAATAAGAAACTAGCCGTTGTACCAACCAAAAAATTGCGCCTGACATTTTTCTCTTTCATTGGTCACGGGCGTGAATATGCTTGTCACGGGGGTGACAGTTCTTCCCAAGCCGTGATTGAAGTGGTGACCCTGGTCGTGAAGCTCTCTGGGATGTATGAACATAAGGGGTCACGGGTGTGACATTAATCCTTCACGGGCGTGACACTCTTCCCAGCCGTGAGCCAAGTGGTGACTCTGGTCGTGAAGCTCTCTGGGATGTATGAACATAAGGGGTCACGGGTGTGACATTAATCCTTCACGGGGGTGACACTCTTCCCAGCCGTGAGCCAAGTGGTGACTCTGGTCGTGAAGCTCTCTGGATGAAATTGCATGAAGCTTTACGGAGGTGACACCTTTCTTCACGGGGGCGACTTAAATGTTTACTTCACGGTTTGTTTTTCCTTCATGGTCGTGAACTTCAAATGTTGGTTTTGGTAACGGTTAGCTTCCTTCACGGGAGTTACTCCTAGAGTCACGACAGTGAACATACTACTTGATTTTTGTTTCTCAAGGATTATTCTTCCAATTTTCCATTCTTGCTATTTAAAAACAAGTATGTTAAATATAATATTGCTATATTATTTGTTAGCATCAATATGACGGAAATACCCCTCAAGGTTTAACAATCTCCCCCTTTTTGATGATGACAAATAATCTAGCAATATGTGATTTTGAGAGGTCTCCCCCTCAAAATATACTTAGGATAAAAAAAATTATAATGTGCAAGAATAGTAAATAATGATGTAGCATTAAACCAGATTTTAAGTATATGCAAGTTATATGAGAAGTATATCCAATACATACCATAATTCCTTTTCAAGACATAAAGTATATGTAAGGTATCTTTAAGGTATATCATGGCATGTTTTTATTTGTAACTTGCTTTTAAGGTATATGCATAGTATACTTAGGGTATATCTAAGGTATATAAAAACATAATTTTTCAATTATATACTTTGCATATGAAATGTTGAATCAAGATTTTTAAACCAATTTAAAGTCAATTCACTTTTTGATTTACCAATTCATATACCATTCTCCCCTATCATATATTGCTAGTTTTCTCCCCCTTTTGTCATCAATCAAAAAGGATATGAAGATTGAAGTAAACAAGTACAAATATATATATAAAGGAAAAGGATACAAACTAAGTCAAAATATTCAGAAAGGAAATTTTTTTTTTAAAAAAATTTCCTACACAATCAAAACATAAAAATTACGAACAAGCTAAAAATGATCAAATTTAGGCTACACTCTAGCCTATCTCCTAGCCAGACATCTTATCACGAAGCCTAGCTACTTCAGCCTCAAGGCTGTCCATCCGAGACTCCATGAAGTCCTTGAGGTTCTCCAACCTCTCATCCATGGAAGTCTACAGCTGCTCGAAACGTGGTGCCAAGAGGTCGACCACCTGCTGCACTAAGGATGGTGTGGAAGCTGAGGACTGTCCAATGTCCTGCTCGACTGCTAGAGGTGCTTCCTCAATCCGAGCCCACTTTTTCTGTTGGACTCCCTGGAGGTATGCTTTAAAATCCTCCGTGTCATGATCTTCCCAGATAATCTCTCTAGCAGTATTAGTGAAGCAGTAGAAGATATCGTTCTGAAAAACGATTCTGACAGCTGCTCCCATCTTGATGAATGACTCTACATCCAGCCTATTTTGAGAATGTGCAGGAATGATGTTGAAGTGATGGTTATCCAGCTTCAAATAATTGAGCTTCACTGCAATGTGGGTGACATATGCCCCGATCAAGATATCTCCTGTGGGTTTGGTGGCAATGGAGAGAAGATGGTTTGCAAACCATCTGGAAAGTGCCACTGTGACTCCCCTGTGAGCCATCTCAAATAGGAAGAGTTCTGACTTCCTAATAGTTCCATTACTTTTTCCCCGAGCAAAAATGCTATAGGTTAGAAACCTATGCAAATACCTGTGTACTAGGGCCACGAGATGAGTGCTCTTTGTCTTCTTTACGTCCCAACTACAATTATATCCAAAATGAGTCCAGGCTACAGGGGCAGAGAATTCTACCTCAGTCTCATTTAGAACGCTTTTAGATGGTAGGTTGAACAATTCTCCAAATGTGATGGCGCTGAGGGTGTTATGATTATTGCAGAGTTGGAATTTCACCACTCCAGTTGGTGAAACTTGCAAGGTGCTGAGAAATTCCAGCGTTGGCTCTCGCAGAGTTGGCTGATGAATTTCAACAAATTCTTTTAGATGACGGGCTTGAAGTTGCTCTGTCATAGCCATCTCAAGCCCGAGATTATGGACTGCTTGCCATTCGAAGGACCTTGATGATAAAATAGGTCTCTTCTTCAAAGTTGCATACCGAGGATGGAAACTTTCTGGAATGATGTTCATGAGGTAATCTGAATACCTCTTAGGTTCATGAGACTTCTTTCTCTTTCCCTTAGATGAAGCATACTCCATATTTGAAGAAATTAGTTATTAATGGAGTTGAAGAAAATTTTTGACAGAAAATTTGATGAAAGACCCTAGAAGTGTATGATTTCTGCTGAAGATTCGAACTTTTGGTGGTATTTATAGTGAAATTTCAAGTCTTTGGGGTCGGAATCTTCAATGTCTCAATGAATGAAAGTAAATGAGAGTGGTTTTGGGAGATGGAGAGTTGAAATGAAGGTTGTAACCGGTTGTTTTCTTATATATTCGATACATTCATGGGTGTGACTTATGGTTTCACGGGCGTGCATAGTCGTGTTCACGGTTTGCTCAAGCAGTGTTCCACCCGTGAATGAAAGCGTGAATATGTTCACGGGCGTGATCGATGAATTGCACGGGCGTGACTGATCATAGGTCACCGGGGTGAACATCACGTCACGGGCGTGAACTGTTGAATTTCACTACTTATGCCCGTGAAGCAAGCCATGACACAAGGCATGAAAGCTTCTGTGAGTTTTGGGGTGTAATTATTCACGGGAGTGAAACAGTGTCACGGTCGTGAACGTCTATTGTCACGGGCGTGACTCAAGCCGTGAAACTAAGTTTCACCACTTGAAGTCGTGAAGCATGTCGTGAACCAAAGTGGTGAAAGCTTCTGTGAGTTTTTGAGGCGTAATTGTTCATGGGAGTGAAAATGCGTCACCGGCGTGAAAGTTCATATTCACGGGCGTGACTCAAGCCGTGAAACTATGTTTCACCACTTGAAGCCGTGAATCATGTCGTGAACCAAAGTCATGAATGACAATGCCTATTTGGGCCACTTAAGTCACGAGCGTGAGTATATGTTACGGGCGTGACTCCCCTATAATTTTCATCAAATTGAATTTAAGTTCTGCAACAAGATTAAATCATTTCAACAAAGATTCTACTTCATAAAGCATGATTTCTCATCAAAATTTCTATCTTATAACTTGTGATATGATTTAAGATCAACAATTAAAATTTCATATTCTTGCAATCACAAGGTTAATCCATCAATCATACCATAGTTCTCTTCTAATGAAATTAAATCTTTCCTTAGTTAGAGACTTAGTGAAAATATCTGCTAATTGATTTTCTGTGCATACAAATTCTAATTCAACATCTCCATATTGAACATGATCTCTAATAAAGTGCTGTCTAATGTCAATATGTTTACTTCTAGAGTGTTGAATAGGATTCTTTGAAAGATTTATAGCACTAGTATTGTCACATTTTATAGGTATATGGTTCATCTCATGACCATAGTCCTTAAGTTGTTGTTTCATCCAAAGAATTTGTGTACAACAACATCCAACTGCTACATATTCAGCTTTAGCAGTTGAGAGAGCAACTGAAACTTGTTTCTTACTAAACCAAGAAACCAAACAATCTCCAATGAAGTGACAAGTACCTGAAGTACTTTTTCTATCCAAAAGACTACCAGCATAGTCTGCATCTGAATATCCTATAATATAAAAAGATGAATTCTTAGGATACCATAAACCTAGATGCAATGTTTCATGTAAATATCTTAAAATCCTTTTTACAGCATTTAGATGAGATTCTTTAGGACATGATTGAAATCGCGCACATAAGCAAACACTATACATAATATCGGGTCTAGAAGCAGTGAGATATAAAAGTGATCCGATCATACCTCTATAAAGCTTTTCATTAATGCTCTTATCCTTTTCATCTTTGTCCAATTTTGTTGATGTGCTTATAAGAGTCTTGGCATTTTTGCATCATTCCATACCAAATTTTTTGATTAAGTCTTTGGCATATTTGGATTGGTTGATGAATATGCCCTCATTGCTTTGTTTGATTTGTAGACCAAGGAAATACTTAAGTTCTCCCATCATGCTCATTTCAAATTCCCTAGTCATGCACTTAGCAAATTCTTGACAAAGCAGCTCATTAGTAGAACCAAATATTATATCATCAACATAAATTTGAACAATTAGTATATCATGGTTATGCTTTTTGATGAACAGTGTAGTGTCAACATTTCCCTTTGTGAAGCTATTTTCTAATAAAAAAGAACTTAGTCTCTCATACCAAGCTCTTGGATCCTGTTTTAAACCATACAAAGCTTTTGAAAGTTTAAAAACATGATTTGGCAAATCATAGCTTTCAAAACCTGGTGGTTGTTCTACATACACTTCTTCATCTATATAACCATTTAGAAATGCACTTTTCACATCCATTTGAAAAAGTTTGAAATTCATGTGACATGCATATGCTAAGAGTATTCTTATAGCTTCTAATCTAGCTACAGGTGCATATGTTTCATCATAATCTATACCTTCTTCCTGATTATATCCTTTTGCAACTAGTCTTGCTTAATTCCTGGTTATTAACCCTTGTTCATCTAATTTATTTCTAAATACCCATTTGCTGCCTATGATTGGATGATTCTTGGGTCTAGGTACTAGGTTTCATACCTTATTTCTCTCAAATTGGTTGAGTTCCTCTTGCATGGCAATTACCCAACTATCATCATTAAGAGCCTCATCAATGTTTTTAGGCTCAATTTGTGAAATAAAAGCAATGTCAGTGACTAAATGCTTGAAATGAGATCTAGTACTTACTCCCCTTGATAGATCACCAATTATTTGCTCTTTTGGATGATCTTTCTTCATTCTCCATTCTTTTGGAAGTTCTTGCTCCATTTGTTCTTGATTTTGAGGTAGTAAATCTTCTTGATCGTTTTCTTCTTTTCCATTTTCAATGACAAGTTTTTCCATATTATCTACAACATCATCAAGAGCACTATCTTTCACAAGATCAAATATACTAGATTCATTAAAAACAACATGCATGGATTCTTCCACTGTTAATGATCTTTTATTAAATACTCTATATGCTTTGTTGATTGTAGAGTATCCTAAAAAGATACCTTCATCAGACTTAGAGGCAAATTTACCAAGATTGTCCTTGGTGTTCAATATAAAACACTTGCATCCAAATACTCTAAAGTATGATACCAAGGGCTTTCTTCCATTCCATAGCTCAAATGAGGTTTTGTTTAAAAGAGGTCTTTTGAAAACTCGATTTGAAATATAACATGCAGTGTTTATGGCTTCTGCCCAAAAATAAGTTGGTAATTCATATTCATTAAGCATTGTTCTCGCCATTTCAATTAATGTTCGATTTTTCCTTTCAACTACCCCATTTTGTTGAGGTGTCCTAGGAGATGAGAAATTATGTGAAATGCCATGTTCAAGACAAAAACTTTCAAAGTTTTCATTTTCAAATTCTTTCCCATGATCACTTCTTATTTTTGAAATGCAGTAGCCTTTTTCATTTTGAACTCTTTTAGCAAAGTTTTTGAAATTTTCAAAAACATCACTCTTTTGAGCTAAGAAAATTACCCAAGTAAATCTAGAGTAATCATCTACGATGACAAATGCATAATGTTTTCCTCCTAAGCTAGCAATCCTAGTAGGTCCAAATAAGTCTAAATGCAGGAGTTGAAGAGGTTTTGAAGTACTTACTATGTTTTTGGCTCTGAAAGATGACTTGTGTTGCTTTCCTCTTTGACAAGGATCACATGTCTTGCCTTTTTCATATTTAACTCTTGGTAATCCTTTTACTAGCTCTCCTATGCTGAGACTTTGTATTAAGTCCATGTTAGCATGACCAAGTCTTCTATGCCACAACCAAGATTCATCACTAGTAGTCATAAGACACTTAGAGGAATGGTTAGATACTTCATGTAAGTTTATTATGTACGTATTGATATCTCTATTTCCTTTAAATATTTCTTGACCATCAATAGAGATTACAAGACATTCATTTGAAGTGAAGATTACTTTGTTTCCTTTATCACATAATTGACTTACACTTAACAAGTTATGTTTCAAGCCATCAACAAGTAAAACATCCTTAATAAAAGTAGAACCATTAACACCAATAGAACCAATGCCAATTACCTTACCCTTTGCATTGTTTCCAAAGGTAACTTTACCTCCATCAATACTTTTGATTTCATTGAAGAGTTCTTTGTCTCCTGTCATATGTCTTGAGCATCCACTGTCTACTAGCCATGCATTTTTGTTTATTGTGGACTTGAGGCATACCTATAGAATTACAAATCAAGTATGATTTTTAGGTACCCAAATGAGTTTGGGTTCTTGGGGGTTAGCACATGAAGGTTCCCAATGAGCCTTCCTTATCCAGCAATTTTTATTTATATGACCCATTTTCATACAGTAATTACATTGTTTAGGTGTAAACTTGCTTTTTGTTCTTACAATGTATTTGAATGCCATAATTTGATTAGACTGATTTTGAGAACAATGACATTCATAATCATGACTAATTTGCATTTTTCTAGATATATTCTTCCTATATATAAATGCATAATTCTTTTTCTGTATAGAGGGTTTAACATTCTTATTTCTTGGTGCAGTTTTAACAGGTGTGGAGATGTTATGTTCTTTAGACTTAACAAATACTTTTTTGTTAGAAGATGATGATGTGTCCTTAAACCCTAGACCATGTCTAACTAAAGGTGGTATTTGAGACACAATGAGAGTATCTAAGCTCTCTTTACCCTTGTGAAATTTAGAAATGGAATTTCTAAGTTCCTCAACTTCATTTTTCAAAGTATTATTTTCTTTTAACAGTGAAGCTGTTGAGGGTCTTGATGAGTATTCATCTAATAACTTTTGAAAAGATTCATTAGATGATTTAAGCTTTATGTTCTCTTTTTCTAAACCATCTATCTTATTTTTCAAATTAGAGATATTATTTCTATAGGTACTAAATTTAGTTATATATTTCTCTAATTCTATATTTAATTCTTCTATTAGGCTTTGCTCATCATCACTATCACTATTACTATCATTATCACTACTATCATTATTGAAAGAGTTTGAGTGTAGTAATCTTACTTTGTCCGAGACGTGATCCTCAATAGCCATGAAACATAGGTTGACCTCTTCACTTTCATTATCATCTTTTTCACTTGAAGAACTTTCGTCATCCCATGTGGCTTTGTGACCTTTCTTGTAGCGCTCACTTACCCTACTAATCGCTAATAGGATATGGAAGTGCTACTAAGCTCATTTAATTTAAAACCAACGCTCAATTTTGTATAAATATATATTTTTTTTCAATTTAAATATATATCTAGTGATGGGAATATTGTGATTCAAAATAACTTATTCATTAAACCATGATATTTAAAAATATAACTACAATAATTCTAGATATATGTAATTACCAAATCCATTACTTATAAATATTACAAGCCATAAATTTACATCAACAAAATTCTTAAAACTTAATTTTTACAACATCATTATCAAAACATACAAAAAGAACTAGACTGCTGCAATCTGATCTTGGGGTTCCCTCTTCTTTGGTCGTCCTATCGGGACATCTACTTCTATTTATCTGCGCGTGAAACACACGCGCTAAACTACTAGCTTAGTGGTACATTTGGAAACTATCCAATCATTACATAAATAATTCTAAAATAAAATTTTAGAAACTACAATTAACCTATTTAGCATGCCAAATATTCAATTAATAATAAACTATTTTCTTCATGCAAAAATATTTAATTCATCAATTATGACATTTCATTTATTAAGCATGCTTGAAATATCTTAACAATTCAAGATATAAAATTCACAATATCAATTTCATAATTCACATTTTTTTTATGTTATTTATTTAATAGCCCACGACATCTTAGACCGAAACTAAATACTGGATACAGGATTTCTGCTTTCTGGCAGTATATTCGGCGCCTACATAATTATTTTATAACTCGGCGTTTACCGCCTACATTTCCAATAACAACTCAGCACATTTTTTTGCGCCTACGTAATTTTTTGAACTCAGCACTATTTTTTAGTGCTTACGTAATTTCAACTCAGCACTATTTCTTAGTGCCTACTTAAATTAAATCTCAGCACTATTATTTTTAGTGCCTACATTTCTACCCTTTTATTGACATGCCAACTTATCCTAATTTCTAGTTCTCGACTAGATGTTATAGGGCTTAAATTACATTTGTTACCTTTATTAATATTTACATAAATTATGTAAGGAACATTAATATAAACTCTATATAAATGAAATAATTCCCATTCAATATTTTACAACCTCATACTAGCTCATTCAATCATTATAATCATAAGAAAAATTCAATTAATACATTTTATGTCACATAAATTCACAATCAACACATTTCTTTCAGCTGTCCTATTCTGGACAGTATTTCTTCCTTATGATGCTCTGTATTTTTCGTCTATTGTTAGACAGAATCTGAATATATGATCAACTAACAAAATATAGGTACATGTATTATCTTTAATTTTCAACTGGAATCACATTAAAAGAAAGTTTTTAGCAAAAGTTATAAATTTTCTCCTAAGCTACGTTCACTGCAATCTGCCCAGTATTTTACTGGACAGATTTCTGCCTTATCTTTCTATATCTTTTTCATCCATTTCTAGATGGAATTTGGACAAGTGATCAACTAGAAAAATGTAGGTACATCTCTTATCTTTAATTTACAACTGGAATCACATTAAAAATAATTTCTTAGCAAAAGTTAGGAATTGTTTTCCAACCTATGTTCACTGCAATCTGCCCAGTATTTTTTTTTCTGGACAGATTTCTAGTTCAAAGTTTGAGTCCATGTTTCACCTAATTCCAGGAATATTTAGGTCTAATGGTCTGAATGAAAGTTCAAGCCCTATGTATTAAATTTCCAATCCAGCAAGAATCACTCAGAAATGATATCCAGAACTCAAGTTATGACCAAAACATTAGACACTGTTCATAAGACGAATTTTCCAGCACATCAAATAATTCATACATTTTCCATTTTCATGCATCAACCTCATTTTCTAGTCTTTATTTTCACATTCATGGCATCATTTAATCACTCAATCAAATGTTTAGAATTTCATACATAAATTCACTACATCACAAAATCAAAATCAATACTTTTCTATATTGAATTTTTGCCAAATGTACATACCTCAAAGTTCTATTTTTCTTCACTTTTCTCTTCCTCATAGATAGCCTTTTCCTTGCCCTTACTTCCCCTTTGATTTTGGTTCAAAGGTTGTTCACTTCCTTGCCCTAACAATAAATTTTACACTAATCAAACATTAATCACACTAATCCACCCTTAATCACCATTAGCATACTAATAACCCTAATTTACTAGCTATAATGGCAACTAACCTCAAACTCAAAGAAAAGAGAAGAAGAAAGTAAGGAGATGGAAAATCTAAACTCACCTTTGATGATCTTCCAAATGGCTAAAAACTCTTTTTTTTTCTTCCTTTCTTCCTTCCTCTTCCTTAGTTTTGCTCACTTTACTTCACTTTCTTCATGATCTTGCCTTAATCCCCTTTTTTTTTTCATCTAATCTTAGCTTGATTTGAAGAAAGAAAAACAAAAGTAAATGGGAGAGGAGAAGCTCACGGAAAAGAAGAAGAAAAGAGAGAGAAATGAGTTTGGTCAAGATGAAGAAGAAGAAGAATGGTCAAAAAAGTGAAAATTTGACTTTTTATAGTTGGATTAGGTGGGTGGTTAGGATTAGTTACTAATCTTGCTTCCTATTGGTCCATTAATTTAAATCACTCTTACTTTATTTTAATCAAAAGAATATTCCTTTCCTTAGATAAAGAATATTCCATTTTTATGCCTTCTTAGAATTGCTGTGCCAAAAACACTGCAATTCCAAATTTCGTTCAGCGAAAAATAATTTTTTTTTCCCAATTTTAATTCCAAAATTCAAAATTCTCAATTAATAATATTCAAAATATTTTTCTCCCATCTTATTATTATTTAAATTTATTTCTTTCATGTCCGAATTTAGACCCCGATCGGTTCAGCACGTCGGATTTCGGTCAACCGTGGCCGTGACCTAAATTATCGGGCATTACAATTTTCCTCTCCTTAAAAAAAATTTCGTCCTCGAAATTTACCTTTTTAGCTGGAGTGGAATAATTGTGGATACTGAGCCTTCATCACCTCTTCATGGTACAATTGGTAGTCTCTTACTGAGGCTAAAGGGAGGTTGAGGGTTCGATCCCTGCCTCCAACAACCTGCTGTGCATTAGTCGTTGTGGGCCTGAGACTCGGGCTGGTGTACAGTGATGGGTTGGGGGTATTGGGCCATGGACCCCGGCAGCCCGTTGGTCTTAGTGAGACGGCAGGTGGGTTCTCATCCTCGAGTAAGGCGGAACCCAGCCGTTACATTTCTCCCCATTGTCTCTTTGGTATTTGCTCTTATGCTTCTTGAGCCTTGGACATTATGGTTTGATATGTCCTTTCTTTCCACATTCATAGCATTTTACCTCTTCCTTACTTCTGTGTGTATCATTAGAAGTTTGTTTGAGGTTTCTTTGCCTGAATTTTTTGGAATTGCTCATTTTCTTCTCAATGATTCTTTTTAATCTCCTTGAAAGCATAGCGATGTCCTCATTTTCATCATCACTCATCTCTTTATCATCTTCACTTTCTTCTTGAGATTTTGAAGTAGAGGCTTTGAGTGCTAAGGGTTTTCTTTTCTCTGGCTCTGCTTCAAGCTCTCTATCTCTCTTTATTGCCATCTCATGTGTGAGAAGCTTGCCAATCAACACATCAGTATTTATGATACTCATATCTTCATTTGCTTCTTCTATGCCAACAACTCTTGAACCATAGTCTTTAAGAGGAAGACTTCTCAGGATTTTATTGTTTACATCTTCCAAACTCAGATGCTTCCCAAGTTTCCTCATTCCATTTATAATGGATAGAAGACGGTTGGTCATGTCAGTGATTGACTCATTGGATTTCATCTTGAAGAGCTCATATTCTGAGGTTAGAAGTTGAATCTTCTTGGATTTGACTTTCTTAGTTCCTTCATGATAGTTCTGCAATGTCTTCCACATGCTATATGCTGTTGAGCAGTGTTGTATTCTCCCACATTCTTCAATAGATAATGAGCTTGATAGAATTGTCATTGCCTTCTTATTTTTGAAATTTGCTCTTCTTTGGGGCTCTGTCCAATCATCTCTTGATAGGATTTCCTCTTCACTATTAGCTCCTCTTCTGGTTGGTGGTGTCCATTCTTTTCGTACACTATCCCAGACTTCAATTCCTTCACTATCCAAGTATGTCTCCATCCTAAACTTCGAATGGGCATAATTTGCTCCATCAAAGTTAGGTTTGAGACTCTGGAATCCTTCACTGGCCATATCTTACTCTTTACTAGCGCTTTTTAAGCTTCGATGCTAGACAAGGCTCTAATACCAATTGTTGCCCATATATTAGACCAAGAAGGGGGGTTGAATTGGAGTTTCAAAAATTAAACTTTAAAGTGCGGAAATAAATAGTTAATTTTAGGAAGGATAGAGAAAATCAGACACAAAGATTTATAGAGGTTCGGGTGTTAACAAACCCTACTCCTCTCCCCAATCGCAATTGGGAGTTTCACTAATACACTAAGTGTTACAATGGAGTTTTACAAGCTCACTCCCAACTATGGTGTTTCTCACAATGGCTCACACCTAACCCAGAAATCCCTTGTGTTTTAATGGCTCACACAATAACCAATTCCTTGTGTTTTACAGGCTCACACAAACAACCTATACTTTGTGTTTTACAAGCTCACACAAATAACCTACACTTTGTGTTTTACAGGCTCACACAAATAACCTACACTTTGTGTTTTACAGGCTCACACAAACAACCTACACTTTATGTTTTGGAGGTTTACATAACTAACCCTTACAAGTGTTCAACTCTTAACCCAGAACTACCCAAAGCTCACTTGAGTAAAGATTACAGAGAGAACCACTTATAAATCTTTATTGCTCAAATATGACGAGCAAAAAGATTTTTACAGAGAATTGATTTGTTCTCAAAGTATGAAAGTACAAGATAGCTTGTGATTTGAAGTATATGATAATCTTTTGTTTTTCTCATAATTCTCTTGTTCCTTAATGCATAAATGACTTCCATTTATACTCCCATTGCTGAATATAGCCGTTGGGGTGCATTAAATAAGAAACTAGCCGTTGTACCAACCAAAAAATCGCGCCTGACATTTTTCTCTTTCATTGGTCACGGGCGTGAATATGCTTGTCACAGGGGTGACAGTTTTTCCCAAGCCGTGACTGTAGTGGTGACCTTGGTCGTGAAGCTCTCTTGGATGTATGAACATAAGGGGTCACGGGCGTGACATTAATCCTTCACGGGCGTGACACTCTTCCCAGCCGTGAGCCAAGTGGTGACTCTGGTCGTGAAGCTCTCTGGGATGTATGAACATAAGGAGTCACAGACGTGACATTAATCCTTCACGGGCGTGACACTTTTCCTAGCCGTGAGCCAAGTGGTGAGTCTGGTCGTGAAACTCTCTGGATGAAATTGCATGAAGCTTTACGGGGGTGACACCTTTCTTCACGGGGGTGACTTAAATGCTTACTTCAGGGTTTGTTTTTCCTTCATGGCTGTGAACTTCAAATGTTGGTTTTGGTAACGGTTAGCTTCCTTCACGGGAGTGACTCCTAGAGTCATGGCAGTGAACATGCTACTTGATTTTTGTTTCTCAAGGATTATTCTTCCAATTTTTCATTCTTGCTATTTTAATTCATGTCCTGTATAATACACTTAAAAACAAGTATGTTAAATATAATATTGCTATATTATTTGTTATCATCACAATGACGGAAATACCCCTCAAGGTTTAACATCAATTATTTTGAAAATTTTTATAAAGTTATATAAGTTAATTTGGAAATTTTTTTATGTTTATTAAAGTTCCAGATTTGGTCTCTAAGGTTCTCAAATACTGGAGAATCTATAACTGGTTCAACATAGAGTATCAACCTAACCAGTTCAATTTTGCAGTTCATATCTCACAAAATACATGACATTTTAAGGTAGGAATTTCGCAGGAATTTAGATAAGACATAGAAGTAAAATTTTTATATTTTAAACATTGGTTAATTCGATCTAAAAATAGGCCAAATATAAGGACGAAGTTACTGGAGCTGCACAGGTACTAGAATACAACTCAATCAAGGAACAACTATAATTCATTTCACTATAACTCAACCTAAACAAGAGATATTTATAAAAAATTTGGTAGAGACCTATATAACACATATATCTACAACTTTTAAGTTTTAAAAAACCTCATATTCAGCCATTAAAATGATCAATGTAAACAAAAACTATAGGTTATTTAGTTAATACCTCTCTCTGAACCAATTTCACTCTAACAAATTTATCTTTTTATATACCTAATATAATTTCATGAAATTTGACAGACATATAAAAAATACATATATGAACAACTTTTATATTTTACACCTCTTTAAATTCAATTCATAGGATACTCAAAAAAATAAACGAAGTACACTGCAGAACATAATCTTAAAAGCTCTAATAACATAATAATAAGGGAAATATATTACTTACCAAGATTAGATTTGTTTGGACTGATTTTGATGCAAATATTGAAGGAAAGGATGAAGAATTTAGGCTGTGATATGGAGGAAAGAAAAGGGATGAAGAAGAAGAAGAAGAAGAAGAAGAAGAAGAGGAAGAAGAAGAAGAAGAGAGTTGAAGTTGGAAGAAATGAGACAAAGTCTTAATTGACTTTCCCCTCCCCTCACTTATTCCCGTTTTCATCTTTTTTTTTCCTCTGCTGTGTCCATTATTTTACTGTTCACTGTTCTTTTTTTTTTTTTTTTTATATATATATTTATTTATTTATTTAATTTATTTATTTTCACATGTTTACTTATATCAAGTCTCTTTAATTTGTACCAAAAATAAAATTTAATTATGTAGTCTAATTTAATCAAATTTATCATGTTTATCAATTTAATTAATTTTAATTTCTAATTTAATCATTTATTCCATCTATTTTAATTTCTATGATCTATCATGTTTTTCTTATTTATACCACATACTTATTCTAATTAAACTATAATCAGTGGACGTTACATAATCCAACAAAATTAACCATATCAAAAATCATTGTTCCTTTTACTTTTAATAATTTCTTTATGCCCACAACACCTGTGAACCACTTATTAGGATAACGGAATTGCCATCCAGGTACTTAGGAGTGCCACCGGGGCATTATGATTTGCGCATACAAGTATCATTACCGGCTTTAATAATATTATCATTACCGGCTTTAATAATAGTATCATTACTGACTTTAATAATAGTGTCATTACCATATTCATTAATCGTGTCATTATTGGCATTAATCATACTCCCCCCTATTTGACATATCAAACTATCCTAAGTCAAGTTATAAGTTAGGTATTCTAGGGCTTCCTTAACGACATTAAAATTTGTAATTATTAACTTTGTACTTTTCAGGCATTTAATGGCTTAGTTAATCACATAATTACTTAATAAAAATATCATTTGCATAATATAATGAGGTCCACATTATTTTTCATATCAAATTTCTCAATTGATATTCTGCCTTGTTATTGGAAGATTCAATACTCTATATTGGAACTTAATTTTAAACCTATTAGAGGACGAATTAAATTACAATGAATTATTAAGAATTTTAGCCCTGAATCTTAGCATTAATATGAAACTTGAATCACTAAATTTTGAGTTCTGTAGAAAAAGATATGGTCAAATGGACACTGACTGGTCACTGACAATTTTGTCTAGAATTTTCTAGACAGATTCTAAGTTTGAATTTTATGTATTTTTCTAGAAACATTCATACATATTTAGATTTTATGGCCTAAATAAAAGTTAAATATCTATGTCTTACATTTCAAACCCAACAAAGAACACACAAATTTGAATTCCACAACTTAAGTTATAACTGTTTATGTACTCACTGCTCCACAATTTTTCGCAAAGAACATACACATTAATCACATTCAATTTTTTCCAAATTAATCCTAAGTCTAGCAAAAATGCATCCCCAATATTACATCACAATATAATTTTAATTAAAAATTATTTACATGAAAAATACTCAAATATGCAATTTTATAATAAATTATAGGTTATTGCCTTAAATTATGCACTTACCAAAAATTTTACTTTGCTTTCTTTCTTTTCACTTCTCTTTCTCTTTTCCCTTATATTTTCTCTCTTCTTGAGTACCTAAAATACACAAGAAACTCATAAAATACCTTTCTTTCATTATATATCTCTAACCCCTAAAATATCTCTCTTCAAGACCAAGCTCCAAATGAGCTTAAAACATCATCTTTCTTTAGAGAAACTTAAAGAAAAGATGAAAACAATATGTGCCCATAGTGTATACTGATAAAAAGAGGAGAGAATTTCTAAACTTGAGATAGAGAAATATGATAGTCTCTAAGTATGAGAGGAAATTCAACTGGTTGAACAAGCATACAACTAATCTCATTATTGATGAGAGGATAAGTGCCTTCATTTCGAGGATGATTTGAATGAGAACATTGGTTACTAGGTTTCCTCCATCAGTATGAGGAATTTTCCAAGTTTGTTTCCTCTATCATAAGCATAGTTATAGGTTTCCCCCAGCACAAATTTAGCCAAGGATTTTTCTCCTTTACGTAAGATATGCTATAGAAATCGCATAAGAGAATGTCAGTTGGATTCATGGGCTTGCTTCAAATGTGGAGCTTGAGATCACTTAAGGAGAGATTGCTCATTGTTGCCAAGTGCTGCACCTACTTAGGTAGTAGGATCAGCTCCAGTCCAGAGCAGGAATAAGATGAGAAGAGGTCAAGTGGGACCCAGTCAGGCTACTTCAAAGACATTTAATAGGTTAGGACCCAAGAGAGCTTTAACCAGGGCATATGCTATGAAGGTCCATTAGGATCAAGGAGTCACATATGTTATTGTAGGTATGTTCTCTTTACATAGCTCAGATATATGTGCTTTGATAGACCTAGGCTCCACACATTCTTTTGAATGTACGAGAACACCTAGTCAATAGACTATGATGATAGAGAGTTTAGAGTTTGAGATTGAAGTCACAAACCCCTTAGGCTATACTGTGATTATGAACCTAGGTTTATCTGGCCAACTGTATCTCCATAGGGTGCTTTGGTTTTATTTGTAAAGAAAAAAGATGAGTCTATAAGATTGTGTATAGATTAAAAACAATTGAATAAGGTGACTATTAAGAATTAATATTTGTTGCCATAGATTGATGATATTTTCTATCAGTTAAAGGGTGTATGAGTGTTCTCCAAGATTGATTTGAAATTAGAATATCATCAACTAAAGATAAAGGCAGAAGATATAGTCAATACAACATTTAGAACCAGATATGGCCACTATGAGTTTTTGGTTATGCACTTCTAGTTGACTAATGCACTAGCAACCTTTTATGGATTTGATGAGTTGAATTTTTAGGCCATACTTGGACCAGTTCATAGTTGTTTTCATCAACGACATCTTGGTGTATTCTAAGAACTAAGCAGACCATAATGAACATTTAAGTACAATGTTGTAGATTCTTAGGGAACATAAGTTTTATGCCAAGCTCTCCAAATGCGAGTTTTGGCTTTTATGAGGTAGCATTCTTTGGACACATAGTATCAGCAGAGGGAATCATAGTTGATCCCAGTAATGTTGAGGCAATCTTGAATTAGAAGTCTCCCTATAATATGATCAAGATCATGAGTTTTCTTGGTTTGGCAGGTTACTACATGAGGTTTGTAAAAGGGTTTTTCTTTGATTACTTCTCCTTTAACTAGGCTTTTGAGAAAAGATGTGAAGTTCTAGTGGAATGACAAGTGTCAAGCTAGTTTTGATAGGCTCAAGAGTATGTTGATAAAAGCTCTAGTCCTAACATAACTAGTTCCCAATAAGGAGTATGTCATCCACAATAATACTTATCACAATGAATTGGGGTGTGTTTTGATGCAAGAGGGAAAGCTTGTTGTTTATGCCTTTAGGCAATTGAAGCCGTATAAAAATAATTACCCTACATATGATCTTGATTTGGTAGCCGATGTGTTTTTTTTAAAGATATGGTGCCATTACCTCTATGGAGAAAAATGTTTCATCTATATCGACTATAAAAGTTTAAAGTATCTCCCAACACAGAAAGAGCTCAACTTGAGACATAGATGATAGTCGAAATTGATCAAAGATTACAATTGTGTAATAAACTACCATCCAGAAAAGGCTAATGTTGTGACTGATGCTTTGAGCAGAAAGACCATAATAGAGTTGCACGTCTGACTTACACTTAACCAGGAAATCAGATATGCACAGAGGTAAGATAGCAAGCTAGATGAGATAGTTGAGTTGGTCTTTAAGGGGGGAGAGACCTGAGTACATAGTTGAGCTAGATGACAGTTTGTACCATCAGAGTCATTTATGCGTGCCTAATGTTATATAGTTGAGATAGAGGATCCTAAAAGAACATGTAAGACCACATTTTCCATGCACTTAGAAAGTAACATGATGTACCATGATTTAAAAGGAAAGTATTGATGTGCAGGTATGAAGAAATACATCACAAAGTTCACTACTATATGTCTGACATGTTAGCAAAGTAAGGTAGAACATCAAGTACCTTTAAAATTGTTGTAGTCAATCGCAATACTAGTGTAACACCCTACCCCATTTTCGTTCAGCAAGGTAAGTGAGTATTACCTATCGAACTGTTTTATAAAATTAATGAAATAAAGAACACTTTTTTTTACGAAAATATTGCAGACACTAAAATAAAAATTAATATAAGCACAAATATCAAAATTTTATTTATTTATAAAGTAGATTAATTTACATTATAATTCATGTCTATAATACATACTATAGGAAATAAAACCATAATTTAATTTACATAATTTTTTTTATAAAATGTACCAAAAAGAAAACCCAAAACTTTTTGCTTCTTCCTTCCGGGTACCGTTCTTCTACTAACAATCTATTTTCTACGGCTACCTTTCTAAATCTGCGCGAGAGGAAACCACCCGCGCTAAACTAATAGCTTAGTGGTGCTTCAATGATAAAAACTTTACATACGCATATTTGATTACATGTCATTTATAAATTTAACAAGTAAGACATAAAATAAGAAATTATATAAAATCAAACAATTTCAGCAAATATTCAATATTTAACAACTTGAATTCATATAACATTTATAAAAATCACATACTTCGATATTATTATTATTATTATTATTATTATTATTATTATTATTATTATTATTATTATTATTATTATTATTATTATTATTATTATTATTATTATTATTATTATTACTACTTTCTTGTGTCCATAACACCTATAACCGAACTAACTAATAGGAATAACGGGGTTGCCATTTCTGGCTTTCATAATATTGCGCCGAGCGCTTCATAATAATGTCATTACCGACTTTTGTAATATTGTCATTACCGGCTTAATAATTTTGTGCCGAGTGCATTTATCAATTTACCAATACCGACTTTTATATTTGGCACCGAGTGCCTAAAATGTCCTAATTGACATGCCAAACTATTCCCTATTCTAGTTCTAGACTAGGTATTTTTGGGCTTAACTATTTTTATATTAATTCACAATATTTCACAAATGTCAATATTATTCAATTATCATAATTATGCTTATTTATTTTTGTTCTTTATTCCCATTATTATTGCACTAAAATCATACACATCAATAATTTGTTAACATTATAATTATCATTAAAGGGAATATTCATATTAATTATTACATATAATTATTACAACACATGCACAAGCCCAAGATTTCATGTTTTTACCTATGGCAGATTTCGGACCTATTTTTGGGATTTATTTTTAACCTATTTATAATTAAAATTTAGAGTTATGGCCTTCTACCAATTTGTAGCTTATTGTCTTATCTTTCAGATGCATCAAAAATCACTTAAATCCCATTTTTCTATCAAAAGTTATGGTTAATTTAATACTGAATCATATTAAACTTTAACACATAATTACACACATATGAACATCATGTAAATTTTTTATCAATGAAGCATATACCTAATCAGCCTTGGATCTTCCCTTAATCCTTATTTTTCTTCCCTTATTAGCTAGATTTCTCCTTGCCTTTGTCACCCTCTTGAGGGACTCTCTTGTTCACTTGTTTTTCCTACACAACCATACCACATCTCAATTCCAATATCCATTTTCAATGCTTTCCTGTCTACATAGTATGCTAATGCTCCTAATATGTTTTACACCTTAATTGAGATAAAATGTACTAAGGTTAAACTTCCCTCTTATTATGTCATGGCTGCCCAAAAACTATATCCTAGTTCCCAATTCATTTTCTTCAATTCAACACTCAAATCATGCTTCACTTATCACCAATTGTTGTGCTTCTATGCTAATTTAAATTTCTCCAAATTTCTTTTACTATGGCAACCCCTCATTCATCCATTAACATCATATTTTCTTTAGTTTTTAAGCCATAAAACAATTAACTAACTTCAATTATCATTAATTCAAAATTTAATTACACTTCCATCAACTAATCACAAACTTAAATTTCTATGTTCAATCTTGCAACATAACCTATATCTATCATCCCTAATCACATCTATCATCAATATAGATCTCAAATGGAAGGAAAAAGGTTGAATTTAAGAAGAATAAACTAACCTTAAGTGTTCTTCAAGGTGGGCCGAAATTGCTCCTACTCTTCTCCCTTTTTCTTCTTGTTTTCTTCCTTCCTTTTTGATCCTTCGACACCTTTTATGGTAAGAACTCCTTAATTTAGAATTTTCATCTCTCAAAAATATTTTTTCCTCACTATTAGCTTGCTGGAAAAAGGAAGAAAATGGGGATTTATGGGAGTGGAGATGGACAGCCAAAGGTGAGGAGAAAAGAAGATGAAGATGACTTTATGGAAGAATGAGAAATTTGTTCTTCCTTTTTGACTTTTATACCTAAATTAAGAAGTAGGTCCCACTAATTAAAATTAATCTTAATTCTTATTGGTTCATTAAGTTAATTAATCTTGATTTACAATTAAATTTTGAGAAATTCAATATTTGCCACATCTTCCTCCATATTTACACTTTTTCCCAAACAATCTCCATAATACCGATTTTGTCCATAGGAAATTTTATTTTTTTTCTAATTATACCATTAATCTTTTTAATTCCTAAATAATAATACCCTTAATTATTTTTCCTTATTATTAGTCATTTTTTTATGGGTTCAAATTTAGACTCCGATTGAACTTGCGCGCCTCATTATGGTCACGCGCAATGGGGGCCTAAATTACTGGATGTTACAATTCTCTCCCCCTTAAGAAAATTTCGTCCTCGAAATTTTCATGATTAGCTTGAGTCGAATAGCTGAGGATAATGAGTCTTATCATATCTTCACTCTCCTAGGTGGCTTCTTCTACTGCATGATTGCGCCATACAACATTTACCAATGGTACCTTTTTGTTTCGTAGTTCCTTGACTTCTCGAGCTAAGATTTTAATTGGCTCTTCAATATATGTCAGGTCTGGTTGTACCTCTATTGATTTCACAGGTATTACATGTGTTGGATCCGATCTATATCTCCTTAACATTGAGACATGAAACACATTGTGGATCTTATCTAATTCTGGTGGCAAGGCCAACCTGTAAGCCATTGGACCCACACGTTCAAGTATTTCGTATGGTCCAATAAATCTAGGACACAGTTTCTCCTTTTTACCAAAACGAAATACTTTCTTCCAAGGTGAAACTTTCAAAAATACATTGTCTCTGATGGCATATTCAATGTCTTTCCTTTTCAAATCAGCATAGGACTTTTATCGATCAGTTGCAACTTTTAATCGATCTTAGATTAATTTCACCTTCTCTCTATCTGTTGCACTAATTCTGGCCCCATTAATTTCTTTTCACCAAGTTCTGTCCAGCATAATGGTGTCTTACATCTCCTTCCATACAAAGCTTCATATGATGCCATGCCAAGACTAGTTTGATAGCTATTTTTATATGCAAATTCCATCAATGATAGGTACTTATCCCAGCTACTCTCAAAGTCAATTACACAACTTCGAAGCATATCTTCCAGCAATTGAATAACTCGTTCGGATTGCCCATCTGTTTGTGGGTGAAATGCTGTACTAAAAGTAAGTCGGGTTCCCAATGCTTGCTGTAGACTTTTCCAAAATTTTGATGTGAATCGTGGGTCTCGATAAGAAATAATAGATACTGGCACCCCATGCAGTCGAATTATATCATTGATATATAATTCTGCTAACCGGCTTAATGAATAATCCATCCGAACTGGCAGAAAGTGAGCCCACTTGGTAAGCCTGTCAACAATTACCCATACTGCATCATGCTTCTTTTGTGTCAAAGGTAACCCAGATGAAAAATCCATTGTAATCCTTTCCCACTTCCATTATAGAATTGCAATAGGTTGCAACAATCCAGATGGTACCTGGTGCTCTGCTTTCACTTGTTGACATGTCAAGCATCTTGTAGTGTATTCCACGATATCTTTCTTCATTCCTGGCCACTAATAATGAGTCTTCAGGTTCTTATATATTTTATTGCTCCCTGGATGCATGGAATAAGTTGTATTATGTGCCTCTTTTAGAATTATTTGCTTTAATCTGTTGTCATTTGGCACGCACAATCTTCCTCTGTAACTTATGCTTCCATCATCTTTAATCTTAAATTCAGGTCTCTCCCCATTTTTCACTGCTTCAGCAATTATCATCAATTTCAGATCTTGCTTCTGAGCTTCCTTCACTTGTTGCCTCAAGGTAGGTTGGATCCGTAAATCTGCCAAAATAAATTGTGAGTCTAATTTTTAATTTATTATTAATTTGTATATATATTATATTTTTGAGGAAATTTTTAAACTACACCTGCCAGTGTTTTTCTACTTAAGGCATCCGCTACTACATTGGCTTTGCCTGACTGATAATCAATAATACAATTATAATCCTTGATTAACTCCAACCAGCGTCTTTGCCTTAAGTTCAATTCCTTTTGTGTGGGCAAATATTTGAGGCTCTTATGATATGTATATATGTAGCACCGCTCACCATACAAATAATATCGTCATATTTTTAAAGCAAACACTATTGCTGCCAACTCCAAATTATGTGTAGGGTAATTTAGCTCATGAGGCTTTAATTGCCTAGATGCATAAGAAGCTACTTTACCCTCTTGCATTAATACACAACCTAGCCCAATATGAGAGGCATCACTGTATATCACAAAATCTTTTCCTGGCGTAGGTTGGGTCAAAACAGGTGCTTCAGTTAACATGGATTTTAGTTTCTCAAAGCTTGTCTGACACCGATCTGTCCACTCAAACTTAGTTTCTTTTCTGAGCAACTTGTAAGTGGTGCAGCTATACATGAAAATCCCTTCACAAACCTTCTGTAGTAGCCAGCTAATCCAAGGAAACTCTGGACTTCTATTACATTACAAGGCGGCTTCCAACTTAGAATTTCTTCTATTTTGTTAGGATCAACACGGATTCCTTCAACTGAAATAACATGTCCTAAGAATCCCACTTCTTCTAACTAGAACTCACATTTTGACAGCTTTGCATACAATTGATTTTCCCTCAAAGTCTGCAGTACTATTATGAGATGCCTGTCATGTTCTCCCTTATCCCTCGAATACACCAGGATATCAACTATAAAAACTACCACAAACTGATCAAGATAAGGCCTAAAAATCATGTTCATCATATCCATAAAGGCAGCTGGTGTATTTGTTAAGCCAAACGGCATAAAAAGGAATTCATAGTGGCCATAACGAGTCATGAAGTCTGTTTTGGATACATCTGATTCTTTGATTTTCAGTTGGTGATACCCGGATCTGAGATCAATCTTAGAGAATACTCCTGCTCCCTTTAATTGATCAAACAAATCATCAATTCTAGGTAGTGGGTATTTATTTTTAATCATCACCTTGTTCAATTATCGGTAATCAATACATAACCGAAGGGTGCCATCCTTCTTTTTCACAAAAAACACCGGAGTGCCCCATGGTGACACACTGGGCCTTATGAACCCTTTGTCGAGCTATTCCTGCAATTGAACCTTTAACTCTCTCAATTCTGCAGGTGCCATTCTATAAGGAGTAATTGATATCGGGGCTATACCAGAAATCACATCAATAGCAAACTCTATCTCCCTATCTGGTGGTAACCCCGACAAATCCTCAGGAAACACATCTGGGAACTCACATACTATGGGGATGTCTTTGAGTTCCGGGCTCCTCTTCTTGGTATCTATCACATAGGCCATGTAGCAGCCGCAACCCCCTCACCCGAACCGCATATGCCCGGATAAGGAAGCGCTGCTGCCTGTCTTCTTTACTTCTTCAAATCAACATTTATTATTATTATATTAACTTTATTTTTTTTCAACACTCATGTATATATAGATATAAACAAAAACCAGAGTACAATGTATTTACATAAGATAGTAATTTTAACATCAAAGTAATTCTTAACAAACTTTTAAAAGTAAGATTTACAAACTCTAACATTTCTTTAATATAAAAGCCCAATACAAAAATTTCAAAACTTGTAACCCACTTTCTCAAGGTTCAGCTGCTTTACTTGAATGGGATCACCGCTTGCTTTATCTAACGCCTTCAGCTACCTTTCTATATCTGCATAGAAATTAAACTCCACGTTAAGCTCTAAGCTTAGTGGTGCATATAAATAAGGCAATATACTATATCATGCAACAAGCATTAACAAATATCATTTTATGCATTAAAATATTTGCATGTATGACTATCAGCATATTCCTATTTCATACAAGTATAAATGTCATGCTCATATAGACAATGTTATTTTCATTTATCTTTAATGGTAAATTACTCTGTTAATCTCTTTATCATTACATCTCAATCTCATATCATCATCATTTTCTTATTCTTTTCTTTTCTTATTTTCCAACATATCCTCATTATCTTGTCCACATCACTCTAAATTTTGGACTGACTGGATACGAGTTATGGATCAGAAGCGCTCCCAGAGCTTAAGCCACCCTGTCCACTATCTGGCTCATAAGAGCTTCTCAAATCAATGGCACTTTCCGAGCTTAAGCCACATTGATTGAGTATAATTTTATCATAGATGAATAACCGGATCAAGGGCGCTCTCCGAGCTTAAGCCACCTTCTCCTCATTTATATGTGCTCATCAGAGCTTCTCAAGTCAGTAGCGCTCCTAGAGCTTAAGCCACACTGACCGAGCATCCCAGACCAATGGCGCTCCCAGAGCTTAAGCCACATTGGTTGAGGTATAGTACGGTACCGTTTGCCCCCTTAATGACATGTCATCTATCCTGATTCTAGTCCGCAAGTAGAGTAATGGGCTTCTTTATATTTTCACATCAATCATAATTCTCAAATTTTAACACATCAATATTCTCATATTTATCAACATCTCAATTTTCTTGTTTTGCAAACATATAATCGTACACATACATGCTAGATAACATCTTTTCATTTATTTAACTAGGTACATCAATATTCTCATACTTATCATCCGCATCAGATTTCATATATCATCCATGATAATTCATTTTTCTAAATCACAACATATCACATTCTCACATCAATATATATATATATATATATATATATATATATATATATATATATATTTATATCCATATCATTCTTATTTCACTGGATAGACAATGACTTTCATTTACTTACCTGAATTCCTCATTTGATAACCACATTCATAATCAGAAATACAGAGCATTCACGGCCGTGATCACTAATTTCACGCCCGTAATCCCAAGCTGTGAACGCTACTGGAATGAATTGCCCAAAAGCATTCACAGTCGTGATTACTCATTCACGCCCGTGAATAAGTTCACTTCCGTGATTCCAACCCGTGAATGCTTCTGGAATGAATAGTGCCATTTCCACACAGAAGTCACAACCGTGATACAATCAGTCACAACCATGAACTCTCAAGTTCACGCCCGTGACTCAATAGTCACGCTCGTGACTTTCAACAGGAAATCTGCATATTCACATTTCATTGATTCTAACATCATCCAAATCATACCAAATTCTATTTCATGAATTTCTAAAGTTCTTTACTCAACTTATTACTTTCTAATACATGTAAATGTCTTGATCATACAAGATTTTCTAACATGCATCATTAATTCAATGTCACACAAGGATCTCATTCATACATGTCTAATCCTATGGTTTCATGCCATAATCATCATCATTCTTGAAAAGTATTTATCTAAAATCATGTTCAGCATGCATTATTTCAAACAAAAATAGGCTATTGCCTTAAGTTATGCACAAACCTTAATCTTTCTCCTTCACTCTTCTAGGTAGCTTTTTCTTTTCCTTTGCTCCTTAGAGCTTGTTCCTTATCACTTGGAACTCCTACAACATCATAAATCATTATTATCATATGATTTTCTCAAGACCTTATACTCTCTTTTTCTCTCTCAAACCCTAGTTTCTCTCTCATTCCACATGAGTCTTAAATGAGTTTAAAATTCGAACTTCCTTTAAGAAAAGATGAAGAAAAAGAAGAGATGCTTCTTACCTTACACTTTTCTTCACTAAATCACCTTTTTGGAGATTTTCTCTCTCTACAAATTTGATTTTTTTCCTTTTTCTTGCTCTTTCCAGCTCCCTTAAGAGTTATAGGCCATGAAGGTCACCTTGTCTTGCTCTTTCCTTTCTCTTCCCTTCCTTTCTCTCTCTAGAATTCAAGATTGGCTATGGAGGAATGGGGTTGGCGTGACTGGTATAGAAGAGAGAGAAGAAGGCAGAAAATGAAGAGAAGAAGAAGAAGAAGAGAAAGCCTTAAATAGGGTATCCAAAAAGTCTTCATATGGGACCCACCATTTGACCATCTTCTTTTAATTTTATACTTAATCAATATTAATCCTCTTCCTTTAATGTCATGGCTTGCCAACCCAATTTTAAGTGTCCAAATTTCATATTTTTAATTAGCAATTAATTTCATTAATCCTCCAATTTTTGGTAAATTGCAATTTGACCCCAAAACTTATCAAATTTTGCAATTTAGTCCTTTACTGTAAATCAACTTCTTTAAACTCTATAATCACTTAATTAGGCATTTATCATTTAATTTAGCCATTATTTAATCAATTTTTTTTTTGTAAAAATCTGAATTTAGACTCCGATTGGTCAAACGCGTCAACTTCTCGACACGTGCGACTCGGAGCCTAAATTAGTGGATATTACAGGCCAAATATGCATCACATCCTTTCCTAATGTATTTTCAAGCTTTTAATGCATAAATAACACTGGTCAAATATGTTTGACCTTCACCTTGAATGATAGTGTCATCCTGCCCGGGAATTTTAAGTACGACTTTTCTAGATCGGCAATCGACTATAGCTCCATGCTTTGTCAACCAATCAATACCCAGAATAGCATCGAATTCATGAAAAGGTAATTCTATTAAGTCTGCTGGAAATTATCTACCCTAAATTATTATTGAACTGTTTCTATAAATCTGATTGACTTTCACACTATGTCCTAGCAGATTGGTCACAACTATCTCATATTCTAAGGTCTCAGGTATTATGTTCCCTTGTCTAAGTGCAGTTGTGCTTATGTATGAATGCATGGAACCAAGATCTATCAATGTATGTAAATCAAAATCAAATAAAGATAATTTACCAACTATGACGTCTGGTACATCCTGGTCCTCACGGGCTCTCATCACATATGCTTGAGCTGGAGCTCTACTACCTCCGGGTCTATCAACTGTATCTGATACCCCCTGACTCTGTCCGGTACGACCACCTCTAAACTGGCATCGACCTTTACCACAACTTTGTACTAGTGTCATAATCTGTGCTGGTGCCATACTGCCTGTACTAAGTCTGAGACAATCTCTCTTCATATGGTCAATAGCTCCACATCTCAAACATGCCCCAGTCAACCACCAACACTCTCCTGTATGAGCTCTACCATAATGCTGACACATAGTCGGAGCTGGTCTCTTGGAAAATGATGCTGGTGAACTAGCAGATGATGCTACGGGTCTAAAATGCTGACCCTGCCTACCAGAAAAAGTCTGCCCAGTAGCCCGTGACTGAAATGATCTGGGTACTATCCGTCCTTTCCTACCCGATGTCTGGGCCACACTAGCTGTTGATTTCTTAAAATGCTATTCTGTCTTCAGCTTTTTCCTTCTTTCCACATTAATGGCAGAGGACACTAGTGTAGCAAAATCTGTATGCTAGTTTGAAGCCACTAAATACCCAATCTCCTCATCGAGACCGTCTACAAATCTACAACATTTATCAGCTTCATCTCCAATAATCCCAGTAGCATACTTGCTCAGACTGGTGAACTCCATCTCGTACTCAGCTACTGTCATACCCATCTACTTCAAATTCAGAAATTCTCGCATTTTCTCATCCACATAAATTCTTGGCACATATTTCTTTTTAAACTCTGCCACAAAGAAATGCCATGTCTGAGGGTTCAGAGTCTGAGGTTTCACTAACACCAACTTCCACCAGTAATAGGCATGCTCCTGAAGGAGGGACACTGCATATCTAACCTTGTACTCCTCAGGACACTGCAGCTCCTCGAAAACCCATTATGTCTTTTCCAACCAAAATTTTGCTGCTGCTGGGTCATCCTCTTTCTTGTCCATAAAATTCGTAGCCCCATATTTTCTTAATTTATCAATCTAGGGTTTCAGTTGTGGTGGGGGAGGTGGTGGAGTTGGTGGTGGCACAACATGTGCTATCTGCTGTAACAAGGTAGCCATCTGTTGCATAAGGGGTACCTGACCCGGGTTAACCTGTTCTTCAGCATGTTGTGGAGCTATCACACTGGGCTCCAAAGCTCTAATTGATGCTGACTGCCTATGAGTAGCCGAATTATCTATATTATCACCCTCTTGTTCTTTGTGACTTTGTCTTGATTTCGTATCCATTAAAACCTATATTGCCAGAAGAAGGGTCCCTTATTAGAACATAGCAGCTTAAAACAATGCAAATACTGAAAACATGCACTTATCTTCCCATACCCACTAAATAAGAATCGCTAAAACCTATGGCTCTGATACCAAATATTGTAACACCCTCTTACCCTATTTTCGTTCAGCAAAGTAAGTGAGTATTACCTATCTAACTGTTTCATAAAATTAATGAAATGAAGAATAATTTTTTTTTTTACGAAAATATTGCAGACACTAAAATAAAAATTAATATAAGCATAAATATTCAAAATTTTATTTATTTATAAAGTAGATTAATTTACATTATAATTCATGTCAATAATACATATTATAGGAAATAAAACCATAATTTAATTTACAGAATTTGTTTTATAAAATGTACCAAAAAGAAAACCCAAAGCATTTTGCTGCTTCCTTCTGGGTACCCTTCTTCTTCTGACAATCTATTTTTTACGGCTACCCTTCTAAATCTGCGCGAGAAGAAACCACCGGCGTTAAGCTAATTGTTTAGTGGTGCTTCAATGATAAAAACTTTACATACGCATATTTGATTACATGTCATTTATAAATTTAACAAGTAAGACATAAAATAAAGAATTATATAAAATCAAACAATTTCAGCAAATATTCAATATTTAACAACTTGAATTCATATAACATTTATAAAAATCACATACTTCGATATTATTGTTATTATTATTATTATTATTATTATTATTATTATTATTATTATTATTATTATTATTATTATTATTATTATTTTCTTGTGCCCACAATACCTATAACCAAACTAACTAGTAGGAATAATGGGGTTGCTATTTTTGACTTTCATAATATTGCGTTGAGCACTTCATAATAGTGCCATTATCGGCTTAATAATTTTGTGCCAAGCGCATTGATCAATTTGTCATTACCAGCTTTTATATTTGATACCGAGTGCCTAAAATCCGCTGATTGACATGCCAAACAATTCCCTATTCTAGTTATAGACTAGGTGTTTTTGGGCTTAACTATTTTTATATTAATTCACAATATTTCAAAAATGCCAATATTATTCAATTATCATAATTATGCTTATTTATCTTTATTCTTTATTCCCATTATTATTGCACTAAAATCTCACACATCAATAATTTGTTAACATTATAATTATCATTAAAGTGAATATTCACATTAATTATTACATATAATTATCACAACACATGCACAAGCCCAAGATTTCATGTTTTTACCTAGGGTAGATTTCAGACCTATTTTTGGGCTTCATTTTTAGCCCATTTATAATTCGAATTTAGAGTTATGTTCTTATAACAATTTGTAGTTTATTGTCTTTTCTTTCCGATGCATCAAAAATCACTTAAATTCCATTTTTCTATCAAAAGTTATGGTTAATTTAATACTTAATCATATTAAACTTTAACACATAATTACACACATATGAACATCATGTAAATTTTTTATCAATGAAGCACATACCTAATCAGCCTTGGCTCTTCCCTTAATCCTTCTTTTTCTTCCCTTATTAGCTAGCTTTCTCCTTGCCTTTGTCACCCTCTTGAGGGCCTCTCCCTTGTTCACTTGTTTTTCCTACACAACCATACCACATCTCAATTCCAATATCCATTTTCAATGCTTTTCATATCTACATAGTATGCTAATGCTCCTAATATGTTTTACACCTTAATTGAGCTAAACTGTACTAAGATTAAACTTCCCTCTTATTATGTCATGGCTGCCCAAAAACTATATCCTAGTTCCCAATTCATTTTCTTCAATTCAACACTCAAATCATGCTTTACTTATCACCAATTGTTGTGCTTCTATGCTAATTTCAATTTTTCCCAAATTTCTTTTACTATGGAAGCCCCTCATTCATCCATTAACATCATATTTTGTTTATTTTTTAAGCCATAAAACAATTAACTAACTTCAATCATCATTAATTCAAAGTTTAATTACACTTCCATCAATTAATCACAAACTTAAATTTCTATGTTCAATCTTGCAACATAACCTATATCTATCATCCCTAATCACATCTATCATCAATATGGATCTCAAACGGAAGGAAAAAGGTTGAATTGAAGAAGAATAAACTAACCTTAAGTGTTCTTCAAGGTGGGCCGAAATTGCTCCTACTCTTCTCCTTTTTTCTTCTTTTTTTCTTCATTCCTTCTTGCTCCTTTGGCACCTTTTATGGTAAGAACTCCTTAATTCAGAATTTTCATCTCTCAAAACTATTTTTTCCTCACTATTAGCATGCTGGAAAAAGGAAGAAAATGGGGATTTATGGGAGTGGAGATGGACGACCAAAGGTGAGGAGAAAGAAGATGAAGATGACTTTATGGAAGAATGAGAAATTTGTTCTTCCTTTTTGACTTTTATACCTAAATTAAGAAGTGGGTCCCACTAATTAAAATTAATCTTAATTATTATTGGTTCATTAAGTTAATTAATCTTGATTTACAATTAAACTTTGAGAAATTCCATATTTGCCACATCTTCCTCTATATTTACACTTTTTCCCCAAACAATCTCCATAATACCGATTTTGTCCTTAGAAAATTTTATTTTTTTTCTAATTCTACCACTAATCTTTTTAATTCCTAAATAATAATACCCTTAATTATTTTCCCTTATTATTAGTCATTTTTTTATGGGTTCAAATTTAGACTTCGATTGAACCTGCGCGCCTCACTATAGTCACGCGTAATTGGGGCCTAAATTACTGGATGTTACAACTAGAATGGAAATAGGAGAAAATCACAATGGATTTTGTGATTGGGTTGGCTTTGACACCAAAACTGAGAAAGTTTGACATCATTTAGGTCATCATAGAGAGGTTAACAAAGTTATCTTACTTCTTGTGTATCAGAAGAGACTACCCTTTGAACAGGCTAGTAGAGTTATATGTAAACGAGATAGTATGGCTACATGGAGTGTTTGTGACACCCTCTCATATAGTTAGGAATAATCCCAACTATATAGGAGAATGTCACCTACCTATTACCTTAAAATTTGATTGAATTAAAATTTCTTTCATTTTAGTTATTATATTTTCATATGCTAATTATTTATATATATATATATATATATTTATTTATTACATGATAGCAATATGTCATTCAATTAATGAATCTATTTTATATGCGGAATTAACAAACCATGGCCATATCTTCAAACATAAGTTTGGGCTTTCATTGTCCCGATGATTACAAAATACTTATGATCTAATAAAATTACATATTCCCATCATAAAAAGACATGTAAAATTTTTGAAAACCATAATTATACTCATCACCCATGACATGTGGACAAGAACAAAATGCATGTCATGTAAAGCACCAACCCTCTGATGTGGATTTACTTTATTTGACTCTGTATGGGCTTGCTTCTCTTTCTGTCAACTTCTCCCTATAGGCTCTGAACCTGCGTATGGGAAAACACCCACACGCTAAGCAACCTAATGCTTAGTGGTACATAATTGGTAGTCTCTTACTGAGGCTAAAGGGAGGTTGGGGTTTCGAATCCCAGCTCCAACAACCTACTGTGGCAAACACCTTGAGTGCGATTCCAGTGATGGGTTGGAGGTATTGGGCCATGGACCCCGGCAGCCCGTTAGTCTCAGTGAGACGGCGGGTGGACTACTGTGGCAATGGGCTGAGACCCGGATTCCAGTAGATCCAGCCGTTACAGTGTTAGCCTCCATCATATCAGACAAAGATCCATGATTCACATCTCAATTTTGGGAAGTTTATAGAGAGCTTTGGGTACCAAGCTCAATTTCAGTACCAATTTTCATCGATAGGCAAATGATTAATCAAAGAGCAATATAGATTTTAGAAGATATGATTAGAAGTTGTGTAATCGAGTTTGAGGGTAGCAAGGAGAAATACCTATCATTTATGGAGTTTGTTTACAACAATAGCTATCAGTCTAGCATTCAGATGGCTCTGTATAAGGCACTTTATGATAAGAAGTGTCAGATACCATTATATTAAGCGACATCTAGTGGGCACAGAGTTGGTGCAAGAGACAAAGGAAAAGGTGAAGATCATACAAGAAAATTTAAAGGTAGCTTCAGACATGCATAAATCATATACTCATCTAAAGAGGAGGAATATAGAGTATGAAGTGGGAGACAAAGTGTTACTTAAGTTTTCTTTATGGAAGAAGGTCCTCAAGTTTGAAAAAAAGAGCAAGTTGAGCCTTAGGTTCATTGGACCTTATGAGATTTTAGAGTGGATTGAACCAGTTGCTTACAACCTTGATTTACTACTAGATTTGAGCAAGATTCACAATTTCTTTCATCTTTCCATGTTGAAGAGGTACATGTCACATCTTTCTCACATCATCCTAGCCGAGAGAATAGAGGAGAGACCAAACCTTACAAATGAAGAAAAGTCGGTTGAGATATTGGCCTAAAAAGTCAAATAACTTAAGAAAAAAAGAGTACTATTGGTTAAAGTCCTATTGAGGAATCATGCAACAAAAGAGGCTACATGGCATAATACCTCCAGCTATTTTGATACATCACATCAAGTAATTATGACAATAAAATTATTTAAGAATGAGGGAAATGTAATGCTTGATAGCTAGGGCCTAGTTTATAAGGTGGATTAAGAGGTATAAGTATGTGTTTAAGGGCTATGAAATATGAAAAATGTTAAAAAGGAGTGAGAAAAATGAATGTCATAACATACATGCTCATGAACTGAGTGTCACAGTTGTGAATGTTATTTCTAGATGATTCACACCTGTGACATATACTTTCATACGCCGAACACTGTCAGATATAAAACATATTAGTTTGTTCTTTTGTCTCTCACTTGCCCTTTACCTAGAAACCTTAGACTTTAAAGCTTTCCCTCACACTAGAAATGTAACGTCACACATTATGCATTTGAGTATAACCTATCTTGTATCAAGTAATCATACATGGCATACTGGAAAGGTAAAATGCCCTGTTAACAATAGTAGTAAATTTTTTTTTTTCCATATCCTGTAATATAATTCAATGACTTTGCAAGTCTCATATCCTATAATTTCATTCAATGACTTGCAAGTCTCATATCTTGTAATATTATTCACTGACTTTGCAAAGTTAACACTGAGGTTTTCACCACAATATAATATATATCACATATATCAAAACATAAACTTTACACATAAGTAATTTCGAGTTGATTTCATTTATACATTTTTAGACTCATTCCAAAATGACTATACATATTCAAGCACGTAAATCCAAAACACCTATGATATATTTTCATGCTTGTGTGGAATGCAAGGAGAGAGAGTGATGAGGCTCGGCCAATGACCTGTGCTCCATGTCTTTTATACGCTACTCAAAATGAGCTATCACTTTTCTTTACCTGAAAAATGATGCAAATTGATGAGTTGCGGCTCAGTGAGAATAACCATCCAATGAGTTCTAAAGTACCAAACAACTCATAGTAATAAATCATAATTCCAATATATACCATGTATTCCATTCCATTCATCAGTATCATATAAGTATCAATAAAGTTGAAACATATAATCATTACTCTTTATGTATGCAAATGCTTTGCTTATTTCATTTTGTTGTGACTAAGTTAAACAGACATTGCCTCGGGTTTCCATGTGAACATTTGCCATGTGAACATTTGCATTTGCATTTGCTAGCTAGCTTGATCATTTGTTTCATTTGTACATTTGTTGGGCCATAGGCCTCTTCTTTTGCTTTACAATATCGATTAACTAGTCACAAAGCCTTTTTAGCCCATATGCATATGCACTTGTATTTAAGCATTCATCAACCATTGTATCTTTATCATATACAATATACATATATTCCATATATACCTCCTATGTCAAGCATATACCTTGCATATACTATACATATACCATGTATATATATTACATTTGTCAAACATATACCTCAAATATACCACAAGTATACCAATTATATGTACCACAATGTCACAAATTATCCATCATTACATTATCAAGGACCAATCATGACAATCATATGAATCACATAGCAAGCAACATTCATTTACACTAGAGAATTCAATCGATAATTAGACTCACCGTTCTCCTTTGTTTCCGACCCCTAACTTATTGTCTATTCGCTCCTTGTGGGTCTCCAATATGTTTCAAGCCTAATATGAAAACATAATGGATTAACTCATGTTTAGGGAGACTTAATCTGGCTTAAACAAATTAATATGCATTGTTCATGTCAATAGTTAAGATTTTTCCTATGAGGCAGTGTGACCTTATAGGACTGTTTAGCCTATAAATTTTTCTATAATTGGCCAATTAATATGATTCTTGTTCCTAATTAAACATAACATATAATTATAGAACATATTAAAATTTCAGACCAATTGGATCATTGTACAATATTTGGTGGAATTTATAAGAGTGTTCTGTTTTCTGCCTTGTTTTCTGCCTTTAGGCAGTTTCAGGGTACTCATTTGGGTTCATCATAACTTATAATATATAAGTCATATTTTAATAAAACTTTACAGAAACTTATATGGGTTCATATGGAAAATTTGTAATGTTTACAACTATTACCAATTATGTCCCTAAGGTCTTCTAATTATACCAAACATTTTACTGGTCCAGAATAGAATTGACTTCCGGACCCGTATGGCTTCCAAAGGCCATAACGTATTCTATACATAACCAATGAAGTTGAAATTAGTACCAAAATTTATATAAGACATATAAATATAACTCTCATGTTTTGATAATTTACATAATCTAGCTCTAACAAGCTCAAATTAGCCAAACAAGTTACTATATCTTCCCAGGGCACTCTGTAGGCAGTTTATACCATGGAACAGTCATGGTTCCATTCACCATAACTCCCAATTTACAAGGCCTATGAACCTGAAATGTGGTAGAAAGATCAAAGACACATATATATACAACTTTTATGTTTTGAGAGACTTCAAATAAGGGCTTTAACATATTCGAAATCAAACTACACAGTAGCTAACTTGGTTAGGGTTTACACCCTGACCAGTTTCAGTACGAAGAGCATATCTCTCGCTATACATAACATCTTACAAAAATGTTTATATATCCACAAATCTAAGACATAAAGGAACAACGTTTTTGTTTTACATATTTCCAGAATCAATTTTTATTAACATCAAAATTGGGGTGCAATTCAGTGCCTAATATTGAACCTAAGCAACTCAAATAAACCCTATAGCAATAAGAATTGATTACTTACCAAGAACAGCCTTGCAAGGGATCAATTAGCTTCAAAAACTAGGTGAAACAAGGAATAATTGAAGTCTAAAATGGAGGAAATTGAAGAAGAAGTGGGGCTGGAGAAGAAGGCAGAAATGAGAAGATAAAGCTAACTTTTGGTTTTTGTCTTTTTATCTTTTTCTCATCTCTTTTCTCCTTTCTCTTCTCCTTTCTCTTCTCTTATCTTCTATTTATCTTTTATGTAATTTTCATTTTATTTTGTCTATATTATTATTATTATTTACATAGATTTATAATTCCACTAATTCACACAATGATACAGTTTAATCATTTGACCCGATTTAACTAAATTAGCAATGTAAATGTTCACTAATCTTAATCTAATCATTTTTCTTACTTTAATTTAGTCACCTTATTCAATTCATTTCTAATACTTTGTTATCCTTATTTAGGTTATAAGGATACACGTGTGACTCGATATAATTGCCAAATACTAGGACACATAATTAGTGCATGCCACGAACTTTTTCCTACGAAAATATGTATGAAATGCACGTGTTCAATTGAATTGTATGCAAGATGCTTATGTTCGATGAAATGCATGTGGGGAAGGTCAAGGATGTTACAAGAAACAGTACCCTATTGTTTCCTTTCAATTTTGAGTCTTAAAACACAAAATCCTAAGCCAAGGAATAAGATATATCAAGTGTTAGAGAGATAAAAACATAAGGAAACTTATGTTTGTATGAAGGCCGACCTAGAGGAAGAAGTAAAGAGTTCAAAAGCCCTATATCACATTGTGTTTCCTTCAATTTTTATGAGGAATCATGTTTTCTCCATCTCTTTGCAAGTTTTATACCTTTTTACATGTCAATCCCGTTTTTAGAAGAAACCCAACTTCAAATGGGTTAGATTTTGGTTAATCTTGTGTTTTTATTGAGTAAAGACTCTCCTTTAAGCTTGTTTAAGAGTTAAAGTATGTTTTAGAAAGGGGTTATATGAGCTGAGGGTTAGCTTGAAAGTTTAAAGTTAGGGTTTAGTCTTTTATGGATTTTATGTTAAGTTTATGGTTAATAGGTGTTGATAGAAAATGTTTATATGTGTTAGGAGTTGAAAGAGATGGTGGTGAAGCCTACCTAAGAGATAAGAAAGCTTGATTAGAGCTTGGTTTTTGAGGCTCCATAGAGCTATGTACATATATGTATTTGAATTCCAAAATATACCATGGTTGTCAGTGATTTGTGTTTATTGCTTAAAGATATATAATTAATGCTGTGATAGTTATGAGAATTGAATGACATGTGTTATAAATACTAAGTTATGCTTTGGATGAGTTAATGAGGATGGTTGAAATGAAACCTTGCTATAAATGTGTTAATGGAGTATATATGTCATATTCGCTAATTTAGACCCCAAGTCCCGTAGGTTGTTAAATCGACTCGTCGGTTCAACAAAAGTCTAAATTTAGATTTTGACTGAAAAATAATTAAAATAATAACAAATAATTATGGAAAATATGTAAAAAAGTGTTTAAAATATTTAAAGATGTTATTTTAGGGTGAAGGACATAAATGCAAAATTTGAAAAGTTTTGGAATTAATTTGTAATTTATCAAAAATTGGGGGATGAAGTGAGATATTTATTATTTAAATGCATGAATTGGGACATTAAATACATGTGATGGCTAGCCAAACCAAGTGACAAATATTAAGAAGCTATTGATATAAATATCTAGATATTTATTAAGAAAATGGGACCCATCATTAATGATTTTGGTATTTTCTTCTCATTTCATTTTTCTTCTTCCTTCCTTATCTCTTTCTATCACGAATTTTCTATTCTCCTAATTCAGCCCACGTTTTTCCCTAATCCTCCATAGCCAAGCTTAGTTTTAGAAAGAGAAAGTGAGAAAGAAAGTGTGAAAAAAAAGAGAAAAAGACATGGAAAATTCTATTTTCATACTCAATGAAGTGAGAGTACGTTAGTAGAAGGCTTAAAAGTGGAAAATAAGAAAGAGAAAAAAAGCGAAAGAAGACCTTAAGGTTCTGCCATGGAAGCTAGGAGGTGAAGGTAAGGTTATTTTTCTTCTCTTCTATGTTTTCTCTAAAGAAAGGCGGTGATTAGAGTATGTTATGGAGAGAGAGAGAGAGAGAGAGGGTGTAGGGTTTTGAAGAATGAATCATATTCATAAACGCAGCGAAAAATAAAATTTTTCAAAATCCAAAATAAAAGATCATACTTGTACCATTAAAACTAATTTATATAAATATAAATGTTAAAAATTATACCTCGTAATTTTTATTTGTTCTTCAAATCTTCACTTTGTTGGGATGTAGCAAATCACAATAATCCATACTAGGATGTCTCTAATGATAATCCACATGAAGAATGAAGAAGAAACTCTCAAGAGAAATGATTTGAATAAATTCAAAGTGCTAGCTTTGAAAGTGTTCTTGAGAGAATTTTTGTTGTTTTAAAAATATTGTTTTTTACAAAAATATTTTCATGTCTATTTTCTGCCATTTTATGTCTTTTCTATTTGAATCAAATTCAAAAATAAGATGAAAAGTCAAAAATGGAGAAAATGGAAACAAATGAATAGTAATTGGCCATAATTGGCCTAATTAAGGTCAAAAATAGCCGTTGGCCAACGGATGGGAAGCTGCAGGTGCGTTGGGCCTGCTGCGGGCTGCTGCTGGGCAGCCCAGCTGGCTCGCAAGGGAGGCCAGCCAACTGCCTAGCCCGCGCGGACCCGTGACATTCCCGAACGATTTTTCCGTGAGATCTCATCGCGATCCATCCTAAAATAATTCTCTCATATTTTGGATCCTATCCAAAACCATTTTACTCATTCTCCATATCTTCAATGCTTGTGACCCATTAGGTTCTCGGTTATGTTAGCCACTTAAATTAACAATTAATTTAATGAGGTCATGAGCGGTATCTATCAACACATCATGACCCCCAATTGACTAGAAAGTCAGTGGTTTGACTACGAACCTTTCCATAGACAATTTCTGTGCAATTATTCCTTTCACCATTCTATACCCCACTTGGTTCAGAGTATGGACATGTGTCAACTCCCACTAGACTGATTACATCACCTATAGTCCAAGTAATGTTTGTTCTTCTCCTTGAGGCTAAGGATAGTTGCACCATTGCTATGATGAGATTTTCATTGACATTTGAATAGATTATCCATATGATTGTCTCATAGTTGGTCATCCAATGTACTTAGCTACACTTAGCAAGCATCCATATGTTAACTCTAAACATCTCATGTTTATAGATTATGAGATCTACTACTCGATCCAATCAAGGAGTGTGACATGTGCTAGTCTGTCTGGATTAATAATATCCCGTCTCATTAATCCTATGACTAGAGATAATTTTAATATTAACATAATTACACATGATAAGAATCTCAATATCATGATCTCATCATGATTTTCTTCATGCTATGTTATGTATCAAAGACTTCATTAATTGATTTAAGATCACTTATCAATTCATATATCAAATGAACATCAAATTAATGAAAAAGCCTTTTATTAATCAAATAAATTTGTATAATAAGTGGTAAAGGTGATTGCCTTTAGAGCACTCCTCTAACAAGCTCCCACTTGCACTAAAGCCAATTGCCTTTGTATTTAATTCCATAGGTGAGTACATGAGAATCATATTTCTTTTGGGGAAGTGGCTTAGTTAAAGGATCAACAATATTCTGATCAGTGGGCACTCTTTCTATCTTTACATCATTCCTACCAATGGTGTCTCTAATCAAATGGTGTCTTCTGAGTACATGTTTGGATCTCTGATGAGACTGTGGCTCCTTTGCTTGCACAATGGCTCCATTATTCTCACAATACAATTGTATTGGATCAATAATGCTGGGAACCACTCCAAGTTCTATGATGAATTTCCTTATCCAAATTGCTTCCTTTGCTGCTTCAGAAGCTGCAATGTACTCTGCTTCGATTGTGGAATCAACAGTCGTTTCCTATTTGGAACTCTTCCAACTAACTGCTCAACCGTTTAGTGTGAATATATAACCTGATTGAGATTTTGAGTCATCCTTGTCAGATTGGAAGCTGGCATTGGTATACCCACTCACAATAAGATCTCAATCTCCATATACCAAGAATACATCCTTAGTTCTTCTTAAGTACTTAAGGATATTCTTAACAACCACCCAATGACCCTCACCAGTTCGATTGGTATCTACTCGTGACACTCAGAGCATATGATACATCGGGTCTTGTACATATCATAACATATATGATTGATCCTATAGCTGAAGCATATGGAATCAAACTCATGTGTGTCCTCTCATCTTGTGTCTTTAGAGAGTAATCCCATGGGTAATGGGAATATATCCTCTCTTAGACTGCTCCATGCTAACCTCTTTAGAATCTTATCTATGTATGTAGACTGTGAAAGACCAAGCAATCTTTTAGATCTATCTCTATAGATCTTTATCCCTAAAATATAGATTGCTTCTCCAAGGTCTTTCATAGAAAAATTCTTGGATAACCAAATTTTGACTAATTGTAAGGCTGAGACATCATTTCCATTAACAATATATCGTCTACATATAATACAAGAAATATGATTGCACTCCCACTACCCTTCTTGTAAACACAAGGATCATCTGGATTTTGTAAGAAACCAAACTATTTGATTGTCTCATTAAACCGAATATTCCTACTCCTGAATGCTTGCTTTAATCCATAAATGGATCTTTGAAGCTTACATACCTTTTTTCCATCTTTGGATATGAAACCTTCTGGTTGTGTCATGTACACATCGTCAGTCAGATTTCCATTAAGGAAAGCTGTTTCCACATCCATTTGCCATATCTCATAATCATACTCGGTTTTCATATATGGAATCCATTTCTAACTTCATGGCTTGAAGCCATTTGTCAGATTCGGAACTATTCAGAACCTCTTCATAGGTTGTAGGCTCATCATTTTCTATAAGCAATATGTCGTTATGTTCACTAATGAGAAATCCATATCTCTCTGGAACAGTACGTATCCTACTTGACCTACGAAGCTCTTATGCTTCAGAAGGTTGAGCTGTTATATCATCTATATGAGTAACAAGCTCGGGTTCAGGCAGTTGATCAACATTTGTTTGAGCATTTTAAACTTCATCAAGTTCAATTTTGCTCCCACTATCTCCTTTTAAAAGGAATTCTCTCTCTAAAAAGATAGCATGTCTTGAAACAAAAACCTTTTGTTTTAAGGGTTGTAAAATTGATATCCATATGATGCTTTTGGATATCCCATAAACAGACATCGATCAGACTTAGGTTCTAGCTTATCTAACATTATCCGCTTCACATAAGTAGGACAACCCCAAATTCTCATGTGAGAAAATGTGGGCCTCTTGTTATACCATATCTCATACGGAGTAACATCAACTGACTTTGAAGGAACTCCATTTAATATATAAATGGCAGTCTCTAGTGTATAACCCCAAAAGGATTTAGGCAATTCCGTAAAACTCATCATAGACGTTACCATGTCTAACAAGGTTCGGTTTCTTCTTTCAGCCACACCATTGTTTTGTGGCGTGTAAGGTGGAGTCAATTGAGATAAAATCCTATTATCCCTAAGATAATCTAGAAACTCTTAGCTCAAGTATTCACCTATATTATCTGATCGAAGTGTTTTAATACTTTTGCTAAGTTGTTTCTCTACTGCATTTCTGAATTATTTGAAATTTTCAAAAGCTTCAGATTTGTATCTTATAAGATACACGTATCCATATCGTGAGTAGTCATCGATAAAAGTAATGAAGTAGTTGAAACCAACTTTAGCGTGTGTAGACATTGGACCACATACATCTGAATGTATTAAGTCTAAAAGTCCATTAGCACGTTCACCCTTTCCCTTAAAGGGTAATTTAGTCATCTTGCCTAGTAAACAAGATTCACATGTGTCATATGATTCATAACCAAATGACCCCAAACTACCACTTTTGTGTAGCTTAGCCATGCGTTTCTCACTTATATGACCAAGACGACAATGCCATAAATAAGATGATTTCAACATATCTTGTTTTTGCCTTTTATTATCATTGATGTTTAAAATTGGATTTGACATATCTAATATGTATATTCCATTGCATAATATACTATTAGCATAAAGAATTCCATTCAACATAATAGAACAACAATTGTTACTAAAAGCTAAAAGAAAACCATCTTTATTTAGACTTGAAACAGAAATAATGTTTTTAGTCAAAGTAGGCACAAAATAGCAATTATCCAAATTTAATATAAGCCCACTAGGGAGGGTCAATATATGTTCCTATACCTAATGCAGCAACCCTTGCTCCATTTCCAACGCCTAGGTCTGAAATTTGAATAGATTATCCATATGATTGTCTCATAGTTGGTCATCCAATGTACTTAGCTACACTTAGCAAGCATCCACATGTTAACTCTAAACATCTTATGTTTATAGATTATGAGATCTACTACTCGATCCAATCAAGGAGTGTAACATGTGCTAGTCTGTCTGGATTAATAATGTCCCATCTCATTAATCCTATGACTAGGGATAATTTTGATACTAACATAATTACACATGATAAGAATCTCAATATCATGATCTCATCATGATTTTCTTCATGCTATGTTATGTATCAAGGACTTCATTAATTGATTTAAGATCACTTATCAATTCATATATCAAATGAACATCAAATTAATGAAAAAACCTTTTATTAGTCAAATAAATTTGTACAATAAGTGCTAAAGGTGATTGCCTTTAGAACACTCCTCTAACAGAGGGTTGATAAAGAAAGGTTGCTGATAATGTTTCTTATATGTTTAGGAGCTCAAAGTGGAAAAGGAAAAGAGAAATAAAAGTGAAGAGAAATAAAACAAAGTAAACTTTTAGGTAAGTGCATAATTTAAGGTAATAATCTATAATTTATTATAAAGTTGCATATTTGAGTAATTTTCATGTAAATTATTGTTAATTAAAATTATTTTGTGATGTAATCTTGGGGATGCATGTTTGCTAGACTTATGATTAATTTTGGGAAAAATTGAATGTGGTTAATGTGTATGTTCTTTGCTGAAAATTGTGGAACAGTGAGTACATAAACTGTTATAACTTAAGTTGTGGAATTTATATTTGTATGTTATTTTTTGTGTTTGAAAGCTAAGACATAGGGCTTTAACTTTTATTTAGGTTATAAAATCTAAATATGTCTGAATTATTCCAAACAAATTCATAAATTTTGGACTTAGAATCTGTCCACAAAATTCTGGGCAAAATTGTTAGTGACCAGTCATCGTTCATTTGATCAATGTTTTTCTACAAACCTCAAAATTTAGTGATTAAAGTTTCATATTAAAGATAAGATTCAGGGCTAAAATTCTTAAGAAAACTTTGTAATTTAGCACCAATCAAATATCTGCACTCTCCTGGGTGAGATCTACCATAATGGCCATAGGTCTGAACTTCACCTCCCTCTTTGCCTCTAGGTGTACTGCCCACAGAAGTAACTGAGGCATTGCCACATAATGTATTTCCTTGTCCATGCCCTGGAGCAAATGATGTACAACTTTGTGATGGAGTTGTTCCCCTAGACTTCTTACTCTGATTACCTGAACCACTGAACTGCACCGACTTTCTCTTCTACAAAAATTGAGTTTGCCTGTTAGCCTCATCTGTCTGGATAGGCCTTAATAGCCACTTCTACCAAAACACACAAATTTGGATGCTGTTGTGCACCCACTATCTGTCTAATCTTGTTATTGAGACTTCTCTCAAATCTATGACATAACGTTTCCTTTGTCAACTAATAATCATCAAGATAGGCACTGAGGCGCTCAAACGCGCGCTCATATTCTGCTACCGTCTTATTTCCCTGTCTGAGTTTCTAAAAAGCATCTTGCATTTCTGCTTTATACTTGACCCTATGTATTTCTTTTCAAACTGAGCCAAGAAAAAATCCCAATTCAACTGTTCACCTGGGGTATGCTTGCCAACTAAGTCCCACCAAATGAATGCTGTACCCTGGAGTAATGCCATAGTACCTTTAAATTTCTCTTCAAGTGGGTTGTGAATGATTTCAAATAATCTTTTAATCTTAAACAACCATTCTTTAACTTGTACATGTGTTAATGGATCACACCCATAAAAAGGTTCAGCTTCCAATTTCTTTAACTGCTCCAAAATCAGCTTCTTTTTAGGTAGAGCAGGAGGTTGTACCTGTGCTGCTGGCTGTGGTTGTTGAGCTTGTTCAACCTATATTCTATGTTGAATGTAATCAGCCATAAGATTGAGAAAGGCTGGCTGTGGCGGTGGAGGTGGTACAACTGGCGGAGTGACATTCTGTTGCAGGACCTCAACTTGCCCAGCACTAACTGATGCTTCATTCTCACCGTCCCCAACACCTTGACCTTGTTTGGATGCCATCTTTCACTATAAAATAAGGAAAGGAGCAAGCATACGTTAGACTTATAACATATTTCATCGAACAATTGACATGTATATACATATAATCCATTCACTTAATCCGTACTCCGAACTTAGAATGGCCTAAACCATGCTCTGATACCACTAAAACTGTAATATCCTTGTAACAATTCTTCTATACGTAAATTACATAGTCTGATACAATTATCAAGATTGTTGGTATCTTCTAAATTTGATTATAGCCAATGTGTGTAAATTTGTTTCTTAACTTGATGACCATAAAATCATTAGCACCTTCTTAATTCTTTTTATTTTCTAAAAATTTTGGCAGTATAACGGCTATAAATTTAACTACCTCACATGCACTCCAAACAATTCACAACCCATATTAGGCACAATAATTCAAATATAATATAAAATATTTTTCATTCAATAAAACTTAATATGTCATTCTTTACACATATAATGCTTAATAAATATTCTTTATCGGAATATATACATAATTCAACTCCAATACACATATCCATACATATATATATACATGTCATTCATAATGTTATCTTACTTTTATTTTATCCTTTCAGCTGTTTCCAAGCATGGTTTGCTTGCTCCTGTACCCTTCTAGCTTTAATCTGTACAGTTAAATAATTACGTACTAAACATTAAAATACATAATGGTGATTACTAATCTAAAGATTTCCATGTATCTACATTTTCATACATTCATGCAATATCATATTCACTACACTATTCAAATTTTCTCTTTACTATATTAATTATTTTTTTCTTAATATTTTATTATTTTTTACTATTTATTCACTATTTAATATCTTTATTAAATTAACTATTTACTTAATTAATTTTATAGTTTCTTTTTTACTTCTGAACTTTCATTTTCTTTCCATTTCGTCATTTTTTATTTTACTTCTTTAATTAACTCTTCTTTTCTTTCTTTTTTTTTTTCATTTCAATCATCTATTTAATTTTTTTAAGCTACAAATTTTATTTTGGTTCCTATATTTCTATTTTTTTACAACTATGCCACTACTTTACATTTATTTACTCTTTTCCCACTAACTATATATTTTTTTCATATTTTCTTTTTAACAACATAATTTAACATTTTGCTTCCACTTATATTTAATTTTACAATTTTACAATTTTTGTCATATTTATCACTTTTATAATAATAATAATAATAATAATAATAATAATAATAATAATAATAATAACAATAATAATAATAATAATTATTGTTATAATAATAATAATTATTATTATTACTACTACTACTACTACTTTTATCATTCTTCTCATATATGTCACTTTTATCATTGTTTTCTTTTATGCCATTCTTTTTCATATTTGCTCCAGTTTCAATCCAATAGAAATCTTCGGACCATATACATGGGACGTGGACTCCATAAGTCCACTACACTGAAAAGTGACTCCAAAGGACCACCCAAGCATTGCACTGTACATTGAATTACTATCACTGAAGTAGACCATCATTGGCCTACATAAGCGAGTCACCATGACCTGCACTACAGTAATAGTATCCTTATGGCTAGCTAATTATATTATGGGCTAGATTTAACCATCAGAGCATAACTAAGGACAATAAACTTATTCTTTTAATTCAATTCTCATTAAATTTATAAATTCCTTTTATACTCCATTATTAATTACCAAATTACCTTTACCATTTTCTTATTTTTCACACTTCCATTCCAATGTAACAATTATTCACCATTAATACCCAATTAAGCCATTAAACTCACTAAACATATTTTACTCATTCTATTCCATGTCATACATAAGGAAATTACTAACTAAAAAAATATTCAATATATTCTAAAAATTTTCAATATATTCATATACACTAAATATCATATCTTCTTACAATTTATGGTTTAGTTTTCATATAAATAGCAAGAAAAACATTAATTTCCTTATCTCCATATTTTGGCCTACTACTCTTTTTCATCATTAAAATTTTTCTTTCACCTTCTAATAATTCATTTCACTAATTTATACATCCATTACTATATATGTACCATAATATTACACTAAAACATAATTATGCCTTAATATGCATTTTTACACGTAATATGGTCATTTTTTTCAAAGTTCCACTAAATAATTTTTCAATTGAATTTAACCATTCTAATCCACTTTTTATATTTCCTTTATCATTTTTTAAGTTTCTATTATTGTTTACATGCAAATCACACAAATCTCCTAATTTCCATAACCTAATTGAAGCTTAAACAATGGAAATAGGTAGATTTTGAAATCACTAATCTTATTTTTTTCTCTTTAACCTTCCTAGGTTTCCTTCTCCTTATCTTTTTCCTTTGAAGCATCTTCACCTCCTTGTGCACCTATCATGGCTGAAATATACACTCAATTAATCCACCATTATTTTGCTTTCCTAACCTAATCTAACTTCATAAATATCATCTTCATACCTTAAACTATCTATTTGAACCTTTAAACAAAATTAAAACTCTTAATTTCTCTCATCTCAATTTTGTATCTTAACTTGTCTTCTTTGATTTCCTTCCACTCTTGCCCTTCAAATGGAGATTATAGACTTCCACTAGCTACTAGAGAGGCTGATATAATATTAGGGTGCTTGATTTTGGAGTAACAATTAGGAAAAAAGGAGAAAATTTTGGTAGAGAAAATGGAGAAGGGTGGGTCGTCCAAGAGGGAGGAGAAGAGGAAGAAGAAGTTGCAGAATTCTCTTTAGAGAATTCTGATTTTTGGACCCTTTTTATAGTGGTATAAATGGGTGGGCTTGGGCCCAAATAAAATCCAACCCATTTATGCCCAATTAAGCACTTTAAATTATTTCTCTCACTTTCCAATCTCAATTTCACCCAAATTTGATTCCATAATTCATAATATATATATATATATATATATATATATATATATATATATATATATATATAGTCCCACATAAAAATTTTCAATTCAATCGGAGTCTATTTCCTATCCAACTCACTCAAACTGGACTGATTAATCAATTTTCAGTGTTACTGTAAAATTCTTTTTTCACTATCAAATAATGCTAAATATTATTTAGAATTTATCAATGTCTTAAAATAAATTTTTAGATATCGTTTGCTATTTTTCATAGCCCGATCAAAGCATGGTCAACTAATTTATTAATTAATCGAGTCCCTTTTTTCTTAGTTTTGACTTTTGAAGACTTATTTGACTTCATTTTCACTTCAAATTTTACCCCTGAACTAGTCATAATTTATATTTCCGATTATCAAATAAAATATTTTCACCTACGAATGTATTTTTGACCCTGGGTATATTGATGATTTCGGAAACTACAGTTTACAACTAACCCGGTACCTGTGCCATTACAGTTATTCCACATCTCATATGGAGTAAGATCAACTGACTTAGAAGATACTCTAATTAGAATATGAATAACAGGCTATAATGATGACCCTAAAAGGACAAAGGTAGTTATGTAAATCTCATTATTGACCTCATCATGTCTAATAAGGTTTGGTATCTCCTTTCAACTACACCATTGTATTGTGGCATGTAAGGTGGAGTCCATTGAGATAAAATCTCATTATCTCTTAGATAATCTTATAACTCTTGACTTAAGTATTCTCCATCTTGATCCGATCTAAGTGTTTTAATACTTTTGCCAAGTTGTTTCTTTAATTCATTTATGAATTCTTTGAAATTTTTAAAGGTTTCAAATTTGTATCTTATAAGATACAAGTACTAGGCAATGAAGTAGATAAAACCATTTCTGGCATGCACTGATATTGGGCCATATACATTTTTATGTACAAGGTCCAATAGCCCATTCGTATGTTCACCCTTTCCAGTAAAAAGTGATTTTTTCATCTTATCTAATAAACAAGATTCACATGTGTCATATGATTCATAATTAAACGACCTTAAGTCACCATGCTTGTGTAACTTATCATGCACTTCTCATTTATATGGCTAAAGTGACAATGCCATAAATATGATGGCTTTAGCTTATCCATCTTTTATCTTTTATTATTATTAATATTGAGGATTGAATTAGACATGCCAAAAATGTTAATTCCATTGCATAATGCACTAGTTCCATAAAGAATATCATTCAACCATATAGAGCAACCATTGCCTTTATTAGTTAAATGAAAACATTTTCTATTAAACAAGAAATAAAAATAACATTCTTAATTAAAACTGGAATATAATAGCAATTGTCTAATTCTAAAACAAGCCGACTTGGGATTGTCAATACATAAGTTCCTATAACTATTCCAATAAATTTTGCTTTATTGCCAACACGTAGATCTGACTCTCATTTCTTGAGCTGTCTACTGTTCTTTGGCCCTGCATATCAGTATATATGTGCGAGCCACATTCGTTATCCAATGCTCATGCATTATTACTAGAAATAGTATTAACCTCAACAACATAAATACCTAAAGTAGAAGGTGCACCTAATGTCTCTTCCTTCTCCTTATTGAAGGACTCTAGATAGGCCTTATAGTTACTTTTCCATTGGAAACCCTTGCCATAATGAAAACAAGTTCCTTTTGATGTTGTCCCTCTGCCTTTCTTTATCATCTTTAATGTAAGTTACATTGGATATGTCCCCTCTACCATATTGGAGTTGAGGAGAAATTTAGATATCTCATATTGCTCAGTTTGAGCTTGTTCATAGAAAAGCTCCTATAGATGATACACGATGGTACTTGCATCCATGTTCTCATGATTCCTTTGAAGCTCAAGAGATATAGAGGCGAGCATAATGCAACCTGCCAACTCACTATCATTTGCTTGCTTTTTGTATGCCAACTATTTATCAACAGATGCATCATCAGCTGGAGGGGAGGGAAGCAACTCTTCTAAGATATTGGTTATCTTTTTCAGCTTTAAGAAATATTCTCATATTCCTAAGTCAATCAAGGAAGTACGGGCCAATAATTTTTTAGATTCGGGGATTGAGCATAGGTTTATGTTAGATGACATGGTTCTAGCAACCTAGATGTATAGAAAGATCATGTTAGAGTATGTACTACATGCATGAATATTAGGTCTTTAATAAATGTGCATAATTATTTCTACTGTTTTATTGTAAACCCATAACCTTCATTATGAATATGAGAAAACCTGTTCGAAGCTTTGCTAGTGAGTCAGTATTCAATATCACTAAGAATAACCTTGGGTGTGGCCAACAAGCCACCTTAGGTCAATTGGCAGGTATCTCATACCAGTTGTATTCTCTTATGCAACTACTGAATCTTTGGGATTTCAACTCTTGATGCATGCTTATCTCATATATAATGCCTAATATTTCCTCTAATTTAGATTGACCTTGGGTGGGCCCAACAAACAAATGTAACTAGTTAAAATTGACCTATTAATTATGAAATTATATTTTGATGGTTTGAACATATTCTTATAAAGCAGGCTTAGGTGTGCCCAACAATCCAAACTCTAAAAGAACTCTAGTTCTTGCCATATTAGTGGAAGACATTGGCCTTAATATAATTTAAGAGGGATTTTCTTTAATTAAGTCTCATCATGATTATTTGGCATGCATAATATATCTATTCATCACATCTAGATATATAAGATAATTACACTAATTATATGGTCATGATTATGGACATGTCTAACATCAATCCTTTGAGCCATGAAAAGATTGATCAGGTCTCACCTAGGTAGATGCATGAATTTACAACACCAAGATAGAAAACAATTTCCTATTCTAATGCTGATTTGCTCTTAGTGCCATCTCTTTGGCTTCTTGATCCTTTGCACTTCAATTCTATTCTAATCCTATGTAATCTAATTATATTATTTCTTCATAAGAAAACCTCAAGTTACATATGAAGGGAATGAGATGAGAAGAAAAAGAGAATAGAGAAGGTAGAGACTCGTAGGCCCTATTTACCTAAAAAAATCCATGCCTAAACAATCACATTTGTCAAGTCCGTAATCATGTCATCATTTTATTTCATACACTCCTAGTATGCACTATCTAATTCATAAATAAAAGTAATCTATTAAAGTAACAATTTGGGTTCCATTTATTTTAACTCTTGAAACATTATTTTGATTGTTTGGTCTTTATGAAATTCATCATATTTCTATCATTTATTCTCATTAAATGAATATATAAACATTTAGAAACACTTTTCTTAAATGAAATCATGCAAATTAGGCATACATTTGATCATATCAAAAAGTTTCCTAAAATTGCCAACTTTAACAACTAGGTTACTACCAATTTAATGCATGCAACTTACAAATACGAGTTTAATAATTAAATCACATTAAGAATCAAATTCAAATATGACCAATAGTTAATTCATCATTAAATTACCTTAATTAAGTATTAGTTTGATTCCTTATAGGATTAAACAATCCTAATTACAATTGAATACTAGAATCTTAGTCAAACTAGGATTAGAAAACTGTTTTCTAATTCAAATTAAATTCTATTTAAAAAATTCCCAAAAATTCCAAAATTTATTTTTATCACTATAAGAAACTTATAATCAGTTTAAATTAATTAAATTTGTTCATTAGATAATCTAAATCATTAAAAACTTAACTAGCTAACTAATTGCTCAAAAATGCCTAAAGTCAATCATACATGAATTAGGATTCTTTATAACTTTAAGTACAAATTTAATTTGAATTTAGTATAAAATTGATATAAAAATAATATCATGAATATATCATAAACATGAAATTAAGATTTTGATCAAGAAGTTACATCACATTAAATTAAACAACACAAAATAGTCCCATCCATCACATGGTAGGATTTTTGCACTACTTACTAGTTTTGTTTATTTCATGAACAAAAATGATTTTTGAATCAATTAAGTGGATTCCTAGAAGTTAAAACACATTATAAATATGTCTTAAACATGTTTTATAAATCATATTAATAAACCAAATTCAAACAATCCTAAAAAGAACTCAATTGACAATATTGGGTTTTATAAACCGTAGGTTTTCAACAACCATGCACAATTTTGAATTTCATGTTTAAATTCAATTTAAGTCATTCAATTATCATCAATAACATCTTATATCATTATATAAACATATTATTGAATGAAAAATAAAATTTGAGGCAAACACAATCAAATTTATTTTTGACAGAATGAGGGAATTCAAGTTGTTCTTTGTTAAACATTGAGGGGTATTTCTGTCATTTTCATGATAACAAATAAAATAACAATATTGTATTTAACATACTTTTCTTCTAAGTCTATTATACAGGACATGGATTAAAATACAAAGAATGGAGATTGGAAGAATAAACCTTGAAAGACAAAATTCAAAAAGTAGCATGTTCACTACCGTGACTTTATAAGTCACTCCCGTGAAAGAAGCTAACCGTTACCAAAACCAACATTTGAAGTTCACGGCCATGAAGGAAGAACAAACCGTGAAGTGGGCATTTCAGTCACCCCCATGAATAAATATGTCACCCACGTGAAGATTCATGCATATTCATCCAGATAGCTTCATGATCAAAGTCACCACTTGGATCACGGCTGGGAAGTTTGTCATGCCCGTGAATGCGTATGTCATGCCCGTGACTCTATATGTCAAAACATTCCAGAGAGCTTCACGACCAAAGTCACCACTTCAGTCACAGCTTGGGAAGAAATGTCACCCCCGTGACAAACATAGTCACGCCCGTGAACAATGAAAGAGAAAAATGTTAGGTACGATTTTTTGGTTGGTACAATGGCTAGTTTTGTATTTAATGCACCCCAACGGCTATATTCAGCCATGAGAGTATAAATGGAAGTCATTTATGTATTAAGAACAAGAGAATGATGAGAATAACAATAGAATAACATATACTTCAAATTTAATTCTTATTACAAGCTATTTGTACTTTCATACTTTGAGAACAAAATCTATTCTCTACAAAAATCTTTTTGCTCTTCGTATTTGAGCAATTAAGATTTGTAAGTGGTTCTCTCTGTAATCTTTACTCAAGTAAGCTTTGGGTATTTCTGGGTTAAGAGTAGAACACTTGTAAGGGTTAATTGTGGGAGCCTCCAAAACACAAATTAAAAGGTTGTTTGTGTGAGCTTGTAAAAACACAAAGTGAAGGTTGTTTGTGTGATCCTGTAAAAACAAAAAGTGAAGGTTGTTTGTGTGAGCCTGTAAAACACAAGGAATTGGTTATTGTGTGAGCCATTAAAACACAAGGGATTTCTGGGTTAGGTGTGAGCCATTGTGAGAAACACCATAGTTGCGAGTGAGCTTGTAAAACTCCATTGTAACACTTAGTGTGTTAGTGAAACTCCCAATTGCGATTGGGGAGAGGAGTAGGGTTTGTTAACACCCGAACCTCTATAAAAATCCTTGTGTCAAATTCTCTCTATCCCTCCTAAAATTAATCTTTTATTTCTGCACCTTATAGTTTAAGTTTTGAAACTCCAATTCAACACCCCCTTCTTGGTTTAATATCTGGGCAACAATTGGTATCAGAGCTTTGTCTAGCATCGAAGCCTAAAAAGCGCTTGTAAAGATTAAGATATGGCCAGTGAAAAATTCCACAGTATCAAACCTTACATTGATGGAGCAAATTATGCCCATTGGAAATTTCAGATGGAGACATATTTGGATAATAAAGGAATTGAAGTTTGGGATAGTATTCAAAAAGAATGGACACCACCAATTAGAAGAGGAGTTAATGGTAAAGAAGAAATCCTGTCAAGAGATGATTGGACAGAGCCTCAAAGAAGAGAAAATTTCAAAAATAAGAAGGCAATGACAATTCTCTCAAGTTCATTATCTATTGAAGAATGTGGAAGGATACAACACTTTTCAACTGCATATAGCATGTGGAAAACATTAGAAAACTATCATGAAGGCCACAAAAGCCACATGGGATGACGAAAGCTCTTCAAGTGAAAAAGATGATAATGAAAGTGAAGAGGTCAACCTATGCTTCATGGCTATTGAGGATCACGTCTCGGATAAGGTAAGAACACTACACTCATACTCTTTTAATAATGATAGTAGTGATAATGATAGTAATAGTGATAGTGATGATGATGATGATGAGCAAAGCCTAATAAAAGAACTAAATATAGAATTAGAGAAATATAGAACTAAATTTAGTACTTATAGAAATAATATCTCTAATTTAAAAAATAAGATAGATGTTTTAGAAAAGGAAAACATAAAGCTTAAATCATCTAATGAATCTCTTCAAAAGTCATTAGATGAATACTCATCAAGACCCTCAACAGCTTCGTTGTTAAAAGAAAATAATACTTTGAAAAATGAAGTTGAGGAACTTAGAAATTCCATTTCTAAATTTCATAAAGGTAAAGAGAGCTTAGATACTCTCATTGTGTCTCAAAGATCACCCTTAATTAAACATGGTCTAGGATTTAAGGACACATCATCATCTTCTCACAAAACTATATTTGTTAAATCTAAAGAATCTCACATCTCCACACCTGTTAGAACAGCACCAAGAAATAAGCATGTTATACCTTCTATACAGAAAAAGAATAATCATGCCTTTATGTATAAGAAGCATGTATCTAGAAAAATGCAAATTAATCATGATTGTGCATGCCACTATTCTCAAAATCAGTGTAATAGAATTATGGCATTCAAATACATTGTAAGACCAAAAAACAAGTTTAGACCGAAACAATGTAATTATTGTATGAAATTTGTCATATAAATAAACATTGCTGGATAAGGAAGGCTCATTGGGAACCTTCATGTGCTAACCCCCAAGGACCCAAACTCATTTGGGTACCTAAAAATCATGCTTGAATTGTGATTCTATAGGTATGCCTCAAGTCCACAATAAACAAAAATGCTTGGCTAGTAGACAGTGGATGCTCAAGGAATATGATAGGAGACAAAGAACTTTTCAATGAAATCAAAAGTATTGATGGAGGTAAAGTTACCATTTTAAACAATGCAAAGGATAAGGTAATTGGCATTGGTTCTATTGGTATTAATGGTACTACTTTTATTAAGGATGTCTTACTTGTTGATGGCTTGAAACATAACTTGTTAAGTGTAAGTCAATTATGTGATAAAGGAAACAAAGTAATCTTTACTTCAAATGAATGTCTTGTAATCTCTATCGATGGTCAAGAAATATTTAAAGGAAATAGAGATATCAATACATACATAATAAACATACATGAACTATGTAATTATTCCTTTAAGTGTCTTGTGACTACTAGTGATGAATCTTGGCTGTGGCATAGAAGACTTGGTCATGCTAACATGGACTTAATACAAAATCTCAGCACAGGAGAACTAGTAAAAGGACTACCAAGAGTTAAATATGAAAAATGCAAGACATGTGATCCTTGTCAGAGAGGAAAGCGACACAAGTCATCTTTCAAAGCCAAAAACATTGTAAGTACTTCAAAACCTCTTCAACTCCTGCATTTAGACTTATTTGGACCTACTAGAATTGCTAGCTTAGGAGGAAAACATTATGCATTTTGTCATCGTAGGTGATTACTCTAGATTTACTTGGGTAATTTTCTTAGCTCAAAAGAGTGATGCTTTTGAAAATTTCAAAAACTTTGCTAAAAGAGTTCAAAATGAAAAAGGGTATTGTATTTCAAAAATAAGAAGTGATCATGGGAAGGAATTTGAAAATGAAAACTTTGAAAGCTTTTGTCTTGAACATGGCATTTCACATAATTTATCATCTCCTAGGACACCTCAACAAAATAGTGTAGGTGAAAGGAAAAATCGAACTTTAATTGAAATGGCTAGAACAATGCTTAATGAATATGAATTACCAACATATTTTTGGGCAGAAGCCACTAACACTGCATGTTATATTTCAAATGGAGTTTTCAAAAGACCTCTTTTAAACAAAACCTCATTTGAGCTATGGAATGGAAGAAAGCCCTTGATATCATACTTTAGAGTATTTGGATGCAAGTGTTTTATATTGAACACCAAGAACAATCTTGGAAAATTTGCCTCTAAGTCTGATAAAGGTATCTTTTTAGGATACTCTACAACCAGCAAAACATATAGAGTATTTAATAAAAGATCATTAATGGTTGAAGAATCCATGCATGTTGTTTTTAATGAATATAGTAGACTTGATCTTGTGAAAGGTAGTGTTCTTGATGATGTTGTAGGTAATATGGAAAGACTTGATATTGGAAATGGGAAAGAAGAAAATGATCAAGAAAATTTACTGCAAAATGACACTCTACCTCAAAATCAAGAAGAAAATGATCAAGAACTTCCAAAAGAATGGAAAATGATGAAAGATCATCCAAAAAAGCAAATAATTGGTGATCTATCAAGGGGAGTAAGTACTAGATCTCATTTCAAACATTTAGTCACTGACATTGCTTTTATTTCACAAATTGAGCCTAGAAATATTGATGAGGCTCTTAATGATGAAAGTTGGGTAATTGCCATGCAAGAGGAACTCAACCAATTTGAGAGAAATAAGGTATGGAACCTAGTACCTAGACCCAAGGACCATCAAATCATAGGTAGCAAATGGGTATTTAGAAACAAATTAGATGAACAAGGGTTAATAACCAGGAATAAGGCTAGACTAGTTGCAAAAGGATATAATCAAGAAGAAGGTCTAGATTATGATGAAACATATGCACCCGTAGCTAGATTAGAAGCCATAAGAATACTTTTAGCATATGCATGTCACATGAATTTCAAACTTTGTCAAATGGATGTGAAAAGTGCATTTTTAAATGGTTATATAGATGAAGAAGTGTATGTAGAACAACCACCAGATTTTGAAAGCTATGATTTGCCAAATCATGTTTTTAAACTTTCAAAAGCTTTATATGGTTTAAAACAGGCCCCAAGAGCTTGGTATGATAGGCTAAGTTCTTTTTTATTAGAAAATAACTTTACAAAAGGAAATGTTGACACTACACTTTTCATCAAAAAGCATAAGCATGATATACTAATTGTTCAAATTTATGTTGATGATATAATATTTGGTTCTACTAATGAATTGCTTTGTCAAGAATTTGGTAAGTGTATGACTAGGGAATTTGAAATGAGCATGATGGGAGAACTTAAGTATTTCCTTGGTCTATAAATAAAGCAAAGCAATGAGGGAATATTCATCAACCAATCCAAATATGCTAAAGATTTAATTAAGAAATTTGGTATGGAAGGATGCAAAAATGCCAAGACTCCTATGAGCACATCAACAAAATTGGACAAAGATAAAAAGGGTAAGAGCATTAATGAAAATCTTTATAGAGGTATGATCATATCACTTTTATATCTTACTGCTTCTAGACCCGATATTATGTATATTGTTTGCTTGTGTGCACGATTTCAATAATGTCCTAAAGAATCTCATTTAAATGCAGTAAAAATAATTTTAAAGTATTTACATGGATCTTTGCATATAGGTTTATGGTATCCTAGGAATTCATCTTTTTATATTATAGGATATTCAGATGCAGACTATGCTGGTAGTCTTTTAGTCAGGAAAAGTACTTTAGGTACTTGTCACTTCATTGGAGAATGTTTAGTTTCTTGGTTTAGCAAGAAACAAGTTTCAGTTGCTCTCTCAACTGCTAAAGCATAATATGTAGCAGCTGGATGTTGTTGTACACAAATTCTTTGGATGAAACAACAAATTAAGGACTATGGTCATGAGATGAACCATATAACCTATCAAATGTGACAACACAAGTGCTATAAATCTTTCAAAGAATCCTATTCAACACTCAAGAAGTAAGCATATTGACATTAGACACGACTTTATTAGAGATCATGTTCAATATGGAGATGTTGTATTAGAATATATAAGCACAGAAAATCAATTAGCTGATATTTTCACTAAGTCTCTAAATGAGAAAAGATTTAATTTCATTAGAAGATAACTTGGTATGATTGATGGATTAACCTTGTGATTGCAAAAATATGAAATTTTAATTGTTGATCTTAAATCATATCACAAGTTATAAGATAGAAATTTTGATGAAAATTCATGTTTTAAGGAATAGAATCTTTGTTGAAATGATTTAGTCTTGTTTTAGGACTTAATTTTATTTGATGAAAATTTTAGGGGAGTCACGCTCGTGACACATGTTCAAGCCTGTGACTTAAATGGCACAAAGAGGCAATGTCGTTCACGACTTGGTTCACGACATGGTTCATGGCTTCAAGTGGTGAAACTTATTTTCACAGCTTGAGTCACGCCCGTGAAAAGAGACTTTCACGGCCGTGACGAATTTTCACTCCCGTGAACAATTACACCCCAAAACTCACAGACGCTTTCACACCTTGAGTCACGGCTTGCTTCATGGGCATAGGTGGTGAAATTCAACATTTCACGCCCGTGACAATTTATTCACCCCCGTGACGGATGATCATTCACGCCCGGGAAATTCAAAGATCACGCTCGTGAACGTATTCATGCCTTCATTCACGGGTGGAACACTCCTTCAGCAAACCGTGAACACGACCATTCACTCATGTGAACAGCTACTTCACGCCCGTGAATGTATCGAATATATAAAAGTACATCCGGTTACAACTTTCATTTCAACTCTCCAACTCCCAAAACTGCTCTCATTTACACACATTCGTTGAGGCATTGAAGATTCTGGCCCCAAAGACTTAAACTTTTCCTATAAATACCACTAAAAGTTTGAATCTTCATAAAAAATCATACATTTCTAGGGTGTTTCCATAAAATTTTATGTCAAAAATTTCCAACTCCATTATAAACCGATTACTTCAAAAATGGAGATTGCTTCATCCAAAGGAAAAAGAAAGAAGTCCCATGCTCCTAAGAGGTATGTAAATTACCTCATGAACCGCATTCCGGAGCATTGCCATCATCGGTATGCAACTTTGAAGAAGAGACCTCTACTGTCATCAAGGTCCTTCGAATGGCAGACAGTCCGAAGTCTCAGGCTTGAGACGGCTATGACAGAGTAACTACAAGCCTGTCATCTTAAAGATTTTGTAGAGATTCACTAGCCAACCTTGAGAAGCCAACACTGGAATTCCTCAGCACCTTGCAGGTTTCACCTACTGGAGTGGTGAAATTCCAACTCTGCAACAATTCCAACACCCTCAGTGCCATCGAATTTGGGGAATTGTTCAGCCTACCATCTGATGGCATCCTGAATGATACTGAGGTAGAATTCTCTGTCCCTCGAGCTTGGACACATTTTGGCACCGATTGCAGCTGGGATGTCAAGAAAACAAAGAGCACACATCTCAGGGCCCTAGTGCACAGGTATTTGCATAGGTTCCTAACCTATAGCATATTTGCTAGGGGAGAAAGCAACGAGACTATCAGGAAGTCGGAGCTCTTCCTCTTTGAGATGGCTCGCAGAGGACTCATAGTGGCACTTTCTAGATGGTTTGCTAACCATCTTCTCTCCATTGCCACCAATCCCACTGGAGATATTTTGATTGGGGCATATGTCACCCATATAACAGTAAAGCTTAATTATCTGAAGTTGGATGCGCATCACTTCAATCTCATCCCTGGACATCCTTGAGATCGTTTGGATGTCGAGTCGTTCATCAAGATGGGAGTGGCTGTCAGAATCGTTTTCCAAAATGATATCTTCTACCGCTTCACTGACACCACTGGGGAGATCATCTGGGAAGATAATGACACGGAGGATTTTAAAGCAAGCCTCCAGGGAGTCCAGCAGAAGAAAAGGGCTCGGGTTAAGGAAGCACCTCCAGCAGCTGAGCAGGACATCGGACAGTCCTCGGCTTCCACACCGACCTTAGCACAGCAGGTGGTTGACCTCTTGGCACCACGTTTTGAGCAGCTGCAGACTTCGATGGATGAGAGGTTGGAGAACCTCAAAGACTTCATGGAGTCTCGGATGGACAACCTTGAGGCTGAAGTGTCTAGGCTTCGTGATAGGATGTCTGGCTAAGAGTTAGGCTAGAGTGTAGCCTAAATTTGCTTGTTTTGCTTGTTTTGCTTGTTTATTTTTGTTGGTGTGTAGGAAATTTTCAATTTCCTTTCTGAACATTATTTAACTTTGTTTGTATCCTTTCCTTTATGCTATATATATTTGCTTATCTCATTGTTATCTTCTTATCCTTTTTTGATTGATAACAAAAGAGGGAGAAAACTAGCAATATATGATAGGGAAAATGTATCAAACTAGCAATATATATTAAGGTAAATGAATTTTGAATCAAATATTAAAATTGAATTGACTTTAATATAGATTAAAAGGGATTTGAAATTTTGATTCAAGAATTCATATGCAAAGTATAAAATTGAGAAATTGAGCTTTATATACATTAGATATACCTTAAGTATACCTTGCATATACCTTAATGCAAGTTGCAAATGTAAATATGACATGATATACCTTAAGTATACCTTACATATACTTCATGCCTTAAAAAGGAATTATGGTATATATTGGATATACTTCTCATATAACTTGCATATACTTAAAATTTAGTTAAGTTTATTTCAATGCTACATCATTATTTACTATTCTTGCACATTATAAATTTTTTTATCCTAAGTATATTTTGAGGGGGACACTTCTCAAAATCACAAATTGCTAGATTATTTGTCACCATTAAAAAGGGGGAGATTGTTAAACCTTGAGGGGTATTTCCGTCATTTTGATGATAACAAATAAAATAGCAATATTGTATTTAACATACTTGTCTTCTAAGTCTATTATACAGGACATGGATTAAAATAGCAAGAATGGATATTGGAAGAATAAACCTTGAAAGACAAAATTTAAGAAGTAGCATGTTCACTGCCGTGACTCTATGAGTCACTCCCGTGAAAGAAGCTAACCGTTACCAAAACCAACATTTGAAGTTCACAGCCATGAAGGAAGAACAAATTGTGAAGTGCACATTTCAGTCACCCCCGTGAATAAATGTGTCACCCCCGTGAAGATTCATGCATTTTCATCCAGAGAGCTTCACGACCAAAGTCACCACTTGGATCACGGCTGGAAAGTTGTCACGCCCGTGAATGAGTATGTCATGCCCGTGACTCTATATGTCAAAACATTCCAGAGAGCTTCACGACCAAACTCACCACTTCAGTCACGGCTTGGGAAGAAATGTCACCCCCGTGACAAACATAGTCACGCCCGTAAACAATGAAAGAGAAAAATGTGAGGCGCAATTTTTTGGTTGGTACAACGACTAGTTTCGTATTTAATGCACCCCAATGGCTATATTCAGCCATGGGAGTATAAATGGAAGTCATTTATGCATTAAGAACAAGAGAATGCTGAGAATAACAATAGAATAGCATATACTTCGAATTTAATTCTTATTACAAGCTATTTGTACTTTCATACTTTGAGAACAAAATCTATTCTCTGTAAAAATCTTTTTGCTCTTCATATTTGAGCAATTAAGATTTGTAAGTGGTTCTCTCTGTAATCTTTACTCAAGTGAGCTTCGGGTATTTCTGAGTTAAGAGTAGAACACTTGTAAGGGTTAGTTGTGTGAGCCTCCAAAACACAAATTAAAAGGTTGTTTGTGTGAGCCTGTAAAAACACAAAGTGAAGGTTGTTTGTGTGATCCTGTAAAAACACAAAGTGAAAGTTGTTTGTGTGAACTTGTAAAACACAAGGAATTGGTTATTGTGCGAATCATTAAAATGCAAAGGATTTCTGGGTTAGGTGTGAGCCATTGTGAGAAACACCATAGTTGGGAGTGAGCTTGTAAAACTCCATTGTAACACTTAGTGTGTTAGTGAAACTCTCAATTGCGATTGGGGAGAGGAGTAGGGTTTGTTAACACCCGAACCTCTATAAAAATCCTTGTGTCAAATTCTCTCTATCGCTTCTAAAATTAATCTTTTATATCCGCACCATATAGTTTAATTTTTGAAACTCCAATTCAACCCCCCTTCTTGGTTTAATATCTGGGCAACATTCTTTTTTTTCAATCTCATTGATACTTCAATTTTAATCCAGAATTAATTTACATGGGGTGGCTTTGATACCATTATTGGGTTTTAACATGTATTCCATACATATATTAGTAGAAATTTAAAATTTAATTAAACCCAAGACCTAAGGAACACCCTATGTAATTTAAAATTGGATTGAACTAGTCAATGGGATAAGTTTATTACCTTTGTTTGCAACTTTTGATCTTCCAAATTGTGTGCTTTTCCTTCTTTGTTGAGTTATAGAAAAATATAATGATCCAAAAGATAGACTGTCTAACAAAAATTGACATGAAGGGACAAAGATAAAAACCATAATAGAGATGGGATGACAATCAACCTAAGTGCTAGCTATGGTGAATTGTTTTGTGAGAGAGATGGAGGAGATATAACTTTTATTTCTCTTAATAGGTATCTTTGAAATTAACCTCTAATGATGCTATTTATATGTCCTCTAATCTGTATTAGAGTAGGATCTCTCAAAACCTAGGTTTAAACTTCTTACTCAAAATAGAATTACTGAACTGGCCTAATTTGCGACTGCGAAACATCTTCTACAACCGTAAATGGTACTTATGTCGCAATAGTCATGATAGTGAATAACATTTAATACTCATGACAATCCATGACACAAAATGGCAGAATGGTTTGCGAACTAATTTCATCACGAATACCCTATCTACAACCATAATACACTATCACAACTAGGAGCCATTTGTGATCGTGAGATCCTATATGCAACTGCAAATTCATTTCGCCTAAAATTTCTCTCTTGATTTTTATCCAATCCAAATTCCATTTCAAATCTTGTTAATTCCTTCTATGCATGTGACCCATTAGGTTCTTAATTATCTTGGTAACTCAAATTGTCATATAATTTTGAGCAGATTATGAGCGGTATCTAGAAAAATATCATGACCCTCAAAATTGATCAAAAAGTCAATGGTTTGACTGTAAACCATTCTATATACAATTACCATGCAATTCATCCTTTCACCATACTATACCTTATTTGGTTTAAAACATTGACTATGTGTCAACTCCCTCTTGACTGACTACATCACATTTAGTCCAAATGATATTAGTTTTTGTTTATGAGACTCATAACTCTATTAGATATGTCCTTGAAGACCTTCTTCAAGACTTGTCCACCTCGGCCAAAGAGTTTTGAGTAATGATTTCTAAAAGAGGCCATAGGTATACTCTTATTCTATTAGAAGTGGTGAATCCTTTATTGACTATTCAACTACCTTAAAATACCTCATGCTATACTCAATCACCATCCTATAAATGACCTCTGAGTGGCAGCAAGGAAGTCAAAATATAGTGTTTAGTATCCATAATAATCTAGAGCACATCAAGTCTAAGGGTACTTGCACCATTGCTATGATGAGACCATCACTAACATGAATAGATATCCTTGTGATTGTCTCACTTAAGGTCATCTAATGTACTTGGCTACTCTAGCAAGCATCCATATGTTAACCCAAAATATCTCATTTTTTTAGCCTATGAGATTAGCTGTTTGACATAGTCATAGAGTATGACTAGAGATTGACTTATGACTATAGATAATTTAGGTATAAACATAATTATACATAATAAAAATCTCACCATCATGATCTCATCGTGATTTCCATCATGTTGTGATACATACCAATGACTTCATTAAACAGTCTAAGATCTAAATTAGATTCATATATAATGAACACCAATATAATGAAAAAAGACTTTTGTTGATAAGAAATGACTACATCAAGTGCCTACTGTGATACCCCTTAAGGCACTTCCTTTAGAAATTGCCCATAAAATCGATCCTCATATTGACATTTATCTTCAAAGTCTTAGCCCCACTTAATTAGAACATAAGTTTGAATATGATAGCAATCTACAACAGAAAGAGGCACCAAATGCGTGACATACCCTTATGTGCATAACAGGTGGTTTAATTCAGCATTCATCACATGTGTGATGATTCTTCACGTCTCTAACGTGTAACGCCCAATAATTTAGGCCACGGTCGTGGGTGACTGTAACTTGGTGCACTGAACCGATCGGGGTCTAAATTCGGACATAAAAGAAATAATAAAATGATAATAAAATATGAGAAAAATATTTGAAATATTATTAATTGAGAATTTTTAGGTTCAGAGCTAAATTTTAGAAAATAATAATTTTTCGCTAAACGAAATTTGAATTTATGGTGTTTTTAAAACATATATTTTTAACAAGGAATAAGAAATGAATTTTTTTTGTCTAAGGAAAGGAATATTCTATAAATTAAAATAAAGTAAAATTGATTAAAATTAATGGACCAATGAAAGACAAGATTTATCTAATTAATCTAAATTACCCACCTAATCTAAGTATAAAAGTCAAACTTTCACTTTATGCCTTAATTTCGTCTTCTTCATCATCTTAAGCAAAGTTTCTTTTCCATTTTATTCCTGAATTGTCTCGACCTCCATAACCATTTCTCCTCATCAAAAATTTCATCCTAAGCCTAGATATAAGAGTGAAAGAGATAGACCAAGAAAAGACCATCAAGAAAGTGAAGCAAAGAGAGTCAAACAAAGAAAGAGGAAGGAAGAAAAGAAGAGAGGGAGGAGGAGGGAATTTTGGCCATCTTGTAGGTCTTCAAAAGTGAGGTTTGATTCTTCATCTTCTTGCTTTCCTCTTCCTCTTTAGTCCTATTTTGAAGTTATTCACCATGAAAATTGGTAACTAGCGATATTAGTATGTTAATGGTTGTAAAGAGTTGATTAGTTTATTTTATACTTGATTTGTCATATCCGCTAATTTAGGCCCCAAGTCGCGTGGGCTGTTAAATAGACTTGTCAGTTCGACAAGAGTCTAAATTTGGATTTTAATTGAAAAATAATTAAAATAATGGCAAATAATTATGAAAAATATTTTAAAAAATTTTTAAAGTATTTAAAGATGTTAATTTAAGGTGGAGGACCTAAATGCAAAATTTAAAAATTTTTGGGATCAATTTGTAATTTATCAAAAATTGGGTGATGAAGTCAGATATTAATTATTTAAATGCATGAATTTGGACATTAAATATATGTGATGGTCGGCCAAACCAAGTGTCACAAATTAAGAAGCTAATTAAACATAAATATCTAGATATTTAAGCTTAGGTGTCCCCATCCTTAATGTGTAACGCCCGGTCGTTTAGACACTTATCGCATATGACTGTGTCAGGCACGCCGGATCGATCGGAGTCTAAATCTGGGTGTACAGAAAAATAATAATATTTATGGAAAATTTATTAAGGATATTATTAATTGGGAATTTAAAACTTTAGTGTCAGAATTAGTTGAAATAAAATTTCTCTTTGGATTAAATTAGAATTTATGGAATGGTTTGGGATTATTTTGCGCAAAGAGGAAATTATGAGTTAAATGATGTATTATTTAAAGATTAAAAATTTATTATGATTAATTAATCAAATTGACCAATAGGAAACAAATCTAGAATTTGTTTTTATTATTAAGGAATATTAACCTAATATTCATCTTATACATTAATGAGCATTAATTAATATTGATGAATCATATGCCTACTCACCAAATTCTAGAATTCTCTTCATTAATGAGACATTCATGAACCTTATCTTCTAATCCTTGTCATGAGCCTAGAAGTTTCTTCATTAATGAGCCTTATCCTAATCCTTATCTTACTAATTAATGACATTAAAATTCAATGAACCTTAGCTTAGTCTAGAAGATTCTTCATTAATTAGACATTAAAAGCAATTGAAAAAAAAAATTTCCCTCATTCTTATCTTGTATGGCCGACCACCATCTCCATAAATTCTCTACCATTTTGTTCCCAACTTAGCTAGCAAAAGAGAGGAAGAGAGGATCTAAGAGAGAAAACTCAAGAAAATAAAAAGGAAGCCCCCTACAAAGGGTAGAAGGAAGAAAGAGAAAGGAAGAAAGAAAAAAAAATTATTTGGGTAAGTTTTCTTCTTAAATTCTCTTACTTTTCTTTATTAATTGAAAGTAAAGTGATGATAATTAAGGTTAGAAATAAGGAAGAAGGGGCTGTCTAGGTGATGGTGGGTTGAAACAAAAAGAAATTGGTTTGATGATATGAGATATGTTTGATGGTTTTAGGGCAAACCAAAGATAAAGGTAAAAGCAATCTTGGGGAAGGGAAAGGAAAGGAAAAAGCCTAGGAAAGGGAGAAGAAATTATTAAGGTATGTGCTTGTATGATAAAAATTTAATATGTTAACTTTATTGTTAAATCTTATGATAATTGCATGATTAAATGAGTAGTTGTGTTGTTATATGAGTTGCTGGAAATTTTATCATGGAGCAGCATGCATTAAAAATTCGATAACTTAAGTTATGGAACTCTAAATTTCATGTTCTTTGATGTTTTGGAAACTTAAGACATATATATAAAACTTTCATGAAGGACTTAAGATCTAATTATGAATGAAACTATGTTTGAAATTGACACCAATATGAGACTTGGAATCTGCCTCGGAATTTCCTGGGCAGATTTTAGCTGAGCAGTTAGTACTAAATCAGTCATAACTTTGTCTACAGAGATCAGAATTAGTTGATTCAAAATGAAACTTAAAGATAAGATCTGTGGCTAAACTTGATTAGAAGGCCACTTAATTAAATTCGGCCAGTGACAGCATCAAAATTGAGACCCAAGACAGAGTCCGAAATCTGTCCAGAACAGGGCTGTTGAAAAAGTGAGAGTTTTACATGTAAATTGATTTGGGCCTTATGATATGAGATGAATGATACTGATATGAGTGATTATTATGTGATATAAGCCAATAATTCCATAAAAAAAAATTTATTGAGAAAATAAAACTATGAAATAATTGTTTGAGGTATATTTGACTATAATGAAATTATTATTTGAATCAATTGAGATAAAATAATTAAGGCCTAAAACGCCTAGCTGGGAACTAGGGTAAAGGATAGATTGGCATGCCAATAAGGGGTAGGATATGTAGGCTTAAAATGTCGAGTTAATTTATGTAGGCATTACATGTGCCGAGTTGATTTATGTAGGCACTAAATGTGCTGAGTTGATATATGTAGGCACTAAATGTTCTGAGTTGATTTATGTAGGCACTAAATGTGCCGAGTTGATATATGTAGGCACCACATTGTGCCGAGTTTATTTATGTAGGCGCCATGCTGAGTTGATATATGTAGGCAAATAATGCCCCGTATCCTATCTGATAGTTCTAGTTATTGGTGTTGGGCATAAATTTGAATAAACAAATAAGATATGATACAATTTTACTTGTTGTGAATAATTATTGAATAATAAAATGAGGAAAATTATGGTGATATTAAAAATACTATTATCCAATGATATTATGCAATTAACATAATTATCATGTGTAAAACGAATTTTGTGTAGTAACAATTAACTTGCAAATTAATTTATTGCTGATAAATTTATGATCTTTCTTTTATTTGATTTTTAAATGTATGAATGTGTGAAATTTTATAAATTGCATATTAAGCTTTTGTCATATAAAGCACCACTAAGCTAGTAGATTAGCATGAAATGGTTTTTCCCACGCGTAGGTACTACAGTAGTTAGTAAGTAAAGGATGAAGCTGCCAGAAAGAGAAGAAAACCAGATAGTGGATAGCAGCATTTGAAGATCTTTTTGTTCTCATGTATTAACTTTTGTAAAATATAATAGCAAGTTTTATTTTAATATTGTGTGATACGCATATTTTGGGTTTGTAAATAAAATATTAATTAATAGAACTTTGTATGTAATCCTTTAGAAAATGAATTATATAAATTGGTATAAAGTATATGTAAAAAAAAATTTGGAGACTATATTTTGAATTTATATTCATATATTTTAAAATGAGAATATAAAAAATGTTTGTATAAGCAAGTTAGACTGGGAGTCAAGAGTAAGGTAGCACTCCTATGCTTTGCTACTTTTAGTAGGGTAAAGGTGTATTACAATTTTTGGTATCAGAGCCCGGTTTTAGGGCGATTCTAATTTAAGTGGGTAACTAAATAAAGTGTGTGTCTCATGCATATGCATCTTACATATATATGTTGTTATTTTACAAGAAGGGTTCTTCTTTTTGGCATTAGGTAGTTATGGAATCGAATTTACAACGAACTGTGAGAGTAAGCGCTGAAAGTAATGATCCATCTGACACTGAAGTATCATCTCATTCAAGGCAACATCGGAGAGCCACTAGAGCTAGTGAATCCATGTCATCTCATGGTCATTTTGAAGCTAGAGGTGTAGATCAGGGGGATTTATTAGAGAATGTAGTGGAACTGATCCGACAAGCTGCTAGACCTACCACTTCGAGTTTAAGGTTTGACAAGCTTCAAAAGTACGGTGCTACCGACTTTTATGGTCGTAAAGAAGAAGATGCAGCAGCAGCAGAGTACTAGTTGGAAAGAAATGAGAGGGTGTTTGAGCAGCTGGAGTGTACTCCTAATCAGAAATATCAGTACACATTATCTCTTTTGCAAGAAAGTGCATATGATTGCTGGAAAACTATTCTGCGAAGGCCGCAAACACCAGATCCTCCCACATGGAATTTCTTTTTAAACCAGTTTCGGGCCAAATATGTTCCCAGATCATACAGAGACAAGAAGAAATAAGAATTCTTAGATCTGAAACAGAACCCTTTGACTGTAACTGAATATGAAAAAGAGTTTACTCGTCTGTGTAAGTATGCGAAGGGTATTATATCGGATGAGATTGATCGTTGTAGACGATTTGAGTGAGGTCTCAGGCATCCCATTAGAGACAGAGTGGCGGCCTCACAGATTGAAGACTTTTCAAGACTGGTGTCTGCAGCTGAGAGTGTTAAGGAAGCATTAGTAGATCAACAATAGGTAACAACTGAGAAAGGCTTTAAAAGACCTTTATCACAATTCAGTGCAGGCCCATCTGCTAGTAAGAGGGCTAGGTTAGCGGGGAGCGGACCACGAATAGTAAGTGTTGGTAGAGCTTCTACGTTCATGGGAAATCAGCAACAGAGACCTGCAATGTCACAGACTTCAATCCCACATCGGATAGGTGAAGGGAATGAGTCCTGGCTATAAGCGGTGGCGCTGCACACCCCATCAGATCGGTCTTTTGGGCAGAGAGTAATGGCCCCGTGACAAGTTGAGGAGAGAGTAATGGCCTCGTGACAAGTGCATAGCCAGTGCACCTACACCCAGTTCTAGGAGATCAGCTCCAGAAATTTGTCCACATTGTGGAAGGACACATGCAGGAGAGTGTTGGTGGCTGATAGGGGCTTGTTTAAAATATGGAGCTACAGATCATAAGCAGAAAGACTGTCCACGATGGATTGCTGGTAGAGGTATAGGCAGCACAACATCAGTTCAGACCGGAGTTTCAGGCCAGGGCAGAGGTAGAGGTCGTGGTCAGATGAGAGGAGGCCAAGCAGAGTTGAGTCATGGAGCATCAGAAACAGTTGACAGACCGGAGGGAGGTAGAGCGTAAGCCCGTGCCTATGCTATGAGAGCTCGTGAAGAGCAAGATGCCCCAGATGTGATTCTTGGTAAATTTTCCCTCCTTGATACTGATTTATTTGCTTTGATTGATCCGGGATCTACTCATTCCTATTTATGCACACCACCACCTAGTCAGGGCAAGATGATAGGAGAAAAATTATATTATGATATAGTGGTGAAAAATCCTTTGGGCCATAGTGTTACAGTTAATAGAGTGTATAAAAATTGTCCGGTGAAAATTCAGGGTAGAGAATTCCCAGCGGACTTAATTGAATTACCTTTTCATGAATTTGATGCTATTTTGGGGATGGATTGGTTGACTCGACATAGAGCAATTGTTGATTGCCGATCCAGAATAGTGATATTTACAATTCCGGGGCAAGATGACATAATGATTCAGGGTGAGAATCGACCATACCTAACTCATGTCATTTCTGTTACGAAAGCTAGAAAACTTATAAGGAAGGGATGTGAGGCGTATCTAGCACATGTAATGGATGTTGGGAAAGAGAGTCATGATCTCAGGAACATACCTACAGTATGTGAATTTCCAGATGTCTTTCTCAATGATTTGCCAGGATTGCCACCAAATAGAGAAAAAGAATTTGGCATAGAGGTTATTCCAAGTACGACTCCAATATCTATGACCCCCTACAGAATGGCACCCACAGAACTGAAGGAATTGAAGGTGCAACTACAAGAACTGTTGGATAAGGGGTTTATTAGACCTAGTTTGTCACCTTGGGGTGCTTCAGTGTTATTTGTGAAGAAAAAAGATGGCACCTTACGACTCTGTATTGATTATCGACAGTTGAATAAGGTGACGATCAAGAATAAATATCCCCTACCCAGAATAGATGATTTGTTTGATCAACTAAAAGGGGCTGGGGTTTTCTCCAAAATTGACCTTAGATCAGGGTATCATCAATTAAAAATTAAGGAGCCAGATGTTCCTAAAACATCATTTAGGACTTGGTATGGCCACTATAAGTTCTTAGTTATGCCATTCGGTTTGACTAATGCCCCAGCAGCTTTTATGGATATGATGAATAAGGTCTTCAAACCTTATTTAGATCAGTTTGTGGTGGTATTTATCGATGACATTTTGGTATACTCCAAGAATAAAGAGGAGCATGATCAGCATCTGCGAATAGTGCTTCAAACATTGAGGGAGAAGCAATTATATGCAAAGTTATCAAAATGTGCTTTTTGGCTGAGGGAGGTGGCTTTTCTGGGATAAGGATAAAAAAGTGCCATTTTGCAATGGAGTTGAAATTGCTATGGCATTAGAGAGGATGACATCTTTAATCAATTTCATGTTGCATTTGCATTGGTTAACAAATATGGCATCAACTGATCGTGGTATTTCCAATCCAATGCCAAGATCCGACATTACATAAAGGGAAGATTTGACAACAACTATCAGTGCTTCACAATTGCCTATAATCAAAACATCATCAACATACACTAAAAGTGCTAAGAAAATATTTTCTTTCAAAAATAGAAACAGGCAATTCTCATAATTAGATTGAGTGAAACTATTCTTCTTCAAATGAGTTATGAACTTAATGTTTCATTAGCTTGATGCTTATTTTAGGCCATACAAGGAACACTTCACTTTGGATGTTGTTTTGCTTCCAAGTATGAATAGGTTCCAGCAAAGTGGATAAGTTTGCAACAAAAAAAAAAACCCATATATTCAAAAGAAAAATGAGAGGGGTTAAAGGAAAGGATAAAAGTAATAGGTGTAAAGGAAAGAGGATCAAATGTTTTCATTTAATGAATTGTTGTGAATAGAATCAAAATTCTATAACCTATTAGGTGGTTATTGAATTTTGTTACTATGTTTGGGAGGTAATGTTGTAATGGCCCAAATACCAGGTTAGTCGTAAACTGTAGTTTCCGAGATTGATCAGCATACCCGGGGTCAAAAATACATCAGTGGGTGAAAATATTTTATTTGATTATCAAAAAATATAGGTTATGACTAGTGGGGAGGTAAAATTTAGAGTGAAAATGAGGTCAAATAAATCCTCAAAAGTCAGAAAAAAATGGAACCCAGTTTAATTAAATAGTTGGTAGACCGTACTTTAACCGGGTTATAAAAAATAGCAAATGACATCTAAAACTTTATTTTAAATTATGGATAGATTCTAAATAATATTTAGGATTATTTGACAGTGAAAAAAGAATTTTACGGTAATACCGAAAATTAAATTATTAGTTCGGTTTGAGTGAGATGGACAGAAAATGGACTCCGATTGAGTTGAAAATTTTTATGTACACATATAAAAATATTTTATGGATTATGGAATTAAATTTTGGTGAAATTGAGTTTGGAAAGTGAGAAAAATAATTTATAGTGCATAATTAGGCATAAATGGGTTTGACTTTGTTTGGCCCAAGACCACCCAATTTAGACCACTATAAATAGGCTAATATCAAAATTCGCTAGAAATAAATATGCTCCATCATCTTCTTCCTCTCCTCCCTCATGGCTGAAACTACCTCCTTCCATTTCTTCTCCAATTTTCTTCAATTATTACACCAAAATCAACCACTCAAAAATAATTTCAGCCTCTCTAATAGCTAATAGAAGTTTTTAATCTTCATTTGGAGAGGTAGAGTGGAAGAAAATCAAAAGAGAAAAGTTAGGATATCAATTTGAGGTAAGTAAAATTTATAGTTTTAAATTAGTTTAATAGTTCAAATAAGTAGTTTAAAGTATGTAGATGATAAATATGAAGTTTATTTGAGTTAAGGAAGCAAAATAATGATGGATTAATGAAGGAAAAATGTTGGCCATGGTAGGTTCAAGAGAAGGTGAAGGTGCTTCCATGGGAAAGCCTAAGGAAAAGGAAGCCTGGGAAGGCCAAAGTAAAAAATTAAGGTTAGTGATTTCAAAATCTATTTATTTCCATTAATTAAGCATGATTTAGGGTTATGGAAATTTAGAAATTTATGTGTTTTGCATGTAATTGCTAATTAATGTTTACAACATGATTAAGGGATTATGAAAAGTGAATTAGAATAATTAATTTCAATTAAAAAATTTAATTAGTGGAAATTATAAAATATAACCTTATTATGTGAAAAATGAATATTAAGGAATAAATATATTTTATTGTAATATTATGATACATATGGAATAATGAATATATAAATTAGTGAAATAAATAATTAGAAGATGAAAGAAAAAATTTAATGATGAAAATTTATTTATAGGCCGAAAATTGAAGAAAGAAATTAATATTTTTCTTGCTAATTAAATAAAAATTTAGGCATGAAATGCAAGGAAATATGATTTTGAGTGTGTTTAAATTTATTGAGAATTTTTAAATGATATATTTAATATTTTTCTAATTATTGATTTTATTATGAATGAAATGAAAAATAATGATTAAAGTGTATTTAGTGAAGCTTAATAAATTAATTGAATATTCATAATAAAATATCGATATAGTAGAATGAAAAATGTGAAAATATTATGGTAGAGATAAAATTGCGTGGATAAATAAAATGTTAAGTGATTAATAATGTAAAAATAATGGAAATTAAGAATTTTATTGAAAATTGAATTAAAGGAATAAAATAATGCATTTAGTTATTTTTCTGATGATTAAATCTAGCCTAGGATATAATTGGCTAGCCATAAAGGCACAATTACCGCGGCACGGGTCATGGTTACTCGCTTATATAGGTCAATAACGGTCTACATCAGTGATATTGATACAGTGACTCAGTGTACAGTGCAGTACTCGGGTGGTTTTTCGGGATTACTTTTCAGTATAGTGAACTTTTGGGTCCATGTCTAATGTATCTGGTTCAAAAATTTTCTATCGGATGGAAACTAGGAAAAATTTTGAATAAAAGTAGTAATAATTGAAAAAGTGAAAAATAAGTGAAAACATGATAAGAATGATAAAATTGTATAATTGTAAAAATGAAAAAAGTGGCAAATGTGAATAAAATGATAAAAGTGAAAATATGAGAAAAATAATAAATGTGAAAAATATAAAATAAAAAAGATAAATGTGAAAAATATGATAAGAATGAATAAAGTGAAAAATATGATAACAAAATAAAAATGAAAAATATGATAAAAATGACATAAGTGGTAAAAGTGATAAAGATCATAATAATAATAATAATAATAATAATAATAATAATAATAATAATAATAATAATAATAATAATAATAATAATAAATATGATAAAAAATAAAAACGAAAAATATGATAAAAATGGCATAAGTGATAAAGATCATAAAATGGTATAATAATAATGATAATAATAATAATAATAATAATAATAATAATAATAATAATAATAATAATAATAATAATGGATTAAGTGTGTTATAAGTCTAATGTATGCTTGCTCCTTTCCTATTTTATAGTGCATGATGGCATACCAACAAGGTCAAGGTGTTGGGGACAGTGAGAGTGAAGTGTCGGTTAGTGCTGGATAAGCTGAAGCATCACAACAAAATGTCACTGCATTCGTTGCATCACCTCCACCGCCACAACCAGATTTTCTCCATCTCATGGCTGATTATATTCAACACAGAATGCATGTGACGCCCCACTTATATATTATGAATAATCCCACATATATAAGAAGAATGTCACAAGCTGAACTCGATAATCTGCTCAAATTGAAATTTTTATTTTTTTTTCATTTTAAATAACTTAATCTATTTATTTATATTGGTTTAGGCAAGTTGTTCTAATTAACAATATATATATATATATATATATATATATATATATATATATATATCCTTATATTGTATACACATATGACACCCGATTATGTTACATAATTATTTACATACACAATATTAATATATGAGACATGTCTACCACACCATCACGCATAATTGAAATAATCACTTAATCTCATAAGAAATTGCATCATCTCATTTGATGAAATTATGTCATTCATGTTCTTTGCAGCCCCATATGTGCATCCACCACTATCACAGAGGTAATGGTTACAAGTAATTTAAGTCATCCCAAATATTTCTTAGTTTGGTGTAATAAATGTTAGTAGAGCAATTGTTTTGATCAATTGAAAAGATTTCTTTTTGTAACTAACACAATTGCAGTGCATTACACTATCCATAGTTATCCTCCAACTCATTCTATAGGTCTTGAGTCAAATTAGCATAAAGAAATGCCTTAGTTATCTATTTCATCATAGCATTTAGTGTTGCCCAGACAATGAACCAATAAGGGGGTTGAATTGGTTAGTAACTAAAAGTTGCTTAACTTGAAAGTGGGGAATAACTTAAAATAGAGTAAGGAAGACCCGTGACTAAAGGTGTCACCCCCATGAAGAGTCATGTAATTTCATTCAGAGAGCTTCACGACCAGAGTCACCACTTGGGTCACGACTGGGAAGATTGTCACCCCCGTGAATGAATGTGTCACCCCCGTGAAGGCTTCATTCAATTTCATCCAGAGAGCTTCACGACCAGAGTCACCACTTGTCTCACAACTGTGAAAAGTGTCACGCTCGTGAATGATTAATGTCATGCCCGTGACTCTATATGTCAAAACATACCAGAGAGCTTCACGACCAAGGTCACCACTTCAGTCACGGCTTGGGATGAATTGTCACCCCCGTGACAAGCATATTCACGCCCGTGACTAATGAAAGAGAAAAATGTTAGGCGCGATTTTTTGGTTGGTACAACGGCTAGTTTCTTATTTAATGCACCCCAATGGCTATATTTAGCCATGAGAGTATAAATGGAAGTCATTTATGCATTAAGAAACAAGAGGATGATAAGAAAAACAAAAGATTAGCATATATTTCAAATCACAAGCTATCTTGTACTTTTATACTTTGGGAACAAATCTATTCTCTGTAAAAATCTTTTTGCTCCTCATATTTGAGCAATAAAGATTTATAAGTGGTTCTCTCTGTAATCTTTACTCAAGTAAGCATTGGGTAGTTCTGGGTTAAGAGTAGAACACTTGTAAGGGTTAGTTGTGTGAACCTCCAAAACACAAAGTAAAAGGTTATTTGTGTGAGCCTGTAAAACACAAAGTATAGGTTGTTTGTGTGAGCCTGTAAAACACAAAGTGTAGGTTGTTTGTGTGAGCCTATAAAACACAAAAGAATTGTTTATTGTGTGAGCCATTAAAACACAAGGGATTTCTGGGTTAGGTGTGAGCCATTGTGAGAAACACCATAGTTGGGAGTGAGCTTGTAAAACTCAATTGTAACACTTAGTGTGTTAGTGAAACTCCCAATTGTGATTGGGGAGAGGAGTAGGGTTGGTTAATACCCGAACCTCTATAAATCTTTGTGTCTAATGTTCTCTATCCTTTCTAAAATTAACAATTTTATTTCTGCACTTTAAAGTTTAATTTTTGAAACTCCAATTCAATCCCCCCTTCTTGGTCTAATATCTGGGCAACAATATGCCTCATCTTGGAGTAGAGAAGTAGCAAATCTAGCTTTGTCATCAGTTTCCACCTGCAACTCTTTAAAAATTCTTTCAGTCTTTTCCAACCAATACTCAGCTGCAGCTGGATCTTCATCTCTCTTACCATAGAAATCTAAAGCCCCATACTTACGAAGCTTATCAATTGTTACTTTTGGTCTAGGTGGTGGCACTGGGATAGGCTGAGGAATGGCTCTTACCATCTATTGGAATAATCCAGTCATCTGTTGTATAAATGGATTTTGACCAGGGTCAATTTGTTCTGCTGCATGCGGTGGGGGATTTGGAGCAGCATCTTGCCTTTGCACGCTTGCTGCACTAGGCTGATGAGGTGTCCTAGTATCAGGAGAGCCAGTACTCTCAGCCATATCTCGTTCATCTGAAGACATCTTCCTACAATCCTACAAGTTGCTAAGAAGAAAGCCCATATCAGAATTATATGAGACACATGTATATTTAAACCTAATATCTCATTTCACACCTAGGCCTAGAAACGCCTAAACCTGCTCTGATACCACTAAATGTGACGCCCCACTTATATATTAGGAATAATCCCACATATATAAGAAGAATGTCACAAGCTTAACTCGATAATCTGCTCAAATTGAAATTTTTGTTTTTTTCATTTTAAATAACTAATCTATTTATTTATATTGGTTTAGGCAAGTTGTTCTAATTAACAATATATATATATATATATATATATATATATATATATATATATATATATATATATATATATATATATATGTATATATATATATCCTTATATTGTATACACATATGGCACCCGATTATGTTACATAATTATTTACATACACAATATTAATATATGAGACATGTCTACCACACCATATACATAGTCAAACTAAAATAATAATAATAATAATAATTAACCAACCCTCTAACTATGCTTCTTGTGTCTCTGCTGATATGGGCTTGGATTTCCTTCTTAACCACTTCACCTCCTACCATCTGTAGTTCCAATTCTTGCGTGAGAAGAACCCACGCTAAGCTAACTCTAGCTTAGTGGTACATATAGGTATTAAGTTTTTCCCAAGCAGTCACACAAGTGCATGTCTCAAATAATTCATGATACACTGAATTTTTATTTCATATAAAAGAAATAACCACATCACTTAACAGTATAAACATAATAATCATATTCAACAACTAAATTCTCATTACCTCCTGTAAGCGTTTCATGTTTTGTCACTTATGTCAATAATAAATTTTTCACATTTCATTCCATAGTCTTTAATTAATATCAGCCCAAATCTCATTCCCGGACTGTCCGGATATGGGGTGTGAAATAGGGGCACTCGCAGAGCTTAAGCCACTCCACTCACCATAATCTCAAGTTAAGGGCGCTCGCGTAGCTTAAGCCACCTTGAATGAATATAATTATGTCATTTGTGTATAATCAGGATCAGGGGCGCTCCCAGAGCTTAAGCCACCCTGTCCCTAAATAATATCCATATCGGTACCATAATTCCCCCCTTAATGGTGCACCATCTATCCTATGTTAGTCCTCAGATAGAGAAATGGGCAATTAACACCATTAATTACTTGTTTCTATAACCAATACTCATTTCAAATCAACACAATTATATATTCACAATTTATTTCAAAACCACGTAATAGCATGATATTTTATCAAATATTAACACAATGTTAAGTTCATAGTTAATAACATTCTTACAACTTTAAAACATGCCATAATATATAATTTCATCATTATGACATGTAATTTATGTCATATACACACAACCATGCATAAGGGCAAAACAAAATACATATATGTACAAACCTCGATAGTATTTTCCTTTTCCAAAATATAAGTTCAGAGCTTGTTCACTTTTGTTGGTCTTCTTCTTGTTGAAATCCTAATTTAAAAATATAATTAATTAATAGCTTGATAAAATATTTATTCTTAATATAATTTAAATAAATAACTAGAATTTCTATTAAGCTAGAACAAGACCTCTAAGGACTGTTGGATTAATAACGTTTTCTACACTTATCCAATTTATATGATTCTTGATTCGGATTAACTATAACATGTAAAACTAAAATATACTAAAATTTCAGAATTTTTGAACCTTTACATAAGTTTTGGTATAATTTTAAATATTGACCGGTTTTCTGCCCTTAGACAGTTTCAAGGTACCCAATTCAAAAATTCATAACTTTCAATTTGTAGCTTTAATTATTCTGAAAAGTTTTATACAGTTATATAACTTAATTGAGACATTTTTCATGTTTAACGCATATCCATATTCAGCCTCTAAGGTTCTCCAATATTGGAGGATATATAACTGGTTCAACATAGAGTATCAATCCGACCAGTTTAATTTTTCAGCTCATAACTCACAAAATACATGACAGTTTAAGATGAAAATTTCACAGAAATTTAGATAAGACATAGTAGTAAAACTTTTATGTTTCACTTTGGACAATTCGATCTAAAAATAGGTGAAATATAAGGACGAAGGTACTGGAACTGCACAGGTATATGAAACTAGCTCAATGAAGGAATAGTCATGGTTCATTTCAGAATAACTCAACCTACACAAGAGCAATTCATACGATATGTTGCAGAGACCTCAATAACATATATACCAACAACTTTCATGTTTTACAAAACCTCAGAATAAGCCACTAAGATGATCAATGTTTACAAAAACCGTAGGTTATTTGGTTGATATGTCTCCCTGAACCAGTTTCACCCCAATAACCAAATATCTTCATATACTCGAAATCATTCAATAAAATTTGGTAGAGAGATACACAAGACATAGATGAACAACTTTTATGTTTAACACATCCCCAAATTTAAGTCACAAGATAATAAAAAATAGAGTGCAATATTCTGCCAAAATATAACCTAAAGAGTTCTAATAACACAATAATCATGGGGAAAATTTTTTTACCAAGATCAGATTTAATTAGACTGATTTTTGATGCAAATCTTGAAGAAAATGATAAGTAATTTGATCTGAGATATGGAGGAAGAAAAAGGGATAAAGAAGAAGAAGAAGAAGAAGAAGAAGAAGGAGAAAAGAGAATTTGGGAGAAATAGTCTTTAACCCCCTTTTTTCCCGTTTTTGGTCTTTAGCTTTTTTTTTTTGCCGACCATTTTACTATTCACTTTACTTTTTTTTTAAAAAAAAATTTCTTATTATTATTATTATTATTATTATTATTATTATTATTATTATTATTATTATTATTATTATTATTATTATCATCATCTTCACATATTTCTTTATATCTAATATTTTAATTTTATTTAATAAAAAATACAATTTAATTATGTGGTCTAAATTATTCAAATTAAACTCTAATTAGTGGGTATTACAATGCAAGTTGAACAAGCTCAACTGTCATCCGCTAATTTAGACTAAAGTCACGGAGTTGTTAAATCGACTCGTCGGTTTGACCAAAGTCTAAATTTAGATTTTTATCTAAAAATAATGAAAATAATGGCAATTAAGTCTGAAATATAATCAATAAAGTGTTTAAAATATTTAAAGATGTTAAATTTCGGTAAAGGATTAAATTGTAAATTTTGAAAAGTTTAGGGGTCAATTTGCAATTTATAAAAATTAGAGGATTTATTGGGATCATAATAAATTAAATACATGAATTGGGACATTTGAAGCATGTGGAGGCTAGCTTAACCAAGTGGCAAAGTTTAATAAGCTAATTAAAATACATGCATTTAACATTAATGAAGGTTTCTAGATTGATGCTTAGGTGTCTCTCCCATCTTAATAACTTTTGTCTTTTTCTTCTTGATTATTTTTTCTTCTTTCTTAATCCTTTGTATCTAGAATTTCCCATCATTGTCTTCCACGTTCCTCTTATCATACATCAAACGAAGATGAACATATTAATTACCTAAGGAAAATATCTAGATTTTTATAGCCTATATGTCAAAGTATTGATTAATTTTGTTTTCTTCCTCTTAATTACTCATCATTCTTCCTTATCCTAACATATAGAACACTCTATTCTCTAAACCAGCCATGTTTTTCCCTTGGACAGCCATAACCAAACCTTGTTCTAAGAAGAGAAAGTGAGAAAAAGAGAGATAAAGGCATGGGAAATTCCATTTTCATGCCTAAGGAAGCTTAGGGGAGTAAGGAAAAAGAGAAAAATTAGGTTTATGAAGTTTTAATAATCTGATTTTAAATTTTAGGAACTCAAGTTAACAAGGAACTAGATCATGAGAGCAAAGGAAAGGAGAAAAAGAAGTAAAGAGAAAGAAAAGAGAAAAAGAGAGGTTTGTGCATAACCTAAGGCAATAACCTATTTTAATTTTTTTAATTACATGAATTAATTATTTGACATGTTTATGATTCTAAATTAATATTATTTGTGATGAAAAATCTTGGGATGCATGTTTTCTTGGCTTAGGATTTATTTTGATAAAAATTGAAGATAGTTCATGTATGTATTCTGTGCTGGAAATTGATGAGTAGCGTTCACTTAAACTGTTATAACTTAATTTCTGGAATTCGGTTTTGTATGTTGTTTATTATGTTTGAAATATAAGACATAGGGATATAACTTTCATTAGACCATAAAATCTAAATATTTCTGTAATTATCCAGAAAAATTCATAAAGTTCGGACATAAAATCTGTCTAGAAATTTTGGGCAGAATTTTTAGTAATGAGCAGTAAGTACTTAAACTGTTATAACTTGAGTTATAGAGCTAGAATTTGTGTGTTATTTGTTCAGTTTGAAAGCTAAGACATAAGAATATAATTTTTATTTAGACCATAACATCTGAATATGTTTGTAATTGGCCACAAAAAATTCATAAAGTTGACTTAGAATCTGGCCAGAACATTCTGAGCAGAAATGCTAGTGACCCGTTAGTGTTCAGTTTATCATATCTTTTGATACAGAATTCATAATTACATGATTCAAGTTTCATATTAAAGCTAAGATTCATATATAAAATTTTTATGAAGATAATGTAACTAAATGTAGAACTAAATAGGACCAAAATTAAGGTCCAAGATAGAGAAAAAAATCTGCCAGTGATAGGGTAGCATGTGAGTTGAGGAATGAAATGAGTAAAATAATGAGAACTTTGTTATATTATATAAATATTATTTTAATTAAGTGATTATGTGATTATTTTGAGATATTATATGCATGAAAAGTATGAAATTAATTGTTATGAATTTTAATGAAATTGCATAAGCCCTAGAACACCTAACTAGAACCAACTTATGATAGTTTGGCATGCCATATAAGGGGGGGAGTATGATGAAAATGATTAAATTCATTAATGGTATGATTATCTACGCCGGTAATGGCACTATTTTCTATGCCGGTAATGGAACTGTTATCTACGCCGGCAATGATACGGTTATCTACGCCGGTAATGACACTGTTATCTACGCCGGTAATGACACTTATATGCACACTTCATATTGCCCGGGTGGCACTCTTAAGTGCCTGGATGGAAACTTCATTATTCGAGTCAGTGGTTCATAGGTGTCCGGGGCATAAATAAAGACATAAATAAAAATTCATTGAACATAAAAGAATTATTGATAATAAAAATGGAATTATGAATTGTGGAATGTATAAAAAGAAGATTTAGTGTTATACAATAAGGTGATAATAAAATAAATAAATATGAGATAAAATAATGTAATTTGATGTCTATACATGCTAGAATACCATGATATGTATATTTGCATGAGAATATGATTAAACATGAGTTGAGATGTAACACCACATCATATGTATTTAAGTATAACCTATTTATGTAGCAAATAATCACATACTGCATGTTGGAAAGAGAAAATACCCTGATAACAGTGGTAGTAAATTTTTTTTCATATCATATCCTGTAAAATCAACTAATGACTTTACAAGTCTTATATCTTGTAATGTCACTCAATGACTTTTCAAGTCAACAATAAAAACCACAATACGAAATATCACATATATTAAAACATAAACTTCACATCTGAAGGATTACGGGTTGCTCCCATTTATACATTTCAAAACTAATCTAAAGTGATAATACATATTCAGACATATAAGTCCAAAATACAGATGACCTGTTTTCATGCTTGTGTGGAATGCTAGGAGAGAGAGTGATGAGGCTCGGCCAATGACCTATGCTCCATGTCTTTTATACACTACTCAAAATGAGCTATCACTTTTCTTTACCTGAAAAATGATGCAAATTGATGAGTTGCGGCTCAGTGAGAATAATCATCCAATGAGCTCTAAAGTACCAAACAACTCATAATAATAAGTCACAAATCCAATACATACCATGTATTCCATTCTATTCATCATTATCATATAAATATCAACAAAGTTGAAACATATAATCATTACTCCTTATGTATGCAAATGCTTTGCTTATTTTATTTTGTTGTGACCAAGTTAAATAGACATTGCCCCGGGTTTCCATATGAACATTTTCCATGTGAACATTTTCATTTGCATTTGCTAGCTAGCTTGATCATTTGTTTCATTTGTACATTTGTTGGGCTATAGGCCTCTTCTTTTGCTTTATAACATCGATTAACTAGTCACAATGCCTTTTTGGTCCATATGGATATGCACTTGTATTTAAGCATTCATCAACCATTGTATCTTATCACATATAATATACATATACCACATATATACCTCATATGCCACACATATACCTTGCATATATTATACATATACCATGTATATATATCACATATGTCAAACATATACTTCTAATATACCACAAGTATACCATTTATATGTACCACAATGTCACAAATTATCCATCATTACATTATCAAGGACCAATAATGACAATCATATGAATCACATAGCTAGCAACATTCATTTGCACTAAGAATTCAATTGATAATTAGACTCATCGTTCTCCTTTGATTCCGACCCCTAACTTATTGTCTATCTGCTCCTTGTGGGTCTCCAATATGTTGCGAGCCTAATATGAAAAATTAATCAATTAACTCATGATTAGGGAGACTTAATGTGGCTTAAACAAATTAATATGCATTGTTCATGTCAATAGTTAAGATTTTTCTTACGAGGCAATGTGACCTTATGGGACTGTTTAGCCTATAACTTTTTTTATACTTGACTAATTAATCTGATTCTTATTCCTAAGTAAAAATAACATATAATTATAGAAAATATTAAAATTTCAGACCAATTGGATCATTGTACAATATGTTGTGGAATTTCTAAGTGTGTTCTATTTTCTGCCTTTACGCAGTTTCAGGCTACTCATTTGGTTTCATCATACCTTATAATCTATAAGTCCTATTTCAATGTAAATGTACAGACACTTATATGGGTGCATATGAAACATTTGTAATGTTTACAACTTTTATCACTTATGTCTCTAAGGTCTTCAAATTATAACAAACATTTTATTAGTCCAGAATAGAATTGGCTTCCGGACCAGTGTGACATCCAAAGGCCATAACTTAGTCTATACATAACCAATTACGCTCAAATTAGTACCCCCATTTAGCTAAGACATATAAATATAACGGTTCTATTTTGATAATTTAAGAATCTAGCTCTAACAAGCTCAAATTATCAAAACAATTTACTGGATCTGCCCAGGGAACTCAGTAGGCAGTTCAAACCATGGAACAGTCATGGTTCCATTCCCCATAACTCAACATTTACAAGACCTATGAACCTGAAATTTGGTATACAGATACAAAACACATATATCTACAACTTTTATGTGAGATACTTTAAATAATGACTTTAACATATTCGAAATCAAAGCACACAGTAGCTAACTTGGTTAGGGTTCACACCCTGACCAGTTTCAGTAGAGAGAGGATGTCTCTTCCTATACACCAAATCATACAAAAACGTTTACATATCCATAAATATAAGACATAAAGGAACATCTTTTGTGTTTTAAACTTGTCCAGAATAAATTTCTATTTGCATCAAAATCGGGTTGCAAATCAGTACCTATTAATAAACCTAAGCAACTCAAATCAACCCTATAGCAATAAGAATTGATTACTTACCAAGAACAACCTTGCAAGGGATCAATTAGCTTCAAAAGCTAAGTGAAACAAGGATGAATTGAAGTCTGAAATGGAGGAAATTGAAGAAGAAGTCGGGCTGGAGAAGAAGGCAGAAATGGGAGGATAAAGCTAACTTTTTGTTTTTTGTCTTTTTATCTTTTTCTCATCTCTTTTCTCCTTTCTCTTCTATTTTCTTTTCTCTTCTCTTTTATTTCTCTTTTGTTTCATTTTCATTTTATGTTTTCTATATTATTATTATTATTTACATATATTTATAATTCCACTAATTCACATAATAATACAACTTAATCGTTTGGCCCGATTTAACTAAATTAACAATGTAAATGTTCACTAATCTTAATATAATCATTTTGCTTACTTTAATTTAGTCACCTTATTCAATTTATTTCTAATTCTTTGTTATCATCATTTAGGTTATAAGGATACACACATGCGACTCGATACAAGTGCCAAATACTAGGACACGTAGCTAGTGCATGTCATAAACTTGTTCCTACGAAAATACGTATGAAATGCACGTGTTCAATTGAATTGTATGCAACATGCTTATGTTCAATGAAATGCATGTGGGGAAGGTCAAAGATGTTACATGAGATATGATAATGCATGATTGCATAAAATAGTTTATTTCCTTATTTATATGCACAGCTAATCTAAGAGCTTAGCGTGGGAGGTTTCTTATGCAGATTTAGTAAAGAATAAATAAAAGATAGTAGATAAAGTCAGCGGTGACCTAATTCAGTAAAGCAGCCTGTTGCACACCTCGTGGGTTACACAACTTTTGTATATTATTTTATAAATTTTAATTTGTAGTATTTGTAAAATAAATAGTATGTTTTGTAAAGAACATGTTACTATATAAAAATGTAGTCTAACTTTTATGTGATATTTCTTTTATAAATGCAACGTAAATAAATAGTAAATGAAAAAAAAATATATGAATGATTTTCATGTAAACAATTTTTAAAAAAATGATATTTTAATCAATGAAGTCAGCATAGCATACTCTCATCCGAGCACGAGCTACTGGGGGAAAGGGTGTTACATCAATAGCCACAGCTAGCCACATAGGTGTAGCCTCTGGCTGCACCTAAAAAGAAGCCTATTTTGGTGTCGTTGAAGAAATTAGGAGCTAAAGATTTTTACGGGAGGGATCCATTGACTCTTGTACAAATTGAGGAATGGTTGTTCAAGATAAATAGATTATTTGAAAGTACTCACAACCCGGCTGAAGAGAAATTTGAAGGTACTGTGGCATTACTTCAGGGTCCTGCATTCATTTGGTGGAATTCAGTACATAAGCATACCCTAGGTAAACAGTTAAATTGGGATTTCTTCTTGGCCCAGTTTGAAAATAAATATATAGGGTCAGAGTATAAAGTAGAGATGCAAGATGATTTCTGGAGACTCAGGTAGGGAAACAAGATAGTAACAGAGTATGAACGCGAATTTGAGCACTTCAGTGCCTACCTTGATGACTTTCAGCTGACAGAAGAGAAGTTATGTCAGAGATTTGAGAGGGGTCTCCATAACAAGATCAGACAGACAGTGGGGGCACAACAGCACCCAAATTTATGTGCCTTGGTAAAAGCTGCTATTAAAGTGGAAAGTATTCAGGCAGAAGAAGCTAATAGGCAAACTCGGTTTTAGCATAAGAGGAAGTTGGGACAATTTAGTGGTTTGGGTGCTCAGAGTAAGAAGTTTAGGGGACTAGTTCCATCACAGAGTCGTACATCAGTTGCATCAGGGTGTGGGCAAGAAAATACATTTTTGTGGCAATGCCACAATAATTTCTGTGGGCAGTACACCTAGAGGCAGAGGGGAAGGTACAGTTCAGACTTATAGCCAATGTTGTAGATCTCACCCAGAAGAGTGCAATTTGACTAGTGCCTATTTCAAGTGCGGTTCCAAAGATCATCAGGTCAGGGATTGTCCAGTAGCTTAAGCTTCTACGACTATGTCACCAACACCTGGTATTGGATCTTTACCATCCAAAGGCCGAGGTAGGGGAGTAGCCCTTAATCCATCAGCATTTATACCTTCTACACAACCACCTTAGGTTCAGGGACGAGCTACAGGCCGTACTTATGCAATGAGAGCTAGAGAAGAGAAGGATGCTCCTGATGTGATAGTAGGTAAATTCATGCTTATGACTGATTCTATTTATGCACTTGTTGATCTTAGTTCCACACATTCTTACATAAATACTGATGTTGCATGGGGGAAAGGGTTAAAAGATTCACAATTAGACAAGGACAACCTAGTGAGCAATCCTTTAGGGAATAGTGTTGTGATGAACAGGGTGTATAGGAATTGTCCCATTAGTGCACAAGGTTATGAATTCCTAGCTAACCTAATTGAACTCCCATTCCACAAGTTTGATGTGATATTAGGGATGGATTGGTTATCCGCCCATCAAGCAAGAGAGTGACACTTAAACTATCTGATGATCGAAAAATTACCATTGTGGGTGAAAGGACAGACTTCTTATCAGATGTGATTTCAGCTATAGCTGCCAAGAGACTTATAAGAAAGGGGTGCATTACTTATTTGTGTTATGCAATGGAAGCTAAAAAGGAAATCTTAAGCTTTCAGATGTGCCTATAGTGACAGATTTTCCAGATGCATTGACTACAGATAGCTGAATAAGGTGACAATTAAGAAAAGTATCCCCTCCCACGTATTGAAGACTTATTTGATCAATTGAAGGGAGCATGTGTGTTCTCAAAGATTGACCTACGATCGGGCTACCATTAGTTGAAAGTAAAAGAAGCAGATGTGCCCAAGACTACTTTTTGCATGAGATATGGCTACTATGACTTTTTAGTCATGCTATTTGGACTTATGAATGCCCCATAAGCTTTCATGAATTTAATGAATATGATCTTTCATCCTTATCTAGACCAGTTCGTGGTGGTATTTATTGATGACATCCTAGTGTATTCGAAGATGCTATAAGAACATGACAAACACCTACGAATTGTCTTGTAGATATTGAGAGAGAAACAACTGTATGCAAAGTTCAGTAAGTGTGACTTATGGTTGAATGAAGTATCCTTTCTGGATCATGTAGTTTCAGCTGAAGGGATAAAGGTGGATCCAAAGAAGGTTGAAACAATCTTACAATGGAAAATACCTAAACCTGTTACAGAAGTCAGAAGTTTTTTAGGTTTGGCTGGGTATTACAGAAGATTTGTAAAAGGTTTTTCCACCATAGCAGCGCTGCTCACTCGACTAATTATAGAAGCATATTAAGTTTGAGTGGATGGATAAATGTCAAGAAAGATCTGAGAAGTTTAAAAACATGTTGACAGAAGCTCCAGTGTTAACTCAACTAGAGTCTGGCAAGGATTTTATGATTTACAATGATGCCTCCAAGAATGGGTTAGGTTGTGTATTGATGCAATAAGGTAAAGTGATTGCATATGCTTCCCGACAACTAAAGACTCATAAGAAGAACTACCCTATTCATGATTTTGAGCTTGCAGCAATTGTACTCACCTTGAAGATTTGGAGACGTTATCTTGATGGTGAGAAATGTTACATTTACACAAATGGCAAAAGTTTGAAATATTTGCTCACACAAAAGGAACTTAATTTGAGACAGAGGCATTGGCTTGAATTGATAAAAGACTATGACTGCTTAATCGATTACCATCCAGGGAAGGTGAATGTACTAGGTGATGCATTTAGTAGAAAATTTATGGCAACCCTTCAGGTGATGAATGTCAGATTGGATATGGTACAAGATGGAGTGATAATAGCAAAAATGCAAGTAAAACCAGACTTTCTTCAGCAAGTGAAAGTGGCACAAAAGCTAGATAATCACTTCATTGCCATAGTGAATAGGGTAAAAGAGGGAAATGAAGGTGATTATTCTTTGGGTGAAGATGGAAGCCTTTATTTCAACTGGAGGTTATGTGTACCAGATCAAGATGAATCGAGAAAAAACATTCTTACAGAAGCTCATCATAGCAGCTACGCGATGCATCCTGGTGGTAACAAAATGTATCAAGATCTAAAAATACACTATTGGTGGCTAGGAATGAAATGTGATGTGACAAAATTCGTGAGTAAATGCTTGATATGTCAACAGGTGAAAGTTGAACACCAAGTTCCATTGGGTTTACTTCAGTCTATCGTGATACTAGAGTGGAAATGGGATCGAGTGACCATGAATTTTGTGATAGGATTGCCTCTGATTGGAAAGAAGCATGATGCTATTTGGGTAGTCATTGATATACTCACAAAATCGGCTCATTTCATACTAGTACGGAGGGACTATCCACTGACCAAGTTGGCAGAAATCTATATTAATGAGATAGTGAGACTTCATGGAGTACCATCATCCATTATTTCAGACAGGGATCCAAGATTTACTTCTCAATTCTGGAAGAAGTTGCAAGAAGCATTGGGGACAAGACTTTATTTCAGTACAACTTTTCATCCTCAGACTGATGGTCAGTCAGAGCATGTGATTCAGATACTTGAGGATATATTGTGATGTTGCATCTTGAATTTGAAAGTAGTTGGGAAAAGTACAACAACAGCTATTAGTCCAGCTGTAGCGCTCCTTTACCTTACTAATCATTAATAGGATATGAAAGTGCTACTAAGGTCATTTTTTTTAAACCAACGCTTAGTTTATTGTATAAATATTTTAATTTTAATTTTTGAGTTTATTATTAGCGGAATATTTATTACCATATATATTTTTTATTTAAATATGCAACTAGTGATGTAAATAATTTGATTTAATATAACTCATTCAATTAAACTATAATATTTACAAATAATACTAGATATATAAAATTATAAAATTCATTCCTTATAAATATTACATGCCACAAATTTACATCAAAAGAAATTCTTAAAATTTAATTTTTACAATATAATTTTCAAAACATACAAAAAGAAACTAGACTGCTGCAATATGATCTTGGGGTTCCCCTTATCTTTGGTCGCCCTAACGTAACAACTACGTCTATTTATCTGCACGTGAAATACACGCGCTAAGCTACTAGCTTAGTGGTATGTTTGACAACTATCTAATAATTACATAAATATTTCTAAAATAATATTTTAGAAACTACAATTAATTTATTAAACATGCCAAATATTCAATTAATAGTAAAACTATTTTTTTCATGCAAAAATATTTAATTCATCAATTATAACATTCCATTCATTAAGTATGCTTGAAATTTTAACAATACAAGATATACAATTTGAACTATCAATTTAATAATTTATATTTTATTTTCTATTATTTATTTGATAGCCCAAGACATCTTAGACCGGAACTAAACACTGGATATAGGGTTTCTGCTCTCCGGCAGTATACTCGGGGGCCTATATAATTATTTTATAACTCGGCATTTAATGCCTATATTTTCAATAATAAATCAGCACCTTTTTAGTGCGTACATAATTTCAAACTCAGTACCTTTTTGGTGCCTACATAATTTCGAACTCAGTACCTTTTTGGTGCCTACGTAATTTCGAACTCAGCACTATTTCTTAGTGCCAACGTAATTTCAACTCAAAACTATTTCTTAGTGCCTACGTAAATTAAATCTCAACACTATTATTTTTAGTGCCTACATTTCTACCCTTTTATTGGCATGCCAACTAATCCTAATTTCTGGTTCTCGACAAGATGTTGTGGGGCTTAATTACATTTGTTACCTTTATTATTATTTACATAAATTATGTAGGTAATACTAATATAAATTCCACATAAATGAAATAATTCCCGTTAAATATTTTACAGCCTCATACTTGCTCATTTAATCATTATAACTATAAGAAAATCAAATAATATATTTTTCTATCACAAAATTCCACAATCAACACATATATGCAAACTGCCCTATTCTGGACAGCATTTCTACCTTATGTTGTCCTATATTTTTTGTCCACTTTAGAATGGAAATTGGATAAGTGATCACTAAAAAAAAGTAGGTACATGTCTTATCTTTAATTTCCAACTTGAATCACATTAAAATGAATGTTTTAGCAAAAGTTATGAATTTTCTTCTAAGCTATATTCATCCCAATCTTCCCAGTATTTTACTGGACAGATTGCTGCCTTATATTGCTCTATCTTTTTCATCCATTTTTAGATAGAATTTGTCTGATATTTAATATCCAACTAGAATAACAATAAAAATAATTTTTTAGCAAAAGTTATGAATTTTCTTCTAAACTACGTTCACTAGAATCTGCCCAGTATTTTACTGGAAAGATTTCTAGTTCAAACTTTGAATCCATTTTTCAACTAATTTCAGGCATATTCAGGTCAAATAGTTGAAATAAACATTGAAGCTCTATGTCTTAAATTTCCAAACCAACTAGAATCACTCAAAAATCATTTCCAGAACTCAAGTTATGATCAGAAAACTAGACACTGTTCATAAGATGAATTTGCCAGCACATCAATTAATACATAAAATTTCCATTTTCATGCATCAATCTCATATTCTAATTTTTATTTTCACATTCATGGCATCATTTAATCACTAATTCATACACAATTTCACAAGCATCACAAAATCAAAATCAACATTTTTCTACATTGAATTTTTGTCAAATGTACATACCTTAAAATTTTACTTTTCTTCACTTTTCTCTTCTTCCTAGCTAACTTTCTCTTTGCCCTTACTTCCTCTTTGATTATGGTTCAAAGATTGTTCAGCTTCTTGTCCTAACAAAAAATTTTACACTAATCAATCACTAATCACCCTAATCCACCCTAAATCACTATTAACACAATAATAACTCTAAATTACTAGCTTTAATGGCAACTAACCCCAAACTCAAAGAAAAGAGAAGAAGAAAAGTGAGAAGATGGAAAATCTAAACTCACATTTGATGATCTTCAAAATGACCAAAGTCTTCTTTCTCTTTTTCTCTTCCTTTCTTCCTTCCTCATCCTTTGTTTTGCTCACTTAACTTCACTTCTTTGATGATCTTGCCTTAATTCCACCTTTTGTCCATCTAATCTTAGCTTTAATTGAAAAACAAAAAGAAGAATAAATGGGTTGGAGGAAGGTCACGACAAAAGGAAAGAAAAAGGGAGAAAAATGAGTTTGATTAAAATGAGGAAGAAGAAGAATAAAGGCAAAAAGTGAAAGTTGACTTTTATAGTTGTATTAGGTAGGTGGTTAGGATTAATTAAATAATCTTGTCCCTTATTTGTCCATTAAATTAAATCATTCTTAATTTATTTTAATCAAAAGAATATTCCTTTCCTTAGATAAAGAATATTTCATTTTTATTTCTTCTTAAAATATATGTGCCGAAAATACTGCAATTTCCATTTTTGTTTAGCGAAAAATTATTTTTTTTCAAATTTTAATTCCAAACTTCAAAATTCTCAATTAATAATATCCAAAATATTTTTTTATATTTTATTATCATTTTAATTTTTTTCTTTCATGTCTGAATTTAGACCCCGATCGGTTCAATGTGCTGGATTTCGATCAACTGTAACTGTAGCCTAAATTATCGGGCACTACAATTTTTCCCTCAAAAAAATTTTGTCCTTGAAATTTACCTTTTCAACTGGAGTGGAATAATTGTGGATACTGAGCCTTCATCAGCTCTTCATTTTTCCAAGTCGCCTCTTCTGAATTATGATTTTTCCACATAACCTTTACCAATGGTACCTTCTTGTTTCATAGCTCTTTCATTTCTCGAGCTAGAATTTCTCGATCTAGCCGTATCTCGATAGGTTCTGCTGATATGATATGAGATGGATTCGATCGATATGTTCTCAACATGGACATATGGAATACATTGTGAATCTTGTCTAACACTGGTGGTAGAGCTAATTTGTACGCCACGGGACCTATGCGTTTAAGTACCTTGTATGGTCCAATGAACCTAGGACTCAACTTTCTTTTCTTTCCAAATCGGAAAATCCTTTTCCAAGGTGAGACTTTTAAGAATACTTTGTCACCGACTATATACTCAATATCCCTCATCTTCAAATCTGCGTATGATTTCTGTCTATCAGCAGCAACTTTCAACCTATCTCTTATTACTCTCACTTTTTCTTATGTCTGTTGCACTAGATCTGGACCCACTACTTTATTTTCACTAAGATCAGTTCAACATAGAGGCATTCTACATTTTCTCTCATTCAAGGCTTCATAGGGTGCCATACCGATACTGGTTTGGTGACTATTATTGTAGGCAATTTCTATCAATGGAATATGTTTATCTCAACTACCTTCAAATTCCATCACACAACTCCTCAACATATCTTCCAATATCTGTATGATCCTCTCTAATTGTCCATCTGTTTGTGGGTAGAGAGCTGTGCTGAAATTGAGTCGGGTACCCATGGCTTGATGCAAACTTTTCTAGAATTGTGAAGTGAACCTCGGGTCTGAATCTGAAATGATTGAAATTGGCACACCATGTAAACGGATTATCTCATTAACATAGATATCTGTCAAATGGTTAAGTGGATAATCTATGTTGATTGGTAGAAAGTGAGCTGATTTGGTGAGCCGGTCCACCACTACCCATACTACATTATGCCTCTTTTGTGTCAAAGGCAAACCAGAAACAAAATCCATTGTAACTCTTTCTCATTTCCACTCCAAAATTGCAATTGATTGCAATAATCCACTTGGTACTTGATGCTCAGCCTTCACTTGCTAACAAGTTAAACATCTGGTAGTGTACTCTGTGATATCTCTTTTCATTTTTGGTCACCAATAATATGCCTTCCAGTCATGATACATTTTGTTGCTTCCCAAGTGCATTACATAAAAAACATTGTGAGCCTCCTTCAAAATCCCTTGTTTCAATTCTGGTATGTCTGTACACATAACCTGCCCTTTGGCCTTAAACTCTCATATGATTCGATAGTAAATTCTGGGTTTTCACCCTTTTTCACCATTTCAAAGCTTTCCTTTAATTTCATGTCCCGCTTTTGATTGTCCTTTACTTGTTGAATCAATGAGGTTGAATCCATAATTCTGCCTAAATAATATATAAAGAACTTATCATTTTCATTTTTTTTAATTTTATTCACTTAATAAATTTAAGTTTTAACATTTTCTTGCTAGAGTTTTTCTACTTAGAGCATCAGCTACCACATTGGCCTTACCCGACTAATAATCAATGATACAATTATAGTTGATTAATTCTAGCCATCGCCTCTGTCTCAAATTGAGTTCCTTTTGTGAAGGCAAATACTTCAGACTTTTATATTCTGTATAGATATAACATTGCTCACCATATAGGAAGTGTCGCCATATTTTCAATGCAAACACAATGGATACTAGTTCCAGATCATGTGTCGGATAATTTCTCTCATGAGGCTTCAGTTGTTTGGAAGAATAAACGATCACTTTGCCTTTTTGCATTAGTACACAACCCAAACCATTAAGGGAAGCATCACTGTACAACATATAATCTTTTTCTGCAGTAGGCTGTGTCAACACTCGTGCCTTTATCAACATTTTCTTCAACTTATCAAAACTAGTCTGACACTGGTCTGTCCACTCAAATCTGGTCTCCTTTCTAAGAAATTTTGTCAGTGGTGAGGCTATCATTGAAAATCCTTTCAAAAATCTCAGATAATAACTAGCCAAACCAAGAAAACTTCTCACCTCTGTCACATTCTAAGGTGGTTTCCAGTTGAGGATTGCCTCTACCTTACTGGCTTCAACTCTGATCCCATCGGCTGAGAAAATATGCCCTAGAAAGGCCACTTCATCTAACTAGAATGCATATTTTGACAACTTCACATACAATTGATTCTCTCTCCAGGTATGGAAGATAATACAAAGATGTTGATCATGCTCTTCTCTGCTTCTGGAGTACAGCAGGATATCATCTATGAACACCACCACGAACTGGTCCAAATAAGGCCTAAAGATTATATTCATTAGATCCATAAATTCTACTGGGGAATTCGTTAGGCCAAAAGGCATTACTAAGAACTCATATTGACCATACTGAGTCCTAAATGTTGTTTTTGAAATGTCTGATTCTCTAATTCTCAGTTGGTGGTAACTTAATCTAAGGTCAATTTTAGAAAATACCCTTTCTTTCACTGGGTCTGATAAACCCTTTCTTTCACAACTCTTGCAACTGCATTTTTAATTTTTTTTGTTCAACAGGTGCCATTCTGTAGGGAGTGATCGATATCGAGGCTGTGCCTGACAAAACATCTATGGCAAACTCTATCTCCCTAATAGGTGGTAACCCTGGTAAGTCCTTAAGGAAGATATCTGGATATTCACATACTGTAGGAATCTCTCTAAGATCTAGACTCCCTTTCTTGGTATCTACAATATGTGCCAAAAATGCAAATAAAGAGAAAATAAATCAGTGCAAATAAATCAATATCATAAAGAGAAAATTTACCGATAATGACATCTGGGGCATCCTGCTCCTCAGGAGCTCTCATGGCAATTACTTGGGCTTGGGCTCGGCTACCTTCTGCTCTATTCACTGATTTTGATACACTCTGCCTAATCTTGTCATTTCTAGACTGTTCATATCCCCTACCTCTGCCTCAAGTGACATTATGAACCTACACTGATACTACACCACTTGTATCTCTTCCTCTGAGGCAATCCTTCTGTTTGTGCTCAGTAGATCCGCATTGTAAGCATGCTCCGTTAATCCATCAGCAATCACCTGCATGTGATCTTTCATAATGCTGACATGTGTCAGATATGAATCTCCTGTTACCCGGAGCTGGTGCACTAGCTGTAGACCCCTTTGGCCTTGACTGTTGGCCTTGCCTTACTGAAAAGGTTGGTCTAGCACCCCATGACTGGAAAAACCTAGCCATTGTCTGCCCCCTTTTACCTGATGTCTGGGCCATGCTAATTGTCAATCTCTATGGTGGTTCTTCTAGCCCCCTTTTACCTGATGGTTGGGCTATGCTAATTGTCGATCTCCATAATGGCTCTTCTATCCTCTTTCTCTTTGACATCTTTTCCACACTGATGGCTGAGGATACTAGTGTAGCAAAATCCTCAAGCTGAAGGGCAGTAACCATATTCCCAATATAATCATTAAGCCCATACTCAAATCTACGACATCTGTTTACCTCATCAGCAATGATTATAGTTGCATATTTACTCAGTCTGGTGAATTCCATCTCATATTCGGCCACTGACATGCTTCCTTACTTCAAATCTTGAAATTCCCTTAGCTGTAGACCCCTTTGGCCTTGACTGTTGGCCTTGCCTTACTGAAAAGGTTGGTCTAGCACCCCATGACTGGAAAAACCTAGCCATTGTCTGCCCCCTTTTACCTGATGTCTGGGCCATGCTAATTGTCAATCTCTATGGTGGTTCTTCTAGCCCCCTTTTACCTGATGGTTGGGCTATGCTAATTGTCGATCTCCATAATGGCTCTTCTATCCTCTTTCTCTTTGACATCTTTTCCACACTGATGGCTGAGGATACTAGTGTAGCAAAATCCTCAAGCTGAAGGGCAGTAACCATATTCCCAATATAATCATTAAGCCCATACTCAAATCTACGACATCTGTTTACCTCATCAGCAATGATTATAGTTGCATATTTACTCAGTCTGGTGAATTCCATCTCATATTCGGCCACTGACATGCTTCCTTACTTCAAATCTTGAAATTCCCTTTTCTTTTCATTCATATAAACTCTAGGCACATATTTCTTGCTAAATTCTGCCTTGAAGAAGTTCCATAAAGGTGGTATAGGTGTTTAGGGCTTTGATAAGATTGATTTCCACCAATCATAGGAATGATGTTTTAAAAGGGACACTACATACCTGATCTTCTGTTCCTCTGGACACTCAAGTTCCTCAAACACCCTTTCTGTCGATTCCATTCCAAAACTCTGAAGCTGTTGGGTCATCTTCTCTTCTTCCCATAAAATTTGTGGCCCCATATTTTCTGAGCTTATCAATCCAGGGTTTTGGCTGAGGTGGAGGAAGAGCTGGTTGTGGAACTACTTGTACTATCCTTTGCAATAAATTTGTTATATGCTCCATAAGAGACTCTTATCCTAAGTTATCCTGTCACTCTGCTTTCAATGGAGCTACTTCACTCGGCCCGAAATCTCTCACTGATGGAGGTTGTCTGAGATTGTTAAGTCTAAAAGACTATTACTCAGTTCATCTTCTGAGAAATCTTGTTCCGATCCTGAAGCCATATCTACCTATAAACCAGAAGAAGGGACCCAAATCAGATAATTGTAGCATTTTATGCATATGCATGAGACACGTATTCTATTTTACACCCACTAATTAAGAATCAATTAACCTGAGCTTTGATACCATTAAATGTAGTGCTCCCTTATCCTACTAATCATTAATAGGATATGGAAGTGCTACTAAGCTCATTTGTTTTAAGACCAACGCTCAATTTATTGTATAAATATTTTTATTTCAATTTTTGAGTTTATTATTAGCGGAATATTTATTACCATATATTTTTTTATTTAAATATGCAACTCGTGATGTGAATAATTTGATTTAAAACAACTCATTCAATTATACCATAATATTTAGAAATATATTTACAAATAATACTAGATATATAAAATTTCAAAATTCATTCCTTATAAATATTACATGCTACAAATTTACATCAAAAGAAATTCTTAAAATTTAATTTTGATAATATAATTTCCAAAATATACTGTTAAACCTTGAGGGGTATTTTTGTCATTTTGATGATAACAAATAAAATAGCAATATTGTATTTAGCATACTTGTTTTCTAAGTCTATTAAACAGGACATGGAATAAAACAACAAGAATGGAGATTGGAAGAATAATCCTTGAAAGACAAAATTAAGGAAGTAGCATGTTCACGCCCGTGACTCTATGTGTCATGCCCGTGAAAGAGCTAACCGTTACCAAAACCAACATTTGAAGTTCACTACCATGGAGGAAGAACAAACCATGAAATGGGCATTTAAGTCACGCCCGTGAATCAAAATGTCACACCAGTGAATGATCATGGCATTTTCATCCAGAGAGCTTCACGACGAAAGTCACCACTTGGATCACGGCTGGGAAGTTTGTCACGCCCCTGAATAAGTATGTGACACCCGTGACCTAATGTTTCAAAACATTATAGAGAGCTTCACGACCAAGGTCACCACTTCAGTCACAGCTTGGGAAGAAATGTCACGCCCATGACAAACATACTCATGCCCGTGAATGATGAAAGACAAAAAGGTCAGGCGCGATTATTTAGTTGGTACAAATGCTAGTTTCATATTTAATGCACCCCAACGGCTATAATCAGCCATGGGAGTATAAATAGAAGTCATTTATGCATTAAGTACAAGAGGATAGCAAATACTTTAAATCAAAATCTTATTACAAGCCATTTGTACATTCAATACTTTGAAAACCAAAATCTATTCTCTGTAAAAATCTTTTTGCTCTTCATTTATTGAGCAATTAAGATTTGTGAGTGTTTCTCTCTGTAAACATTACTCAAGTGAACATTGGGTATTTCTGGGTTAAGAGTAGAACACTTGTAAGGGTTAGTTGTGTGAGCCTCTAAAACACAAATTAAAAGGTTGTTTTGTGTGAGCCTGTGAAAACACAAAGTGAAGGTTGTTTGTGTGAGCATGTAAAAACACAAAGTAAAGATTGTTTGTGTGAGCCTGTAAAACACAAGGAATTGGTTATTGTGTGAGCCATTAAAACACAAGGGATTTCTAGGTTAGGTGTGAGCCATTGTGAGAAACACCATAGTTGGGAGTGAGCTTGTAAAACTCCATTGTAACACTTAATGTGTTAGTGAAACTACCAATTGCGATTGGGGAAAGGAGTAGGGTTTGTTAACACCCGAACCTCTATAAAAATCCTTGTGTCAAATTTTCTCTATCCCTCCTAAAATTAATTGTTTATTGCCACACTTTAAGTTTAATTATTTGAAACTCCAATTCAACCCCCCTTCTTTGCTTAATATTTGGGAAACAATTGGTATCAGAGCTTAGTCTAGCATCAAAGCCAAAAAAGCACTAATAAAGATTAAGATATGGCCAGTGAAGGATTCCAAAGTCTCAAACCTTACCTTGATGGAGCAAATTATGCCCATTGGAAGTTTCGGATGGAGTCATATTTGGATAGTGAAGGAATTGAAGTCTGGGATAGTGTACGAAAAGAATGGACACCACCAACCAGAAGAGGAGCTCATGGTGAAGAAGAAATTCTATTAAGAAATGATTGGACAGAGCCTAAGAAAAGAGCAAATTTCAAAAACAAGAAGGCAATGATAATCCTATCAAGCTCATTATCTATTGAAGAATGTGGGAGAATACAACACTGCCCAACAGCATACAGCATGTGGAAGACATTGGAAAATTATCATGAAGGAACTAAGCAAGTCAAATCTAAGAAGATTCAACTTCTGACCTCAGAATATGAGCTCTTCAAGATGAAATCCAATGAGTCAATCACTGACATGACCAACCGTATTCTAGCCATTATAAATGGAATGAGGAAACTTGGGAAGCATATGAGTTTGGAGGATGTAAACAACAAAATCCTGAGAAGTCTTCCTCTTAAGGACTATGGCTCAAGAGTTGCTGGCATAGAAGAAGCAAATGAAGATATGAGCATCATGAATACTGTGTGCTGATTGGCAAACTTCTCACACATGAGATGGCAGTGAAAAGAGATAGAGAGCTTGAAGCAGAGACAGAGAATAGAAAGCCCTTAGCACTCAAAGCCTCTACTTCAAAATCTCAAGAAGAAAGTGAAGATGATGAAGAAATGAGTGATGATGAAAATGAGGACATTGCTATGTTTTCAAGAAGATCAAAAAGAATCATTGAGAAGAAAATGAGAAACTCCAGAAAATTCAGGCAAAGAAACCTCAAACAAACTTCTAATGATGCACAAAGAAGTAAGGAAGAGGTAAAGTGCTATGAGTGTGGAAATAAAGGACATATCAAACCAGAATGTCCAAGGCTCAAGAAGTATAAGAGCAAATACCAAAGAGACAATGGAGAGAAAGGTCACAAAGCCACATGGGATGACGGAAGCTCTTCAAGTGAAAAAGATGATAATGAAAGCGAAGAGGTCAACCTATGCTTCATGGCTATTGAAGATCATGTCTCGAATAAGGTAAGATCACTACACTCATACTCTTTGAACAATGATAGTAGTGATAATGATGATAGTGATGATGATGATGATGATGAGCATTAAATCTAGAATTAAATCTAGAATTAGAGAAATATAGAAGTAAATTTAGTACTTATAGAAATAACATCTCTAATTTAAAAAATAAGATAGATGGTTTAGAAAAGGAAAACATAAAGCTTAAATCATCTAATGAAACTTCCAAAACTCATTAGATGAATACTCATCAATACCCTCAACTTCTTCCTTACTAAAAGAAAATAATACTTTGAAAAATGAAGTTGAGGAACTTAAAAATTCCATTTCTAAATTTCATAAAGGTAAAGAGAGCTTAGATACTCTCATTGTATCTCAAAGATCACCCTTAATTAGACATGGTCAAGGATTTAAGGACACATCATCATCCTCTCACAAAACCATCTTTGTTAAGTCTAGTGAACCTCACATCTCCACACCTGTTAGAACAGCACCAAGAAATAAGCATATTAAACCCTCCATACATAAACTTTGATCTTTATATATAGGAAGCTTGCATCTAGAAAATCTACAATTAATCATAATTGTGCATGTCATCATTCTCAAAATAAATTTGATATAAAAATGGTATTCAAAGATATTGAAAGATCAGAACCAAAACAATGTAATTATTGTATGAAAATGGGTCACATAAATAAATATTGCTGGATAAGGAAGGCTCATTGGGAACCTTCATGTGCTAACCCCCAAGGACCTAAACTCATTTGGGTACCTAAAAGTCATACTTGAATTGTGATTCTATAGGTATGCCTCAAGTCCACAATAAACAAAAATGCTTGGCTAGTAGACAGTGGATGCTCAAGGCATATGACAGGAGATAAAAAACTTTTCAATGAAATCAAAAGTATTGATGGAGGTAAAGTTACCTTTGGAAACAATGCAAAGGGTAAGGTAATTGGCATTGGTTCTATTGGTATTAATGGTACTACTTTTACTAAAGATGCCTTACTTATTGATGGCTTGAAACATAACTTGTTAAGTGTAAGTCAATTATGTGATAAAGGAAACAAAGTAATCTTTACTTCAAATGAATGTCTTGTGATCTCTATCGATGGTCAAGAGATATTTAAAGGAAATAGAGATATCAATACATATATAATAAACTTACATGAACTATCTAACCATTCCTCTAAGTGTCTTGTGACTACTAGTGATGAATCTTGGTTGTGGCATAGAAGGCTTGGTCATGCTAACATGGACATAACACAAAGTCTCAGCACAGGAGAACTAGTAAAAGGACTGCCAAGAATAAAATATGAAAAAGGCAAGACATGTGAACCTTGCAAAAGAGGAAAGCAACACAAGTCATCATTCAAAGCCAAAAACATAGTAAGTACCTCAAAACCTCTTCAACTCCTGCATTTAGACTTGTTTGGACCTACTAAAATTGCTAGCTTAGGAGGAAAACATTATGCATTTTTCATCGTAGATGATTACTCTAAATTTACTTGGGTAATTTTCTTAGCTCAAAAGGGTGATGCTTTTGAAAATTTCAAAAACTTTGCTAAAAGAGTTCAAAATGAAAAAGGGTACTGTATTTCAAAAATAAGAAGTGATCATGGGAAAAAATTTGAAAATGAAAACTTTGAAAGCTTTTGTCTTGAACATGGCATTTTACATAATTTCTCATCTCCTAGGACACCTCAACAAAATGGGGTAGTTGAAAGGAAAAATTGAACTTTAATTGAAATGGCTAGAACAATGCTCAATGAATATGTTTTTCCAACTTATTTTTGGGCAGAAGCCACAAACACTGCATGTTATATTTGAAATCGAGTTTTCAAAAGACCTCTTTTAAACAAAACCTCATTTGAGCTATGGAATGGAAGAAAGCCCTTGATATCATACTTTAGAGTATTTGGATGCAAGTGTTTTATATTGAACACCAAGGACAATCTTGGAAAATTTGCCTCTAGATCTGATGAAGGTATCTTTTTAGGATACTCTACAACCAGCAAAGCATATAGAGTATTTAATAAAAGATCATTAACGATTGAAGAATCCATGCATGTTGTTTTTAATGAATCTAGTAGACTTGATCTTGTGAAATGTAGTGTTCTTGATGATGTTGTAGGTAATATGGAAAGACTTGATCTTGGAAATGAGAAAGAAGAAAATGATCAATAAAATGATTCTCTACCTCAATCTCAAGAAGAAAATGAACAAGAACTCCCAAAAGAATGGAGAATGATGAAAGATCATCCAAAAGAGCAAATCATTGGTGATCTCTTATGGGGAGTAAGTACTAGATCTCATTTCAAACAGTTAGTCACTGACATTGCATTTATTTCTCAAATTGAACCTAAAAATATTGATGAGGCACTTAATGATGAAAGTTGGGTAATTTCCATGCAAGAGGAACTCAACCAATTTAAGAGAAGTAAGGTATGGACCCTAGTACCAAGACCCAAGGATCATCAAATCATAGGTAGCAAATGGGTATTTACAAACAAAATAGATGAACAAGGTTCAATAACTAAGAATAAGGCTAGATTAGTTGCAAAAGGATATAATCAGGAAGAAGGTATAGATTATGATGCAACATATGCACCTGTAGCTAGAATAGAAGCCTTAAGAATACTTTTAGTATATGCATGTCACATGAATTTCAAAATTTTTCAAATGGATGTGAAAAGTGCATTTCTAAATGGTTATATAGAAGAAGAAGTGTATGTAGAACAACCACCAGGCTTTGAAAGCTATGATTTGCCAAATCATGTTTTTAAACTTTCAAAAGCTTTGTATGGTTTGAAACAAGCCCCAAGAGCTTGGTATGAGAGGCTAAGTTCTTTTTTATTAGAAAATAGCTTTACAAAGGGAAATGTTGACACCACATTATTTATTAAAAACATAAGCATGATATACTAATTGTTCAAATTTATGTTGATGATATAATATTTGGTTCTACTAATGAGTTGCTTCGTCAAGAATTTGCTAAGTGTTTGACTAGGGAATTTGAAATGAGCATGATGGGAGAGCTTAAGTATTTCCTTGGTCTACAAATAAAGCAAAGCAATGAGTGCATATTCATCAACCAATCCAAATATGCCAAAGATTTAATTAAGAAATTTGGTATGGAAGGATGCAAGAATGCCAAGACTCATATGAGCACATCAACAAAATTGGACAAGGATGAAAAGGGTAAGAGCATTAATGAAAAACTTTATAGAGGTATGATCGGATCACTTTTATATCTTACTGCTTCTACATCCGATATAATGTATAGTGTTTGCTTGTGTGCAAGATTTCAATCGTGTCCTAAAGAATCTCATTTAAATGCAGTAAAAAGAATTCTAAAATATTTACATGGATCTTTGCATCTAGGATTATGGTATCCTACAAATTCATCCTTTTATATTATAGGATATTCAGATGCAGACTATGTTGGTAGTCTTTTAGATAGAAAAAGTACTTCAGGTACTTGTCACTTTATTAGAGAATGCTTAGTTTCTTGGTTTAGCAAGAAACAAGTTTCAGTTGCTCTCTTAACTGCTGAAGCAGAGTATGTAGCAGCTGGATGTTGTTGTACTCAAATTCTTTGGATGAAACAACAACTTAAGGACTATGGTCATGAAATGAACCATATACCTATTAAATGTGACAATACAAATGTTATAAATCTTTCAAAGAATCCTATTCAACACTCAAGAAGTAAGCATATTTACATTATACACCACTTTATTAGAGATCATGTTCAATATGGAGATGTTGCATTAGAATTTATAAGCACAGAAAATCAATTAGCAGATATTTTCACTAAGTCTCTACATAAGGAAAGATTTAATTTCATTAGAAGAGAACTTGGTATGATTGTTGGATTCACCTTGTAAATTGCTAAATTATGAAATCTTAATTGATGATTTTAATTTTCTATCATATCACTAAATTTAAGGTAGAAATTTTGATGAAAATTTATGTTTTAAGGGATAGAATCTTTATTGAAATAATTTAGTCTTGTTTTTAGGACTTAATTTTATTTGATGAAAATTTAAGCCCGTAACATATGTTCACGCCCATGACTTAAATAGCCAAAAGAGGTAGTGTCATTCACGACTTGATTCCTGACGTGGTTCACGACTTCAAGTGGTGAAGCTTATTTTCACGGCTTCATTCACTCCTATGAAAAGAGCTTTTCACGTCCGTGATGAATTTTCACGCCGTGAACTTTTACACCCCAAAACTCACAGAGGCGTTCACGCCTTGAGTCACGGCTTGCTTCATGGGCATAAGTAGTGAAATTCAACCTTTCATGCCCGTGACTATTATTTCACCCCCATGACAGTTCATCATTCACGCCCGTGACATTCAAAGGTCACGACCGTGAATATATTCACGCTTTCATTCATGGGTGGAACACTCATTCAGCAAACTGTGAACATGACCATTCACGCTTGTGAATGTATCGAGTATATAAAAGAACAGCCGGTTATTTTCTCATTTCAACTCTTCAACTCCCTAAAACCGCTCTCATTTACACACATTCAATGAAACATTGAAGATTCCGACCCCCAAGTCACCAACTTTACCTATAAAAACCACCAAAAATTCAATTCTTCATCAAAAATCATACATTCTTAGGGTTTCATTAAATATTTCTATCAACCATTTTCTCAATCTATCACAAGTCTATTTCTTCAAAACAAATGGAGACTGCCTCATCAAAGGGAAAGAGAAAGAAGTCTCATGCTCCAAGGAGGTATGCAGATTACCTCATGAATCGAATTCCAGAGCAATGCCATCCCCTGTACTCCACTTTGAAGAAAAGACCTCTACTGTCATCGAGGTCCTTCGAATGGAAAACGGTTCGAAGTCTTGGGCTCGAAACGGCTATGACAGAGCAACTCCAGGCCTGTCATTTGAAAGAATTTATGGAGATTCACCAGCCAACTTTGAGGGAGCCAACAATGGAATTTCTAAGCACTTTGCAAGTGTCACCTACTGGAGTGGTGAAATTCCAACCCTGTGATAATCCCAACACCCTCAGTGCCATTGAATTTGGGGAATTGTTCAATCTACCATATGATGGCATCCTAAATGACAGTGAAGTAGAATTCTCTGCCCTTCGAGCTTGGACTCATTTTGGCACCGATTGCAGCTGGGATGTCAAGAAGACCAAGAGCGCTCATCTCAGGTTCCCAGTGCACAAGTATTTGCATAGGTTCCTGACCTATAGCATATTCGCTAAGCGAGAAAGCAATGGGACCATCAGAAAATCGGAGCTCTTCCTACTTGAGATGGCTTGCAGAGGACTCACCTTGGCACTTTCTAGATGGTTTGCAAACCATCTTCTATCCATTGCCACCAAACCCGCAAGAGATATACTGATCGGTGGATATTTCACCCACATAGCCTTGAAGCTTGGCTATTTGAAGCTGGATGAGCATCATTTCAACCTCATCCCTAGGCATCCTCAAGATAGCTTGGATGTTGAGTCCTTTATAAAGATGGGAGCGGCTGTCAGAATCGTTTATGAGAATGATATTTTCTACCGTTTCACCGACACTGCTGAGGAGATCATTTGGGAAGACAATGACACATAGGACTTTAAAGCAGGCCTCCAAGGAATCGAGCATAAGAAATTAAAAGGACTTTAAAGCAGGCCTCCAAGATCATTCGGGTTGAGGAAGCACCTCCAGTGGCTGAGCAGGACATCGAACAGTCCTCGGCTTCCACACCGACTTTAGCACAGTAGGTGGTTGACCTCTTGGCACCACATTTTGAGCAGCTGCAGGGTTCGATGGACGAGAGGTTGGAGAACCTCAAAGACTTCATGGAGTCTCAGATGGACAGCCTTGAGGCTGAAGTTGCTAGGCTTCGAGATAGGATGTCCGACTATGTGTTAGGCTAGATTGTATCCTAAATTTGCTTGTTTTGCTTCTTTATTTACTTGTTTATTGTTGTGTGTAGGAAATTTTAAATTTCCTTTCTAAACTTTATTTAACTTTGTTTATATTTTCCTTTATTTAATATATTTGCTTTTGTAACACTTACTAATTAGAGTTTAATTTGAATAATTTAGACCATATAATTAAATTGTGTTTTTGATTAAATAAAATTAAAAATATTAGCCATAAACAATTATGTGAAGATGATAATAATAATAATAATAATAATAATAATAATAATAATAATAATAATAATAATAATAATAATAATAATAATAATAATAATAATAATAAGAAGAAGAAGAAGAAGAAGAAGAAGAAGAAAATTAAAATTAAAAAAAAAAGGGGCAGAATACAAAAACGGGAAAAAGGGGCTGAAACCCAAATTCTCTTTTCTCCTTCATCTCTTCTTCTTCTTCATCCCTTTTTCTTCCTCCTTATCTCAGATTAAATTACTCATCATCTTCTTCAAGAATTGCATCAAAAATCAGTCCAATTAAATCTGATCTTGGTAAGAAATATTTTCCCTATGATTATTGTGTTATTAGAACTCTTTAGGTTTTATTTTGACAGAATATTGCACTCTATTTTTGATTATCTTGTGACTCGAATGTGAAGATGTGTTAAACATAAAAGTTGTTCATTTATTTCTTGTGTATCTCTCTGCCAAATTTTATTGAATTATTTTGAGTATATGAAGAGATATGGTTATTGAGGTGAAACTGGTTCTGGGAGACGTATCAACCCAATAACCTACGGTTTTTATAACATTTGACCATCTTATTGGCTTATTCTGATGTTGTGTAAAACATAAAAGTTGTAGGTATATATGTTTTTGAGGCATCTGAAAAATTTCGTATGAATTTCTCTTGTGTAGGTTGAGTTAATCTGAAATGAACCATGACTGTTCCTTGATTGAACTGGTTTCATATACCTGTGCAGTTCCAGTAAATTAGTCCTTATATTTCACCTATTTTTAGATCGAATTGGCCAAAGTGAAAAACATCACAGTTTTACCCCTATGTCTTATCTAAATTTCTGTGAAAGTTTCATCTTAAAATGTCATGTAATTTGTGAGTTATGAGCTGAACAATTAAACTGGTCGGGTTGATACTCTACGTTAAACCAGTTATATATGCTCCCACATTTGAGACCCTTAGAAACTGAATCAGGAAATGAGTTAAACATGCAAAATATTCCCCATTAATGTATATAATTGTATAAAAAGTTTCATAATAATTGAAGCTACACATTGAAAGTTATGAATTGTTGAATTGGGTACCTTGAAACTGCCTAAGGGCAGAAAACAGGTCAATATTTAAAATTATACCAAAAATTATGTAAAGGTTCAAAAATTCTAAAATTTTAGTATATTTTATTTTTACATGTTATAGTTATTCAGAATCAAGAATCATACAAATTGGATAAGTTTAGGAAAAGTTATTAATCCAAAAGTCCTTAGAGGTCTTATTCTAGCTTAATATAAATTGAAATTATTTATTTAAGTTATGTTAAAAATAAATATTTTATCAAGCTATTAATTAATTATATTTTTAAATTAGGATTTCAACAAGAAGAATACCATCAAAAGTGAGCAAGCTCTGAACTTATATTTTGGAAAAAGGAAAATACTATCGAGGTTTGTACATATATGTATTTTGTTTTGCCTTTATGCATGATTGTGTGTATGGCATAAATTACATGTCACAATGATGAAATTATATATTATGACATGTTTTAAGGTTGTAAGAATGTTATTAACTATGAACTTAATATTGTGTTAACATTTGATAAAATATTATGTTATTACATGGTTTTTAAATAAATTGTGAATATATGATTGTGTTAATATGAAATGAGTATTGGTTATAGAAACAAGTAATTAATTGTGTTAATTGCCCATTTCTCTACCTGAGGACTAACATAGGATAGATGGTGCACCATTAAGGGGGGAATTACGGTACCAATATGGATATTATTTAGGGACATGGTGGCTTAAGCTCTGGGAGCGCCCCTGATCCTGATTATACACAGATGACATAATTATATTCAGTCAAGGTGGCTTAAGCTCCGTGAGCGCCCTTGACTTGAGATTATGGTGAGTAGGGTGGCTTAAGCTCTGCGAGCGCCCTTATTTCACACCCCATATCTGGACAGTCCGGGAATGAGATTTGGGCTGATATTAATTAAAGACTATGGAATGAAATGTGAAATTTTATTTTTGACATAAGTGACAAGACATGAAATGCTTATAGGAAGTAATGAGAATGTAGTTATTGAATATGACTATTATGTTTATACTGTTATGAGATGTGGTTATTTCTTTTATATGAAATAAAAATTTAGTGTATCATGAATTATTTGAGACATGCATTTGTGTGACTGCTTGAGAAAAACTTAATACCTATATGTACCACTAAGCTAGAGTTAGCTTAGCGTGAGTTCTTCTCACGCAGGAATTGGAACTATAGACGGTAGGAGCTGAAGTGTTCAAGAAGGAAATCCAAGCCCATATCAGCAGAGACACAAGAAGCATAGTTAGAGGGTTGGTTATGTATTATTATGTTTTGTTTTAGTTTGACTATGTATTTGGTGTGGTAGACAAATCTCATATATTAATATTATGTATGTAAATAATTATGTAACATAATCGGGTGCCATATGTGCATACAATATAAGGATATATATATATATATATATATATATATATATATATATATAGATATATATATATATATTTATATTTATATATTTTTAATTAGAATAATTTGCCTAAACCAAAATAAATAAATATATTAAGTTATTTAAAATGAAAAAAAAATTCAATTTGAGTAGATTATCGAGTTAAGCTTGTGAAATTCTTCTTATATATATGGGATTACTCCTAATATATAAGCGGGGCGTCACATTTAATGGTATCAGAGCAGGTTTAGGCGTTTTTAGGCCTAGGTGTGAAATGAGATATTAGGTTTAAATATACATGTGTCTTATATAATTCTGATATGGGCTTTCTTCTTGGCAACTTGTAGGATTGTAGGAAGATGTCTTCTGATGAACGAGATATGGCTGAGAGTACCGACTCTGCTGATACTAGGACACCTCATCAGCCAAGTGCAGCAAGTGTGCAAAGGCAAGATGCTGCTCCAAATCCCCCACCTCATGCAGTAGAACAGATTGACCCTGGTCAAAATCCATTTATACAACAGATGACTGGATTATTCCAACAGATGGTACGAGCCATTCCTCAGCCTATCCCAGTGCCACCACCTAGACCAAAAGTAACAATTGATAAGGTTCGTAAGTATGGGGCTTCAGATTTTTATGGTAAGAGAGATGAAGATCCAGCTGCAGCTGAGTATTGGTTGGAAAAGACTGAAAGAATTTTTAAAGAGTTGCAAGTGGAATTAGATGACAAAGCTAGATTTGCTACTTCTCTACTCCAAGATGAGGCATATGATTGGTGGAAATCAGTTCTTACCAAGCCAGATATGGTGGAACCGGTCTCATGGGATTCCTTCCTTTCTAAATTTAAAGAGCAGTATATTCCGTTGATCTATATTGATGAGAAGAAGAAAGAGTTCATGAATCTCAAGCAAGGTAAAATGTCAGTGACTGAGTATCAGCGGGATTTTACCAGACTGAGCAAGTATGCCCCTGAATTAATTGCAAATGAAAGAGATAAATGTAGAAGATTTGAAGATGACTTTAATGAAAAGGTTGGAGATATTGTGACTGCTCTTCAGCATAATAATTTTTCTCAGTTAGTTTCTGTAGCACTCAGCCTTGAAAAAAGGAAAAAGAGGAAAATAGAAGAATCTTCCAAAAAGTCAGCTACTTCTGAGAATCAATTTACTGGAAAGAAGATCCGTTTCTATACTAGTCGTTCACTGAATAGAGGACTGGGAAAAAGTTTTAGCTATTCACAGACAGGGTCTTTTAGGAGGGGGCCGCCCTCTATGTTACGTTCTGCTACAGCCAGTTCACAACCTCAGGTTAGCAAGGAAGCTATACTGGTATGTCCCATTTGCAATAGGAACCATCAGGGGGAATGTTGGCATGCCACAGGTGCTTGCTATATATGTGGGTCCAAAGAACATCTACGGAGGGATTGCCGACTCTTGACAGGTGGTACACCTACTCAGACTACTAGGTCAGCTCCAACTCAACCTGGAGTTCAGTTTAGAGGAGGACCAGGCAGACCGAGGCAGGTTGTTTCAGAAACAGTGAATAGACCTGGATCTAGCAGAGCTCCAGCCCGAGCCTATGCCATGAAAGCTAAAGAAGATCAGGCGGCAAAAGATGTTATTGTTGGTATGTTTTCATTATATGATTTTGACATTTGTGCACTCATAGAACCGGGTTCCACACATTCCTATATTTGCACTAGTACACATAGTCAACATAATATGATTAAAGAAAACTTAGAATATGGAATTGAAGTTAAGAATCCTTTGGGTCACAGTGTAATAGTGAATAAAATATTTAGGAATTGTCCTTTGGTTGTGCATGGGAAGGAGTTTTCTGCAGACTTGATTGAGTTGCCTTTCCATGAGTATGATGTCATATTAGGCATGGATTGGCTCTCACGTCACGAAGCAGTGGTGGATTGCAAGTCTAAATTTGAGGTACTTAAAAAAGAAAATCAGGAGGCAATTATTGTAAAAGGGGAATTATTTTCACAACATCCTCGAGTCATATCCATAATGAAAGCCCAGAGATTGATGAGAAAAGGGTGTGAAGCTTATTTGGCCCATGTGATTGACACCAGAAAAGGAGGTTCAAATCTTGAAGATATCCCGGTGGTAAATGAATTTCCAGACGTCTTTCCTGATGACTTACCTGGGTTACCTCCAGAGAGAGAGGTAGAATTTACTATTGATCTTGTTTCAGGAACTATGCCTATATCAAAGACACCATACAGAATGGCCCCATCAGAGATGAAAGAACTTAAGACACAACTGCAAGAACTCCTTGATAAGGGTTTCATTAGACCAAGTACATCCCCATGGGGTGCACCTGTATTGTTTGTGAAAAAAAAGGATGGATCTTTGAGGCTATGTATTGATTATCGACAGTTGAATAAGGTGACCATCAAGAACAAGTACCCATTACCACGGATTGATGATCTCTTTGACCAACTGAAAGGTGCAGGAGTATTTTCCAATATAGATTTGAGATCTGGTTATCATCAATTAAGGGTGAAGACAGAGGATATTGCTAAAACTGCATTCAGAACCAGATATGGTCATTATGAGTTTTTGGTTATGCCATTTGGGCTGACCAATGCTCCAACAACATTTATGGATCTTATGAATAGGATCTTCAGGCCACATCTTGATCAATTTGTTGTTGTTTTCATTGATGATATTTTGGTGTATTCTAAAGATTCAGAAGAACATGAAAAGCATTTGAGAATAGCATTGCAGACTCTCAGAGAATATAAGCTTTATGGAAAACTCTCAAAATGTGAGTTTTGGTTAAAGGAGGTGACATTTTTGGAACACATTATCTCTGCAGAAGGCATTAAAGTGGATTCTAGTAAAGTTGAGGCAATTATGAGTTGGAAACCTCCAAGGAATGTGACCGAGGTCAGAAGTTTCTTTGGTTTAGCTGGATATTATCGGAGATTTGTCAAGGGTTTTGCAATGATGGCTTCTCCTTTAACAAGACTATTAATAAAGGATGTTAAATTTGAGTGGACAGATAAGTGTCAAGCTAGTTTTGATAAGCTCAAAAGTATGCTCACTAAGGCCCCTGTTTTAACACAGCCGATTCCTAATAAGGAGTATGTCATTTATAGTGATGCTTCTCATAATGGATTGGGTTGTGTATTGATGCAAGATGGAAAGGTGGTTGCTTATGCTTCTAGACAGTTAAAGCCGCATGAGAAGAATTATCCTACCCATGATCTGGAGTTGGCAGCTATAGTTTTTGCATTGAAGATTTGGCGCCATTATTTATATGGGGAGAAGTGTTTTATTTACACAGATCACAAGAGTTTGAAATATCTTCCCTCACAGAAAGAATTGAATTTGAGGCAGAGAAGATGGCTAGAACTAATAAAGGATTATAATTGTGTGATTGACTATCATCCAGGCAAAGCTAATGTAGTAGCAGATGCTTTGAGCAGAAAGATGGTGGCAGAGTTGCACCTTCAACCCACTCTTATGCAGGAAATCAAGGATGCACAAAGACAAGACAAAAAGTTAATTGAATTAGCTGAGTTGATCTCTAAGGGGGAGAGACCTGGATTCACTATGGACTTAGATGGTGGATTGTTCTATCAAGACAGATTATGTGTGCCTAGTGTAGAAGATCTTAGACAGAGGATTCTTAGAGAGGCCCATGAAAGCAAATATGCTATGCACCCAGGGAGTAACAAGATGTAACAAGAGTTGAAGAGCAGATACTGGTGGGTAGGTATGAAAAAGGACATCACAGAGTACACTTCAAAATGTTTAACTTGTCAGCGGGTCAAGGCGGAACATCAAGTACCTTCGGGGTTGCTACATCCAATTTCTATTCCAGAATGGAAGTGGGAACGAATCACTATGGATTTTGTGACTGGATTGCCTTTGACTCTAAAGAAACATGATACTGTATGGGTCATAGTGGACAAATTTACAAAGTCAGCACATTTCTTACCTATCAGAAAGGACTATCCACTGAATAAATTGGCAGAAATTTATATGAATGAAGTTGTGCGACTTCATGGAGTGCCTATTTCTATTGTGTCTAACAGAGATCCTCGTTTCACATCTCAATTTTGGGGTAGTCTACAACGAGCTCTAGGTACTAAGCTCAATTTCAGCACAGCTTTTCATCCACAGACAGATGGACAGTCAGAAAGAGTCATTCAGATTCTAGAAGATATGATGAGAAGTTGTGTCATCGAATTTAAAGGTAGCTGGGACAAATATCTTCCTTTAATGGAATTCGCCTATAATAACAGTTATCAGTCTAATATCCAGATGGCTCCATATGAGGCACTTTATGGTAGGAAGTGTCGAACACCTATATGTTGGACAGAGCTCAGCGAGAGAAAACTTATAGGACCAAACCTAGTGCAAGAGACAGAAGAAAAAGTGAAAGTTATTTGTGAAAGACTTAAAACAGCTACAGATAGACAAAAATCATACGTTGACCTCAAGAGACAGGACATTGAATATGCAGTGGGTGATAAAGTTTTTCTTAAAGTATCTCCCTGGAAGAAAGTTTTGCGATTTGGAAAGAAAGGCAAGTTAAGTCCAAGGTTCATCGGACCATATGAAATATTAGAAAGAGTTGGACCTGTTGCTTATAGACTCACTCTACCACCGAAGATGAGTCAAATACATGATGTTTTCCATGTCTCAATGTTAAGACAATATAGATCAGATCCTAATCACATCATACCTGCTGAAAGCATTCAGGTGAGACAAGATTTGACATATGAAGAAGAACCAGTCCAAATTTTAGCAAGAGAAATTAAGGAACTGAGGAACAAGCGAGTACCATTAGTGAAAGTACTATGGATGAATCATGCAATTGAAGAAGCAACATGGGAAAGCGAGGAGGTGATGAAAACTCAATACCCTCACCTGTTCAATGACGATACATAGGTATGTTTCGAGGACGAAACATCTTAAGGGGGAGAGAATTGTAACACTCACTAATTAGAGTTTAATTTGAATAATTTAGACCATATAATTAAATTGTGTTTTTGATTAAATAAAATTAAAAATATTAGCTATAAACAATTATGTGGAGATGATGATGATAATAATAATAATAATAATAATAATAATAATAATAATAATAATAATAATAATAATAATAATAATAATAATAATAATAAGAAGAAGAAGAAAATTAAAATTAAAAAAAAAAGGGAGCAGAATACAAAAACGGGAAAAATGGGCTAAAACCCAAATTCTCTTTTCTCCTTCATCTCTTCTTCTTCTTCATCCCTTTTTCTTCCTCCATATCTCAGATCAAATTACTCATCATCTTCTTCAAGAATTGCATCAAAAATCAGTCCAATTAAATCTGATCTTGGTAAGAAATATTTTCCCTATGATTATTGTGTTATTAGAACTCTTTAGGTTTTATTTTGACAGAATATTGCACTCTATTTTTGATTATCTTGTGACCCGAATTTGAAGATGTGTTAAACATAAAAGTTGTTCATCTATGTCTTTTTTATCTCTCTTCCAAATATTATTGAATTATATTGAGTATATGAAGAGATATGGTTATTGAGGTGAAACTGGTTCTGGGAGACGTATCAACCCAATAACCTACGGTTTTTATAAAAATTGACCATCTTATTGGCTTATTCTGATGTTGTGTAAAACATAAAATTTGTAGGTATATATGTTTTGGAGGCATCTGTAAAATTTCGTATGAATTTCTCTTGTGTAATTTGAGTTAATCTGAAATGAACCATGACTGTTCCTTGATTGAACTGGTTTCATATACCTGTGCAGTTCCAGTAACTTAGCCCCTATATTTCACCTATTTTTAGATCGAATTGGCCAATGTGAAAAACATCAAAGTTTTACCCCTATGTCTTATCTAAATTTCTATGAAAGTTTCATCTTAAAATTTCATGTATTTTGTGAGTTATGAGCTGAACAATTTAACTGGTCGGGTTGATACTCTATGTTGACCAGTTATATATCCTCCCACATTTGAGACCCTTAGAGACTGAATCAGGAAATGAGTTAAACATGAAAAATGTTTCCCATTCATTTATATAACTGTATAAAAACTTTCATAATAATTGAAGCTACACATTGAAATTTATGAATTGTTGAATTGGGTACCTTGAAACTGCCTAAGGACAGAAAACAGGTCAATATTTAAAATTATACCAAAAATTATGTAAAGGTTCAAAAATTATAAAAGTTTAGTATATTTTAGTTTTACATGTTATAGTTAATCAGAATCAATAATCATACAAATTGGATAAGTGTAGGAAAACTTATTAATCCAACAGTCCTTAGAGGTCTTATTCTAGCTTAATAGAAATTGAAATTATTTATTTAAGTTATGTTAAGAATAAATATTTTATCAAGCTATTAATTAATTATATTTTTAAATTAGGATTTCAACAAGAAGAATACCATCAAAAGTGAGCAAGCTCTGAACTTATATTTTGGAAAAAGGAAAATACTATCGAGATTTGTACATATATGTATTTTGTTTTGCCTTTATGCATGATTGTGTGTATGGCATAAATTACCTGTCACAATGATGAAATTATATATTATGACATGTTTTAAGGTTGTAAGAATGTTATTAACTATGAACTTAATATTGTGTTAACATTTGATAAAATATTATGTTATTACATGGTTTTGAAATAAATTGTGAATATATGATTGTGTTAATATGAAATGAGTATTGGTTATAGAAACAAGTAATTAATTGTGTTAATTGCCCATTTCACTACCTGAGGACTAACATAGGATAGATGGTGCACCATTAAGGGGGGAATTACGGTACCAATATGGATATTATTTAGGGACAGGGTGGCTTAAGCTCTGGAAGCGCCCCTGATCCTGATTATACACAGATGACATAATTATATTCAGTCAATGTGGCTTAAGCTCCGCGAGCACCCTTGACTTGAGATTATGGTGAGTAGGGTGGCTTAAGCTCCGCGAGCGCCCCTATTTCACACCCCATATCCGGACAGTCCGGGAATGAGATTTGGGCTGATATTAATTAAAGACTATGGAATGAAATGTGAAATTTTATTTTTGACATAAGTGAAAAAACATGAAATGCTTATAGGAAGTAATGAGAATGTAGTTATTGAATATGATTATTATGTTTATACTGTTATGAGATGTGGTTATTTCTTTTATATGAAATAAAAATTTAGTGTATCATGAATTATTTGAGACATGCATTTGTGTGACTGCTTGAGAAAAACTTAATACCTATATGTACCACTAAGCTAGAGTTAGCTTAGCGTGAGTTCTTCTCACGCAGGAATTGGAACTATAGACGGTAGGAGGTGAAGTGTTCAAGAAGGAAATCCAAGCCCATATCAGCAGAGACACAAGAAGCATAGTTAGAGGGTTGGTTATGTATTATTATGTTTTGTTTTAGTTTGACTATATATTTGGTGTGGTAGACAAATCTCATATATTAATATTATGTATGTAAATAATTATGTAACATAATCGGGTGCCATATGTATATACAATATAAGGATATATATATATATATATATATATATATATTTATATATTTTTAATTAGAATAATTTGCCTAAACCAAAATAAATAAATATATTAAGTTATTTAAAATGAAAAAAAAATTCAATTTGAGCAGATTATCGAGTTAAGCTTGTGACATTCTTTTTATATATATGGGATTATTCCTAATATATAAGCGGGGCATCACAGCTTTTGTTTATCTTTTTAATATCTTCATATCCTTTTTGATTGATGACAAAAGGGGGAGAAATTAAACTAGCAATATATTATAGGGGAGAAACTAGCAATATATTAAGATAAAAGAAATTTTGAATCAAAAATTAGAAATGAATTATGAATTGACATTGAAATAGGTTAAAAGGAATTAGAAACTTTGATTCAAAATTAATATGGAAAGTATAAAATTGAGAAACTGAGCTTTATACACATTAGATATACCTGAAGTATACTTTGCATATACCTTCATGCAAGTTACAAAAATAAATATGCCATGATATACCTTAAGTATACCTTACATATACTTCATGTCTTAAAAAGGAATTATGGTATATATTGGATATACTTCACATACAACTTGCATATACTTAAAAACTAGTAAGTTAATTTCAATGCTACATCATTCTTTACAATTCTTGCATTTTATAAATTTTTTTATCCTAAGTATCTTTTGAGGGGGAGACTTCTCAAAAGCACATATTGCTAGACTATTTGTCACCATCAAAAAGGGGGAGATTGTTAAACCTTGAGGGGTATTGCCGTCATTTTAATGATAACAAATAAAATAGCAATATTGTATTTAACATACTTATTTTCTAAGTCTATTAAACAGGACATGGAATAAAATAGCAAGAATGGAGATTGGAAGAATAATCCTTGAAAGACAAAATTAAGGAAGTAGCATGTTCACGCCCGTGACTTTCTGTGTCACGCCCGTGAAAGAGCTAACCATTATCAAAACCAACATTTGAAGTTCACGACCATGAAGGAAGAACAAACCATGAAATGGACATTTAAGTCACGCCCGTGAATCAAAATGTCACGCCCGTGAATGATCATGGCATTTTCATCCAGAGAGCTTCACGATCAAAGTCACCACTTGGATCACGGCTGGGAAGTTTGTCTTGCCTGTGAATAAGTATGTCACGCCCATGACCCAATGTTTCAAAACATTCTAGAGAGCTTCATGACCAAGGTCACCACTTCAGTCATGGCTTGGAAAGATATGTCACGCCCATGACAAACATAGTCACACCCGTGAATGATGAAAGAGAAAAATGTCAGGCGCGATTATTTGGTTGGTACAACGACCAATTTCATATTTAATGCACCCCAACGGCTATAATCAGCCATGGGAGTATAAATGGAAGTCATTTATGCATTCCGTACAAGAGGATAACAAAATACTTTGAATCAAAATCTTATTACAAGCTATTTGTACATTCAATACTTTGAGAACCAAAATCTATTCTCTGTAAAAATCTTTTTGCTCTTCATTTATTGAGCAATTAAGATTTGTGACTGTTGCTCTCTGTAATCATTACTCAAGTGAGATTTGGGTATTTATGGTTTAAGAGTAGAACACTTGTAAGTGTTAGTTGTGTGAGCCTCTAAAATACAAATTAAAAGGTTGTTTAAGTGAGCCTGTAAAAACACAAAGTGAAGGCTGTTTGTGTGAGCCTGTAAAAACACAAAGTAAAGGCTGTTTGTGTGAGCCTGTAAATACAAGGAATTGGTTATTGTGTGAGCCATTAAATCATAAGGAATATCTGGGTTAGGTGTGAGCCATTGTGAGAAATATCATAGTTGGGAGTGAGCTTGTAAAACTCCATTGTAACACTTAGTGTGTTAGTGAAACTCCCAATTGTGATTGGGGAGAGGAGTAGGGTTTGTTAACACCCAAACCTCTATAAAAATCCTTGTGTCAAATTTTCTCTATCCCTCCAAAAATTAATTTTTTATTTCCGCACTTTAAGGTTTAATTATTTGAAACTCCAATTCAACCCCCCTTCTTGGCTTAATATATGGGCAACACATACAAAAAGAAACTAGACTGCTGCAATTTGATCTTGGGGTTCCCTTTATCTTCGGTCATCCTAACGTAATAGCTACGTCTATTTATCTGCGTGTGAAATACATGCGCTAAGCTACTAGCTTAGTGGTACGTTTGACAATTATCCAATAATTACATAAATATTTCTAAAATAATATTTTAGAAACTACAATTAATTTATTAAGCATACCAAATATTCAATTAATAGTAAAACTATTTTTGTCATGCAAAAATATTTAATTCATCAATTATGACCTTCCATTCATTAAGCATGCTTGAAATTTTAACAATACAAGATATACAATTTGAACTATCAATTTAATAACTTACTTTTTTTTTGTTATTTATTTTATAGCCCACGACATCTTAGACCAGAACTAAATACTGGATATAGGGTTTCTGCTCTCTGGTAGTATACTCGATGCCTACATAATTATTTTATAACTCGGCGTTTAACACCTACATTTTCAATAACAACTCAGCACCTTTTTGGTGCCTACATAATTTTGAACTTAGCACTATTTCTTAGTGCCTATGTAATTTCAGTTCAGCATTATTTCTTAGCGCCTATGTAAATTAAATCTCATCACTATTATTTTTAGTGCCTACATTTATATCCTTTTATTGGCATGCCAATTTATTCTAATTTCTAGTTCTCAACAAGATGTTATAGGGCTTAATTACATTTATTACTTTTACTATTATTTACATAAATTATGTAGGTAACACTAATATAAATTCCACATAAATGCAATAATTCCCATTAAACATTTACAACCTCATACTTTCTTATTTAATCATTATAACTATAAAAAAATCAAATAATATATGTTTCTATCACAAAATTCTGTAATCAACACATGTATGCAAACTACCCTATTTTGGACAGCATTTCTACCTTATGTTGTCCTATATTTGTCGTCCATTTTTAGATGGAAATTGGACAAGTGATCGCCTAACAAAATGTAGGTACATGTCTTATCTTTAATTTCCAACTTTAATCACATTAAAATGAATTGTTTAGCAAAAGTTATGAATTTGCTTCTAAGCTATGTTCATTCCAATCTGTCCAGTATTTTACTGGACAAATTTATGCCTTATATTTCTCTATCTTTTTCATCCATTTTTAGATGGACTTTGGACAAGTTATCAATCAAACAATTTAGGTAGATGTATTCTCTTTAATTTCTAACTGGAATCACATTAAAAACAATTTTGTTGCAAAAGTTATGAGTTTTCTTCTAAGCTACATTCACTGGAATATGCCCAGTATTTTACTTCTCTTCACTTTTCTCTTCTTTCTAGCTAGCTTTCTCTTTTCCCATACTTCCTCTTTGATTATGGTTCAAAGATTGTTCACCTTCTTATTCTAACAACAAATTTTACACTAATCAAGCACTAATCACCCTAATCCACCCTGAATCACTATTAACACAATAATAACCCTAAATTACTAGCTTTAATGGCAACTAACCCCAAACTCAAAGAAAAGAGAAGAAGAAAAGTGAGAAGATGAAAATCTAAACTCACCTTTGATGATCTTCAAAATGACCAAAGTCTTCTTTCTTTTTTTCTCTTCCTTTCTTCCTCCCTCTTCCTTGGTTTTGCTCACTTAACTTTATTTCTTTGATGATATTGCCTTTATTCTACCTTTTGTCCATCTAATCTTAGCTTTAATTGGAGAACAAAAAGCAGAATAAATGGGTAAGAGGAAGTTCATGACAAAAGGAAAGAAAAAGGGAGAAAAATGGGTTTGATTAAGATGAGGAAGAAGAAGAATAAAGGCAAAAAGTGAAAGTTGACTTTTATAGTTGGATTAGGTGGGTGGTTAGGATTAATTAGATAATCTTGTCCCTTATTGGTCAATTAATTTAAATCACTCTTACTTTATTTTAATCAAAAGAATATTCCTTTCCTTAGATAAAGAATATTCCATTTTTATGTCTTCTTAAAATATCTGTACCAAAAACACTGCGATTTCCAATTTCGTTCAGCGAAAAATTATTTTTTTTCAAATTTTAATTCCAAACTTCAAAATTCTCAATTAATAATATCCAAAATATTTTCTCATATTTTATTATCATTTTATTTTTTTCTTTCATGTCCAAATTTAGACCTTGATCGGTTCGACGCGCCGAATTTCGGTCAATTGCGACTATGGCCTAAATTTTCGAGCATTACACCAACATTAAAATGGCACCATATAAATCACTGTATAGGAGGAAATGTAGAACTCCTTTATGTTGGACAAAATTAAGTGAGAAGAAGCTAATGGGAACAAACTTGGTTCAAGAAACGAAAGAGAAGGTATGAGTGATCGAGGGTAGATTGAAAGAAGCCATGGACGGACAGAAATTATATACGGATTTAATAGAAATGATATAGAGTTCCAAGTCGGAGATTGAGTATTTCTGAAAGTATCACCATAGAAGAAGGTTAAGAGATTTGGTAAGAAGGGCAAACTAAGTCTGAGATTTTTAGGCCCTTATGAAATGGTACCCGTAGCCTATCGATTGAAGCTTCCTCAAGAGTTGGACAAGCTTCATGATGTGTTTCATGTGTCAATACTACAGAGGTATAGGTCAGACCCTAGCCACGTAATCAAGCCAGAAGAAATTCAGATAAAGGTTGATCTGACTTATGAAGAGAAACTGTTGCCCAGATATTAGACCAAGAAGGGGGGTTGAATTGGAGTTTCAAACAAAAAATTAAATTTTAAAGTGCGGAAATAAATAATTAATTTTAGGAGGGATAGAGAAAATCAGACACAAAGATTTATAGAGGTTCGGGTGTTAACAAACCCTACTCCTCTCCCCAATCGCAATTGGGAGTTTCACTAACACACAAAGTGTTACAATGGAGTTTTACAAGCTCACTCCCAACTATGGTGTTTCTCACAATGGCTCACACCTAACCCAAAAAACCCTTGTGTTTTAATGGCTCACACAATAACCAATTCCTTGTGTTTTACAGGCTCACACAAACAACCTTCACTTTGTGTTTTACAGGCTCACACAAACAACCTTTACTTTGTATTTTACAGGCTCACACAAACAACCTTCACTTTGTGTTTTACAGGATCACACAAACAACCTTCAATTTGTGTTTTACAGGCTCACACAATCAACCTTCACTTTGTGTTTTATAGGCTCACACAAACAACCTTTTAATTTGTGTTTTGGAGGTTCACACAATTAACCCTTACAAGTGTTCTACTCTTAACCCAGAAATAGCCAAAGCTCACTTGAGTAAAGATTACAGAGAGAACCACTCACAAATCTTAATTGCTCAAATATGAAGAGCAAAAAGATTTTTCCAGAGAATAGATTTTGTTCTCAAAGTATGAAAGTACAAATAGCTTGTAATCAGACTTAAATTCGAAGTATATGCTATTCTTTTGTTATTCTCATCATTCTCTTGGTCCTTAATGCATAAATGACTTCCATTTATACTCCATGGCTGAATATAGCCATTGGGGTGCATTAAATAAGAAACTAGCCATTGTACCAACCAAAAAATCGCGCTTGACATTTTTCTCTTTCATTGTTCACGGGCGTGACTATGCTTGTCACGGGAGTGACAGTTCTTCCCAAGCCGTGACTGAAGTGGTGACCTTGGTCGTGAAGCTCTCTGGAATGTTTTGACATATTGAGTCACGGGTGTGACATACTCATTTACGGGCGTTACAATCTTCCCAGTCGTGATCCAAGTGAAGCTCTCTGGATGAAATTGCATGAATCTTCACGGGGGTGACACCTTTATTCACGGGGGTGACTGAAATGCTTACTTCACAGTTTGTTTTTCCTTCATGGCCGTGAACTTCAAATGTTGGTTTTGGTAATGGTTAGCTTCCTTCATGGGAGTGACTCATAGAGTCACAGCAGGGAACATGCTACTACTTGAATTTTGTCTTTTAAGGATTATTCTTCCAATTCTCCATTCTTGCTATTTTAATCCATGTCCTGTATAATATACTTACAAAAACAAGTATGTTAAATACAATATTGCTATATTATTTTGTTATCATCAAAATGATGGAAATACCCCTCAAGGTTTAACAATCTCCCTCTTCTTGATGGTGACAAATAATCTAGCAATATGTGATTTTGAGAAGTCTCCCCCTCAAAATATACTTAGGATAAAAAATTTATCATGTGCAAGAATAGTAGATAATGATGTAGCATTGAAATAAACTTAACTAGATTATATGCAAGTTATATGAGAAGTATATCCAATATATATACCATAATTCCCTTTTAAGACATGAAGTATATGTAAGGTATATTTAACGCATATTTTTATTTGTAACTTGCTTTAAGGTATATGCAAAGTATACTTAAGTTGTATCTAAGGTATATTAAGCTCAATTTATATACTTTGCATATGAAATTTTGAATCAAGATTTTTAATTTCAAAGTCAATTAACTTTTAATTATTTGATTCAAAATTCATTTACCTTAATATATATTGCTAGTTTGATCTTATGTTGCTAGTTTGATACCATTCTCCCTATCATATATTGCCTATCATATATTGCTAGTTTTCTCCCCCTTTTGTCATCAATCAAAAAAAGATATGAAGATTGAAGTAAACAAAAGCAAATATATATAGCATAAAGGAAAGGATACAAACTGAGTTAAAATATTCAGAAAGGAAATTTAAAAATTTCCTACACAAGCAAACATAAATATAACAAACAAGCTAAAAACAATCAAATTTAGGCCACACTCTAGCCTATCTCCTAGCCAGACATCCTATCACGAAGCCTAGCTACTTCAGCCTCAAGGCTGTCCATCCGAGACTCCATGAAGTCTTTGAGGTTCTCCAACCTCTCATCCATTGAAGTCTGCAGCTGGTCAAAACGTGGTGCCAAGAGGTCAACCACCTGCTGCGCTAAGGACGGTGTGGAAGCTGAGGACTGTCCGATGTCCTGCTCGGCTGGTGGAGGTGCTTCCTTAACCCGAGCCCTCTTTTTCTCCTGGACTCCCTAGAGGCCTGCTTTAAAATCCTCCGTGTCATTATCTTCCCAGATAATCTCCCCAGTAGTGTCAGTGAAGCGGTAGAAGATATCGTTCTGAAAAATGATTCTGTCAGCCGCTCCTATCTTGATGAACGACTCGACATCCAAGCTATCTCGAGGATGTGCAAGAATGATGTTGAAGTGATGGTCATCCAGCTTCAAATAATTGAGCTTCACTGCGATATGGGTGACATATGCCCCAATCAAAATATCTCCTATGGGCTTGGTGGCAATGTAGAGAAGATGGTTAGCAAACCATCTGGAAAGTGCCACTGTAAGTCCTCTCCGAGCCATCTCAAATAAGAAGAGTTCTGACTTCCTGGTAGTCCTATTGCTTTCTCCCCTAGCAAATATGCTATAGGTCAAGAACCTATGCAAATACCTATGCACTAGGGCCCTGAGATGTGTGCTCTTTGTTTTCTTGACATCCCAGCTGCAACCGGTGCCAAAATGTGTCCAGGCTGGAGGGGCAAAGAATTCTACCTCAGTATCATTTAGGATGCCCCTAGATGGTAGGCTGAACAATTCCCTAAACTCGATGGCACTGAGGGTGTTGGGATTGTTGAAGAGTTGGAATTTCACCACTCCAGTAGGTGAAACCTGCAAGGTGCTGAAGAATTCCAGTGTTGGCTCCTTCAGAGTCGGCTGATGAATTTCAACAAAATCTTTGAGATGACAGGCTTGTAGTTGCTCTGTCATAGCCGTCTCAAGCTCGAGACTTCGGACTGTCTGCCAATCGAAGGACCTTGAGGACAAAAGAGGTCTCTTCTTTAAAGTTGCATACCGAGGATGACAATTCTCCGGAATGCGGTTCATGAGGTAATCTGCATACCTCTTAGGAGCATGGGACTTCTTTCTCTTACCCTTGGATGAAGCAGACTCCATTTTTGAAGAGATTTAATGAAGATGAGGTTGGAAATATTTTTGACATAAAATTTATGGAAAACCCTAAAAAAATGTATGATAGTTGCTGAAGATTCGAACTTTTGGTGGTTTTTATAGGCAAAGGTTAAGTCTTTAGAGCTGGAATCTTCAATGTCTCAATGAATGAGAGTAAATGAGAGCGATTTTCGGAGATGGAGAGTTGAAATGAAGGTTGTAACCGGCTGTTCTCTTATATATTCGATACATTCACGGACGTGAATGGTCGTGTTCACGGTTTGCTGGAGTAGTGTTCCACCCGTGAATAAAGGCGTGAATACGTTCACGGGCATGATATTTGAATATCACGAGCGTGCATGATCATCAGTCACGGGGGTGAACCAATGGTCACGGGCGTGAAATATTGAATTTCACCACTTATGCCCGTGAAGCAAGCCGTAACTTAAGGCGTGAAAGCTTTTGTGAGTTTTGGGGTGTAATTGTTCACGGCAGTGAAAATTCGTTATGGGCGTGAAAGTCTTTTTTCACGGGCGTGACTCAAGCAGTGAAAATAAGTTTCACCACTTGAAGCCGTGAACCATGTCGTGAACCATGTCGTGAACGACACTGCATGAATATATGTCACGGGTGTGACTCCCCTAAAATTTTCATTAAATTAAAATTAAGTCCTACAACAAGACTAAATCATTTCAACAAAGATTCTACTTCTTAAAACATGAATTCTCATCAAAATTTCTATCTTTTAACTTGTGATATGATTTAAGATCAACAATTAAAATTTCATATTTTTTCACAAGATTAATACATCAATCATACCAAGTTCTCTTCTAATAAAATTAAATCTTTCCTCATTTAGAGACTTAGTGAAAATATCTGCTAATTGATTTTCTGTGCTTATAAATTCTAATGCAACGTCTCCATATTGAACATGATCTCTAATAAAGTGGTGTCTAATGTCAATATGTTTGCTTCTTGAATGTTGAATAGGACTCTTTGAAAGATTTATAGCACTTGTGTTGTCACATTTTATAGGTATATGATTCATCTCATGACCATAGTCCTTAAGTTGTTGTTTCATCCAAAGAATTTGTGTACAACAACATCCAACTGCTACATATTCAGCTTCAGCAGTTGAGAGAGCAACTGAAACTTGTTTCTTGCTAAACCAAGAAACTAAACATTCTACAATGAAGTGACAAGTACCTGAAGTACTTTTTCTATCCAAAAGACTACCAGCATAGTCTGCATCTGAATATCCTATAATATAAAAAGATGAATTTTTAGGATACCATAAACCTAGATGCAATGATCCATGTAAATATCTTAAAATTCTTTTTATAGCATTTAAATGAGATTCTTTAGGATATGATTGAAATCGTGCACATAAGCAAACACTATACATAGTATCGGGTCTAGAAGCAGTAAGATATAAAAGTGATCCGATCATACCTCTATAAAGCTTTTCATTAATGTTCTTACCCTTTTCATCTTTGTCCAATTTTGTTGATGTGCTCATAGGAGTCTTGGCATTTTTGCATCCTTCCATACCAAATTTCTTGATTAAATCTTTGGCATATTTGGATTGGTTGATGAATATGCCCTCATTGCTTTGCTTTATTTGTAGACCAAGGAAATACTTAAGTTCTCCCATCATGCTCATTTCAAATTCCCTAGTCATGCACTTGGCAAATTCTTGACAAAGCAACTCATTAGTAGAACCAAATATTATATCATCAACATAAATTTGAACAATTAGTATATCATGCTTATGCTTTTTGACGAATAGCGTAGTGTCAACATTTCCCTTTGTAAAGTTATTTTCTAATAAAAAAGAGCTTAGTCTCTCATACCAAGCTCTTGGAGCTTGTTTTAAACCATACAAAGCTTTTGAAAGTTTAAAAACATGATTTGGCAAATCATAGCTTTCAAAACCTGATGGTTGTTCTACATACACTTCTTCATCTATATAACCATTCAGAAATGCACTTTTCACGTCCCTTTGAAAAAGTTTGAAATTCATGTGACATGCATATGCTAAGTGTATTCTTATAGCTTCTAATCTAGCTACAGGTGCATATGTTTCATCATAATCTATACCTTCTTCCTGATTATATCATTTTGCGACTAGTCTTGCCTTATTCCTGGTTATTAACCCTTGTTCATCTAATTTGTTTCTAAATACCCATTTGCTACCTATGATTTGATGATCCTTGGGTCTAGGTATTAGGTTCGATACCTTATTTCTCTCAAATTGGTTGAGTTCCTCTTGTATGGCAATTACCCAACCTTCATCATTAAGTGCCTGATCAACATTTTTAGGCTCAATTTGTGAAATAAAAGCAATGTCAGTGACTAAATGCTTGAAATGAGATCTAGTACTTACTCCCCTTGATAGAACACTAATTATTTGCTCTTTTGGATGATCTTTCGTCATTCTCCATTCTTTTGGAAGTTCTTGCTCCATTTGTTCTTGATTTTGAGGTAGAGTGTCATTTTGCAGTAAATTTTCTTGATCATTTTCTTCTTTTCCATTTTCAATATCAAGTTTTTCCATATTACCTACAACATCATCAAGAACAATACCTTTCACAAGATCAAGTCTACTAGATTCATTAAAAACAACATTCATGGATTCTTCAACCGTTAATGATCTTTTATTAAATACTCTATATGCTTTGCTGGTTGTAGAGTATCCTTAAAAGATACCTTCATCAGACTTAGAGGCAAATTTTCCAAGATTGTCCTTGGTGTTCAATATAAAACACTTGCATCCAAATACTCTAAAGTATGATATCAAGGGCTTTCTTCCATTCCATAGCTCAAATGAGGTTTTGTTTAAAAGAGGTCTTTTGAAAACTCGATTTGAAATATAACATGCAGTGTTTGTGGCTTCTGCCCAAAAATAAGTTGGTAATTCATATTCATTAAGCATTGTTCTAGCCATTTCAATTAAAATTCGATTTTTCCTTTCAACTACCCCATTTTGTTGAGGTGTCCTAGGAGATGAGAAATTATGTGAAATGCCATGTTCAAGACAAAAGCTTTCAAAGTTTTCATTTTCAAATTCTTTCCCATGATCACTCCTTATTTTTGAAATGCAGTAACCTTTTTCATTTTGAATTCTTTTAGCAAAGTTTTTGAAGTTTTCAAAAGCATCACTCTTTTGAGCTAATAAAATTACCCAAGTAAATCTAGAGTAATCATCTACGATGACAAATGCATAATGTTTTCCTCCTAAGCTAGCAATTCTAGTAGGTCCAAACAAGTCTAAATGCAGGAGTTGAAGAGGTTTTGAAGTACTTACTATGTTTTTGGCTTTGAAAGATGACTTGTGTTGCTTTCCTCTTTGACAAGGATAACATGTCTTGTCTTTTTCATATTTAACTCTTGGTAATCCTTTTACTAGCTCTCCTGTGGTGAGACTTTGTATTAAGTCCATGTTAGCATGACCAAGTCTTCTATGCCACAACCAAGATTCATCACTAGTAGTCACAAGACACTTAGAGGAATGGTTAGATAGTTCAAGTAAGTTTATTATGTACGTATTGATATCTCTATTTCTTTTAAATATTTCTTGACCATCAATAGAGATTACAAGACATTCATTTGAAGTAAAGATTACTTTGTTTCCTTTATCACATAATTGACTTACACTTAACAAGTTATGTTTCAAGCCATCAACAAGTAAGACATCCTTAATAAAAGTAGTACCATTAACACCAATAGAACCAATGCCAATTACCTTACCCTTTGCATTGTTTCCAAAGGTAACTTTACCTCCATCAATACTTTTGATTTTATTGAAAACTTCTTTGTCTCCTGTCATATGCCTTGAGCATCCACTGTCTACTAGCCACGCATTTTTGTTTATTGTGGACTTGAGGCATACCTATAGAATCACAAATCAAGTATGATTTTTAGGTGCCCAAATGAGTTTGAGTCTTTGGGGGTTAGCACATGAAGGTTCCCAATGAGCCTTCCTTATCTAGCAATGTTTATTTATGTGACCAATTTTCATACAATAATTACATTGTTTCGGTCTAAACTTGCTTTTTGGTCTTGCAATGTATTTGAATGCCATAATTCTATTAGACTGATTTTGAGAACAATGGCATGAACAATCATGATTAATTTGCATTTTTCTAGATGCATGCTTCCTATACATAAAGGCATGATTATTCTTTTTCTGTATAGAGGGTTTAACATTCTTATTTCTTGGTGCAGCTCTAACAGGTGTGGAGATGTGAGATTCTTTAGATTTAACAAATATAGTTTTGTGAAAAGATGATGATGTGTCTTTAAATCCTAGACCATGTCTAATTAAGGGTGATCTTTGAGACACAATGAGAGTATCTAAGCTCCCTTTACCTTTGTGAAATTTAGAAATGGAATTTCTAAGTTCCTCAACTTCATTTTTCAAAGTATTATTTTCTTTTAATAATCAAACTGTTGAGGGTCTTGATGAATATTCATCTAATGACTTTTGAAGAGATTCATTAGATGATTTAAGCTTTATGTTCTCTTTTTCTAAACCATCAATCTTATTTTTCAAATTAGAGATATTATTTCTATAGGTACTAAATTTAGTTATATATTTCTCTAATTCTATATTTAGTTCTTCTATTAGGCTTTGCTCATCATCATCATCATCACTATCACTATTACTATTATTATCACTACTATCATTATTGAAAGAGTATGAGTGTAGTGATCTTACTTTGTCCGAGATGTGATCCTCAATAGCCATGAAGCATAGGTTGACCTCTTCACTTTCATTATCATCTTTTTCACTAGAAGAGCTTTCATCATCCCATGTGACTTTATGACCTTTCTCCCCATTGTCTCTTTGGTATTTGCTCTTATGCTTCTTGAGCCTTGGACATTCTGGTTTGATATGTCCCTTCTTTCCACATCCATAGCATTTTACCTCTTCCTTACTTCTATGTGTGTCATTAGAAGTTTGTTTGAATTTTCTGGAATTGCTTATTTTCTTCTCAATGATTCTTTTTAATATCCTTGAAAGCATAGCGATGTCCTTATTTTCATGATCACTCATTTCTTCATCATCTTCACTTTCTTCTTGACATTTTGAAGTAGAGGCTTTGAGTGCTAAGGGCTTTCTTTTCTCTGGCTCTGCTTCAAGCTCTCTATCTCTCTTTACTGCCATCTCATGTGTGAGAAGTTTGCCAATCAGCACATCAGTATTCATGATGCTCATATCTTCATTTGCTTCTTCTATGCCAGCAACTCTCGAACCATAGTCTTTAAGAAGAAGACTTCTCAGGATTTTATTGTTTACATCTTCCAAACTCAGATGCTTCCCAAGTTTCCTCATTCCATTTATAATGGATAGAAGACGGTTGGTCATGTCAGTGATTGACTCATTGGATTTCATCTTGAAGAGCTCATATTCTAAGGTTAGAAGTTGAATCTTCTTGGATTTGATTTGTTTAGTTCCCTCATGATAGTTCTCCAATGTCTTCCACATGTTGTATGCTGTTGAGCAGTGTTGTATTCTCCCACATTCTTCAATAGATAATGAGCTTGATACGATAGTCATTGCCTTCTTGTTTTTGAAATTTGCTCTTCTTTGAGGCTCTGTCCAATCATCTCTTGATAGGATTTCTTCTTCACCATCAGCTCCTCTTCTGGTTAGTGGTGTCCATTCTTTTCGTACACTATCCCAGACTTCAATTCCTTCACTATCCAAGTATGTATCCATCCTAAACTTCCAATGGGCATAATTTTCTCCATCAAAGTAAGGTTTGAGACTTTGGAATCCTTCACTGGCCATATCTTACTCTTTACTAGCACTTTTTAGGCTTCGATGCTAGACAAGGCTCTGATACCAATTGTTGCCCAGATATTATACCAAGAAGGGGGGTTGAATTGGAGTTTCAAACAAAAAATTAAATTTTAAAGTACGACAATAAATAATTAATTTTAGGAGGGATAGAGAAAATCAGACACAAAGATTTATAGAGGTTCGGGTGTTAACAAACCCTACTCCTCTCCCCAATCGCAATTGGGAGTTTCACTAACACACTAAGTGTTAGAATGGAGTTTTACAAGCTCACTCCCAAGTATGGTGTTTCTCATAATGGCTCACACCTAACCTAGAAAACCCTTGTGTTTTAATGGCTCACACAATAACCAATTCCTTGTGTTTTACAGGCTCACACAAACAACCTTCACTTTGTGTTTTACAGGTTCACACAAACAACATTTACTTTGTATTTTACAGGCTCACACAAACAACCTTCACGTTTTGTTTTACAGGCTCACACAAACAACCTTCACTTTGTGTTTTACAGGCTCACACAAACAACCTTCACTTTGTGTTTTACAGGTTCACACAAATAACTCTTTAATTTGTGTTTTGGAGGTTCACACAACTAACACTTACAAATGCTCTACTCTTAACCCAAAAATACCCAAAGCTCACTTGAGTAAAGATTACAGAGAGAACCACTCACAAATCTTAATTGGTCAAATATGAAGAGCAAAAAGATTTTTACAGAGAATAGATTTTGTTCTCAAAGTATGAAAGTACAAATAACTTGTAATCAGAATTAAATTCGAAGTATATGCTATTCTTTTGTTATTCTCATCATTCTCTTGGTCCTTAATGCATAAATGACTTCCATTTATACTCTCATGGCTGAATATAGCCGTTGGGGTGCATATAATAAGAAACTAGCCGTTGTACCAACCAAAAAATTGCGCCTGACATTTTTCTCTTTCATTGTTCACGGGCGTGACAATGCTAGTCACGGGAGTGACAGTTCTTCCCAAGCCGTGACTGAAGTGGTGACCTTGGTCGTAAAGCTCTCTGGAATGTTTTGACATATTGAGTCACGGGCGTGACATACTCATTCACGAGCGTAACAATCTTCCCAGCCGTGATCCAAGTGGTGACTCTGGTCGTGAAGCTATCTGGATGAAATTGCATGAATCTACAAGGGGGTGACACCTTTATTCACGGGGGTGACTGAAATGCTTACTTCACGGTTTGTTTTTCCTTCATGGTCGTGAACTTCAAATGTTGGTTTTCGTAATGGTTAGCTTCCTTCACACGAGTGACTCATAGAGTCACGGCAGTGAACATGCTACTACTTGAATTTTGTCTCTCAAGGATTATTCTTCCAATTCTCCATTCTTGCTATTTTAATCCATGTCCTGTATAATATACTTACAAAAACAAGTATGTTAAATAAAATATTGCTATATTATTTTGTTATCATCAAAATGATGGAAATACCCCTCAAGGTTTAACAGAAACCATTAAAGATCCTAGCCAGAGAGGTTAGACAGCTCAGGAACAAGTAAATCCCACTAGTGAAAGTGTTATGGAGTCACCACAATGTGGAAGAAGCCATGTGGGAGTCAGAAGCTGCAATGAGGCAACAATATCCCCAATTTTTTAATATAGGTAAAATTTCTAGGACAAAATTTTTATTAGTAGGGGAGAATTATAATGGCCCAAATACCAGGTTAGTCGTTAACTATAGTTTTCAAGATTGATCAGCATATAGTGAAAATATTTTATTTGATCATCGAAAAATATAGGTTATGACTAGTCCGGGGGTAAATTTTGGAGTGAAAATGAGGTAAAATAAGTCTTCAAAAGTCAACACTCAAAAAAAAAAGGGATCCAGTTTGATTAAATAGTTAGTTGATCGTATTTTGACCGGGCTATAAAAAATAGCAAGCGACATCTAAAAAAATTATTTTAAATCATGGATTGAGTCTAAATAATATTTAGGGTTATTTGACAATGAAAAAACAATTTTACGGTAATACCAAAAATTGAATTATCAGTCCGGTTTGAGTGAGTTGGATAGAAAATATATCCTGATTGAGTTGAAAATTTTTGTGTAGACATATAAAAATATTTTATGAATTATGAAATGACAATTGGGTGAAATTGAGCTTGAAAAGTGAGAAAAATAATTTATAGTGTATAATTGGGCCTAAATGGGTTGGGCTTTGTTTGGCCTAAGTCCACCCAATTTAGACCATTGTAAATAGGCTAATATCATAATTCTGTAGAGATAAATTTGCTCCTTCATCTTCTTCCTCTCCACCCTCATGGCCGAAACTACCTTCTCCCATTTCTTCTCCAATTTTCTTCAATTATTACACCAAAATCAACCACCCATAAATACTTTTAGCCTCTCTAGTACCTAATATAAGCTTTTAATCTTCATTTGGAGAGCTAGAGCAGAAGGAAATCAAAATAAAAAAGTTAGGATACCAATTTGAGGTAAGTAAAATTTATAGTTTTGAATTAGTTTAATGGTTCAAATAAGTAGTTTAAGGTATGTAGATGATAAATATGAAGTTTATTTGAGTTAAGGAAATAAAATAATGGTGGATTAATGAAGAAATGTTTTTGGCCATGGTAGGTTCAAGAGAAGGTGAAGGTGCTTCCAAGGAAAAGCCTAAGGAAAAGGAAGTCTAGAAAGGCCAAATCAAGAAATTAAGGTTAGTGATTTCAAAATCTATTTATTTCCATTAATTAAGCATGATTTAGGGTTATGGAAATTTATAAATTTGTGTGTTTTGCATGTAATTGCTAATTAATGCTTCAAACATGATTAAGGGATTATGAAAAATGAATTAAAATGGCTAATTTCAATTAAAAGTTTATTTTTAGGCCAAAAATTGAAGAAGAAAAAATTAATATTTTTCTTGCTATTTAAATGAAACTTTAGTCATGAAATGCAAGAAAATATGATTTTGAGTGTGTATAAATTTATTGAGAATTTGTGAATGATATATTGAATATTTTTCTAATTATTGATTTTATTATGCATGAAATGAAAAATAATGATTAAAGTGTGTTTAGTGAAGCTTAATAAATTAATTGAATATTCATAATGAAATATTGATATAGTAGAATGGAAAATGTGAAAAGATTATGGTAGAGATAAAATTGTATGGATAAATAAAATGTTAAGTGATTAATAATGTAGAAATAATGAAAATTATGAATTTTATTGGAAATTGAATTAAATGAATAAAATAATGCCCTTAGTTATTTTTCTGATGGTTAAATCTAGCCCATGATATAATTGGCTAGCCATAGGGACACCATTACCGTGGTACAGGTCATGACGACTCGCTTATGTAGGCCAATGACGGTCTACTTCAGCGATATTGATATAATGATTTAGTTTACAGTGCAGTGCTCGGGTGGTCATTTGGGATTACTTTTCAGTGTAGTGGAATTTTGGGTCCACGTCCCATGCATCTGGTTCGAAAATTTTCTATCAGATGGAAACTAGGGGCAAAATTTGAATAAAAGTAGTAATTATGATAAAAGAGAAAAACATGATAAGAATGATAAAATGGTGTAATTGTAAAAATGATAAAAGTGAAAAATATGAATAAAATGATAAAAGTGAAAATATGAGAAAAATAATAAATGTGAAAAATATATAATAAAAAAAATAAATGTGAAAAATATGATAATAATGAATAAAATGAAAAATATGAGAAAAAATAAAAATGAAAATATGATAAAAATGACATAAGTGATAAATTTAAAAAATATGATAAAAGTGATAAAGATCATAAAATGGTATAATAATAATAATAATGACAGAAGTGATAATTGGGACAAAAGAAAAAAATAGTAAAATTGGAAAATGAGAAATAAGTGAAAGAAAATGAAAGAAAATGTTAATTATGTAGTTAAAGTGTAAATAAATATAAAGTAGTGACATAACTGTAAATAAATGGAAATTTATAAATTGAAGTAAAATTTGTAGCTAATTAAATGAAAAATTAAAAAAAAAGATTAATTAAAGAAGTAAAGTGAAAAATGATTAAATTGAGAGGAATTGAAAAAAACTACGAGATAAAATGAGAAATATTGTTAATTGAATAACGATATTAAATAGTGAATTAAGAATAAAATATTGATAAAAGAATAATAAATATATATTAAATAGAAAATTTGAATAATGTATTAAAAATATTATTGCATGCCTGAATGTATAAAAGTATAGGCAATGAAAAGTTTTAGATTAGTAATCAGCACTGAGCATATTAATGCTCAATACGTAGTTATTTGATTGCGTACAGGTAATAGTGGGAAAGACAAGAGCAAACAAAAAATTTTGGGAGCTGACGGAAGAATAAATAATAGTAGGTCATTATACAGAATGATATATATATATATATATATATGGAGTTGTAGGAATGAAATATTGTATATATTATGATAAAGGATATTCGTGAATTATTATTATATATGTAAATAATGAAATATGAATTTATGGATGAATGAAGAATATATTGTATTATATGTATATTTTTTTGCCCAAAAATGGGCTGATAATTGTTGGCTTTGTAGGTGAGGTTGTCAGTTTATAACCGTTATTCTGTTTAAATTTTTAGAAAAATGAAAAGAATTAATTAAGTGCTAATAATTGTATGGTCATTAAATTAAATTAAATTAAATTAAAAATTGTTTTTTGGCATACATTGACTATACGTATAAAATGATTGTTATAAGGGTGTCACAAATGTTGTGGAAGATGTACCCAATTCTAGAGTGTCAGAAGCACTTTTAGAGTGATTGGAAGTTATGGGAATTTGAAAAGAGGAATTTGGAAAAGAAGAACAACCAAGATTATCAGCATGAGTGTTAACATTAACAAGTATGGTAAACAAAAAAGTATTATTGGATTCAAGAGTCATTAAGGCAAAACGATAGATATTCTCATGGAATGTAACATCATGAGATACAAGAGTGACATTCAGATCCAAAATCAAAGAATTTGTAAGCCTTTTGACCCAATGACTAGCCCATATACACACATCTTGTAGCTATAGGTTGAAACTTTTGTGATGTTGGATGTTAGTGGCATAACACATATACCCAAAACCAAAGCATTTAAGGGTTTCATAATTTAGTGGTTTGCGATATAACATTTTGATTGGAGTTTTCCAAGATAACAATTGGGAAGGTAAGTGATTGAGCAAAAAAAGTGGCATGTAAAATGGCATCACTCTAAAATGAAATTGGGAGTTTGGACTGAAACAAAAGGGATTTGGCTATTTGCAACAGTCCTATGTTTGCTCTCCATAACTTTATTTTTTGTATGGAGTATAAACACAAATCTTCTTATGAAAAACACCATTAGCTGAAAAGAAAGATTGGAAAGCATTACGGAGAAATTGAGCTCTATTGTTTGAACTTGCAACTTGAATCTTAGTATTAAATTGGGTTGCAATCATCTTAAAAAACATTTCTAAAGTGTTTAAGGTCTTGGATTTGGTGGTGTATTATGAAAGTCATATAACACAACTATGATCAATAACTAAAATGAGGAAGTAATATGCACATGTTAATGTGGGTGTTTAAGATGGGCACTAAATGTCCATGTTCAACAAATCAAATGGTTTATCATATCTAGTTTGACTCAAAGGAAAAAAAGTTGTGTTTATTTGGACAATAAACACATTGCATAAGGAAATTTTATGGAATGCGAATCATGATTAACAAAATATAAATGAGTAAGAACTATTAGGATGGATGTCCAAGCCTATTATGCAAAATCATAATAAAATTGTCATTGACCTTATTAATGGAACAAAGAGTTTTACATGTAAATTGAAATCTATTCAAAGGTACATTGGTTTTATTCAAGTGTTTAAATGAAAAAGAATGTTGATCAAGGAAGTACAAATTTCCCACAAGTCCAACAACTAAAGTTGCTTCACAGGGTTAATTTTTGTCATTTTGTTAACTGACAACAAGTTATGTTTAAAAGAGGGTATGTAAAGAGAATTTGTAACATCATACTTTATGCATTTCAATAAAACCTATCCATGTATCAAATAATCACATATGACATACTAACAAGACATAAGATCCTGTTAATAGTAATAGTAATTTTTTTTCATCATATCCTGTAATATCATTTAATGACTTTGCAAGTCAACATTGAGGTTTTTACTATAATATAATATATCAAATCTATTAAAACTTAAACTTTATATCTGAAGGATTACGAGTTACTTCCATTTATACATTTTAAAACTAATCCAGAGTGATTATACATGTTCAAACATATAAGTCCAAAATACATATGACATGTTTTGATGCTCATGTGAAATGCTCGGTTAAGGAGTGATGAGGCTCGGCCGGTGATCTGCGCTTCATGTCTTCTATATGCCACTCAAAATAAGCTATCACTTTCCTTTACTTGAAAAATAATGCAAATTTATGAGTTGTGGCTTAGTGAGAGTAATCATCAAATAAGCTCTAAAATACCAAGCCACTCAAAGTAACAAATCATAAATCCAACGCATATCATGTATTTCATTTCATTCATCATGATCATATAGTTACTAGTAAAATTTAAGCATATAATAATTACTCTTTACGTATGCACATGCTTTGCTTATTTTATTTTGTTGTGACCAAGTTAAATAGACATTGCCCTGGGTTTCCATGTGAACATTTGCATTTGCTGGCTAGCTTGGTCATTTGTTTTATTTGCACATTTGTTGAGCCATAGGTCTCTTCTTTCGCTTTACTATATCAATTAACTAGTCACAATGCCTGTTTAGTCCATATGCATATGCATTTAACTAAGCATTCATCAACTATTGTATCTTTATCACATATACCATACATATATCACATATATACCACATATGCCACACATATACTTCACATATACTATACATAAACTATGTATATATCACGTATGCCAAACATATATCTCAAATATACCACACATATACCACTTATATGTACCACATATGTCGCAAATTATCCATCATGTCATTATCAAGATCAAATCTTGATAATCATATGAATCACATAACCATAAATCTTCTCACATATCACATAGAAATCAATATTCATGTGCACTAAATAAATCGTTTGATAATTATACTCACCTTTGTCCTATGAGTCTGACCTTTAACTTATTGTCTATCCCCTCCTTGTGGGTCTCCAATATGTTGTGAGCCTAATATGAAAATATAATCAATTAATTTATGACTACAAAAACTTAACGTGGCTTAAACAAATTAATGTGCATAGATCATATACATAGTTAGGGTTTTTCCTATAGGGTAGTGTAACCTTGTGAGACTGATTAGCCAATAAATTTTTCTAAAAATGTCCAATTTATGTGATTCTTATTCCTAATTAAAATTAACATATAATTATATAATATATTCAAATGTGAGAGAAATTGGACCATTGTACAATATCTGGTGGAATTTCCAATTGTATTATATTTTATGCCCTGTTTATGCCCTTTGGCAGTTTTAGGGTACTAATTTTGATCCTTCATATCTTACAATATGTAACTAATATTATAATTAAAATTGGTATAAACTTAGATAGGTTAAAATGGAACATTTTTTATGTTGATAACTTTTATCATTTATGTATCTAAGGTCCTCAAATTATAAAAAATATTTCACTGGTCCAGAACAGAGTTGGCTTCCAGACCAGTATAGTTTGTGAAGGCCCTATCTCACTCTATACAAAATATATTAAGGTTATATTTTTACCAAACTTTAGATAAGACATAAAAATATAAATTTAATTTTTTGATAATTTACAGAATCCATCTCTAAAGAGATCAAAATTGCAAAATAAATTGTTGGATCTGTTTAGGGCACTAAGCAGACAATTTAAACTATGGAACAACCATGCTTTCATTCACCATAACTCAATATAAAAATACATATGAACCTAGAATTAGTGATAAATATAGATAACATATGTAACTACAACTTTAATGTTTTGAGATTTCTCAAATACGGGCTCTATCGTATTCAAAATCAACCAACACCATAACTAACTCAGCTAGAATTCACACCGTAATCGGTTCCAATAAGATGCCAATATATTTTCATATACACCAAATATTGAAAAACTATTTATATATCCATAAAACTATGATATAAATAAACAACTTTCAAATTTTAAACTTTTACATAATCAGTTTCTCTTGGTATCAAAATCAGGGTGAAAAATACGGCTGCAACTTAATCCTAACAGTTCAAACCAACATTAGAATAATGGAGAAAATATTACTTACCAAGAACAAACTTGAAAGGGATCAATTTGGTACAAAAACTAAGTCAAATAAAGAAGAAAGGAAGGCTAAAATGGTGGAATATGGAAAAGAAACAAATCTGAAGTGAGGGAGGCAGAATGGTGAGGAGGAAGATAAGGTCCATGTGGCACCTCCACACCCAAACAACACGTGCCTATATGAGGGGGCGCTACTACTGTCTTCTTACTTCTTTAAATCGCTATTTTCTTTTATATTCGCTAGAGAGCCATAAAGTTTTTTGATATACAATAAATAATGTAACTTTTTATTTACTTAAGATAGTATTTATAAATATCAAGTTACTACTTAACAAACTTTGAAAATTAATTTACAAACTTATAAGTATATATAACGCGAAAAACAAATTACAAGACTTCAAAGTTTATGACCCACTATTTCGAGATCGGCTGCTTTAATTTGAATAGGATCATGACTTGCTTTATCTACCACCTTCAGCTACCTTTCTATATCTGCACAGAAGGAACTCCCACGATAAGCTCTAAGCTTAATGGTGCATATAAATAAGGCAATATGTTATATTATGCAACAAGCATTAACATGTATCATTTTATGCATTAAAATATTTGCATGCTATTTCTATCAACATGTCCCTATTTCATACAATTAAAAATATCATGCTTACATATACAATGTTATTTTCATTATCTTTAATGATAAGTTACTCTTTTAATCTCTTTAGTATTCTATCTCAATCTGATATCATCATCATTTCCTTTTTCTTATTTTTCAACTTATCTTCATTATCTTGCCCACGTCACTCTAAATTTGGACTGACTGGATATGAGTTATGGATTAGGAGTGCACCCAGAGCTATAGCCACCGTGTCCACTATCTAGCTCACCAGATCTTCTCAAATCAAAGGCGCTCCCAGAGCTTAAGCCACATTGATTGAGTATTATTTCATCATGGATGAATAACTGGACCAAAGTCGCTCTTCGAGCTTAAGCCACCTTGTACTCAATTTATATATGCTCAGCAGAGCTTCTCAAGTCAATGGCACTCTCAGAGCTTAATCCATATTGACCGAGCATCTCAGATCAATGGCGCTCCCAGAGCTTAAGCCACATTGATCAAGGAATATCTCATATAATATGGTACCGTTCGCCCTTTTAATGACATGTCATCTATCATGTTTCTAGTCCATAGGTAGAGTAACGGGCATGTTCGTATTTTCACATTAATCATATATCTTTATTTAATTTTGATTTACATATATTTCGTCATTCTCATATTATACATATCCTCATCATCATTCTTAAATTTCGACACATCAATATTCTCATGTATCAACATCTCAATTTTCTTGTTTTGCAAAAATATCATCATGCTCATACATACTGGATAACATCTTTTCATTTGTTTAATTAGATACATCAGTAGATAATCATATTCATAATTTATTTAAAAATAGAGCATTCACGACCGTGACTACTAATTCATGTCCATGAATTAGTTCACACCTATAATTCAAAGCCGTGAATGCTACTGGAATGAATCGTGCTAAACGCATTCACGGTCGTGATTACTCATTCGTGCTCGTGAATGAGTTCACATCCGTGATTCCAAACTGTGAATTCTTCTCGAACGAATAGTACCATTTACACACCAAAGTCACAATTGTGATACAAATCAGTCACAATCGTGAACCATAAAGTTCACGCCTGTGACTTTCTGTAGGAAATCTGTATATTCATATTTAATTCATTTTAAATACACCAAATCATATCAAACACAACTCAAGCATTTTTGGAGTCCTTTATTCAACATAGCATGACCCAACACATATAAATTCCTTAATCATAATTAAATTCTCTAACATGCATCACTTATTTCAACAAATCACAAAAAATCTCATTCTTTACCTCTAATATATGGTTTCATGCCATAGTCATCATTAATGCACTTCAATCATCAACTAACATGTTAAACATGCATTATTTCAAACAAAGATATGCTATTGCCTTAAAGTATGCACAAACCTTAATCTTTCTCCTTCACTCTTCTAGGTAGCTTTCTCTTTTCCTTTGCTCTTTAGAGTTTGTTCCTCGTCACTCGGAACACCTACAACATCATAGATCATTATTATCATATGATTTTCTCAAGACCCTAAACTCTCTTATTCTCTCTCAAAACCCTAATTTCTCTCTCTTTCCATATGAGTCTTGGATGAGCTCCAAATTCAAACTTCTTTAAGAAAAGATGATGAAGAAGAAGAATCACTTCTTACCTTACTCTTTTCTTCACTTGCTCAAAACTTTGGAAATGTTCTTTCTCCACCAAACATGAGTTTTCTTCCTCTTTCTTGCTCTTCACTTGCTCTTGATCTTTTCCCCCTCTTATCTTCCTTTCTCTCTCTAAATTTCAAGATTTGGCTATGGAGGATTCTTGGGAGTGGTTGGCATAACTGGGCAGAAAAGAGGGAGAGAAGAGAGCAGAAAATAAGGAGAACAAGATAAACAAGAAGGAAGGAAAGCACAAAAGTCCTCATGTGGGACCCACAATCATTGACAATTTCTTGACATTAGGCCTAATTAACCCTAATCCTCTTCCTTTAATGCTATGGCTGGCCGACCCAAATTAAAATGTCCAATATCTAATGTTAATTAGCAAATAATCTCAGAAATCCTCTAAATTTTAGTAAATTGCAATTTGACCCCAAAACTTATTAAAATTTGAAATTTAGTCATTTATTGTAAATCAACTTCTTTAAGCTTTATAATCACTTAATTAGGCATATATCACATAATTTAGTAATTACTTGATTAATTCCGCTAAAAAAAATCCAAATTTAAACTATGATCAGTCAAACTCGTCAATGTCGCGACACATGCGACTCGGTATCTAAATTAGCGGATATTACATTATCTCCCCTTTAAAATAAATTTTGTCCTCAAAATTCACTAGTTCATTTTGGGTTGAACAACTGGGGATACTTTTTCTTCATCACTTTTTCACTTTCCCACGCGGCTTCTTCAGCTGCATGATTTCGCCACAAGACTTTAACTAAAGGGACTCTCTTGTTCCGGAGAACTTTCTCTTCATATGCTATTATAGCCACCGGTTCCTCCTCATAAGACATGTCAATTTATACCTCTATCTCTTTAATCGGTATAATGTGGGTCGGGTCTGAATGGTATCTTCTTAACATTAAAACGTGGAACACGTTATGAATTCTTTCTAGGTCCGGAGGAAGAGCTAATCGGTAAGCCACTGGTCCTATTCTTTCCAGAATCTCGTGAGGACCAACAAACCTTGGACTCAACTTTCCCTTTTTACCAAATCTTAATATTTTTTTTCCAAGGTGAAACTTTAAGGAAAACTTTATCACCTACTACATATTCTATGTTTTGTCTCTTTAAATCGACATATGATTTCTGTCAATCTTGTGCTACCTTTAACCTTTCCTTGATCACTTTAACTTTCTTCTCGGTCTGTTGAATTATCTATGGCCCAATCAACATTTTCTCATTTAACTCGGTCCAATAGACTGGTGTCCTACACTTTCTTCCATATAATGCCTCATATGGAGCCATGCCTATGCTCGTCTGATGACTGTTGTTATAGGCAAACTCCATAAGAGGTAGATTTCGATCCCGACTTCCCTCAAATGATACCACGCAGCTTCTCATCATGTCTTCTAATAATTGGATAATATGTTCTTTCTATCCATTCATCTATGGATAAAAAGTCGTACTGAAATTAAGTCGAGTTTCCAAAGCCTGTTGTAAACTCTTCCAGAACTGCGGCGTAAATCTGAGGTCTTTGTCGGAGATAATAGATACAGGTACTCCATGAAGTCTCACTATCTCATTCACATAAATCTCAGCTAGCTTGTTCAAAGTATAGTCCATCCGCACTGGTAGGAAATGTGCTGACTTTGTCAATCGATCCACTATCACCCACACTGCGTCATGCTTCCTCTGAGTTATCAGTAATCCGGACGTAAAATCCATCTTGACTCTCTCCCACTTCTATTCTAGTATGGAAATCAGTTTTAGTAATCCTGTGGGTAATTGATGTTCAACTTTCACTTGTTGACAAATTAGACAATTAGCAACATATTCAGTGATATCCTTCTTCATCCCTGACCACCAGTACTGTGCTTTCAAATCTTTGTACCTTTTATTTCCACCTGGATGCATCGTATAAATTGTTTCATGAGCTTCTTTTAAAATCTCCGACTTCAACTCTTCTATACTCGGTACACAAATCCGATTCTTGAAATACACTGTACCATCTTTTGTTAAAGAAAACTCTGACTTTCTCCATTTTTCACGGCTTCGACCATCTTTACTAGCTTTTCATCTTGTTTCTGAACATCTTTATTTCTCTGCACCAATGTGGATTCCACTCGCATCTCAGCTAAGATTTTTTGGCTTAGTGCATCTGCAACCATATTAGCTTTGCCTGGCTGGTAGTCGATCATACAGTCATAATCTTTAGTTAACTCCAACCATCTTCGTTGCCTCAGGTTCAACTCTTTCTGTGAAGGAAGATACTTAAGACTCTTGTGGTCTGTATAAATATCGCATCTTTCTCCATATAGATAATGTCTCCAAATTTAAGAGTAAAAACTATCGTTGCAAACTCTAATAATGTGTCAAATAGTTAAGCTCATGAGGTTTAAGCTGTCTGGAGGCATATGCAATCAATTTTCCCTTTTGCATAAGAACACATCCAAGCTCATTGTGACTTGCAACACTGTGCATAACATAATCATTTCCTTGAGTAGGTTGAAAACTGGTGCTTCAGTCAATATTGCCTTCAATCGATCAAAGCTTACTTGACATCTATCTGTCCTTTCAAAACGGACCTCTTTTCGTAGCAGTCGTGTCAAAGGATTCATTATGGATGAAAATCCCTTCACAAACTTCCTATAATATTCGGCTAATCCAAGGAAACTCCTCATCTCAATCACATTGTGAGGTGGTTTCCAATTAAGAATAGCCTCGATTTTACTAGGATCAACTTGAATAACTTCTGCTGAAATTACATGACCCAGAAAACTAACTGCTTACAACCAAAACTCACACTTAGATAGCTTTGCATACAATTGTTTCTCCCTCAAGGTCTGCAATAGTTTCCTGAGATGCTGATCGTGCATTACTCAGTCTCTAGAGTAAACGAGAATGTCATCAATGAACACAACTACAAATTGATCAATATATGGCCTGAACACTCGATTCATCAGGTCCATAAAAGCTGCTGGTGCATTGTCAATCCAAATGACATCACTAAGAACTCATAATGACCATAACGAGTCCTGAATGTCATCTTAGATACATCTGACCCTTTGATCTTCAATTGATGATACCCAGATCGAAGATCTATCTTTGAAAATATACTTGCGCCTTTCAACTGATCAAATAAGTCATCAACTCTAGGCAGCAGGTATTTATTCTTAATAGTAACCCTATTAAGCTACCTGTAGTCAATGCAAAGTCGGAAGGTACCGTCTTTCTTCCTCACAAATAACACTTGAGCACCCCATGGTGATACACTAGGTCATATAAATCCTTTATCTAACAATTCTTGTAACTATATCTTCAACTCTTTCAACTCTATAGGTGCCATCTTATATGGTGTGATGGAAATCGGAGTAGTGCTAGGTACTAACTCGATAGCAAACTCTATCTCTCAGTTAGGTGGTAATCTTGACAACTCTTCTGGGAACACATTAGGAAACTCACTAACTGTTGGGATATCGGCTAACTTTGGACTATTCTTTCGTATATCAATCACATACGCTAGGTAAGCCTCACATCCCTTACTGATGAGTTTCTGAGCTTTTAGCATCGATATCACATTATCTCGATATCCTCTATTCTCGTTCATCACTACTATCTCTTCTTGTTCTGAAACTTTAATCCTCATCTCTCTCTTTCTGCAGTCTACTATCACTTCATGTCAAGCTAGCCAATCCATTCCTAAGATCACATCGAACTCATGGAATGGTAGCTCTATTAAATCCGCTGGGAATTGTTTGTCTTGAATTTCAACTGGGCATCCTGGAAAGACTTTACTAACCCGCACAATATGTCCTAGCGGGTTAGTCATAAGAATTTCATATTCTAGAGTCTCTAGTTTTAAACCCTCTCGACTCGATGGTGATGTGCATATGTATGAATGCATCGACCCTAGATCTATCAATGCATGTATATAAGAGGCAAAGAGAAGGAATTTACCCACTATGACGTCAGGTGCATCTTGCTCCTCCCGGCATCGCATGGCATAAGCTCTTGCTGGAGCAGCTTTACTGCCTTCTGGCCTCTCCATTGTGTCTAACCTAAACTAGCTTGGCCCTACTCGACCTACTCTGCCTTGCCCTCGGCCTTGACCTCTACCTTGTCCCAGAGTCTATATCGATACCGACTCAACACTCTCTGAACCTCTGCCAAACTGTAGCAATGGACAATCTCTTCTTATATGGTCCTTGGAGCCACATTTCAAGCATGCTCCTGTCATCCACCAACACTCTCCTGGGTGAAGACATCCACAATGTTGACACACTGATAGAGGGGTAGATCTACGGGATGCCTATGTCAGTGCACTGGCTGCCGATGAAATAGATCTTACAGGATATCCCTGTCAATGAGAATGAGGTTTGTTCGAACCCCTATCCTAGAATTGGCCACCAAAAGATCTGGCTCTCTTGCCACTAGACTGTTCTCTACTTGGCTATGGTGCAGGTCTATTAACCCCACTAACCTGCATGGGCTACTGTGTCACCAAGACTCTTTCAACGGTTATAGCAGATGCTAATAAAATGGGGAAGCTCACCAGATGTAGAGCCGAGACCTGTAGCTTGATAGGATCCCTCAACCCATCTTCAAAACGTCAATATTTATCAGCTTCTTTGATACAATGCCCTCAGCATAGTTGCATAAATGTGTGAATTCCCTTTCGTATTCTGTTACTAACATGTTTCCTTATTTCAACATCAAAAAGTCTCTCTTCCTATCATCTGTAAAGATAGGAGGAATATACTGCTCCTTAAACTTCTCCAGAAAGAATTCGCATGTCATAGGGTCGTTTGCCTCTGTGCTTTGTGACTCAGATCGCCACCAGTCATATGCATGCTCCTGTAGCAGAGATATTGCATTCTCATATTTTTTTCTCATCTATGTAGTGTAATTGATGGAAGAATCGCTCTGTTCGTTCCAACCAAAATTCTACCGCAGAAGGATCATCCTCCCTTTTTCCATAAAAATTGGGTGCCCCTAACTTCCTCAGTCTCTCAAACTATAATCCAGATGAGGTTGGTTGTGATGCTCTTTGTAGCAATTCTATCATATTTCTCATGAGCTTCGTCTGACCTGTATTAGTAGCTGACTGCTCATGTGATGTGCTAGCACCAGGTCTTGGTGCTGCAGCTCAACGATGACTTGGTCGTGTTGAAGGTTTTGCCTCTGAGGGCTCATTACTCTCAGGTTCTTTCACTACCTTACCTATAACAGAAAGGTAATGACCTTAATCATTAAAGCAGCGACTCCAAAAATTCTATTGTAGGTACACTCAAGTAATAAATATTTTTAAAATTCACTTTTACAATCTAAAACTGCCCAAATCGGGTTCTGATACCAAAAACTTGTGGCACCCCCTTACCCAAACCGCACGTGCCCGGATGAGGGCGCGCTACTACTGTCTTCTTACTTCTTTAAATCACTATTTTCTTTTATATTCGCTAGAGAGCAATACATGTTTTTTGATATACAATAAATAATGCAATTTTTTATTTACATAAGATAGTATTTATAAATATGAAGTTACTACTTAACAAAATTTGAGAACTAATTTACAAACTTATAAGTATATATAATGCGGAAAGCAAAATACAAGAGTTCAAAAGTTTGTGACCCACTATTTCGAGATTGACTGCTTTAATTTGAATAGGACATCGCTCGCTTTATCTATCACTTTTAACTACCTTTCTATATCTGCGCGGAAGGAACTCTCATGCTAAGCTCTAAGCATAGTGGTGCATATAAATAAGACAATATACTATATTATGCAACAAGCATTAACATGTATCATTTTATGCATTAAAATCTTTGCATGCTATTCCTATCAACATGTCTCTATTTCATACAATTATAAATATCATTCTTACATATACAATGTTATTTTCGTTATCTTTAATGATAAGTTACTCTTTTAATCTCTTTAGTATTCTATCTCAATCTCATATCATCATCATTTCTTTTTCCTTATTTTTCAACTTATCTTCATTATCTTGCCCACATCACTCTAAATTTGGACTAACTGGATACGGGTTATGGATCAGGAGCGCTCCTAGACCTATAGCCACCCTATCCACTATCTAGCTCAACAGAGCTTCTCAAATCAATGGCACTCCTAGAGCTTAAGCCACATTGATTGAGTATTATTTCATCATGGATGAATAACTGGACTAAGGGTGCTCTCCGAGCTTAAGCCAGCTTGTCCTCAATTTATATATGCTCAACAGAGCTTCTCAAGTCAATGGCGCTCCCAGAGCTTAAGCCATATTGACCGAGCATCTCATATAGTACGGTACCATTCGCCCCCATAATGACATGTCATATATCCTATTTCTAGTCCATAGGTAGAGTAATGGGCATGTTTGTATTTTCACATTAACCATATATCTTTATTTCATTTTAATTTACATATATTTCATCATTCTCATATTATACATATCATCATCATCATTCTTAAATTTCAACACGTCAATATTCTCATGTATCAACATATCAATTTTCTTGTTTTGCAAACATATCATCATCCTCATACATACTAGATAACATCTTTTCATTTGTTTAATTAGATACATCAGTAGATAATCATATTCATAATTTATTTAAAAATAGAGCATTCACGGACGTGACTACTAATTCATGCCCGTGAATTAGTTCACGCCCGTAATTCAAAGCAGTAAACGCTATTGGAATGACTCATGCCAAAATAATTCTCGGTCGTGATTACTCATTCGTGCCCGTGAATGAGTTCACGTCCATGATTCCAAATTGTGAACTCTTCTCGAATGAATAGTACCATTTCCACACCAAAGTCACAACCATTATACAAATTAGTCACAACCATGAACCATCAAGTTCACGCCCATGACCCGATAGTCAGGCCTTTGACTTTCTGCAGGAAATCTGCATATTCACATTTCATTCATTCTAAATACACCAAATCATATCAAACACAACTCATGCATTTTTGGAGTCCTTTATTCAACATATCTTGACCCAATACATATAAATGCCTTAATCATAATTAAATTCTCTAACATGCATCAGTTATTTCAACAAATCACAAAAAATCTCATTCTTTACCTCTAATATATGGTTTCATGCCATAGTCATCATTAATGCACTTCAATCATCAACTAACATGTTAAACATGCATTATTTCAAACAAAGATATGCTATTGCCTTAAAGTATGCACAAACCTTAATCTTTCTCCTTCACTCTTCTAGGTAGCTTTCTCTTTTCCTTTGCTCATTAGAGTTTATTCCTTGTCACATGGGACTCCTAAAACATCATAGATCATTATTATCATATGATTTTCTCAAGACCCTAAACTCTCTTATTCTCTCTCAAAACCCTAATTTCTCCCTCTTTCCATATGAGTCTTGAATGAGCTTAAAATTCAAACTTCTTTAAGAAAAGATGATGAAGAAGAAGAAAAAACTAAGTGAAACAAGGAATAATGGAGTTCTAGAATGGAGTAAGATGAAGAAGAAAACGGGATGGAGTGAGGAGGCAGAAATGGGGGAGGAAGATAAAACTAACTTTTTTGTTTTTTGTCTTTTTATCTTTTTCTCTTCATCTCTTTTCTTTTCTCTTCTCTTTTCTCTTTTCTTTTCTTTTCTCTTTTCTCTTCTCCTTTCTTTTATTTTCCTTTTGTTTCATTTTCATTTTATTTTATCTATATTATTATTATTATTATTATTATTATTATTATTTTCATATATTTATAATTCCACTAATTCACATAATAATATAGCTTAATCATTTGGTCCGATTTAACTAAATTAACAATGTAAATGTTTACTAATCTTAATCTAGTCATTTTGCTTACTTTAATTTAGTCACCTTATTCAATTTATTTCTAATGCTTTGTTATCCACATTTAGGTTATAAGTACACACGTGCGACTCGATACAATTGCCAAATACTAGGACACGTAGCTAGTGCGTGCCATGAACTTGTTCCTAAGAAAATATGTATGAAATGCATGTGTTCAATTGGATTATATGGAAGATGCATATGTTCAAATGAAATGCATGTGGGGAAGGTTGAGGATGTTACATATCTAGCAACACATCATGACCCCCAATTGATCAGAAAGTCAGTGGTTTGACTACAAACCTTTCTATAGACAATTTCCATGCAATTATTCCTTTTACCATTCTATACCCCACTTGGTTCAGAGTATAGACATGTGTCAACTCCCACTAGATTGACTACATCACGTCTAGTCCAACTAATGTTAGTTCTTGTCCTTGAGGCTCATTACTCTATTAGATATGTCATTGAAGACTATCTTTATGACATTTCCACTCTGGCCAGAGATTCCCGATTAATGACCACGATAAGAGGCCATAGGTATAGACTTCTTCTATCAAGAGTGGTGAATCCTTTGTTACTTACCCAATTACCTTCGAATACCTCAAGCTGTATCCAATCACCACCCTATGAGCAACCTCCCTGAGGCAACATGGAATAGTTTCAAAATATATAATCAATATTAAATTAATGAAAAAGCTTTTTATTAATCAAATAAATTTGTACAATATGTGCTAAAGGTGATTGGCTTTAGAGCACTCCTCTAACAATGTTCCCCTATTTAAGATATAGGAATTCATTTCTTTCTCTTCTCATCTATATATGCTTCAGGCATGTAATTATTCTAGAATTCTCAGAGGAGATCATTCCACGTCAGGACTGGTGGTTGTGCATTACTATCTGGAATTGTCTCCTACCATTCATAGGCATTGCCTTCAAGCAAAGACACTGCATAATTAAATTTCTCATTTGGGGTACATCTCATCATATTCAGTACCCTCTGTTAGCCGTCTCAGCTTATGCTGGGTCTGTTGTGCCATTGAAATTAGTTGAACCTTTTTTCCTCAGCTTGTCATAACGTCTTTCCCTGTACATTTCAGGACCATGTACTTCATGTTCTGGGTTTTCATAGGGTACTTCTACATGTGATGACTATGATGCATGTGCTGGAGCCCTATCTCCTGATGTTAGTTAATCTCTATGTAAATGAGGTGATACCTCATGAGAATGCATTTCGGCCAACCTGTCCCTCTTTGATGAATCATGTCCTATAATGGCCCTAACATTGATAGAATTATGTCACTACATAATGATCAACACATAGGATGCATATGTTATCATGATCTTATGCAAATGCATGTTCCTAGGGAACCTATCCCCAATCTGATAGGCATAAAATTTGCCTCTTTCAGTCGGTTGTGGAATTAAAATATTTGCACCATTGTTATGATGAGACTATCATTGACATTTGAATAGATTATCCATATAATTGTCTCATAGTTGGTTATCCAATGTACTTAGCTACACTTAGCAAGCATCCATATGTTAACTCTCTCATGCTTATAGATTATGAGATCTACTACTCTATCCAATCAAGTAGTGTCACATGTGCTAGTTTGTCCAAATTAATAATGTCCCATCTCATTAATCCTATGACTAGGGATAATCTTGATACTAACATAATTACACATGATAAGAATCTAAATATGATGATGCCATCATAATTTCCTTCATGTTATGTTATGTATCAAGGACATCATTAATTGTTTTAAGATCACTTATAAATTCATATATCAAATCAAAATCAAATTAATTAAAAAGCCTTTTATTAATCAAATAAATTTGTACAATATGTGCTAAAGGTGATTGCTTTTAGAGCACTTTTCTAACAATTTATTCTTCAAATCTTTACTTTGTTGGGTTGTAGCAAACCACAACAACCCACATTAGAATGTCTCTAACAATAATCCATGCGAAAAATGAAGAAGAAACTATCAAAGGAAATGATTTGAACAAATTCAAAGTTCTTGCTTTGAAAGTTTTCTTGAGAGAATTTTTGTCTTAAAAAAAAAATTTTCACAAAAAAATACTTTCATGCCTATTTTCTATCACTTGATGTCTTTTCTATTTGAATCAAATTCAAAGAAAAGATGAAAAGTCAAAAATGGAAAAAAGGGAAATGAATGAATAGTAGTTGGCCATAATTGGACTAATTAAGGACAAAATTTGCAGTTGGCCAACGGGTGGGATGCAGCAGCATGCTGGGCCTGCTCTAGGCTGCTGCTGAGCAGCCAAGCTTGCCCGCTACATAGCCCAGTAGCCCGCCTACCCCGCATAAGCCTGTGACCCTTCGGAACGATTTTTCCTTGCGATCTCATCTTTATAGATTATGAGATCTACTACTCGATCCAATTAAGGAGTGTAACATGTGCTTGTTTGTCTGGATTAATAATGTCCATCTCATTAATCCTATGACTATGGATTATTTTGATACTAACATAATTACACATGAAAAGAATCTCAATATCATGATCTCGTCAACAATATTCATGCTATGTTATGTATCAAGCACTTCATTAATTGATTGACAATCACTTATCAATTCATATATCAAATGAACATCAAATTAATGAAAAAGCCTTTTATTAATCAAATAAATTTGTATAATAAGTGCCAAAGGTGATTGCCTTTAAAGCACTTATCTAACAAGCTCCCACTTGCACTGAAGCCAATCGCCTTTGTATTTAATTCCATAGGCGAGTACATGAGAATAATATTTCTTTTGGGGAAGTGGCTTAGTTAAAGGATCAACAATATTCTGATCAGTGGGGACTCTTTGTATCTTTGCGTCATTCCTACCAATGATTTCTCTAATCAAATGGTATCTTCTGAGTACATGTCTAGATCTCTGATAAGACCTTGGCTCCTTTGCTTGTGCAATTGCTCCATTATTATCATAATACAATTGTATTGGATCAATAATGCTGGGAGCCACTCCAAATTCTGTGATGAATTTCTTTATCCAAACTGCTTCCTTTACTACTTCAGAAGCTGCAATGTACACTGCTTCAATTGTGGAATCAGCAGTCGTTTCCTATTTGGAACTTTTCCAACTAACTGCTACACCATTTAGTGTAAATATATAAACTGACTGAGATGTTGAGTCATCCTTGTCAGATTGGAAGTTGGCATCTATATACCCGCTCACAATAAGATCTCCATCTCCATATACGAAGAATACATCCTTAGTTCTTCTTAAGTACTTAAGGATATTCTTGACAGCCACCCAATGACCTTCACCAAGGTCCGATTGGAATCTTCTTATCACACTCAGAGCATATGATACATCGGGTCTTACACATATCAGAGCGTACATGATTGATCCTATAGCTTAAGCATATGAAATCAAACTCATGTGTGTCCTCTCATCTTATGTCTTTGGACACAAAAAATTTGAGAGAGTAATCCCATGGGTCATGGGAATATATCCCCTCTTGGACTGCTCCTTGCTAAACCTCTTTAGCATCTTATCTATGTATGTAGACTGTGAAAGACCAAACATTCTTTTAGGTTTATCTCTATAGATCTTTATCCCCAAAATATAAACTGCTTCTCCAAGGTCTTTCATAGAGAAATTCTTGGATAACCAAAATTTGACTGATTGTAAGGCTGAGACATCATTTCCCATTAACAATATGTCTTCTTCATATAACATAAGAAATATGATTGCACTCCCACTAAGCTTCTTGTAAACACAAGGTTCAATTAGTAGATATTTTCACTAAACCTCTAAATGAGGAAAGATTTAATTTCATTAGAAGAGAACTTGGTATGATTGATGGATTAACCTTGTGATTGCTAAATTATGAAATTTTAATTGATGATTTTAATTAATATCACAAGACATAAGATAGAAATTTTGATGAAAATTTATGTTTTAAGGAATAAAATCTTTGTTGAAATGATTTAGTCTTGTTTTAGGACTTAATTTTATTTGATGAAAATTTGAGGGGAGTCATGCTTGTGACACATATTCACGCCCGTGACTTATATTCACGCCCGTGACTTATATTCACGCCCGTGACTTATATTCACGCCCGTGACTTAAATGGCTAAAAGAGTCAGTATCGTTCACGACTTTGTTCACGACTTTAAGTGTTGAAGCTTATTTTCACGGCATCATTCACTGCCGTGAAAAGAGACTTTCACGCCCGTGACGAATTTTCACTCCCATGAACTTTTACACCCCAAAACTCACAGAAGCTTTCACGCCTTGAGTCACGGCTCGATTCACGGGCATAAGTAGTGAAATTCAATCTGTCACACCCGTGACTATTTGTTCACCCCCATGACTATTGATCATTCACGCTCGTAATGTTCAGAGATCATGCCCGTGAACTTATTCATGCCTTCATTCACGGGTGGAACACTCTTTCAGCAAACCGTGAACACGACCATTCACGCCCGTGAACAGCAACGTCACGCCCGTCAATGTATTGAGTATATAAAAGAACAGCCGGTTATATTTCATATTTCAACTCTCCAACTCCAAAAACCGCTCTCATTTAAACACATTCATTAAGACATTGATGATTCCGGCCCCCAAGACTCAAATGTTTCCTATAAATACCACCAAAAGTTCAAATCTTCATCAAAAATCATACATTTCTAGGGTTTTCATAAAGATTTTTTTGTCAAAAGTTTTCCACTCCATCACAAATCGAATTCTTCCAAACAAATGGAGACTGCCTCATCCAAGGGAAAAAGAAAGAAGTCCAATGCTCCTCGGAGGTATGTAGACTACCTCATGAACCGTATTCCGGAGCAATGCCATCTTCGGTATGCAACTTTGAAGAAGAGACCTCTACTGTCATCACGGTCCTTCAAATGGAAGACAGTCCGAAGTCTCAGGCTCGAGATGGCTATGACAGATCAACTCCAAGCCTGTCATCTGAAAGACTTTGTGGAAACTCACCAGCCAACCCGGAGGGAGCCAACACTGGAATTTCTCAGCACCCTGCAGGTTTCACCTACTAGAGTGGTGAAATTCCAACTCTACGACAATCCCAACACCCTCAGTGCCATCGAATTTGGGGAATTGTGCAGTCTACTATATGATGGTATCCTGAATGATACTGAGGTAGAATTCTCTGCCGCTGTAGCCTGGACACACTTTGGCACCGATTGCAGTTGGGATGTCAAGAAGACAAAGAGCACACATCTCAGGTCTCCAGTGCACAAGTATTTGCATAGGCTCCTAACCTATAGCATATTTGCTAGGGGAGAAAGCAACGGGACTATCAGGAAATTGGAGCTCTTCCTTTTCGAGAGGACTCACAGTGGCACTTTCTAGATGGTTTGCAAACTATCTTCTCTCCATTGCCACCAAGCCTACTGGAGATATTTTGATTGGGGCATATGTCACCCACATAGCCGTGAAGCTTGAGTTTCTGAAGCTAGATGAGCATCACTTCAACCTCATCCCTGGACATCCTCGAGATCGCTTGGATGTCGAGTCCTTCATCAAGATGGGAGCGACTGTTAGAATCATTTTTCCAGAATGATATCTTCTACCGCTTCACTAACACTACTAGGGAGATCATCTGGGAAGATAATAACATGGAGGACTTTAAAGTAGGCCTCCAGGGAGTCCAGCAGAAGAAGAGGGCTCAGGTTGAGGAAGCACCTCTAGCAGTTGAGCAGGACACCGGACAGTCCTCGGCTTCCACACCGACTTTAGTGCAGTAAGTGGTTGACCTCTTGGCACTTTCTAGATTGTTTACAAACCATCTTCTCTTCATTGCCACCAAGCCTACTGGAGATATTTTGATTGGGGCATATGTCACCCACATAGCCGTGAAGCTTGAGTATCTGAAGCGAGATGAGCATCACTTGAACCTCATCCCTGGACATCCTCGAGATCGCTTGGATGTCGAGTCCTTCATCAAGATGGGAGCGGCTGTCAGAATCGTTTTCCAGAATGATATCTTCCACCGCTTCACTGACACTACTGGGAGATCATCTGGGAAGATAATGACACGGAGGACTTTAAAGCAGGCCTCCAAGGAGTCCAACCGAAGAAGAGGGCTCGGGTTGAGGAAGCACCTCCAACAGCTGAGCAGGACATCGGACAGTCCTCGACTTCCACACCGGCTTTAGCGCAGCAGGTGGTTGACCTCTTGCCACCACGTTTTGAGCAGCTGTAGACTTCGATGGATGAGAGGTTGGAGAGCCTCAAAGACTTCATGGAGTCTTGGATGGACAGCCTTGAGGCTAAAGTAGCTAGGCTTCGTGATAGGATGTCCGGCTAGGACATAGGCTAGAGTGTAGCCTAAATTTGCTTGTTTTGCTTGTTTATTTCTTATTTTATGTTTGTTGTTGTGTATGAAATTTTCAATTTCCTTTCTGAACATTTACCTTTGTTTGTATCTTTTCCTTTAATTAATGTATTTGCTTTTGCTTATAGGAAACTAGCAATATATTATAGGAAAATGGCATCAAACTAGCAACATAAGAAGAAACTAGCAATATATATTAAGGTAAATGAATTTTGAATCAAAAATTAAAATTTAATTATGAATTGACATTGATATAGATTAAAAGGGATTAGAAACTTTGATTCAAGAATTCATATGCAAAGTATAAATTTGAGAAATTGAGCTTTATATACATTAGATATACCTTAAGTATACTTTGCATATACCTTAATGCAAGTTACAAAAATAAATATGCCATGATATACCTTAAATATACCTTACATATACTTCATGCCTTAAATAGGAATTATGGTATATATTGGATATACTTCTCATATAACTTGGATATACTTAAAATCTAGTAAGTTTATTTCAATGCTGCAACATTCCTTACAATCCTTGCATATTATAAATTATTTATCCTAAGTATATTTTGAGGAGGAGACTTCTCAAAATCACATATTGCTAGATTATTTGTCACCATCAAAAAGGGGGAGATTGTTAAACCATGAGGGGTATTTCTATCATTTTGTTGATAACAAATAAAATAGCAAGATTGTATTTAACATATTTGTTTTCTAAGTCTATTATATAGGACATGGATTAAAATAGCAAGAATGAAGATCAGAATAATCCTTGAAAGACAAAAATTCAAAAAGTAGCATGTTCACTGCCGTGACTCTATGTGTGATGCCCGTGAAAGAGCTAACCGTTACCAAAACCAACATTTGAAGTTCACGGCCATGAATGAAGAACAAAGCGTGAAGAGGACATTTTCAGTCACCCCCATGAATGATCATGCACTTTCATCAAGAGAGCTTCACGACCAAAGTCACCACTTGATTCACGGCTGGGAAGTTTGTCACACCTGTGAATGAGTATGTCACACCCGCGACTCACTATGTCAAAACATTTCAGAAAGCTTCACGACCAAGGTCACCACTTCAGTCACGGTTTGGGAAGAAATGTCACTCCCGTGACAAACATAGTCACGCCCCTGAACAATGAAAGAGAAAAATGTCAGGCACGATTATTTGGTTGGTACAACGGCTAGTTTCGTATTTAATGCACCCCAACGGCTATATTAAGCCATGGGAGTATAAATGGAAGTCATTTATGCATTCAGAACAAGAGAATGAAGAGAATAACAATAGAATAGCAATTACTTTGAATCAAAAAGCTATTTGCCCATTCATACTTTGAGAACAAAATCTATTTTCTGTAAAAATCTTTTTGCTCTTCATTTATTGAGCAATTAAGATTTGTAAGTGGTTCTCTCTATAATCTTTACTCAAGTGAGCTTTGGGTATTTATAGGTTAAGAGTATAACACTTGTAAGGGTTAAGTGTGTGATTCTCAAAACACAAATCAAAAGGTTATTGTGTGAGCCTGTAAAAACACAAAGTGAAGGTTATTTGTAATACCACATCTTATACATTTGTGTTTAACCTATCCCTGTATCAATTAATCACGCATAGCATGCTAGAAAGATAAAATACCCTGTTAGCATTGGTAGTAAATTTTTTTTTTTTCATATCATATCCTGTAAAATCAACTAATGACTTTGCAAGTCTCATATCCAGTAATACCGGTCAACGACTTTGCAAGTCTTATATCTTGTAATATTACTCAATGACTTTTCAAGTCAACATTAAAACCCACAATACGATATATCACATATATTAAAACATAAACTTTACACATAAGTATTTATGAGTTGATTTCATTTATACATTTTTAAAACTCATTCAAAACTTACTGTACATATTCAACCACATAAATACAAAATACAGATGACATATTTTTATGCTTGTGTGGAATGCGAGGAGAGAGAGAGTGATGAGGCTCGGCCAGTGACCTGTGCTCCATGTCTTTTATACGCTACTCAAAATGAGCTATCACTTTTCTTTACCTGAAAAATGATGCAAATTGATGAGTTGTGGCTCAGTGAGAATAACCATCAAATGAGCTCTAATGTACCAAACAACTCATAGTAATAAATCACAAATCCAATATATACCATGTATTCCATTCCATTCATCAGTATCATATAAGTATCAATAAAGTTGAAACATATAACCATTACTCTTTATGTATGCAAATGCTTTGCTTATTTCATTTTGTTGTGACCAAGTTAAACAGACAGTGCCCCGGGTTTCCATATGAACATTTGCATTTGCATTTGCTAGTTAGCTTGATCATTTGTTTCATTTGCACATTTGTTGGGCCATAGGCCTCTTTTTTTCCTTTACAATATCGACTAACTAGTCACAAGGCCTTTTTAGTCAATATGCATATGCACTTGTATTTAAGCATTCATCAACCATTCTATCTTATCACATATAATGTACATATACCACATATGCCACACATATATCGTGCATATACTATACATATACCATGTATATATATCACATATGTCCAACATATACTTCAAATATACCACAAGTATACCATTTATATGTACCACAATGTCACAAATTATCCATCATTACATTATCAAGGACCAATCATGACAATCATATGAATCACATAGCAAGCAATATTCATTTGCAATAAAGAATTCAATCGATAATTAGACTCACTGTTCTCATTTGATTCCAACCCCTAACTTATTGTCTATCCGCTCCTTGTGGGTCTCTAATATGTTGCAAGCCTAATATGAAAACATAATCGATTAACGCATCATTAGGGAGACTTAATGTGGCTTAAACAAATTAATATGCATTATTCATGTCAATATTTAAGATTTTTCCTATGAGGCAGTGTGACCTTATGGTACTGTTTAACATTTACCTTTTTCTATAATTGCCCAACTAATCTTATTCTTGTTCCTACTTAACAATAGAATATAATTATATAACATATTCAAATTTCAGACCAATTGGATCATTGTACAATATTTTGTGGAATTTATAAGTGTATTATGTTTTCTGCCTTTAGGCAGTTTAAGGGTACTCATTTGAGTTCATCCTAAATTATAATCTATACGTCCTATTTTACTAAACATTTACAGAAACTTATATGGGTTCATATGAAACATTTTTCATGCTTACAACTGTTTTCAATTATGTCTCTATAGGCTTCAAACGAAAACAAACATGTTACTGGTCCATAACCGAATTGGCTTCTGGACCAGTATGACTTCCAAAGGACATAACGTAGTCTATACATACCCAATTAAGCTAAAATTAGTACCAAACCTTAGCTAAGACATATACCTAGAACTTTTTTGTTTTCATTATTTATAGAATTGAGCTCTAACAAGCTCAAATTAGCCAAACGATTTACTGGATCTTCCTAGGGCACTCAGTAGGCAGTTCAAACCATGGAACCATCATGGTTCCATTTACCATAACTCAACATTTACAAGACCTATGAACCTGAAATTTGGTATACAGATACCACACAAATATCTACAACTTGTAGTTTTGAGATATTTCAAATAATGGCTTTAACATATCCGAAATCAAAGAACACAGTAACTAACTTAGTAAGGGTTCACACCCTGACCAGTTTCAGTAAAGAGAGCATATCTCTTCTTATACATAACATCTGGCAAACATGTTTACATATCAAAACCTCTAAGACATAAAGGAACACCTTTTGTGTTTTACACTTGTCCAGAATCAATTTCTATTAACATCAAAATCGGGGTGCAATTCAGTGCCTAATATTGAACCTCAGCAACTCAAATCATGCCTATAGCAATAAGAATCGATTACTTACCAAGAACAACCTTGCAAGGGATAAATTAGCTTCAAAAACTAAGTAAAACAAGGATGAATTGAAGTCTGAAATGGAGCAAATTGAAGAAGTCAGGCTGGAGAAGAAGGCAGAAATGGGAAGATAAAGCTAACTTTTTGATTTTTGTCTTATTATCTTTTTCTCATCTCTTTTCTCATCCCTGTTCTCCTTTCTCTTCTGTTTTCTCTTCTCTTCTCTTTTATTTCTCTTTTGTGTCATTTTCATTTTATTTTGTCTATATTAATATTATTATTTACATATATTTATAATTCCACTAATTCACACAATATTGCAGCTTAATCATTTGGCCCGATTTAACTAAATTAACAATGTAAATGTTTACTAATCTTAATCTAATCATTTTGCTTACTTTAATTTAGTCACCTTATTCAATTCATTTACAATACTTTGTTATCCTCATTTAGGTTATAATTACACACATGCGACTCGATACAAGTGCCAAATACTAGGACACGTAGCTAGTGCGTTCCATGAACTTGTTCCTACGAAAATATGTATGAAATGCACGTGTTCAATTGAATTGTATGCAAGATGCTTATGTTCAATGAAATGCATATGGGGAAGGTCAAGGAAGTTACAATTCTCCCCTCCTTTTAAAAATTTCTTCCTCGAAATTAATACCTGAAAACAAGTGTGGATATTGCTTTTTCATATTTTCTTTTGTTTCCTATGTTGCCTCTTCTTCTAAATGGTTATGCCATAATACCTTAACCAAAGGTATTTCTCGGTTTCTTAGCTGTTTAGTCTTGTATCCAATGATTTGCACTAGTTCCTCAACATAACTCATGTCCTCTGCAATCTCAATGGCTTGATCTTTAAGTACATGTGTAGGATCTGACCTGTATCTTCTAAGCATGCTTACATGAAACACATTATGTATCTGAGCCATCTCGGGTGCTAAAGCCAACCTATAAGCCAATGGACTAATCTTCTTAAGAATTTCATAAGGCCCTATGTATCTTGGGCTCAATTTACTCTTCTTTCCAAATCGGATTATCCCTTTCCATGGAGATACACGAAGAAACACCTTTTCACCTAACTCGTATTCCATCTCCCTTCTATGCTGATCAATATAACTTTTCTGTCTATCTTGGGCTGCCTTTATCTTGTTCTTGACAACCTTGATCTTATCCACTGCGTCTTGCACTATCTGTAATGCCACACCTCTTATGCATTTAAGTATAACCTATCCCTGCATCAAGTAATCTCATACTGCATGTTGAAAAGAGAAAATACCCTGATAACAATAGTAGTAATTTTTTTTTTCATATCATATCCTGTAAAATCAACTAATGACTTTGCAAGTCTCACATCCTATAATTTCATTCAATGACTTGCAAGTTTCATATCCTGTAATATTATTCACTGACTTTGTAAATCAACATTAAAACCACAACACGATATATCACATATATTAAAACATAAACTTCCCATCCGAAAGATTACGGGTTGTTTCCATTTGTACATCTCAAAACTAATCTAGAGTGATAATACATATTCAAGCATATAAGTCCAAAATACAGATGACATGTTTTTATGCTTGTGTGGAATGCAAGGAGAGAGAGTGATGAGGCTCGGCCAATGACCTGTGCTTCATGTCTTCTATACACTACTCAAAATGAGCTATCACTTTTCTTTACCTAAAAAATGACGCAAATTGATGAGTTGCGGCTCAGTGAGAATAATCATCCAATGAGCTCTAAAGTACCAAACAACTCATAGTAATAAATCACAAATCCAATATATACCAGGTATTCTATTCCATTCATCAGTATCATATAAGTATCAATAAAGTTGAAACATAGAATCATTACTCTTTATGTATGCAAATGCTTTGCTTATTTCATTTTGTTGTGACTAAGTTAAACAGACATTGCCCCGGGTTTCCACGTGAATATTTGCCATGTGAACATTTGCATTTTCATTTGCTAGCTAGCTTGATCATTTGTTTCATTTGCACATTTGTTGGGCCATAGGCCTCTTCTTTTGCTTTACAATATCGATTAACTAGTCACAACGCCTTTTTAGCTCATATGCATATGCACTTGTATTTAAGATTTTTCCTATGAGGCAGTGTGACCTTATGGGACTGTTTAGCCTTTAACTTTTTCTATACTTGACCAATTAGTATGATTCTTGTTCCTAATTAAAAATAACATATAATTATAGAACATATTAAAATTTGAGACCAATTGGATCATTGTACAATATTTGGTGGAATTTATAAGAGTGTTCTGTTTTCTGCCTTGTTTTCTGCCTTTAGGCAGTTTCAGGGTACTCATTTGGGTTCATCATAACTTACACTATATAAGTCCTATTTTAATGAAACTTTACAGAACCTTATATGGGTTCATATGGAACATGTTTCATGTTTACAACTTGTACCAATTATGTCTCTAAGGTCTTATAATTATACCAAACATATTACTGTTCCAAAATAGAATTGGCTTCCGGACCCGTATGACTTCAAAAGGCCATAACTTAGTCTATAGATAACAAATTAAGCTCAAATTAGTACCATAATTTATCTAAGACATATACATATAACTTTCATGTTTTGAGAAATTACATAATCGAGCTCTAACAAGCTCAAATGATCCAACCAATGTACTGGAGCTTCCCAGGGCACTCAGTAGGCAGTTCAAAACATAGAACAGTCATGGTTCCATTCACCATAACTCACCATTTACAAGCCCTATGAACCTTAAATTTGGTATAAAGATACAAAACACATATATCTACAACTTTTATGTTTTGAGAGACTTCAAATAAGGGCTTTAACATATTCTAAATCAGACCACACAGTAGCTAACTTGGTTAGGGTTTACACCCTGACCAGTTTCAGTACGAAGAGCATATCTAATTCTATAAACCAAATCAGGAAACACCGTTTACATATTCATAAATATAAGACATAAAGGAACAACGTTTGTGTTTTATACTTGTCCAGAATCAATTTAGATGTGCATCATAATCGGGTTGCAAAACAGTGCCTATTAATGAACCTAAGCAACTCAAATCAACCCTAAAGCAATAAGAATTGATTACTTACCAAGGACGAACTTGCAAGGGATCAATTTGGTGCAAAAAATAGGTAAAACAAGGAAGATTTGAAGTCTGAAATGGAGGAAAATGAAGGAGAATTTGGGGCTGAAGTGAGGAGGCAGAAATGGGAAAGATGAAGATAAAGGCAGATTTATGTTTTTGTCTTTTTATCTTTTTCTCATCTCATTTCTCTTCTCATTTCTCATTTCTTTTCTCTTCTATTTCCCTTTTGTGTCATTTTAATTTTATTTTGTCTATATTATTATTATTATTTACATAGATTTATAATTCCACTAATTCACACAATAATACAGCTTAATCATTTGATCTCATTTAACTAAATTAGCAATGTAAATGTTCACTAATCTTAATCTAATCATTTTGCTTACTTTAATTTGGTCACTTATTCAATTCATTTCTAATACTTCATAATCCTCATATAGGTTATAAGTACACATGTGCTACTCGATACAAGTGCCAAATGCTAGGACACGTAGCTAGTGCATGTCATAAACTTGTTCCTACGAAAATACGTATGAATTGCATTTGTTCAATTGAATTGTATGCAAGATGCTTATGTTCGATGAAATGCATGTGGGGAAGGTCAAGGATGTTACAATTCTCCCATCCTTTTAAAAATTTCATCCTCGAAATTAATACCTGAAAACAGGTGTGGATATTGTTTTTTCATATTTTCTTCTGTTTCCCATGTTGCCTCTTCTTGTAAATGGTTACGCCATAATACCTTAACCAAAGGTATTTCTCGATTTCTTAGCTGTTTAGTCTTGTATCCAATGATTTGCACTGGTTCCTCAACATAACTCATGTTCTCTGCAATCTCAATGGCTTGATCTTTAAGTACATGTGTAGGATCTGACCTGTATCTTCTAAGCATGCTCACATGAAACACATTATGTATCTGAGCCATCTCTGGTGGTAACGCCAATCTATATGCCAGTGGACCAATCTTCTCAAGAATTTCATATGGCCTTATATACCTTGGGCTCAATTTACCCTTTTTGCCAAATCGAATTATCCCTTTCCATGGAGACACACGAAGAAATACCTTTTCACCCAACTCGTATTCCATCTCCCTTCTATGCTGATCAACATAACTTTTCTGCCTATCCTGTGCTGCCTTTAGCTTGTTCTTGACAACCTTGATCTTATCCAGTGTGTCTTGCACTAGCTCTGGCCCTTCTAATGCACGTGCTCCTTCTTCATCCCAAATGATAGGGCTTCGACACTTTCTGCCATACAATGCTTCATATGGTGCCATCTGGATACTGCTATGATACTGGTTGTTGTAAGCAAATTCAATCAATGCTATATATTCATCCCAAGCACCTCTGAATTCCATAGAACATGCCCTAAGCATTTCTTCCAATGTCTGTATAGTCCTTTCTGATTGTCCGTCAGTCTGTGGGTGGAATGCAGTGCTAAAGTTTAATTTTGTTCCCAATGCATTCTGTAAACTCACCCAAAAACGTGAAGTAAACCGTGGATCTCTATCAGACACAATGGACACTGGAATGCCATGCAATCTGAATATCTCATTCACATATAATTTGGCCAAACTCTCAAGTGTACAACCCCATCTGATAGGTAGAAAATGTGCTGACTTGGTTAATCTGTCAATAATTACCCATACTGCATCATTTTTCCGTGGAGTTCTTGGCAATCCATAGACAAAATCCATCGTTATTCTTTCCCATTTCCATTCTGGCACTGGCAATGGATGTAACTTACCAATTGGTGCCTGATGTTCAATTTTAATCTACTGACAAGTCAAGCATTTGGAAACATATTCTGCTATATCTTTCTTCATTCTTGGCCACCAGTAATGAGGCCTTAAACTGTGATACATCTTTGTCATCCCTGGGTGCATTGCATACAGTGCATTGTGTGCCTCTTCCATTATTTCCCGATGCAAGTTCTCAGTGTCTGGAACACATATGCGTGATTTTAACATCAGTACATCATCCTACAATTGAAAATCTTTACTGTTTCCCTGCCTTACTGATTCAATTTTCTCACACAATTGAGGATCTTTGCTTTGTGCTTCTTTGATCCTCTCCTTTAGTATAGGTCTAACTCGAAGAGTAGCAATCAGTGATCCTTCATCATGTATATTTAATTCAACATTCATAGATCGTAATTGAATCAAATATGGAAAAGAGGATACTTGCAAGTGAGCTACACTGCCACTAGCCTTCCTACTCAATGCATCTGCTACCACATTGGCTTTCCCTGGATGATACTCAATTGTACAGTCATAATCTTTCAATAGCTCTAACCACCGTCTCTGCCTCATGTTTAATTCTTTCTGTGTCAGCAAATAACCCAAGCTTTTATGGTCTGTGAAGATTTGGAATGTCTCACCATACAGATAATGCCTCCAAATCTTCAATGCAAATACGACTGCAGCCAATTCTAAATCATGCACTGGATAGGAGATCTCATGTGGTCTCAGTTGTCTGGATGCATAAGCTATCACCTTACCATGTTGCATTAATACACATCCCAAGCCTTGGTGAGAAGCATCACTATATACTGTAAACCCACCTGTACCTTTAGGGATGGTTAACACTGGTGCTGAGGTTAGCCTGTGTTTTAGTTCATCAAAACTCCTCTGACATTCTGGAGTCCACTTGAAAGGCACATTCTTTCTTAACAATTTAGTCAAAGGGCTAGCAATTAAGGAGAATCCATCAACAAATCTGCGGTAGTATCCGGCTAATCCCAGAAAACTACGCATTTCTGAAATATTTTTAGGAGCTTCCCAATTTACCATAGCCTCAATTTTCTTTGGGTCAACCTCTATGCCCTTACACGACACCATATGTCCAAGAAACACCAAATGATCTAACCAGAATTCACATTTACTCAATTCGGCATATAATTGTTTCTCCCTCAAAGTTTGCAACACAACTTTTAAATGTTGTTCATGTTCTCCCCTGTTCTTTGAGTATACCAATATGTCATCAATAAATACTATAACAAACCTATCCAGATATGGTTGAAACACTTTATTCATCAATGCCATAAATGCAGCTGGAGCATTAGTCAGTCCAAATGGCATTACTAAAAATTCATAATGTCCATACCTTGTTCGAAACACAGTCTTTGGAACATCCGCTTCTGCTACCTTCAACTGGTAATAGCCTGATTTCAAATCAATCTTGGAGAATATTTGGGCTCCTTGCAACTGATCAAACAAATCATCTATTCTGGGTAACGGATATTTGTTCTTCACCGTCATTTTGTTCAGTTGCCTATAATCGATGCACAATCTCATTGTTCCATCTTTCTTTTTAACAAATAACACTGGAGCTCCCCATGGTGATACACTGGGTCTGATATACCCTTTATCAAGTAACTCGTGCAATTGGGCCTTCAGCTCTTTCAACTCAACTGGGGCCATTCTGTAGGGTGACCTTGATATTGGTGCTGTTCCTAGTACTAGTTCAATAGTGAATTCTATCTCTCTATCTGGTGGTAAACCAGGTAGATCATCTGGGAATACATCAGCAAATTCCCTTACTACTGGTATATTTTCAAGCAAGCTATCAGTGGTTCTAATATCAGTCACATATGCCAAATATGCTTCACATCCCCCTTTGATCATTCGAAATGCCTTTACCGCTGAAACTAGACATGTAGGCACAAGTTTTCTTTCACCTAGAAATACTACCCTTGGCTGGTTTGGTGATTCCAAAATTACTTCCTTAGTAAAGCAATTCACTATTGCATGATGTCTAGTTAACCAGTCCATTCCCAGTATCACATCAAATTCATATATTGGCAATAAAATCAGATCAGCTATTAACTCAACTCTGTAAATGCATATCAGGCAATCACGACAGACATTATTCACAACTGCCACTGTTCCCAATGGAGTACTCACATTTATGTCAATCCCCAAAGGCTCATGCATTTGATGCAGTTTAGATGCCATATGCAATGATATAAATGAATGAGTGGAGCCTGGGTCAATCAATGCATATGCTAATATTTCAGAAATATAAATATTACCAGTTACTACTTCGGGAGCATCCACTGCCTCTTGTCTAGTCATAGCAAACACCCTGGCCTGAGTAGGGGGTCTAGAACTCTGACCTTCAGATCTAGTCACTCCTCTGCCCATTGTACCAGTCCTGCCCCTGCCTCTTCCTCTGCCCTGTGTTCCACTAGTAGGGTAGACCCTCGGAGCCTCAACTGTAGTCTCAGATACTCCTCTACCTCTGCTGGTCTCTGCTAGTTTGACTCTATTTGGACAGTCTCTATACATGTGCTCCATTGATCCACAGAAATAACATGCTCCTATGAGCCTTCTACATTCGCCCGTATGTTGTCTGCCACAATGACTACATGTGGGCCTCTGTTCAACATATCGGCTCTGCCCTCTGCCTGGGTAAGAAAAAGTCATGCCTCGACCTCTAAAACTGGAGTACCCACTTCTGTTACCAGATTGTGCAGGCATATATCTACCTCTTTTTCCCGACCTTCTGCTAGACTCACCAAAGAACTCACGTGATGGCCTTGTAATTTGTTCCTCCCCAGCTTCTTTCATTAATCGTTCAACTCTTATTGCAGCAGCTCTGAGTCTGGCATAATTATCAAGATCAGTAGTCGTGATTCTGTTTCTGATCTCATATTTGAGGCCCTCCTCAAACTTTCTACATTTGTCTTTTTCAGTAGAGACCATGAAGGTGGCATAGTGGGAAAGTTTATTAAACTGTACTTCATACTCCGCAATAGACATATTCCCCTGTTTCAGATTCAGGAATTCCTTCCTCTTCTCATCTTTATACGCTTCAGGCATGTAATTATTCTGAAATTCTAGGAGAAAATCATTCCATGTCAACACCGGTGGTTGTGCATCACTGTCAGGGACTGTCTCCCACCATTCATAAGCATTTCCTTGCAGTAAGGATACTGCATAATCGAATTTCTCATCTGGAGTACATCTCATCATATTCAGTACCCTTTGTGTCCTTGTCAACCATGTCTCAGCTTCTGCTGGGTCTGTTGTGCCACTGAAATCAGTTGCACCATGTTTCGTCAGCTTGTCATACCGTCTTTCCTTGTACATTTCAGGACCATATACTTCTTGTTCTAGGTTTTCATGGGGTACTTCTGCATGAGATGACTGTGATGCATGTACTGGAGCTCTAGCTCCTATTGCTGGTTGCTCTCTATGTAAATGAGGTGATGCCTCATGAGAATGCATTTCGGCCGGCCTCTCCCTCCTTGGTGTATCATGTCTTATGATGTCCCTAAAATAAATGAAAGTATGTCACTACATAATGTTCAACACATATGATGCATATGTTATCATGCGCTTATGCATATGCATGTTCCCATGGAACCTATCCCTGCTCTGATACCAAAAATGTAACGCCACACCTCTTATGCATTTAAGTATAACCTATCCCTGCATCAAGTAATCTCATACTGCATGTTGAAAAGAGAAAATACCCTGATAACAATAGTAGTAAATTTTTTTTTCATATCATATCCTGTAAAATCAACTAATGACTTTGCAAGTCTCACATCTTATAATTTCATTCAATGACTTGCAAGTTTCATATCCTGTAATATTATTCACTGACTTTGCAAATCAACATTAAAACCACAACACGATATATCATATATATTAAAACATAAACTTCCCATCCGAAAGATTACGGGTTGTTTCCATTTGTACATCTCAAAACTAATCTAAAGTGATAATACATATTCAAGCATATAAGTCCAAAATACATATGACATGTTTTTATGCTTGTGTGGAATGCAAGGAGAGAGAGTGATGAGGCTCGGTCAATGACCTGTGCTCCATGTCTTCTATACACTACTCAAAATGAGCTATCACTTTTCTTTACCTGAAAAATGACGCAAATTGATGAGTTGCGGCTCAGTGAGAATAATCATCCAATGAGCTCTAAAGTACCAAACAACTCATAGTAATAAATCACAAATCCAATATATACCAGGTATTCTATTCCATTCATCAGTATCATATAAGTATCAATAAAGTTGAAACATAGAATCATTACTCTTTATGTATGCAAATGCTTTGCTTATTTCATTTTGTTGTGACTAAGTTAAACAGACATTGCCCCGGATTTCCATGTGAATATTTGCCATGTGAACATTTGCATTTGCATTTGCTAGCTAGCTTGATCATTTGTTTCATTTGCACATTTGTTGGGCCATAGGCCTCTTCTTTTGCTTTACAATATCGATTAACTAGTCACAACGCCTTTTTAGCTCATATGCATATGCACTTGTATTTAAGCATTCATCAACCATTGCATCTTTATCATATACAACATACATATATTCCATATATACCTCACATGTCAAGTATATACCTTGCATATACTATACATATACCATGTGTATATATCACATTTGTCAAACATATACCTCAAATATACCACAAGTATACCATTTATATGTACCACAATGTCACAAATTATCCATTATTACATTATCAAGGGCCAATCATGACAATCACATGAATCACATAGCAAGCAACATTCATTTGCACTAAAGAATTCAATCGATAATTAGACTCACCGTTCTCCTTTGATTCCGACCCCTAACTTATTGTCTATCTGCTCCTTGTGGGTCTCCAATATGTTGCGAGCATAATATGAAAACATAATCGATTAACTCATAATTAGAGATACTTAATGTGGCTTAAACAAATTAATATGCATTGTTCATGTCAATAGTTAAGATTTTTCCTATGAGGCAGTGTGACCTTATGGGACTGTTTAGCCTTTAACTTTTTCTATACTTGACCAATTAGTCTGATTCTTGTTCCTAATTAAAACTAACATATAATTATAGAACATATTAAAATTTGAGACCAATTGGATCATTGTAAAATATTTGGTGGAATTTATAAGAGTGTTCTGTTTTCTGCCTTGTTTTCTGCCTTTAGGCAGTTTCAGGGTACTCATTTGGGTTCATCATAACTTACCCTCTATAAGTCCTATTTTAATTAAACTTTACAGAAACTTATATGGGTTCATATGGAACATGTTTCATGTTTACAACTTGTACCAATTATGTCTCTAAGGTCTTATAATTATACCAAACATATTACTGTTCCAGAATAGAATTGGCTTCCGGACCAGTATGACTTCAAAAGGCCATAACTTAGTCTATAGATAACAAATTAAGCTCAAATTAGTACCATAATTTAGCTAAGACATATACATATAACTTTTATGTTTTGAGAAATTACATAATCGAGCTCTAACAAGCTCAAATGATCCAACCAATGTACTGGAGCTGCCCAGGGCACTCAGTAGGCAGTTCAAAACATGGAACAGTCATGGTTCCATTCACCATAACTCACCATTTACAAGCCCTATGAACCTTAAATTTGGTATAAAGATACAAAACACATATATCTACAACTTTTATGTTTTGAGAGACTTCAAATAAGGGCTTTAACATATTCTAAATCAGACCACACAGTAGCTAACTTGGTTAGGGTTTACACCCTGACCAGTTTCAGTACGAAGAGCATATCTAATTTTATAAACCAAATCACGAAACACCGTTTACATATTCATAAATATAAGACATAAAGGAACAACTTTTGTGTTTTATACTTGTCCAGAATCAATTTATATGTGCATCAAAATCGGGTTGCAAAACAGTGCCTATTAATGAACCTAAGCAACTCAAATCAACCCTAAAGCAATAAGAATTGATTAATTACCAAGGACGAACTTGCAAGGGATCAATTTGGTGCAAAAACTAGGTAAAACAAGGAAGATTTGAAGTCTGAAATGGAGGAAAATGAAGGAGAATTCGGGGCTGAAGTGAGGAGGCAGAAATGGGAAAGATGAAGATAAAGGCAGATTTATGTTTTTGTCTTTTTATCTTTTTCTCATCTCATTTCTCTTCTCATTTCTCATTTCTTTTCTCTTATATTTCCCTTTTGTGTCATTTTCATTTTATTTTGTCTATATTATTATTATTATTTACATAGAATTATAATTCCACTAATTCACACAATAATACAGCTTAATCATTTGATCTCATTTAACTAAATTAGCAATGTAAATGTTCACTAATCTTAATCTAATCATTTTGCTTACTTTAATTTGGTCACTTATTCAATTCATTTCTAATACTTCATAATCCTCATATAGGTTATAAGTACACATGTGCTACTCGATACAAGTGCCAAATGCTAGGACACGTAGCTAGTGCGTGTCATAAACTTGTTCCTACGAAAATACGTATGAAATGCATTTGTTCAATTGAATTGTATGCAAGATGCTTATGTTCGATGAAATGCATGTGGGGAAGGTCAAGGATGTTACACTATCTCTAGCCCTTCTAATGCACGTGCTCCTTCTTCATCCCAAATGATGGGGCTTCGGCACTTTCTTCCATACAATGCCTCATATGGTGCCATCTGGATACTGTTATGATACTGGTTGTGGTAAGCAAATTCCATCAATGCTACATATTCATCCCAAACACCTCTAAATTCCATAGAACATGCCCTAAGCATTTCTTCCAATGTCTATATAGTCCTTTCAGATTGTCCATCAGTTTGTGGGTGGAATGCAGTGCTAAAGTTCAATTTTGTTCCCAATGCATTCTGTAAACTCACCTAAAAACATGAAGTAAATCGTGGATCTTTATAAGACACAATGGACAATAGAATGCCATACAATCTGACTATCGTATTCACATATAATTTGGCCAAACTCTCAAGTGTATAGCCCTATCTGATAGGTAGAAAATGTGCTGACTTGGTTAATCTGTCAATAATTACCCATACTGCATCATATTTCCGTGGAGTTCTTGGCAATCCATAGACAAAATCCATCGTTATTCTTTCCCATTTCCATTCTAGCACTTGGATGTAACTTACCAATTGGTGCCTGATGTTCAATTTTAATCTGCTGACATGTCAAGCATTTGGAACCATATTCTGCTATGTCTTTTTTCATTCTTGGCCACCAGTAATGAGGCCTTAAACTGTGATACATCTTTGTCATCCCTGGGTGCATTGCATACGGTGCATTGTGTGCCTCTTCCATTATTTCCTGACGCAAGTTCTCAGTGTCTGGAAAACATATGTGTTACTTTAACATTAGTGTATCATTCTGCAAATGAAACTCTGTATTATTTTCCTGCCTTACCACATCAATTTTCTCACATAATTCAGGATCTTTGCTTTGTGCTTCTTTAATTCTCTCCTTTAGCATAGGTCTAACTTGAATAGTAGCAATCAGTGATCCTCTATCATGCATATTTAATTCAACATTCATGGATCGTAATTGAATCAAATATGGAAAAGAGGATGTTTGTAAATGAGCTACACTGCTACTGGCCTTCCTACTCGATGCATCTGCTACCACATTGGCTTTCTGTAGATGATACTCAATTGTCCAATCATAATCTTTCAATAGCTCTAACCATCGTCTTTGCCTCATGTTTAACTCATTTTGTGTCAGCAAATAACCTAAGCTTTTATGGTCTGTGAAGATCTGGAATGTCTCACGATACAGATAATGCCTCAAAATCTTCAATGCAAATACAACTACAGCCAATTCTAAATCATGTACTGGATATGAGATCTCATGTGGTCTCAGTTGCCTAGATGCATAAGCTATCATATTACCATGTTGCATTAATACACAACCTAAGCCTTGGTGAGAAGCATCACTATATACTGTAAACCCACCTGTACCTATAGGGATGGTTAACACTGGTGCTGAGGTTAGTCTGTGTTTTAGTTCTTCGAAACTCCTCTGACATTCTGGAGTCCACTTGAAAGGAACATTCTTTCTCAACAATTTAGTTAAAGGGCTAGCAATTAAGGAGAATCCATCAACAAATCTGCGATAGTATTCGGCTAATCCCAGAAAACTTTGCATTTCTGAAATATTTTTAGGAGCTTCCCAATTTACCATGGCCTCAATTTTCTTTGGGTCAACCTCTATGCCCTTACACGACACCACATGTCCAAGAAACACCAAATGATCTAACCAGAATTCACATTTACTCAATTTGGCATATAATTGTTTCTCCCTCAAAGATTGCAACACAACTTTTAAATGTTGTTCATGTTCTCCCCTATTCTTTGAGTACACCAATATGTCATCAATAAATACTATCACAAACCTATCCAGATATGGATGAAACACTTTATTCATTAATGCCATAAATGCAGTTGGAGCATTAGTCGATCCAAATGGCATTACTAAAAATTCATAATGTCCATACTTGGTTCGAAAGACAGTCTTTGGAACATCCGCTTCTGCTACCTTCAGTTGGTAATAGCCTGATTTCAAATCAATCATGGTGAATATTTGGGCTTCTTGCAACTGGTCAAACAAATCATCTATTCGGGCCAACAGATATTTGTTCTTCACTGTCATTTTATTCAGTTGCCTGTAATCGATACACAATCTCATTGTTCCATCTTTCTTTTTAACAAATAACACTGGAGCTCCCCAAGGTGATACACTAGGTCTAATATACCCTTTGTCAAGTAACTCCTACAATTGGGCCTTCAGTTCTTTCAACTCAACGGGGGCCATTCTATAGGGTGACCTTGATATTGGTGTTGTTCCTGGTACAAGTTCAATAGTGAATTCTATCTTTCTATCTAGTCGTAAACCAGGTAGATCGTCTGGGAATACATCAGCAAATTCTCTTACCACTGGTATATTTTCAAGAAAGCTATCAGTGGTTCTAGTATCAGTCACATATGCCAAATATGCTTCACATCCCCCTTTGATCATTCGAAATGCCTTTACAGCTGAAACTAGAAATGTAGGCACAAGTTTTCTTTCACCTATAAATACTACCCTTGGCTAGTTTGGTGATTCCAAAATTACTTCCTTAGTAAAGCAATTCACTATTGCATGATGTCTAGTTAACAAGTCCATTCCTAGTATCACATCAAATTTATATATTGGCAATAAAATCAGATCAGCTATTAACTCAGCTCTATCAATGCATATCAGGCAATCACGACAGACAATATTCACAGCTACCACTGTTCCCAATGGTGTACTCACATTTATGTCAATCCCCAAAGGCTCATGCATTTGATGCAGTTTAAATGCCATATGCAATGATATAAATGAATGAGTGGAGCCTGGGTCAATCAATGCATATGCTAACATATCATAAATGTAAATATTACCGATAACTACTTCGGGAGCATCCACCGCCTCCTGTCTAGTCATAACAAACACCCTGGCCTGAGTAGGGGGTCGAGAACTGTGACCTTCAAATCTGGTCACTCCTCTACCCATTGTACTAGTCCTGCCCCTACCTCTTCCTCTGCCCTGTGTTCCACTAGTAGGGTAGACCTTCAGAGCCTCAACTGTAGTCTCAGATACTCCTCTACCTCTGCTGGTCTCTGCTAGTTTGGCTCTATTTGGACAATCTCTATACATGTGATCCATCGATCCAGAGAAATAACATGCTCCTTTGAGTCTTCTACATTCAACCGTATGTTGTCTACCACAATGACTACATATGGGCCTCTATTCAACATATTGTCTCTGCCCTCTGCCTGGGTAAGAGAAAGTCATGCCTCGACCTCTAGAACTGGAGTACCCACTTCTGTTACCAGACTATGCAGGCATATATCTACCTCTTTTTCCCGACCTTCTGCTAGACTCACCAAAGAACTCACGTGTTGCCCTTTTAATTTGTTGCTCCCTAGCTTCTTTCATTAATCGTTCAGCTCTGATTGCAGTAGCTCTGAGTCTGACATAATTATCAAGATCAGTAGTCGTAGTTCTATTTCTGATCTCATATTTGAGGCCCTCCTCAAACTTCCTGCATTTGTCTCTTTTAGTGGATACCATGAAGGTGGCATAATGGGAAAGTTTGTTAAATTGTACTTCATACTTTGCAATAGACATATTCCCCTGTTTCAGATTTATGAATTCCTTCCTCTTCTCATCTTTATATGCTTCAGGCATGTAATTGTTCTAAAATTCCAGGAGGAAATCATTCCATGTCAACACTAGGGGTTGTGCATCACTATCGGGGACTGTCTCCCATCATTCATAAGCATTTCCTTGCAGCAAGGATACTGCATAATTGAATTTCTCATCCGAGGTACATCTCATCATATTCAGTACCCTCTGTGTCCTTTTCAGCCAGGTCTCAACTTCTGCTGGGTCTATTGTGCCATTGAAATCAGTTGCACCATGTTTCCTCAGCTTGTCATAAGGTCTTTCTTTGTACGTTTCAGGACCATATACTTCCTGTTCTAGGTTTTCATGGGGTACTTCTGCATGAGATGACTGTGATGCATGTACTGGAGCTCTAGCTCCTAATGCTGGTTGATCTTTATGTAAATGAGGTGATGCCTCATGATAATGCATTTCAGCCGGCTTCTCCCTCCTTAGTGAATCATGTCTTATGATGTTCCTAAAATAAATGAAATTATGTCACTACATAATGTTCAACACATCAGATGCATATGTTATCATGCTCTTATGCATATGCATGTTCCCATGGAACCTATCCCAGCTCTGATACCAAAAATGTAATACCACATCTTATACATTTGTGTTCAACCTATCCCTGTATCAATTAATCACGCATAGCATGGTAGAAAGACAAAATACCCTGTTAACATTGGTAGTAAATTTTTTTTTTCATTTCATATCCTGTAAAATCAACTAATGACTTTGCAAGTCTCATATCCTGTAATACCTATCAATGACTTTGCAAGTCTCATATCCTATAATAACTATTAATGACTTTGCAAGTCTCATATCCTGTAATATTACTCAATGACTTTTCAAGTCAACATGAAAACCCACAATACGATATATCACATATATTAAAACATAAACTTTACACATAAGTATTTACGAGTTGATTTCGTTTCCACGTTTTTAAAACCCATTCTAAATTGACTGTACATATTCAACCATATAAATACAAAATGCAGATGACATATTTTTATGCTTGTGTGGAATGCAAGGAGAGAGAGAGAGTGATGAGGCTCGGCTAGTGACCTGTGCTCCATGTCTTTTATACGCTACTCAAAATGACCTATCACTTTTCTTTACCTGAAAAATGATGCAAATTGATGAGTTGCGGCTCAGTGAGCATAACCATCAAATGAGCTCTAAAGTACAAAACAACTCATAGTAATAAATCACAAATCCAATATATACCATGTATTCCATTCCATTCATCAGTATCATATAAGTATCAATAAAGTTGAAACATATAATCATTACTCTTTATGTATGCAAATGCTTTGCTTATTTCATTTTGTTATGACCAAGTTAAAAAGACATTGCCCCGGGTTTCCATGTGAACATTTGCATTTGCATTTGCTAGCTAGCTTGATCATTTGTTTCATTTGCACATTTGTTGGGCCATAGGCCTCTTTTGTTGCTTTACAATATCGATTAACTAGTCACAAGGCCTTTTTAGTCAATATGCATATGTACTTGTATTTTAGCATTCATTAACCATTGTATCTTATCACATATAATATACATATACCACATATGCCACACATATATCTTGCATATACTATACATATACCATGTATATATATCACATATGTCCAACATATACTTCAAATATACCACAAGTATACCATTTATATGTACCACAATGTCACAAATTATCCATCATTACATTATCAAAGACCAATCATGACAGCCATATGAATCACATAGCAAGCAACATTCATTTGCACTAAAGAATTCAATCGATAATTAGACTCACCGTTCTCCTTTGATTCCGACCCCTAACTTATTGTCTATCCGCTCCTTCTGGGTCTCTAATATGTTGCAAGCCTAATATGAAAACACAATCGATTAACTCATGATTAGGGAGACTTAATATGGCTTAAACAAATTAATATGCATTGTTCATGTCAATAGTTAAGATTTTTCCTATGAGGCAGTGTGACCTTATGGTACTCTTTAGCATAGACCTTTTTCTATACTTGCCTAAGTAATCTGATTCTTGTTCCTACCTAACACAAATTATATAACATATTAAAATTTCAGACCAATTGGATCATTGTACAATATTTGATGGAATTTATAAGTGTGTTCTGTTTTCTTCCTTATTTTCTGCCTTTAGGCAGTTTCTGGGTACTCATTTGGGTTCATCCTAAATTATAATCTATACGTCCTATTTTAATGAAAAATTACAGAAACTTATATGGGTTCATAGGGAACATTTTGCATGTTTACAATTTTTATCAATTATGTCTCTATGGTCTTCAAACGAAAATAAACATTTTACTGGTTCAGAACCGAATTGGCTTCCAGACCAATATGAATTCCAAAGGACATAACGTAGTCTATACATACCCAATTATGCTGCAATTAGTACCAAACCTTAGCTATGACATATACCTACAACTTGTCAGTTTTGATTATTTGTAGAATCGAGCTCTAACAATATCAAATTAGCCAAACAAGTTACTAGATCTTCCCAGGGCACTCAGTAGGCAATTCAAACCATGGAACAGTCATGGTTCCATTTACCATAACTCAACATTTACAAGACCTAGGAACCTGCCATTTGGTATACAAATACAAAACACATATATCTACAACTTTTATGTTTTGCGATACTTCAAATAATTGCTTTAACATATCCAAAATCAAAGAACACAGTAGCTAACTTGGTTAGGGTTCACACCCTGACCAGTTTTAGTAAAGAGAGCATATCTCTTCCTATACATACCAGCTTGCAACACTGTTTGTATATACACAAATCTAAGACATAAAGGAACACCTTTTGTGTTTTACACTTGTCCAGAATCAAATTCTATTAACATCAAAATCGGGGTGCAATTCAGTGCCTATTATTGAACCTAAGCAACTCAAATCAACCCTATAGCAATAAGAATCGATTACTTACCAAGAACAACCTTGCAAGGGATCAAATAACTTCAAAAACTAAGTGAAACAAGGATGAATTAATGTCTGAAATGGAGGAAATTGAAGAAGAAGTCGGGCTGGAGAAGAAGGCAGAAATGGGAAGATATAGCTAACTTTTTGTTTTTTGTCTTTTTATCTTTTCTCATCTATTTTCTCCTTTCTCTTCTCTTTTCTCTTCTCTTCTCTTTTATTTCTCTTTTGTGTCATTTTCATTTTATTTTGTCTATATTATTATTATTTTTATTTACATATATTTGTAATTCCACTAATTCACACAATAATGCATCTTAATCATTTGGCCCGATTTAACTAAATTAACAATGTAAATATTTACTAATCTTAATCTAATCATTTTTCTTACTTTAATTTAGTCACCTTATTCAATTCATTTCTAATCCTTTGTTATCCTCATTTAGGTTATAATTACACACGTGCGACTCGGTACAAGTGCCAAATACTAGGACACATAGGTAGTGCGTGCCATGAACTTGTTCCTACGAAAATACGTATGAAATGCACATGTTCAATTGAATTGTTTGCAAGATGCTTATTTTCAATGAAATGCATGTGGGGAAGGTCAAGGATGTTAAATTATTTGTGTGAGCCTGTAAAAACACAAAGTGAAGGTTGTTTGTGTGAGCCTGTAAAACACAAGGAATTGGTTATTGTGTGAGCCATTAAAACACAAGGGATTTCTGGGTTAGGTGTGGGCCATTGTGATAAACACCATAGTTGGGAGTGAGCTTGTAAAACTCCATTGTAACACTTAGTGTGTTAGTGAAACTCCCAATTGCGATTGGGGAGATGAGTAGGATTTGTTAACACCCGGACCTCTATAAATCTTTGTGTCAAATTTTCTCTATCCCTCATAAAATTAATTATTTATTTCTGCACCTTAAAGTTTAATTTTTTTTCAACTCCAATTCAACCCCCCTTCTTGGCTCAATATCTGGGCAACAAAGCATTTCATGAGCAGTATCTAGTAACACATCATGACCCCCAATTAGCCGAAAAGTCAGTGGTTTGATTACGAACCTTCCATAGACAATTTCCATGCAATTCTTCCTTTCACCATTCTATACCTCACTTGGTTCAGAGTATGGACATCTGTCAACTCCCACTAGACTAACTATGTCACGTCTAGTTCAAGTAATGTTAGTTCTTGTCCTTGAGGCTCATTACTCTATTAGATATGTCATTAAAGACTATCTTTATGACATTTCGACTCAGGCCAGAGATTCCCGAGTAATGATGATGATAAGAGGCCATGGGTATGCACTCCTTCTATCAAGAGTGGTGAATCCTTTGTTGGTTACCCAATTACCTTCGAATACCTCAAGTTGTATCCAATCACCACCCTATGAGCAACCTCCCTGAGACAACAAGGAATAGTGTCAAAATACATAATCAATATTCAAGATATCCTTGAGTACCTCAAGTGTAAGGATACTTGCACCATTGCTATGATGAGACTATCATTGACATTTGAATATATTATCCATATGATTGTCTTTCATCCATTGTACTTAGGTACACTTAGCAAGCCTCCACATGTTAACTCTAAACATCTCATGTTTATAGATTATGAGATTTACAACTCGATCCAATCAAGGAGTGTAACATATGGTAGTCTGTCTGGATTAATAATGTCCCATCTCATTAATCCTATGACTATGGATAATTTTGATAATAACATAATTACACATGATAAGAATCTCAATATCATAATCCCATTATGATTTCCTTCATGTTATGTTATGTATCAAGGACTTCATTAATTGATTGAAGATCACTTATCAATTCATATATCAAATAAACATCAAATTAATGAAAAAGCCTTTTATTAATCAATTAAATTTGTACAATAAGCGCTAAAGCTAATTGCCTTTAGAGAACTTCTCTAACAGAATGGATGAAGATACATATGATGTGTGAGGTGTCCTAGGATGCTTTTTATATAAGAATTCATGATTAGTCTTTTGAGACTTACCTCTAGAGCATTGTGAGCCTTTACCATTTCTTTTTGGAATTGGAGGTTTTGTGTGTACCTTAGTGTGAGCCTCTTTGGATAAAAGCACTTACTAAATAGTTAGCATTAGATGAGGGAGTAGATAATGAATCCCTTTTAAATCCTAAACCATCTTTAATCAAAGGACACTTTTGAGATACTAAGAGAGTATCCAAATTTTTGTTCCCTTTTTAAAACTTAGAAATAGAAAATCTTAACTCATGGACCTTCTTTTATCGGTGAATCATTTCTTTCATCAAATATTTATGGGTTGAGGTTTTTGAGAAAATTTCATCTAATCATTAGATGTTTTAAGAAGTAAAACTCAATTTTCTAAATCTTCTAAACTATTCTCAAGTTGAGAATTCTTTTGCTTATAGAAATTCATTCTCTTATTAAATAACTCAATTTTTGAAAATAAGTCTTCAAGAAGTTCTCTATCTACATTATGCTCAAAATACGAATCACTATTATTATAAGAAATGGATGTTAAGAATACCTTTTGAGGGTCATCCTCAATGGTCTTGAAGCTTAAGGTGGTAACCTCATCATAAGCTCCTTCACTTAAGGAGCTATCACTCCATGTTTTTTTTCTTTCTCCATGTAGGATCTTCTCTTGTGCCTCTTGTGTCTTAGAGAGTACTTGGAGGGCTTCTTTTGATTGTTGCCATAATTTTTCCTCATTAAGATCTTCTTAACTCTTTCTGTAATATGACAAGCTCTTCATTATTGGATTCCCTCATTTCCTCATCGCTGGAGATCTCTTGTGATGATTGTTGAAATCTTAGATGCACCTTGAAAGTTATTGTCTTCCTCTCCTTTCCATTATTTAACTCCTCATTTGCCAATGCCCTCTCATGAGTTAGGAGTTTTCAATGAGCACATCGATTTGAATGATGCTTAATCTTTATTAGCCTCCTTAATTTTGATAACCCTTAACATGTACTCTTTCATATGAAGACTCCTTAGAATTTTGTTATTGACATCTTATAAGCTATAATACTTCCTAAGTTTTCTCAAATTGTTAATTATTGCAAGGAGCTAGTTGGTCATCCTAGTGATGGACTCATATGGCTTCATTAGAAGGGCTCATACTCAGTTCTTACCACTAGGATTTTCTTAGATTTCACTTGCTTGATGTCTTTTTGATGGTTCTCTAAGGTTTAACAAATGCTATAAGCCCTTTGACATTGTTGAACTCTCCCAAATTCTTTTATTGAAAATGAGGCCCGGAGAAATGCCAATGCTCTTTTATTTCTTCCATTTGCCTTCCTTTGTGTGTCTGAGCACTCATTTTAAGGAATGATCTATGCCTCACCATCTATAACCTTTGATGGTGGCTTCCATTTTGAAGAATAGTGACCCATAAGTCAATGAGATCACTATTCAAGAAGCCTCCATTTTAATCTTCCAAAGTGCAAAGTTTGACCAATCGAAAAATGGAGTAAGGTGGTGACTTGATCATGATCTTGATATTTTTTCTTGCAATTATGCCTTTGATGAGAGACATAGGCTTTAATACCAAATATAAAGAAGAGGGGAATTGGTGGTTTTTTGAAATCTTTAAGACTAATGAAATTCTTTTAACAGTTGATTAAATTTGCAATAGGCAATTGATGAAGGCAATCAGAGAAGTAAAAGATAAGAGATGGAGAGAAAAAATCAACATAAGAGGATTTTTATAGTGGTTTTGGCAACCAATCCCTATATCCATTCCCAAATCACTTATTGCGATTTCCTATTAATATTTCACTACAAAAACACCAAAATAATGACCAAAATTAGTGACCATTTTAATACACAAGAAGATCAAGTATAAATATTTTCTTTAGCGACCATTTTAATACCACATAGTGACCAAAATTTTGCAAACACAGATTGTAGTCTCTAAACTAGGCACCAAAAGCTTCCGTGAATTATAGCAATGTCTTTGCAACCACTCTATGGTCGGTATTTAGTGACCACAATAAGTAATGGTTATTAATTGAAAAATAGTAAGCATATTTTTTTGTTGTTGCTGAATGTTAGCAGTTAAAATGCCAAATTTTCTGATGATTAATAGAAGGCAACTCAACAATCACCTATTTGTTGGGCTGAGCGTTTTATGTGGTCGCTGAGTTGAGAACAAAAAGTACTTGTGATCATATTAAATGTGGTTGCTAATGTCATTTTTACGGTACTTAATGACCACTGTTACATATGGTCCCTGATTTATTAAATTAGTTATCACTATTACATATGGTATGTGATTTATTATTGTGGCCATTAACTCTAATTAAGTTCAATGGAAGCGTTGCTACCATTTGAGCAGTGTTATGACTACATTGCCATCGTTGCTTCTGGTTGCTAAAGTTGTCCAGAAAACCCCCTAAATCATCAACCCTAACTCACGATCTCCCTCTCTCTCTGTGAATTCAGCATTTATTGGTTGACCACATTCCAACACCTATCAGTGGTTGACACAATCTAGTCAACTTAAAAATTTGATGTACCATGGCCATGATGACTTATAGAAAACCTATGACATCATACAATAGTAAAAGACTTGATAAATTGAAAGTTTTAAATACAATATTTATACAGGCATACACAAGCTCAATATTTGACAAAATAAGTAGTTACAAACTACATGTTTCAGAGAATAAAAAGCATGTAAATTTATAACTATCCAAACATAACAAAACCAAAAAGTACAATAGTTGTATCACCTACCCCAAGTATGTATCATCGACTCTGATCTTTAGGCACCATCCTCTGTCGCTTCACTCTGAAGCTGTGATCCTATGCATGGATCTTTAGGCACCATCCTCTGTCGCTTCACTCTAAAGCTCTGATCCTATGCATGGGAAACCTATATGCTAAGCAAACTAATGCTTAGTGGTACATAACAACATGTAAAACACCACATACAAATTCCACATAAATGATATTCTTACCATAATAACTTATCTCGAAGTCTGTATACGCATTAACTCAAATACTATATAATATATCAAAATGATACATTTACAACAAAATGAACATGACATATGAACATAATCAATCATAAAATTGTATACTATAGTTAGAAAGTTAATTAAATTATTTCATTGCCTGCTTTACTCATTACTTGACTAAATTGGATACGGGAATAATATACGACTCTCACCCGAGCCCTCAAGACATTTGTCTGAGCTTCCCAAAATACATGTATAAGGAAAATAGTGTGCACATAATATATATCGAGGGAAGTTCACTTGGCTTAAATCCTAGGACTTCAAAAATCTTGAATGTGACCAACTTAGGTCACCTAGTACTGGACTCCCATTAATGACATGTCATCTATTCTAGCTTTAGTCCTACTTAGAGCATTGACTTAACCATTTATATCACTTACCATATATGATTCATATATTAACCATGATTCTCTTAAATTATAACCATAACATGCATTTACATATCATTTTATAACCATACAAAAATAGGTCAACCACCTCAAAATTAATCAATCTAGATTCACATGCAAACATAGAATTTTTTTAAGTTAAGCAACTTCATGCCTGTGAACTACCTTTCACGATTATGAAACACCTCGTGACGAGTAGTTTACCCATGAATCAAGCTGTAATTCAACCCGTGAATCAACAACATGTTTCACGATTATGATAATCCCTTCACAGGTGTGAACTAAAATGTGAAATAACCTATGAAAGAGTTTTTTCCATTCAAAAATCCAAAGTCATGACATTCACACTTGTGAACAACCAGTTCAAGGCTGTAAATCTGAAAAAATTTCCTGAAAATAGAGCATGTCATTTCATACCATTACCCTATGCAATAAATCTCTACAATTGACTAATGTCAGCCACCATATCAACACTCCATCATGCATATAGTGTAATGGTCCAAATACCGGGTTAGTTGTAAACTGTAGTTTCCAAAATTTACTGGCATACCGGGAGTCAAAAATTACACTTGTGGGTGAAAATTATTTTATTTGATCATCGGAAAATATAGATTATGATTAGTCTGTAGGTAAAAATTTGGAGTGAAAATGACATCAAATAAGCCCTCAAAAGTTAAAACTAAGAACAAATGGGACCCAATTTAATTAATAAAGTAGTTGACCACACTTTGGTGGGGCTATGAAAATAGCAAACGACATCTAAAAATTTATTTTAAGACATAGAGAGATAATATTTAGGATTATTTGACAGTGAAAAAGGAATTTTATGGTAACACCAAAAATTGATTAATCAGTTCGGTTTGCGTGAGCTTGATAGGAAATATACTCCGATTGAGTTAAAAAAAAATTTGTGTAGACATATCAAAATATTTTATGAATTATAGAATCAAATTTGGGTGAAATTGTGCTTGGGAAGTGATAGAAATAATTTAGAGTGCTTAATTAGGACTAAATGGGTTGGGCTTTGCTTTGCCCAAGCCCACCCATCTTAAGCCACTATATAAAGGCTTGAATATCATAATTCTCTAGAGATAATTCTGTAACTCCTTCTTCCCTAAATTCCCTTGCTTGGCCGAACCATTTTCTTCTCATTTTCTCCACCAAATTGCTTCCCTTTTTACTAATTTTTAGACCAAAATCAAACACCCTTATATAATTTCAGCCTCTCTAGTAGTTAGTAGAAGTCTCTAATCTTCATTTAGAGGGCTAGAGTGGAAGGAAATCAAAGGAGATAAGTTAAGATACAAATTTGAGGTAAGTGAAATTAGGAGTTTTAAATTGGTTTAATGGTTCAAATATATAGTTTAAGGTATTTAAATGATAAATATGAAGTTAGATTGAGTTAGAAGAGTAAAATAATGGTGAATTAATTGAGTTTGAATTTTAGCCATGGTTGGTGCACAAGGTGGTGAAGGTGCTTCCAAGGAAAAGGTTAAGGCCAAAGGAAGAAAATAGGGTTAACGATTTCAAAATCTACTTATTTCCATTGTTAAATATTGAATTAGTGTTATGAAAATTAGAGAATTTGTGTGTTATGCATGTAATTGATAATTGAATCTTAAAACATCATTAAGTGAATATAAAAAATGGATTATAATTGTTAAATTCAATTAAAAAAATTATTTAGTGTGTTGAACCTTAAGGGGTATTTTCGTCATTTTGATGCTAACAAATAAAATAGCAACAATATATTTAATATACTTGTTTTCTAAGTTTATTGAACATGGTATGGAATATGATAGCAAGAATGGAGAATGGAAGACTAATCTGAAAAAGACAAAAAATGAAGAAATAGTTTGTTCACGCCCGTGACCTTATATGTCACGCCCGTGATGAAGCTTAGCGCCAACTATCCAACATTTAAAGTTCATGGCCATGAAGAATGATAGCAACCGTGAATGATCATATCAGTCATGACCATGAAAGAAAGTCACACCCGTGATAAGACATGACAAATTCTTTCAGAGAGCTTCACGGCCAGAGTCACCACTTGGACCACAGCTAGGAAGGATGTTCACACCCGTGAAGATATAATGTCACGCCCGTGATCAAACACTTCAAATCCTTCCAGAATGCTTCACGGCCAAAGTCACCACTTAATCACGGCTTGGAAGAATAGTCACGACCGTGACAATCATAATCATGATCGTGAAAGAGGAAAGAAAAACATGTCAGGTGCGAAAATAAGAGTTAGTGCAACAGCTATTTCCGTATTAAATGCAATCAAACGGCTATAATTTTCCATGGAAGTATAAATGCACGTCATTTATGAATCCAAAAGAAGAGAATAGCTAATACTTCGAATCAAAATCTTGTTGTAAGCCATTTGTGCAATTGATATTTTCAAAACAAACATTTATTCTCTGTGAAAATCTTTTTGCTCATCATTCTTTGAGCATTAAAGATTGTAAGTGTTTCTCTCTGTAATCATATACTCAAGTGAGTTTGGGTATTTTGGGGTTAAGAGTAGAACACTTGAAAGGGTTATTTGTGTGAGCCTTTAAAACACAAGGAATTGGTTTATTGTGTGAGCCATTAAAACACAAGGGATTTCTAGGTTAGGTGTGATCCATTGTTAGAAACACCATAGTTGGGAGTGAGTTTGTAAAACTCCACTATAACACTTAGAGTGTTAGTGAAACTCCAAATTGAGATTGGGGAGAGGAGTACGATTTGTTAACACCTGAACCACTATAAAAATTCTTATGTCTTATTTTTCTATCCCTACTCATCTTAACTTTTCTTTCCGCACTTAAAAGTTAAAAGTTTTAATATCCAATTCAACCCCCTTCTTGGTTCAATATCTGGGCAACAATTGGTATTAGAGCTAAGTCTAGGATCGAAACCTAAACAATGCTAGTTAAAGATCAAGATATGGCCAATGAAGGATTCCAAAGTCTCAAGCCTTACTTTGATGGAGCAAGTTATGCTCATTAGAAGTTTTGGATGGAGACATGTCTGGATAGTGTTCAAAAATCATGGACACCACCAACTAGAAGAGGAGTTGATCGTGAAGAAGAAATCTTATCAAGATATGATTGGACAGAGCCTCAAATAAGAGCAAACTTCAAAAACAAAAAGGCAATGACAATTCTCTCAAGCTCATTATCTATTGAAGAATGTGGTAGAATACAACACTGCCCAACAGCTTACAGCATGTGGAAAACATTGGAAAACTATCATGAAGGTACTAAGAAATTTAAATCCAATAAGATTTAACTTCTTACTTCAGAGTATGAGCTCTTCAAGATGAAATCCAATGAGTCAATTACTGACACGACCAACCGTCTTCTAGCAATCATAAATGGCATGAGAAAACTTGGGAAACACCTGAGCTTGGAAGATGTAAATAACAAAATCTTGAGAAGTCTTCCTCTCAAAGATTACGGTTCAAGAGTTACCGGTATAGAAGAGGCAAATGAAGACATGAGCATCATGAATACTGATGTGCTTATTGGCAAACTTCTCACACATGAAATGGCAGTGAAAACAGATAGAGAGCTTAAAGCAGAGCCAGAAAAAAGAAAGCCTCTAGCACTAAAAGCCTCTACTTCAAAATCTCAAGACAAAGTTGAAGATGATGAAGAAAAGAGTGATGATGCAAATGAGGACATTGTTATGCTCTCAAGAAGGCTGAAAAGAATCATTAAGAAAAGAATGAATAACTCTAGAAAATTCAAGCAAAAAAACCTCAAACAGACTTATAATGATACACAAAGAAGTAAAGAAGAGGTAAAGTGTTATGAATGTGGAAATAAAGGGCATATTAAACTAGAATGTCCAAGGCTCAAGAAGCACAAGAGCAAATACCAAAGAAACAATGGGGAGAAAGGACACAAAGCCATGTGGGATGATGAAAGCTCTTCAAGTGAAAAAGATGACAATGAAAGTGAAGAGGTCAACCTATGCTTCATGGCTATAGAAGATCACATCTCGGATAAGGTAAGATCACTTCACTCATACTCTTTCAATAATGATAGTAGTGATAATGATAGTAATAGTGAAGATGATGATGATGAACAAATCCTAATAGAAGTATTGAATCTAGAACTAGAAAAATGTAGAAGTAAATTCAATACTTATAAGAATAACATTTCTAATTTGAAAATCAAAATGGATGCTTTGGAAAAGGAGAACATTAAGCTTAAATCATCTAATGAATCACTTCAAAAGTCATTAGATGAATACTCTTCAAGACCCTGAACTAAATCCTTGCTTAAAGAAAATAATACTTTGAAAAATGAAGTTGAGGAACATAGAAACTCCATTTCAAAATTTCACAAAGGAAATGAGAGCTTAGATATTCTCATTGTGTCTCAAAGACCACCCTTAATTAGACATGGTCTAGGATTTAGGGGTACATCATCATCTTCTCAGAAGACTACTTTTGTTAAGTCAAGTGAACCTCACATCTTCACATTTGCTGAAATAGCACCAAGGAATAAATGCACAAAATATACTAAATCTTCTATACATAAGAGGAATAATCAAGGATTGGTAAGCCTAAGAAAGAAATCTCAAAAGGCTAATCATGCCTTTATGTATAAGAAGTATGCATCTAGAAAAGCACCAATTCATCATGATTGTGTATGTAATTGTTCTCAAACTCAGTCTAATAGAAATATGGCATTCAAAAGCATTGTGAGACCAAAAAGTATTTTTAGACCTAAATAGTGTAATTATTGTATGAAATTAGGTCACATAAATAAACACTACTGGATAAGGAAGACTCATTGGGAACCTTCGTATGCTAAGCCCCAAGGACCCAAGCTCATTTGGGTACCTAAAAACCATACTTGATTTGTGATTCTATAGGTATGCCTCAAGTCCATAATAAATAAAAATTATTGGCTAGTAGACAGTGGATGCTCAAGGCATATGACAGGAGACAAAGAACTTTTCAATGAAATCAAAAGTATTGATGGAGGTAAAGTTACCTTTGGAAACAATGCTAAGGGTAAGGTAATTGACATTGGCTCTATTGGTATTAATGTACTACATTTATTAAAGATGTCTTACTTGTTGATGGCTTGAAACATAACTTGTTGAGTTTAAGTCAATTATGTGAAAGGAAAGAAAGTAACTTTTACTTCCAACGAATGTCTTGTAACCTCTATTGATGGTCAAGAGATATTTAAAGGAAATAGAGATGTCAATACCTACATAGTAGACTTACACAAAATATCTAACCATGTAAGACCTAACACCGTATACATCTACATACCGCATATATTGTTTTTATATTAAATTATCACGTATGAAACAAGAATAAAATAAAATTCATGTTTACAGCGAGAGTAATTTTTTTTAACTCATCTCATATTATCAACAATAATTTCACAATCAATACGGATGCTTTAATCATAGCCTATAACATCACATATATTAATAAATTAAACATTAAGTTGAATCCAATTATCTAAATATATATATATATATATATATATATATATATATATATATATCTTAGTACATATTCATTGTAATTATACATATGCAAGTATTCAATCCCCAAATATAAATGATATGTTCTTATGCTTATGTGGAATGCAAGGAGAGAAACTGAGGAGGCTCGGCCGGTGACCTTTGATCCATGACTTTTATACGCACCTCAATATGAACTACTAATCTTCTCTACCTGAAAAATGATGCAATTTGGTGAGTTGCGGCTCAGTGAGAATAACCATCAAATGAGTTCTAAAGCACCAAGCATTTCAAAATAGCAAATAACAAGTATACTTAATACATACTTTATACTCCATTTCATCAGTCAATAACATATAAATATAGATAAAATCAAGTATTCAATAATTTCTCTTTACTTATGCTTATGCTTATTCATTTTATTTTGTTGTGACTAGGTTAAACAAACATTGTTCTGGGTTTCCATGTGAAATTTGCATTTGCTAGCTAGCTCAATCATTTGTTTCATTTGCACATTTGTTGGGCCATAGGCCTCTCTTTTGCTTTGCAATCTCGATTAACTACTCACAACGCCTTTTAAGTCATTATGCATATGCACTTGTACTTACATATTCATCAACCATTGTATCTTACCACATGCACCATACATATACAACATATATACCTCATATGTCAACACATATACCTTGCATATACTATACATATACCATGTATATATATCATATGTCAAACATATACCTCAAATATACCACAAGTATACAAACTTATATGTATATCAAATGTCACAAATTATTCATCATCATATTATCAAGGAAAAATCATCACAATCATATGAATCACATAGCAGGCAACATTCATATGCACTAAAGAATTCAATTGATAATTAGACTCACCTCTTTTTCTTTGATTCCAACCCTTAACTTATTGTCTACCCCTTTCTTGTATATCTCCAATTTGTCTTGAACCTAATATTGAAATATAATTGGTTAAGTTGTGACTAGAGAAACTTAATATGGCTTAAACAAATTAATATACATTATTCATATCAATAATTAAAATATTTCCTATGAGGCAGTGTGACCTTATGGGATTGTTTTTCCAATAACGTTTTATCTACTTGACCAATTAATCTGATTATTGTTCCTAATTAAAATTAACATATAATTATATAATATTAAATTTTTAGACCAATTTGATTACTGTACAATATTTGGTGGAATTTCTAAACGTATTCTGTTTTTTGCCCTAAGGCAGTTTCAGGGTACCAACTTAATCTCCTCATAACTTATGATATATAACTCATATTGCAATAAAAATTTACATATGGGTTCAAATGGAATATTTTTAATGTTTACAACTTTTATCAATTATATAGCTAAGACCCTCAAAGTATAGCCAACATTTTACTGCTATAAAACAGAGTTGGTTTTCAGGACAGTATGACTTGTAATAGTCATAACTTACTCTATACATAACATATTAAGATGAAATTAGTACCCGAATTTAGATAAGAAATATAACTATAAATGTTATGCTTTGATAATTTACAGAATCTATCTATAAGAAGCTCAAAATAATTAAGGAATTTTCTGAACCTGTACTGGGCACTCAGTAGGCAGTTCAAACCATGGAACAGTCATGGTGCCATTCACAATAACTCAACATTTAAAGCCCATATGAAACTTAAATTTGGTATACATATATACAACACATATATCTACAACTTTGATGTTTTTAGATACTTCCAATAATTGCTTTATCATATTCAAAAGGAACAAACACAGTAGCTAACTTACTTAGGGTTCACATCCGGATCAGTTTCAATACAGAGAGGATATCACATTCTATACACCACATATTGCAACAATGTTTACATATCCATAAATCTAAGATAGAAAGGAACAATGTTGGTGTTTTAAGCTTTTTCAGATTCGATCTCTAAGATCATCAAGACCATGGCACAAAATACTACCTATTTATGAATCTTAAACACCATAATCAAGCTCAACACAAAATAATTGTTTACTCACCTATAATCATCCTTGGCTAACCTTGTTGCTATAATTTCTGGAGTGAAAAGAGAAGAAAATATTGCTGGAATTTCAAAGAAATAGGCTGAAATAATGAAGCAAAAAAGAAGAAGAGGAGGAGGAGGAAGAAGAAGAAGACTTTGCCTAATAAGTTAAAAACATTTGTCTTCCTTTTCTCCTTTTTCTTCACCCGTTCCTTTTTCTTCTTCTTTTTTTTTGACTTTTCTTTTTATTTTTCTTTTCCTTTTTATTTTTCTGAATTTTATTTTTATTTATTTTTATTATTATTGTACAATTACATGTATCTAGACATACTAGTCAATACCAAAAATACAACTTAATCATCTACTTAAATTTAATTAATTAACTATATTAAATTTAATTAATTCAATATAGTTTCTTTGTTCAATTAAATATTAATTTCATATCCTTTTCATCTATATAATAAAATAGACATGTGCATTTCTATACAATTGTAAAATACTTGAAAATAAACTAATTGTATATCATGAATATATTTAAATAAAAATGCATATTATGCATGCGTTCAAGTGATATATATATAAAATGCATATGCGCAAATGAGATGCTGTAGAAATGCATATGGAAAAAGTCAAGGATGTTACAATTCTCCCCTCCTTTTAAAAATTTCATCCTCGAAATTTAATACCTAGAAATAGGTGTGGATATTGCTTTTTCATATTTTCTTTTGTTTCCCATGTTTCCTCTTCTTGTGAATGGTTTCTCCATAATACCTTAACTAAAGGTATTTCTCTATTTCTGAACTGTTTAGTCTTGTACCCGATGATTTCCACTGGTTCTTCAACGTAACTCATGTCATTTGCAATCTCAATGGGTTGATCTCTAAGTACATGTGTAGGATCTAACCTGTATCTTCTAAGCATGCTCACATGAAACACATTATGAATCTGAGTTATCTCTGGTGGTAAAGCCAATTTGTATGCTAGTGGACCAACTTTATCAAGAATTTTGTAAGGTCTTATGTATCTTAGGCTCAATTTACCTTTCTTGCCAAATCGGATTACCCCTTTCCATGGAGATACTCGTAGGAATACCTTTTCACCCAACTCATATTCCATCTCCCTTCTATCTTGATCATCATAACTTTTCTGTCTATCATGTGCTACCTTTAGCTTAATCTTGACAACCTTGATTTTATCCACTGTATCTTGTACTATCTCTGGCCCTTCTAATCCACGTGCACCTTCTTCAGCCCAGATGATAGGGCTTATGCACTTTCTGCCATACAATGACTCATATGGAGCCATCTGAATACTGTTATGATATAGGTTATTGTATGCAAACTCCACCAATGCTATATACTCATCCCAAGCTCCCTTGAATTCCATAGCACATTTTATAAGCATTTCTTCTAATATCTGTATAGTTCTCTCTGATTATCCGTCAGTCTGTGGGTGGAATGCAATGCTGAAATTCAATTTTTTTCCCCATGAATTATGTAAACTCACCCAAAAATGTGAAGTAAACCGTGGATCTCTATCAGACACAATGGATACTGGAATGCCATGCAATCTGACTATCTCATTCACATATAATTTGGCAAAGCTCTCAAGTGTACACCCCCATCTGATAGGTAGAAAATGTGCTAACTTGGTTAACCTATCAATAATTACCTATATTGCATCATTTTTCCGTGGAGTTCTAGGCAATCCATAAACAAAATCCATCGTTATCTTTTCCCATTTCCATTATGGCACTGGTAAAGAATGTAGTTTACCAACTGGTGCCTGGTGTTCAATTTTAATCTGCTGACATGTCAAGCATTTGGAAACATATTTTGCTATTTCTTTCTTCTTTCTTGGCCACCAGTAATGAGGCTTTAAGCTGTGATACATCTTTGTCATCCCTATATGCATTGCATAGGGTGCATTGTGTGCCTCTTCCATTATTTCCTGAAGCAAGTTCTCAGTGTTTGGAACACATATGCATGACTTTAACATCAGTACATCATCTGGCAATTGAAAATCTTTACTGTTTCCCTGCCTTACTAATTCAATTTTCTCACGCAATTTAGGATCTTTACTCTGTGCAACTTTGATCCTATCCTTCAATATAGGTCTAACCTGAAGAGTAGCAATCAATGATCCACCATCATGCATATTCAATTGAACATTCATGGACCGTAAGTGAATCAAATATGGAAAAGAGGATGCTTGCAAGTGACTACACTGCTACTGGCCTTCCTACTCAATGCATCTGCTACCACATTGGCTTTCCCTGGATGGTATTCAATTGTACAGTCATAATCTTTTAACAGCTCTAACCATCATCTTTGTCTCATGTTTAACTCTTTCTGTGTCATCAAGTAAGCAAGCCTTTATGGTCTATGAAGATCTGGAATGTCTCACCATACAAATAATGCCTTCAAATCTTCAATGCAAATACAACTGCAGCCAATTCTAAATCATGCACTGGATATCAGATCTCATGTGGTCTTAGTTGTCTGGATGCATAAGCTATCACCTTACCATGTTGCATCAACACACATCCCAAGCCTTGGTGAGAAGCATCACTATATACTGTAAACCCACCTGTACCTGTAGGGATAGTTAACATGGGAGCTGAGGTTAGCCTGTGTTTTAGTTCATCAAAACTCCTTTGACATTCTGGAGTCCACTTGAAAGGCACATTCTTTCTCAACAATTTGGTTAAAGGGCTAGCAATCAATGAGAACCCATCAACAAATCTACGGTAATATCCGGCTAAACCCAAAAAACTACGCAATTCTGACACATTCTTAGGTGCTTCCCAACTCACTATGGCCTTAACTTTATTTGGGTCAACCTTTATGCCTTTTCTCGATACTATATGTCCAAAAAACACAACATGATCAAGCCAGAATTCCCACTTACTAAACTTTGCATACAATTGTTTCTCCTGCAGAGTCTGAAATACTGTTCTTAAATGCATCTCATGTTCCTTTTTACTTTTAGAGTACACCAAAATGTCATATATGAAGACAATAAGAAAATTATCCAGATAAGGCTGAAATACCTTATTCATCAAAGCCATGAAAGCAGCCGGTGCATTGGTTAATCCAAATGGCTTGACTTGAAATTCATAATGGCCATATCTAGTACGAAATGCAGTTTTAGGAATATCTAACTCAGCTATCTTAAGCTGATAATAGCTCGATTTCATATCAATCTTAGAAAATACTTGAACTCCATGTAACTGATCAAACAAGTCATCAATTCTAGGGATACTTATTATTCACTGTCACTCTATTAAGTTGTCTGTAGTCTATACATAATCTCATCATTCCATCTTTCTTTTCTACAAACAACACTGGGCCTCCCCAAGGTGATATGCTAGATCGAATGTATCCCTTATCAAGTAACTCTTGGAATTGAGTTTTAAGTTCCTTTAACTCAATCGGTGCCATCCTATAAGGAGATATAGACATAGGTGTGGCCCCAGGCACCAAATCTATAGTAAATTTTATCTCTCTATCTGGTGGCAACCTAGGCAAATCCTCGGGAAATACATCTGGGAACTCACACACTACTGGAATATTCTCTAACATAATATCCTGAGTTCTTGTGTCTGTCACATAGGCTAAGAAAGCCTCACACCCTCCTTTCACCATTTTAAAAGCTTTAACTACTGAAATCAAACATGCATGTACCAACTTCCTTTCTCCTTTAAACACAATCCTTTGTTTATCATAGGACTTTAAAATTACCTCTTTTGAAAAACAATTCACTATAGCATGATGTTTAGTTAACCAATCCATTCCCAATATTACATCAAATTCATGCAATGATAATAAGATGAAATCAGCTTTCAATTCAACTTTTTCAATGAATATCGAACAATCACAACATATCTCATTCACAACTACTACTGCTCCTGGTGGAGTACTCACATTTATATCAAAACCCAATGACCCATGCTTTTGATGCAGTTTGGATGCCATATGTGATGATATAAATGAATGTGTGGATCTTGGGTCAATCAATGCAAATGCTAGTATATGATAAATGTAAATATTACTAGTAACCACTTCAGGAGCATCAACTGCCTCCTGCCTAGTCATAGCAAATACCCTGGCCTGTGGAAGGGGTCTAGAACTCTGTCCCTCAGATCTGGCCACTCCTCTGCTTACTGTACCAGTTCTACCCCTGCCTCTGCCTCTGACATATATCCCACTAGTAGTGTTAACCCTTGGTGTTTCAATTGTAGTCTCAAATACTCCTCTGCCTCTGCTGGTCTCTGCTAATTTAGCTCTTTCTGGACAATCTCTATACATGTGATCTAAAGACCCACATCAATAACAAGCTCCTGTGAGCCTTCTGCATTCACTTGTGTGTTGCCTACCACAATGAATACAAGTAGGCCTCTGTTCTGTATACTGACTTTGTCCTCTGCCTGGATAAGAGAAATTCATACCTCGACCTCTAGAACTGGAGTACCCACTTCTGTTGCCAGACTGGCTCGACATATATCTAGCTTTCTTTCCATATCCTCTACTAGACTCTCTAGCAAACTCTCGTGTCACCCTTTTTACTTCCTGTTCTCCAGCTTCTTTAATTAACTTTTCTGCTCTAATTACAGTAGCTCTGAGTCTGGTATAACTATCAACATTAGTAGTTGTGATTCTATTTCTGATCTTATATTTGAGGCCCTCTTCAAATTTTCTGCATTTGTCTCTTTCAGTAGAGACCATGAAGGTGGCATAATGGGAAAGTTTGTTGAACTGCTCCTCATACTCAGCAACAAACTTCCCTATTTTAGATTCAGAAATTGCTTTCTCTTCTCATCTTTATATGCTTCAGGCATGTAATTGTTCTGAAATTCACGGAGAAAATCATTCCATGTCAGAACTGGTTGTTGTGCATCACTATCGGAAACTGTCTCCCACCATTCATAAGCGTTGTCTTGAAGCAAAGATACCGCATAATCAAACTTCTCCTTTGGAGTACATCTCATCATATTCAATACACTTTGTGTCCTTTTAAGCCATGTTTCTGCTTTAGCTGGATCAGTCGAGCCATAGAAATCAACTGCACCCTGTTTTCTTAGCTTATCATATCGTATTTCCCTATACATTGCAGGACCATGCACTTCATGTTCTGGGTTTTCATAAGGTACTTCAGCATATGATGATTGTGATGCACGTGCAGGGGTCCTAGCTCCTAGTAATATGGGACCAAAAAATAAAAGTTCAACTTTTGTTGGGGTTAATTTGGGGCCAAACAAGCAGCAGTAGAGGAGGAGCATGTAGCTGTGTGAAGGTCAAATGATTCTCAGATAGTGGTTCGATATGTTGTCAATCATGTTCCTCCCAATAGAGCCATTGAAAAATCAAATATTGTAAGCTTAGGAAGTAATATGGCGCACCATCAAGATCCTCCAATTATGGATGGGGATGCAAATTTTGATAAAGTATGGGATGATGATGAGGATATTGATAATGGTGATTTCCATTTTATGGATGACGATGAGCAAGGTGAGGATGGTTCCCCAAAAGGGCTTTTGGAATAATTATTGAGTTTTGAACATGCATCTTGTAACATCCACTAACTAGAGTTTAATTAGAATAAGTATGTGGTATAAATAGAACAAACTTGACAGATAATAGATATTAAAAAAGATGTAATAGTTGATTAAATTAGAAATTAAAATAAATTAAATTGATTGACATGATAAATTTGATTAAATTAGACCATATAATTAAATTTTACTTTTGGTAGAAATTAAAGGGACTATATATAAGTAAATATGTGAGAATAAAAAAATAAAAAAATAAAAAATTAAAAAAAAGGAAAAAAATTATATAAAAAAAAGAAGATTAAAACGGGAGAAGGGAGGGGGAGGGGAAAGTTAATTATGACTTTGCCCCATTTCATTCTAACTTCTTTACTCTCCTTTTTATCATCATCATCCATTTTTTTCCTACCAAATAACAGCCACAAAATCTTCATCATCTCTTTCATGATTTAAAAGAAAATCACTCCAAATAAATTTGTTTTTGGTAAGTAATCTCTTTTCCATAGTTATTATATTATTGGAGCTTTTAGGGTTGTATTTCTGTAGTATATTTCACTCTATTTTTTATTATCCTATGAATTGAATTTGAAGAAGTGTCAAACATAAAAATTTCTCATATATGTGTTTTTATATGTCTGTCAAATTTCATGAAATTAGTTTAGGTATATAAAGATATAAACTTATTTAAGTGAGACCAGTTCAGAGAGATGTATCAATAGAATAACCTAGAGTTTTTGCTTAAATTGATATCTTAATGGCTGAATATGAGGTTTTGTAAATATAAAAGTTGTAGATATATATGTTATTTAGGTCTCTGCCAAATTTAGTTTAAATATCTCTTGTGTAGGTTTAGTTATAGTGAAATTAACTATGGTTGTTCATTGATTGAGGTATTTCCTTATACCTGTGCAGCTTCGGTAAATTTGTATTCCTTTCTTAACTTCTTAAAGGTCAAATTAGCCAAAGTTCAAAATACGAAAGTTTTATTTTTGTCTTATCTAAGTTCCTATGAAAGTCTCACCTTAAAATGTCATATATTTTGTAAGTTATGAGCTGAACAATTGAACTAGTCGGGTTGATAATCTATGTTGAACCAGTTAAAGATGATCTAGTGTTTAAGTGCTTTAGAAACAGAATATGGAAAACTAGTAAACATGAAAAATGTTCCAAAATTTTAGTAATAAATAAAGCTACACGTTGAATGATATGACTTTTTAAATATGGTACCCCGAAACTGCCTAAGGGGTAGCAAATAGAGCAATATTTAAAATTGTACTAAATATTATGTAATTATTTAAAAATTCTGAAATCTTAGTATATTTTAGTCTTACATGTTAAATTTAATTAGGATTAAGAATTATATAAATTGGATAAGTGTAGAAAAGGTTATGGATCAAATAGTCCTAAGAGATCATATTCCAATTTAAAAGAAATTGTAGTTATTTATTTAAATTACATTAAGAATAAATATTTTATCAAGATATTAATTATTTATATTTTTAAATTAGGATCTCAAGAAGAAGAACAACAACAAAAGTGAACAAACTCCGAGCTTATATTTTGGAAAAGAAAAATACTATCGAGATTTGTACATATATATATTCTGGTTTGCCCCTCATGCATGGTTGTGTGTGCTTGATATAAATTATGTGTCACGGTGATGAAATTATATATTATGACATGTTTTAAAATTATAGGAATGTTATTAATTATGAATTTAACATTTTCCTAATATTTGATAAAATATCATGCTAGTACATGGTTTTGAAATAAATTGTGAGTATATTATTATGTTAATATGAAATGAGTATTGGTTATAGAAACAAATAATTAGGATTCTTAATTGCCCATTTCTCTATCTGATGACTGACATAGGATAGATAGTGCACCATTAGGGGGAATGTTCGATACTGATTTTGATATGATGTAATCACAGGGTGGCTATAGCTCTGAGAGTCCCCCTGATCCTAATTACATATAGATAAATGATTATATTAGGTCAAGATGGCTAAATGTAACACCCCCTAACCCCAGCAGCTCGTGCCCGGATGAGGGAGCGCTATGCAGACTTCATTGATTAAAATATCATTTTTAAATTTTGTATATATGAAAATCATTCATTTAATTTTTTTCTTTATTTACTATTTATTTACTTTATAGTATAAACAGTATAAAAAAAATAACATCAAAGACAAAACTACATTTTTATATAATAACATATTGTTTACAAAAAAGTGATGTTTATTTTACTATTACTACAAAATAAAATTCAAAAGATAATATATAAAAGTTGTGTAACCCATGGTGGTTGAAATACATTGCTCTATGGATCATATCACCGTTAGCTTTATCTACTATTGTATACTTATTCTTTGATATACTTGCGCGAAAGAAACTCCTACACTAAGCTCTAGACTGAGTGGTGCATATAAATAAGGCAATACACTATTTTAATACCATATGCATTGCCATATATCAATTTATGATCAAATCATGCAAAAATACATTTCATAATATTCTAGTATGCATAACATCAATTTATTTTATTGTATCTCATTTTTGTTCAATATAATCTAATTATCATTCTTAATTCATTACAATTCATGATTTTCTTTTTTTTTTTTTTATTATTTTCAATAATTTATTTATGTCCATAACACTCAATCATCAAATAATGCATGTCACAAAATGATACTCAATTTCTTTTTTTTCCTCATGCAACTTACATTTCATAAATTTTATTCTTTTATATCTTATATTTATTTTAGTTGATCAACTCATTATTATCCATAGCTTTTCATTGCCATACTCGGTGTAGATAATAATGTCATCCCAGTGTAGATAATAATGCCATCCCAGCATAGATAATAATGTCATCCCAGCATAGATAATAATGCCATCCCGATGTAGATAATATACCATTAATGGATTTAATCATTTTCATCATACTCCCCCCCTGCTTGGCATGCCAAACTATCCTAAATTGGTTCTAGTTAAGTGTTCTAGGGCCTATACCATCTCATTAAAATTCACACTTTTCATGCATTTAAAGTCTTAAAATAATCACATAATGACTAAATTAAAATAATTTTTACATAATATAACAAGGTTCACATCATTTTACTCATTTTATTACTCAACTCATATGCTGCCCTGTCATTGGCATATTCTGTTCTTTGTATTAGACCTTCATTTTGGTCTTGTTACAATCCGAATGTACAAGGTCTTCTTAAACATTTTAGATATGGATCTTATCTTTAATATGCAACTTGAATCACTTAATTCTGAGTTCTCTATCAAAAGATATGATAAAATAACTATCTCTGATCTGAACTGACTGGACCTTGATCGGCCTCCTCTGCCATTCCCTCGATCTCAGCCTCTGCCTTGCCTAGAAGCCTGTGTCTATATCAGCTCAATGCTCTTCGAACCTCTTCCATGTTGTAATAAAGGACAATCTCCTCATATGGTCTTTAGAGCCACATCTAAAACACGCTCCTGTCATCCACTAACACTCTCCTGGATGAGAATGGCCATAACGGTGACATTCTAGTAAAGGTAGAGATCTATGTGATGTCTGTGTTGGTGCACTAGCTACTAAAGAAATATATCTCGTGGGTTGTCTCCATGTAAAAGAACAAGGCCTGTTGGAACCCCTAACCTAAAATCGGCCATTGAAAGATCTGGCTCTCTTGCCACTTGACTGTACTCCATTTGGCTGTGATATGGGTCTCCTGAACCCTCTATCTTATGCTAGTTATTGTGTTGCTAGAACTCTCTCAACTCTTCTGGCAGATGCTAGTAATCTAGGAAAACTCATCAGGCGTAGGGCTGATACCTGTAGCTTGATTTGGTCTCTCAATCCATCTTTAAATAATCGGCATTTATCTGCCTCAGTAGATATAATGCCTCCAGCATACTTACAAAGATGTGTGAATTCTCTTTCATATTCTGTTACCGATAAGTTTCCTTGTTTCAGCATCAAAAACTCTCTTTTCTTGTCGTCTGTGTAGATAGGAGGAATATACTGCTCCTTAAACTTCTCTATAAAGAACTCCCATATCATAGGGTTAAGAGCCTCTATGCTCTGTGACTCAGATCACCACCAGTCATATGCATGCTCCTATAATAAATAAACTTCATACTCATATTTATGCTCATTTGTGCAATGCAGTTGATAAAAAATTGTCTCTGCCCATTCTAGCCAAAACTCTACCACTGGGGGGTCATCTTCCCGTTTACCGTAGAAATTGGGTGCTCCTAACTTCCTTAGCCTCTTAAATTGTAACCCAGATGAGGCTGGTTGTGATGCTCTTTGTAGCAAATCTATCATGTTCCTCATAAGCTCTATTTGTCTAGTGTCGGCAATAGACTGCCCTCTTAATAGGTTAGCACTGGATCTAGATACAGTAGGTCGGAGACGACTAGGTCGCAATGAAGCCTCTGTTTCAGTAGGCTAATTACTTTCACCTCCATCGGCCACAATATGTCATGACCTTGAATACCTATATCATAAAATAATGGCCCGAATCAGTAAACAACAACTTTAATACTTAATTGTGGGTACACACATATCATGATAATAATTATTTTTTTTTAAAACCATTTTAAAGTCCTAAAACCGCCCAAATTAGGTCTTAATACCAAAGTCTGGAAATACCAACTTGGTGCTCTGATACCAAAAACTGTAACAACCCCTAACCCGAACAGCTCGTGCCCGGATGAGGGAGCGCTACGCTAACTTTATCGGTTAAAATATCATTTTTAAATTTTGTATATATGAAAATCAATCATTTAATTTTTTTTCTTTATTTACTATTTATTTACTTTGCAGTATAAAAGAAATATAACATGAAAGACAAACTACATTTTTATATTATAACATGTTCTTTACAAAACAATGATGTTTATTTTACTATCACTACAAAAAAAATTTCAAAATATAATATACAAAAGTTGTGTAACCCACCAAGGTTGAAATACGTTGTTCTACGGATCAGGTCACCGTTAGCTTTATCTACTATTGTCTACTTATTCTTTGTTATACCTACGGGAGAGAAACTCCCACGCTAACTATAGGTTTATTGGTGCATATAAATAAGGCAATAAACTATTTAATGCCACATGCATTGTCATACATCAATTTATGATCAAATCATGCAAACATACATTTCATGATATTCTAGTATGCATAACATCAATTTATTTTATTCTATCTCATTTTTGTATAACATAATCAAATCATCACTCTTATTCATTTTACAATTCATGATTTTCTTTTTTTTTTTCAATAATTTATTTATGTCCATAACACTCAATCATCTATTAATGCATGTCACAAATCATAGTCGATCATTTTTTTTTTCATGCAACTTAATCATCTATTAATGCATGTCACAAATCATACTCAATTATTCTTTTATATCTTATATTTATTTTACTTTATCAACTCATTTTTATCCATAGCTTTTCATTGCCCATAATACTAAATCTTCTTTCTATCCATGTCACAATTCGTAATACCATTTTTATTTTCAATAATTCATTTATGTTCCATAAATTCTTTATTTATGTTTTCATTTATGCCCAAGACACCTATGAACCACCGGCTAGTATAACGGAGTTTCCAACTAGGCACTTAGCAGTGCCACCTGAGTAATTTGATGTGTGTATATAAGTGCCATTACCGGTGTTTATAACAATGCCAAACCTGGCGTAGATAATCGTGCCATACCCGGTGTAGATAATAATGCCATCCCAGCATAGATAATAGTGCCATGGCATAGATAATAATGCCATCCCGACATAGATAACATACCATTAATGGATTTAATCATTTTCATCATACTCCCCCTGCTTGGCATGTCAAACTATCCTAAATTGGTTCTACTTAAGTATTCTAGGGCTTATACCATCTCATTAAAATTCATAGCAATTGAATTCATATTTTTCATGCATTTAAAGTCTCAAAATAAATACATAACACTCAATAAAATTAATATTTACATAATATAACAAGGTTCACATCATTTTACTCATTTCATTCCCTGCCCTGTCACTGGCAGATTTTATTCTCTATTTTGGACCTTAATTATGGTACTGTTATAATCCGAATTTAATTACAAGGTCTTCTTAAATATTTTAGATATGGATCTTAGCTTTAATAGGCAACTTTAATTACTTAATTACGAGTTTTGTATCAAAAGATATGATAAAATAAACACTGATTGGTCATTAACAATTCTGTCCAGAATTTTCTGAATAGATTCTAAGTCCGAGATATATGAATTTTTTCTGGACAATTACATACATATTCAGGTTTTATGGTCCACATGAAAGTTATAGCCCTATCTCTTAGCTTTCAAACCAAATAAAGAACATCAAAACCGAGTTCCAGAAATTAAGTTATAACAGTTTAAGTGGTCACTGCTCATCCATTTCAAGTAAAGGAACATACAAACTAATCATATTCAATTTTTGCCAAATTAAATCCTAAGTCTAGCAAACATGCATGCCCAATATTTTCATCACAAAATACTATTAATTCAGAATTATCAACATGCCATATAATCAAATCATGCAAATAAAAAAAATAAAATAGGCTATTGCCTTAGGTTATGCACAAACCTCTCATTTTCTCTTTTCTTTCTCTTTACTTCTCTTTCTCCTTTCCTTTGCTCCTTTGATCTAGCTCCTTGTCAACTTGAGTTCCTAAAAATTATAATAATATTTTTAAAATTTAATAACCCTAATCTCTCTATTTTTCCTTACTCTCTTAAGCTTTCTTGAGCATGAAAATGAAATTTTCCCTTACTTTTTCTCTCTTTTCTCACTTTGTTTCACTAGAACTAAGCATTGGTTATGGCTGAACAAGGGGGAAACGTGGGCTGGCTTAGGGAGGTAGAAATTTCTTAATTAATGGAGATAAGGAAGGAATAAGAAACAATCAAGAAGAAAATGACAAAATTTATTAAGATGGGGGGACACCTAAGCTCAATCTAGAAGCTTTCATTAATGCTAAATGGATGTATGTTAAAATAATGAACCACGAAGGGAGGTTGAATTGGATATTAAAAAAAAATTTCTTAACTTTAAGTGTGGAATAAAATTAAATATAGTAGGGATGAAGAGATATCACACAAGAGATTTATAGAGGTTCGAGTATTAATAGACCCTATTCCTCTCCCCAATTTCAATTGGGAGTTTCACTAACACACTAAGTGATACAATGGAGTTTTACAAGTTATCTCACGGTCTAAGTGAATGTCCTTCCAAGCCATGGTCTAAGTGGTGACTCTAGCTGTGAAGCTTTCTGGAAGAATTTGACATGTTATCTTACGGGTGTGACTGATTTGATCATTCACGGTTGGTATGATCCTTCATGGTCGTGAACTTTAAATGTTGGAGAGTTGGCGCTAAGTTATATCACGAGCATGACATAATCAGTCACGGACGTGAACATGCTATTTTTTTCTTATTTTGACCTTTAAAGATTTTCTTTCATTCTTGCATCATATTTCATACCATATTCAACAAACTTAGAACACAAGCATTGTTAAATACATTATTGCTATTTTATTTGTTAGCATCGAAATGACAGAAATACCCCTCAAGGTTCAACAATCTCCCCCTTTTTGGTGGTGACAAATAATCTAGCAATATGTGTTTTTGAGAAGTCTCTCCCTCAAAAGATGTTTAAGACAAAAAAATAATAAAGTGCAATAATTGAGCGACGTATAGCATGGATCTTTGCTTGCTAGTTAGGTATATGCAAAGCATATTCAAAGTATATCAAATTGTTTGCTTTTAACTAGTTAAGTATATGCAAAGTATATTCAAAGTATATCAACACATTTGCATATTCATATATTGCTAGACTCTCCTCCTTTTGTCATCAACAAAAATAAACCATAAAGCGAAAATGATGTAATTATATGAATACCAAATAGAGGAAGTACAAAGTTTGGAAAAGTAAATTAAAGTCCTACACTCACAATACTAGAAACTAGTAAACAAAATGAAAAAAAAAAACTAGAACACTAACTAGGCTTGGATCGGAAAATCCATCTCTAAGGCGTGCTACTTCCGCCTCGAGGATATCCATGTGAGACTCCAAGGAAGCTTTGAGGTTTTCCAACCTCTCATCGATGGTAGCTTGCAATAGGTCAAAGCGAGGTGTTAAAAGATCAGCCACCCACTATGCCAAGTAAAGTGTAGAGGCCGAAGATTGACCAACCTCTTGCTCAACCTCTGGGGTCACCGTATTGACTTAGACTCATTTTCTTTGCTGGATTCCTTGGAAGCCAGCTTTGAATTCTTCCAATTTTCAAACAATTTCACCATGACGTGAAAGCTACTAGAGCTTTTGGTGATTATGATCACGGCCGTGACTATGTCACGGGCGTGAATTGGCTTAACTCTTCAATAAATAAAACTTGGTCTAAGACAAGCCTAAAAGATTTCCAAGGTGCTTATATCCTTTACAACATATATTTCCATCAAGTTAGCACTTCATACCTTAAAATATTAGACAATAAAAGACAACATATGAAAGAAATTAACATTCAAGGTTCAACAAATTTGACAATCATACTTAAGATAAGGTTAATCCATCAATCATACCAAGCTCTCTTCTTATGAAGTTAAATCTTTCTTCATTAAGAGATTTAGTGAATATATCTACCAATTGATTGTCTATATTGATAAATTCCAATACAACATCTCCATATTGAACATGATCTCTAAGAAAATGATGTCTTATGTCAATATGCTTACTTCTAGAGTGTTGAATGGGATTCTTAGATAGGTTTATGGCACTTGTATTGTCACATATGATAGGTATATGGTCCAAACTATGACCATAATTCTTAAGTTGTTGATTCATCCATAGGATTTGAGTACATAAACATCCTGCTACCACATACTCTACTCTCAGCGGTAGAAAGAGCAATTGAAACTTGTTTCTTGATAAACCAAGAAACTAAGCATTCACCAATAAAGTGACAAGTGTCTGAAGTACTCTTTCTATCTAAGAGACTTCCAGCGTAATCAGTATCTGAATATCCTATGATATAAAAGGATGAATTTCTAGGATACCATAAGCCTAGATGCAATGAGCCATTTAAATATTTTAAAAATCTTTTCACATCACTGAAATGTGATTCTTTAGGACATGATTGAAAGTGAGCATATAAGCATACACTACACATTATATCGGGCCTAGATGCACTAAGATATAAGAGTGATCTGATCATACCTCTATAGAGTTTTTCATTAATGCTCTTACATTTTTTATCTTTTTCCAATTTTGTTGATGTGCTCATTAGAATCTTGACATTTTTGCATCCTTCCATTCCAAATTTATTGTAACATCCTTAAGCTTCCCCACATGCATTTCATTGAACATAAGCATATTGCATACAATTCAATTGAACACATGCATTTCATATGTATTTTCGTAGGAACAAGTTCATGGCACGCACTAGCTACATCTCCTAGTATTTGGCAATTATATCAAGTCACACATGTATCCTTATAACCTAAATAAGGATAACAAAGTATTAGAAATGAATTGAATAAGGTGACTAAATTAAAGTAAGAAAAATGATTAGATTAAAATTAGTGAACATTTACATTGCTAATTTAGTTAAATCGGGTCAAATGATTAAGCTGTATCATTGTGTGAATTAGTTGAATTATAAATATATGTAAATAATAATAATAATAATATAGAAAAAATAAAATGAAAATGACATAAAAGAGAAATAGAAGAGAAGATAAGAGAAAGGAGAAGAGAAAGGAGAAAAGAGATGAGAAAAGAGATGAGAAAAAGATAAAAAGACAAAAACCAAAAGTTAGCTTTACCTTCCCATTTCTGCCTTCTTCTCCAGCCCGACTTCTTCTTCAATTTCCTCCATTTCAGACTTCAATTCTGTCTTGTTTCACCTAGTTTTTGAAGCTAATTGATCCCTTGCAAGGTTGTTCTTGGATAGTAATCAATTCTTATTGCTATAGGGTTAATTTGAGTTGCTTAGGTTCAATATTAGCACTGAATTGCACCCCAATTTTGATGTTAATAGAAATTGATTCTGGAAATGTGTAAAACACAAAAGTTGTTCCTTTATGTCTTAGATATGTCGATATGTAAACATTTTTGCAAAATGTTATGTATAGGGAGAGATATGCTCTTCGTACTGAAACTGGTTAGGGTGTGAACCCTAACCAAGTTAGTCTATACATAACCAATGAAGTTGAAATTAGTACCAAACTTTAGCTAAGACATATACCTATAACTCTCATGTTTTGATCATTTACAAAATCTAGCTTTAACAAGCTCAAATTGGCCAAACAATATACTGTATCTTCCCAGGGCACTCAGTAGGCAGTTCAAACCATGGAACAGTCATGGTTCCATTCACCATAACTCACAATTTACAAGGCTTATGAACCTGAAATTTGGTAGATAGATACAAAACCCATATATCTACAAATTTTAGTTTTGAGAGACTTCAAATAAGTGCTTTAACATATTCGAAATCAAACCACACAGTAGCTAACTTGGTTAGGGTTTACACCCTGAACAGTTTCAGTACGAAGAGCATATATCTCCCTATACATAAAATCTTGCAAAAATGTTTACATATCCACAAATCTAAGATATAAAGGAACAAATTTTGTGTTTTACACATTTCCAGAATCAATTTCTATTAACATCAAAATTGGGGTGCAATTCAGTGACTAATATTGAACCTAAGCAACTCAAATCAACCCTATAGCAATAAGAATTGATTACTTACCAAGAACAACCTTGAAAGGGATCAATTAGCTTCAAAAACTAGGTGAAACAAGGAAAAAGCGAAGTCTGAAATGGAGGAAATTAAAGAAGAAGTCGGGCTGGAGAAGAAGGCAGAAATGGGGAAAGAAAGATGAAGATAAAGCCAACTTGTTTTTTGTCATTTTCTCTTCTTCTCTTCTCTTTTATCTTCTCATTTCTCTTTTCTCTTTTCTTCTATTTCTCTTTTGTGTCATTTTCATTTTATTTTGTCTATATTATTATTATTATTTACATATATTTATAATTCCACTAATTCACACAATAATACACCTTAATCATTTGACCCAATTTAACTAAATTAACAATGTAATTGTTTACTAATCTTAATCTAATCATTTTGCTTACTTTAATTTAGACACCTTATTCAATTCATTTCTAATACTTTGTTATCCTCATTTAGGTTATAATTACACATGTGCGACTCGATACAAGTGCCAAATACTAGGACATGTAGCTAGTGCATGTCATAAACTTGTTCCTACGAAAATATTTATGAAATGCACGTGTTCAATTGAATTGTATGCAAGATGCTTATGTTCGATGAAATGCATGAGGGGAAGGTCAAAGATGTTATAGCCCAATTGCAATAGTTACTTGACAAAGGGTATATTAGACCTAGTGTATCACCATGGGGAGCTCCAGTGTTATTTGTTAAAAATAAAGATGGAACAATGAGATTGTGCATCGATTATAGGCAACTGAACAAAATGACGGTGAAGAACAAATATCCATTGCCTAGAATAGATGATTTGTTTGACCAGTTGCAAGGAGCCCAAATATTCTCCAAGATTGATTTGAAATCAACCTATTTCCAGCTGAAGGTAGCAGAAGCGGATGTTCCAAAGACTGCCTTTCAAACCAGGTATGGACATTATGAATTTTTAGTCATGCCATTTGGATTGACTAATGCCCCAGCTGCATTTATGGCATTAATGAATAAAGTGTTTCAGCCATATCTGGATAGGTTTGTGATAGTATTTATTGATGACATATTGGTGTACTAAAAGAATAGGGGAGAACATGAACAACATTTAAAATTTGTGTTGCAAACTTTGATGGAGAAACAATTATATGCCAAATTGAGTAAATGTGAATTCTGGTTAGATCATTTGGTGTTTCTCGGAAATGTGGTGTCGAGCAAGGGCATAGAGGTTGACCCAAAGAAAATTGAGGCAATGGTAAATTGGGAAGCTCCTAAAAATATTTCAGAAATGTATACTTTTCTAGGTTTAGCCAGATATTATCGCAGATTTGTTGATGGATTCTCCTTAATTGCTAGCCCTTTGACTAAATTGTTGAGAAAGAATGTGCCTTTCAAGTGGACTCCAGAATGTCAGAGGATTTTTGATGAACTAAAACACGGACTAACCTCAGCACCAGTGTTAACTATCCCTATAGGTACAGGTGGGTTTACAGTATATAGTGATGCTTCTCACCAAGGCTTGGGATGTGTATTAATGCAACATGGTAAGGTGATAGCTTATGCATCTAGGCAACTGAGACCACATGAGATCTCATATCTAGTGCATGATTTAGAATTGGCTGCATTTGTATTTGCATTGAAGATTTGGAGGCATTATTTGTATGGTGAGACATTCCAGATCTTCATAGACCATAAAAGTTTGGGTTATTTGCTGACACAAAAAGAGTTAAACATGAGGCAAAGACGATGGTTAGAGCTATTGAAAGATTATGACTATACAATTGAATACCATCCAGGGAAAGCCAATGTGGTAGCAGATGCATTGAGTAGGAAGGCTAGTAGCAGTGTAGCTCACTTGCAAGTATCCTCTTTTCCATATTTTATTCAATTACGATTTATGAATGTTGAATTAAATATACATGATGAAGGATCACTGATTGCTACTCTTCAAGTCAGACCTATACTAAAGGAGAGGATCAAAGAAGCACAAAACAAAGATCTTCAATTATATAAGAAAGTTGATATGATAAGGCAAGGAAAGAGTATAGAGTTTCATTTGCAGAATGATACACTTATGTTAAAATCACGCATATGTGTTCTAGACACTAAGAACTTGCGTCAAGAAATAATGGAAGAGGCACACAATGCACCGTATGCAATGCACCAGGGATGACAAAGATGTATCACAATTTAAGGCCTCATTACTGGTGGCCAAGAATGAAGAAAGACATAGCAGAATATGTTTCCAAATGCTTAACATGTCAGCAGATTAAGATGGAACATCAGGCACCAGTTGCTAAACTACATCATTTACTAGTGCTAGAATGGAAATGGGAAAAGATAACAATGGATTTTGTTTATGGATTTCCTGGAACTCCACTGAAAAATTATGCAATATGGGTAATTATTGATAGGTTAACAAAGTCAGCACATTTTCTACCTATCAGATGGGGGTGTACACTTGAGAGTTTGGCCAAATTATATGTGAATGAGATAGTCAGATTGCATGGCATTCCATTGTCCATTGTGTCTGATAGAGATCCACGGTTTACTTCACGATTTTGGGTGAGTTTACAAGATGCATTGGGAACAAAATTGAATTTCAGCACTGCATTCCACCCATAGACTTATGGACAATCAGAAAGGACTATACAAACATTAGAAGAAATGATTAGGGCATGTTCTATGGAATTCAGAGGTGCTTGGGATGAATATATAGGATTGATTGAATTTCCTAACAACAACCAGTATCATAGCAGTATCCAGATGGCACCATATGAGGCATTCTATGGAAGAAAGTGTCGAAGCCCCATCATTTGGGATGAAAAAGGAGCATATGCATTAGAAGGGCCAGAGATAGTGCAAGACACAGTGGATAAGATCAAGGTTGTCAAGAACAAGCTAAAGGCAGCCCAAGATAGACAGAAAAGTTACGTTGATCAGCATAAAAGGGAGATGGAATACGAGTTAGGTGAAAAGGTGTTTCTTCGTGTATCTCCATGGATAGAGATAATCCGATTTGGCAAGAAGGGTAAGTTGATCCCAAGATCTATAGGGCCTTACGAAATTCTTGAAAAGATTGGTCCATTGGCTTATAGGTTGTCTTTACCACCCGATATGGCTCAGAAATATAATGTGTTTCATGTGAGCATGGTTAGAAGATACAGGTCAGATCCTACACATGTACTTAAAGATCAAGCAATTGACATTGCAGAGGACGTGGGTTATGTTGAGGAACCAGTGCAAATCATTGGATACAAGACTAAACAGCTAAGAAATCCAGAAATACCTTTGGTTAAGGTATTATGGCGTAACCATTTACAAGAAGAGGCAACATGGGAAATAGAAGAAAATATGAAAAAGCAATATCCACACCTGTTTTCAGGTATTAATTTTGAGGATGAAATTTTTAAAAGGAGGGGAGAATTGTAACATCCTTGAGATTCCCCACATGCATTTCATTGAACATAAGCATCTTGCATATAATTTAATTGAACACGTGGATTTCATACGTATTTTCGTAGGAACAAGTTCATGGCACGCACTAGCTACGTGTCCTAGTATTTGGCAATTATATCGAGTCACACGTGTATCCTTATAACCTAAATAAGGATAACAAAATATTAGAAATGAATTGAATAAGGTGACTAAATTAGAGTAAGAAAAATTATTAGATTAAAATTAGTGAACATTTACATTGCTAATTTAGTTAAATCGGGCAAATGATTAAGCTGTATCATTGTGTGAATTAGTGGAATTATAAATATATGTAAATAATAATAATAATAATATAGACAAAATAAAATGAAAATGACATAAAAGAGAAATAGAAGAGAAGAGAAGAGAAGAGAAAGGAGAAGAGAAAGGAGAAAAGAGATGAGAAAAGAGATGAGAAAAAGATAAAAGACAAAAAGACAAAAACCAAAAGTTAGATTTACCTTCCCATTTCTGCCTTCTTCTCCAGCCCGAATTCTTCTTCAATTTCCTCCATTTTAGACTTCAATTCATCCTTGTTTCACCTACTTTTTTTAGCTAATTGATCCCTTGCAAGGTTGTTCTTGGTAAGTAATCAATTCTTAATGCTATAGGGTTGATTTGAGTTGCTTAGGTTCAATATTAGCACTGAAATGCACCCCGATTTTGTTGTTAATATAAATTGATTCTGGAAATGTGTAAAACCCAAAAGTTGTTCCTTTATGTCATAAATATGTGGATATATAAACATTTATGCAAGATGTTATGTATAGGGAGAGATATGCTCTTCTTACTGAAACTCGTCAGGGTGTGATCCCTAACCACGTTAGCTACTGTGTGGTTTGATTTTGAATATGTTGAAGCCCTTATTTGAAGTCTCTCAAGACATAAAAGTTGTATATATATGTGTCTTTTATCTTTATACCAAATATTAGATTCATTGGTCTTGTAAATGTGGAGTTATGGGGAATGGAACCATGACTGTTCCATGGTTTGAACTGCCTATTGAGTGCCCTGGGCAGATACAGTATGTTGTTGGGCCCATTTGATCTTGTTAGAGCTAGATTCTGTAAATAGTAAAAACTGAAAAGTTATAGAGAGATGTCTTAGCTAAATATTTGTACTAATTTTATCTTAATTTGTTATGTATATACTAAGTTACGTCCTTTGGAAGTTATAAAGGTCCAGAAGCCCATTTTATTCTAGACCAGTAAACTGTTTGTTATAATTTGAAGACCTTAGAGACATAATTGATAAAAGTGGAAAATATGAAAAATGTTCCATATGAACCCATATAAGTTTGTGTAAATTTTTATTAAAATAGGACTTATATATTATAAGTTATGAGAACCCAAATGAGTACCCTGAAACTGCCTAAAGGCAGTAAACAAGGCAGAAAACAGAACACACTTAGCAATTCTAAAAAAATATTGTACAATGATCCAATTGATCTGAAATTTTAACATGTTATATAATTATATTTTTTTTTAATTAGGAACAAGAATCTGATTAATTGGTCAAGTATAGAAAAAGTTATAGGCTAAATAGTCCCATATGGTCACACTGGCTCATAGGAAAAATCTTAACTATTGACATGAACAATGCATATTAATTTGTTTAAGCCACATTAAGTCTCCCTAATCATGAGTTAATCGATTCTGTTTTTATATTAGGCTCGCAACATATTGGAGACCCACAAGGAGCGGATAGACAATAAGTTTGGGGTCGGAATCAAAAGAGAACTGTGAGTCTAATTATCGATTGAATTCTTTAGTGCAAATGATTGTTGCTTGCTATGTGATTCATATGATTGTCATGATTGGTCCTTGATAATGTAATGATGGATAATTGTGACATTGTGATACATATAAATGGTATACTTGTGTTATATTTGAAGTATATGTTTGACATATGTGATATATATACATGGTATATCTATAGTATATGCAAGGTATATGTGTGGCATTTGAGGTATATATGTGGTATATGTATATTATATGTTATAAGATACAATGGTTGATGGATGCTTAAATACAAGTGCATATGCATATGGACTAAAATGGCATTGTGACTAGTTAATCGATATTGTAAAGCAAAAGAAGAGGCCTATGGCCTAACAAATGTGCAAATGAAACAAATGATCAAGCTAGCTAGCAAATGCAAATGCAAATGTTCACATGGAAAATGTTCACATGGAAACCCGAGGCAATGTCTATTTAACTTAGTCACAAGAAAATGAAACAAGCAAAGCATTTGCATACATAAGAAGTAATGATTATATGTTTCAACTTTATTGATATTTATATGATATTAATGAATGGAATGGAATACATGGTATGTATTGGATTTGTGAATTATTATTATGAGTTGTTCGTTTAGAGCTCATTTGATGGTTACTCTCACTGAGCCGCAACTCATCAATTTGGATCATTGTTCAGGTAAAGAAAAGTGATAGCTCATTTTGAGTAGTGTATAGAAGACATGGAGCAAAGGTCATTGGCCGAGCGTCATCACTCTCTCTCTCCTTGCATTCCACACAAGCATAAAAATATGCCATCTGCATTTTGTATTTATATGGTTGAATATGTACAGTCAGTTTGTAATGGGTTTTAAAAATGTATAAACGAAATCAACTCGTAAATACTTATGTGTAAAGTTTATGTTTTAATATATGTGATATATCGTATTGTGGGTTTTAATGTTGACTTGAAAAGTCATTAGTTGATTTTACAGGATATGATATAAAAAAAATTTACTACCAATGTTAACAAGGTATTTTGTCTTTCTAGCATGCTATGTGTGATTAATTGATATAGGGATAGGTTGAACACAAATGTATAAGATGTGGTGTTACATTTATTGATTAAGTCTTTGGGATATTTGGATTGGTTGATGAATATGCCTTCATTGCTTTGTTTGATTTGTAGACCAAGGAAGAACTTAAGCTCACCCATCATGCTCATTTCAAATTCCCTAGTCATACACTTAGCAAATTCTTGGAAAAACAATTCATTAGTATACCCAAATATGATGTTATCAACATAAATTTGAACAATTAGAATATCATGCTTATGTTTTTTAATAAACAAAGTAGTGTCAACATTTCTCTTTGAAAAATTATTTTCTAAAAGAAAAGAACTTAGTCTTTCATACCAAGCTCTTAGAGCTTGTTTCAAACCATACAAAGCTTTTGAAAGTTTAAATACATGATAAGGCAAACCATGGCTTTCAAAACCTGGTGGTTTTTCTACATAAACTTCTTTTCTATATAACCATTTAAGAAAGCACTTTTGACATCCATTTGAAAGAGTTTGAAATTCATATGGCATGCATATGCTAAAAGTATTCTTATGGCTTCTAATCTAGCTACCAGAGCCTAGGTCTCGTCATAATCTATTCCTTCTTCTTGATTATATTCCTTTGCAACTAACCTAGCCTTATTCTTAGTTATTGAACCTTGTTCATCTAGTTTATTTCTAAATACCCATTTACTTCCAATTATTTGATGCTCCTTGGGTCTAGGAACTAAGGTTAATACCTTATTTCTCTCAAATTGGTTGAGTTCCTCTTGCATAGAAATCACCCAACATTCATCATTAAGAGACTCATCAATATATTTAGGCTCAATTTGAGAGATAAAAGCAAGATTAGAATCTAAAGGTTTGAGATGAGATCTAGTACTTACTCCCTTAGTAGGATCACCAATGATTTGCCCCTTGGGGTGATCTTTTGCCATTTTCCATTCCTTTGGGAGCTCTTGCTTGTTTTCCTCTTGTGCTTGAGGTAGAGAGTCATGTTGATGTGAATTTGCTTGATCATTTTCACCTTTTTCATTTGAAGATCAAGTTTTTCCATTGTACCTACAACATCCTCAAGAACACTACCTTTCACAAGATCAAGCTTACTAGATTCATCAAAAACAACAAACATAGATTCTTCAACAACTAATTACTCTTTATTAAAGACTCTATAAGCTTTGGTAGCGGTGGAGTATCCTAAAAAGATACCCTCATCAGATTTAGAGGCAAAATTTCCATGGTTGTCCTTGGTGTTTAATATGAAACATTGCATCCAAATACTCTAAAGTATGATATCATGGGCTTTCTTCTGTTCCATAACTCAAAAGAAGTTTTGTTTAAGAGTGATCTTTTGAAAACTCGATTTGAAATATAACATGCAGTATTGGTGGCTTCAGCCTAAAAGTAAGTTGGTAACCCATACTCATTGAGCATTGTTCGAACCATTTCAATTGAAGTTCGATTTTTCCTTTCGACCACCCCATTTTGTTGAAGTGTCCTAGGAGATGAAAATTTTTGTGAAATTCCATGTTCTAGACATAAATTTTCAAAGTTTTCATTTTCAAATTCTTTGCCATGATCGCTTCTTATTTTTGAAATACAATATCCTTTTTCATTTTGAACTCTCTTAGCAAAGTTTTTAAAAGATTCAAAAGCATCACTCTTTTGAGCTAAGAAAATTACCCAAGTGAATCTAGAGTGTTTACCTCCTAGGCTTGCAACTCTAGTAGGTCCAAAAAGATCTAGATGCAAAAGTTGTAAAGGATTCGAGATACTGACAATGTTTTTGGATTTGAATGAGGACTTGTGTTATTTTCCTCGTTCGCAAGGTTCACATGTCTTGTCTTTTTCAAATTTGAGTTTTGGTAGTCCCTTTACCAGATCTCCTTTGCTAAGCCTTTGAATTAAATCCATGCTTCCATGACCAAGCCTTCTATGCCACAACTAAGATTCATCACTAGTAGTCAGAAGACACTTAGAGGAAAGGTTAGATATTTTGTGTAAGTCTATTATGTAGGTATTGACATCTCTACTTCCTTTAAATGTCTCTTGGCCATTAAAAGAGGTTACAAGACATTCCTTAGAAGTAAAGATTACTTGGTTTCCCTTATCACATAATTGACTTACATTTAACAAGTTATGTATCAAACCATCAACAAGTAAGACATCTTCAATGAAAGTAGTGTTATAAATACCAATAGAGCCAATGCCAATTACCTTACCCTTAGCATTGTTTCCAAAGGTAACTTTACCTCTATCAATACTTTTAATGTCATTGAATAGTTCTTTGTCTCCGGTCATATGCCTTGAGCATCCACTATCTACTAGCCAAGCATTTTCTTTTATTGTGGACTTGAGGCATACCTATAAAATCACAATTCAAGTATTTTTTAGGTACCCAAATGAGCTTGGGTCCTTGGGGGTTAGCACATGAAGGTTCCCAATGAGCCTTCCTTATCCAGTAATATTTATTGATATGACCAAATTTCATACAATAATTACATTGTTTGGCTCTAAATATGCTTTTTGATCTTACCATGCTTTTAACTAACATTTTCCTATTAGGTAGAGTTTGTGAGCAGTGAAATGCATAGGCATGATGACTTGGTGCTTTCTTAGGTACATGTTTCTTATACATAAAAACATCATTGGCCTTTTTGAGGTTTCCTTTTTAGGCTTACCAACCCTTGATCATTCCTTTTATATATAGAGGATTTAATGTATATTGTGCACTTAGACCTTGAGGCTGCTACCTCTAATATGGAGATATGAGGTCCACTTGACTTAAAAAAGGTGGTCTTATGAGATGAAGATGATGTTCCTTTAAATCCTAGACCATGCCTTTATGAGACACTATGAAAGTATCTAAACTCTCGTTGCCTTTATGAAATTTTGAAATGGAGTTTCTAAGTTCCTCAACTTCACTTTTCAAAACATTGTTCTCTTTAAGCAAGGATTTAGGTGAGGGTCTTGAGGAGTACTCATCTAATGATTTTGAAGAGATTCATTAGAAGATTTAAGCTCAAGATTTTCCTTTTCTAAAACTTCCATTTTGTTTTTCAAACTTGAAATGTTATTTTTATAAGTACTGAATTTACATCTATATTTTTCTAATTCTAGGTTCAATACTTCTATTAGACTTTGCTCATCATCATCTTCACTGTCACTATTATTATCATTACTATCATTATTGAATGAGTATGAGTAAAGTGATCCTACCTTATTCGAGACATGATCCTCTATAATCAGGAAGCATAGGTTGACCTCTTCACTTTCATTGTCATCTTTTTCACTTGAAGAGCTTTCGTCATCCCATATGGCTTTGTGACATTTCTCCCCATTGTCTTTTTGGTATTTGTTCCTGTGTTTCGTAAGCCTTGGATATTCTGGTTTGATATTTCCCTTCTTCCCACACTCATAACATTTTACCTCATTTTTATTCCTTTGAGAGTCATTTGAGAAGTGTTTGAGATTTCTTTGCTTGAAGTTTCAAGAGTTTCCCATTCTCTTTTTAATTATTCTTTTCAGTCTTCTCGAGAGCATCACAATGTCCTCATTTACATCATCACTCTTTTCTTCATCATCTTCAACTTCTTCTTGAGATTTTGAAGTACAGGCTCTTAGTGTTAAAGGCTTTCTTTTTTCCGGCTCGGCTTCAAGTTCTCTATCTCTCTTTACTGCCATTTCATGTGTTAGAGTTTGCCAATAAGCATATTAGTATTCATGACGCTCATGTCTTTGTTCGCTTCTTCTATACCAGCAACTCTTAAACCATAATCTTTGAGAGGAAGGCTTCTCATAATTTTGTTATTTACATCTTCCAAGCTCAAGTGTTTCCCAAGCTTTCTCATGGCGTTTATTATGGCTACAAGATAGTATGTCATATCGGTGATTGACTCAATGGATTTCATCTTGAAGAGTTCGTACTTTGAAGTGAGAAGTTGAATCTTCTTGGATTTAACTTACTTTGTTCCTTTATAAAAAATTTCCAATGTTTTCCACACAGTATACGCGGTTGGGCAATGTTGTATTCTGCCACATGCTTCAATGGATAGTGAGCTTGCAAGAATTGTCATTGCCTTTTTTTTTAAATTTGCTCTACGTTGAGGCTTTGTCCAATAATCTCTTGAAAGGATTTCTTCTTCACCATCAACTCCTCTTGTGGTTGGTGGTGTCCATTCTTTCCGAACGGTATCCCAGACTTCAATTCCCTCACTATCGAGATACGTCTCCATCCGGAACTTCCAATGAGCATAGTTTGGTTCATCAAAGTAAGGCTTGAGACTTTGGAATCCTTCATTGGCCATTTCTTGAACTTTGCTAGCACTTTTTAGGCTTTGATGCTAGACTAAGCTCTAATACCAATTGTTGCCCAGATAATGAAACAAGAAAGGGGGTTGAATTGGATATTAAAAAAAATTTCTTAACTTTAAGTGCGGAATACAATTAAATAGAGTAGGGATAAATAGATATCACACAAGAGATTTATAGATGTTTGGGTATTAACAAACCCTACTCGGCTTCCCAATCTCAATTGGGAGTTTCACTAACACACTAAGTGTTACAATGGAGTTTTACAAGCTCACTCCCAACTATGGTGTTTCTATAAATGGCTAACACCTAACCCAGAAATTCCCTTGTGTTTTAATGGCTCACACAATAAACCAATTCCTTGTGTTCTATGGCTCGCACAAATAACCCTTACAAGTGTTTCACTTTTAACCCAATATACCAAAACTCACTTAAGTAATTGATGAACGCACTCACTAACCTATAATGTTCAAAATTTATGAACAAATAGGTTTGCATAGAGAATAAAAGTTTTTTTGAAAGTAATTAAAGCACAATGACTTGCATTTATATTTTCTCAGCGAATTATAGCTGTTTGGATGCATTTAATGCGAAAAAATCTCTTGAACCAACTCTTAATTTCGTGTCTGACATGTTTCTCTTTCCTCGTTCATGGTCATGAATACGTATGTCATGGTCGTGAATGTTCTTCCAAATCGTGGCTTAGGTGGTGACTCTGGTCGTGAAGCATTATGGAAGAATTTGAAGTGTTTGATCACGGGTGTGACTTTATACTTTCATAGCCGTGAATATCCTTCCAAGCCATGGTCAAAGTGGTGACTCTGGCTGTGAAGCTCTCTAGAAGAATTTGACATGTTATCTCACGGGCGTGACTGATTTGATCATTCACGGTTGGTATCATCCTTTATGGCCATGAACTTTAAATGTTGGAGAGTTGGCACTAAGCTATATCACGGGCATGACATAATCGATCACATATGTGAACATGCTATTTGTTTTCTCATTTTGACCTTCAAAGATTGTCTTTCATTCTTGCATCATATTTCATACTCTGTTCAACAAACTTAGAACACAAGCATTGTGACATACATTATTGCTATTTTATTTGTTAGCATGAAAATGACGAAAATACCGCTCAAGGTTCAACAATTTCTTTACTAGCCGTTCACATAATAGAGGACAAGGAAAAGGTCCTCGCTATTCACAAATAGGGTCTATTAGGAGAGAACCGCCCTCTAAGGCACTTTATGCTACAGCAAATTCACAACCCTGATGTTAGCAAGGAAGCTATACCGACATATAACATATGCAATAGGAGCCAACAAAGGGAATGTTGGCATGTCACAGGTGCTTGCTTTAGATGTGGGTCAAAGGAGCACATACGGAAAGATTGCCCACTTTTGACAGGTAGTAATCTTACTCATATAGTTAGATCAGCTCTGACTCAGCCTAGAGTTCAGTTTAAATGAGGACCAGGCCTACCTAGGTAGGCTATTTCAGAGACTGTGAATAGAACTAGATCCAGTAGAGCTCCAGCCAGAGCCTATGCCATGAAAGCGAAGGAAGATCAAGCGACAATAGATGTTATTGCTGGTATGTTTTCATTATATAATTTTGACATTTGTGCACTCATTGATCCGGGTTCCACCCATTTCTATATTTACACTAGTACACCCTGCCAGCATAATATGATTAAAGAAAACCTAGAATATGAAATTGAAGTTAGGAATCCTTTGGGTCACAGTGTAATAGTGAATAAAGTATTAGGAATTGTCCTTTAGTTGTACATGGGAAGGAGTTTTGCGCATATTTGATTGAGTTGCCTTTCCATGAGTATGATACCATTTTAGGCATGGATTGGGTCTCACGTCACAGAGCAGTGGTCGATTGCAAGTTTAAATTTATGGTACTTTAAGACAGAAACTAATGAAGAAATTATTGTGAAAGGTGAATTATTCTCACATCCTTGAATCATATCCATGATGAAAGCTTGGAGATTGATGAGAAAAGAGTGTGAAGCTTATTTGGCCCATATGATTGACACCAAAAAGGAAGGTTCAAATCTTTAAGATATTTTAGTGGTAAATGAGTTCCCAGATGTGTTTCCTGAAGACTTACCTGGGCTGCCTCCGGAGAGAGATGTAGAGTTTGCTATTGGTCTTGTCCCAAAAACTATGCCTATATCAAAGACACCATACAGAAAGGCCCCATTAGAGATGAAAGAACTTAAGACACAATTGCATGAACTCCTTGATAAGGGTTTCATTAGACCAAGGACATCCCATGGGGTGCACCGATATTGTTTGTGAAAAAGAAGGATGGATCTTTGAGGCTATATATTGATTATCGAAAGTTGAATAAGGCAACCATCAAGAACAAGTACACATTACTGCGGATTGATGATCTCTTTGACCAATTGAAAGGTGCATGAGTATTTTCCAAGATAGACTTGACATATAGTTATCATCAATTAAGGGTGAAGACGGAGGATATAGCTAAAACCGCATTTAGAACTAGATATGGTCATTATGAATTTTTGGTTATGGAATTTGGGCTAACCAATGCTCTAACAACATTTGTGGAACTTATGAATAGGATCTTTAGGGTGCATCTTGATCAATTTGTGGTCATTTTCATTGATGATATTTTCGTATATTCAAAAGATTCAGAAGAACATGAAAAACATTTGAGAATAGCATTGCAGACTCTCACAGAATATAAGCTCTATGCCAAACTCTCAAAATGTGAGTTTTGGTTGAAGGAGGTGACATTTATGGGACACATTATCTCTGCAGAAGGCATTAAAGTGGAATCTAGCAAGGTTGAGGCAATTATGAATTGGAAGCCTCCACATAATGTGACCGAGGTTTAGTTGGATATTATTGGAGATTTGTCAAGGGTTTTTCAATGATTGCTTCTCCTTTAACAAGACTTTTGAGAAAGGATGTTAAATTTGAGTGGACAGATAAGTGTCAAGCTAGTTTTGATAAGCTCAAAAGTATGCTCAGTAAGGCCCCTATTTTGACACAACCAATTCCTAATAAGGAGTATGTCATTTATAGTGATGGTTCTCATAATGGATTGGGTTGTGTATTGATGCAAGATGGAAAGGTGGTTCTTTATGCTTCTAGGCAGTTAAAGCCGTATGAGAAGACTTATCCTACCCATGATCTGGAGGTTATGAAAGCTCAATACCCTCACTTGTTCAGTGACGATGCATTAGGTATATTTCAAGGACGGAAAATTTTAAAGGGGAGAGAATTGTAACGCCCACTAATTAGAGATTAATTAGAATAAGTATATGGTATAAATAGAAAAAACCTAATAGATAATAGAGATTAAAATAAATGGAATAGTTGATTAGATTAGAAATTAAAATAAATTAAATTGAATGACATGATAAATTTGATGTAATTAGACCACATAATTAAATTGTACTTTTGGTAAAAATTAAAGGGATTAGATATAAGTAAATATGTGAAAATAAATAAATAAAATAAAAATAAATAAATAATGAAACAAAAAAAAGAAAAAAAAATTTATAAAAAAAAAGAAGATTAAAACGGGAGAATGGAGGGTGAGGGGAAAGTCAATTATGACCTTGCCCTATTTCATTCTAACTTTTAAACTCTCTTTCTTATCATCATCATCCATTTTCTTCCTCCCAAATAATAGCCCTAAATTCTTCATCATCTCTTTCATGGTTTGCAAGAAAATTCACTCCAAATAAATCTATTCTTGGTATGTAATCTCCTTTCTATAGTTATTGTGTTATTGGAGCTTTTAGGGTTGTGTTTCTGCAGTATATTTCACTCTATTTTTGATAATCCTATGAACCAAATTTTGAGAAGTGTCAAACATGAAAGTTGTTCATATATGTATTTTTTATATTTTTGTCAAATTTTATGAAATTAGTTTGAGTATATAAAGAGGTAAACTGGTTTGAGTGAGATTGGTTCAAGGTGACATGTCAACAGAATAACCTATAGTTTCTGCTTAAATTGATCATCTTCCCTACGCTATGCAACAAAATAAACCCCCAATTTTCCTTATTCTTCCCTACGCTATGCAACCCTAACTATCCTTTTCTCTCTTTGTCCATGACGTGAACTCAATTTCTCGTGTTAGCATCTTCATCCAATTTTTATTTCTCTAACTTTGCAGCCATGAAATTAACCTCTAATGAGACTATTTATATGTCCTCTAATGTGCATTAGAGTTTGATTTTTCAAACACTAGGTTTTAAGCTTCCTATTCAAAACAGAATTGTTGAACTAACCTGATTCACAATCGCGAATGCTGTTGATCTCGGACAAGTCATGAACGTGAGGTATTATCACACCTGTAACATTTCATGAAGCAAAATGGCAGAATGTTCACAATCTAATTAGCGACCATGAACTTCATCGTGAATACCCTATCCACAATTGCGATACACTATCACGACGAGAAGCCATTTACAATTCCAAGATCCTATCTGCAAGTGCAAATTTGTCTAGCCCAAAATTTCTTTTTTATTTTTTGATCCAATCCAAAACTCATTTCAAATTTTCTTCATTCCTTATATACGTGTGACCCATTATGTTTCTGATTATATATGCAGTTCAAATGATCATATGATTTCGAACATATCATGAGCGATATCTAGCAACACATCATGACCATCCAAATAACTAGAAAGTTAGTGCTCTAACTATAAACACTTCCATAGACAATTACTGCAATTCATCCTTTTACCACACTATACCTAATTTGGTTTAGAGGATGGACTGTGTGTTAACTCTTATTAGACTGCTTATGTCATATATAGTCCAAATGATATTGGTTCTTATCTATCAGATTCATTACTCTATTAGACATGTCTTTGAAGACCTTCTTCAAGATCCATCCACCTTGGTTAAGGATTTCTGAGTAATGATCTCTATAAGAGGTCATAAGTATACTCTCCCTCTTTTAGGAGTGGTGAGTCCTTTTTTGACTACTCAACTACCTTCAAATACCTCATGCTATGTAACACCCCTTCACCCGATCAACACGTGCCCGGATGTGGAAGTGCTACCCTCGTCTATCTACTTCTTCAAATCGCCATCGTTATTATGTTACCTTTATTTTCTCAACACTCATGTATATATAGATATATATACAAAAGCCAGGTACAATTTATTTACATAAGATAGAAATTTTAAGCATAAAATTAATTCTTGACAAACTTTAAAAGTAAGTTTTACAAACTCTAAAACTCTTTAATATAAAAAGCCAAATACAAAAAAAATTCAAAGCTTGTAACCCACTTTCTCAAAGTTTGGCTGCTTTACTTGAATAGGATCACCGCTTGCTTTATCTAATGCCTTCAGCTACCTTTTTATATTTGCGTGGAAAGAAAACTCCACGCTAAGTTCTAAGCTTAGTGTGCATATAATTAAGGCAATATACTATATCATGCAACATACAATAACATATATCATTTTCCATTTTAATGTTCTTCCATACAATTCTATTCCTTACGATCCTATCTCATACAATAATGACTCCATGCATACATGACAAATATCATTTTCATTTCCATTAATTATAAACATCTCTTTTACATCATCAATCATGTATTTATATATATATACCACTTTCCATTGTTTCTATAGATATATATTAGCCCACAACACATATGAACTCCCATCTAGGATAACGGAGTTGCCATCCAGGCACTTAGGAGTGCCACACGGCAATATGATGTGCACATATAAGTGCCATTACTGGCATAGAAAATTGTACCATTACCGGCACATTATTCATAATCCGTGCCATTACCAGTGTAGTATTCATAATCCGTATCAACATTCATTTTCCTGTATCACAACATAACACGTTCTCACATTAATATATATATATATATAATCATTCTTATATCACTGGATAGACAATGACTTTCATTTACCTACCTGAATTCTACATTTGATAATCCGCATTCATGATTACTAATACAGAGCATTCACGGTCGTGATTACTAATCACGCCTGTGAATTAGTTCACGCCCGTATTTCAAAGCCTTCAACGCTGCTGGAATGAATCACCAAAAAGCATTCACGATCGTGGATACTCATTCATGCCCGTGAATTAATTCATGCCGGTGATTCCAAACCGTGAACACTTCTGCAATGAATAGTACCATTTCCACACAGAAGTCACAACCGTGATACAATCAATCACAACTGTGAACCCTTAAGTTCACGCCCGTGACTAAATAGTCACGCCCATGACTTTCAGCAGGAAATCTGCATATTCACTTTTCATTCATTCTAATATCATCTAAATCATACCAAATTTCTATTTCATGCATTTCTAAGGTTATTTACTCAACTTATTACTTTCTAATACATGTAAATGTCTTTATCATACAAGATATTCCAACATGCATCATTAATTCAATGTCTCAAAAGGATCTCATTCATACATATCTAAACCTATGGTTTCATGCCATAATCATCATTCTAGCAATTCATTTATCAAAAATCATGTTCAACATGCATTATTTCAAACAAAAATAGGCTATTGCCTTAATTTATGCACAAACCTTAATCTTTCTGCTTCACTCTTCTAGGTAGCTTTCTCTTTTTCTTTGCTCCTTAGGGTTTGTTCCTTGTCACTTTGAACTCCTACAACATTATAGATCATTATTATCATATGATTTCCTCAAGACCCTAAGCTCCCTTTTTCTCTCTCAAAACCCTAATTTCTCTCTCTATCCACATAAGTTTGGATGAGCTCAAAATTCAAACTTCTTTAAGAAAAGATGAAGAAGAAATGCTTCTTACCTTACACTTTTCTTCACTTGATTACAATTTTGGAGATTTTCTCTCTCTACCAAACATGATTTTTCTTCCTCTTTCTTGCTCTTTCCAGCTTCCTTAGGAGTTATGGACCATGAAGATCACTTGTTCTTGCTCTTTCACCTCTCTTCTCTTCCTTTCTCTCTCTAGAAATCAAGATTGGCTATAGAGGAAATGGGGCTGGCGTGACTAGTAGAAAAGAGAGAGAATAAGGCAGAAAATGAAGAGAAAAAGAAGAAGGAAAGAAAGCATTAACTAGGGTACCCAAAAAGTAATGTGGGACCTACCATTTGACCATTTCTTGACATTAGGCTTAATGAACCCATTAATCTCATTCTTCCTCATTCAGTGGCCGGCCAAACCTATTAAAATGTCCCCAAAATTAATATATTTAATAGTAATTAATCTCATCAATCCTCAAATTTTTGGTAAATTGCAATTTGACCCCAAAACTTATCAAAATTTTCAATTTAGTCCATTACCATAAATCAACTTCTTTAAACTTTATAATCACTTAATTAGGCATTTATCATTTAATTTAGCCAGTACTTGATCAATTTTTTTGTAAAAATCCGAATTTAGACTTCGATCGGTCAAACGCGTCAACTTCGTGACACGTGCTACTCAGGGCCTAAATTTGCGGATATTACATTCTCTCCCCCTTAAAATAATTTTGTCCTCAAAATTTACCTGTTCATTCGGGGTTAAATAACTGGGGATACTGCTTCTTCATCACTTCTTCACTTTCCCATATGGCTTCTTCAACTTCATGATTCCGCCACCTGACTTTACCTAGAAGGACTCTTTTGTTCCGAAAAACCTTTTCTTCATATGCTATTATAACCACTGGTTCTTCCTCATAAGACATGTCTGTCTATACCTCTATTTATTCAATCGATATAATGTGGGTCGGGTCTGAACGGTATCTTCTTAACATTGAAACGTGGAACACGTTATGAATTCTGTCTAGCTCCGGAGGAAGAGCTAATCGGTAAGCCACTGGTCCTATTATTTCCAGAATCTCATAAGGACCAATAATCCTTGGACTTAACTTTCCTTTTCTACCAAACCTCAATACCTTTTTCCACGATGAAACTTTAAGGAATACTTTGTCTCCTACTCCATATTCTATATCTCGCCTCTTTAAATCGACATATGATTTCTGCCGATCTTGTGCTGCCTTTAGCCTTTCCTTGATCACTTCAACTTTCTCCTCAGTCTGTTGAATTATCTCTGGCCCAATCAACTTTTTCTCATTTAACTCGGTCCAACATACTGGTGTCCTACATTTTCTTCCATATAAAGCTTCATAAGGAGCCATACCAATGCTTGTTTGATAACTGTTGTTATAGGCAAACTCCATAAGAGGTAGATGTCGATTCCAACTTCCCTCAAATTCAAGTACATAATATCTCATCATATCCTCTAGGAACTGAATAACTCACTCCAATTGTCCATCCGTTTGTGGATGAAATGCCGTACTGAATTTGAGTCGAGTTCCCAAAGCCTGTTGTAAACTTTTCTAGAACTGCGATGTAAACCTGGGATCCCTATCGGAGATAATAGTCATAGGTATTCCATGAAGTCTCACTATCTCATTCACATAAATCTCAGCTAGCTTGTTCAAAGTATAGTCCATCTGTACTGGTAAGAAATGTGCTGACTTCGTTTATCAATCCACTATCACCCACATTGCATCACGCTTTATATGAGTTACCGGTAAACCGGACACAAAATCCATCGTGATTCTTTCCCACTTCCATTCTGGTATGGAAATCGGTTGTAGTAATCCTGTGGGCAATTGATGGTTAACTTTCACTTGTTGACAGATTAGACATTTAGCAACATATTCAGTGATATCCTTCTTCATCCCCTTCCACCAGTATTGTACTTTCAAATCTTGGTACATCTTGTTCCTAGCTGGGTGCATAGTATAAACCATTTCATGAGCTTCTTTTAAAATCTCAAACCTTAACTCTTTCATACTTGGCACACAAATCATGTTCTTGAAATACATAGTACCATCTTCTATTAAAGACAATTCTGACTTTTCCCCATTTTTCACTATTTTGGCTATCTTTGCTAACTTCACATCTTGCTTCTGAGAATCTTTAATTCTCTGTATCAATGTGGATTCCACTCGCATCTCAACTAAAACTTTCCTGCTTAGTGCATCTGCAACCACATTAGCTTTTCCTTGATGGTAGTCATTCACACAGTCATAATCTTTAATCAATTCCAACCATCTTCGCTGCCTCAGGTTCAACTCTTTCTATGAAGGAAGATACTTAAGACTCTTGTGGTACATATAAATGTAGCATCTTTCTCCTTACAGATAATGTGTCCAAATCTTAAGAGCAAAAACTATCGCTGCAAGCTCTAAATCATGCATTGGATAGTTAAGCTCATGAGGCTTAAGCTATGTGGAGGCATATGCAATCACTTTTCCCTCTTGCATAAAAATACATCCTAGCCCATTGTGACTTGCATCACTGTACACAATTGCGAGGTGGTCACCAATTAAGAAGAGCGTCGATTTTACTAGGATCAACCCGAATACCTTCTGCTGAAATAATATGACCCAGAAAACTAACTGCTTCTAACCAAAACTCACACTTATATAGATTTGCATACAATTGTTTCTCCCTCAAGGTCTGCAATACGTTTCTGAGATGTTGGTCATGTTTTACTTCATCTCTAGAATAGTCAAGAATGTCATCAATGAATACACTTCAAATTGATTAATATATGGCCTGAACACTCAGTTCATCAGGTCCATAAAAACTGCTGGTGAATTCGTCAATCCAAATGGCATCACCAAGAACTCATAATGACCATAACGAGTCCTGAATGTCGTCTTAGATACATCTGACCCTTTGATCTTCACTTGATGATACCCCGATCAAAGATCTATCTTTGAAAATATACTTGCACCTTTCAGCTGATCCAATAAACCATCAATTCTAGGCAGTGGGTATTTATTCTTAATAGTAAACCTATTAAGCTGCCTGTATTCAATGCAAAAACGCAAAGTACCCACTTTCTTCTTCATAAATAATACTGGAGCATGGTGATACACTAGGTCGTATAAATCCTTTATCTAACATTTCTTTTAACTGTATCTTCAACTCTTTCAATTCTAGGGTGCCATCCTATATGGTGTAATAGATATAGGAGCGGTGCCAGGTACTAATTCAATAGCAAACTCTATCTCTCGGTCAGGTTGTAGTCCTGGAAACTCCTCAGGGAACACATTTGGAAACTCACTAACTGTTGGGATGTCAGGCAACTTCGGACTTTTCTTTTGGGTATCAATCACATATGCTAGGTAAGTCTCACATCCCTTATTGATGAGTTTTCGAGCTTTCAACGCTGATATCACATTGTCTGAATATCATTTATTCTCAATCATCACTACTATCTCTCCTTGTTCTGAAGCTTTAATCCTCATCTGCCTCTTTCCATAATCTATTATCACCCCATGGCGATCTAGCCAATACATTCCCAAGATCACATCTAACTCGCGGAATGCTAGCTCTATTAGATTCGTTGGAAATTGCCTGCCTTGAATTTCGACTAGGCAAGCCCTAAACACTTTACTAACCCCCACACTGTGCCCTAGCGGGTTAGTCACAAGAATCTCATATTCTAGAGTCTCTGGTTTTAAACCCTCTTAACACGATGGTGGTGTGCATATGTATGAGTGCGTCGACCCAGGGTCTATCAATGCATGAATACAAGAGCCAAAGAGAAGGAATTTACCCGCTATGATGTCAGGTGCATCCTGCTCCTTTTGGCCTCACATGGCATAAGCTCTTGCAGGAGCAGCTCTATAGCCTTCAGGTCTCTCTACTGGGTCTGATCTAAACTGGCTTAGCCTTGCACGACCCCTACTTCCTTGCCCTCTGCCTTGTACCATAGTCTGTATTGGTACTGACTCGACAGTCCCTGAATCTCTGATAAACTATAGCAATGGACAATTTCTTTTTAGATGGTCCTTAGAGTCGCATCTTATGCACGCTCTTGTCATCCATCAACACTCTCCTACATGCAAACGACCATAATGCTGACACAATGGTAGAGGTGTAGACCTATGGGATGCCTGTGTTCATACACTGGCTGCCGACAAAATAGATCTTATAGGTTGTCCCCGTCTATAAGAATGAAGTCTAATGCATGGAATCGGCCATGAAAAGATCTGGCTCTCTTGCCACTAGATTGTCCCCTACTTGGCTGTGGTGCAGTTCTACTAATATCACTAACTTGTACTGGCTATTGTGTCACTAAGACTCTTTCAACTGTTCTAGTAGATGCTAGTAAACTGGGAAAGCTCATCAGACGTAGGGCTAAAACTTGTAACTTGATCGCATCCCTCAACCCATCTTCAAATCGGCAACATTTATCAGCCTCTGTAGACAAAATACCACCAGCATATTTGCAAAGATGAGTGAATTCTCTCTCATATTCTGTTACTGACATATCCCTCTATTTTAGCATCAGAAACTCTCTCTTCTTGTCATCTGTGTAGATAGGAGGAATATACTCCTCCTTAAACTTCTCTAGAAAGAATTCCCATGTCATAGGGTAAGGAGCCTTTGTGCTATGTGATTCAGATCGCCACCAATCATATGCATGCTCCTGCAGCAGAGATATTGCATATTCATATTTATGCTCATCTATGCTGTGTAGTTGATCAAATACTCGCTCTACTCGTTCCAACCAAAATTATGCCACTGAGGGGTCATCTTCTCATTTACCATAGAAATCAGATGCCCCTAATTTCCTCAGTCACTCAAACTGTAATCCAGACGAAGCTGATCGTGATAGTCTCTATAGCAAATCTATCATATTTCTCATGAGCTTAGTCTGACCCATATTAATAACTGAATGCCCACGAAGTGAGCTGGCACTAGATCTCGGTGCTGCAGCTCGACGACGACTTGGTTATGATGAAGCTCTTGGCTCTGAAGGCTCATTACTCTCAGCTTCTTCTACCTATAACATAAAGGTAATGACCCTAATCAATACCTAAAACATAAAGGTAACGACCCTCATCAATAAAGCAGCAACTCTAAGAATGCTACAGTGGGTACACTTCAAGAAATAAGCATTTTCAAAATTCGCTTTTAAAAACCCAAAACCGCCCAAACCGGGCTCTAATACCATAACTACTGTAACACCTCCTAACCCGATCAACACGTGCCCAGATGCGGGAGCGCTACCCTCGTCTATCTACTTCTTCAAATCGTTATTGTTATTTTTTTACCTTTTTTTTCTCAGCACTCATGTAGATATAGATATATATACAAAAACCAGGTACAATTTATTCACATAAGATAGAAATTTTAAGCATCAAATTAATTTCTGACAAACTTTAAAAGTAAGTTTTACAAACTCTAAAACTCTTTAATATAAAAAGCCAAATACAAAAACAATTCAAAGCTGGTAACCCACTTTCTCAAGGTTCGGCTGCTTTACTTGAATAGGATCACTGCTTGCTTTATCTAACGCCTTCAGCTACCTTTTTATATTTGCGTGGAAAGAAAAGTCCACGCTAAGCTCTAAGCTTAGTGTGCATATAATTAAGGCAATATACTATATCATGCAACAAGCAATAACATGTATCATTTTTCATGTTAATGTTCTTCCATACAATTCTATTCCTTATGATCCTATCTCATACAATAATGACTCCATGCATACATACAAATATCATTTTCATTTCCATTAATTATAAACATATCTTTTACATCATCAATCAAGTATTTATACATGTATACCACTTTCCATTGTTTATATATATATTAGCTCACAACACATATGAACTCCCATCTAGGATAACAGAGTTGTCATCCAGGCACTTAATAGTGCCACACGACAATATGATGTGTGCATATAAGTGCCATTACCGGCATAGAAAATCGTGCCATTACCGACGTAGTATTCATAATACATGCGATTACCTGCATAGTATTCATAATTCGTGCCATGACCGGCGTAGAAAATCGTTCCATTAATGGTTTTCATCATACTCCCCCCGGCTTGGCATGTCAAACTATCCTAGAATAGTTCGAGGTAGTTCTTCTAGGGCTTATTCAATATCATATTATTAATATATCTCTATTTACTTACAATCACAACCATATCAATATTCTGTATTAGCTCACGTATTTCATCCGTAACATATTTCATATATCATCCGTGTCAATTCACATATTTCAACCATATCAACATTCATTTTTTTATATCACAACATAACACGTTCTCACATAAATATATATATATATATAATCATTCTTATATCACTAGATAGACAATGACTTTCATTTACTTACCTGAATTCTTCATTTGATAATCTGCATTCATAATTACTAATACAGAGCATTCACGACCGTGATTACTAATTTACGCCCATGAATTAGTTCATGCCCATATTTCAAAGCCGTGAACGCTACTGGAATGAATTGCCAAAAAGTATTCACGGTCGTGGATACTCATTCATGCCCGTGAATTAATTCACGCCTGTGATTCCAAACCGTGAACACTTCTGGAATGAATAGTATCATTTCCACACAGAAGTCACAACTGTGATACAATCAGTCACAACCGTGAACCCTCAAGTTCACGCCCGTGACTAGATAGTCACACCTATGACTTTGAATAGGAAATCTACATATTCACTTTTCATTCATTCTAATATCATCTAAATCATACCAAATTTCTATTTCATGCATTTCTAAGGTTATTTACTCAACTTATTACTTTCTAATACATGTAAATGTCTTTATCATACAAGATATTCCAACATGCATCATTAATTCAATGTCTCAAAAGGATCTCATTCATACATATCTAAACCTATGGTTTCATGCCATAATCATCATTCTAGCAATTCATTTATCAAAAATCATGTTCAACATGCATTATTTCAAACAAAAATAAGCTATTGCCTTAATTTATGCACAAACCTTAATCTTTCTGCTTCACTCTTCTAGGTAGCTTTCTCTTTTTCTTTGCTCCTTAGGGTTTGTTCCTTGTCACTTTGAACTCCTACAACATTATAGATCATTATTATCATATGATTTCCTCAAGACCCTAAGCTCCCTTTTTCTCTCTCAAAACCCTAATTTCTCTCTCTATCCACATAAGTCTTGGATGAGCTCAAAACTCAAACTTCTTTAAGAAAAGATGAAGAAGAAATGCTTCTTACCTTACACTTTTTTTCACTTGATTACAACTTTGGAGATTTTCTCTCTCTACCAAACTTGATTTTTCTTCCTCTTTCTTGCTCTTTCCAGCTTCACTAGGAGTTGTGGACCATGAAGATCACTTGTTCTTGCTCTTTCACCTCTCTTCTCTTCCTTTCTCTCTCTACAAATCAAGATTGGCTATGGAGGAAATGGAGCTGGCGTGACTGATAGAAAAGAGAGAGCAGAAGGCAGAAAATGGAGAGAAGAAGAAGAAGGAAAGAAAGAATTAAAAAGTCTTCATGTGGGACCCACTATTTGACCATTTCTTGACATTAGGCTTAATGAACCCATTAATCTCATTCTTCCTCATTGAGTGGCTGGCGAAACCTATTAAAATGTCCTCAAAATTAATATGTTGATTGGTAATTAATCTTATAAATCCTCAAATTTTTGGTAAATTGCAATTTGATCCCAAAACTTATCAAAATTTGCAATTTAGTCTTTTACCATAAATCAATTTCTTTAAACTTTATAATCACTTAATTAGGTATTTATCGTTTAATTTAGCCATGACTTGATCAATTTTTTTATAAAAATCCGAATTTAGACTCCAATCGGTCAAATGCGTCGACTTCACGACACGTGCAACTCGGGGCCTAAATTAGCGGATATTACATGCTATACCCAATCATTACCCTATGAGCAACCTCTGAGAAACAACAAGGAATGGAGTCAAAGTATAGAATTCAGTATCGAAGATAACTTTAAGCATCTCAAATCTAAGGATACTTGCACCATTGCTATAATAAAACTATCACTGATATTGTATAGAGATCAGTAATTTGACCTAGTCAATAAGTATAACATGTGCTATATCTATCCGGATTACAATATCTCATCTTATTAATCGTATGATTAGGGATTATCTAGATATAAACACAATTGCATATGATATGAATCTCACTGCCATGATCTCAACATAATTTACTTCGTGTTGTATTACATACCAAGGACTTCATTAAACAGTATTAATGAATACCAATATAATGAAGTAGCCTTTATTAATTATAATGAGCACATCAAATGCCTACGGTGATTACCTTTAGAGAAGTTCGCTAACAAAATCTACTTATGATGATGATTTGTATGATTTCACTATAGCAAGGAAATACGAAATGTACTTTGTATTACTATTAAGTGTCACTATTGAGTAAAGTTTATATGTTTTCTTTGTTAAAGGTCAAATTACTAAGCATTGCTCAAATGTTCATGATCGACTTGTATTTAACTGTTTGCTTTGATCTACTAGTACACATGTCTCGCATATTTCATTATGATAACAAAGAAGTATTGATTGTCCAAATTTCAAATGCTTTTTCATATTTCATAAAACATTATTAGCATTTATTATCCTCGCTCTTGTAGTGCCCATTGATGTTAAGAATGAACTGTAAGGGTCACTATTCTATTACCTTTATACCATTGCATTTCTCTTATTTTAATTCACTTATTCTTCTTCTTTAGCCATTTCTTCTACAATATTTTGCTCAAAGGATTTTAAATTGCCAAGGTATATAGCGTAGTGTTGTTTCAAAATTTGTCCTAATTTTGATATATTTTTGTTATTTTCTCATCTTAATTAGGTTATCAAAACTTACCTTTTCTTTTCCACTTGGCATATTCTTTTTTCAACTGTAAAATGTTTGTGTATTCTAAAAAATTGGTTCAACCTTCATACTTTTTTCTATTGCAATCTATGATCTTGGTTTTTTTTTAAGTATTTTTCCTTGCCTTGACTTTAAATTGTTGTTTTGGTTTTTTTTATTTGCATATTTTTTCATCATTGCTACATTTTCTCTTATTTGTGGCAAATTTTGTAACACCCTTTTACTCATCTGTAATATCGACATGTAAGATGGTGCTACAACTTAATTAATTTTTATGCCTGCATAACACTTACAACATAGGACATACATATTTGATATCAAACCTATAAATTTATGATAAACATGTATAATGTTTATATGTACACATCAGGTCTCATTCCTATAATAGATATCTACAAACATATGCTCTAAATATTTATTTGATTACATGTTATGTGTACATGATTTGGACAAAATATAAACCCCAACTCTAATTGGGTGGCTATTGCTAATGGTATGTTGCTCTGATTGTGGAATCCATTGATTTTCACCTCTCTCTACCTGATTTCTCTCGAAGGTTTCCAATCTAATACACAAGAGAGAAACAACTTCCACGCTAAGTCAATGCTCAATGGTACGAACTTTACAAAAATAGTCAAATATTACATAATTACAATTTCTTACATTACCTTGGTTGTTCTTTTTATGTAAGTGTGTAACAGACACTTATAATAATAATAATAATAATAATAATAATAATAATAATAATAATAATAATAATAATGTAACAACAAATCATTACATATCACATAATAAGGGTGATATTATGTCATTTTAATATCACTCGAATATTTTAACACTACAATATTCTATCATTTCAATATACTAGCCACATACTATTTCATGTCATAGGGTCATCAAATACATATCTATAAATTATTAGTACATACATCGTCCATTAATTTGGAGTCTATATAAAGTTTGTCTACAAAATATCATGTTACAATTAACATGCAGTTATATACCCAAGCATATTAATTTCAGGTCATATATATATATATTATACCTTTTTTCGTATCAAAACATTAAACAATTTCACATAATATACATATTAATTTATGGCACAATATACATTCAATAATGATAATAATAATATTATATAATTCTATTAAATAAATATATTTATGACTATTTGTCATAACACTTGCATAAACCTAGCTTATTGTCACGACCCTAGACTTCAACTAGCAATCGTGCAGCATTTAGTACAGTTCATTGTACTAAGCCTGCTTTCCAACCCGAAAAAACACTTCAAAGAGAATAGAAAGGAACTTAGAGATTTAGAGGATTCAAGAGCAAAACAAAAACACAAGAGAGTTTGTGAAGCATTGCTTTGTATTGCTCTAGAGAGGTTATCTTACAATTCCCCAAGGATGATCCAAATGAAGGCCAAGAGGCCTATTTATAGTGTGGCACCAAGCCTAAGGTTATACCACAGGTTTCTAGATCCTACCAATTCTAGAATATACAAGAGTGTCTACAACATGCCACAAAGTTCTAGGACCTTCTAGTCAAGTCTAGCCAACTCTAGAGTCTTCTAGAATTGTCTAGTTCCTTCATAAAAATTCTAGGATTTTCCAGAAGCTTCTAGGAACTTCTACACCCTTCATGAACCATCCAACATGTTCTAGAATATTCTAGTGCCTTCTAGCACCTTCTAGCATGTTCCGGCACCATCTAGCACCTTCCAACGCTATTTCTTTGGATTTTGAGGGACAATTTGAGCGAGATGTAACACCCTCCCCCACTCAAGTTCGCGACGCCCTCATCGCGCTTTCAAGCTTGAACCTTTCTATGTGATATTTGAATTGCAACAAAGAGTCTTTAAGTTCCCAGCTTGCCTCTATGTCTGGGGTATTCTTCCATTTGACCAAGTATTCTTGATAACTTGACACACTTTTACGCCGAATTAGGCGGTCTGCCAAGATAGAATCCACTTCTTTATCAAAGAAGGTTACTACTGCAGTGGGTGCCCTCTTCGACTCTCCTCGACTTGCATCTTCCTCATCTCCATGATAAGGCCTCAACATGCTTACATGAAAGACTGGGTAGATCTTAAGCTTAGGAGGGAGTTGTAGCCTATAAGACACCTTACCGACCGGCTTAAGGACTGGAGCCCTTTGTATTTCCGTACCAACCCCTTGTGAACCTTCTATAAGGACTTGAACTGTTGGGGCAATAACTTGATAAGGACCAAATCTCCTTCCTAAAATTCGAACATCCTCCTTTTCTTGTCAGCCCACTTCTTCATCTTTTTAGATGCCTTGTTCAAATAGGCTCGGGCTAACTTGGCTTGCTCATGCCATGCCTTTGCAAATTTGAATGTAGCATTTCCTTCATAGCTTATGGCCAAAGCATGAGGGGTTATAGGTTGTTGTCCCACAATGATCTCGAAGGGACTCTTGCTAGTGGATTCACTTTGTTAAAAGTTATAAGAGAATTGGGCTACATCCAGCAACTTAGCCCAATCATGTTGGTTGGCACTAACAAAATGCCTAAGATATAGCTCCAGTAGTGCATTGGCATGTTCCATCTGTCCATCACTTTGAGGATGAAAACTTGTGGAAAAGTTCAAGTTTGATCCCAATAACTTGAACAACTATAATCAGAACTTTCCAGTAAATCATTGGTCTCGATCACTCACGATGTTAGATGGAATTCCCCAATGCTTCATAACATGTTTGAGGAAGAACCATGCAGTTTCGTCCGCAGTGCAATCCGGTGAGACAGGTATGAAGGTTGCATACTTGCTGAAGTGATCAATGACTACTACTATACTGCCAAAGCCTTCTGATTTTGGCAACCAAGTGATGAAGTCCATTAAGACACTCTCCTATGGTCTCTCCAGAATAGGCAGTGGTTCTAGCAAACCACCGAATGCACGCTGCTCCATTTTGTCTTGTTGGAAAACAAGACAAGTTCTTACGTAGGCTTCAACATCATCACGTAGTTGAGGCCAATAGTAAATAGACTTGATCAATGCAAGGTTGCGTCTCATGCCTGGGTGTCCACCCCATAGTGAATCATGGCATTACTTGATAAGCTCTTTTCTCAAGTTCTCCCACTTAGGTACATAGATGCGGTTTTCTTTGGCATAGAGTAGTCCATCACTCTGCCAAAATTGCCTTGTCTTTCCTTCTTTGAACGGGGCTTGGCACTTATTTGTCCACTCCCAAGTCTTGTTCTTCTTGAGTAGGTCAATTAGTGGGGCTGCACTTGCTGAATATGACTTGATGAATCTCTAGTAGTAGTTCACATGTCCAAGGAAAAACCTTAACTCGGGAACCTTAGTAGGAGGATCCTATTCTTGGATGGCTTTCACCTTATCTCCATCCATCATAAGCTTCCCATCCTTTAGCCTATGACCCAAGAACATCACCTCATCTTGGGAAAAGGAACATTTCTCCTTTTTAACATATAACTCATTTTCCCTAAGGACCTCGAACACCTTCCTCAAATGCTCAAGATGTTCTTCCATAGTTCGGCTATATATCACAATATCATTAAGGTATACTACCACAAACCGATCGTGGTAGGGATGGAAAAGCTTATTCATGAGAGTGCAAAAGGTAGCAGGTGCATTAGTGAGACGAAAGGGCATAACAAGGAACTCATAAGCATCGTACCTTGTTACACACGTGGTCTTCGGTTCATCCCCTTTGGCTATGCGCACTTGGTAGTATCCCAACCGCAAGTCCAAGTTCGAAAACTATCTTGCATTCCCTAATTGATCAAACAAATCAGCAATGAGTGGGATAGGATACTTTTTCTTTACCGTGTTCTTATTTAGAGCGCAATAGTCAATGCATATTCTTAGTGAGCCATCCTTCTTTTTTTGAAAAAGCACTGGGCACCAAATGGGGCTTTGGATGGTCTAATGAAACCAGTATCCAATAACTCATAGAATTGCTTTTGTAGTTCTGCCAACTCTGAGTTTGCCATCCTATAAGGACTCATCGCTAGTGGTCTTGTGCCAGGCTCCAGCTCAATTTCATGGTCCCTCTCTCCTTGGAGGTAACCGTTTCAGCAACGTCTCAGGCATCACATCTTGGAACTCGTCCAAGACAACTTGCACCTCCATCAGCAAGCTTCGTTGTGGTGATGCTTCCTCATCATCATATTCCTTAAGAATGGCCAAGTAACTCTCTTCCTCCCTCTTCCTCCCTCTTCAATCCTGTAATATTATTCACTGACTTTGCAAAGTTAACACTGAGGTTTTCGCCACAATATAATATATCACATATATCAAAACATAAACTTTACACATAAGTATTTTTGACTTGATTTCATTTATACATTTTTAGACTCATTCCAAAATGACTATACATATTCAAGCACGTAAATACAAAACACATATGACATATCTTCATGCTTGTGTGGAATGCAAGGAGAGAGAGTGATGAGGCTCGACCAATGACCTGTGCTCCATGTCTTTTATACACTACTCAAAATGAGCTATCACTTTTCTTTACCTGAAAAATAATGCAAATTGATGAGTTGTGCCTCAGTGAGAATAATCATCCAATGAGCTCTAAAGTACCAAACAACTTATAGTAATAAATCACAAATCCAATATATACCATATATTCCATTCCATTCATCAGTATCATATATGTATCAATAAAGTTGAAACATATATTCATTACTCTTTATGTACACAAATGGTTTGCTTATTTCATTTTGTTGTGACCAAGTTAAACAGACATTGCCCTGGGTTTCCATGTGAACATTTGCATTTGCTAGCTGGCATGATCATTTGTTTCATTTGCACTTTTGTTAGGCCATAGGCCTCTTCTTTTGCTTTACAATATCGATTAACTAGTCACAACGCCTTTTTAGTCAATATGCATATGCACTTGTATTTAAGCATTCTTCAACCATTGTATGTTACCATATATAATATACATATACCACATATATACCTCATATGCCACACATATACCTTGCATATACTATACATGTACCATGTATATATATCACAAGTATACCATTTATATATACCACAATGTCACAAATTATCCATCATTACATTATCAAGGACCAATCATGACAATCATATGAATCACATAGCAAGCAACATTCATTTGCACTAAAGAATTCAATCGATAATTAGACTCACCGTTCTCCTTTGATTCTGACCCCTAACTTATTGTCTATCCGCTCCTTATGGGTCTCCAATATGTTGCAAGCCTAATATGAAAACATAATCGATTAACTCATGATTTGGGAGACTTGATGTGGCTTAAACAAATTAATACGCACTGTTCATGTCAATAGTTAAGTTTTTTCCTATGAGGCAGTGTGACCTTATTTGACTGTTTAGCCTATACCGTTTTCTATATTTGACCAATTAATCTGATTCTTAGTCCTCATTAAAACTAACATATAATTATAGAACATATTACAATTTCAGGACAATTGGATCATTTTACAATATGTTGTGGAATTTCTAAGTGTGTTCTGTGTTCTGCCTTATTTTCGGCCTTTAGGCAGTTTCAGGGTACTCATTTGGGTTCATCATAAATTATAATATATAATTCATATTTTAATGCAACTTTCCAGACACTTATATGGGTTCATGTGGAACATGTTTCAATTTTACAACTTTTATCAATTATGTCTCTAAGGTCTTCAAAATATAACAAACAGTTTACCAGTCCAGAATAGAATTGGCTTCCGAACCAGTATGACTTCCAAAGGCCATCAATTAGTCTATACATAACCAATTAAGCTGAAATTAGTACCAAACTTTAGATAAGACATATATGTATAACGTTTCTATTTTGATAAGTTACATAATCTAGCTCTAACAAGCTCAAATTAGCCAAACACTTTGTTGGATATGGCCAGGGCACTCAGTAGGCAGTCCAAACCATGGAACAGTCATGGTTCCATTCACCATAACTCAAACATTAGAAGACCTATGAACCTAAAATTTGGTATACATATCCAGAACACATATATCTACAACTTCTATGTTTAGAGATACTTCAAATAATGGCTTTAACATATTCGAAATGAAAGAACACTGTAGCTAACTTTGTTAGGGTTGACACCCTGACCAGTTTCAGTAAAGAGAGCATATCGCTTCCTATGCATAACATCTTGCCAAAATGTTTACATATACATAAATATAAGACTTAAACGAACACCTTTCCTAAATCAATTTCTATTAATATCAAAATTGGGGTGCAAATCATAGCCTATTAATGAACCTAAGCAACTCAAATCAACCCTATAGCAATAAGAATTGATTACTTACCAAGAACAACCTTGCAAGGGATTAATTAGCTTCAAAAACTAAGTGAAACAAGGAAGGAGTGAATTCTGAAATGGAGGAAAATGAAGAAGAAGTCGGGCTGGAGAAGAAGGCAGAAATGGGGAAGAAAGATGAATATAAAGCCAACTTGTTTTTTGTCCTTTTCTATTTTTCTCTTTTTCTCTGCTCTTTTCTCTTCTCATTTCTCTTTTCTCTTGTCTTCTATTTCTCTTTTATTTCATTTTCATTTTATTTTGTCTATATTATTATTATTATTTACATATATTTTTAATTCCACTAATTCACACAATAATACAGCTTAATCATTTGGCCCGATTTAACTAAATTAACAATGTAAATGTTTACTAATCTTAATCTAATCATTTTTCTTACTTTAATTTAGTCACCTTATTCAATTTATTTCTAATGCATTGTTATCATCATTTAGGTTATAAAGATACACGTGTGACTTGATATAATTGCCAAATACTAGGACACGTAGCTAGTGCATGCCATGAACTTGTTTCTAAGAAAATATGTGTGAAATGCACGTGTTCAATTGAATTGTATGCAAGATGCTTATGTTCAATGAAATGCACGTGGGAAAGGTCGAGGATGTTACACTCACTTTCCTCTTGATCATGAGTGGAGGCAACTAAAGCATTCAATGCCTTCCTTTCTGGACATTCTCGTGTCCAATGCGGTCCTCGCATATGAATCACATCACACGGGGCTTTGAGGCACCACATTCTTCCTTTTCCTTCCCTTTGTCTCGCCCCTTGAATGAGGATCCTTCTTTGTGATTTTTATGGCTCTGACTATTAGCATGACCTCCCCTATTCTTTCCTCCACCAAACTTTCTATTAGCTACCCTTGGGCTTTCTTTGTTTGAGGAGTAATCAATAAGACTTTCAGCAACCGCAATGGTCGAAGATAGGTCTTGGACACCACATCGCTTGAGCTCAAGGTTAACCCACGATTGGAGACCGTCCATGAACAAGAATAACGCATCCTTGTCCGATGTGTCAGGGACTTCTAGCAGCAAGGTTGTGAACTCCTTCACATATTCCCTTATGCTACCCATCTGCTTTAGTCGTCGAAGTCGGCCATTTGCCTCTTCTTCAGCATTTACAGGGAAGAATTGGCTTTTGAACTCCTTTTTTAAGTCGTCAAATGCGTTAATTGTGCACACCCCACGTTGCACGTCTCCATGCCTTTGTCTCCACCACAGCATAACAGTGTTAGAGAGGTACATGGCAGCAGTTCGAATTTTGTTGGCATGGTCCGTTATACCAGTAGCTTCAAAGTATTGTTCCAGCCCCCATAGAAAGTTCTCAACTTCCCTAGCATTCCTAGCACCATTGAAGGTCTTTGGCTAGGGAACTTCCACCTTCTAGCCCTCAATGATGTTGGTTGGATTAATTACCGAGGCCATAAACCACTTACATAGTGCTAGATCACCACCCATATCCTCAACTTTAAGCAACACATTGAAAATTTCTCTACGGAAAATATCACGTACCTTGGCAAGTTCGGCCTTCAGCCCATCAATCTCTCGCCTTAACCCACTATCTAGCTCGTTGAGGGACATCTTGACCACTGTATGGATCTCTGCATCCTCGGCCTCTAAGCCGCTGCAACGTTCCTCCAAGTTGTCCATTCGGTCAAATAGCTCCCCCAAGCTGTCCTAACCACTCCCAACACGTGCTTCCAAGCTAGAAATCATGTCTTTCGACTTGGCTCGAGACTCTTTAAATGGTGGTTTCCGAACTTCCTCATGACCACGCTCCATTGGTGGAACTTCCACACTGGGTGTACCTGGGGCAATAGCCTTCATTATGCTAAGGGTAGTATAGCTTTAAACCAAAGCTCTAATACCAATTGTCAAGACCCTAGACTTCAATTACCAATCATACGACACTTAGTACAGTCCGTTGTACTAAGCTTGCCTTCCAACCCGACAAAACACTCCAAAAAGAATAGAAAGGAACTTAGAAATTTAGAGGATTCAAGAGCAAAATAATAACATAAAAGAGTTTGTGAAGAATTGGCTTGTATTACTCTAGAGAGGTTATCTTACAATTTCCCCAAGGATGATCCAAATGAAGGCCAAGAGGCCTATTTATAGTGTGGCACCAAGCTTAAGGTAATGCCACAAGCTTCTAGATCCTACCAATTCTAGAATATACAAGAGTGTTTACAACAAGCCACAAGGTTCTAGGACCTTCTAGTCAAGTCTAGCAACATTCAAGAGTCTTCTAGGATTGTCTAGTTCCTTCATGCAAATTCCAGGATTCTCCAGAAGCTTCTAGGAACTTCTACATCCTTCATGAACCATCTAGCATGTTCTAGAATATTCTAGTGCCTTCTAGCACCTTCTAGCACATTTCGGCACCATCTAGCACCTTCCAATGCTATTTCTTTGGATTTTGAGGGACATTTTGATCGGTATGTAACATTATGCTCTCCTACTGTGTATCGATTTCGTGCCCTCATCCGGCCGATGCTCGTGGCATCGTCACACCTGACATAATTCATATAACGATTAGTGATATTTACCATCAATCGTTCTACAAGACTATAGGATTAATTAATGGATTCGTTATTATTATGTTGTATCCATGAATCTTTTCCCACTATACACTCCCATTGCATTTGTCCCTAACAAATTCCAATAACTTAGAACTGGAATTTATGTGTTCATGGTTTTCATCTTTTGGTTCATGACTAGGATGCCTTTAAAATACAGTTCTTTTAACAATTCTAATGCCATTTATTCTATCCAACTCTCCTTTGTTCCTTTACTCATTAGAACCGAAATTCTCCTCCCATATATATATATACACACACACACAGAGGCTAAGCCCCAAATTGTTTTTATTATTATTAATTTTTTTTTGCTTTAATAACCAATTCACAAATAGTCCTCATTTGATTTTTGGTTTGGCATAAATTATGGTCACATTCCTAACTGCTCAACTTTAAGTTAAACCTTTAACTATCTCAAATTGATGTCTTCGTTTATAGGGTGTAACTCAACTCATCACCAACCTTTGGGCTACATCTCGTGGTATTCATTAACAAACTGCCTCGATGTTCTTCACCCTTTCAATGTTCTCAAGTTAAGGACCAAATTAACTTCCCAGTTGCTTCTCATGTGTCGGCTAAAATGATTCCCATTAAATGTTTAAGTTCATTTCACTAACCCATTCTTTTCCACAAATTATATTTTCAACTAAATTCATCAACTTCTATGTTTAAATATTTTCTTCTCAATTAAACCTTGATTTTAAATTTTCTTCCTCTAAAGCTCATGGTTGACAAACTTTCAAGCACCAAGTTTTGGACTAATAATTTTTGCCTCGGCCTACAAATCCAAGTCTCCCCCAAATTGTGTTTAACGCCATACTACACAAAAGTCTTCATTTTGATTGTTACGACCTAAACCACACTCCCATATAGAAATTTAGCTTTAATTCATAAATAAAGAGAAAATAAAAGAACAATAATTAGATTCATTCCAAAGGTTGCTCAAATAATAAAATAAAAGCAAGAGAACTGTAAGAAATGGCTCACGACAACAATTAAAAAAACAGCTTACCTTTCACCCTTTTTAAACCTTCAAAATATGTGGCTCACTTTACTTTCTCCTCTCTTATGCTTACCTATTCTCACTTTAAATCCTACATATAAGTCATTTTCTTAGCTTACTTCCTCTACGCCTTAGATTTTCCTTGCACCATCTTCATCACGTAGCCAAAACTCATTCTTCACCCATATTGTAAGTCTCAACCTTAGCCAAAATTGAGAAAGAGATTGTTGATTTTTCAAGCTTTCTCAACTTTGAGCATGAAAAGGAGCACTTATATTATCTTTTGAGCATTAGTTGAACGGAATTTAAGAGAAGATTCAAGGCAAGCTTTCAGATTCAATGAGAAATTTATAAAGGGGCTTCGGTTTTGCTTATGAAAAATGAAGAAGAAACTTTTGTAAAATAAAAAGTGATAAGAACGTACCATTTTCAACCATTTTATATGTTGATTAAGGATGGTTGTACATGCATCTTGGCAATTTGGCTGGCATGCAGAGTGGGATTTATAATAAATATATGTTAACTATTTAATTAATAATAATTTACTTAATTACATCCCAAATTTCAATTCCTTAAATTTCAAGCCCTAAACAATTAAATATGTCAATATTCACGATATAATTTATTCTACATACTGGCATTTTCGGTTTCGCAATTGGTATATCGGAGTGAAAATCGTATTTTCTAGTATTCTCGCAAAATCGCATCTTAAATTTTATTTCTTTAATTTCATGACATAAACTTTAGAGTTTTGACATGAAATTATACCGACATATTCTTTTTAATATTATCTACGTTCATGTGTCATTAGTTCAAGACTTGTTGACAATGTGAAATATAGCATATTTTTCGGTTCAGCTATGTCTTTCACAGTTTTCGTGCAAAATTTTAGTGTCTTATGTTCATAATCAATTTTCTCACTTATGAATGGTCTGCATGTAGAATGTGGTCATATTACCCCTATTTTGATCATAAACATGCTCGATTTCCAATCAATCCAATGTGTCCAGTCAAGAAATGTGCAAGTAAGTTAGTGCCTAACTGGTGAACGTGACAAATTTCTTATATTTCCTTATTTAAGTCCAATTTTATTTTAAATGTAGACATGTGAAATGACCGCCAGTTAGAAAGGGAGGAGTTGTTTAGCCTCCTCATTTTCCATTGCTTATTCTCTCATTTTTCCCATTCCTAATGTAACATCCTAGATCTTCCCCAAATGCATACCCACATGCATTTCATTTGAACATATGCATCTTGCATATAATTCAGTTGAACATGTTCATTTCATACATATTTTTGTAGGAACAAGTCCAAGACATGCACTAGCTACGTGTCATAGTACATTGCAATTGTATCGAGTCGCACATGTGTACTTATAACCGAAATGAGGATAACTAAGCATTAGAAATAAATTGAATAAGGTGACTAAATTAAAGTAAGCAAAATGACTAGACTAAGATTAGTAAACATTTACATTGTTAATTTAGTTAAATCGGGCCAAATGATTAAGTTGTATTATTGTGTGAATTAGTGGAATTATAAATATATGTAAATAATAATAATAATATAGACAAAATAAAATGAAAATGAAACAAAAGGAAAATAAAAGAAAAAAGAAGAGAAAACAAAGGAGAAAAGTGAAGAGAAAAGAGAAGAGATGAAGAGAAAAAGATAAAAAGACAAAAACAAAAAGATTGGCTTTATATTCCTCCCCCATTTTTGCCTCCTCCCTCCATCCCATTTTCTTCTTCATCTTCCTCCATTATAGACCTCAATTATTCCTTGATTCACTTAATTTTTGATAGCAAATTGATCCCTTAAAATTTCGTTCTTGGTAAGGAATCAATTCTTCTTGCTATAAGGTTGATTTGAGTTGCTAAGATCCATTAATAGGCACTGAATTGCACCCCAATTTTGATATCAATAGAAATCGATTCCATAAACTATTAAAACACAAAGTTGTTCCTTTATGTCTTATATTTATATATATGCAAACATTTTTGCAAGATGTGGTGTATAGAATGAGATATCCTCTCTTTACTGAAACTGGTCCGAATGTGAACCCTAAGTGAGATAGCCACTGTGTTTGTTACTTTTGATATGATAAAGCCATTATTTGAAGTATCTCAAAACATAAAAGTTATATATATATGTGTTATGTATCTGTATTCTAAATTTCAGATTCATATGTCTTGTGGATTTTGAGTTATTGTGAATGGCACCATGACTGTTCCATAGTTGGGCTGACTGCTTAGTACCCTAGGCTGTTCTAGAAACATGTGTAGCCATTTTGAGCTCTTTAGAGATATATTATCTCCATTATCAAAACATAAAAGGGATATGTCTTAGATAAATTGGGGTACTCATTTTAGCTTAATATGATACGTATAGACCAAGTTATGGCCTTTGGAAGTCATACTGGTATGAAAGCCAATTCTATTATGGATCAGTGAAATGTTTCTTATAATTTGAAGATCATAGAGACATAATTGATAAAAGTTGTAAACATGAAAATGTTCCATTTGAACCCACATAAGTGTATGTAAAGTTGCATTTAAATATGACTTATATATTATAAGCTATGATGAACCAAAATTGGTACCCTGAAACTGCCTAAAGGTAGAAAACATAACACATTTAGAAATTCCACCAAAAATTGTACAATGATCCAATTGGAATGAAATTTTAACATGTTACATAATTATATGTTAATGTTAATGAGGAATAGGAATCAGATTAATTTGTCAAGTATGAAAATATTTATAGGCTAAACAGTCCCGTAAGGTCACACTGCCTCATAGGAAAAATCTTAACTATTGATATGAACAATGCTTGTTAATTTGTTTAAGTTAGGGGTCGGAATCAAAGGAGAAAGGTGAGTCTAATTATCAATTGAATTATTTAGTGCAAATGAATATTTCTTGCTATGTGATTCATATGATTGTCATGATTGGTCCTTGATAATATGATGATGGATAATTTGTTACATTGTGGTACATACAATGTTATACTTGTGGTATATTTGAGGTATATGTTTGACATATGTGATATATATACATGGTATATGTATAGTATATGCGAGGTATATGCGTGGCATATGAGGCATATATGTGGTATATGTATGTTATATGTGATAAGATGTAATGGTTGATGAATGCTTAAGAACAAGTGCATATGCATATCGACTAAAAAGGCGTTGTGACTAGTTAATCAATATTGTAAAGAAAAAGAAGAGGCCTATGGCCCAACAAATGTGCAAATGAAACAAATGATCAAGCTAGCTAGCAAATGCAAATGTTCACATGGAAACCCAGGGCAATGTCTGTTTAACTTGGTCACAACAAAATGAAATAAGCAAAACATTTGCATACGTAAAGAGTAATGATTATATGTTTCAACTTTATTGATATTTATATGATACTGATGAATGGAGTGGAATACACGATATGTATTTGGATTTGTAATTTATTACTATGAGTTGTTCGGTACTTTAGAGCTCATTTCATGGTTATTCTCACTGAGTCGCAACTCATCAATTTGCATAATTTTTCAGGTAAAGAAAAGTGATAGCTCATTTTCGGTAGCGTATAAAAGACATGGAGCACAGGTCACTGGCTGAGCCTCATCACTCTCTCTCCTTACATTCCACATGAGCATGAAAAAATGTTATCTGCATTTTGTATTTACGTGTTTGAATATGTATAGTCATTTTGGAATGAGTTTTAAAAATGTATAAATGAAAGCAACTCGTAAATACTTATGTGCAAAGTTTAAGTTTTAATATATGTGATATATCGTACTGGGGCGAAAGCCTCAAAGTTGACTTACAAAGTCAATGAATTGTATTACAGGATATGAAAAAAATTTACTACCAATGTTGACAGGGTATTTTGCCTTTCCAGTCTGCTATGTGTGATTACATGATAGAGGGATAGGTTATACTTAATTGCATAAGATGTGGCATGACATTTTTGGTATCAGAGCAGGGATAGGTTCCATAAGAACATGCATATGCATAAGAGCCTGATAACATATGCATCATATATGTCACCTTCATGGTCTCTACTGAAAGAGACAAATGTAGAAAGTTTGAGAAGGGCCTCAAATATGATATCAGAAACAGAATCAAAACTACTGATCTTGATAGTTTTGCAAGACTCAAAGCTGCTGCAATCAGAGCTGAACGGTTAATGAAAGAAATTGGGGAACAACAAATTAAAAGGGCAGCACCTGAGTCCTTTGGTGAGTCTAGCAGAAGGTCAGGAAAAATAGGTAGATATATGTTTGCACAGTCTAGTAACAGAGATGGATATTCGAGCTCTAAAGGTCGTGCTATGACTTCTTTTTACCCAGGCAGAGGGTAGAGTCAATATGTTAAACAGAGGCCCACATGTACTCATTGTGGTAGACAACATACGGGCGAATGTAGAAGACTCACATGAGCATGTTATTGTTGTGGATCAATGGAGCACATGTATAGAGACTATCCAAAAAGAGCCAAAATAGCAGAGACTAGTAGAGGTAAAGGAGTATCTGAGACTACAGTTGAAGCACCGAGGGTCAACCTTACTAGTGGGACACAAGGCAGAGGAAAAGGCAGGGGCAGGACTGGTACAATGGGCAGAGGAGTGACCAGATCTGAAGGTCAGAGTTCTAGACCCCCTACTCAGGCCAGGGTGTTTGCTATGACTAGACAGGAGGCGGTTAATGCTCCCAAAGTAGTTACTGGTAATATTTCCATTTATGATATATTAGCATATGCATTGATTGACCCAGGCTCCACTCATTCATTTATATCATTGCATATGGCATATAAACTGCATCAAATGCATGAGCCTTTAGAGATTGACATAAATGTGAGTTCTCTATTGGGAACATTAGTAGTTGTGAATAATGTCTGTCATGATTGCTTGATATGCATTGATAAAGCTGAGTTAATAGCTGATCTGATTTTATTGTGAATATATGAATTTGATATGATATTGGGAATGCACGGGTTAACTAGACATCATGCAATAGTGAATTGCTTTACTAAGGAAGTAATTTTGGAATCACCAAACCAGCCAAGGGTAGTATTTGTAGGTGAAAGAAAACTCGTGCCTACATGCCTAGTCTCAGCTGTAAAGGCATTTCGAATGATCAAAGGGGGATGTGAAGCATATTTGGCATATGTGACTGAAACTAAAACCACTAATAGCTTGCTTGAAAATATACCAGTGGTAAGGGAATTTGCTGATGTATTCCCAGATGATCTACCTGGTTTGCCACCAGAAAGAGAGATAGAATTCACTATTGAACTAGTACCAGGAACAACACCAATATCAAGGTCACCCTACAAAATGGCCTTAGTTGAGTTGAAATAACTGAAGGCCTAATTACAGAAGTTACTTGACAAAGGGTATATTAGACCTAATGTATCGCCATGGGGAGCTCCAGTATTATTTGTTGGAAAGAAAGATGGAACAATGAGATTGTGCATCGATTAGAGGCAACTGAACAAAATGATAGTGAACACCAAATATTCGTTGCCAGAATACATGATTTGTTTGACCAGTTGCAAGGAGCCCAAATATTATCCAAGATTGATTTGAAATCAAGCTATTACCAGTTGAAGGTAGCAGAAGTGGATGTTCCAAAGACTGCCTTTCGAACCAGGTATGGACATTATGAAGTTTTACTAAGGCCATTTGGATTGACTAATGCTTCAATTGCATTTATGGCTTTAATGAATAAGGTGTTTCAACCATATATGGATAGGTTTGTGATAGTATTTATTGATGACATATTGGTGTACTCAAAGAATAGGGGAGAACATGAACAACATTTAAGATTTGTGTTGCAAACTTTGAGGGAGAAACAATTATATGCCAAATTGAGTAAATGCAAATTTTGGTTAGATCATTTGGTATTTCTTGGACAAGTGGTGTCGTGTAAAGGCATAGAGGTTCACCCAAAGAAAATTAAGGCTATGGTAAATTTGGAAGCTCCCAAAAATATTTCTGAAATGCGTAGTTTTGTAGGTTTGGCCAGATACTATCGCAAATTTGTCAATGGATTCTCCTTAATTGCTAGCCCTTTGACTAAATTACTTAGAAAGAATGTGCCTTTCAAATGGTCACCAGAATGTCAAAGGAGTTTTGAGGAGCTAAAATCGAGGTTAACCTTAGCACCAGTGTTAACTATCCGTATAGGTACAGGTGGGTTTAGAGTATATAGTGATGCTTCTCACCAAGGCTTGAGATGTGTATTAATGTAACATGATAAGGTGATAGCTTATGCATCTAGGTAACTGACACCACATGAGATCTCATATCCAGTGCATGATTTAGAATTGGCTGCAGTTGTATTTGCATTGAATATTTGGAGGCATTATCTGTATGGTGAGACATTCCAGATCTTCACAGACAATAAAAGCTTAGGTTATTTGCTGACACATAAAGAATTAAACATGATGCAAAGATGATGGTTAGAGTTGTTAAAAGATTATGACTGTACAATTGAATTCTATCTAGGAAAAGCCAATGTGGTAGCGGATGCATTGAGTAGGAAGGCTAGTAGCAGTGTAGCTCACTTGAAAGTATCCTTTTTTCCATATTCAATTACGATCTATGAATGTTGAATTAAATATACACGATGGAGGATCATTGATTGCTACTCTTCAAGTCAGACCTATACTAAAGGAGAGGATCAAAGGAGCACAAAACAAAGATCCTCAACTATGTGAGAAAGTTGATATGATAAGGTAGGGAAATAGTACAGAGTTTCATTTGCAAAATGGTACACTGATGTTAAAGTCACGCATATGTATTCCAAGCACTAAGAACTTGCGTCAAGAAATAATGGAAGAGGCACACAATGAACCTTATGCAATGCACCCATGTATGGATGTAGCTGGTATGACTGGAAGAGAAAACAAAGAAGAAGACAGAAAATTAAGATAAGAAGAAGAAGAAAAGAAAGCCTTAAATAGGGTACCCAAAAAGTCTTCATGTTGGACCCACCATTTGACCATTTTCTCCCAATTTTATACTTAATCAATATTAATTCTCTTCCTTAAATATCATGGCCGGCCAACCCAATTTTAAATGTCCAAATTTCTTAAGTTAATTAGCAATTAATCTCATAAATCCTCAATGTTTTGTTAAATTGCAATTTGACCCCAAAACTTATCAAATATTGCAATTTAATCCTTTACCGTAAATCAACTTATTTAAACATTATAATCACTTAATTAGCCATTTATCATTTAATTTAGCCATTACTTTGATCACTTTTTGTAAAAATTCAAATTTTGACTCTGATCAGTTAAACGCGTCAAATTCGCAACACTTGCGACTCGGGGCCTAAATTAACGGATATTACATTCTCTCCCCCTTAAAATAATTTCGTCCTCGAAATTTTACTTGTTCATTTGGAGTTAAATAACTATGGATACTGCTTCTTCATCACTTATTCACTTTCCCACGTGGCTTCTTCAACTGTATGATTCCGCCACCAAACTTTAACTGGAGGGACTCTCTTATTCCGGAGAACTTTCTCTTCATATGCTATTATTGCCACTGGTTCTTCCTCATAAGACATGTATGTCTGTACCTCGATTTCCTTAATTGGTATAATATGGGTTGGGTCTGAACGATATCTTCTTAACATTGAAACGTGAAACACGTTATGAATTCGGTCTAGCTCCGGAGGAAGAGCTAATCGGTAAGCCACTGGTCCTATTCTTTCCAGAATTTCATAAGGACCAATAAATCTTGGGCTTAACTTTCCCTTTTTACCGAACCTCAATACCTTTTTCCACGGTGAAACTTTAAGAAATACTTTTTCACCTACAGCATATTCTATATCTTGCCTCTTTAAATCGGCATATGATTTCTGTCGATCTTGTGCTGCCTTTAGCCTTTCCTTGATCACTTTAACTTTCTCCTCAATTTGTTGAACTATTTCCTACCCCATCAACTTTTTCTCATTCAACTCAGTCCAACATACTGGTGTCCTACACTTTCTTCCATATAAAGCTTCATAAAGAGCCATGCCTATGCTCGTTTGATGACTGTTGTTATAGGAAAACTCCATAAGAGGTAAATGTCGATCCCAACTTCCCTGAAATTCAAGCACACAACATCTCATCATATCCTCAGCAACTATATAACTCGCTCTGATTGTCCATTCGTTTGCGGATGAAATGTCGTGCTAAAATTTAGTCGAGTTCCCAAAGCCTGCTGTAGACTCTTCCATAACTGCGACGTAAACCTAGGATCTCTATCAGAGATAATAGATACAGGTACTCCATGAAGTCTCACTATCTCATTCACATAAATTTCAGCCAGCTTGTTCAAAGTATAGTCCATTCAAACTGGTAGGAAATGTGCTGACTTCATTTATCGATCCACTATCACCCACACTGCATCATGCTTTCTCTGAGTTACCGGTAAACCGGACACAAAATCCATCGTGATCCTCTCCCACTTCCATTTTGGTATGGTAATCGGTTGTAGTAATCCTGTGGGTAATTGATGCTCAGCTTTCACTTGTTGACAAATTAAACATTTAGCAACATATTCAGTGATATCCTTTTTCATCCCCGACCACCAGTATTGTGCTTTCAAATCTTGGTACATCTTGTTCCCACCTGGGTGCATAGTATAAACCATTTCATGAGCTTCTTTTAAAATCTCTGTCCTCAACTCTTTCATACTTGGCACACAAATCCGGTTCTAGAAATACACAGTACCATCTTCTGTTAAGGAAAATTCTGACTTTTCTCCATTTTTCAAAGCCTCGACCATTTTTACTAGCTTCTCATCTTGTTTTTGGACATCCTTAATTCTCTGTATTAATGTGGATTCCACTCGCATCTCAGCTAAAATCTTCCTGCTTAGTTCATCTGCAACTGCATTAACTTTTCCTGGATGGTAGTCTATCACACAATCATAGTCTTTAATCAATTCCAACCATCTTCGTTGTCTCAGGTTCAACTCTTTCTGTGAAGGAAGATACTTAAGACTCTTGTGGTCTGTATAAATTTAGCATCTTTCTCCATACAAATAATGTCTCCAAATCTTAAGAGCAAAAACTATCTCTACAAGCTCTAAATCATGTGTCGGATAGTTAAGTTCATGAGGCTTAAGCTACCTGGAGGCATATGCAATCACTTTTACCTCTTGCATAAGAACACATCCTAGCCCATTGTGACTTGCATTATTATACACAACATAGTCTTTTCCTGGGGTAGGCTGAGTCAAAACTGATGCTTCAGTCAGCATTGCCTTCAATCGATCAAAGCTTGCTTGACACTTATCTGTCCATTCAAAACGGACCTCTTTTCACAGCAGTCGTGTCAAACGATTCGCTATAGATGAAAATCCTTTCACAAACCTCCTACAGTATCCGGATAATCCAAGAAAACTTCTCACTTCTCACCTCGGCTAATTCGAGGTGGTTTCCAATTAAGAATAGCCTCGATTTTACTAGGATCAACTCGAATACTTTCTGCTGAAATTACATGACCTAGAAAACTAACTACTTCTAACCAAAACTCACACTTAGATAGCTTTGCATACAATTGTTTCTCCCTCAAGGTCTGCAATACTTTTCCGAGATGTTGGTCATGCTCTACTCGATCTCTTGAATAAACCAGAATGTCATTAATGAATACAACTACAAATTGATCAATATTTGGCCTGAACACTTGGTTCATCAGGTCCATAAAAACTACCGGCGCATTCGTCAATCCAAATGGCATCACCAAGAACTCATAATGACCATAACGAGTCCTGAATGTCGTCTTAGATACATCTGACTCTTTGATTTTCAGTTGATGATACCCCGATCGAAGATCTATCTTTGAAAATATACTTTTCACCTTTCAGCTGATCAAATAAATCATCAATCCTAGGTTGTGGGTATTTATTCTTAATATTAGCCCTATTAAGCTGCCTGTAGTCAATGTAAAGACGTAAAGTAACGTCTTTTTTCTTTACAAATAGTACTGGAGCACCCCATGGTGATACACTAGGTCGTATAAATCCTTTATCTAACATTTCTTGTAACTATATCTTCAGCTCTTTCAATTCTATGGTGCCATCCTATATGGTGTAATAGATATAGGAGTGGTGCCAGGTACTAATTCGATAGCAAACTCTATCTCTCGATCAAGTGGCAGTCCTAGTAACTCCTCAGGAAACACATCAGAAAAGTCACTAACAGTTGGGATGTCAGCTAACTTGGACATATGCTAGGTAAGTCTCATATCCCTTATTGATGAGTTTTCGAGATTTCAACGCTGATATCACATTATCTGGATATCCTCTATACTCGCCCATCACTACTATCTCTTCTTGTTCTGAAACTTTAATTCTCATCTGCCTCTTTCCACAATCTATTATCACCCCATGGGAAGCTAGCCAATCCATTCCCAAGATCACATCGAACTCGCGGAATGGTAGCTCTATTAGAACTGCTAGAAATGGCCTACCTTGAATTTCGACTGGGCAACCCCTAAACACTTTACTAACTCGCACACTGTGTCCTAACGGGTTAGTCACACATATCTCATATTCTAGAGTCTCTGGTTTTAGACCCTCTCGACCCGATGGTGGTGTGCATATGTATGAATGTGTTAACCCAGGGTATATCAATGCATGTATACAAGAGCCAAAGAGAAAGAATTTACCCATTATGACGTCAGGTGCATCCTGCTCCTCTCAGCCTCGCATGGCATAAGCTCTTGCTGGAGCAGCTCTACTGCCCTCAGGTTTCTCTACTGTATCTGATCTGAACTGGCTTGGCCCTACACGGCTTCCTCTTCCTTGCCCTCGGCCTCGTCCTCTGCCTTGTCCCATAGTCTGTATTAGCACTGACTCAACACTCCCTGAACCTCTGCCAAACTGTAGCAATGGACAATCTCTTCTAATATGGTTCTTCGAGCCGCATCTTATGCACGCTCTTGTCAGCAACCAACACTCTCCTAGATGTGAACGACCACAATGCCGACATTCCGGTAGAGTGGTAGACCTACGGGTTGCCTATGTCGGTGCACTGGCTGCCGATGAAGTATATCTTATGGGTTGTCCCTATCGATAAGAATGAAATCTGCTGGAACTCCCAGCTTGGAATCGGCCACCAAAAGATCTGACTCTCTTGCCACTAGACTGTACTCCACTTGGTTGTGGTGCTGGTCTACTAACCCCACTAACCTGTACTGGCTGTTGTGTTGCTAGGACTCTTTCAACAGTTCTAGCAGATGCTAGTAAATTGGGGAAACTCATCCGACGTAGGGCTGAAACTTATAACTTGATAGTATCCCTCAATCCATCTTCAAATCATCGACATTTATGAGCCTTTGTAGACATAATACCACCAGCATACTTGCAAAGATGAGTGAATTCTGTCTCATATTCTGTTACAGACATATCCCTCTGTTTTAGCGTCAGAAACTCTCTTTTTTTGTCGTCTGTGTAGATAGGAGGAATATACTGCTCCTTAAACTTCTCTAGAAACAATTCCCATGTAATAGTTTTAGGAGCCTCTATACTCTGTGATTCAGATCACCACCAATCATATGCGTGCTCCTGTAGCAGAGATACTGCATATTCATATTTCTGTTCATCTATGCAATATAGTTGATTAAATACTCGCTCTACTCGTTCCAACCAAAATTCTGCCACTGAAGGGTCATCTTCTCGTTTACCATAGAAATTAGATGCCCCTAATTTCCTCAGTCTCTCAAACTGTAATCCAGATGAATATGATCATGATGCTCTCCATAGCAGATCTATCATATTTCTCATGAGCTCAGTCTAACCCATATTAATAGCTGAATGCTGACGAAGTGAGCTGGCACTAGATCTCGGTGTTGCAGCTCGACGCTGACTTGGTTGCGATGAAGCTTTTGCGTCGGAAGGCTCATTACTCTTAGCTTCTTCTACTATGATTGATCTTGATCCCGAGGCCATATCTTACATATAACATAAAGGCAATGACCCTAATCCATAAAGCAGCAGCTCCAAAAATGCAATTTGTGGGTACATTTCAAGTAAAAAAATTTCAAAATTCACTTTAAAAATCCAAAACTACCTAAACCGGCTTTAATATCAAAATCCAGAAACACCAACCTGGTGCTTTGATACCAAAAACTTGTAGCACCTCCTCACCCAAACCACACGTGCCCGGATGAGGGGGCGCTAATGTCGGTCTTCTTCTTTACTTCTTCAAATCATTATATTATTTTTTTTTCTTTCAACACTCATGTATATGTAGATATAAACAAAAACTAGAGTACAATTTATTTACATAAGATAGTGATTTTAACATCAAAGTAATTCTTAACAAACTTTAAAAGTAAGTTTTACAAACTCTAACATTTCTTTAATATAAAAGCTAAATACAAAAGTTTCAAAACTTGTAACCCACTTTCTCAAGATTCGGCTGCTTTACTTGAATGGGATCAACACTTGCTTTTTCTATCGTCTTCAGCTACCTTTCTATATCTACGTGGAAATTAAACTCCATGCTAAGCTCTAAGCTTAGTGGTGCATATAAATAAGGCAATATACTATATCATGCAACAAGCATTAACAAATATCATTTTGTGCATTAAATTGTTTGAATACATGACTATCAACATATATTCCCATTTCATACAAGTATAAATGTCATGCTCATATAAACAATTTTATTTTCATTTATCTTTAATGGTAAATTACTCTGTTAATCTCTTTATCATTACATCTCAATCTCATGTCATCATCATTTTCTTATTCTTTTATTTACTTATTTTTCCAACATATCCTCATTATCTTGCCCACATCACTCTAAATTTTTTGACTGACGGAATACGGGTTATGGGTCAAAAGCGCTCTCACAAGCTTATGCCACCCTGTCCACTATCTAGCTCATAAGAGCTTCTCAAATCAATGGCGCTCACACAAGCTTAGGCCACATTGATTGAGTATAATTTCATCATAGATGAATAACTGGATCAAGGGCGCTCACACAAGCTTATGCCACCTTGTCCTCATTTTTATGTGCTCATCGGAGCTTTCTCAAGTCAGTAGCACTCTCACATGCTTAAGCCACACTGACCGAGCATCCCAGACCAATGGCGCTCTCACAAGCTTAAGCCACATTGGTTGAGGTATAGTACGGTACCCTTCGCCCCCTTAATGATATGTCATCTATCCTGATTCTAGTCCACAAGTAGAGTAATGACCTTCTTTATATTTTCACATCAATCAAATTCTCAAATTTCAACACATCAATATTCTCATATTTATCAACATCTCAATTTTCTTGTTTTGCAAACATATAGTCATACTCATACATCTTTTCTTTTATTTAGCTAGGTACTTCAATATTCTCATGTTTATCATCCGCATCAGATTTCATATATCATTCATGTTAATTCACAAATTTTATCCGTATCAACATTCATTTTTCTATATCACAACTTAACATGTTCTCACATCCATATATATATTTATACAATCATTCTTATTTCACTGGATAGACAATAACTTTCATTTATTTACCTCAATTCCTCATTTAATAACGACATTCATAATTTCAAATACAGAGCATTCACGGTCGTGATTACTAATTTCACTCCTGTAATCCCAAGCCGTGAATACTACTGGAATGAATTGCCCAAAAGCATTCGCGGTCATGATTACTCATTAACGCCCGTGAATAAGTTCACTTCCATGATTCCAACCCGTGAATGCTTCTGGAATGAATAGTACCATTTCTTCTTCGAAGTCACAACCGTGAAACAATCAGTCACAACCGTGAACCCTCAAGTTCATGCCCGTGACTCAATAGTGACGCCCGCGACTTTCAGTAGGAAATCTGCATATTCACTTTTCATTCATTCTAACATCATCCAAATCATACCAAATTCTATTTCATGTATTTCTAAGATTTTTTACTCAACTTATTACTTTTCAATACATGTAAATGCCTTGATCATACAAGATTTTCTAACATGCATCATTAATTCAATGTCACACAATTATCTCATTCATATATGTCTAAACCTATGGTTTCATGCCATAATCATCATCATTCTTGAAATGTATTTATCTAGAATCATGTTCAGCATGCATTATTTCAAACAAAAATAGGCTATTGCCTTAAGTTATGCACAAACCTTAATCTTTCTCCTTCACTCTTCCAGGTAGCTTTCTCTTTCCCTTTGCTCCTTAGAGCTTGGTCCTTATCACTTGGAACTCCTACAACATCATAATTCATTATTATCATCTGATTTCCTCAAGACCCTAACTCTCTTTTTCTCTCTCAAAACCCTAGTTTCTCTCTCTTTCCATATAAGTCTTGGATGAGTTCAAAATTCGAACTTCCTTTAACAAAAGATGAAGAAGAAGAAGAGATGCTTCTTACCTTAGACTTTTGTTCGCCAAATCACAACTTTGGAGATTTTCTCTCTCTACCAAACTTGATTTTTCTTCATCTTTCTTCTTCTTTCCAACTTCCTTAAGAGTTATGGACCATGAAAATCACTTTGTCTTGGTCTTTCCTTTCTTTTCCCATCCTTTCTCTCTCTAGAATAAAGGTTGGCTATGGAGGAATGGATGTAGCTGGCTTGACTGGTAGAGAAAACAAAGAAGAAGATAGAAAATGAAGATAAGAAGAAGAAGAAAAGAAAGCCTTAAATAGGGTACCCAAAAAGTCTTCATGTGGGACCCACCATTTGACCATTTTCTCCCAATTTTATACTTAATCAATATTAATGCTCTTCCTTAAATATCATGGCTGGCCAACCCAATTTTAAATGTCCAAATTTCTTAAGTTAATTAGCAATTAATCTCATACATCCTCAAATTTTTGGTAATTTACAATTTGACCCCAAAACTTATCAAATTTTGCCTTTACCGTAAATCAACTTCTTTAAACATTATAATCACTTAATTAGGCATTTATCATTTAATTTAGCCATTACTTTGATCAATTTTTGTAAAAATTTGTCTCCGATCGGTTAAACGCGTCAACTTCGCACACGTGCGACTCGGGACCTAAATTGACGGATATTACCTTGGTACAATTGGTAGTCTCTTACTGAGGCTAAAGGGAGGTTGTGGGTTCGATCTCTGCCTCCAACAACCTACTGCGCAATTTGGCATGGACTGGGCTGCCAGTGATGGGTTGGAAGTATTGGGCCATGGACCCCAGCAAGCCCGTTAGTCTCAGTGAGACGGCGAGTGGGCTAGCAGGCCTGTGCCAATGGGCCAGACCTAGATTCCAGGTGGGGCTCAGCCATTACAATGCATATAAAGGGAGAGTGCAAACTTGAAAAGCTCAAGTATTGACTAGGCTTTATCCTCAATGTAAGCTTTGCACGTAATCACATTCAAAGTCTTAAGTTGCATGTTATTATGTTATTTTCCTTTTGTTGCCCAGATATTGAACCAAGAAGGGGGGGTTGAATTGGATATTAAAAATTTTAACTTTTAAGTTCATAAAGGAAAGTTAAGATGAGTAGGGATAGAAAGATAAGACACAAGATTTTTTATAGAGGTTCATATGTTAACAAACCCTACTCCTCTCCCCAATCTCAATTAGGAGTTTCTAACAATGGATCACACCTAACCCAGAAATCCCTTGTATTTTAATGGCTCACACAATAAACCAATTCCTTATGTTTTAAAGGCTCACACAAATAACCCTTACAAGTGTTCTACTCTTAACCCCAAAATACCCAAACTCACTTGAGTAGATGATTATAGAGAGAAACACTTACAAATCTTTAATACTCAGAGAATGATGAGCAAAAATATTTTCATAGAGAATAAATATTTGTTTTGAAAATATCAAATGCACAAATGGCTTACAACAATATTTTGATTCGAATTATTAGCTATGCTCTTCTTCTGCATTCATAAATGACTTGCATTTATACTTACATGGTGAATTATAGCCGTTTGATTGCATTTAATATGGAAATAGCCGTTGCACCAACTCTTATTTTCGCGCCTGACATATTTCTCTTTCCTCTTTCACGGTTGTGATTATGATTGTCACGGTCATGACTGTTCTTCCAAGCCGTGACATGAGGGCTGACTTTGGTCGTGAAGTATTCTGGAAGGATTTGAAGTGTTTGATCACGGGCGTGACATTATATTTTCACGGGTGTGAACATCCTTCCTATCCATGATCAAAGTGGTGACTCTGGCCGTGAAGCTCTCTAGAAGAATTTGTCATGTCTTATCATGGGCGTGACTTTCTTTCATGGTCGTGACTGATATGATCATTCACGGTTGCTATCATTCTTTATGGCTGTGAACCTTAAATGTTGGATAGTTGCCGCTAAGCTTCATCACAGGCGTGACATATAAGGTCACGAGCGTGAACATGCTATTTCTTCATTTTTTTTCTTTTTAAAATTAGTCTTCCATTCTCCATTCTTGCTATCATATTTCATACCCTGTTCAATAAACTTAGAAAACAAGTATGTTAAACATATTATTGCCATTTTATTTGTCAGCATCAAAATGACGAAAATACCCCTCAAGGTTCAACAATCTCCCCCTTTTTGATGGTGACAAATAATCTAGCAATATGTGTAACATCCTCAACCTTCCCAACATGCATTTCATTTGAACATATGCATCTTGCATATAATTCAATTAAACACATGCATTTCATACGTATTTTCGTTGGAACAAGTCCATGACACGCACTAGCTACGTCTCTTAGTACATTGCAATTGTATCAAGTCGCACATGTGTATTTTATAATCTAAATGAGGATAACAAGTATTAAAAATAAATGAAATAATTTGACCAAATTAAAATATGCAAAATGACTACATTAAGATTAAATTGCATATTGTGTTGAATTGTGTAACAATAGTAAGAATAATTAATAGAATAAAATAAAATAAATAAACATTAAAATAAAAGTCAGAAAAAAAAAAGAAAAAATAAGAAGAAGTGGATGGGTGGAAAAAAGGAAATGAAGATAAGATGGTGATACCTTTTAACTTATTAGGCTGCCACCATATTCATTTCCATTCCTCATCATCTTTTTCTTCTTCTTCTTTGCTTCATTTCTTCCATTTATTTTCAAGTTCCAGCCACCATTTCTTCCCTCTTTCACTCCAAAAATTGTAGCAACAAGATTAGCGAAGAGTGATTATAGCTGAGTAAATATTTATTTTTGTGTTAAGTATGATTATGGTATTTAGGGTTCATAAATAGGTAGTATATTATACCATGGTTTTGATAATCTTAGAGATCAAATCTGAACAATCCTAAAACACAAAAGTTGTTCATTTGTGCCTTAGATTTATGGATATGTAAAACTATTTGTAAGATGTTGTGTATAGAATGAGATATACTCTTTGTACTAAAACTGGTCTGGATGTGAATACTAAGTAAGTTAGTCACTACGTTTGTTAGTTTTGAATATGATAAAGTCATTATTTAAAGTATCTCAAAACATACAAGTTGTAGATATATGTGTTCTATATCGGTATACCGAATTTTAGTTCATATGTCTTGTACATTTTGAGTTATGGTGAATGGCACCAAGACTAATCCATGGTTTGAACTGCCTACTGAGTGCCCTTGGTAGATCCAGTAATGTTTTTAGCTAATTCGAGCTCCTTAGAGATAGATTCTTTAAAGTATCAAATATTCAAGTTATAGGTATATGTCTTATCTAAATATGGGTACTAATTTCAGCTTAATATGTTATGTATGGGCTAAGTTATGGTCTTTAGAAATCATATTGGTCCGGAAGACAATTCTATTCTGGACCAGTCAAATATTTCTTATAATTTTAAGACCATAGAGACATAATTGTTTAAAGTTGTAAACATGAAAAATGTTCCATTTGTACCCATATAAGTGTCTGTAAAGTTTCATTAAAATAGGACTTATAGATTATAAGTTATGATAAACCAAAGTGGGTACCCTGAAACTGCCTAAAGGATGAAAATAGAACACAATTAGCAATTCCACCAAAAATAGTACAATGATACAATTGGTCTTCCATTTTAATATCTAACATAATTATATGTTAATTTTAATTAGGAATAAGAACCAGATTAATTGGTCAAGTATAGAAAACGTTATAGGCTAAACAGTCCTATAAGGTCACATTGCCTCTTAGGAAATATCTTAACTTTTGATATGAAGAATGCATGTTAATTTGTTTAAGCCACATTAAGTCTCCCTAATCATGAGTTAATCAATTATGTTTTTGTATTAGGCTCACAACATATTGGAGACCTACAAGGAGCAGATAGACAATAAGTAAGGGTTAGAATCAAAGGAGAACGGTGAGTTTAATTATCATTTCTGATTCATATGATTATGATGATTTTCCCCTGATAATATGATGATGGATAATCTGTGACATTGTTGTACACATAAGTGGTATACTTGTGATATATTTAAGGTATATGTCTGACATATGTGATATATATATACGGAGTATATGTATAGTATATGCGAGGTATATGCGTGGTATATGAGGTATATATGCAGTATATGTATGTTATATGTGATAAGATGCAATGGTTGATGAATGCTTAAGTACAAGTGCATATGCATATGGACTAAAAAGGCATTGTGACTAGTTAATCGATATTGTAAAGCGAATGAAGAGGCCTATGGCCCAACAAATGTGCAAATGAAACAAATGATCAATCTAGCTAGCAAATGCAAATGTTCACATAGAAACCAGGGCAATGTCTGTTTAACTTGGTCACAACAAAATGAAATAAGCAAATCATTTGCATACGTAAGGAGTAATGATTATATGTTTCAACTTTATTGATATTTATATGATACTGATAAATAGAACGGAATACATGGTATATATTGGATTTGTGATTTATTACTACGAGTTGTTCAGTACTTTAAAGTTCATTTGATGGTTATTCTTACTGAGTCGTAAGTCATCAATTTGCATCATTTTTCAGGTAAAGAAAAGTGATAGCTCATTTTGAGTAGCGTATAGAAGACATGGAGCACAGGTCACTGGCCGAGCCTCATCACTCTTTCTCCTTGCATTCCACACAAGCATGCAAATATGTCATATGTGTTTTGTATTTACGTGCTTGAATATGTATAGTCATTTTGGAATGAGTTTAAAAATGTATAAATGAAAGCAACTCGTAAATACTTATGTGTAAAGTTTATGTTTTAATATATGTGATATATTATGTTGTGGTGAAAACCTCAGTATTAACTTTGCAAAGTCATTAAATAATATTATAGGATATGAGACTTGCAAAGTCATTGAATGAAATTACAGGATATATAAAAAAACATTTACTATCACTATTAACAGGATATTTTGTTTTTCCAGCATTCTATGTGTAATTATTTGATACAGAGATAGGTTATACTTAAATGCATAAGATATGGTGTTACATTTTTGGTATCAAAGTAGGGATAGGTTCCATGGGAACATGCATATGCATAAGAGCATGATAACATATGCATCCTACGTGTTGGACATTATGTAGTGACATAATTTTATATATATTTTAGCGACATCGTAAGACATTATTCACTATGAGGGAGAGGCCGGCCGAAATGCATTCTCATGATGCATCACCTCATTTACATAGAGATCAACCAGCACTATTACCTAGAGCTCTAGCACATGCATCATAGTCATCTCATGCAGAAGTACCCCATGAAAACCTAGAACAGGAAGTTTATGGCCCTGAAATGTACAAGGAAAGACGATATGACAAATTAAGGAAACAAGCTGCAGTTGATTTTAATGGCACTACAGACCCTGCAGAAGCTAAGACATGGCTGAAAAGAACACAGAGAGTACTTAATATGATGAGATGTACAACAGAGAAGAAATTCAGTTATGCATTATCTTTGATTCAAGGCAATGCTTATGAATTGTGGGAGACAGTCCCCGACAGTGATGCACAACCACTAGTTTTGACATGGAATGATTTCCTCCGGGAATTTTTGAACAATTGCATGCCTGAGGCATATAAAGATGAGAAGAGAAAGGAATTCCAGAATTTGAAACAGGGGAACATGTCTGTTGCGGAGTATGAAGTATAGTTCAACAAACTTTCCCACTATGCCACCTTCATGGTTTCTACTAAAAAAGACAAATGCATGAAGTTTGAGAAGGGTCTCAAATATGAGATCAGAAATAGAATTACAACTACTGATCTTGATAGTTATGCCAGACTCAAAGCTACTGCGATCAGAGCTGAACAGTTAATGAAAGAAGCTGGGAAACAACAAATTAAAAGGGCAACATGTGAGTTATTTGGTGAGTCTAGCAGAAGGTCGAGAAAAAGAGGAAGATATATGCCTGCACAATCTGGTAATAGAGGTGGATACTCGAGCTCTAGAGGTCATGCTATAACTTCTTTTTACCCAGGCAGAGGGCAAAGCCAATATGTTGAACAGAAGCCCACATGTACTCATTGTGGTAGACAACATACGGGCGAATGTAGAAGGCTCACTGGAGCATGTTATTTCTGTGGATCGATGGAGCACATGTATAGAGACTATCCAAACAGAGCCAAACTAGCAGAGACAGAGGAGTATCTGAGACTACAGTTGAGGCACCGAGGGTCTACCCTACAAGTGGGACATAGGGCAGAGGAAGAGGCAGGGGCAGGACTGGTACAATGGGCAGAGGAGTGACCAGATCTGAAGGTCAGAGTTCTAGGCCCCCTACTCAGGCCAGGGTGTTTGCCATGACTAGACAGGAGGTAGTTGATGCTCCCGAAGTAGTCACTGGTAATATTTATATTTCTGAAATATTAGCATATGCCTTAATTGACCCTAGTTCCACATATTCTTTTATATCATTGCATATGGCATCTAAACTGCACCAAAAACATGAGCCTCCGGAAATTGACATAAATGTGAGTACTCCACTGGGAACAGTAGTAGTTGTGAATAATGTCTGTCATGATTGCTTGATGTGGATTGATAAAGCTAAGTTAATAATTGATCTGATTTTATTGCCAATATATGAATTTGATGTGATACTGGGAATGGACTGGTTAACTAGACATAATTCAATAGTGAATTGCTTTACTAAAGAAGTAATTTTGGAATCACCAAACCAGCCAAGGGTAGTATTTTTAGGTGAAAGGAAACTTGTGCCTACATGTCTAGTCTCAGCTATAAAGGCATTTCGAATGATCAAAGGGGGATGTGAGGCATATTTGGCATATGTGACTAATACTAGAACCACTGATAGCTTACTTGCAAATATACTAGTGGTGAGGGAATTTTCTGATGTGTTTCCAGATGATCTACCTGGTTTACTACCAGATAGAGAGGTAAAATTCACTATTGAACTAGTACCAAGAACAACACCAATATCAAGGTCACCCTACAGAATGGCCCCAGTTGAGTTGAAAGAACTGAAGGCCCAATTACAAGAGTTACTTGACAAATGGTATATTAGACCTAGTGTATCGCCATGGGGAGCTCCAGTATTATTTGTTGAAAAGAAAGATGGAACAATGAGATTATGCATCGATTATAGGCAACTGAACAAAATGACGGTGAAGAACAAATATCCATTGCCTAGAATAGATGATTTGTTTGACCAGTTGCAAGGAGCCCAAATATTCTCCAAGATTGATTTGAAATCAGGCTATTACCAGCTGAAGGTAGCAGAAGCGGATTGTAACGCTCCCCTACCCTACTAAATGTTAATAGAATATGGAAGTGCTACTAAGCTCATTTGTTTTAAAACAAATGTTTGAATTATTGAATTTGTTTTTCGATTTTTGAGTTTCTTATTAGCGGAATATTTATTACCGTATTTTATCTTATTATTATTCAAAAGATGCAACTACTTATGTGAATAATTTGATTTAAAAGAACCATTCAATTAAACTATAATGTTTAAAAATATATTTACAAATGATACTAGATATATATAATTACCAAATTCATTCCTTATAAATATTATAAGCCAAAAATTTACATCCAAGAGAAATTGTAAGAATTTAATTTTTACAACATAATTTTCAAAACATACAAAAAGAACTAGATTACTGCAATCTGATTTTGGGGCTTCCCTCTTCTTCGGTCGTCCTATCGGAACAACTACTTCTATTTATCTGCGCATGAAACACATGCGATAAGCTTCTAGCTTAGTGGTACGTTTGGCAACTATCCAATAATTACATAAATATTTATAAAATAAAATTTTTGAAACTACAATTAATTTATTAAGGATGCCAAATATTCAATTAATAATAAAACCATTTTCTTCATGCCAAAATATTTAATTCATCAATTATGACATTTCATTCATTAAGCATGATTGAAATTTCTTAACAATTCAAGATATAAAATTTACAATATCAATTTCATAATTCATATATATATATATATATTTTTTTTTTTTTTTTATTTCATGGCCCACGACATCTTAGACCGGAACTAAACACTGGATATAGGGTTTTTGCTCTCTGGCAGTATACTCGGCGCCTACATAATTATTTTATAACTCGGCGTTTAATGCCTATATTTCCAATAACAACTCAGCACCTTTTTGGTGTCTACGTAATTTCAAACTCAGCACTATTTCTTAGTGCCTACGTAATTTCAACTCGGCACTATTTCTTAGTGCCTGCTTAAATTAAATCTCAGCACTATTATTTTTAGTGCCTATATTTCTATCCTTTTATTGGCATGCCAACTTATCCTAATTTTTAGTTCTCGACTAGATGTTATAGGGCTTAATTATATTTGTTACCTTTATTATTATTTACATAAATTATGTAGGTAACATTAATATAAAGTCGACATAAATGCAATAATTCCCATTAAATATTTTACAACCTCAAACTTGCTCATTTAATCATTATAACTATAAGAAAAGTCAATTAATATATTTTCTATACAAAATTTCACAATCAATACATTGTTTTACAAGCTGTCCTATTCTGGACAGAATTTCTGCCTTATGTTGCTCTGTATTTTTCGTCCATATTTAGATGGAAATTGGACACGTGATAAACTAACAAAATGTAGGTACATGTCTTATATTTAATATCCAACTGGAATCACATTAAAAATAAATTTTTGCAAAAAGGTAAGAAATTTCTCCTAAGCTACGTTCACTGCAATCTGCCCAGTATTTTACTGGATAGAATTCTGCCTTATATTTTTCTGTCTTTTTCATCCATTGTTAGATAGAATTTGGACAAGTGCTCAACCTGAAAAATGTAGATACACATCTTATCCTTAATTTCCAACTGGAATCACATTGTTTTGAAAAAGTTATGAACTTTCTTCTAACCTATGCTTACTGCAATCTGCCCAGTATTTTTTCTGGACAGATTTCTAGTTAAACATTTGAGTCCATGTTTCACCTAATTCTAGGCATATTCAATTCTAATTGTCTAAATGAATCTTTAAGCCCTATGTCTTAAATTTCCAACCCAACATGAATCACTAAAAAATGAGTTCCAGAACTCAAGTTATGATAAAAACACAAGACACTGTTAATAAGACAAATTTCCAGCACATCAATTAAGTCATATAATTTCTATTTTCATGCATCAACCTCATATTCTAGTTTTTATTTTCACATTCATGGCATCATTGAATCACCACTTAATTTTTCAATCAAATATCCAGAATTTCATACACATCACAAAATCAAAATCAACATTTTTATACATTGAATTTTTGCCAAATGTACATACCTCAAAAATTTCACTTTTCTTCACTTTTATCTTTTCCTAGCTAGCTTTCTCTTTGCCCTTACTTCCTCTTTGATTTTGGTTCAAACTTTGTTCATTTTCTTGTCCTAACAATAAATTTTACAATAATTAAACACTAATCACCCTAATCCAACCTTAATCACCATTAACATATTAATAACCCTAAATTACTAACTTTAATGGCAACTAACCCCAAAATCAAAGAAAAGAGAAGAAGAAAAGTGAGAAGATGGAATATCTAAACTCACCTTTGATGATCTTTAAAATGATCCAAGTCTTCTTTTTGTTTTTCTCTTCCTTTTTTCCTTCCTCTTCATTGGTTTAGCTCACTTTGCTTCACTTCCTTGATGATTTTTCCTTAATCCCCATTTTTTTCATTGAATCTTAGCTTCATTTGAAGAAAGAAAAAGAAGAATAAATGGGGGAGGAGAAGCTCACCGCAAAAGAAAGAAAAAGGGAGAGAAATGGGTGTGATTAAGGTGTGGAAAAAGAAGAATGGCCAAAAAGTAAAAGTTTGACTTTTTATAGATGGATTAGGTGGGTGGTGAGGATTAATTACTAATCTTGCTTCCTATTGGTTTATTAATTTAAATCACTCTTAATTTATTTTAATCAAAAGAATATTCCTTTTCTTAGAGAAAGAATATTCTATTTTTATGCTTTCTTAAAATATGTGCTAAAAACACTGCAATTTCCAATTTCGTTTAGCGAAATTTTTTTTTTTTCAATTTTACTTCCGAACTTCAAAATTCTACATTAATAATATCCGAAATATTTTTCTCACATCTTATTATTATTTTAATTTATTTATTTTTTATGTCCAAATTTAGACTCCGATCGGTTCGGCATGCCGGATTTCGGTCAACCGCGACCGTGGCCTAAATTATCGGCCATTATACGGATGTTCTAAAGACTGCCTTTCGAACAGGTATGTACATTATGAATTTTTAGTAATGCCATTTGGATTGACTAATGCTCCAGCTGCAATTATGGCTTTAATGAATAAGGTGTTTCAACCATATTTGGATAGATTTGTGATAGTATTTTTTGATGACATATTGGTATACTCAAAGAATAGGGGAGAACATGAATAACATTTAAAAATTGTGTTGCAAACTTTGGGGGAGAAACAATTATATGCCAAATTGAGTAAATGTGAATTTTGGTTAGATTATTTGGTGTTTCTTGGACATGTGGTGTCGGGCAAGGGCATATAGGTTGACCCAAAGAAAATTGAGGCTAGTTTTATGGGTTTAGCCGGATACTACCGCAGATTTGTTGATGGATTTTCATTAATTGCTAGCCCTTTGAGTAAATTACTTAGAAAGAATGTGCCTTTCAAATGGACTCCAGAATGTCAAAGAAGTTTCGATGAACTAAAACACAGGCTAACCTCAGCACCAGTGTTAACTATCCCTATAGGTACAAGTGGGTTTACAGTATATAGTGATGCTTTTCACCAAGGCTTGGGATGTGTATTAATGCCACATGGTAAGGTGATAGCTTATGCATCTAGGTAACTGAGACCATATGAGATCTCATATCCAGTGCATGATTTAGAATTGGCTGTAGTTGTATTTGCGTTAAAGATTTAGAGGCATTATCTGTATGGTGAGACATTCCAGATCTTCGCAGACAATAAAAGCTTAGGTTATTTGCTGACACAGAAAGAATTAAACATGAGGCAAAGACGATGGTTAGAGTTGTTAAAAGATTATGACTGTACAATTGAATTCCATCCAGGGAAAGCCAATGTGGTAGCGGATGCATTGAGTAGGAAGGCTAGTAGCAGTGTAACTCACTTGCAAGTATCCTCTTTTCCATATTCAATTACGATATATGAATGTTGAATTAAATATACATGATGGAGGATCACTGATTGCTACTCTTCAAGTCAGACCTATACTAAAGGAGAGGATCAAATGAGCATAAAATAAAGATCCTCAATTATGTGAGAAAGTTGATATGACAAGGCAGGGAAATAGTACAGAGTTTCATTTGTAGAATGATACACTGATGTTAAAGTCATGCATATATATTCCAAGCACTAAGAACTTGCGTCAGGAAATAATGGAAGAGGCACACAATGCACCTTATGCAATTTACCCAGGGATCACAAAGATCTATCATAGTTTAAGGCCTCATTACTGGTGACCAAGAATGAAGAAAGCCAAAGCAGAATATGTTTCCAAATGCATGACATGTCGGCATATTAAAATTGATCATCTAGCACCAATTGGTAAGTTACATCCATTGCAGTGCCAAAATGGAAATAGGAGAAAATAATGATGGATTTTGTTTATGTATTGCCAAGAACTCCACGGAAAAATGATGCAATATGGGTAATTATTGACAGATTAACCAAGTCAGCACATTTTCTACCTATCAGGTGGGGGTGTACACTTGAGAGTTTGGCCAAATTATATGTGAATGAGATAGTTAGATTGCATGGCATTTCAGTGTCCATTGTGTCTGATAGAGATCCATGATTTACTTCACGTTTTTGGGTGAGGTTACAATATGCATTGGGAAAAAATTTAAACTTCAGTACTGCATTCCACCCACACACTGATGGACAATCAGAAAGGACTATACAGACATTGGAAGAAATTCTTAGGGCATGTTCTATGGAATTCAGAGGTGCTTGGGATGAATATATAGCATTGATTAAATTTGCTTACAATAGCAGTATCCATATGGCACCATATGAAGCATTGTATGGTAGAAAGTGCCGAAGCCCTATCATATGGGATGAAGAAGGTGCACGTGCATTAGAAGGCCAGAGATAGTACAAGACACAGTGGATAAAATCAAGGTTACTAAGAATAAGCTAAAGGCAGCACAGGACAGACAGAAAAGTTATGCTGATCAACATAGAAGGGAGAAGGAATACGAGTTAGGTGAAAAGGTATTTCTTCATGTATCTCCATGGAAAGGGATAATCCGGTTTAGCAAAAAAGGTAAATTGAGCCCAAGGTACATAGGGCCCTATGAAATTCTTGAGAAGGTTGGTCCACTGGCATACATATTGGCGTTACCACCAGAGATGGCTTAGATTCATAATGTGTTTCATGTGAGCATGCTTAGAAGATACAGGTCATATCCTACATATGTACTTAAAGATCAAGCCATCGAGATTGCAGAGGACATGAGTTATATAGAAGAATCAGTGGAAATCATCAGATATAAGACTAAACAGCTAAGAAACCGAGAAATACCTTTGGTTAAGGTATTATGGCGTAACCATTATCTAGAAAAGGCAACATGAGAAACAAAATAAAATATGAAAAAGAAATATCCACACTTGTTTCTAGGTAATAAATTTTGAGGATGAAAGTTTTAAAAGGAGGGGAGAATTGTAACATCCTCAACCTTCCCCACATGCATTTCATTTTAACATATGCATCTTGCATATAATTCAATTGAACACATGCATTTCATACGTATTTTCGTAGGAACAAGTCCATGACATGCACTAGCTACGTGTCCTAGTACATTGCAATTGTATCGAGTCGCACATGTGCATTTATAATCTAAATGAGGATAAAAAGTATTAAAAATAAATGAAATAAGGTGACCAAATTAATGTATGCAAAATGACTAGATTAAGATTAAATTGCATATTGTGTTGAATTGTGTAACAATAATAAGAATAATTAAAAAACTAAAATAAAATAAATAAAAATAAAAATAAAAGTCAGAAAAAAAAAAGAAAAAAAAAAGAAAAAGTTTACGGATGAAACAAAGGAAAGGAAGATAAGATGGTGGTGCCTTTTAACTTATTAGGCTGCCACCATATTCATTTCCTTTCCTCATCTTCTTCTTCTTCTTCTTCTTTGCTTCATTTATTCCATTTCTTTTCAAGTTCCAGCCACCATTTCTTCCCTCTTTCACTCCAAAAATTCTAGCAACAAGATTAGCCAAGAGTGATTATAGGTGAGTAAACATTTATTTTTGTATTAAGCTTGATTATGGTATTTAGGGTTCATAAATAGGCAGTGTATTGTACCATGGTTTTGATGATCTTAGAGATCGAATCTAAAAATCCTAAAACTGAAACGTTACTCCTTTATGTCTTAGATTTATGGATATGTAAAACTATTTGCAATATGTGGTGTATAGAATGAGATATACTCTTTGTACTAAAACTGGTTTGGATGTGAATCCTAAGTAAGTTAGTCACTATGTTTGTTAGTGTTGAATATGGTAAAGCCATTATTTGAAGTATCTCAAAACATAAAAGTTGTAGATATATGTATTATGTATCGGTATACCAAATTTCAGGTTCATATGGCTTGTAGATTTTGAGTTACGGTGAATGGCACCAAGACTAATTCATGGTTTGAACTGCGTACTGAGTGCCCTTGGCAGATCTAGCAACTTGTTTAGCTAATTTAAGCTCCTTAGAGACAGATTCTTTAAATGATAAAATATTCAAGTTATAGTTATACATTTTATCTAAATTGGGGTACTAATTTCAGCTTAATATGTTATGTATGGGCTAAGTTATGGTCTTTAGAAATCATATTGGTCAGGAAGACAATTATATTCTGGACCAATCGAATCTTTCTTATAATTGTAGGACCATAGAGAAATAATTGATTAAAGTTGTAAACATGAAAAATGTTCCATTTGCATATATATACGTTTCTGTAAAATTTCATTAAAATAGGACTTATAGATTATAAGTTATGATGAACCAAAGTGGGTACTCTGAAACTGCCTAAAGGCAGAAAACAGAACTCAATTAGAAATTCTACCAAATTTTGTATAGTGATCCTATTGGTCCTAAATTTTAATATGTTACATAATTATATGTTAATTTTAATTAGGAATAAGAATCAAATTAATTTGTCAAGTATGGAAAATGTTATATGCTAAATAGTCCCATAAGGTCACACTGCCTTATAGGAAAAATCTTAACTATTGATATGAACAATGCATGTTAATTCTATTAAGCCACATTAAGTCTCCCTAATCAGGAGTTAATTGATTATGTTTTTTTATTAGGCTCACAACATATTGTAGACCCACAAGGGGCAGATAGACAATAAGTAAGGGTCGGAATTAAAGGAGAACAGTGAGTTTAATTATCTATTGAATTCTTTAGTGCATATGAATGTTGCTTGCTATGTGATTCTAATGATTGTCATGATTTTCCCCTAATAATATGATGATGGATAATCTGTGACATCGTGGTACACATAAGTGGTATACTTGTGATATATTTGAGGTATATGTTCGACATATGTGATATATATACAGGGTATATGTATAGTATATGCTACGTATATGCGTGGCATATAAGGCATATATGCGGTATATGTATGTTATATGTGATAAGATGTAATGGTTGATGAATGCTTAAGAACAAGTGCATAAGGATATGGACTAAAAAGGCATTGTGACTAGTTAATCGATATTGTAAAGCAAAAGAAGAGGCCTATGGCGCAACAAATGTGCAAATGAAACAAATGATCAAGCTAGCTAGCAAATGCAAATGTCCACATGGCAAATGGTGACTTGGAAACCCAGAGAAATGCCTGTTTAACTTGGTCCCAACAAAATGAAATTAGCAAATCATTTGCATATGTAAGGAGTAATGATTATATGTTTCAACTTTATTGATATTTATATGATAGTGATGAATAGAACGGAATACATGGTATGTATTGGATTTACGATTTATTACTATGAGTTGTTTGATTCTTTAGAGTTCATTTGATGGTTATTCTCACTGAGCCACAACTCATCAATTTGCATCATTTTTCAGGTAAAGAAAAGTGATAGCTCATTTTGAGTAGCGTATAGAAGACATGGAGCACAGGTCACTGGCCGAGTGTCATCACTCTCGCTCCTTGCATTCCACACAAGTATGAAAATATGTCATATGTGTTTTGTATTTATGTGCTTGAATAGGTATAGTCATTTTGGAATGAGTTTAAAAATATATAAATGAAAGCAACTCGTAAATACTTATGTGTAAAGTTTATATTTTAATATATGTGATATATTATATTGTGGTGAAAACCTCAGTGTTAACTTTGAAAAGTCATTGAATAATATTACAGGATATGAGACTTGCGAAGTCATTAAATAAAATTATAGGATATATAAAAAAAAAACATTTACTATCACTATTAACAGGATATTTTGTTTTTCCAGCATGCTATGTGTGATTATTTGATACAGAGATAGGTTATACTTAAATGCATAAGATGTGGTGTTACAATATGTGCTTTTGAGAAGTCTCCCCCTCAAAAGATGCTTAGTATAAAAAATGCTAAGGAATGATGAAGTATAGCATCAAAATATGCTTCCTAGTTTTAAGTATATGCAAGTTATATCCAATGTATACCAAAATTTTTCCTTAAAGCAAGTTATATTTATGTAAGTATATTTAAGATAAATGAAGAGTATATCAAGTGCATATTCATTCATGTAACTTGCATTAAGGTATATGCAAAGTATACTTAAGGTGTATTTAAGGTATATGAAGCTCATTTGCATACTTGCATATTCATTTGATTCAAAATAAGTATTGCTTATAACTTTAAACAGTATATTGCTAGGTTCTCCCCCTTTTGTCATCAACGAAAAGAATAACAAAAAGATGAAACATAATGGAAAACAAAAGCAAATATATTAATATAGAAAAAACAAATACAAAAGAAATTGAAATTTTGAAAGGAAAAGGAAATTCCTATAGCAAACAAGCTAGAAAATAACAGAGCTAACATAAAGTCTAGCCGGACATCCTATCTCTAAGGCGAGCTACTTCTACCTCGAGGCTCTCTATGCGAGACTCCATGAAATCCTTGAGGTTCTCTAATCTCCCATCCATCAAAGCCTGCAATTGCTCAAACCGTGGTGCTAAGAGGTCAGCCACTTCCTGAGCTAAGTTTGGTGTGAAGGCAGAGGATTGTCCAATTTCCTGCTCAAACTCTAGAGGCACCACCTCAACTCAAACTCTTTTATGGTTCTAAGATAGGATGTTTTTCTTGATGATAGGAGCTAGAGGTAGAGTTGAGGATTAACCAAGAGCTAGGCAAAGCTTGAAAAGCTTGAAGAGTATATGCTCCATTATTAAGCTTAGTACATATATGCATATTAATTTCCCTATTTTGCTTGTTGTTATGTGATATGCTATGAAAAAATGATAAATGAGTTTCTAGTTAGGTAAATGTATAATGGTTGCATGGGTTGTAACACCCACTAATACAACCGGAAAAACCCTCACCAACTGTACCGGTGGATGCTACAATGTTATTTTGTAGAAAAGTCATTAAATTAAAACTTTCACATTTAAGACATGTTTAAAACATTATGATGCAATTTAAGGCATAAAAATCCATCATAATATTAAAATCCAGATCCATCGATTGATATTATAGAATTTAACATATGTTTCCGGCTTCACTAGCCTTATATTACAAAAATCTATTATGAGATACCATTACATGTTCTTAAACATCGAATACATGTAAAACATGATTCAAAACCTCTATAACATAAACAAAAATACATAAATGCCTTGCAACTCTTTTAGTCAACTTCTGTCTAACAGCTCCAAACCTGCATGTAGGAAACCCACACACTAAGCAAACTATTGCTTAGTGGTACATATGTTCATAAAAATTATACTTTTAATAATATCATATAATGTTATGTCATTCACCTCATGATCATTCCTAAAATCATACATTCTAATTGTTACATGCTTTGATGTCATATCAACATATCTTTCTTACTGTAGACATAACAACTGTACAAAGGGCTTCCTTTTTATATTCATTTAACTTCCATTTTTATATCGCCTAAGACATGTTTCTGCCCTAAAACTCTAAACTTTGACTATCCAGACGTGGGACATGAGATAGGGATGTTTATAATCTAAGCTTAAATCAACCGGCTCATAACCTACAACAGTTCATCCGAGCTCCTCAAGTCAATGATGCTTATCAACCTGACCTTAAGCCATATTAACTAAGATAATATAGCATGCTAGCAAATCCAGGATCAAGTGTGCTCATATATTGAGCTTTAACCACGTATCCTTATATCATATCAAAGTAACTCATACGGTACCATTCACCCCCCTCAATGGTATACCATCTATCCTATGATAAGTCAAAGACTAGAGAACTGGACATTTAACTAATAACCTTTTATCTTTCAATTCATTTCATCACATGTCATTACCAACATTATATCCCATTTATGAATTCTCATACCAACACATAAATGCCAAATCATAAATTCCATATGTAATTTTCCAATTATACATACATCCTATAACATGTATTTAACAAACCATTAATTAAGATCTTAAACCAAAATGTACATATAATGCATTCATTTTGCTTCTCGGGTGTGAACTACTTATTCACAGTCGTGAAGGTATACTTTCACAATTACATTACCCATGAACCATCACATGAAAGAAACAGAGCATTCATGGAAATTAATTATATATTCACGGTTGTGACACCATCATTCATGACTTTCCAACCATGACACCAAACCTTAAAATTTTGGGTTCGTGCAAGTTCATTAGCCTCAATATTCACGATTGTGACAATATGTTCACGGGCATGAATGCTTGAATTTCATGACTTCCCTAGTCATGAAATAAAGCGTGAACACTACTATCTAATTTGGACAACCCATTCACAAACATGGCACCCTTGTCATGGGCGTGAATCATGCATTTCCAACATGCTCAAAATAGAGCAATTCATGCATTTCATACAAAATCTCTATGATTAACCAGTTTTAATCACTCCTATCAACACTTTCATACATTTACCGCATCCATAATATGTTTAAACAATATTTAAGTCATTCCAACCTCATTTTAGGTCATTTTAAAACATAACACATCATATATGTTTTCTAATTTATGTACCCACGTTATTAGTCATCCATAACATGCCATTTTCATCATTTTACAGTTCACAACATATAAAACATACCAAAATACATGGAAAGTAAATTTAAATGCTGATATGTACTAACCTTTCACTGTAATGGATCCTTAACTAACTTTACAAGCTTTTCAATTTTGTTTTCCACTTTGTGATGTGTTCCTCTGCTCACTAGCTGAAACTATCATCACAAAATATTCCTATCAAACTCTTATGGCCATAAATGAGCTAAGAAAAACCCTGAAAACCATGTTCTGCCTCTATCTTTGGCAAAACTCTATCAAAGCTCCATGTTTCTCAAGATTTCAAGATTAACAATGGTTGTTAGGGTTCCTTTGTTGTGGAGAATATGACTAAGATGTCTTAAGTGTGTCAGAGGTGATAATGGGGCGGTGGAAATGATTTTAAATCAAGATTTGGTGTAGAGAATATGTTGGTTTCTGATACATGCATCTCATATATGGCACAATAGAAACCTAAAATTAATTGAACCTAAATAGCATGGAATGCCTTATGTACCTTAAAATTGGATGATACCATCAATATGGAAGAAGCTGATTACCCTTGTTTGCAGCTTTTCAATCTTCCAAGTTCTGAGCCTTCCTTTTTAGTTGGATTGTGGCAAACCACAACAATCCAAGGCTAGATTGTCTCTAATAGTAATCTACACGAATGAGCGAAGGAAACAACCTCGAATGAGATGGGTTGTCAAAGTACTAAGGTGCTAACAATGGTGATTTAACTCTGGAAAGAGATTGACGAGAAATAACTTTTATTTCTCTAATGAGGCAAGCTATTTTCTGATCCCTTTTGAGGGTATTTATATGTCCAGTAATTATAATTAGGGTTGGACACTTAAAACCCAATGTTTGGCTTCCATTTAGAAATAAATTATTAATAATCGCATAGCATCATGCGCACGAAGGGTCATCGCATGCATGACAGCCTTGTGTAAAAGCGCTTGTTATTGTGCATGCGAGGGCATCCTTGCACGTGCGACATAATGCCTTTGTACTGTCGTGTGCACATGAGGAATCCTCATGCATGCAATAGAATGGCACTCTACACATGTCACTTGTGCACGACAACCATTACGTGCATGTGACACATAACCCCTTTTGCTTTCATATGCAAAACTCTTTCATGCAAATTTCTCTCTCATATTTTTGTATCCAATCAAAAACCCATTTCATATTTCTTTTATTCCTTCTATGCGTGTGACCCATTAGGTTTCCAGTTATGTTGGCAGCTTAAATCATCACATGATTTAAAACAAATCATGAGTGGTATCTTGCAGCACATCATGATCTCCAAATGACTAAAAAGTCAGTGGTATGACTACAAACCCTTCCATACACAATTACAGTTCAATTTGTCCTTTCACAAAACTATATCTTATTTGATTTAGAGCATGGCCCATGTGTCAACTCTCACTGGAATGACTGTGTCACATCTAGTCCAAATAATATTAGTTATTGTCCATTAGACTCATTACTCTGATTATATATTTCCTTGAAGACCTTCTTCAAGACATGTCTACCTTGGCTAAGGATTTGTGTGTAATGATCTCTACAAGAGGCTATAGGTATACTCTTCTTCTATCAGGAGTGGTGAATCTTTTATTGACTACACAACTACTTTCGAATACCTCATGCTACACCCAATCACCACCTTATGAGTGACCTCTGAGAAGCAACAAAGAATGGAGTCAAAGTATAGGATTCAGTATCCAAGATAACCTTAAGTATCTCAAGTCTAAGGATACTTGCACCATTGCTATGATGAGACTATAACTGACATTGAATAGATATCCATGTGATTATCTCATAGAAGGTCATCCAATGTACTTGACTTCTCTTAGCAAGCATCCACATGTTAATGCTAAACATCTCATGTCTTCAGCTTATAGGATCAGTTGTTTCACCTAGTCAAGGAGTATAACATATGCTAGTCTATTTGGATTAGCAATGTCCCATCTTGTTAATCCTATGACTAGGGATCATTTAGGTATAAACACAATTGCCCCTCACTGTGATATTCTTGATAGGCACCCAATGGCCCTCACTGGGATCTAACTGATATCTGGTTGTGACACAAAAAGCATATGAAACATCGGGTCTAGTATGAAGCATAACATACATGATGGATCCAATATCTCAAGCATATGGAATCTTACTTATGTGTGTCCATTCATCTTGTGTCTTTGAACACATGGACTTATAGAGGGTTATCCCATGAGTCATTGGAATTAATCCTCTCTTGGACTGTTTCATGCTAAACCTCTTTATCATCATATCTATATATGTAGACTGAGAAAGCCAATAAACCTTTCAGATCTATCTCTATAGATATTTATCCTCATTTTGTAGGTCGCTTCTTCAAGGTCTTTCATGGAAAAATTCTTAGAAAGCCAAATTTTGACTGATTGAAGAACTGTGATGTCATTTTCTATATGAAGTATGTCATCTACATACAATACTAGGAATATGACTACACTCCCACTAACCTTCTTCTAAACACAAGGTTCATCCATATTTTGTGAGAAACCAAACTCTTTGATTGTCTCATCAAATTGGATGTTCCAACTTTAAGATGCTTAGTTCAATGCATAAATGTATCTTTGCAATTTGCATACCCTTTTTCCATCATTTGATGTGAAACCCTAAGGTTGTGTCATGTACACATCTTCAATCAGATTTCCATTAAGGAAAGTTGTTTTCACATGCATTTGCCAAATCTCATAATCATAATGAGCAGCAATGGCTAGGAGTATCGTGATGGATTTAAGCATAACAACTAGAGAAAAACTTTTGTCATAGTTAACGCCTTATCTTCAATGATATCCTTTAACTACTAGCATAGCTTTATAGGTAATTATATTACCTTCTATAGCGGTCTTCTTCTTAAAGACCTATTTGCACCCAATGGCTTTAATCCTTCAGGTGGGTCAACCAAAGTCCACACTTGGTTTTCAAGCATGGAATCTATCTCTGATTGCATGGCTTTTAGTCATTTGTCAAATTCTGAACAATTCAGTACTTCTTTATAGGAAGTAGGCTCATCATCCTCTTTAAGCAATACATCATTATGTTCACTTATGAGAAATCCATATCTCTCAAGAACAATGTGTTTCCTATTTGATTTATGAAGTTATTGTGTTTTAAAAGGTATAACTGTTACTTCATTTGTATGAGTAACATATTCGGGCTTAGTCAGTTGATTTGGATCTATTTGGGTATTTCGAACTTCGTCAAGTTCAATTTTGCTCTCACTATCTTCTTTTAGAAGAAACTCTTTCTCTAAGAAGACAACATGCTTTGAAACAAATACCTTTTATTCTAAAGGTTAATAAAATTGATATCCAAATGACTAATTTGGATATCCAACAAACAGACACTTATCAGACTTAGCTCCTAGCTTGTTTGACATTGTCCTCATTATTAGAGAGGTGCCCTAAAGGCAAGCACCTTAGGCACTTGATGTACTCATTTATTATTAATAAAGGCATTTTCATTATATGGTATTCTTTGCATATGAATTGATATAAATATTAAAATCTTTAATGAAGTCCTTGGTATGTAACACAACATGAAGGAATTCATGCTGAGATCATGATTTTAAAATTCTTATCATTTATAATTGCGTTTATACCCAAATTATCCCTCATCATAGGATTAACAAGATGGGACATTGTTAATCCAAATAAACTAGCACATGTTATACTTATTGACAAGGTTAAGCAACCGATCCCATATGCTGAAAGCATGAGATGTTTAAAGTTCACATGTGGATGCTTGCTAAGAGTAATAAGTACATTGGATGACCTGCTATGAGGCAATCACATGGTATCTATTTAATGTCAGTGATAGTCTCATAATTGCAATGATGCAAGTATCCTTAGACTTGAGATACTTAAGGTTATCTTGGACACTGAATCCTATACTTTGACTCTATTCCTTATTGCCTCTGAGGAGGTCAATCATAGGGTGGTGATTGCCTATAGCATGACGCATTCAGAGATAGTTGAGTAGTCAACAAAGGATTAACCATTCCTGATAGAAGGAGAGTATACCTATGCCCTCTTGTAGAGATCATTACTCAAAAATCCTTGGCCAAGGTGGAAATGGCTTGGAGAAAGTCTTCAAAGACATATATGATTAGAGTAATGAGTCTCATAGACAAGATCTAATATCATTTAGACTGGATGTGATATAGTCAGTCTAGTGGGAGTTGACATACAGTCCATGCTTTGAACCAAATGAAGTATAGTTTGGTGAAAGGATGAATTGTATGGTAATTGTCTATGGAAAGGTTAAAAGTCAAATCATTGATTTTCTAGTTAATTGGGCGGTCATGATGTGTTGCTAAATACCGCTCATGATCTGCTAAGTCAAGGGAAATTGATTATGGGTCAAAATAGTTTGACTCGTAAAAATGTGCCTTAGTCAACATTGGGCCTTATACCATAGGGAAATGGGCCCATTAGAGATTTTCCTTTTCCAACCCTAAAAAGGATTATAAAGTATATAAATACTCCTTTTAAAGAGTCAATTTTGTGGCTACCCCATTAAGTACAATAAGAGTTAATTTTCTTCTCTCATTTTTCTCTTTCATAAGACAATTTTCCATAGCTAGCACTTTGGACTTTTGTCATCCCATCTCCTTTGAGGTTTTATTCTTCTTCCTTTGCATGGATACTCTTAGAGGCAATCCTAGATTTGGATTTTTTTTGGTTTGCTATAACCCAACAAAGAAGGAAAAGCTCACAACTTAGAAGATCAAAAGTTTTAAATAAAGGTAATCAACTTCTCCCATTAGATGGTATGATCCGATTTTGAAAAGCATAGGGCGTTCTTTCGGTTTTGGTTTTGATTAAATATTATATTTCAGTTGTGCCATGTATGAGATGTATGTTCAAAACCCAACACTCTTCATATAAGCAGGACAACCCCATACTTTCATATGTGAAAGAATAAGTCTCTTGTTATTCCATATATCTTTTGGAGTAACATCAACTAACTTATAAGGGACTCTATTTAGTATATAAATAGAAGTCTCTAGTGCATGAACATAAAATGAGTTAGGTAAATCTACAAAGCTAATCATAGAGCTCACCATGTATAACAAGGTTCGATGTCTCTTTTCAGTCATACCATTATGTTGTGACGTGTAAGGTGGAGTCCATTGAGATAAAATGTAACACCCCCTTACCCCACTTCCATAAGCATGGTAAGTAAGCATTACCTGTCTAACTGTTTTATAAAATTAATGAAATGAAGTATAATTTCTTTTTCGAATATATTGCAGATACCCAAAAAAAATTTAATACAAACACAAATATTCAAAATTTTGTTTATTTATAAAATATATTAATTTACATTCAAACAAAGTCCAGTACATTACAAGTTCACACTTCTAATTCACATTAGATGAAATAAAACTATAATTTAATTTACAAACTTTTTGATAAAAATATACCAAATAAATCCAAAGCTTTTAGCTGCTTTTGTCTGGGTACCCTCTTTCTTCTGATAATTCTATTATCTACGGCTACCCTTCTAAACCTGCATGAGAGAAAACCACCCACACTAAGCTACTAGCTTAGTGGTGCTTCAATGATAAAAATTTTACATACATATATTTTCTTACATGTCATTTATAAATTTAACAAATAAGACATAATATAAAGTCTTATATAAATTCAAACAAATTTCATCAAATAAATTTCATTAAACATGTAATATTTAACAATTTTAATTAATGTAACATTTAAAACCAACACTTAGCCACATTATGACAAACCACATTCATATCACACACATTAAAACATAATTTTATACCATTAAATCACATGTAAGATTTTTATCAATGAAGCACATACCTAATTAGCCTTGGATCTTCCTTTAATCCTTCTTTTCCTCCCCTTATTAGTTAGCTTTGTCCTTGTCTTTCTCACCCTCTTGAGGCCTCTCATTTGTTCATTTGATTTTCCTACACAATCAATACCATATCTCAATCCTATCATCCATTTTCAATGTTTTTCACGTCTACATAATATTATAATGCTCCTAATATATTTTACACCTTAATTTAGCCAAAATTTGCTAAGGTTAAACTTCCCTCTTAATATGTAATGGCTGCCTAAAAACTCTACCATAGGTCCCAATTCATTTTCTTCAAATCAACACTCAATTAACATTTCACTTATCACCAATTGTGTTGTTTCTATGTTAATTTAAATTTTCCCCAAATTCACTTAACCAAGGCAACCCCTCATTCATCCATTAACATTATAATTCTTTAGCTTTTAAGTCAAAACAATTAACTAACTTCAATTATCAATAATTCAAAGTTTAACTACACTTTCATCAACTAGTTACAAACTTTAAATTTCTAAGTTCAATCTTGCAACATAAGCTCAATCTATCATGATTATGGGTCTCAAATAGAAGGAAAAAGGCTAAATTTAAGAAGAATAAACTCACCTTAAGAGTTCCCAAAGTGGGCCGAAATTCCCCCTAACAAATCTCCCTTTCCTTTCTTCTTTCTTCCTTCCTTCTTACTCCTTTGTTCCCTTTATAGTAAGAACACTTAAATTATGATTTTTCCTCTCTCAAAACTAATTTCATTCCTTACTTTTTCAAGCTTGATTTGAAGAAAAATGGTGGCTTATGGATGGAAGAGATGGACGACCAAGGTGAAGAGAAAAGAAGAAGGAAATGAGTTAGATACTTTGGTGGAAGAATGGAGAATTCCTCCCACTTTTGACTTTTATACTTTTATTAAGGTGTGGGTCCCACTAATTAAAATTAATCCTAATTATTATTGGTTCATTAACTTAATTAACATTTAAACTTTAAAAAATTCCTTATTTGCTACATCTTCCTCCATATTCACACTTTTTCCCCAAACAATTGCCATAATACTAATTTTGTCCATAGGAAATTTTATTTTTTTCTAATTCTAGCACTAATATTTTTAATTCCCAAATAATAATACCCTTAATTATTTTCCCTTCATATTAGTCATTTTTTTATGGGTTCAAATTTACACTCTGATTGAACCTGCATGCCTCACTACGGTCACGTGTAATCGAGACCTAAATCATTGGATGTTACAATTCTCTCCCCCTTAAGAAAATTTTGTCCCGAAACTTACCTGATTAGCTGGAATCGAATAGATGAAAATACTGAGTTCTCATCATTTCTTCACTCTCCCATGTGGCTTCTTCTACTGTATGATTGCACCATAGGACCTTTACCAATGGTACCTTGTGGTTTCGTAGTTCCTTAACATCGCGTGCTAAGATTTTCACCGGCTCTTCTACATAGGTCAAGTCTGGTTGTACCTCTATTGATTCCACATGTATTACATGTGCCGGATCCAATCTATATCTTCTTAACATTGAGACATGAAACACATCATGGATCTTATCCAATTCTGGTGATAAGGCTAACCGGTAAGCCACTGGACCCACACCTTCAAGTATTTCATATGGTCTAATAAATATAGGACTCAGTTTCCCCTTTTTACCAAAATGAAGTACTTTCTTCCAAGGTGCAACTTTCAAAAATACCTTATCTCCGACAGCATATTCAATGTCTTTCCTCTTCAAATTGGCATTGGACTTTTGTCGATCAGTTGCAACTTTTAATCGATCTTGGATTAATTTTACCTTCTCCTCTATCTGTTTCACTAATTCTGGGCCCATTAACTTCTTTTCACCCAGTTCTGTCCAACATAAAAGGTGTCCTACATCTCCTTCCATACAAAGCTTCGTATGGTGCCATGCCAAGATTAGTTTGATAGCTATTGTTGTATGCAAATTCCATCAATGGTAAATATTTATCCTAGCTACCCTCAAATCAATTGCATATATTCTCAGCATATCTTCCAATAATTGAAGAACTCATACTGATTGCCCATCTATTTGTGGGTGAAATGTTGTACTAAAGTAAGTTGGGTCCCTAATGCTTATTGTAGACTTTTCCAAAATTTCGATGTGAACTATGGATCTCGATCAGAAATAATAGATACTGGAATCCCATGCAGTCGAATTATCTCATTAACATATAATTCTGCTAACCGGCTCATTGAATAATACATTCAAACTGGTAAAAAGTGAGTTGATTTGGTAAGCCTGTCAACAATTACCCATACTGCATCATGCTACTTTTGCGTCAAAGGCAAACCAGATACAAAATCCATTGTAATCCTTTTCCACTTCCATTATGGGATAGCAGTAAGTTGTAACAATCCAGATGGTACCTGGTACTCTGATTTCACTTGTTGGCATGTTAAGCATCTTGTAGTGTATTCCACGATATCCTTCTTCATTCATGGCCACCAATAATGAGTCTTGATACATTTTATTGCTTCCTGGATACATAGAATAAGTGGTATTATGTGGCTCTTTTAGAATTATTTGCTTTAATCCACTGTCAGTTGACACACATAATCTTCCTTTATAACCTATGCTTCCATCATCTTCAATCTTAAATTCAGGTCTCTCCCCCTTAATAGCCTACTACATTGGCTTTGCCTGGCTGATAATCAATAATACAATTATAATCCTTAATTAACTCCAACTAACGTCTTTGCCTTGAATTCAACTCCTTTTGCATGGGCAAATATTTGAGGTTCTTATGATCTATATATATGTAGCACCGCTCACCATACAAATAATGTCACCATATTTTTAAAGTAAACACTGTTGCCCTGATATTGAGCCAAGAAGGGTTGAATTGGAGTTTAAAAATTTAACTTTAAAGTGTAGAAATAAAAAGTTAAGTTTACAAGGGATAGAGAAATTTGATATAAGGATTTTTATAGAGGTTCGGGTGTTAACAAACCCTACTCCTCTCCCCAATTGCAATTAGGAGCTTCACTAATACATGGAGTTTTACAAGCGCACTCCCAACTATAGTGTTTCTCACAATGGCTCACACCTAACCCATAAATCCCTTGTGTTTTGATGGCTCACACAACAACCAATTCCTTGTGTTTTACAGGCTCACACAAATGACCTTTACTTTGTGTTTTACAGGCTCACACAAACAACTTTCTTTGTGTTTTACAGGCTCACATAAATAACCTTTCTTTGTGTTTTAAAGGCTCACACAACTAACCCTTACAAGTGTTCTACTTTTAACCCAGAAATACCCAAAACTCATAGAGAGAAACACTTACAAATCTTTATTGCTCAATAAATAATGAGCAAAAAGATTTTCATAGAGAATAAATATTTGTTTTGAAAGTATTAAATGTACAAATAGCTTACAATAAGATTTTGATTCAAAGTATTAGCTATCCTCTTGTTCTAAATGCATAAATGACTTGTATTTATACTCTTATGGCGAATTATAGCCGTTAGAATGCATGTAATATGAAACTAGCCGTTGCACCAACCATAATAATCGCGCCTAACATTTTTCTCTTTCACGGGCATGACTATGTTTGTCACGATCGTGACTGTTCTTCCAAGCCGTGACTGAAGTGGTGACCTTGGCTGTGAAGCATTCTGGAAGGTTTTGAAATATTGGGTCACAGGAATGACATATATCTTCACGGGCGTGACAACCTTCCAAGCCATGATCCAAGTGGTGACTTTGGTTATGAATCTCCCTGGAAGAATTTGTCATGTTTGTTCATGGGCGTGACATTTCTTTCACAGACATGACTAAAAAGTTAATTCACGGTTGCTATCTTCCTTCATGGCCGCGAACCTTAAATGTTGGTTTGTTGGCGGTTAGCTTCATCACGGGCGTGACACATAGGGTCACGTGTGTGAACATTCCACTTCTTCAAATTTTAACTTTTGAAGATTAATTTTCCATTCTCCATTCTTGCTCACATATTTCATACCCTATTCAATAGACTTAGAAAACAAATATGTTAAATACAATATTGCTATTTTATTTGTTATCATCAAAATGACGGAAATACCCTTCAAGGTTCAACAATCCCCCCCTTTTTGATGGTGACAAATAATCTAGCAATATGTGCTTTTGAGAAGTCTCCCTCTTAAAAGATGCTTAGGATAAAAAATGATGAAATGCAAGAATTTTAGTGAATGATGAAGTGTAGCATTAAATTATACTTTATAGTTTTAAGTATATGCAAGTTATATGCAAAGTATATCCAATATATACCAAAATTCTCTTTAAATCATGAAGTATATGTAAGTTATATTTAGAGTATATCAAGTGCATATTCATTTAAGTAACTTGCATCAAGGTATATGCAAAGTATACTTATGATATATTTAAGGTGTATAAAGCTTAATTGCATACTTACATATTCATTTTGAATCAAATCACTTAACTCAATATATTGCTATTTTCTCCCTATTTAACTCAATATATTTGTAGGTTCTTCATTTTGATTCAAAATCAAGTATTTCTTGCACTTATCTTAATGTATTGCTATTTTCTCCCCCTTTTGTCATCAACAAAAAGAATAAAGATTAACCATAATAGAAAAACAAAGCAATTATATTAATTGATCAAAAATGAAGTACAAACAAAAGTAAATAAAATTCAGAGAGGAAATTAAAATTTCCTACAAACAAGCAAGCTAGAAACAGACATAGTAAAACTAATAGAGACATCTAGCCTATCATCTAGCCGGACATCCTATCCCTCAGATGAGCAACTTCTGCCTCAAGGCTATCCATCCGAGACTCCATAAAGTCTTTGAGGTTCTCCAACCTCTCATCCATTGAAGCCTACAATTGCTTAAATCGTGGTGCCAAAAGGTCAACCACTTGCTGAACCAAATTTGGTGTGGAAGCCGAGGATTGTCCGATGTCCTGCTCAACCACTGGAGGTGCCTCCTCAACTCGAGCATACTTGCCTCTGCTAGATTCCTTGGAGGTTGGATTTGAAGTCCTCCGAGTCATTGTCTTCCCATATGATTTCGCCAGCAGTGTCGATGAAGCGGTAGTAAATGTTGTTTTCATAGACAATTCGAACAGCTGCTCCCATCTTGATGAAGGACTCTACATCCAATCGGTCTCGAGGATGCCCTGGGATGAGATTATAGTGATGGTCATCCAGCTTCAGATATCCAAGCTTCAAGGCTATGTGGGTTAAATACCCACCAATAAGTATGTCTCCGGAGGGCTTGGTGGCAATGGACAGGAGATGGTTCACAAACCATAGAGAAAGTCCCACTGTGTGGCCTCTTCGGGCCATCTCCAAGAGAAAAAGCTCAGACTTTCGAATGGTGCCATTGCTGTCTCCTCAGGCAAATATTGTTAGAGGAGTGCTCTAAAGGCAATCACCTTCAGCAATTATTGTACAAATTTATTTGATTAATAAAAGGCTTTTTCATTAATTTGATGTTCATTTGATATATGAATTGTTAAGTGATCTTAAATCAATTAATGAAGTTCTTAATGCATAACATAACATGAAGGAAATCATGATGAGATCATGATATTGAGATTCTTATCAGGTGTAATTATGTTAGTATCAAAATTATCCCTAGTCATAGAATTAATGAGACAGGACATTATTAATCCAGACAGACTAGCACATGTTACACTTCTTGATTGGATCGAGTAGTAGATCTCATAATCTATAAACATGAGATGTTTAGAGTTAACATGTGGATGCTTGCTAAGTGTAGCTAAGTACATTGGATGACCAACTATGAGAAAATTATACGGAAAATCTATTCAAATGTCAATGATAGTCACATCATAGCAATGGTGCAAGTATCCTTAGACTTGAGGTACTCAAGGATATCTTGAATATTGATTATGTATTTTGACATTATTCCTTGTTGCCTCAGAGAGGTAGCTCCATGGGTGGTGATTGGATACAGCTTGAGATATTCGAAGGTAATTGGGTAACCAACAAAGGATTCACCACTCTTAATAGAAGGAGTGTATACCCATGGCCTCTTGTCATGGTCATTACTCAGGAATCTCTGGCCGGAGTGGAAATGTCGTAAAGATAGTCTTCAATGACATATCTAATAGACTAATGAGCCTCAAGGACAAGAACTAACATTACTTGGACTAGACGTGACGTAGTCAGTCTAGTGGGAGTTGAAACACGTCCATACTCTGAACCAAATGGGGTATAGATTGGTGAAAGGAATAATTACACAGAATGTAATGCCCGATAATTTAGGCCACGGTCGCGGTTGAGCGAAATCCGGCACGCCGAACTGATCGGGTCTAAATTCGGACATGAAAGAAATAAATTAAAATAATAATAAGATGGGAGAAAATATTTTGTATATTATTAATTGAGAATTTTGATGTTTGGAATTAAAATTGGGAAAAAAATAATTTTTCGCTAAACAAAATTAGAAATTTGCAGTGTTTTTGGCACAAAAATTATAAGAAGGCATAAAAATTGAATATTCTTTATCTAAAGAAAGGAATATTCTTTTAATTAAAATAAATCAAGAGTAATTAAAATTAATGGACCAATGGGAAGCAAGATTAACAACTAATCCTAACCACCCACCTAATCCAACTATAAAAAGTCAAATTTCCATTATTTTTTATCATTCTTCTTTTTCATCTTGACCAAACCCATTTCTCTCCCTTTTCTTCTTCTTTGCCTGTGACTCTCCTCCCCCAACTACTCTTCTTTTTCTTTCTTCAATTCAAGCTAATATTAGATGAAAAAAAAGGGGATTAAGGCAAAATCATCAAAGAGAAGTAGAATTTTGAGGTATGTATATTTGGCAAAAATTCAATATATACAAATGTTGATTTTAATTTTGTGATGTGTATGAAATTCTGAATAATTGATTGAGAAATTAAGTGGAGATTAAATGATGCAATGAATATGAAAATAAAAACTAGAATATGAGGTTGATGCAAAAATGGAAATTGTATGATTTAATTGATGTGCTGAAAAATTCGTCTTACGAATAGTGTATAGTGTTTTGATCATAACTTGAGTTCTGGAAATCATGTCTGAGTGATTCTTGTTGGGTTGAAAAGCTACGACATAGGTCTTGAACTTTTATGCAGACTATTAGACATGAATATGCCTGAAATTAGGTGAAACAGTGACTCAAAATTGACCTAGAAATCTGTTCAAAAAACAAAACTGGGCAGATTTGCAATGAACGTAGCTTAGGATAAAATTCATAAATTTTACTACAAAATTCTTTTTGATGTAATTCTAGTTGGAAATTAGATAAAAGACATGTACCTATATTGGGATAGTTTATCACTTGTCCAATTTCCATCGAAAAAGGGACGCAAAATATAGACCAATATAAGGTATAATTCTGTCTAGTAAAATACTGGGCAGATTGTAGTGAATGTAGCTTAGGAGAAACTTTATAACTTTTGCTAAACAATTCCTTTTAATATGATTCTAGTTGTATATTAAATTTAAGCCATGTATCTAAATGTTTCTAGTTGATCACGTCTTCCAATTCCATCTAAAAATGGATTAAAATGACAGAGAACAATAAGGTATAATTCTGTCCAGTAAAATACTGGGCAGATTGCAGTGAACATAGCTTAGGAGAAAATTTATAACTTTTGCTACAAAATTCCTTTTAATGTGATTCTAGTTGGAAATTAAAGATAAGACATGTACCTATATTTTTTTACATGATCATATGTTCAGAATATGTCTAACAATAGACGAAAAATACAGAGCATCATAAGGAAGAAATGCTGTCCAGAATAGGATAGCTGGAAGAAATGTGTTGATTGTGAATTTATGTGACATAAAATGTATTAATTGAATTTTTCTTATAATTATAATGATTGAATGAGCTAGTATGAGGTTGTAAAATATTGAATGGGAATTATTGCATTTATATAGAGTTTATATTAATGTTCCCTACATAATTTATGTAAATATTAATAAAGGTAGCAAATGTAATTTAAGCCCTATAACATGTAGTCGAGAACTAGAAATTAGGATAAGTTGGCATGCCAATAAAAGGGTAGAAATGTAGGCACTAAAAATAATAGTGCTGAGATTTAATTTAAGTAGGCACTAAGAAATAGTGCTGAGTTGAAATTACGTAGGCTCTAAGAAATAGTGCTGAGTTAAAAAAATTATGTAGGCACCAAAAAGGTGATGAGTTGTTATTGGAAATGTAGGCATTAAACGCCGAGTTATAAAATAATTATGTAAGCGCCGAGTATACTGCCGGAGAGTAGAAACCCTGTATCTAGTGTTTAGTTCCGGTATAAGATGTCATGGGCTATTAAATAAATACCAGAAAAAAATGTGAATTATGAAATTGAAATTGTGAATTTTATATCTTGAATATTTAAGAAATCTCAAGCATGCTTAATGAATGAAATGTCATAATTGATGAATTCAATATTCTTGCATGAAGAAAATAGTTGTATTATTAATTGAATATTTGGCATGCTTAATAAATTAATTGTAGTTTCAAATATTTTATTTTACAATTATTTAAGTAATTATTGGATAGTTGCCAAACGTACCACTAAGCTAGAAGCTTAGCGTGTGTGTTTCATGCGCAAATAAATAGAAGTAGTTGTTCCGATAGGGCGATCGAAGAAGAGGGAACCCCCAAGATCATATTACAGCAGTCTAGTTCTTTTTGTATGTTTTGAAAATTATGTTGTAAAAATTAAATTCTAAGAATCTTTTTTTTGTGTGTGAATTTGTGGCATGTAGGATTTATAAGGAATGAATTTTGTAATTTTATAAATCTAGTATTTTTTCTAAATATTATGGTTTAATTGCATGAGTTCAATTAAATCAAACTATTTCCATCACTAGTTATATATTTAATGAAAAAAAAAGTAATAAATATTTCACTAATAATAAGCTCGAAAAAAAATTATTACAATGATTTGTACATTGGTTGTAAAAAAAAAAAGAGCTTATTAGCATTTCCATATCCTATTAACATTTAGTAGGGTAAAGGAGCGCTACATTTAGTGGTATCAGAGCCCAGGCTAATTGATTCTTAATCAGTGGGCGTAAAATATAATATGTGTCTCATGTATATGTATAAAATGCTGCAATTATCTGACTTGGGTCCATTCTTCTGGTTTATAGGTAGATATGGATTCGGGATCGGAACAAGATTTCTCAGAAGACGAACTGAGTAATAGCCTTTTAGACTCAGCCAATGTCAGACAACCTCCATCAGTAAGAGATTTGGGGCCGAGTGTAGTAGCTCCTCCGAGAGCAGAGGGATAGGCTAATTTGGGACAGGAGCCTCTTATGCAACAGATAGCAAACTTGTTGCAACGGATAGTACAAGCAGTTCCACAACCAGCTCCACCTCCTCCTCCACCTTAGCCAAAACCCGGATTGATAAGCTGAGAAAATATGGGGCCGCAGATTTTATGGAAAGGAGGGAGGATGACCCAGTAGCTTCAGCGTTTTGGATTGAGTCCACAGAAAGGGTGTTTGAGGAACTTGACTGTCTAGAGGAATAGAAGGTCAGATATGCGGTGTCTATTTTAAAATATCATGCCTATGACTGGTGGAAATCAATTTTATCAAAGCCCCAGACACCGAAACCACCTTCTTGGAATTTGTTCAAGGCAGAATTTAGTAAGAAGTATGTTCCTAGAGTTTATGTGAATGAAAAGAAAAGGTAGTTTCAAGACTTGAAGCAAGGAAACATGTCAGTCCCTAAATATGAGATGGAGTTCACCCGACTAAGTAAATATGCGACTGGAATCATTGCAGATGAGGCAGACATATGTCGTAGATTTGAGGATGGGCTTAATGATGATATTAGGAATATGGTGACTGCCCTTCAGCTTGAGGATTTTGCTACACTAGTATCCTCAACCATCAGTGTGGAAAAGAGGTCAAAGAGAAAGAGGATAGAAGAGCCACCACAGAGGTCGACAATTAGCATGGTCTAGACATCAGGAAAAAAGGGGAGGAACAGTGCCTAGGTTTTTCCACTCACGGGGTGCTAAATCAACCTTTTCAGCTAGACAAAGGCAACAGTTGAGGCCAGAGGGGTCTACAGCTAGTGCACCAGCTTCTGGTAACAAGAGATTCATATCTGTCATATGTCAACATTGTGGGAGATTACATGCAGGTGATTGCTGGTTGAGTACTGGAGCATGCTTACATTGTGGAACTACAGAGAACAAACAGAAAGATTGCCCCAAAGGAATAGGTACAGGTGGTGTAATATCAGTGCAGGTTCATAATGTCACTCGAGGTAGAGGTAGGGGACATGGACAGTCTAGAAGCGGCAGGATTGGGCAGAGTATATCAGAATCAGTGAATAGAGTAGAAGGTAGTCGAGCCCCAGCCCGACCATATGCCATGAGAGCTCGTTAGGAGCAGGATGCCCCGAATGTCATTATCGGTAAATTTTCTCTTTAGGATACTGATTTATTTGCACTGATAGATCCGGGTTCTACACATTCATATTTATGCACGTCACCACCTACTCAGGGGAATATGGTAGCAGAGGAATTAGATTGTGATATATTAGTGACAAATCCTTTGGGTCATGGAGTGAAAGTTCGTGGAGTCTATAAAAATAGTCCAATCAAAGCTCAGAATGTAAAATTTCCAGCTGGCCTAATAGAGTTGTCATTTCATGAGTTTGATGCAATCTTGGGGATGGATTGGTTAACTCAGCATAAGGTAGTGGTGGATTGTCAATATAGGAGAGTGACTTTTAAGAATTCAGGGCAGGATGACGTGATTGTCCTGGGCGAGAACCGACCATACTTGACTAATGTCATTTATGTGACGAAGGTAAGTAAGCTTATCAAAAAGGGATGTGAAGCATTTTTGGCACATATTGTAGATACCAAGAAAGAAATTCTAGATCTCAGGGAGATTCCTACAGTATATGAATATCTAGATATCTTCCCTGAGGACTTGCCAAGGTTACCACCTGTCAGGGAGATAGAGTTTGCCATTGATGTTTTGCCAGGCACAGTGTAACATCTTTGACCTTCCCCACATGCATTTCATCGAACATAAGCATCTTGCATACAATTCAATTGAACACGTGCATTTCATATGTATTTTCGTAGGAACAAGTTTATGACACGCACTAGCTACGTCTCCTAATATTTGGCACTTGTATCGAGTCGTACCTGTGTAATTATAACCTAAATGAGGATAAAAAAGTATTAGAAATGAATTGAATAAGGTGTCTAAATTAAAGTAAGCAAAATGATTAGATTAAGATTAGTAACAATTACATTGTTAATTTAGTTAAATCGGGTCAAATGATTAAGCTGTATTATTGTGTGAATTAGTGGAATTATAAATATATGTAAATAATAATAATAATATACACAAAATAAAATGAAAATGACACAAAAGAGAAATAGAAGAGAAGAGAAAAGAGAAATGAGAAGAGAAAAGAGAAGAGAAGAAGAGAAAATGAAAAAATGAAAAAATGAAAAAAAACAAGTTGGCTTTATCTTCATCTTTCTTTCCCCATTTCTGCCTTCTTCTCCAGCCCGACTTCTTCTTCAATTTCCTCCATTTCAGACTTAAATTATTCCTTGTTTCACCTAGTTTTTGATGCTAATTGATCCCTTGCAAGTTTGTTCTTCGTAAGTAATCAATTCTTATTGCTATAGGGTTGATTTGAGTTGCTTAGGTTCAATATTAGGCACTGAATTGCATCCCCGATTTTGATGTTAATAGAAATTGATTATGGAAATGTGTAAAACACAAAAGTTGTTGCTTTATTTCTTAAATTTTTGGATATGTAAACATTGTGTCAAGATGTTATGTTTAGAGAGAGATATGCTCTTCGTACTGAAACTGGTCAGGGTGTAAACCCTAACCAAATTAGCTACTGTGTGGTTTGATTTTGAATATGTTAAAGCACTTATTTGAAGTCTCTCCAAACATAAAAGTTGTAGCTATATGTGTTTTGTATCGTTCCACCAAAACTCAGATTCATAGGCCTTGTAAATTGGGAGTTATGGTGAATGGAACCATCACTGTTCTATGGTTTGAACTGCCTACTGAGTGCCCTGGAAGATATAGTACCTTGTTGGGATAATTGGAGCTTGTTAGAGCAAGATTATGTGAATGATAAAAACATGAGAGTTATAGGTATATGTCTTAGCTAAATTTTGGTACTAATTACAACGTCATTGGTTATGTATAGACTAAGTTATGGCCTTTGGAAGCCATACTGGTCGGGAAGTCAATTCTATTCTGGACCAGTAACATGTTTGGTATAATTAAGAGACCTTAGAGACATAATTGGTAAAATCTGTAAACATCAAACATGTTCTATATGAACACATATAAGTGTCTGTAAAGTTTCATTAAAATATGACTTATATATTATAAGTTATGATGAACCCAAATGAGTACCCTGAAACTGCCTAAAGGCAGAAAACAATGCAGAAAATAGAACACTCTTAGTAATTCCACCAAATATTGTACAATGATCCAATTGGTCTGAAATTTGAATATGTTCTATAATTATGTGTTATTTTTAATTAGGAATGAGAATTAGAGTAATTGGTCAATTATAGAAAACGTTATAGGCTAAACAGTCCCATAAGGTCACACTGCCTCATAGGAAAAATCTTAACTATTGACATGAACAATGCATATTAATTTGTTTAAGCCACATTAAGTCTCTCTAATCATGAGTTAATTGATTATATTTTCATATTAGGCTCGCAACATATTGCAGACCCACAAGGAGCAGATAGACAATAAGTTAGGGGTCGGAATCAAAGGAGAACGGTGAGTCTAATTATCGATTGAATTCTTTATTGCAAATGAATGTTGCTTGCTATGTGATTCATGTGATTGTCATGATTGGTCCTTGACAATGTAATGATGGATAATTTGTGACATTTTGGTACATATAAATGGTATACTTGTGGTATATTTGAGGTATATGTTTGACAAATGTGATATATATACATGGTATATGTATAGTATATGCAAGGTATATGCTTGACATATGAGGTATATATGGAATATATGTATGTTGTATATGATAAAGATGCAATGGTTGATGAATGCTTAAATACAAGTGCATATGCATATGGGCTAAAAAGGCGTTGTGACTAGTTAATCGATATTGTAAAGCAAAAGAAGAGGCCTATGGCCCAACAAATGTGCAAATGAAACAAATGATCAAGCTAGCTAGCAAATGGAAATGCAAATGTTCACATGGAAAATATTCACATGGAAACCCGGGGCAATGTCTGTTTAACTTGATCACAAAAAAATGAAATAAGCAAAGCATTTGCATACATAAAGAGTAATGATTATATGTTTCAACTTTATTGATACTTCTACGATACTGCTGAATGGAATGGAATACATGATATATATTGGAATTGTGATTTAGTACTATGAGTTATTTGGTACTTTAGAGCTCATTGGATGGTTATTCTCATTGAGCCGCAACTCATCAATTTTCATCATTTTTCAGGTAAAGAAAAGTGATAGCTCATTTTGAGTAGCGTATAAAAGACATGGAGCACAGGTCACTGGCCGAGCCTCATCACTCTCTCTCCTTGCATTCCACACAAGCATGAAAATATGTCATATGTGTTTTGTATTTACGTGCTTGAATATGTATAGTCATTTTGGAATGAGTCTAAAAATGTATAAATGAAATCAACTCGAAAATACTTATGTGTAAAGTTTATGTTTTGATATATGTGATATATTATATTATGGTGAAAACCTCAATGTTAACTTTGAAAAGTCAGTGAATAATATTGCAGGATATGAGACTTGCAAGTCATTGAATGAAATTATAGGATATGAGACTTGCAAAGTCATGGAATTATATTACAGGATATGAAAAAAATTTTACTACTATTGTGAACAGGGTATTTTACCTTTCCAGTATGCCATGTATGATTACTTGATATTTGGACAGGTTATACTCAAATGCATAAGGTGTGACGTTACACACAGGCCCGATATCGATCACTCCTTACAGAATGGCACCTGTTGAACCAAAAGAATTAAAAGTGCAGTTGCAAGAGTTGTTAAAGAAAGGGTTTATCAGGCCTAGTGTCTCACCTTGGGGTGCTCCGGTTCTATTTGTGAAAAAGAAGGATGGCACCTTTGGTTTGTGCATTGATTATCGTCAATTGAACAAGATGAAAATTATGAACAGATATCCCTTGTTGAGAATAGATGACTTGTTTGATCAGTTGAAAGGAGCAGGGGTATTTTCTAAAACTGACCTCAGATCAGGTTATCACCAATTGAGAATTAAAGAATCAGACATTTCAAAAACAGCATTTAGAACTCGGTATGGTCATTATGAATTCTTAGTAATGCCTTTTGGCTTGACAAATGCCCCAGGAGCATTTATGGATCTAATGAATAGAATCTTTAGGCCTTATTTGGAGCAGTTTGTGGTGGTGTTCATAAATGATATCTTGGTGTACTCCAGAAGTAGAGAAGAGCGTAATCAACATCTTCGTATTGTCTTCCATACCTTGAGAGATAATCAATTGTATGCGAAGTTATCGAAATGTGCATTCTGGTTAGATGAAGTGGCCTTTCTAAGGCATATTGTCTCAGCCGATGGGATTAGAGTTGACACTAGTAAGGTAGAGGCAATCTTCAACTGGAAACTGCCTCGGAATGTGACAGAGGTGAGAAGTTTTCTTAGTTTGGCTGGTTATTATCAGAGATTTGTGAAAGGATTCTCAATGATAGCCTCACCACTGACAAAATTACTTAGAAAGGAGACCAAATTTGAGTGGATAGACCGATGCCAGACTAGCTTCGATAAGTTGAAGAAAATGTTGATAGAGGCATCAGTATTGACACAACCTACTACAGAAAAAGATTTTGTGGTGTACAGTGATGCTTCCCTTAATGGTTTGGGTTGTGTATTAATGCAAAAAGGGAAAGTGATCGCTTATGCTTCCAGACAACTGAAGCCTCATGAGAGAAATTATCCGACACATGATCTGAAACTAGCAGCCATTGTGTTTGCATTGAAAATATGGCGACACTACCTGTATGGTGAGCAATGTTATATCTATATAGACCATAACAGTCAGAAATATTTGCCTTTACAAAAGGAACTCAATTTGAAACAGAGGCGATGGCTAGAATTAATCAAAGACTACAATTGTATCATTGATTATCAGTCGGGTAAGGCCAATGTGGTAGCAGACGCTCTGACTAGAAAAACTCTGGCAGGTAAATGTTAAAACTTAAATTTATTAAGTGAACAATAAAAAAAATGAAATAATAATTTATTTATATATTATTTGGACAGAATTGCGGATTCAACCCACATTGATCCAACAAGTAAAGAACAATCAGAAGTAGGACACGAAATTAAAGAAAATCTTTGAAATGGTGAAAAAGGGTGAAAACCCGGAATTTACTATTGATTCAGATGGGAGTTTAAGGCAAAAGGGCAGGTTATGTGTGCCAGACATACCATAATTGAAACAAGATATTTTGAAGGAAGCTCACAATGTTATTTATGCAATGCACCCAGGAAGCAACAAAATGTATCATGACTTGAAGGCATATTACTGGTGGCCAGGAATGAAAAGAGATATCACCGAGTATACTACCAGATGTTTAACTTGTCAGCAAGTGAAAGCTGATCATCAAGTACCTAGTGGATTATTGTAGTCAATTTCAATTCCGGAGTGGAAATGGGAAAGAGTTACAGTGGATTTTGTTTCTGGTTTGCCTTTGACACAAAAGAGGCATGATTCAATATGGGTAGTGGTTGAACGGCTCACTAAATCAGCTCATTTTCTACCGATCAAGATGGATTATCCACTTAACCATTTGGCAGAGATCTATGTTAATGAGATAATCCATTTACATGGTGTGCCAATTTCAATCATTTCAGATCGAGACCCGAGGTTCACTTCAAAATTCTAGAAAAGTTTGCATCAAGCCATGGGTATTCGACTCAATTTCAGCACAACATTCTACCCACAAACAGATGGACAATCAGAAAGGGTCATACAGATAATTGAAGATATGTTGAGGAGTTGTGTGGTAGAATTTGAAGGTAGTTGGGACAAACATCTTCCATTGATAGAATTTGCCTACAATAATAGTCACCAAGCCAGTATCGGCATGGCACCATATGAAGCCTTGTATGGGAGGAAATGTAGAACACCTCTATGTTGGACTGAGCTTAGTGAAACGAAAGTAGTGGCTCCATATCTAGTACAACAGACAGAGGAAAAAGTGAGAGTAATAAGAGATAGGTTGAAAGCTGCTGATAGACATAAATCATATGCAGATTTGAAAAGGAGGGATATTGAGTATACAGTTGGTGACAAGGTATTCTTAAAAGTCTCACATTGGAAAAGGATTTTCCGATTTGGAAAGAAGGTAAAGTTGAGTCCTAGGTTCATTGGACCTTATGAGGTACTTGAACGCATAGGTCCTGTGGCGTACATATTAGCTTTACCACCAGAGTTAGACAATATTCATAATGTATTCCATGTGTCCATGTTGAGAAGATATCGATTAGATCCATCTCATATCATATCAACAGAACCTATAAATATATGACCAGATCTAACTTATGAAGAAGAGCTAGTGGAAATTCTAGCTCGAGAAATCAAAGAGGTACCATTGGTAAAGGTTATGTCGAAAAATCATAATTTAGAAGAAGCGACTTGGGAAAATGAAGAGGTGATGAAGGCCCAGTATCCACAATTATTCCACTCCAGTTAAAAACGTAAATTTCGAGGACGAATTTTTTTTTTAGGAGGGGAAAATTGTAATGCCCGATAATTTAGGCCACAGTCGCGGTTGAGCGAAATCCGGGACACCAAACCGATCGGGTCTAGATTTGGACATGAAAGAAATAAATTAAAATAATAATAAGATGGGAGAAAATATTTTGGATATTATTAATTGAGAATTTTGAAGTTTGGAATTAAAATTGGGAAAAAAATAATTTTTCGCTGAACGAAATTAGAAATTTGCAGTGTTTTTGGCACATAAATTATAAGAAGGCATAAAAATGGAATATACTTTATCTAAAGAAAAGAATATTCTTTTAATTAAGATAAATTAAAAGTGATTAAAATTAATGGACCAATGGGAAGCAAGATTAATAACTAATCCTAACGACCCACCTAATCCAACTATAAAAAGTCAAATTTCCATTATTTTTTATCATTCTTCTTTTTCATCTTGACCAAACCCATTTCTCTCCCTTTTCTTCTTATTTGGCCATGACTCTCCTCCCCCAACGTAGTTTAGGAGAAAATTTATAACTTTTGCTACAAAATTCCTTTTAATGTGATTCCAGTTGGAAATTGAAGATAAGACATGTACCTATATTTTTTTATATGATCATATGTTTATAATATGTCTAAAAATAGACGAAAAATACAGAGCATCATAAGAAAGAATGCTGTCGAGAATAGGACAACTGGAAGAAATGTGTTGATTGTGAATTTATGTGACATAAAATGTATTAGGATAAGTTGGGATGCCAATAAAAGGGTAGAAATGTAGGCACTAAAAATAATAGTGCTGAGATTTAATTTAAGTAGGCACTAAGAAATAGTGCTAAGTTGAAATTACGTAGGCTCTAAGAAATAGTGCTGAGTTCAAAAATTATGTAGATACCAAAAAGGTACTGAGTTGTTATTGGAAATGTAGGCGTTAAATGCCGAGTTATAAAATAATTATGTAAGCGCCGAGTATACTGCCGGAGAGCAGAAACCCTTTATCCAGTGTTTAGTTCCAGTCTAAGATGTCATGGGCTATTAAATAAATAACAGAAAAAAAATGTGAATTATGAAATTGATATTGTGAATTTTATATCTTGAATTGTTAAGAAATCTCAAGCATGCTTAATGAATGGAATGTCATAATTGATGAATTAAATATTTTTGCATGAAGAAAATGATTTTATTATTAATTGAATATTTGGCATGCTTAATAAATTAATTGTAGTTTCAAATATTTTATTTTAGAATTATTTATGTAATTATTGGATAGTTGTCAAACGTACCACTAAGTTAGAAGCTTAGCGCGTGTGTTTCACGCGCAGATAAATAGGACTAGCTGTTCTGATAGGGCGATCGAAGAAGAGGGAACCCCCAATATCATATTGCAGCAGTCTAGTTCTTTTTGTATGTTTTGAAAATTATGTTGTAAAAATTAAATTCTGAGAATCTTTTTTTTTTGTGTGTGAATTTGTGGCATGTAGGATTTATAAGGAATGAATTTTGTAATTTTATAAATCTAGTATTGTTTCTAAATATTATGGTTTAATTGCATGAGTTCAATTAAATCAAACTATTTCCATCACTAATTATATATTTAAATGAAAAAAATAGTAATAAATATTTCACTAATAATAAGCTCGAAAAAAAAATTATTACAATGATTTGTACATTGGTTGTAAAAGAAAAAAAAGAGCTTATTAGCATTTCCATATCCTATTAACGTTTAGTTGGGTAAAGGAGCGCTATACAGAGATTGTCTATGGAAAGGTTCGTAGTCAAACCACTGACTTTCCAGTCAATTGGGGGTCATGATGTGTTGCTAGATACCACTCATGACCTGCTTAAATTAATTGTTAATTTAAGTGGCCAACATAACCGGGAACCTAATGGGTCACACGCATTGAAGATATGGAGAATGAGTAATATGGTCTTGGATAGGATCCAAAATATGAGAGAATTATTTTATGATGGATCGCGATGAGATAGCACGAAAAAATCATTTGGGAGTGCCACGGGCCCTTACGGGCCTGCGCGGGCTAGGCAGGCTGCTGGCCTACCTTGTGGGCAAGCTGGACTGCCCCGCAGTAGCCCGCAGCTGGCCCAACACACCTACAACTTCCATCTGTTGGCCAACGGCTGTAATTGGCCAGAATTAGGCCAATTATGGCCAATTACTATTCTTTAATTGTAATTTTCTCCATTTTTGACTTTTCATCTTATTGTTGAATTTGATTCAAATTGAAAAGACATCAAATGGCAGAAAATAGAAATGAAAATTTTTTTTGTGAAAAAAAATATTTTTAAGAGAGAACAAAAAATTATCTCAAGAACACTTTCAAAGCTAGCACTTTGACTTTGTTCAAACCATTTTCTCTTGATAGTTTCTTCTTCATTCTTCGCGTGGCTTATCATTAGAGACATTCTGGTGTGGATTGTTGTCATTTGCTACAACCCAACAAAGTGAAGATTTGAAGAACAAATAAAAATTACAAGGTATAAATTTTAACATTTACATTTATATAAATTAGTTTTAATGGTACAAGTATGATATTTTGTTTTGAGTTTTGAAAAATTTTATTATTTGCTGCATTTATGAATATGATTCATTCTTCAAAACCCAACAAATATGCTATAGGTTAGAAACCTATGCAGATATTTGTGCACTAGGGACCGGAGATGAGTGCTCTTGGTCTTCTTTACGCCCCAGCTGCAATCCGTACCAAAGTGAGTCCATGCTCGAGTTGCATAGAACTCCACTTCACTGTCGTTGAGGATGTCGTCCGAAGGTAGGTTTAATAAATCCTCGAATTCTGTGGCAGAGAGAGTGTTTGGATTGCTGCACAGTTGAAATTTCACTACGCTAGTGGGAGACACTTGCAAAGTGCTCAAGAATTCCAAGGTAGGATCCCTCAAGGTGGGCTGATGAATGTCCATAAAATCCTTCAAATGACAGGCCTGGAGTTGCTGTGTCATCGTTGTCTCGAGCCCGAGAGTGCATACCGTCTGCCACTCAAAATACCTTGATGAAATGACAGGCCTTTTCTTAAGGGTTGAGTACCTAGGATGGCAAGGCTCCGGGATTTTATTCATTAGGTAGTCTGAATACCTCCTGGGAGCACGAGACTTCTTCCTAGTACCCTTTGATGAGCCGATTTCCATGTTCATTTGAAGAAATGAACTTTGAAGCATTTGAAAAAGTTTGACAGAATTTGTGAGGAAACCTAAGGAAAGATGATTTTTGATGATGGAAGGGGTTTTTTATGGTATTTATAAAAGAAATTTGTGATTAGGGGGCCGGAATCTTCAATGTACCATTCAATGTGTTAAATGAGAGCAGTTTCAAGAAGTTGGAAAGTTGAAATGTGAAAAATAACCGGCATAAATGTTATATAGCTGATACCTTCACGGGCGTGAAATATGTAGTCACAGGCATGAAGTGTCGTGTTCACGGTTTGCTGAAGGGGTGCTCTACCAGTGAATAAAGGCGTGAAATGGTTCACGGTCGTGATATTTGAATGTCACGGGTGTGAATGATGAACTATCACGGTGGTGAAAAAGGAGTCACAGGCGTGAAATGTTGAAATTCACTACTTAATGCCCATGAAACAAAGCGTGACTCAAAGCGTGAACGCTTATGTGAGTTTTTGGTGAAAAATGTTCATAGGCGTGAAAATGCGTCATGGGCATGAACAAGGCTTTTCACGGGAATGAATGAAGTCGTGAACATAGGCTTCACCACTTGAAGCCGTGAACCATGTCATGAATCAAGTCGTGAAAGCTACGGGCATGAACATATGTCATGGGCGTGAATTGCCTAAAATTTCCATCAAATAAAATTAAGTCCTAAAGTAAGACTAAATCATTTCTATGAAGATTCTATCCCTTATAACATAAATTTCCATCAAATTTACTACCTTATATCTAGTAAGATGATAAAAAGCAAGATTATCTCTTAAGTTTGACAATTTGGCAATCACAAGGTTAATTCATCAATCATACCAAGTTCTCTTCTAATGAAATTAAATCTTTCCTCATTTAGAGACTTAGTGAATATATCTGCCAATTGATTTTCTGTGTTTATAAATTCCAATGCAACATCTCCATATTGAAAATGATCTCTAATAAAGTGGTGTCGAATGTCAATATGCTTACTTCTAGAATGTTGAATGGGATTCTTTGATAGATTTATAGCACTTGTATTGTCACATCTAATAGGTATATGGTTCATATCATGACCATAATACTTAAGTTGTTGTTTCATCCAAAGGATTTGTGTACAATAACATCCTGCTGCTACATAATCTATTTTAGTAGTTGAAAGAGCAACTGAAACTTGTTTCTTGCTAAACTAAGAAACTAAGCACTCTCCAATAAAGTGACAAGTACCTGAAGTACTTTTTCTATCTAAAAGACTACCAGCATAATCTGCATCTGAATATCCTACAATATAAATGGATGAATTTCTAGGATACCACAAACCTAGATGCAATGAGCCATGTAAATATCTTAGAATTCTTTTACTACATGTAAATGAGACTCTTTTAGACATGATTGAAACCGTGCACATAAGAAAACACTATACATTATGTCGTGTCTAGAAGCAGTAAGATATAAAAGTGATCCGATCATACCTCTATAGAGCTTTTCATTAATGCTCTTACCATTTTCATCCTTGTCCAGTATTGTTGATGTGCTCATTGGAGTCTTGGCATTCTTGCATCCGTCCATTCCAAATTTCTTAATTAAATCTTTGGCATATTTGGATTGGTTGATGAATATGCCCTTATTTCCTTGTTTTATTTGTAGACTAAGGAAATATTTAAGCTCTCCCATCATGCTCATTTCAAATTGCCTAGTCATACACTTAGAAAATTCTTGACAAAGCAATTCATTAGTAGAACCAAATATGATATGCTCAACATAAATTTGAACAATTAGTATATCATGCTTATGTTTTTTAATGAATAATGTGGTGTCAACATTCCCCTTTTTAAAGTTATTTTCTAAGAGAAAAGAACTTAGTCTTTCATACCAAGCTCTTGGGGCTTGTTTCAAACCATATAAAGCTTTTGAAAGTTTAAAAACATGATTTGGCAAATCATAGCTTTCAAAACTTGGTGGTTGTTCTACATAAACTTTTTCTTCTATATAACCATTTAAAAAGGTACTTTTCACATCCATTTGAAAGAGTGTGAAATTCATGGGACATGCATATGCTAAAAGTATTCTTATGGCTTCTAATCTAGCTACAGGTGCATAGGTCTCATTATAATCTATTCCTTCTTCTTGATTATATCCTTTTGCAACTAATGTAGCCTTATTCCTAGTTATTGAACCTTGTTCATCTAGTTTATTTCTAAATACCCATTTGCTACCTATAATTTGATGGTCCTTGGGTCTAGGTACTAAGGTCCATACCTTACTTCTCTCAAATTTTTTGAGTTTCTCTTGCATTGCAATCACCCAACTTTCATCATTAAGAGCCTCATCAACATTTTTAGGCTCATTTGAGAAATAAAAGCAAGGTCAGTGGCTAAATGTTTGAAATGGGATCTAGTACTTACTCCCCTTGAAGGATCACCAATGATTTGCTCCTTGGGATGATCTTTTGTCATTCTCCATTCCTTTGGGAGTTCTTGCCCATTTTCTTCTTGAGCTTGAGGTAGAGAATCATCTTGGTGTGAATCTTCTTGATCATTTTCTTCTTTTCCATTTCCAAGATCAAGTCATCAAGAACACTACCTTTCACAAGATCAAGTCTGCTAGATTCATTAAAAACAACATGCATAGATTCTTCAACAGTTAATGATCTTTTATTAAATACTCTATATGCTTTGCTAGTTGTAGAGTATCCGAAAAAGATACCTTCATCAGATTTAGAGGCAAATTTTCCAAGGTTGTCTTTGGTATTCAATATGAAGCACTTGCATCCAAATACTCTAAAGTATGATATCAAGGGGTTTCTTCCATTCCATAGCTTAAATGAGGTTTTGTTTAAAAGAGGTCTTTTGAAAACTTGATTTGAAATAAAAAAAAGCAGAGTTTGTGGCTTCTGCCCAAAAGTAAGTTGGCAAACCATACTCATTGAGCATTGTTCTAGCCATTTCAATTAAAGTTCGATTTTTCCTTTCAACTACCCCATTTTGTTGAGGTATCCTAGGAGATGAAAAATTTTGTGAAATGCCATGTTCAAGACAAAAACTTTTAGAGTTTTCATTTTCAAATTCTTTGCCATGGTCACATCTTATCTTTGAAATACAGTATCATTTTTCATTTTGAACTCTTTTAGCAAAGTTTTTGAAATTTTCAAAAGCATCACTCTTTTGAGCTAAGAAAATTACCCAAGTAAATCTAGAGTAATAATCTATGATGACAAAGGTATAATGTTTACCTCCTAAGCTAGCAATTCTAGTAGGTCTAAATAAATCTAAATGCGGGAGTTGTAGAGATTTTTAGGTACTTACTATATTTTTGGCTTTGAAGGATGACTTGTGTTGCTTCCCTCTTTGGCAAGGTTCACTGGTCTTGCCTTTCTCAAATTTGACTCTTGGCAGTCCCTTTACTAGTTCTCCTGTACTGAGGCTTTGAATTAAGTCCATGTTAGCATGACCAAGTCTTCTATGCCACAACAAAGATTCATCACCAGCAGTCACAAGACACTTAGACAAATGGTTAGATAATTCATGTAAGTCTATTATGTATGTGTTGACATCTCTATTTGTAACGTCACACCTTATGCATTTAAGTATAACCTATCCCTGTATCAAGTAATCATACATGGCATACTGGAAAGGTAAAATACCCTGTTAATAATAGTAGTAAATTTTTTTTTCATATCATATCCTGTAAAATCAACTAATGACTTTACAAGTCTTATATCTTGTAATATCACTCAATGACTTTTCGAGTCAACATTAAAAACCACAATACGATATATCACATATATTAAAACATAAACTTCACATCCAAAGGATAATACATATTCAAGCATATAAGTCCAAAATATACGGGTTATTTCCATTTATACATTTCAAAACTAATCTAGACTGATAATACATATTCAAGCATATAAGTCCAAAATACAGATGACATGTTTTCATGCTTGTGTGGAATGCAAGGAGAGAGAGAGTGATGAGGCTCGGCCAATGACCTGTGCTCCATGTCTTTTATACACTACTCAAAATGAGCTATCACTTTTCTTTACCTGAAAAATGATGCAAATTGATGAGTTGCGGCTCAGTGAGAATAATCATCCAATGAGCTCTAAAGTACCAAACAACTTATAGTAATAAATCACAAATCCAATATATACCATATATCCATTCCATTCATCAGCATCATATACGTATCAATAAAGTTGAAACATATAATCATTACTCTTGATGTATGCAAATGCTTTTCTTATTTCATTTTGTTGTGACCAAGTTAAACAGACATTGCCCCGGGTTTCCATGTGAATATTTACCATGTGAACATTTGCATTTGCATTTGCATTTGCATTTGCTAGCTAGCTTGATCATTTGTTTCATTTGCATATTTGTTGGGCCATAGGCCTCTTCTTTTACTTTACAATATCGATTAACTAGTCACAATGCCTTTTTAGTCCATATGCATATGCACTTGTATTTAAGCATTCACCAACCATTGTATCTTATCACATATAATATAAATATACCACATATGCCATACATATACCTTGCATATACTATACATATACCATGTATATATATCACATATGTCAAACATATACTTCAAATATACCACAAGTATACCATTTATATGTACCACAATGTAACAAATTATCCATCATTACATTATCAAGGACCAATCATGACAATCATATGAATCACATAGCAAGCAACATTCACTTGCACTAAAGAATTCAATCGATAATTAGACTCACCGTTCTCCTTTGATTCCGACCCCTAACTTATTGTCTATCTGCTCCTTGGGGGTCTCCAATATGTTGCGAGCCTAATATGAAAACATAATCGATTAACTCATGATTAGAGAAACTTAATGTGGCTTAAACAAATTAATATGCATTGTTCATGTCAATAGTTAAGATTTTTCCTATGAGGCAGTGTGACCTTATGGGACTGTTTAGCCTATAACTTTTTCTATCATTGACCAATTAATCTAATTCTTATTCATAATTAAACATAACATATAATTATAGAACATATTCAAATTTCAGACCAATTGGATCATTGTACAGTATTTGGTGAAATTTCTAAGAGCATTCTGTTTTCTGCCTTGTTTTTTGCCTTTAGGCAGTTTCAGGTTACTCATTTGGGTTCATCATAACTTATACTCTATAAGTCCTATTTCAATGAAACTTTACAGACACTTGTATGGGTTCATATGTCACATGTTTCGTGTTTTCAACTTGTACCAATTATGTCTCTAAGGTCTTCTAATTATACCAAACAATTTACTGGTCTAGAATAGAATTGACTTCCGGCCAGTATGGCTTCCAAAGGCCATCACTTAGTCTATACATAACCAATGAAGTTGAAATTAGTACAAAACTTTAGATAAGACATATAAATATAACTCGTATGTTTTGATCATTTACAGAATCTAGCTCTAACAAGCTCCAATTAGCTAAACAAATTCCTATATCTTCCCAGAGCACTCAGTAGGCAGTTCAAACCATGGAACAGTCATGGTTCCATTCACCATAACTCACAATTTACAAGGCCTATGAACCTGAAATTTCTTATACAGATACAAAACACATATATCTACAACTTTTACGTTTTTCGAGACTTCAAATAAGGGCTTTATCATATTCGAAATCAAACCACACAGTAGCTAACATGGTTAGGGTTTACACCCTGACCACTTTCAATACGAAGAGCATATCTCTCCCTATACATAACATCTTGCAAAAATGTTTACATATCCACAAATCTAATACGTGAAGGAACAACCTTTGTGTTTTACACTTTTCTAGAATCAATTTCTATTAACATCCAAAATCGGGGTGCAATTCAGTGCCTAATATTGAACCTAAGCAACTCAAATCAACCCTATGGCAATAAGAATTGATTACTTACCAAGAACAACCTTGAAAGGGATCAATTAGCTTCAAAAACTAGGTGAAACAAGGAAGAAGTGGAGGAAATTGAAGAAGAAGTAAGGCTGGAGAAGAAGGCAGAAATGGGAAGATAAAGCTAACTTTTGGTTTTTGTCCTTTTTATCTTTTTCTCATCTCTTTTCTCATCTCTCTTCTCCTTTCTCTTATCTTCTCTTATATTTCTCTTTTATGTCATTTTAATTTTATTTTGTCTATATTATTATTATTATTTACATAGATTTATAATTCCACTAATTCACACAATGATATAGCTTAATCATTTGACCCGATTTACTAAATTAGCAATGTAAATGTTCACTAATCTTAGTCTAATCTTTTTTCTTACTTTAATTTAGTCACCTTATTCAATTCATTTCTAATACTTTGTTATCCTTATTTAGGTTATAATTCCACTAATTCACACAATGATATTTTCACTAAGTCTCTAAATGAGGAAAGATTTAATTTCATTAGAAGAGAACTAGGTATGATTGATGGATTAACCTTGTGATTGCAAGAATATGAAATTTTAATTGTTGATCTTAAATCATATCACAAGTTATAAGATAGAAATTTTGACGAGAATTCATGTTTTAAAAAGTAGAATCTTTGTTGAAAGGATTTAGTCTTGTTGTAGAACTTAATTTCAATTTGATGAAAATTTTAGGGAGCGTCACACCCGTGACATATATTCACGCCCGTGACTTAAGTGGCCCAAAGAGGCAGTGTCGTTCACAATTTTGGTTCACAACATGATTCACGACTTCAAGTGGTGAAACTTAGTTTCACGGCTTGAGTCACGCCCGTGAAAATGGACTTTCACGCCCGTGACGAATTTTCACTCCTGTGAACAATTACACCCCAAAAACTCACATAAGCTTTCACGCCTTGTGTCACGGCGTGTTTCACGGGCATAAGCAGTGAAATTCAATAGTTCACGCCCGTGACCAGTTATTCACCCCCATGACCGATGATCATTCATGCCAGTGAGGTTCAAACCTCACGCCCGTGGACATATTCACGCCTTTATTCACGGGTGAAATACTCCTTCAACAAATCGTGAACACAACCATTCACGCCCTTGAAGCCATAATTCACGCCCGTTAATGTATCGAATATATAAGAGAACATCCGGTTACAACCTTTATTTCAACTCCTCATCTCCCAAAACCGCTCCCATTTACTCTCATTCATTAAGACATTGAAGATTCCAACCCCAAAGACTTGAAATTTCACTATAAATACCACCAAAAGTTCGAATCTTCATCAGAAATCATACATTTCTAGAGTTTTACATCAAATTTTCTGTCAAAATTATTTTCAACTTCATCAACAAATTTCTTCAAATATGGAATCTGCTTCATCTAAGGGAAAGATAAAGAAGTCTCATGCACCTAAGAGGTATTCAAATTATCTCATGAACATCATTCTGGAGAATTGCAATCCTCGGTATGCAACTTTGAAGAAGAGACCTCTTTTATCATCAAGGTCCTTCGATTGGCAGACAGTCCGTAGTCTTGGGCTTGAGATGGCTATGTCAGAACAACTACAAGTCTGTCATCTCAAAGAGTTTGTTGAAATTTATCAGCCGACTCTGAGGGAGCCAACGCTGGAATTTCTCAGCACCTTGCAGGTTTCACCTACTGGAGTGGTGAAATTCCAACTCTACAATAATCCTAACACCCTCAGCGCCATCGCATTTGGAGAATTGTTCAACCTACCATCTGATGGCATTCTAAATGAGACTGAGGTAGAATTCTTTGCTCATACAGCCTGGATACATTTTGGCACCAGTTGCAGCTGGGATGTCAAGAAAACTAAGAGCACACATCTCAGGACCCCAGTACACAGATATTTGCATAGGTTCCTAACCTATAGCATTTTTGCTAGGGGAGAAAGTAATGGAACAATCAGGAAGTCAGAACTTTTCCTCCTTGATATGGCTCGCAGGGGAGTCACAGTGGCACTTTCCAGATGGTTTGCAAACCATCTTCTCTCCATTGCCACCAAACCCACAGGAGATATTTTGATTGGGGCACATGTCACCCATATTGCAGTGAAGCTCAATTATTTGAAGCTGGATAACTATCACTTCAACATCATTCCTGCACATCCTCGAGATAGGCTGGATGTTGAGTCATTCATCAAGATGGGAGCGGCTGTTAGAATCATTTTTCAGAACAATGTCTTCTACCGCTTCACTGACACTACTGAGGAGATTATCTGGGAAGATAATGACACGGAGGATTTTAAAGCAGGCCTCCAGGGAGTCCAGCAGAAAAAGAGAGCTCGGACTGAGGAAGCACTTCCAGCAATCGAGCAGGAATTGGAGAGTCCTCAGCTTCCACACCATCCTTAGCGCAGCAGGTGCTCGACCTCTTGGTACCACGTTTTGAGCAGCTGCAGACTTCCATGGATGAGAGGTTGGAGAACCTCAAGGACTTCATGGAGTCTCGAATGGACAGTCTTGAGGCTGAAGTAGCTAGGCTTCGTGATAGGATGTCTGGCTAGGAGATAGGCTAGAATGTAGCCTAAATTTGATCGTTTTTAGCTTGTTTGTCTTTTTTTTTTTTTGCTTGTGTAGGAAATTTTCAATTTCCTTTCTTAGTTTGTATCCTTTCCTTTATGATATATATATTTGTTTTTTTGTTTACTTCAATCTTCATATCCTTTTTGATTGATGACAAAAAGGGGAGAAAACTAGCAATATATGATAGGTAATATATGATAAGGGAGAATGGTATCAAACTAGCAATATAAGAATTGTGAATCAAAAAGTGAATTGACTTTGAAATGGTTTAAAAATCTTCATTCAACATTTCATATGCAAAGTATATAATTGGAAAATTGAGTTTTTATATACCTTAGATATACCCTAAGTATACTTTGCATATACCTTAAACCAAGTTACAAATAAAAATATACCATGATATACCTTAAATATACTTTACATATACTTCATGTCTTAAAAAAGAATTATGGTATGTATTGGATATACTTCTCATATAAACTTGCATATACTTAAAATTTAGTTTAATGCTACATCATTATTTACTATTCTTGCACATTATAATTTTTTTTTTATCCTAAGTATATTTTGAGGGGGAGACTTCTCAAAATCACATATTGCTAGATTATTTGTCACCATCAAAAAGGGGGAGATTGTTAAACCTTAAGGGGTATTTCCGTCATTTTGATGATAACAAATAATATAGCAATATTGTATTTAACACACTTGTTTTTGTAAGTATATTATACAGGACATAAATTAAAATAGCAAGAAATGGAGAATTGGAAGAATAATCCTTGAGAGACAAAATTCAATAGTAGCATGTTCACTGTCGTGACTCTAGAAGTCACGCCCGTGAAGGAAGCTAACCGTTACCAAAACTAACATTTGAAGTTCACGGCCATGAAAGAAAAACAAATCGTGAAGTTTGTATTTCAGTCACCCCCGTGAAGATTCTTGTAATTTCATTCAAAGAGCTTCATGACCAGAATCACCACTTGGATCACGGCTGGGAAGCTTGTCATGCCCGTGACAGAGTATGTCATGCCCATGACTCTATATGTCAAAACATTCCAGAGAGCTTCACGACCAAGGTCACCACTTCAATCACGGCTTGGGGACAACTGTCACCCCCGTGACAGGCATAGTCACGCCCATGAACAATGAAAGAGAAAAATGTCAGGCGTGATTTTTGGTTGGTACAACGGCTAGTTTCTTATTTAATGCACCCCAACGGCTATATTCAGCCATGGGAGTATAAATGGAAGTCATTTATGCATTAAGAAACAAGAGGATGATAAGAAAAACAAAAGATTAGCATATACTTCAAATCACAAGCTATTTTGTACTTTCATACTTTGAGAACAAATCTATTCTCTGTAAAAATCTTTTTCCTCCTCATATTTGAGCAATAAAGATTTATAAGTGGTTCTCTCTGTAATCTTTACTCAAGTGAGCTTTGGGTAGTTCTGGGTTAAGAGTAGAACACTTGTAAGGGTTAGTTGTGTGAAACTCCAAAACACAAATTAAAAGGTTGTTTGTGTGAGCCTATAAAACACAAAGTGTAGGTTGTTTGTGTGAGCCTGCAAAACACAAAGTGTGTAACATCCTCGACTTCCCACATATGCATTATTACATGCATTTTATTTTGACATATGCATTTGAATATAATTCAATTGAACACATGCATTTCATACGTATTTTCGTAGGATCAAGTTTATGACACGCACTAGCTACGTGTCCTAGTACATTGCAATTGTGTTGAGTCACACGTGTATTTATAATCTAAATGAGGATAAAAAGTATTAAAAAAATGAATGAAATAAGGTGACTAAATTAAAGTAAGCAAAATGACTAGATTGAGATTAAATTGCATATTATGTTGATTTGTATAATAATAATAAAAAAATAAAATAAAAAAAATAAAAGTCAGAAAAATAAATAAATAAATAAATAAATAAATAAATAAATAAAGAAGGAAAAAGGGGACGGATGAAACAAAGAAAAGGAAGATAAGGTGGTGGGTGGTGGCTTTTAACTTATTAGGCAGCCACCTTATCACTTCCCTTCCTCATCTTCTTCTTCTTCTTCTTCTTTGCTTCATTCCTTCCACTTCTTTTCAAGTTTCAGCCACCATTTCTTCCTTCTTTCACTCCAAAAATTGCAGGAACAAGATTAGCCAAGAGTGATTATAGGTGAGTAAACATTTATTCTTGTGTTAAGCTTGATTTTGGTGTTTAGGGTTCATTAATAGGCACTGTTTTGCAACCCGATTTTGATGAACATATAAATTGATTCTGGACAAGTATAAAACACAAAAGTTGTTCCTTTATGTCTTATATTTATGAATATGTAAACGGTGTTTCGTGATTTGGTTTATAGAATTAGATATGCTCTTCGTACTGAAACTGGTCAGGGTGTAAACCCTAACCAAGTTAGCTACTGTGTTACTTGATTTCGAATATGTTAAAGCCATTATTTGAAGTATCTCAAAACATAAAAGTTGTAGATATATGTGTTATGTATCTGTATACCAAATTTCAGGTTCATATGTCTTGTAAATTGTGAGTTATGGTAAATGGAACCATGACTGTTCCATGGTTTGAACTGCCTATTGAGTGCCCTGGGCAGTTCCAGAAACTTTTTTGTCTAATTTGAGCTCCTTAGAGCTAGATTATGTAACTTATCAAAACATGAAAGTTATAGGTATATGTCTTAGATAAATTTTGGTACTAATTTCAGCTTAAAATGTTATGTATAGAGTAAGTTATGGCCTTTAGAAGTCATACTGGTCCGGAAGCCAATTCTGTTCTGGACCAGTGAAATGTTGCTTATAATTTGAAGACCTTAGAGGCATAATTGGTAAAAGTTGTGAACATGAAAAATGTTCCATTTGAACCCATATAAATTTATGCCAAGTTTCATTATAATCTGATTTACAGATTGTAAGATATGGACTACCCAAATTGGTACCCTGAAACTGCCAAAGGGCAGAAACAGGGCAGGAAACAGAACACTCTTAGAAATTCCACCAAAAATTGTACAATGATCCAATTGGTCTGATATTTTAATATGTTTCATTATTATGTGTTATTTTGAATTAGGAATAAGAATCAGATTAATTGGTCAACTATAGGAAAAGTTATAGGCTTAACAGTCCCATAAGGTCACACTGCCCCATAGGAAAAAGCCTAGCTATGTATATGCATTATGCATATTAATTTGTTTAAGCCGCATTAAGTCTCCCTAATCATGAGTTAATCCATTATATTTTCATGTTAGGCTCACAACATATTGGAGACCCACAAGGAGCAGATAGACAATAAGTAAGAGTCGGGATCAAAGGAGAACGGTGAGTCTAATTATCGATTGAATTCTTAGTGCAAATGAATGTTGCTTGCTATGTGATTCATATGATTGTCATAATTTGTCCTTGATAATATGATGATGGATAATTTGTGACGTTTGTGGTTTGACATATGATTGTCATGATTGTCCTTGATAATATGATGATGGACAATATGTGACGTTTGTGGTTTGACATATGATTGTCATGATTGTCCTTGATAATATGATGATGGACAATATGTGACGTTTGTGGTTTGACATATGATTGTCATGATTGTCCTTGATAATATGATGATGGGCAATATGTGGCGTTTGTGATACGTATAAATGGTATACTTGTGGTATATTTGAGGTATATGTTTGACATAGGTGATATATATACATGGTATATGTATAGTATATGCAAGGTATATGCGTGGCATATGAGGCATATATGTGGTATATGTATGTTATATGTGATAAGATGCAATGGTTCATAAATGCTTAGTACAAATGCATATGCATATGGACTTAAAAGGCGTTGTGACTAGTTAATCAATATTGCAAAGCAAAAGAAGAGGCCTATGGCCCAACAAATGTGCAAATGAAACAAATGATCAAGCTAGCTAGCAAATGCAAATACAATTGCAAATGCAAATGTTCACATGGCAAATGTTCACATGGATACCCGGGGCAATGTCTGTTTAACTTGGTCACAACAAAATGAAATAAGCAAAGCATTTGCATACATAAAGAGTAATGATTATATGTTTCAACTTTATTGATACTTATATGATACTGATGAATGGAATAGAATACCTGATATATATTGGATTTGTGATTTATTACTATGAGTTGTTTGGTACTTTAGAGCTCATTGGATGATTATTCTCACTGAGCCGCAACTCATCAATTGCGTCATTTTTCAGGTAAAGAAAAGTGATAGCTCATTTTGAGTAGTGTATAGAAGACATGGAGCACAGGTCATTGGTCGAGCCTCATCACTCTCTCTCCTTGCATTCCACACAAGCATAAAAATATGTCATCTGTATTTTGGACTTATATGCTTGAATATGTATAGTCATTTTGGAATGAGTCTAAATATGTATAAATGAAATCAACTCGGAAATACTTATGTGTAAAGTTTATATTTTGATATATGTGATATATCGTATTGTGGTTTTAATGTTGACTTGAAAAGTCATTTAGTAATTTTACAGGATATAAGACTTGTAAAGTCGTTAGTTGATTTTACAGGATATGATATGAAAAAAAAAAAATTACTACTATTGTTAACAGGGTATTTTGCCTTTTCAGTATGCAGTATGTGACTATTTGATACAGGGATAGGTTATACTTAAAATGCATAAGAGGTGTGATGTTACATTTTTGGTATCAGAGCAGGGATAGGTTCCATGGGAACATGCATCTGCATAAGAGCATGATAACATATGCATCATATGTGTTGAACATTATGTAGTGACATACTTTCATTTATTTTAGGGACATCATAAGACATGATACACCAAGGAGGGAGAGGCCGGCCGAAATGCATTCTCATGAGGCATCACCTCATTTACATAGAGAGCAACCAGCAATAGGAGCTAGAGCTCCAGTACATGCATCACAGTCATCTCATGCAGAAGTACCCCATGAAAACCTAGAACAAGAAGTATATGGTCCTAAAATGTACAAGGAAAGACGGTATGACAAGCTGAGGAAACATGGTGCAACTGATTTCAATGGCACAACAGACCCAGCAAAAGCTGAGACATGGCTGAAAAGGACACAGAGGGTACTGAATATGATGAGATGTACTCCAGATGAGAAATTTGATTATGCAGTATCCTTACTGCAAGGAAATGCTTATGAATGGTGGGAGACAGTCCCTGACAGTGATGCACAACCACCAGTGTTGACATGGAATGATTTTCTCCTGGAATTTCAGAACAATTATATGCCTGAAGCATATAAAGATGAGAAGAGGAAGGAATTCCTGAATCTGAAGCAGGGGAATATGTCTATTGCGGAGTATGAAGTACAATTTAACAAGCTTTCCCATTATGCCACTTTCATGGTCTCTACTGAAAGAGACAAATGCAGGAAGTTTGAGGAGGGCCTCAAATATGAGATCAGAAACAGAATCACGACTACTGATCTTGATAGTTATGCTAGGCTTAGAGCTGCTGCAATCAGAGCTGAACGGTTAATGACAGAAGCTGGGGAACAACAAATAAAAAGGCCATCACGTGAATTCTTTGGTGAGTCTAGCAGAAGGTTGGGGAAAAGAGGTAGATATATGCCTGCACAAGCTGGTAACAGAAGTGGGTACTCCAGTTCTAGAGGTCGACGAATGACTTTCTCTTACCCAGGCAGAGGGCAGAGCCAATATGTTGAACAGAGGCCCACATGTAGTCATTGTGGTAGACAGCATACGGGCGAATGTAGAAGGCTCACAGGAGCATGTTATTTCTGTGGATCGATGGAGCATATGTATAGAGACTGTCCAAATAGAGCCAAACTAGCAGAGACTAGTAGAGACAGAGGAGTATCTGAGACTACTGTTGAGGCACCGAGGGTCTACCCTACTAGTGGGACACAAGGCAGAGGAAGAGGCAGGGGCAGGACTGGTACACTGGGTAGAGGAGTGACCAGATCTGAAGGTCAGAGTTCTAGACCCCCTACTCAGGCCAGGGTGTTTGCTATGACTAGACAAGAGGCAGTGGATGCTCCCGAAGTAGTCACTGGTAATATTTATATTTCTAAAATATTAGCATATGCATTGATTGACCCAGGCTCCACTCATTCATTTATATCATTGCATATGGCATCTAAACTACATCAAATGCATGAGCCTTTGGGGATTGACATAAATGTGAGTACTCCATTGGGAACAGTGGTAGTTGTGAATAATGTCTGTCGTGATTGCCTGATATGCATTGACAGAGCTGAGTTAATAGCTGATCTAATTTTATTGCCAATATATGAATTTGATGTGATACTGGGAATGGACTGGTTAACTAGACATCATGCAATAGTGAATTGCTTTACTAAGGAAGTAATTTTGGAATCACCAAACCAGCCAAGGGTAGTATTTCTAGGTGAAAGAAAACTTGTGCCTACATGTCTAGTTTCAGCAGTAAAGGCATTTCGAATGATCAAAGGGGGATGTGAAGCATATTTGGCATATGTGACTGATATTAGAACCACTGATAGCTTGCTTGAAAATATACCAGTGGTAAGGGAATTTGCTGATGTATTCCCAGATGATCTACCTGGTTTACCACCAGATAGAGAGATAGAATTCACTATTGAACTAGTACCAGGAACAGCACCAATATCAAGGTCACCCTACAGAATGGCCCCAGTTGAGTTGAAAGAGCTGAAGGCCCAATTGCAGGAGTTACTTGATAAAGGGTATATCAGACCTAGTGTATCACCATGGGGAGCTCCAGTGTTATTTGTTAAAAAGAAAGATGGAACAATGAGATTATGTATCGATTACAGACAACTGAATAAAATGACAGTGAAGAACAAATATCCATTGCCCAGAATAGATGATTTGTTTGACCAGTTGCAAGGAGCCCAAATATTCTCCAAGATTGATTTGAAATCAGGCTATTACCAGCTGAAGGTAGCAGAAGCAGATGTTCCAAAGACTGCCTTTCGAACCAGGTATGGGCATTATGAATTTTTAGTAATGCCATTTGGATTGACTAATGCTCCAGCTGCATTTATGGCTTTAATGAATAAGGTGTTTCAACCATATCTGGATAGGTTTGTGATAGTATTTATTGATGACATATTGGTGTACTCAAAGAATAGGGGAGAACATGAACAACATTTAAAAATTGTGTTGCAAACCTTAAGGGAGAAACAACTGTATGCCAAATTGAGTAAATGTGAATTCTGGTTAGATCATTTGGTGTTTCTTGGACATGTAGTATCGGGCAAGGGCATAGAAGTAGACCCAAAGAAAATAGAGGCTATGGTAAATTGGGAAGCTCCTAAAAATGTTTCAGAAATGCGTAGTTTTCTGGGTTTAGCCGGATATTATCGTAGATTTGTTGATGGATTCTCCTTAATTGCTAACCCTTTGACTAAATTGTTGAGAAAGAATGTGTCTTTCAAGTGGACTCCAGAATGTCAGAGGAGTTTCGATGAACTAAAGCACAGGCTAACCTCAGCACCAGTGTTAACCATCCCTACAGGTACAGGTGGGTTTACAGTATATAGTGATGCTTCTCACCAAGGCTTGGGATGTGTGTTGATGCAACATGGTAAGGTGATAGCTTATGCATCCAGACAACTGAGACCACATGAGATCTCCTATCCAGTGCATGATTTAGAATTGGCTGCAGTCGTATTTGCATTGAAGATTTGGAGGCATTATCTGTATGGTGAGACATTCCAAATCTTCACAGACCATAAAAGCTTGGGTTATTTGCTGACACAGAAAGAATTAAACATGAGGCAGAGACGGTGGTTAGAGCTATTGAAAGATTATGACTGTACGATTGAATACCATCCAGGGAAAGCCAATGTGGTAGCAGATGCATTAAGTAGGAAGGCTAGTGGCAGTGTAGCTCACTTGCAAGTATCCTCTTTTCCATATTTGATTCAATTACGATCTATGAATGTTGAATTAAATATACATGATGAAGGATCACTTATTGCTACTCTTCGAGTCAGACCTATACTAAAGGAGAGGATCAAAGAAGCACAAAGCAAAGATCCTAAATTGTGTGAGAAAATTGAATCAGTAAGGCAGGAAAACAGTAAAGATTTTCAATTGCAGGATGATACACTGATGTTAAAGTCACGCATATGTGTTCCAGACACTGAGAACTTGCGTCGGGAAATAATGGAAGAGGCACACAATTCACCGTATGCAATGCACCCAGGGATGACAAAGATGTATCACAGTTTAAGGCCTCATTACTGGTGGCCAAGAATGAAGAAAGACATAGCAGAATATGTTTCCAAATGCTTAACATGTCAGCAGATCAAAATTGAACATCAGGCACCAATTGGTAAGTTACATCCATTGCCAGTGCCAGAATGGAAATGGGAAAGAATAACGATGGATTTTGTCTATGGATTGCCAAGAACTCCACGGAAAAATGATGCAGTATGGGTAATTATTGACAGATTAACCAAGTCAGCACATTTTCTACCTATCAGATGGGGTTGTACACTTGAGAGTTTGGCCAAATTATATGTGAATGAGATAGTCAGATTGCATGGCATTCCAGTGTCCATTGTGTCTGATAGAGATCCACGGTTTACTTCACGTTTTTGGGTGAGTTTACAGAATGCATTGGGAACAAAATTGAACTTTAGCACTGCATTCCACCCACAGACTGACGGACAATCAGAAAGGACTATACAGACATTGGAAGAAATGCTTAGGGCATGTTCTATGGAATTCAGAGGTGCTTGGGATGAATATATAGCATTGATTGAATTTGCTTACAACAACCAGTATCATAGCAGTATCCAGATGGCACCATATGAAGCATTGTATGGCAGAAAGTGCCGAAGCCCTATCATTTGGGATGAAGAAGGAGCACGTGCATTAGAAGGGCCAGAGCTAGTGCAAGACACAGTGGATAAGATCAAGGTTGTCAAGAACAAGCTAAAGGCAGCACAGGATAGGCAGAAAAGTTATGTTGATCAGCATAGAAGGGAGATGGAATACGAGTTGGGTGAGAAGGTATTTCTTCGTGTATCTCCATGGAAAGGGATAATTCGATTTGGCCAGAAGGGTAAATTGAGCCCAAGATACATAGGGCCTTATGAAATTCTTGAGAAGATTGGTCCATTGGCTTATAGGTTGGCTTTACCACCCGAGATGGCTCAGATACATAATGTGTTTCATGTGAGCATGCTTAGAAGATACAGGTCAGATCCTACACATGTACTTAAAGATCAAGCCATTGAGATTGCAGAGAACATGAGTTATGTTGAGGAACCAGTGCAAATCATTGGATACAAGACTAAACAGCTAAGAAATCGAGAAATACCTTTGGTTAAGGTATTATGGCGTAACCATTTACAAGAAGAGGCAACATGGGAAACAGAAGAAAATATGAAAAAGCAATATCCACAACTGTTTTCAGGTATTAATTTCGAGGACGAAATTTTAAAAGGAGGGGAGAATTGTAACATCCTCGACTTCCCACATATGCATTATTACATGCATTTTATTTTGACATATGCATTTGAATATAATTCAATTGAACACATGCATTTCATACGTATTTTCGTAGGATCAAGTTTATGACACGCACTAGCTACGTGTCCTAGTACATTGCAATTGTGTTGAGTCACACATGTGTATTTATAATCTAAATGAGGATAAAAAGTATTAAAAAAATGAATGAAATAAGGTGACTAAATTAAAGTAAGCAAAATGACTAGATTGAGATTAAATTGCATATTATGTTGATTTGTATAATAATAATAAAAAAATAAAATAAAAAAAATAAAAGTCAGAAAAATAAATAAATAAATAAATAAAAAAAGAAGGAAAAAGGGGACGGATGAAACAAAGAAAAGGAAGATAAGGTGGTGGGTGGTGGCTTTTAACTTATTAGGCAGCCACCTTATCACTTCCCTTCCTCATCTTCTTCTTCTTCTTCTTCTTTGCTTCATTCCTTCCACTTCTTTTCAAGTTTCAGCCACCATTTCTTCCTTCTTTCACTCCAAAAATTGCAGGAACAAGATTAGCCAAGAGTGATTATAGGTGAGTAAACATTTATTCTTGTGTTAAGCTTGATTTTGGTGTTTAGGGTTCATTAATAGGCACTGTTTTGCAACCCGATTTTGATGAACATCTAAATTGATTCTGGACAAGTATAAAACACAAAAGTTGTTCCTTTATGTCTTATATTTATGAATATGTAAACGGTGTTTCGTGATTTGGTTTATAGAATTAGATATGCTCTTCGTACTGAAACTGGTCAGGGTGTAAACCCTAACCAAGTTAGCTACTGTGTTACTTGATTTCGAATATGTTAAAGCCATTATTTGAAGTATCTCAAAACATAAAAGTTGTAGATATATGTGTTATGTATCTGTATACCAAATTTCAGGTTCATATGTCTTGTAAATTGTGAGTTATGGTAAATGGAACCATGACTGTTCCATGGTTTGAACTGCCTATTGAGTGCCCTGGGCAGTTCCAGAAACTTTTTTGTCTAATTTGAGCTCCTTAGAGCTAGATTATGTAACTTATCAAAACATGAAAGTTATAGGTATATGTCTTAGATAAATTTTGGTACTAATTTCAGCTTAAAATGTTATGTATAGAGTAAGTTATGGCCTTTAGAAGTCATACTGGTCCGGAAGCCAATTCTGTTCTGGACCAGTGAAATGTTGCTTATAATTTGAAGACCTTAGAGGCATAATTGGTAAAAGTTGTGAACATGAAAAATGTTCCATTTGAACCCATATAAATTTATGCCAAGTTTCATTATAATCTGATTTACAGATTGTAAGATATGGACTACCCAAATTGGTACCCTGAAACTGCCAAAGGGCAGAAACAGGGCAGGAAACAGAACACTCTTAGAAATTCCACCAAAAATTGTACAATGATCCAATTGGTCTGATATTTTAATATGTTTCATTATTATGTGTTATTTTGAATTAGGAATAAGAATCAGATTAATTGGTCAACTATAGGAAAAGTTATAGGCTTAACAGTCCCATAAGGTCACACTGCCCCATAGGAAAAAGCCTAGCTATGTATATGCATTATGCATATTAATTTGTTTAAGCCGCATTAAGTCTCCCTAATCATGAGTTAATCCATTATATTTTCATGTTAGGCTCACAACATATTGGAGACCCACAAGGAGCAGATAGACAATAAGTAAGAGTCGGGATCAAAGGAGAACGGTGAGTCTAATTATCGATTGAATTCTTAGTGCAAATGAATGTTGCTTGCTATGTGATTCATATGATTGTCATAATTTGTCCTTGATAATATGATGATGGATAATTTGTGACGTTTGTGGTTTGACATATGATTGTCATGATTGTCCTTGATAATATGATGATGGACAATATGTGACGTTTGTGGTTTGACATATGATTGTCATGATTGTCCTTGATAATATGATGATGGACAATATGTGACGTTTGTGGTTTGACATATGATTGTCATGATTGTCCTTGATAATATGATGATGGGCAATATGTGGCGTTTGTGATACGTATAAATGGTATACTTGTGGTATATTTGAGGTATATGTTTGACATAGGTGATATATATACATGGTATATGTATAGTATATGCAAGGTATATGCGTGGCATATGAGGCATATATGTGGTATATGTATGTTATATGTGATAAGATGCAATGGTTCATAAATGCTTAGTACAAATGCATATGCATATGGACTTAAAAGGCGTTGTGACTAGTTAATCAATATTGCAAAGCAAAAGAAGAGGCCTATGGCCCAACAAATGTGCAAATGAAACAAATGATCAAGCTAGCTAGCAAATGCAAATACAATTGCAAATGCAAATGTTCACATGGCAAATGTTCACATGGATACCCGGGGCAATGTCTGTTTAACTTGGTCACAACAAAATGAAATAAGCAAAGCATTTGCATACATAAAGAGTAATGATTATATGTTTCAACTTTATTGATACTTATATGATACTGATGAATGGAATAGAATACCTGATATATATTGGATTTGTGATTTATTACTATGAGTTGTTTGGTACTTTAGAGCTCATTGGATGATTATTCTCACTGAGCCGCAACTCATCAATTGCGTCATTTTTCAGGTAAAGAAAAGTGATAGCTCATTTTGAGTAGTGTATAGAAGACATGGAGCACAGGTCATTGGCCGAGCCTCATCACTCTCTCTCCTTGCATTCCACACAAGCATAAAAATATGTCATCTGTATTTTGGACTTATATGCTTGAATATGTATAGTCATTTTGGAATGAGTCTAAATATGTATAAATGAAATCAACTCGGAAATACTTATGTGTAAAGTTTATATTTTGATATATGTGATATATCGTATTGTGGTTTTAATGTTGACTTGAAAAGTCATTTAGTAATTTTACAGGATATAAGACTTGTAAAGTCGTTAGTTGATTTTACAGGATATGATATGAAAAAAAAAAATTACTACTATTGTTAACAGGGTATTTTGCCTTTTCAGTATGCAGTATGTGACTATTTGATACAGGGATAGGTTATACTTAAAATGCATAAGAGGTGTGATGTTACAAAGTGTAGGTTGTTTGTGTGAGCCTGTGAAACACAAAGTGTAGGTTGTTGCGTGAGCCTGTAAAACATAAGGATTTGGTTATTGTGTGAGTCATTAAAACACAAGAGATTTATGGGTTAGGTGTGAGTCATTGTGAGAAACACCATAGTTGGGAGTGAGCTTGTAAAACTCCATTGTAACACTTAGTGTGTTAGTAAAACTCCCAATTGCGATTGGGGAGAGGAGTAGGGTTTGTTAACACCCGAACCTCTATAAATCTGTGTGTCAAATTTTCTCTATCCCTCCTAAAACTAATTGTTTATTTTTGCACCTTAAAGTTTAATTTTTTAAACTCCAATTCAACCCCCCTTCTTGGCTTAATATATGGGCAACAAAGATCATCCTGCAATTTACCTAAACTGGACATTTCTAACAACTATATTTGAGTTTGGTGATAGTAAGACAGATACATTTTTTTTTTGTCTTTGATTAGTAGATTCGACATTAAAATAATTATATGGTACTCTCCCAAATTGCAAAATATTTTTTTTCAAATCTAGTATTAACTATTATGGTTGAACAAAATTTTTAGTGTCAGAGCTAATATTTTGAATGAGACGTATCTAACTTCACTCTTGAATCACTAGAAACTCAAATATATGTTGATAATTGGACCAAAGTGATATTAAGACAACAAGAAATAGAGAAAGACGAAAATGATGACCAATATGAATTCTTTACCAAAGGAACGATTGATACATTTGGTATCGGCGTTTTCAATAAAAAAAATATAAAAATGATTAACAATTTAAATTTAAAAGGTAAGAGAATTTTAAACCCCAAGAAGATACGTGATAACTTAATTAATGGTAAAAAAAATTAAACAAGTTCAATTATTAATATTATTATTTTTTAAATATAAATTCAAATTTTATAATTAAATTATTTTTTAAAATAAAAAATTAAATTGAATAGATTTTTAGCCCAATTATAATTTTTATAATTTATTAATTTATCAAATAAAAATAATCATTTCTAAATTCTAACTTATAATTTCTCAAAATCAAATTTCTCGTTCTTTTTATAACTATCTAACTTATTACACAAAATCACAAATTAATATTTAATAAGTTCAATTTTTTTCTCAAAGTTTTCATTTTTTTAATAACTTATTAGTTATAAAAATTTATAATTTACACAAATTAATATTTTATAAATTAATATTTTTTTTCTCAAAATTCTTATTATTTTTAACTAACTTATTCCCCAATATTTTCACTTATTTTTAACTTAATATTTTTTTGCTTCATTTATAAACAATTTCACCCAACAATTAAGTTTAATTTCTAAATTTTAATAATTTTAATTGTATTTTATTTATTGTGTTAATTACTTAATTGTATAATTTTTTTTAAAATAAAAAAAAAATTCATGAATTGGAATTTGAATAGACCCCTCTCCGGTTCCATGTTTCTAGGACCGTGGAACCGACGGTTCCATGTTTCTAGGACCGTGGAATTGACGGTTCCGAACCGTGGCCAGGGCTGAGTCATGCCTATGAAGCTTGAAAGAAAAAATATCAACTATGAACAAGAAAGTGGTTGAACAACTATTTTTGCATTGAATGCATTAAAAACAGTTTTATTTATTAGAAAAAGTATAAATACAATATTTTTATGACCTCCAAATAAAATAAAACCAATTTATCAAGCTTATGATCATTATAAAAGCTTTGTGCATTTAATTCTTTTCAATAATTTTCCTAAATCTTCATTGTAAACCATTATTATTCAGTTTGTTAAACTTTTTATGATTGTTGAGTGTATTCATTTTCGTAATCAATTGCTCAATAGTGAGATTGAATGAATTGGGTTATGAATGAATCACTTGTAGAGTTTATTGTATAAGTCGTTAAAACACAATGATCTTATTATTGTTTTAGCCATTAAAATATAAGGATTTTCTAGGTTGGATGTTAGCCAAAAACGTAAAACACAATAATAGGGAGTGAGATAGGAAAATTTTTATTGTAACACCTTATATTAGTGAAATACTCAATTGCAATTAGAGAGATGATGTAGGGTTTACTAATAACCGAATCTTTATAAATTTTGTCTCTTTTATATCTCCTTCATTCCACTCTATTAATTTATTAGTAATTGTTTTAAGTAAAATTTTTAATTACCAACTAATTCAATCTTTCCTTCTTGGTCATTGTTTGGACAACAAACGATTATTACCTAATACTGACCTAGATATTGACCAATATTTATAAAACCATATTCCAATAAAAGATTGGCATTCAATAATTATTGTTATAAGTAATTGTTCCTAATATTTATATTATTATGCTCGTAAAATAATAATATTTGTATAAAATATTTTCTTTGATGAAAACAAGAGTCTAATAATTTTTTTATATGATATATAAAGGGTATGTATTCTTATATTTTCTAGTAATTATTTTAAAAACATATGAGACGATAATAAATTGTATGAGATTTGTATTAAGATATTTTTATGTTTGAATTGCTTAAACTAATGTCTTTATAATGATATTAAGATTTGTATCAACAAATTTTTTATTTAAATAGTATTGCATGACTTGAGAGCTACACGAGAAAGGAAACTATACTATATTAGCAATCAATTCATATTTTAAGAATTTTTTTGCTTAGAAGATGTAATCTTTTTATATTATTTTTTTATTTTTAAAAAACCTTGTATTCTTTACATAAAAATAGACCTACTTTGAGTTTTTTCTTTATATATAATAAAGAAATTCACTTTATTAATATTGATTGTTTGCGTAAATTTTGCTTATATATTTTTTTAGTATATTTGGAATAAAATATAATTTTATTTCTAAACTTTATTTAAATTTCTTATTTTTCTCTCTATATTTTTTGGATTAATTTTATTCTCAAGATCCAAAATTAGCTAAATATTTAATATTTTTTGTAGTGGGCATTAATTTGACCAGTTGTTGTCAAAAAGTCTATCATAGAGCTGCTTTCAATACTTAATTAGTATTAATTAATACTAAATTTACATTAAATTGCATTTAAAAGTTGTTAATAATGAAAAGCTAAACCCTCATTATTAACTATTTGTATATTACTTAATATTTACTTAAATAGCATGCTAACAAAATTTCTATCTATCTACTTCTATATATTTTTCTATAATTTATATAAAAACATGGATGTATAAAAACTTTATAAAAGTGCAAATGTGAAAAAAAAATTATAAAAAGGTTAGAAATTTAATTTTTATAACTAAAACAGGAAAGAATTATTATTAGGTTTCTGTTCATATTTATCTCCATTTCAGGAACTCTTCCTTCAACATTATTCACATTGTCTATATTTTGTCTTAATCAGAAATATAACTTCAAAGCAATTTCAGAGTGCAACAGATATTTAATATGCTTAAATTTTAACCGTTTTCATTTCGATCCTAGCTATGTTTTTCCTTTTTTTTTTAGTTTTTCTCTTTCTCTTTTTTGCACATGTATGATTTTATTTTTCTTTTTCCATTATAACCATGTCCATATCTGAACTCTTAATACATATGATTTTGTTTAGCTTTCCTACTTTCTATGTTTCAGATGTCAGAATATCTAATATATGGAAGAAAGTGTATGTTTCTATTCATAAGCTTCTTGATATGCATGAGAAAAGTAGGAAGCCCACCTGGACTTTTTGGATATCCATGTGGACAAATTATCTCTGGTCGAATATGTACATGTTGTTAGTCAAACTACACATGCACCAGAAAGTGCAATAAAAGTGGACAGTGCATCTTTTGTTGAATTAATTAATAATTAGTTGGCAAAATATTTAGTAGGTAAGATGGTAGATGGAGATTAATCTTGATCATCCATTTAGCCAGTGAGGATTAATCTTGACCATCCATTTAGTAGGTAAGACAGTAGGTGAGAAATGATCTTAACCATCCATTAAAGTAGGTAAAAATTATTCTTGGTTGTCCATTCAGGAGGTGTAAACTTATATTTAGTGAGAGGTTGTGAGTTGTGAGTGCTTGTAAATACTTTATAAAATTTTCTCCCTTGAGAAAAAGATCTGCAGTAGTCCAGAGACGTAGACATAATTGGCCGAACTCTGTTATCAATTTGTATGTCTTATTATTCCATATTTTCTTCACTTTCGCAAATCTGATTATAGAAAAATTGACGTTATTTCCCAACAACTGGTATCAGAGCTTTGGTTGCGTTTCTTCTATCTTTTTTGGGTGATTATTATTCACATAAATATCACTATTTATGTGAATAGTAAATTTTGATCGGCGATACCAATTTATCCACAGAGGTGTTCTAATAAACAGTGGTTCACAGAAATTGTGAGAAACAATCCGGAAGAAGTTAGATTCGAATGGGAGCGATGGCCGCAGATGAAAGAAAGGTAAAAATTGAAAAGTTCGATGGTGCAGACTTTGGTTTTGGAAAATACAAATAGGCGATTATTTGTATCAAAGAAATTTATATCAACCTCTCTCAGGGAAGAAGTCAGAGGCTATGAAGAAATAAAATTGGAATCTTCTCGACAGACAAGCCCTCAGAGTTATTGATCGAGGTGTGAAAATAGATTAAAATCAGTCTTCAAGTGGGAGATTGTTTGTCAAACAACACATGCACCAGAAAGTGCAATAAAGATGGACGGTGCATCTTTTATTGAATTAATTCATAATTAGTTGACAAAATATTTGGTAGGTAAGATGCTAGGTGGAAATTAATCTTGACCGTCCATTCGGTGGGTGGAGATTAATCTTGACCATCCATTTGATAGGTAAGACGGTATGTGAGAAATAATCTCAATCATCCATCAAAGTATGTAAGAATTAATCTTGACCGTCCATTGAGGATGGTAAGCCTATATATAGCCTTAGGAATTCATTTGTAAGATATCTCATCTATATTTCATCCAAAAGTGAGAGAGAAAGATAAAAGTTTAAGAAAGCTTTAGTGAGAGGTTGTGAGTTATGAGTGTTTGTAAATACTTTGTAAAATTTTCTCCCTTCAGAAAAATATCTACAGCAATCCGGAGACGTAGGCATAATTGGCCGAATTCCGTTATCAATTTGTGTCTTTTTATTTTGTATTTTCTTCGCTTTCACAAATCTGGTTATAGGAAAATTGGTTTTATTTCCCAACATATGTCTAGCCAGACATCTTTGTACAACAAAATGTTCCTTTCTCCTTTCTGAATTTTTAGCAATCTTAATATATCTTAATTCCTACATCACCTCACCTTTTTTCTGCCCCCAAGTTTTTAACTATTTTTTATTTGCATCTTATTCCAACTTTATCTTATATTATCACCCATATTGTGAATTGAATGAAAATCCTTTTGCCATACTAAGATTTTAGATTCATGACCTTTTCTATTTTTCTTTCATCATTTTTTTCTTTCTTTTATTTTTTATCTATTCACTCACATTGAAGAATGGTTATCAAGTACAATGAACATTCATAACAAACTAAACAAATATAGAAATTACAAAACTAATGAAGATTAAAATGTATTTCATTAAAAGAAATGAATGTCACATGTGTAACATCTCCTTACCTTATTGTATAATAGCCAAGTAAGGTGATGTTACAACCTACTTGCCTACTTTAACTTATTATTATCATATATAATCCAATCCCATATAATTACAATCATATAATGGTCAAACTGTAATATTTTATACAAGTATATTGACATTAATTACAATCTTTGTTCATGTATAATGTATAAAACTCATGTCCCCACATACTGATGCAATGTATGAATTATGTAACACCCTGATAATTAGGGTCTATAAGATATGTTAGTGATTAAAGAGAGAAAAAGAGTAGATTAAGATTTAAAATGATGGAAAAAGTAGAAAATAATGCTTTTTATGTCTATGAATAGATATTCATGTAACACCCCTTCACCCCAACACATGTGCCTACATGAGAAAGTGTTACGCTAACTTCATTCAAAATAATTATTAAATAAAAAATGGAAAATGACATATATTTATTTTTTTAACTTTTAAATAATATAAAAGAAAAAAGTAAAATTTATATACAAAAGTAATATTTACAAAACATTTGTGTACATCCCAAAACAGAAAAGTATTTTACAAAAACTATAAAAGAAAATTCATAAACAAAAATATAAAAATCTAGTGACCCACAATATTCAAGACCGACTGCTTTACTAGATCGAATCACCGTTAGCTTTATCTATTATCATTTATTTATCATTCGTTATATTTTTACGAGAGAAACTCTCAAGCTAAACTCTAGATTTAGTGGTGCATAAAGGAATGCAATATACTATTTCCATACAATATGCAATAACATGCCACCACTCGTAAATGCCAAGTTACCTTTTTTTTTTTCTTTTTTTATCTATATTATCCTTTTAGACAAATGCATATGTCACATGATCAATTTACGCTATTACATTATTATTTCATATCTTTATATAAAATAGGTAATTCAATTATGTGCTCATACAATTCATTTTATATCATTTTTTTATCTTATTTACATCCATAACATATAAGAACTAATGTAACGCCCACTAAGTAGAGTTTAATTAGAATAAGTATGTGGTATAAATAGGAAAAACCTGACAAATAATAGAGATTAAAATAGATAGAATAGTTAATTAAATTAGAAATTAAAATAAATTAAATTTGATTAAATTAGACCACATAATTAAATTATACTTTTGGTAAAAATTAAATGAATTAGATATAAGTAAATATGTGAAAATAAATAAATAAAAATAAAAATAAATAAATAATAAAATTTAAAAAACAAAAGTGAATAGTAAAAAATGGACATAGCAGAAAAAAAAAGAAGATAAAAGCAGGAGAAGGGAGGGGAAGGGGAAAGTCAATTAAGATTTTGTTTCATTTTCTTCCAACTTCAACTCTCTTCTTCTTATCATCATCATCCTTTTCCTTTCTCCATATAACAGCCTCAATTCTTCATTCTCTCTTTCATGATTTGCAAGAAAATTCGCTCCAAATAAATGTGATATTGGTAAGTAATATCTTTCCCATTATTATTATGTTATTAGAACTTTTTGGGTTATGTTACTGCATGATATTTCACATTATTTTTTATTATCTTGTGAATCGAATTTGGAGAAGTGTTAAACATAAAAGTTGTTCATTTTATTTCTGGTGTATCTTTCTGTTAAATTTTATTGAATGATTTTGAGTATATGAAGAGAAATGGTCATTTGAGTGAGACTGGTCCCTAGAAGAGTATCAACATGATACTCCACAGTTTTTGCTCAATTTGATCATCTTAAGGGCTGAATCTGAGGTTTTGTAAAATATAAAAGTTGTATATATATGTGTTATTTAGGTCTCTGCCAAATTTTATATAAATATCTCTTGTGTAGGTTGAGTTATAGTGAAATGAACTATAGTTATTTCTTGATTGAGTTATGTTCTGGTACCTGTGCAGTTCCAATAAATTCGTGTTCCTTTTTGAGCTTATTAAAGGTCGAATTATCCAAAGTTAAAAACATGAAATTTTTATTTCTATGTCTTATCTAAGTTCCTGTAGAAGTCACTCCTTAAAATATCAATTATTTTGTGAGTTAGGAGCTAAACAATTGAACTAGTTAGGTTGGTACTCTACACTAAACCAGTTATAGATTATCTAGTGTTTGGGGACCTTAAAACTAGAATTTGGAAAAGTGGTAAACATGAAAAATATTCCAAATTACCTTTTATAAATTTGTAGAAAGTTTAGTAACAAACAAAGCTACACATTGAAAGATATGAATTTTTAAATATGGTACCCGAAATTGTCTAAGGGCAGAAAACAGAGCAATATTTCAAATTATACCAAAAATTATGTAATGGTTCAAAAATTCTGAAATTTTAGTATGTTTTATTCTTACATGTTAAATTTAATTAGGATCAGAAATCATATAAATTGGATAAGTGTAGAAAATTTAGTATTTCAATAGTCCTAAGAGGTCATATTCCAGCTTAAAAGAAATTGTAGCTAAGTACATTGGATGCTTGTTAAGTGTAGCTAAGTACATTGGATGACCTGCTATTAGACAATCATATGGATAATTTATTCGAATGTCAATGATAGTCTCATCATAGCAACGGTGCAAGTATCCTTAGACTTGAGGTACTCAAGGTTATCTTAGATACTGATTCTATATTTTGACACTATTCCTTATTGCCTTAAGGAGGCTGCTCATAGGGTGGTGATTGGATATAGCTTGAGGTTTTCGAGGGTAATTGGGTAACCAGTAAAGGATTGACCACTCCTTATAGAAGGAGTGTATACCCATGGCCTCTTGTCGTGGTCATTACTTGTGAATCTTTGGCCAAAGTGGAAATGTCATAAAGATAGTTTTCAATGACATATCTAATAGAGTAATGAGCCTCAGGGTCAAGAGCTAACATTACTTGTACTAGACATGGCGTAGTAAATATAGTGGCAGTTCACACATGTCCATACTCTCAAACAAGTGGGGTATAAAATGGTGAAAGGAGTAATTGCACTAAAATTGACTATGGAATGGTTCGTAGTCAAACCACTGACTTTCTAGTCAATTGGGGTGATGATGTGTTGTTAGATACCGCTCATGACTTGCTTAAATTAATTGTTAATTTAAGTGGGTAACATAACTGGGAACCTAATTAGTCACACACATTGAAAATATGGGGAATGAGTAATATGGTCTTGAATGGGATCCAAAATATAAGAGAATTATTTCAGGATGGATCACGATGAGAGTGCGTGGGAAAAATTGTTCAAGAGGGTCACGGGGCTGTACGTACTAGGCAGGCCAGTGCGCTGTTGCCTCCTGTTGGCCAACGGGTAATTTTGGCTTCAATTAGGCTAATTATGGCCATTAAGAAAATTTACTATTCATTTAAGTTTCCTTTCCTCCATTTTTTGTTTTGATCTTTTCTTTGAATTTGATTCAACTAGAAAATAAATGAAATGGAAAAAAATAGACATGAATTTTTTTTTGTGAAAAAAATATTTTTAATTGACAATAAAATTCTCTCATGAACACTTTCAAAGCTAGCACTTTGAATTTGTTCACACCATTTCTTTTGATAGTTTCTTCTTCATTCGTCGCATGGATTATCATTAGAGACATCCTAGTGTGGATTGTTATGGTTTGCTAGCACCCAACAAGGTGAAGATTTGAATAAAAAATAAGAAATTATAAGGAATAATTTCTAACCTCTATGTTTATAAAAATTAGTTTTAATGGCACAAATATGATATTTTGTTTCGGGTTTTGAAAATTTTATCTTTCCACTGCATTTATGAATGTAATTTGTTCTTTAAAACCCAACAGGACTAAGGATGTATTCTTGATAATATAGAGATGGAGATCTTGTTATGAGCAATTATACCGATGCCAGCTTCCTAGTGACAAGAATGACTGAAAATACCAGTCAAGTTATGTATCATCCGGTGATTTAGGCCTAGATGGCATGTGACTATAGTGGGGTGCAAGAAGGAAGGAAGAAAGAAGAAAAGGAAAGGGAGATATTTTAGGGGAATTTCGGCCCACTTTGGAGAGCCATTAAGGTGAGTTTATTCATCTCAAATTCAACACTTTTCCTTCCATTTGAGACCCATAAGGACTATAGATATTATTAGGATTGGTAGACTAGGATTATTTGGCATATATGAACTAGGATTTTAAGTTAGTGTTGATCTTTGAGGAAAGTTGCAATTAAGCCTCTAATTAAATTAGATTGATATTTTTATGTATTTAAGCTTAATGTATCATGTCTAAAATTGAAGGAAAAGGGGTTGCCTTGATGGATCCAACTGGGGGAATTTGGAGTTAAATTAAGGAAGTGGTAATTAGTGATGAATAAAGGGTTATTAGAGTGCTAATTTTAAGAAAATAAATTGGAACCTATGATGAGGTTTTTAGGTAGCCATAACCTATCTAGAAGGAAGTTTAACTTAGTGAGTTTTGGCTAAATTAAAGTATAAAACATATTAGGAGCATAAGGATTTTATGTAGGCATGAAAAGTTTTGAAAATGGATGATAGAAATGAGATATGATATGGTTGTGTAGAAAGATCAAGTGAGAACATGAGAGGCCCTCAAGAGGGTGACAAAGGTAAGGAGGAAGCATATTAGTGAATGGAGGAAAAGAAAGGAAAAGGAAAGCTCTAAGGTTGATTAGGTATGTGCTTCATTGACAAAAATCTTACATGTTATCTAATTGTGTGAAATTATGTATTAATGTTGGATATGAATGTGGCATGCCATGGAATATGATTAGTAGTTACTTTTGATTTTTTTATGGTAATGAGACTAAATGGTGTGAAGATATTAAGATATGTGAATGTAATTGTGATCTGGAAACTTTGGTATAAAAATGAATGCATATGATGGATCTAATTATTAGAGAGGTTTGTGCCAAGTGATGACCCTGCTACAGAATTCTAAGAGTAGTCTTGATATTTGTGATGATAACTAATGTTCTGGTAATGAGATTAACATAAAATCAGTTGAAAATGAAATTGGACTCATAACTAAAACTTTCATTCAAAACTTAAGTTCAAATTTTAATTTCAAATGGGATAAAAATTGGATACTAAATCCCAGACCTATAGGTACCCAGAAAATACTGGGTAAAACTAATGTAACACCCTTCAGAAAAAGGACCATAACTTTTGTTAGAAAATTCAAATTTGTAAGCTTTTTGATGCATGTCAAAGCTAAGAACTTAAGATACAAAATAATACTAGACCATAAATTCAATTCGAACTATAAATGGGCTAAAAATGAGGCACAAAATAAGGGACAAAATCTTTCATAAACAAATAATTAATATATTGGACTTTTGCATGTGCTATGATGAATATATATGTTAATTAATGTGAATTTTGACTTTAATTATAGTTATAAATATTTAATAAATTATTTATATTTGAGGTTATAATTCAATAATAATAAAAACAAATAATAAAAATAAATAAACATATAAGTGGAAATTTAGTATAATTATCATTTTTTAAAATATTGTGAACAATAATCTTAATGTTGGGAGTAAATATAGACATAGTTAAGCCCTAAGACACCTAATCTAGAAGTAGAATAGAAAATAGTTTGACATTCCAATCAAGTGTTAGAGGAGTGCTCTAAAGGAAATTACCTTTAGCACTTATCGTTCAAATTTATTTGATTAATAAAAGGTTTTTTCTTTAATTTGATGTTCATTTGATATATGAATTGATAAGTGATCTTAAATCAATTAATGATGTCCTTGATACACAACATAACATGAAGGAAATCATGATGAGATCATGATATTAGGATTCTTATCATGTTTAATTATGTTAGTATCAAAATTATCCCAAGTCATAGGATTAATGAGATGGGACATTATTAATCTAGACAGACTAATACATGTTACACTCCTTGAATGGATCGAGTAGTAGATCTCATATTCTATAAACATGAGATGTTTAGAGTTAACATTTAGATGCTTGCTAAGTGTAGCTAAGTATATTGGATGACCAGCTATGAGACAGTCATATGGATAATCTATTCAAATGTCAATGATAGTCTCATCATAGCAATGGTGCAAGTATCCTTAAACTTGTGGTACTCGAGGATATCTTGAATATTGATTCTGTATTTTGACATTACTCCATGTTGCCTTAGGGAGGTTGCTCATAGGGTGGGGATTGGATACATCTTAAGGTATTTGAAGGTAATTGGGTAACCAACAAAGGATTCACCACTCCTGATAGAAATAGTGTATACCCATGGCCTCTTGTCATGGTCATTACTCGTGACGTAGTCAATCTAGTGGGAGTTGACACATGTCTATACTTTGATCCAATTGGAGTATAGATTGGTGAAAGGAATAATTGCATGAAAATTGTGCATGGAAAGGTTCGTAGTCAAACCACTGATTTTTCGGTCAATTGGGGGTCATGATGTGTTCCTAGATACTGCTTATGACTTGCTTAAATTAATTGTTAATTTAAGTGGCGAACATAACCAGTAACCTAATGTGTCACACTCATTGAATATATGGAAAATGAGTAAAATGGTCTTGAATATAATCCAAAACATGATAGAATTATTTTGGGATGGATCCTGATGAGATCGCACAGAAAAAATCGTTCAGAAGGGTCACGGGCTCGTACTGGCTCGTACTGGTTAGGCAGGCTGCTGGCCTTCCTAACAGGCCAGCTGGTCTACCCAGCAGCAGCCCACAACAGGCTCCACATGTTTTTGCCTCCCTCCTGTTGGCCAACGAGTGAATTTGGCCTTAGTTAGGCCAATCATGGCCAATTACTATTTATTTATTACCCTTTTCTCCATTTTTGACTTTTCATCTTTGCTTTGAATTTGATTTGGACTAGACTGATTATATCACTTCTAATCCAAATGATATTAGTTCTTGTTTAAGAGACTCATTACCCTGATAAGATATGTCCTTCAACACTTTCTTCAAGACATGTCCATCTTCGCCAAGGATTTCTGAGTAATGATTTCTACAAGAGGCCATAAGTATAATCTACCTCTATCAAGAGTGGTGAATCCTTTGTTGAGTACTCTACTACCTTGAAATTCCTCATGCTATACCCAATCACTACCCTATGAGTGACCTCTTCAGAGGCAATAAGGAATGGAATGAAAGTATAGGATTCAGTATGCAAGATAACCTTGAGTATCTCAAATCTAAGGATACTTGCACCATTGCTATGATGAGACTATGACTGACATTGAATAGATATCCATGTGATTGTGTCATAGCAGGTCATCTAATGTACTTGATACTCTTAGCAAGCATCCACGTGTTAATTCTAAACATCTCATGTGTTGAACTTATGACATCAGTTGCTTGACCTAGTCAAGGAGTATAACATGTGTTAGTTTATCTGGATTAACAATGTCCCATTTTGTTAATCCCATGATCAGGGATAATTTAGGTATAAACACAATGACTTATGATAGGAATCTCATCACTATGATGTTCATCATGAATTCCTTCATGTTATGTTACATACTAAGGACTTTATTAAATGGATTAAGATCTATATCAATTCATATGCAATGAATACCATGTAATGAAAATGCCTTTTATTAATAATAAATGAGTACATCAGGTGCCCAAGGTAATTGCCTTTAGGTAAACTCTCTAACAATCTCTCACTCGCATTAAAGCCAATCACCTTTATACATTATACCATAGGCAAGCATATGACTATCATGTTTTTTAGGGAAGTGGCTTAGTGAGAGGATCAACTATATTCTAATTAGGGAGAACTCCCTTTATCTTTACATCATGTATACCTTTGATTTCCAAAATCATATGGAAACATCTAAGTACATGCTTAGATATTTGATGAGACCGTGGCTCATTTTCTTGTGCAATGGATCCATTGTTATCACAATACAAGGGTATTGGATCAATAATGCTAGGGATCACTTATAACTCTATGGTCAATTTTGTGTATCCAAACTGCTTCCTAAGCTATCTCAGAAGCTATAATATACTATAGTTCAGTTGTGGAATTTGCAGTCATCTCTTGTGTGGAACTCTTCCAATTGACTACTACACCATTTAATGTAAAAACATATCCTGATTGGGACTAGGAATCATCCTTATCAATTTGGAAGATGGCATCTGTATATCCGCTTACTTTCAGCTCACCATCTCCATAAATTAAAAATGTATCCTTAGTTATTCTCAAGTACTTAAGGATATTCTTAACAGCCACCCAATGCCCTTCATAGAGATCTAACTGATCTAAATGATATCTGCTCGTGACACTTAGAGCATATGATACATCGGGTCTAGTACATAACATAGCATACATGATGGATCCAATAGCCGAAGCATATGGAATCCTACTCATGCTTGTCCATTCATCCAGTGTATTTGGACACATAGACTTTGAAAGGGTTATTCCATTATTCATAGGAATTAATCCTCTTTTGGACAATTCCATGTTATACCTCTTTAGCATCTTATCAATGTAGGTAGACTGAGAAAGACTAAGCAATCTTTTAGATCTATCTCTATAGATCTTTATCCCCAGTATGTAGGTCGTTTCTCCAAAGTCTTTCATTAAATTTTTACACGTCACCTTTTCTGGATTATGATTTCTCCAATGAACCTTTAACAATGACACCTTCTTGTTGCTTAGCTCATTTACTTCCCGAGCTAGAACTTCCACTTGCTCCTCTCTATAAGTTAGATCTAGTTGTATCTCTATAAATTCCATTGATATAACATGAGATGGATCTAATTGATATCTTCTCAACATTGACACATGGAATACGTTGTGAATTTTCTCTAACTCTTGTGGTAAAGCTAATCAGTATGCCAGGGGACTACGCGTTCAAGTACCTCACATGGTCTAATGAATCTAGGACTTAGCTTTTCCTTATTTCCAAATCAGAGTATCCTTTTCCAATGTGACACTTTTAAGAACACTTTGTCCACAACTATATACTCAATATCCCTCATTTTTAAATATGATATGATTTTTGTCTATCAGCAGTGGCTTTTAGCCTATGTCTTATCACTTTCACTTTTTCCTCTATTTGTTGTACTAACTTTGGACCCATTACATTTTTTTTCACTAAGCTCGGTCCAACACAGAGGCATTCTACATTTCCTCCCACACAAGGCAATCCACTTGGTACTTGATGCTCAGCCTTCATTTCCTCACAAGTTAAGTATCTGGTGGTATACTATGTGATATCTCTCTTCATTCCTAGCCACCAGTAATATGCATTCAAGTCTTGACATATTTGATTACTTCCTGGGTGCATCCTATAAATAACATTGACAACCTCTTTCAAAATATCTTGTTTTAATTTCAGGTTATCTGGTACACATAACCTACCCCTTATATCTTAAACTCTTGTTTACTTCAATAGTAAATTCTAGTTTTTCAGCCTTTTTCACCAACTCAAAGATTCCCTTTAATTTCCTGTCTTGCTTCTAATTGTACTTTACTTATTGGATCAAAGTGAGTTGAATCCGTAATTATGCCAAAACAATATATAAATTACTTATTATCTCATTATTAATTATCTAATATTGTTCAAATAACAATTTAAATTTTAATGTTTACTTGCAGAAGTTTTTCTACTCAGAGTGTCAGCTACCATATTGGCCTTACTTGGCTGATAATACAATTATAGCCTTAGATTAGTTCCAACCATCGTCTTTGTCTCAAAATGAGTTCCTTTTGTGGTCCGTATAGATATAACATTTTCTCGCCATATAAATAGTGTCGCCATATTTTCAATGCAAACACAATGGTTGCTAATTCTAGATCATATGTCAGATAATTTATGTCATGAGGTTTCAGTTGTCTAAAAGCATATGCGATCACTTTGCCTTTGTGCATTAACACACAACCCAAACCATTAAGTGAAGCATCACTGTACACCATATAATCCTTTCCTGAAGTAGGTTGTGTCGACACTGGTGCCTTTGTCAACATTTTCTTTAACTTTCCAAAACTAATCTAAAACTGGTCTGTCCACTCAAGTCCAGTTTCCATTCTAAGCAACTTTATCAGTGGTGTGGCTATCATTGAAAATCCTTTTATGAACCTCCGATAATAACTAGCCAAAGAAAGAAAACTTTTCACCTTTATGACATTGCAAGGTAGTTTCTAGTTTAGGATCGCCTCTACCTTGCTAGAGTCAATTATGATCCCTTCAGCTGACACAATATGCCCTAGAAAGGCCACTTCATCCAACCATAATATACATTTTGACAACTTAACATATAATTGATTCTCTCTCAAGAAAACATTATATGAAGATGTTGATGATGTTCTACTCTACTTCGGGAGTACACTAAGATATCTTCTATGAACACCACCACAAACTAGTCCAAATAAGGCCTAAAACTGGGGAATTTGTCAGGCCAAAAGGCAATACTAAAAACTTGTAATGACCATACCAAGTCCTAAATGCTGTTTTCGAAATGTCTAACTTTCTAATTCTTAATTGGTGATAACCTGATCTAAGGTCAATTTTAGAGAATACCCCTGCTCCTTTCAACTGATCGAACAAGTCATTTATTCTCGGCAATGTATATCTATTCTTAATTGTCATCATGTTCAGCTGACGATAATCAATGCACAACTGTAAGGTACCGTATTTCTTTTTCATAAATAGAACTAGAGCACCCTAAGATGACAGGGTCTGGTAAAACCATTTTTCTAACAATTATTGCAATTGTACTTTTAATTCCTTTAGTTCAGCAAGTGTCGTTCTGCAGGGAGTAATCAATATTAGAGTTGTGCCTAGCAAACTCTATCTCCCTAATAGGTGGTAACCCTAGCAAGTCCTCAGGGAAGATATTTGGATATTCACAGATTGTAGGAATTTCCCTGAGATCTAGACTCATTTTTCTGATATTTACAATATGTGCTAAAAACACTTCACATCCCTTTTTGATAAGCTTATATGCCTTTGTAATAGAAATGACATTAGTCAGATATGGTTGATTCTTGCCCAAGACAATCACGTCATCCTGCCCTAAATTCTTGAAATTCACTCTCCTATACTAACAATCCACCATTGCCTTATGTTGAGTTAACCAATCCATCTCCAAGATCGCATCAAACTCATAGAATGGCAACTCTAACATGGTAGCAGTGGAATTAGATTATGATATATTAGTGACAAATCCTTTAGGTCATGGAGTGAAAGTTAGTACTAAAAAATATAACCATTTAAATAAACTACCCAGTTATGGGAAAAATTGATTCCTTATATTGCATTGCATTTTTATCCATTTTTAAATGGAATCAAGACAATTGATCAATTAACAAAATGTTGATTAATGGTTTATATTTAATTACCAATTGGAATCACATCATATTGAATTTTTTAGCAAAAGTTATAGATTTTACAAATGGCTATGTTCATGCTCATTGTACCTTTTATTTTACTGGACATATTAACAAAGTCAAATTAAATTTAAATGCAAGCATATTCAGGTCTGATGGCTAAAATGAAATTGAAGCCCTATGTGTTTTCCAATCCAATAAGAAATGCTAAAAAATCATATCCAGAACTCAAGTTATGTCCTAAAATGTAGACACTATTCATAAGGCAAATTCCTAGCAACTTCAATTAATTACACCCATTTCTATCTTCATGCATCATTACTCAAACTCAATTTATTTTCACATTCATGACATCAATCACTTAATTACCATTTAATGATTCAATTAACATGTCACTAATTATCTATATAATTACATATAACATCATACTCAACATAACAACACTATCAATAATAATATCACATTCAACATTCATTTGCCATATTGAATTTTTTGCCAAAAGTACTTACCTCAAAAAGTCCTTTTTTGTTCCTCTTTTCTTCTCATTCTCTACTTCTAATTGGCTTCATATTTGCCCTTACTTCCTTTTTAATTTTGTCCCAAAGGTTGCTCACTTCCTTAGCCTAACAATAAAGTTACATATACTTCAATTTATGCCTTATACCTTAATGTTATATACGAACATAAATCTTACTTAAACTTCTAATCACCTCTACCTCATCTTAGGCCCATAAACTACTCCTCTAATTCACTATTAACCTTTAACTTGCACTAATCAAGCATAAAATATACTAATAACCCTAACTACCAATTTTAATGGTAACTATCCTCAAAATGGAACTCAAGAAGATGAGAAAAGCAAGAAGATAAAGAATCTAACCTTGCCTTTATAAATCTTCAAGATGGATGAATTCCTCTTTCTCTTTCTCTTATTTTCTTCCTTCCTCTTCCTTTGTTTGGCTGACTTTTCTTCACTTTCTTGATGTTCTTCCTTTAATGTATGTTTTTTGATATAAATATTGGCTTTAATTGAAGAAAAAAAAAAGAAGAATGGAAGGCTTAAGGTCATAATAATGGAAGGGAAAAAGGAAAATACTTTTTTCTTAAGATGACGAAGAAGAAGAATTTTAGGGCATAAAATGAAAGTTGACTTTTATACTTAGATTAGGTGGGTGGTTAGGATTAACAAAATAATATTGTCTCTTATTAGTCCATTAATTTTAATCAATCTTACTTTATTTTAATCCCAAGAATATTCCTTTCCTTAGATAAAGAATATTGATTTCTTATTCCTTCTTAAAAATATCTATTTCAAAAACACCTAAATTCAAATTCCATTTAGTGACAAATTTTTATTTTTTATAATTTAGCTCCCAACCTTAAAATTCTTCATTAATAATATCCCAAAATATTTTTTCATATTTTATTATTATTTTATTAATTCTTTGATATATGAATTTAGACCCTGATCTGTTCGGGCATCATATTTTGATCACCGCGATCGTGGCCTAAATTATCGGGCATTATAATGACATAACCTAGTTTTAGAGGGTTGGTGTTAGAATTTTTCAGTGCTTTAATAATTAACAAGGCATTTACTCAAATGACATTCATATTATTAGACAAATGTTGCTTAGTAACCCATAAAATGACGAGAATAATTTTTAAATTCTTTATAAAAGGAGTTTAAGAAATGCCTCATAATTTTAATGTTGTTGAAATTTGGCAAGTACTGACTAGAAAACCTCATTTTAGTCCTAGGAATGCCTTTACAATGAGTTTTAATGATTCGTGTGTTGTTCTCCTTCATAAATTCATGTGTCATACAATATTTGGAAATTTTGAGAGTAACAAGATTTCTAAAATTGAGCTATATCTAATATGGTGTATGCATTATTGAACTAGAGTATGCACTTCTGCATTTATTTTTAAGCATATAATATACACCATGAGGTTCCTATGACTACACTTGGTCTATGCGACATTATCAGTATCTTTACTAGGCCTTTTTCTACTTTTAATGTTTCAATTAATACTTTAACATTGATTCCTAGACAAAAAAATTTCAATAGTATTTCTTTGCAGCAATCTAACGTTGTTATAAAAGAAGGAGATACTATTCTATGGTCAGTACTACCAGGTTACATAGATGAGTTTTCATAACAAGAAGGTGATGAAGAGCCAAGTGGTAAACAACATTCATGGCAGTCGAATGAACTTAGGCAGTCATCCATACGTGAGGTGCAGAGAGTAATGCAGTGTCTACACCGTATGGATCCTACGATGGACAACTTGGAGTGCACTAGTGCCCAGCATACCACCTGGAGGGACTGTTTTGCTTGATTTTTTTTTGTATGTGATTATTTTATTTTCAGCAACTTGAAATAATTTTTAAATGATTAAAATTCTGTTATTTTAATTTTAGATTCATAATAAAATTATTTTTCTCAAATTTAAAATTTTAAAAAATTCTAGATGTCGAATGAGTCGTTTTGAGCATCTAGGTGTGTTGATTCATTTATCGTAATAATTTTGGCTTGTACCAAAATTATTTTGGTGAACTTGAACCGACTAAAGATGCTTTGAATGATTATTTGAAGTTTTAAAAGTTTTTATAATTTTTATAAATTAATTTTGAATTATTTTAAGGTGAGCAATGATAATTCTAGTATGACTAGAAATTGGTATGTACATCAAAATTAAATTGTTTAATTTTGATATCATAATAATTTTATTTTAAAGGTTAATTATTTTTGAACTAATTCTTGAAATATGAAATTTAATTTAGTTTGATTAAATATTAAATTACACATTGAAATGATATACAAAATTAAATTAACTGAAACAACACAAGTACACAATTTTGGTTCAAGCGTATAATCGATTTTCAAATTAAAATCCAAAATTATCATTATGTAATTTTCATTTAATGCATTAGAGAATTCATGTTGGGGGTGTATAGAATGGAACGATGGATGATGATGGACTTAGGCCCAATGTGATTGAGCATGCATGGATTTGTTTGTTTTATGGCAAATAGGGTATGCGTGTCCCTGCCTCTTTATCTTTCTCATGTATTTCTTTCCTCATTTTACTCCCCTTAAATATAAATTGATGTTTTCTATGCTTTGAAATACGAAATTAGATTACATTGGATTAGGATAGAATGGTGATAAAAGGAGCAAGAAGTGAAGGTGGTGGTGCCATAAAAAAAAAGGACTTAGAAATAGGAATTTGATTTCTATTTTGGGCTTGTAAATTCATGCATATACCTAGGTAAGACCTAATCAATCTCTTTTTGGCTCAAGAGATTGACTTCAATATGTCCATAATCATGCCATATAGTTAATGTAACTATTTTTATATATTCATGTGATGAACGTATGATATATAAAAGCATGCAATAATAACATGATGAGACTTAACAAAGAAATCCTTCGAAAGATAAACAATTAAGTCTTACACCTTCTATTAATATGGGGAGAATCAGAATTCGTCTAGAGTTAGGGTTGTTGAGTTGCCTTAAGCTTGCTCTATAAGAATATGTTCAAACCATTCAAATTATATTTCGTAATTAATGAATTGGACTTAACCGATATCATTAACTTATTGGATTTGCGCCAAGGTTAATGTGTATTGGAGGCGAAGTTGGGTTTGTGTGCTTGAGATGTACACATATCAATAGTTGATAGCCTAATGTATGTGCACACATCAATTAGTTCTTAACACAAGATTCGATAATTGCATGAATAATGCAATTGGTATAGATTAGATACCTACCAACCAAACCAAGGATGGCTTATTAACTTGCCTCTATGTTATTCTTAGCTAGTTGAATATCAACCCACTAGGAGAACATCCATATAGGTTCTCTCGGGTTCATAGTGAGGGTTATGACTTTGTAATAAAATTGTGGTAGTCATAATGCGAGTTATTAAAGACCTAATAAACATGCATTTTCATGTATATTTTAACATGCTCTATTTTACATCTAGGTTGCTAGAATCATCATCATGTCGACGAGTGTGAATTTGCGATCATTAATGGAGGTAAATAAGTTGATTGGGCCTAATATTTTGGATTGGCTAAGGAATTTGAGAATAGTTCTCAAATCTTAAAAGATTGGCTATGTACTAGATGAGGCATTTCCTAATCCCCCTACATCTAATGCTTCTGAAGATGTTCAGAAAGACATATCAAAAGCATTGCGATGATAGTGAGATGGTAACCTACATTATGCTTGCCACTATGTCAGTTGAGTTACAAAAGCATCATGAGGCTATGGATCCTAATTCCATAGTCTACCATCTAAAGGAGTTTTTTGATGAGCAAGCATGTTCTGAAAGGTTCAAAACTTCAAGTTTGCTCTTCCTCGGCAAGATGGATGAAGGGACATCTCCAGTGCAATACACGCTAAAGATGAATGGCTGTGTTAAAAGGTTGGCCACTTTGGGTTTTGTGATGGATCATGAATTAAGTATTAACTTAATTCTAACTGGTTTGTCCAATAGTTTTGCACATTTTTTTCTTAACTATAGAATGAACCAAATCTCCACCACTATTACAACGTTGATCATTGTAAGGCTGATCTCCATCTGTCAAAAAGGACAGTAAGGTTGTGATGATGATGGATCTTTTGGTTCAAAGAAGAAGAACCTTAAGAAGAAGAAGAAGAAGAAGTCCATAAAGCTTAAAGGAGGAGTGGCCAAGAAGAAGGCTAAAGAGACTACTCTAAAAGGAACATGTTTCCATTATGGCATGGATGGGCATTGGAAAATAAAGTGCAAGGCCTACTTGGATTCCTTAAAGAAGAAGGAATCTGATGCCCCATCTACTTTAGGTATTTTTATCATTGAAATTAATATTATTTTAAATAATAATATATTGTTATTAGATACCGATTGTGGCTCACACATATGCACTGATATGCAGGGCTTAAGGAACAATAGATTAATAAGGGAGAGTCGGACCTACACGTTGGAAATGGAATAAGGGTTTTTGCTTTAGTTGCAGGAATGTATGTATTGACCCTCCCTAGTCAGCTTATGTTAAATTTGGATAATTGTTATTATGTACCTGCTTTGACTAAAGACATTATTTATGTTTCTAGTTTAAATAAAGATGGTTTCATTTAGTTTTTAGTTACAATTGTTGTTCTAATATGTTGAATGGTACTCTTTATGCTAGCGGTACATTATGCAATAGAATATACATATTAGATATGCAAATCCAATTTTAAACATCAATGATAATAAAAGGCAAAAACAAGATATGTTGAAATCATCTAACTTATGCATTGTCACCTTGGTCATATAAGTGAGAAACACATGGCTAAGCTACACAAGAGTAGTAGTTTGGGGTCATTTGATTATGAATCATATGGCATATGCGAATCTTGCTTATTAGGTAAGATGACTAAATTACCCATTAAGGGAATGGGTGAATGTGCTAAGGGGCTTTTTAGACTTAATACATTCGGATGTACGTGGTCCAATGTCCACACACGCCAGTGGTGGTTTCATCTACTTCATTACTTTTATCGATGACAACTCATGATATGGGTAGGTGTATCTTATGAGATACAAGTCTGAAGCCTTTCAAAAGTTCAAAGAATTCATAAATGAAGTAGAGAAACAACTTGTCAAATGTATGAAAATACTTCGATCAGATAAAGGAGATCAGTACTTGTGCCAAGCGTTTTTAGAGTATCTTAGGGATAATGGGATATTATCTCAATAGACTCCACCTTACATGCCACAATACAATGGTGTGGCTAAAAGGAGAAGCTGACCCCTGTTAGACATGGTAAGGTCTATGATGAGCTTTGCAAAACTCTCTAAATCATATTAGGGTTATGCACTCGAGGCTGCCATTTATATATTAAATGGGGTCCCATCGAAGTCAGTTGATGTTACTCCATATGAGATGTGGATTAAAAAGAAACCCAGGCTGGGTTTTGAAGAATGAATCAGAATCATAAACGCAGTGGAAAAATAAAATTTTCAAAACCTGAAACAAAAGATCAAACTTGTGCCATTAAAACTAATTTATATAAACATAGAGGTTAGAAATTATACCTTGTAATTTCTTATTTTTTTTCAAATCCTCACTTTGTTAGGTTATAGGAAGCCACAACAATCTACACTAGGATGTCTCTAATGATAATCCACTCGAAGACTGAAGAAGAAATTATCAAAAGAAATGTTTTGAACAAATTCAAAATGCTAGCTTTGAAACTGTTCTTGAGAGAATTTTGTTATCTTAAAAAACTTTTTTTCACAAAAAATATTTTTTTGTCTATTTTCTGCCATTTGATGTCTTTTCTATTTGAATCAAATTCAAAAAAAAAGATGAAAAGTTAAAAATGGAGAAAAGGGAAATGAATGAATAGTAATTGGCTATAATTGGCCTAATTAAGGCCAAATTCACTCGTTGGCCAATGGAAGGGAGGCAGCAATGGGCTGGGCCTGCTGCAGGTCTAGGCAGGACAGCCCAGCTGGCCTGCTAGCTGGCCTGCTAGGTAGGCCAGCCGCCTGCTTAGCCTGAGAGGGCCCATGACCTTCCCGAACGTCCCATGTAATTATCTCATATTTTGGATCATATCCAAGACCATTTTACTCATTCTCTATATCTTCAATGCGTGTGACACGTTATGTTGGCCACTTAAATTAACAATTAAATTAAGCAAGTCATGAGTGGTATCTAGCAATACATCATGACCTCCAATTGATGGGAAAGTCAGTGGTTTGACTATGAACCTTTCCATAGACAATTTCTATACCCCCTTGGTTTATAGTATGGACATGTGTCAACTCCCACTAGACTGACTATGTCACATCTAGTCCAAGTAATGTTAGTTCTTGCCCCTTAGGCTCATTCTCTATTAGATATGTCATTGAATACTATCTTTATGACATTTCCACTCCGGCTAAAGATTTCCGAGTAATGACCCCGACAAGAGGCCATGGGTATACACTCCTTCTATCAGGAGTGGTGAATCCTTTGTTGGTTACCCAATTACCTTCGAATACCTCAAGCTATATCGAATCACTAACCTATGACTAACCTCCTTGAGGCAACAAGGAATAGTGTCAAAATACAGAATCAATATTCAAGATATCCTTGAGTACCTCAAGTTTAAGGATAATTGCACCATTGCTACGATGAGATTATCATTGACATTTGAATAGATTATCCATATGATTGTCTCATAGCTGGTCATCCAATGTACTTAGCTACACTTAGCAAACATCCACATGTTAACTCTAAATATATAATGTTTATAGATTATGAGATCTACTGCTCGATCCAATCAAGGAGTGTAACATGTGCTTATCTATCCGGATTAATAATGTCCTATCTCATTAATACTATGACTAGGGATAATTTTGATGCTAAAATAATTACACATGATAAGAATCTCAATATCATGATCTCATAATCATTTCCTTCATGCTATGTTATGTATCAAGGAATTCATTAATTGATTTAAGATCACTTATCAATTCACATATCAAATGAACATCAAATTAATGAAAAAGCCTTTTATTAATCAAATAAATTTGTACAATAAGTGCTAAAGGTGATTGCCTTTAGAGCACTCCTCTAACAAGCTCCCACTTGCACTAAAGCCAATTTCCTTTAAATTTAATTCCATAGGCGAGTACATGAGAATCATATTTCTTTTGTGGAATTGGCTTAGTTAAAGGATCAATAATATTATGATCTATAGGCACTCTTTCTATCTTTACATCATTCCTACCAATGATTTCTCTAAAGAAATGGTGTCTTCTAAGTACATGTTTGGATCTCTAATGAGACCGTGGCTCATTTGCTTGTGCAATGGCTCCATTATTATCACAACACAATTGTATTGGATTAATAATGTAGCAACCACTCCAAGTTCTGTGATGAATTTCTTTGTTCAAACTGCTTCCTTTGCTGCTTCAGAAGCCGCAATGTACTCGACTTCAGTTGTGGAATCAGCAGTCATTTCCTGTTTGGAACTCTTCCAACTAACTACTCCACCATTTAGTTTGAATATATAACTTGACTGATATTTTGATTCATCCTTATCAGATTGGAAGCTGGCATCGGTATACCCGCTCACAATAAGATCGATATCTCCATATACCAAGAATACATCCTTAGTCCTTCTTAAGTACTTAAGGATATTCTTGATAGCCAGCCAATGACCCTCACCATGGTTTGATTGGTATTTGCTCATGACACTCTGAGCATATGATACATCGGGTCTTGTACATATCATAGCATACATGATTGATCCTATAGCTGATGCATATGGAATAAAACTCATGTGTGTCCTCTCATCTTGTGTTTTTGGACACAAAGACTTTTGAGAGAGTAACCCTATAGGTCATGGGAAAATATCTGCTTTTGGACTACTCCATGCTAAACCTCTTTAGCATCTTATCTATGTAAATAGACTATGAAAGACCAAGCAATCTTTTAGATCTATCTCTATAGATTTTTATCCCCAAAATATAGACTGCTTCTCCAAGGTCTTTCATAGAGAAATTCTTGGATAACCAAATTTTGACTGATTGTAAGGCTGAGACATCATTTCCCATTAACAATATGTCATCTACATAGAACACAAGAAATACGATTGCACTCCCACTAACCTTCTTATAAACACAAGGTTCATCTAGATTTTGTAAGAAACCAAATTGTTTGATTGTCTCATCAAACCGAATATTCAAACTCCTGGATGCTTGCTTTAATCCATAAATGGATCTTTGAAGTTTACATACCTTTTTGCCATCTTTGGATATGAAGCTTTTTCGTTGTGCCATGTACACATCCTCAGTCAGATTTTCATTAAGGAAAGCTGTCTTCACATCCATTCGCCATATCTCATAATCATAATGAATAGCAATGTCTAGGAGTACCTTTATGGATTTAAGCATAGCTACTAGGCTAAAAGTTTCATCATAGTCAATTCCTTGTCTTTGACGATAACCTTTAGCAACAAGTCTAGCTTTATAGGTAATCACATTACCATCCATGTCATTTTTCTTTTTGAAAACCCACTTGCACTTTATAGGCTTTATCCCTTTCGGTGGGTCAACCAAAGTCCATACTTAATTTTCATACATGGAATCCATTTTTGACTTCATGGCTTGAAGCCATTTGTCAGATTCTGAACTATTCAGAACTTCTTTATAGGTTGTAGGCTCATTGTTTTCTATGAGCAATACATCATTCTGTTCTTTAATGAGAAATCCATATCTCTCTGGAAAAGTATGGATCCTACTTGACCTATGAAGCTCTCGTGCTTCAGAAGGTTGACCTGTTATATCATTTGCATGAGTAATAAGCTCGGGTTTAGGCAGTTGATCAGCATCTGTTTGAGCATCTTGAACCTCCTAAAGTTCAATTTGGTCCCACTATCTCCTTTTAGAAGGAATTCTCTGTCTAAAAAGATGCATGTCTTGAAACAAAAACCTTTTGTTCCAAGGGTTGGTAAAATTGATATCCATATGATTCTTTTGGATATATCACAAACAAACATCGGTTGACATTGTCCACTTCACATAAGCAGGATAACCCAAAATTCTATTGTAAGAAAATGTGGGCCTTTTGTTATACCATATCTCTTATGGAGTAACATCAACTGACTTCAAAGGAACTCCAAATTTAATATAATAAGCCCACTAGGGATGGTCAATACATATGTTCCTATAGCTAAAGCAGCAACCCTTGCTCCATTTCCAAAGTGTTGGTCTAACTCTCCCTTATTGAGCTGCCGACTGTTTCTTAGGCCCTACATACTAGTGCATATGTGTGAGCCATAACCGGTATCTAATAACCATAAATTAATATTGGAAACAGTATTAATTTCAATGATAAAAATACCTGAAGTAGATGGGGCATCAAATGCCTTCTTCTTCAAGGACTCTAAGTAAGCCTTGCAATTTCTCTTCCAATGGCCATCCTTGCCACAATGGAAACATATCTCCTTTGGAGCAATCTCCTTGGCCTTATTCTTGGACATGCCTCCCTTAGGCTTCATGGACTTCTTCTTCTTCTTAAGGTCAGCTCAAGTTCATCAAAATATTTTTAGCACAAGCCAAATTACTAAGACAAGCGAACCAACATACTTAGATGCTCAAAATGACTCGTTCGACATCTAGAATTTTTAAAATTTCAAATGCTTGCAAAATAATTTTGGCATGCATCTAACATCAAATAACATTATTTAATCACATAAAAAATATTTCAAGGTGCTGGAAACAAAATAAATACATACAAAAAAATCAAACAAAACAGTCCCACCGGGTTTTCTAAAACAGTTCCGTTTTTGTGTTTGTTTGAAAAATTAATTAAAATAATTTTTAATTAATTATTGGACACTTCTAAAGGCATAAACATATTCTGAATATATCTAAATAATTGTTTCTCATAATCAAATTACAGAAAAAATATAAACAGTCCCATCAATTTAGCCGAACAACAACACATGTTCATAAACAAGGCAATTTTAGGTATTTTTGAAATAAATCCGAAATTAATTATTTGAATCACATTCAAATCATTTTTCAATCAAAATAATCATCCTTAATCATTCCATGATCAGATTAGAGAAGGAAAAAAGTATAAAATATATTTTACAAATTAATTTCAATTTTTCAAAACCTATTGATCCAAAATCATCAATAACATGCAATCCCATTGCACTTTCAATTAAAACTAATTTTAATGGACACACGGGGGCTCTGATACCACTATTGGGGTTCGAAGAATGAATCAGATTCATAAACATAGTGGAAAAATAAAATTTTCAAAACTTGAAAGAAAAGATCATACTTGTGCCATTAAAACCAATTTATATAAACATAGAGATTAGAAATTATACCTTGTAATTTCTTATTTGTTATTCAAATCCCCACTTTGTTGGATTTTAGCAAACCACAAAAATCCACACTAGGATGTCTCTAGTGATAATCCATGCGAAGAAATAAAAAGAAACTATCAAAAGAAATGATTTGAACAAATTCAAAGTGCTAGCTTTAAAAGTGTTTGTTGTCTTAAAAATATTTTTTCACAAAAAGTATTTTTTTTATCTATTTTTTTCCATTTGATGTCTTTTCTATTTGAATCAAATTCAAATAAAAGGTGAAAAGTAAAAAATTGAGAAAAGGGAAATGAATGAATAGTAATTGGCCATAATTGGACTAATTAAGGCCAAATTCACCCGTTGGCCAACGCGAGGGAGGCAGCAGCGCGCTGGGCCTGCTGCGGACTGCTGCTGGGCAGCCCAGTTGGCCCACTAGGCAAGCCAGTAGCCTGCCTAGCCCGCGTGGGTCCGTGACTCTCCCGAACAATTTTTCCCCTGTGATCTTATCGCGATCCATCCTAAAATAATTCTCTCATGTTTTGGATCATATCCAATACCATTTTACTCATTCTCCATATCTTCAATGCGTCTGCCCTATTAGGTTCCTGATTATGTTGGCCATTAAAATTAACAATTAATTTAAGCAACTCATGAGTGGTATGTAGCAACACATCATGACCCCCAATTGACCGAAAAGTCAGTGGTTTGACTATGAACATATCCATAGACAATTTTTATGCAATTATTTCTTACACCATTTTATACCCCATTTGGTTCAGAGTATGGACATGTGTCAACTTCCACTAGACTGACTACATCATATCTAGTCCAAGTAATGTTAATTCTTGTTCCTGAGGCTTATTACTCTATTTGATATGTCATTGAAGACTATCTTTATGACATTTCCACTCTGGCCAGAGATTTCTGAGTAATGACCACAACAAGAGGCCATGGGTATACACTCCTTCTATCAGGAGTGTTGATGTAACATCCTTGACCTTCCCCACATGCAGATCCACATGCATTTCATTTGAAAATATGCATCTTGCATATAATTCAATTTAACACGTGCATTTCATACGTATTTTCATAGGAACAAGTTTATGATACGCATTAGCTCCGTGTCTTAGTATTTGGAAATTGTATCGAGTCACATGTGTGTACTTATAATCTAAATGAGGACAACAAAGTATTACAAATAAATTAAATAAGGTGACTAAATTAAAGTAAGCAAAATGGCTAGATTAAGATTAGTACACAATTTACATTGTTAATTTAGTTAAATATGGGCCAAATGATGAAGTTTTATTATTGTGTGGATAAATGGAATTATATATATATATATATATATATATATATATATATATATATATATATATATGTAAATAATAATAATAATAATATAGATAAAATAAAATGAAAATGAAACAAAAGAAAAATAAAAGAAAAGAGAAGAGAAAAAGAGAAAATAGAAGAGAAAAGAGAAGAGAAGAAGAAACAAAAAGAAAAAAGGACAAAAAGAAAACAAAGTTGACTTTATCTTCTTTGTTGCCTCCTTACTCCAGCCCCGTTTTCTTCTTCATCTTCCCCCATTCCATCCTTCAATTCTTCCTTGTTTCACTTAGTTTTTACAGCAAATTGATTCCTTGCATGTACATTCTTGGTAAGTAATCAATTCTTGTTGCTATATGGTTGATTTGAGTTGCTAAAGTTCATTAATAGGCACCGAATTGCACCCCAATTTTTATACATATAGAAACTGATTTTTGAAAATTTTAAAACATAAACGTTGTTCCTTTATATCGTAGATATGTGGATATGTAAGTAATTTTGCAAGATTTCGTGTATAGGAAGCGAAATCCTCTCTCTACTGAAACTAGTCAACGTGTGAATCCTAGCTGAGTTAGTTATTGTGTTTGTTGCTTTTGAATATGATAAATCCATTATTTGAAGTATCGCAAAACAACAAATTGTAGATATATGTGTTATGTACCTTTATACCAAATTTCAGGTTTATATGTCTTGTGGATTTGGAGTTATTATAAATAGAACCATGACTATTCCATAGTTTGAGTGGACTGCTTAGTGCCCTGGGCAGTTCTAGCAACTTATGTAGCCATTTTGAGCTCTTTAGAGATGTTAAATATAAATTATCAAAACATAAAAGTTATAGTATATGTCTTATATAAACTTTGGTACTAATTTCAGCTTAATATGTTATTTATAGAGTAAGTTATAGCCTTCACAATTAATACTGGTCCGGAAGTCAACTCTGTTATGGACTAGTAAAATGTTTCTTATAATTTGATGACCTTAGATATATAATTGTTAAAAGTTGTAAACATAAACTATGTTCCATTTGTCCATTTAACTTGCTCACAGCAAAATCACATGAGCAAAGCATAAGCATAAGTAAAGAATAGTGATTATATTTTTAAATTTCATTTGTGATTATATGATAAAGATGAATGGAATGGAATATATGCATTAGATTTATGATTTGTTACTATGAGTTGCTTGGTATTTTAGAGCTCATTTGATGATTATTCTCACTGAGCCACAACTCAATAGTTTGCATAATTTTTCAGGTAAAGAAAAGTGTTAGCTCTTTTTCATTGCCATATAGAAGTCATGGATCAAAGGTCACCGGCCGAGCCTCACTACTCCCTCTCCTTGCATTCTACCTGAGCATGAAAATATGTCATTTGTATTTTGGATATATATGTTTGAACATATGTAGTCACTCTGGATTGTTTTTTTTAAAATGTATAAATGAAAGCAAATCATAAATATTTATGCGCAAAGTTTATGTTTTAATATATGTCATATATTATATTGTGGCGAAAGCCTTAAAGTTGACTTGCAAAGTTTTCGAATGATATTACAGGATATGATGAAAAAAATTACTAACACTATTAAGAGGATATTATATCTTTCCAGTAAGCTATGTGTGATTATTTGATACACAGATAGGTTATACTTAAATGCATAAAATGTGGTGTTATAGGTGAATCCTTTGTTGGTTTTCCAATTACCTTCGAATACCTCAAACTGTATCCAATCACCACCCTATGGGCAACCTCCCTGAGGAAATAAGCAATAGTGTCAAAATATAGAATCAATATTCAAGATATCCATAAGTACGTCAAGTTTAAGGACACTTGCACCATTGCTTTGATGAGACTATCATTGACATTTGAATAGATTATCCATATGATTGTCTCATAACTAGTCATCTAATGTACTTAGCTACACTTAGCAAGCATCCACATGTTAACTCTAAACATCTCATGTTTATAGATTATGAGATCTACTACTCAATCCAATCAAGGAGTTTAACATGTGCTAGTCTGTCCGAATTAACAATGTCCCGTCTCATTAATCCTATGACTAGGGATAATTTTGATACTAACATAATTACACATGATAAGAATCTCAATATCGTGATCTCATCATCATTTCATTCATGTTATGTTATGTATCAAGAACTTCATTAATTGATTTAAGATCACTTACCAATTCATATATCAAATGAACATCAAATTAAGGAAAAAGCCTTTTATTAATCAAATAAATTTGTACAATAAGTGCTAAAGGTGATTGCCTTTAGAGCACTCCTCTAATAACCCTCACTTTCTCACATGAGAGTTTGGGGTGTTTGTGGGATATGTTAAAGCATCATATGGATATCAATTCTACCACCCATTGGAACAAAAGGCATTTGTTAAAAGACATGGTATCTTTTTAGAAAGAAAATTTCTTCTAAAAGGAGATAGTGGGAGCAAAATTGAATATGAGGAAGTACAAGATGCTCAATAGACACTAATCAACTGCCTGACCTCAGGCCTGTTATTCATACAGATGATATAGCTACTTAACCTTCTGAAGCAGAAGTGCTTCATAGGTCATGCAAGATATGTACTATTCCAGAGATATATGGATTCTCATTAATGAACAGAACAACGTATTGCTCTTAGAAAATAATGAGCCTACAACCTATGAAGAATTTAGGAATAGTTCAAAATCTGACAAATGGCTTCAAGCCTTGAAGTAAAAAATGGATTCCATGTATGAAAACATATTATGGACTTTTGTTAGCCCACCAGAAAGGATAAAGCCTATAGAGTGCAAATGGGTTTTCAAAAAAAATGACATGGATGGTAATGTGGCTACCTATAAATCTAGACTTGTAGCTAAAGGTTATCATGAAAGACAAGGATTGACTATGATGAAACTTTTAGCCCAGTAGCTATGCTTAAATCCATAAGGATACTCCTAGCCATTGCTACTCATTATGATTATGAGATATGAAAAATGGATGTCGAGACAACTTTTTTTAATGGAAATATAACCGGTCATGTGTACATGACACAACTAGAAGGCTTCATATCCAAAGATGGGAAAAAGGTGTGCAAGCATCAAAGATCTATTTATGGATTAAAACAAGCATTTAGGAGTTAGAATATTTGGTTTGATGAGACAATCAAATAGTTTGGTTTCTTACGAAATCCAGATGAACCTTGTGTACATAAGAAGCTTAGTGAGAGTGCAATCGTGTTCCTTATGTTGTATGTAGATGACATACTGCTAAGGGGAAAAGATGTCTCAGTCTTACAATCAGTCAAAATTTGGTTCTCAAAGAATTTCTCTATGAAATACCTTGGAGAAGCAATCTATATTTTTGGGATATGGATTTATTGAGATAGATCTAAAAGATTGCTTAGTCTTTTACTCTCTATATACATAGAAAAGATGCTAAAGAGGTTTAGCATGGAGAATTCCAAGAGAGGATATATTCCTATAGCCCATGGGATTACTTTGTAACATCCTTGACCTTCCCCACATGCATATCCACATGCATTTCATTTGAACATATGCATCTTCCATATAATCCAATTGAACACATGCATTTCATACATATTTTCTTAGGAACAAGTTCATGGCAGGCACTAGCTACGTGTCCTAGTATTTGGGAATTGTATCGAGTCACACGTGTGTACTTATAACCTAAATGAGGATAACAAATCATTAGAAATAAATTGAATAAGGTGACTAAATTAAAGCAAGCAAAATGACTAGATTAAGATTAGTAAACATTTGCATTGTTAATTTAGTTAAATCGGGCCAAATGATTAAGTTGTATTATTGTGTGAATTAGTGGAATTATAAATATATGTAAATAATAATAATAATATAGAAAAAATAAAATGAAAATGAAACAAAAGGAAAATAAAAGAAAAGAGAAAAGAAAAGAGAAAAGAAAAGAGAAGAGATGAAGAGAAAAAGGATAAAAAGGTTGGCTTTATCTTCCTCCCCCATTTCTGCCTCCTCACTCCATCCTGTTTTCTTATTCATCTTCCTCCATTCTAGAACTCAATTCTTCCTTGTTTCACTTAGATTTTGATGGCAAATTGATCCCTTGCAAGTTTGTTCTTGGTAAGTAATCAAATCTTATTGCTATAAGGTTGAGTTGAGTTGCTAAGGTTCATTAATAGGCACTGTAGTGCACCCTAATTTTGATATTAATAGAAATTGATTCTAGAAAAGTATAAAACAAAGGTTGTTTCTTTATGTCTTATATTTATGGATATGTAAACAGTTTTGCAAGATGTAGTGTATAGAATGAGATATCCTCTCGGTACTGAAACTGGTCTGGATGTGAACCCCAAGTAAGTTAGCCACTGGTTTGTTAATGTTTAATATGATAAAACAATTATTGGAAGTATATCAAAACATTAAAGTTGTAGATATATGTGTCATGTATCTGTATACCAAATTTCAGGTTCATAGGGCATGTAAATTGTGATTTATGGTGAATGGAACCATGACTATTCCATGATTTGAACTGCCTACTGAGTGCCCTAGGCAGATCCATCAAACTGTTTGGCCAATGTGAGCTCCTTAGATCTAGATTCTGTAAATTATCAAAACATGGAAGTTATCATTATATGTCTTATCTAAAGTTTGCTACTAATTTCAGCTTAATATGTTATGTATGGGCTACGTTATGGTCTTTAGAAGTCATACTGGTCTGGAAGCCAATTCTATTCTGCACCAGTCAAATGTTTCTTACAATTTGAGGACCATAGATACATAATTGATAAAAGTTGTAAACATGAAAAATATTCCATTTGAACCCATATAGGTTTCTAAAAATTTTCATTAAATATGACTTATAGATTATAAGTTTGATACCCTGAAACTGCCAAAGGGTAGGAAACAGGGCAGAAAACATAACACATTTATAAATTCCTGTAAAACTTGTACAATGATCCAATTGGTCTGAAATATTAATATGTTACATAATTATATGTTAATTTTAATTAGGAATAAGAATCAGATTAATTAGTCAAGTATAGAAAATGCTATAGGCTAAACAGCCCCATAAGGTCACATTGCCTTATAGGAAAAATCTTAACTATTGATCTGAACAATGCATATTAATTTGTTTAAGCCACATTAAGTCTCCCTAATAATGAGTTAATCGATTATGTTTTCATATTAGGCTTGCAACATATTGGAGACCCACAAGGAGTGGAAAGACAATAAGTTAGGGGTCGAAATCAAAGAAGAAAGGTGAGTCTAATTATCAATTGAATTCTTTAGTGCAAATGAATGTTGCTTGTTATGTGATTCATATGATTGTCATGATTGGTCCTGGATAATATGCTGATGGATAATTTGTGACATTGTGGTACATACAAATGGTATACTTGTGGTATATTTGAGGTATATGTTTGACATATGTGATATATATACATGGTATATGTATAGTATATACAAGGTATATGCGTGGAATATGAGGCATATATGCAGTATATGTATGTTATATGTGATAAGATACAATGGTTGATGAATGCTTAAGTATAAGTGCATATGCATATGGACTAAAAAGGCATTTTGACTAGTTAATCGATATTGTAAAGCAAAAGAAGAGGCCTATGGCCCAACAAATGTGCAAATGAAATAAATGATCGAGCTAGCTAGCAAATGAAAATGTTCATATGGAAACCTAGGGCAATGTCTATTTAACTTGGTCACAACAAAATGAAATAAGCAAAGCATTTGCATACGTAAAGAGTAATGATTATATGTTTCAACTTTATTTGATACTGATGAATGGAATGGAATACATGCTATGTATTGGATTTATAATTTATTACTATGAGTTGTTCGGTACTTTAGAGCTCATTTGATGGTTATTCTCTCTGAGCCGCAACTCATCAATTTTCATCATTTTTCAGGTAAAGAAAAGTGATAGCTCATTTTGAGTAGCGTATAGAAGACATGGAGCACAGGTCATTGGCCGAGCCTCATCACTCTCTCTCCTTGCATTCCACACGAGCATGAAAATATGTCCTCTGCATTTTGTATTTACGTGTTTGAGTATGTATATTCATTTTGGAATGGGTTTTAAAAATGTATAAATGAAATCAACTCGTAAATACTTATGTGCAAAGTTTATGTTTTAATATATGTGATATATCGTATTGTGGAGAAAGCCTCAGTGATGACTTGTAAAGTCATTGAATGATATTACAGTATATGAGACTTACAAAGTCATTGAATGATATTACAGTATATGAGACTTGTAGAGTCATTGAATGATATTATAGGATATAAAAAAAATTACTATCAATGTTAACAGGATATTTTGTCTTTTCAGTATGCTATGTGTGATTATTTGATACAAGGATAGGTTATACTTAATTGCATAATGTATGTCGTTACATACTCTCTCAAAGTCTACGTATCCAAAGAAACAAGATGAGAGGCCACACATGATTTTTATTCCACAGGCTTCAGTTATAGGATTAATCATATATGTTATGTAATGTACAAGACTCGACGCATCATATGCTCTGAGTTTCACAAGCATATACTAGTTGGGTGGCTGTTAAGAATATTCTTAAGTACTTAAAAAAAACTAAGTATGTATTCTTGATATATGGATGTGGAGATCTTGTTATGAGCAGGTATAATGATGTCAACTTCGAATATGTCAAGGATGACTCAAAATCCTAGTCAAGTAATATATTCACAGTAAATAGTGGAGCAGTCAGTTGGAAGAGATCCAAACAGGAAAGAAATACTATCTGGTGGACCCGACTTGAGCTGTGGCTTATGACTGTTGATTCCACAACCGAAGCAGAGTACATTGCAACTTTTAAAGCAACAAATGAAGCAATTTGGATGAAGAAATTCATCATATAACTTGGAATGGTTCCTAGCATTGTTGATCCAATACAATTGTATTGTGACAATAATAGAGCCATTTCATAAGCAAAGGAGCCACAACCTCATTAGAGATCCAAACATGTACTCAGAAGATACCATTTGATTATAGAAATCATTGGTAGGAATGATGTAAAGATAGAAAGAGTGCCCACTGATCAGAATATTGTTGATCCTTTAACTAAGCCACATCCCCAAAAGAAATATTGTAACACCCCCTCACCCCAGCAACTCGTGCCCGAATAAGGGAGTGCTACCTCTTACTTCATCGGTTAAAAGATCATTATTTAATTTTTTGTAGACATGAAAATCATTCATTTTTTTTAATTTACTATTTATTTACTTTGCAGCATAAAAGAAAAGTCATAATATTAAAGATAAAAATAAATTTTATTTAATAACATCTTCTTTATAAAGTGTACCATTTATTTTACAAATACTACAAAATAAAATTTAAAAACATAAATACAACAGATGTGTGACCCACGGTGGTTCAAATATGCTGCTTTACTGGGTCAGGTCGCCGCTAGCTTTATTTATTACTGTCTACTTATTCTTTGCTATACCTGCGCGAGAGAAACTCCCACGCTAAGCTCTTGGCTTAGTGGTGCATATAAATAAGGCAATAAACTATTTTATGCAATCATGCATTATCATATATCAACTCATGCTTAATCATATTCTCATGCAAATATACATATCATGGTATTATAGCATGTATAAACATCAGATCATATTCTTTTATCTCATACTTGTTTACATTACTAAAACATCATTATATAACATGTCATAATCAATCATGTTACAAGTCATTATTTCTTTTATTTTCCATGTCACAATTCATAATTCCATTTTAAATTCCAATAATTCATTTATGTTCCACAATTTCTTTATTTATGTCCTTAAAATAAAAATTATATCCTTATGTCTTATCTTTCAAAAAAAACAAATAAAACACAAATCCAAGCTCCATAACTCAAGTTATAAAATTTTAAGTACTTACTGCTCATTACTAACAATTCTGCCCATAATTTCTGGACAGATTCTATGTTCGAAATTTATGAATTTTTCTGGAAAATTACAGACATATTCAGATCTTATGGTCTAAATGAAAGTTATAGTCCTATGTCTCATCTTTCCAACCCAACAATTTAAGTGAACACTGCTCATCAATTTCCAGCAAAGAACATAACAACCAATCACATTCAATTTTTACCAAATTAAATCCTAAGTCTAGCAAACATGCATCCCCAAGATTTTTCATCACAATTAATATTAATTCAAAATCATCAACATGCCAAATAATTAAATTATGCAATTAAAACAAAATTAAAATAGGCTATTGCCTTAGATTATGCACAAACCTCTCTTTTTCTCTTTTCTTTCTCTTTACTTTTCTTTCTCTTTTCCTTTACTCCTTTGAGTCAAATCCTTGTCACTTTGAGTTCCTAAAGTTCATAAACAGATTATTAAAATTCATAAAACCAATTCCTCCCTTTCTCCTTACTCTCTTAAGCTTCCTTAAGCATGAGAATGAGATTTTACCTTACTTTTTCTCTCTTTTCTAACTTTCTCCTTCTAAAATCAAGCCTTAGCTATGGAGGAACAAGGGAAAACGTGGCTGGTTTGAGAGAACAGAATTTTCCTAAATGAAAATGGTTAAGGAAGAAGAAGAAACAATCAAGAACAAAGTGACAAAAGTCATTAAAATGGGAGGACACCTAAGCTTCATCTAGAAGCTTTCATTATTGCTCAATGCATGTATCTATTTTAGCTTATTAAACTTTGCCATTTGGTGTGTTATGCTTCAATGAACGTGGGCTGATTTGAGGAAAGGATAAAAGTCTTCTAGATGTTTAAGTGATAAAGAAGAAGAGAGGCAATTAAGAGAAAATGACAAACTTAATCAATTATGGGACAACTAAGCTTAATTCTAGAAACTTTAATTAATGTTAAATTCATGTATGTCAATTATCTTCTTAAATTGTGACACTTGGTGTGGCCAGCCCCTTTCCATGTGTTTAATGTCCCAATCATGTATTTAATTTATGATTATCCCATTTAATCCTCCAATTTTCGGTAAATTGCAAATTGACCCCTAAACTTTTCAAAATTTGCAATTTAATCCTTTACCGAAATTTAACATCTTCAAATATTTAGACTACTTTATTAGGTATTTTCCATACCTAATTGTTGTTATTTTCATTATTTTTCGATAAAAATCCAAATTTAGACTTCAGTCAACCCAACGAGTCGATTTAACAATTCGCGTGACTTAGGTCTAAATTAGCGGATATGACATTCTCTCCCCCTTAAATTAAATTTCGTCCTCAAAATTTACCTGTTAATTTTGTGAACAATTGTGGATATTGCCTATTCATGACTTCTTCGCTCTCCCATGTAGTTTCTTCAGTAGCATGATTCTGCCATAGTACTTTAACTAATGGAACTTTGTTGTTTCGTAAAACTTTTTCTTCACGTTCTAATATAGCCACCGGTTCCTCTTCATAAGTCAAATCTGGTTGTACTTCTATCTCCTCAGTTGGAATAACATGAGTCGGATCAGACCTATATCTCCTTAGCATAGATACATGGAAAACATTATGGAGTTTATCCAACTTTGGTGGAAGTGCTAACCGATATGCTACTGGTCCGATTTTTTCCAAAATCTCATAAGGACCAATGAACCTCGGACTTAACTTTCCCTTTTTACCGAATCTCAATACTTTCTTCCAAGGTGAAACTTTAAGAAACACTTTATCTCCCACATCATATTCAATGTCTCGCCTCTTGAGATCAGCATATGATTTCTGTCGATCTTGTGCGGCTTTCAATCTTTCTTGGATAATTCTAACCTTTTCTTCTGTTTGTTGCACTAACTCTGGCCCTATCAACTTCTTTTCACTCAATTCGGTCCAACAGATTGGTGTCCTGCATTTTCTTCCATACAATGCCTCATACGGAGCCATGCCTATGCTTGTCTGATAACTATTGTTGTAGGCAAACTCCATAAGAGATGGATGTCTATCCCAACTTCCTTCAAACTCGAGCACACAGCTTCTCATCATATCCTCTAACAACTGAATAACTCGCTCTGATTGTCCATCCGTCTGTGGATGAAAAGCCGTGCTGAAATTGAGTCGAGTTCCCAAAGCTTGCTATAGGCTCTTCCAGAATTGTGATGTAAATCTGGGATCTCTATCAGATATGATGGACATTGGCACTCCATGCAACCTCACTATCTCAGTTACATAAATTTCGGCTAGCTTGTTCAATGAATAATCCATTCTGACCGGTAAGAAATGTGCCGACTTTGTCAATCGATCCACTATCACCCACACCGCATCATGCTTTCTCTGAGTCATCGGTAAACCGGACACAAAATCCATCGTGACTCTTTCCCATTTCCATTCTGGAATCGGTATTGGTTGCAGCAATCCTGTGGGCAACTGGTGTTCTGCTTTCACTTGTTGACAAGTTAGACACTTAGCAACATATTCAGTGATATCCTTCTTCATCCCTGGCCACCAGTATTGAGTTTTCAAGTCTTGATACATCTTGTTCCCGCCTGGATGCATGGTATATACCGTTTCATGTGCTTCTTTTAATATCTCGGACTTCAGCTCTCCTATACTGGGCACACAAATCCTATTCTTAAAGTATATTGTGCCGTCTTGTGTTAATGAAAACTCAGGCTTTTCTCCCTTTTTTACTGCTTCCACTATCTTTACTAACTTTTCATCTTGCTTCTGAGCATCTTTGATCTTCTGCATCAAAGTAGATTGTATTCGCATCTCCGCTAAAATTTTCCTGCTTAGTGCATCTGCAACCACATTAGCTTTGCCTGGCTGGTAGTCGATCACACAGTCATAATCTTTAATCAACTCCAACCATCTTCGTTGTCTCAGATTCAACTCTTTCTGTGAGGGAAGGTACTTAAGACTTTTGTGATCGGTATAGATATAACATCTTTCCCCATACAGATAATGTCTCCAGATCTTAAGACCAAAAACTATCGCAGCTAACTCCAAATCATGTGTCGGATAGTTAACCTCGTGAGGTTTAAGTTGTCTTGAAGCATAAGCAATCACCTTTCCTTCTTGCATAAGAACACAACCTAGACCATTATGACTAGCATCACTGTACACAACAAAGTCTTTTCCTAGAGTAGGCTGAGTCAAAACTGGTGCTTCAGTCAGCATTGCCTTCAGTTGATCAAAGCTAGCTTGACACTTGTCTGACCACTCGAAACGGACCTCTTTTCGTAGTAGTCGTGTCAAAGAAGTCGCTAAGGATGAAAATCCCTTCACAAACCTCCTATAATATCTGGCTAATCCGAGGAAACTTCTCACTTCTGTCACATTTCGTGGTGGTTTCCAATTAAGAATAGCTTCAATTTTACTAGGATCAACCCGAATACCTTTTGCTGAAATTACATGACCTTGAAAACTTACTGCTTTAAGCCAAAACTCGCACTTAGATAGCTTTGCATACAACTGCTTCTCCCTTAATGTTTGCAGCACTATTCTGAGATGTTGATTATGTTCTGCTCAGTCTCTAGAGTAGACAAGAATGTCATCAATAAACACCACTACAAATTGATCAAGGTATGACCTGAATACTCGGTTCATCAGGTCCATAAAAGCTGTTGGTGCATTCGTCAATCCAAAGGGCATAACTAGGAATTCATAATGACCATAACGAGTCCTGAATGCCGTCTTAGGTACATCCGACTCTTTTATCTTCAATTGATGATACCCCGATCGAAGATCTATCTTTGAAAATATAGCTGCACCTTTCAACTGATCAAATAAGTCATCAATCCTAGGTAGTGGGTATTTATTCTTAATAGTCACATTATTAAGCTGCCTGTAATCAATGCAAAGACGAAGAGTGCCATCTTTCTTCTTGACAAATAATACTGGAGCACCCCATGGTGATACACTGGGTCGTATAAAACCTTGATCTAACAATTCCTGCAATTGTACCTTCAACTCTTTCAACTCTGCTGGTGCCATCCTATATGGTGTAATGGAAATAGGAGTGGTGCCGGGTACCAAATCGATAGCAAATTCGATTTCTCTATTTGGTGGTAATCCTGGCAACTCCTCTGGAAATACATCGGGGAACTCACTAACAGTAGGAATATCCACCAACTTCGGACTTGCTTTTTCCATATCAAACACATATGCTAAGTATGCTTCGCATCCCTTACTGATGAGTTTCTGAGCTTTCAACACTGAGATCACATTGTCTGGATATTTTCTATTCTCACCCATCACCACTATCTCCTCTTGTTCTGGAATTCTGATGATCATCTGTCTTTTTCCACAATCCACTACCACTTCATAACGAGCCAACCAATCCATTCCCAAGATCACATCGAACTCATGGAATGGTAACTCTATTAAATCTGCTGGGAATTGCCTACCTTGAATTTCAATAGGGCAACCCCTAAATACCTTGCTAACCCTCACACTGTTCCCCAACGGGTTAGTCACAAGAATCTCAAATTCTAAAGCTTGTGGTTCTAAACCCTCTCAACCCGGTGGTGGTGTGCATATGTATGAATGCGTTGACCCCGGATCTATCAATGCATGTATGTCAGAGCCAAAGAGAAGGAATTTACCAATTAAGACATCTGGTGCATCCTGCTCCTCTCGGCCTCGCATGGCATATGCCCTGGCTGTGGCAGCTCTACTACCTTCTGGTCTCTCAACTGTCTCTGATCTGAACTGACTGGACCCTGATCGGCCTCCTCTGCCTTGCCCTCGACCTCGGCCTCTGCCTTGCCCTGAAGCCTGTGTCTGTATCAGCTCAGTGCTCCCCGAACCTCTGCCATATTGTAGCAAGGGACAATCTCTCCTCATATGGTCTTTAGAGCCACATCTAAAACATGCTCCTGTCATCCACCAACACTCTCCGGGATGAGAACGGCCACAATGCTGGCATTCTGGTAGGGGTAGCGATTTATATGGTGTCTGTGTCGGTGCACTAGCTGCCGAAGAAACGGATCTCGCAGGTTGTCCCCGCCTGAAGGAAGAAGGCCTGTTGGAACCTCCAGCCTGAAATCGGCCACTGAAAGATCTAGCTCTCTTGCCACTTGATTGTACTCTACTCGGTTGTGGCATGGGTCTCTTGAACCCTCTATCTTGTGTTGGCTGTTGTGCTGCTAGAACTCTTTCAACTGTTCTAGCAGATGCTAGCAAACTAGGAAAGCTCATCAGGCGTAGGGCTGAGACTTGTAGCTTGATCGAGTCTTTTAACCCATCTTCAAATCGTCGACACTTATCTGCCTCAGTGGATACAATGCCTCCCGCATACTTGCAGAGATGTGTGAATTCTCTTTCATATTCTGTTACTGATAAGTTTCTTTGTTTCAGCATCAAAAACTCTCTTTTCTTGTCGTCTGTGTAAATAGGAGGAATATACTGCTCCTTAAACTTCTTTAGAAAGAACTCCCATGTCATAGGGTCAGGAGCCTCTGTACTTTGTGATTCAGATTGCCACCAGTCATATGCATGCTCTTGTAATAAAGACACTGCATATTCATATTTATGCTCGTTTGTGCAATGCAGCTGATCAAAAACTCTCTCTGCCCTTTCTTGCCAAAACTCTGCCACTGAGGGGTCATCTTCCCGTTTACCGTAGAAATCGGGTGCCCCAAACTTCCTCAGTCTCTCAAATTGCAATCCTGATGAGGCTGGTTGTGATGCTTTTTGTAGCAAATCTATCATGTTCCTCATAAGCTCTGTTTGTCCTGTGCCAGCAATAGATTGCCCTCTTGATAGGCTAGCACTGGATCTAGATATAGTAGCTCGGCGATGACTGGGTCGCGATGAAGCCTCTGTTTCAGTAGGCTCATTACTTTCGCCTCCTTCGGCCACAATATGTCGTGACCCTGAAGCCATACTATACCTATATCATAAAATAACGGCCCCAATCAGTAATCAGCAACTTTAATACTTAATTGTGGGTACACACATATCATCATTATTTTTGAAAACCATTTTAAAATCCCAAACTACCCAAACCGGGCTTTAATACCAAAATCCAGAAACACCAACCTGGTGCTCTGATACCAAAAACTGTAACACCCCTCACCCCAGCAACTCGTGCCCGAATAAGGGAGTGCTACCTCTTACTTCATCGGTTAAAAGATCATTATTTAATTTTTTGTAGACATGAAAATCATTCATTTTTTTTAATTTACTATTTATTTACTTTGCAGCATAAAAGAAAAGTCATAATATTAAAGATAAAAATAAATTTTATTTAATAACATCTTCTTTATAAAGTGTACCATTTATTTTACAAATACTACAAAATAAAATTTAAAAACATAAATACAACAGATGTGTGACCCACGGTGGTTCAAATATGCTGCTTTACTGGGTCAGGTCGCCGCTAGCTTTATTTATTACTGTCTACTTATTCTTTGCTATACCTGCGCGAGAGAAACTCCCACGCTAAGCTCTTGGCTTACTGGTGCATATAAATAAGGCAATAAACTATTTTATGCAATCATGCATTATCATATATCAACTCATGCTTAATCATATTCTCATGCAAATATACATATCATGGTATTATAGCATGTATAAACATCAGATCATATTCTTTTATCTCATACTTGTTTACATTACTAAAACATCATTATATAACATGTCATAATCAATCATGTTACAAGTCATTATTTCTTTTATTTTCCATGTCACAATTCATAATTCCATTTTAAATTCCAATAATTCATTTATGTTCCACAATTTCTTTATTTATGTCCTTAAAATAAAAATTATATCCTTATGTCTTATCTTTCAAAAAAAACAAATAAAACACAAATCCAAGCTCCATAACTCAAGTTATAAAATTTTAAGTACTTACTGCTCATTACTAACAATTCTGCCCATAATTTCTGGACAGATTCTATGTTCGAAATTTATGAATTTTTCTGGAAAATTACAGACATATTCAGATCTTATGGTCTAAATGAAAGTTATAGTCCTATGTCTCATCTTTCCAACCCAACAAACAACATGCAAAACCGAGTTCCAGAAAATAAGTTATAACAATTTAAGTGAACACTGCTCATCAATTTCCAGCAAAGAACATAACAACCAATCACATTCAATTTTTACCAAATTAAATCCTAAGTCTAGCAAACATGCATCCCCAAGATTTTTCATCACAATTAATATTAATTCAAAATCATCAACATGCCAAATAATTAAATTATGCAATTAAAACAAAATTAAAATAGGCTATTGCCTTAGATTATGCACAAACCTCTCTTTTTCTCTTTTCTTTCTCTTTACTTTTCTTTCTCTTTTCCTTTACTCCTTTGAGTCAAATCCTTGTCACTTTGAGTTCCTAAAGTTCATAAACAGATTATTAAAATTCATAAAACCAATTCCTCCCTTTCTCCTTACTCTCTTAAGCTTCCTTAAGCATGAGAATGAGATTTTACCTTACTTTTTCTCTCTTTTCTAACTTTCTCCTTCTAAAATCAAGCCTTAGCTATGGAGGAACAAGGGAAAACGTGGCTGGTTTGAGAGAACAGAATTTTCCTAAATGAAAATGGTTAAGGAAGAAGAAGAAACAATCAAGAACAAAGTGACAAAAGTCATTAAAATGGGAGGACACCTAAGCTTCATCTAGAAGCTTTCATTATTGCTCAATGCATGTATCTATTTTAGCTTATTAAACTTTGCCATTTGGTGTGTTATGCTTCAATGAACGTGGGCTGATTTGAGGAAAGGATAAAAGTCTTCTAGATGTTTAAGTGATAAAGAAGAAGAGAGGCAATTAAGAGAAAATGACAAACTTAATCAATTATGGGACAACTAAGCTTAATTCTAGAAACTTTAATTAATGTTAAATTCATGTATGTCAATTATCTTCTTAAATTGTGACACTTGGTGTGGCCAGCCCCTTTCCATGTGTTTAATGTCCCAATCATGTATTTAATTTATGATTATCCCATTTAATCCTCCAATTTTCGGTAAATTGCAAATTGACCCCTAAACTTTTCAAAATTTGCAATTTAATCCTTTACCGAAATTTAACATCTTCAAATATTTAGACTACTTTATTAGGTATTTTCCATACCTAATTGTTGTTATTTTCATTATTTTTCGATAAAAATCCAAATTTAGACTTCAGTCAACCCAACGAGTCGATTTAACAACTCGCGTGACTTAGGTCTAAATTAGCGGTTATGACAAATATGATTCTTATGTACTCACCTATAGAATTAAATATAAAGGCGATTGACTTTATTTAAAGTAGGAAGTTGTTATAGAAGTGCTCTAAAGCCAATCACCTTTAGAACTTATTGTACAAATTTATATGATTAATAAAAGACATTTTCATTAATTTGATATTCATTTAATATATGAATTGATAATGATTTTAAATTAATTAATGAAAACCTTGATACATAATATAGCATGATGGAAATCATGATGAGATCATGATATTGAGACTCTTATCATATCTAATTAAGTTAGTATATGAATTATCCCTAGTCATAGTATTAATGAGATGAGACATTGTTAATCCGGATAGACTAGCATATGTTATACTCCTTGATTGGATTAAGAAGATCTCATAATCTATAAACATGAGATATTTATAGTAAACATGTGAAAGCTTGCTAAGTGTAACTAAGTACTTGGCTGACCTACTATGAGATAATCATATGGATAATCTATTCAAATGTCAATGAAAGTCTCATCATAGCAATAGTGCAAGTAACCTTAGACTTGAGGTACTTAATGATATCTTAGATACTAATTCTGTATTTTGACCCTATTCCTTATTGCCTCAGGGAGGTTGCTCATAGGGTGGTGATTAAGTGCAACTTGAGGTATTCGAAGGTAATTGGGTAACTAACAGAGGATTCACCATTTCTGATAGAATGAGTGTATATCCATGGCCTCTTGTTGGGGTCATTACTCGGAAATCTCTGGCCACAGTGGAAATGTCATGAAGATAGTCTTCAATGACATTTCTAACAGAGTAATGAGCCTTACGTACCGAAACTAATATTACTTATGTAACATCATACCTTATGCACTTTAATAAAACTTATCCCTGCATCTAGAAATCACATATGGCATATAGGTAAGTTAAATGAATCTGTTAACATTGATAATAAAAGTTTTCTCTTTTATCATCACATCCACCTTATCATTCAATAAATCTTTAAATCTATATATCTCACATATATTAAAACTTAAACTTTACATCTAAGGTTTACTAGTTGCATCCATTTACATATTAATTTACAACTATGAGTAAATATACATGTATATTCACATAAATCCAAAATGTGAATGACATGATTCCTTGTTTGCATGGAATGCAATGAGAGAGTGTGGTGAGGCTTGGCTCGTGACCTGTGCTCCATGTCTTATATATGCCACTTAAAATAAGCTATCATTTTCCTTTACTTGAAAAATGATACAAATTGATGAGTTGCGGCTCAGTGAGAATAACCATCAAATGAGCTCTAAAGTATCAAACCACTCATTGTAATAAATCACCACCCATTGCATATTATGTATTCCATTCCATTCACCGTTATCATATAGATAGCAGTAAAATTGAAGCATATAATCATTACTCTTTACGTATGCATATGCTTTGCTTATTTCATTTTGTTGTGACCAAGTTAAGTAGACATTGCCCCAGGTTTCCATATGAACATTTGCATTTGCTAGGTAGCTTGATCATTTGTTTCATTTTCATATTTGTTGGGCCATAGGCCTCTTCTTTTGTTTACAATATCAATTAACTACTCACAACGTCTTTATGCATATGCATTTATAACTAAGCATTCATCAACCATTGTATCTTTATCATATATACCATACATATATCACATATATGTACCACATATGTGAAAAATTATCCTTCATCTCATTATCAAGTTCAAATCATGACAATCATATGAATCACATAGCCACAAATCATCTAACATATCATATAGTAAGCAATATTCGTATGCCCCAAAGAAATCATTTGATAACTATACTCACATTTCTCCTTTGATTCTGACCCTTAAATTATTATCTATCCCTTACTTGTGGGTCTCCAATATATTGGGAACCTAATATGGAAATATAATCGATTAATTTATGACTAAAAAAACATAATGTGGCTTAAAGAAATTAATGTACATAGTTCATATGCATAGTTAGGGTTTTTCTTATAGGGCAGTGTAATCTAATTCCTTATTCTAATTAAATTTAGCATATAATTATATAACATACTAAAATTTCAGAGCAATTGGAGTATTGTACATATTTTGGTAGAATTTCCAATTGTGTTATGTTTTCTGCTTTATTTTCTACCCTTAGGCAGTTTTAGGGTATCCATTTTGGTCCTTCATATCTTACAATATGTAAGTCGGATTATAATTAAAATTGGTATAAACTTAGATAGGTTAAAATGGAATATTTCATATATTTATAACTTTTATCAATTATGTCCCTAAGATCCTCAAATTATAAGAAATATTTCACTGGTCCAGAATGTTGTTGGCTTCTAAACCAGTATGACTTGTTACTCTATACATAACATATTAAGTTTAAATTGGTACAAAATTTAAGATAAGATATATACCTATAACTTTCCAGTCTTGAATTTAATAATTTATCTCTAAGGAGCTTAAAATGGCCAAACAAATTCCTAGATCTGCCCAGGACACTAAGCAGGCAGGTCAGACAATGGAACAATCATGGTTTTATTCACTATAACTCAACAAACACAAGAGATATGAATCTAAAATTTGGTATACATATATATAACACATATATCTACAACTTTAATATTTTGAGCTACTTAAAATAAGGGATCTATCATATTTAAAACAAACAAACATAGTAGATAACTCAGCTAGGGTTTGAACCAGGACCAATTCCAATTCGATGCCAATATCTTTTCATATACAACAAATATTGAAAAAATATTTATATATCCATAAAAATAAGAAATAAATTAACAAATTTTATGTTTGAAACTTCTCCAAATTCAGTTCATAAGATAATCCAAATTAGAGTAAAAAAACACTACTACAACATAACCCTAACAGTTCAAACCAACACTAGAACAATGGAGAGAAGGTTACTTACCAAGAACAAATTTGAAAGGGATAAATTTTTTGTAAAACCTATGTGAAATAAGGAAGAAATGAAGGTTGAAAAGAGGGAAGAAGAATGAGAAATGAATCTGAAGTGAGGGAGGCAGAATGGTGAGAAGGAAGATAAGGTCCACCTTTCACCTCCTCACTTTTGTCATTCTCCATTTTTTGTTTCTCTTTTGTTTCTTTTCATTTGCCTTTATTAATTCAATCTAATAATTTTATTCGCATAAATTTCAATTTCATGTTATCATCAACTAAACTATAAAATGGATACGTGCAATTCAACACAGTTGCAAAATTCTCACACATAGCTAGTGCGTGTCGTGAACTTGTCCCTATAAAAATACATATGAAATGCACGTGTTTATGTAAAATATATGTAAGTGCATATGTCCAAATGAAATGCATGTAAAAATGCATAAATTGGAAGTCAATCTCTCTTCCTTTCAAGAATTTCGTCCTCAAAATTTAATACTTGGAAATAGGTGTGGATATTATCTTTTCATATTTTCTTCTGTTTCCCATGTTGCCTACTTAGTGAATGGTTACACCAAAATACCTTAACTAATGGTATTTCTCGGCTTCTCAACTGTTTAGTCTTATATCTGATGACTTTCATTAGTTCTTTGACATAACTCATGTCATCTGCAATTTCAATGGCTTGATTCTTAAGCATATGTGTGGGGTTTGATCTGTATCTTCTAAGCATGCTCATATGAAACAAGTTATGAATCTGAGCCATCTCCGACGGTAAAGCCAATTCGTATGCCAATGGACCAACCTTCTAAAAAATTTCATAAGGCCCTATGTATCTTGGGCTCAATTTACCCTTCTTACCGAATCAAATTATCTTTTTCTTTAGAGATACTCGTTGAAATACTTTTTCATCTAACTCATATTCCATCTCCCTTCTATGCTAATAAGCATAACTTTTATGTCTGCCTTGTGCCGCCTTTAGCTTGTTCTTGACAATCTTGATCTTATCCACTATGTCTTATACTATCTCTGGCCCTTCTAATGCACGTGCTCCTTCTTCATCCCAAATGATGGGCTTATACACTTTTTGTCGTACAATGCCTCTTATGGTGCCATTTGGATACTGTTATGATACTGGTTGTTGTAAGCAAATTAAATCAATCTATATATTATCCCAATCACCTCTAAATTCCATAGAACATGGTTTGAGCATATCTTTTAATGTCTCTATGGTCCTTTTGGAAGTTCTACCAATTTGTGGATGGAATACAGTACTGAAGTTCAATTTTTTTCCTAGAGCATCTTGTAGACTCACCCAAAAATGTGAGTAAACCGTGGATCTCTATCAGACATAATAGACACTAGAATACCAAGTAATCTGACTATCTCATTCACATATAATTTTTCTAAACTCTTGAGTGTATACCCCCATCTGATAGGAAGAAAATGTGCTGACTTGGTTAATCTATCAATAATAATCCATATTGTTTCATTTTTTCCATGGAGTTCTTGGCAATCCATAAACAAAATACATCGTTATCTTCTCTCATTTCCATTCTAGCATTGGCAATGGATGTTGCTTACCAACTGGTGTATGATGTTCAATTTTAATCTGCTGACATGTCAAGCATTTAGAAACATATTCTGCTATGTCTTTCTTCATTCTTAGGCACCAGTAATGAGGTCTTAAGTTGTGATACATCTTAGACATCCCTGGGTATATTGAATAGGGTGCATTGTGTGCCTCTTTCATTATTTTTTGGCTTAAATTATTAGTGTTTGGAACACATATGCACGACTTCAACATCAGCGTATCATCCTGCAAATAAAACTCTGTATTGTTTCCCTACTTTACCATCTCAATTTTCTCACAGAATGAAGGATCTTTGCCATGTGCTTCTTTGATCCTCTCCTTTAGTATAGGTCTAACTTGAAGAGTAGCAATCAGTGATCCTCCATCATGCATATTTAATTCAACATTCATAGATCCTAATTGAATCAAATATGGAAAAGAGGATGCTTGCAAGTGAGCTACACTGCTACTGGACTTCCTGCTTAATGCATCGGCTACTACATTGGCTTTCCCTATATGATATTCAATTGTGTAGTCATAATCCTTCAATAGCTCTAACCATCGCCTTTATCTCATGTTTAAATTTTTATGAGTCAGCAAGTAACCCAAACTTTTCTAGTGTGTAAAGGTCAGGACTGTCTCGCCATATAGATAATGCCTCTAAATCTTCAATGCAAATACAACTGCAGCCAATTCTAAATCTTGCATTGGCTATAAGACCTCATGTGGTCTCAACTATCTAGATGCATAAGCTATCACCTTGCCATGCAACATCAACACACATCCTAAGCCTAGATGAGAAGCATCACTATATACAGTAAATCCAGCTATACCTATAGGAATAGCTAACACTGGTGCAGTGTTTAACCTATGTTTTAATTCAAAGAAACTACTTCGGCATTCTAGAGCCCATTTGAAAGGCAAATTCTTTCTAAGTAATTTAGTCAAAGAGATATCAATTAAGGAGAATCCATCAATAAATCTGAAATAGTATCCAGCCAAACCCAGAGAACTACGCACTTCTAAAATATTTTTAGAAGCTTCCCAATTTAGCATGGCATCTATTACCTCTATGCCCTTGCCCGATACCACATGTCTAAGAAAAACCAAATGATCGAACCAAAATTCACATTTACTCAATTTAGCATACAATTGTTTCTCCCTCAAAGTTTGCAACACAATTTTTAAATGTTGTTCATGTTCTCCCCTATTCTCTTAGTACACCAATATGTCATCCATAAATACTATCACATATATGTCCAGATATGGTTGAAACAGTTTATTCATTAATTCCATAAATGCAGTTAGAGCATTAGTTAACTTGAATGGCATTACTAAAAATTCATAATGTCCATACCTGGTTCAGAAGGTAGTCTTTAGAATATATATTGCAACTACCTTCAATTGGTAATAGCCTGATTTCAAATCAATCTTAGAGAATATTTTGGCTCTTTACAACTAGTCCAACAAATCATCTATTATGGGCAACGAATATTTGTTCTTGATTGTCATTTTGTTAAATTGCCTATAGTCAATGCACAATCTCATGGTTCCCTATTTCTTTTTCACAAATAATACTGGAGCTCCCTAATGTGATACACTAGGTTTGATATACCCTTTATCAAGCAATTCCTGCAATTGGGTCTTCAATTCTTTCAACTCAATTGGGGCCATTCTGTAAGGTGACATCGATATTGGCATTATTCTTGGTACAATTTAATAGTGAATTCTATCTCTCTATCTAGTGGTAAACCAGGTCGATCATCTGGGAATAGATCAAAAAAGTCCCTCACCACTGGTATATTTTGAAGCAAGCTACCAGTGGTCCAAATATGCCAAATATGCCTCACATCCCTTTTTGATCAACCGAAATGCTTTTACAGCTGAGATTAAACATGTAGGCACAAGTTTTCTTTCACCTAGAAGTATAACACTTGGCTAGTTTAGTGATTCCATAATTACTTCCTTAGTAAAGCAATTCACTATTGCATGGTTTTTAATTCACCAGTCCATTCCCAGTATCACATCAAATTCATATGGCAGTAATAAGATCAAATCATCTATTAATTCAGCTTTATCAATGCATATTGAGCAATAAAAGGCTTATGCTTTTTATGCAATTTGGATGCCAACTATTCACAACTACTACTGTTCCCAATGGAGTACTTACATTTATGTCAATCCCCAAAGGCTTATACTTTTGATGCAATTTGGATGCCATATGCAATGATATAAATGAATGCGTGGAACCAGGGTCAATCAATGCATATGCTAATATATCCAAAATATTAATATTACCTGTGACAACTTCAGAAGCATCAACTGCCTCCTGCCTAGTCATGGCAAACACTCTAGCCTGTGTAGGGGGTCTAGAACTTTGACCTTCAAATCTGGTCACTCCTCTGCCTGTTGTACCAGTTCTACCTCTACAACACCCCCTCACCCTAGCAGCTCGTGCTCGAATAAGGGAGTGCTATACTGACTTTATCAGTTGAAATATCATTTTTAAATTATGTATAAATGAAAATCACTTGTATATTTTTTTCCTTATTTACTATTTATTTACTTGTAGTGTAAAAGAAATCATTACAAAGAAGCACAATACATTTTATATAATAAAGTATTATTTACAAAACGTGCGCTTGTTTTACAAGTACTATAAAATAAAAGTCAAACCATAAATACAACAGTTGTGTGACCTATAGTATTTGATACAAGTTGCTCTACTAGATCAGGCCACTGCTACCTTTATCTACTATCATCTGCTTATTCTTCACTAAATTTGCGAACTAAATATGTGCGAGAGAAACTCTCACGCTAAGCTTTAAGCTTAGTGGTGCATATAAATAAGGCAATAAACTATTTCATGCAACATGCATTATCATATATCAATTTATGCCCAATCATCATTTCATGCAAATATACATCTCATAATATTTTAGCATGCATAAATATCGAATGATATTTTTTTTTATCTCATACCTGTTTTACTTAATTAACACATCATTATATCATCAATCATAATTAATCATATCATAATTCATGGTTTCTTTTTTTTTCAATCCTTCTTTATAGCCCACAACACCTATGAACCCCTAACTAGGATAACGGAGTTGCCATCCTATATGGTGTAATGGAAATAGGAGTGGTGACGGGTACCAAATTGATAGAAAATTCAATTTCTCTATCCGGCAGTAACCCTGGCAACTCCTCTGGAAACACACCAGCAAACTCACTAGTAGTAGGTATATCCTCTAACTTCAGACTTGCTTTTTTCATATCGATCACATATGCTAAGTATGCTTTGCATCCCTTACTGACTAGTTTTCGAGCTTTCAACACTGATATCAAATTGTCTAGATATCCTCTATTCTCACTCATCACCACTATCTCATCTTGTTCCGAAATTCTAATGGTCATTTGTCTCCTCCCACAATCAACTACCACTCCATAACCAGCCAACCAATCCATTCCCAATATCACATCATACTTATGGAAAGGTAACTCTATCAAATCTGCTGGGAATTGCCTACATTGAATTACCCTAATCTCTCTCTCTCTTTTTGCTCTCTCAAGCTTCCTTAAGCATGAAAATAGAATTTCCCATCCCTTTCTCTCTTTTTCACACTTTCTTTCCCACTTTCTCTTTTTAGAACAAGGTTTGGCTATGGAAGAAATTCTGGAAACATGGAGCTAGTTTAGGAAGGAAGAAAATTCTAAATGAAAGGAGATAAGGAAGGAAGAAGAAAAACAAATGAGAAAGAAAAGAAAAAAAAAAGAGGTTTGTGCATAACCTATGGCAGTAGCCTATGTCTTTTTTTTAAGTTGCATGATTTGATCATTTGGCATGTTAATGATCTTGAATTAATAGTATTTTGTGATAAAAATCTTGGGGATGCATGTTTGCTAGACTTAGGATTAATTTTAATAAAAAATTGAAGATGGTAAATATGTGTGTTCTTTGCTGGAATTGATGAGCAGTAAGTACATAAACTGTTATAACTTAAGTTATAGAATTCGGATTTGTATGTTATTTAATGGGTTTGAACGCTAAGACATAGGCATTGAACTTTTATTTAGACCATAAAATCCAAATATGTCTATATTTTGCCAAACAAATACACAAAGTTTGGACCTAGAATATGTCCAGGAAATTCTGGGCAAAATTGTTAGTGACCAGTTAGTGTTAATTTGACCATCTCTTTTGACACAAAACTCTAAATTATGTGATTCAAGTTGCATATTAAAGATAAGTTTCAGAACTAAAATTGTTAATGAGACCCTATCAATTAATTCGAATGTTAACAGGACCAAACTTAGGGTCCAATATAGAGTACAGAATCTGCCAGTGACGGGGCAACATATGAGTTGATGAATGTAATAGTAAAATAATGTGAACCTTGTTATATTATGCAAATAATATTTTTATTAAGTAATTGTGTGATTAATTGAACTTTTACATGTATGAAATGGGTGAATTTAATAACTATCAATTTTAAAGACATTGAGTATGCCCTAAAACACCAAACTAGAACTATACTTAGGATAGTTTGGCATGCCAAGTAGTGGGCAGTATGATGAAAACAATTAATGGTATGATTATTGAAGCGTAATAGCACAATTATTGAAGCCGGTAATGGAACTATTATTGAAGCTGGTAATGACACTATTATTGAAGCCGGTAATGACACTTGCATGCGCACATCATATTGCCTGGGTGGCACTCCTAAGTGTCTAGATGGCAACTTTCTTATCCTAGTCAGTGGTTCATAGGTGTTGTTGGCTATAAAGAAGGATTGAAAAAAAAGGAACCATGAATTGTGATATGGATAATAATGATGATTTGATAAAGTAAAACAAATATGAGATATAATAATATAATTTGATATTTATGTATGCTAGAATACTATGAAATATATGTTTGCATGAAAAGATGATTGGGTGTTGTGGGCTATAAAGAAGGATTGAAAAAAAAAAGGAACCATGAATTGTGATATTGATAATAATGATGATGTGATAAAGTAAAACAAATATGAGATATAATAATATAATTTGATGTTTATGTATGATAGAATACTATGAAATATATGTTTGCATGAACAGATGATTGGGTGTTGTGGGTATAAAGAGTCATGGAAATAAAAGGAATCATAACTTCTGACATGGTTAATTATGATGAATTATATAATGATGTGTTAATAAAGTAAAAAAAATAATATAATTTGATGTTCATGCATGCTAGAATATTATGAGATATATATTGGCATGGAAAGATTATGTGAGCATAAATTGATATATGGCAATGCATGTTGCATAAAATAGTTTATTGTTTTATTTATATACACCACTAAGCTTAGAGCTTAGCGTGGGAGTTTCTCTCGTGCAGATATAGTAAATAATAAGTGGACGATAGTAGGTAAAGATAGTTTCAACCACTATGGGTCATAAAATAGTTTATTGCCTTATTTATATGCACTACTAAGCTTAGAGCTTAGCATGGGAGTTTCTCTTGCACAGATATAGTAAAAATAAGTAGACGATAGTAGGTAAAGATAACGGTGGGCTGATCCAGTAGAGGAGCTTCTTTCAACCAATATGGGTCATATAACTTTTGTATTTATATTTTGAATTTTATTTTATCGTATTTGTAAAATAAACAGTGCGTTTCGTAAATAACATATTATTATATAAAAATTATTTTATCTTTCTTGTTATGATTTCTTTTACACTGCAAAGTAAAATAAATAGTAAATAAAGAAAAAAAATATACAAGTGATTTTCATTTATACATAATTTAAAAATGATATTTTAACCGATGAAGTCAGGATAGCACTCCCTTATTCAGGCATGCGTTGTTGGGGTGAGGGGGTGTTACAACCTCTACGTCTGCCTCTACCATGTGTCCCACTGGTAGTGTTTACCCTTGGTGACCTCTCTGCCTCTGCTAGTATCTGCTAATTTGGCTATTTCTGGACAGTCTCTATACATGTGCTCTAGTGATCCACAAAAATAACATGCATTTATAAGCCTTCTACATTTGCCTGTACGATGTTTACCATAATGAGTACATGTAGGCCTATGTCCAATATATTGGTTCTGCCCTTTTCCTGGGTAAAAAAAAGTCATAGCATGACCTCTAGAGCTTGAATATCCACCTCTATAACCAGAATGTGCTGGCATATATCTACCCCTATTTCCCCGCCTTCTGTTAGACTCTCTAAAAAGCTCATGTGCTACCTTTCTAATCCGTTGTTCTCCAGCTTCTTTCATTAACCTTTCAGCTCTAATTGCAGTAGGTCCGAGTCTGGTATAGCTATCGAGATTAGTAGTTATGATTTTATTTCTGATCTCATATTTGAGGTCCTCCTCAAACTTTTTGCATTTGTCTCTTTCAATAGAGACCATAAAAGTGGCATAGTGGGAAAGTTTGTTAAAATGCACCTCATAATCAAGAACAAACATGCTCCCCTGTTTTAAATTTAGGAATTCTTTTCTCTTATCATCTTTATATGCTTTAGGCATGTAATTATTTTGGAACTCTCAGAGGAAATCATTCCATGTTAGGACTGGTGGATGTGCATCCTTATATGGGATTGTCTTCCACCATTCATAGGCATTGCCTTAAAGCAAGGATACTACATAATCAAATTTCCCCACTAGTATGCATCTCATCATATTCAGTACCCTTTGATTGAAATCAAGCGCCTTGTTTTCTCAACTAGTCATCATGTCTTTCCCTATATATTTGTGAAGCCATATCTTATGCAATTAAGTATAACCTATCCCTGTATCAAATAATCACACATAGCATGCTGGAAAGACAAAATATCCTGTTAACAGTGATAGTAATTTTTTTTTATATACTGTAATATCGTTCAATGACTTTGCAAGTCTCATATACTGTAATATCATTCAATGACTTTGCAAGTCTCATATCATGTAATATCATTCAATGACTTTGCAGGTCAACACTGAGGCTTTCGCCACAATATGATATATCACATATATTAAAACATAAACTTTGCACATAAGTATTTACGAGTTACTTTCATTTATAGATTTTTAAAACCCATTCCAAAATAACTATACATATTCAACCATGTAAATATAAAATGCAGATGACATATTTTCATACTCCTGTGTAACGCAAGAAGAGAGAGTGATGAGGCTCGGCCAATGACCTGTGCTCCATATCTTCTATACGCTACTCAAAATGAGCTATCACTTTTCTTTACCTGAAAAATGATGCAAATTGATGAGTTTTGGCTCAGTGAGAATAACCATCAAATGAGCTCTAAAGTACCAAACAACTCATAATCGTAAATCACAAATCCAATGCATACCATGTATTCCATTCCATTCATCAGTATCATATAAATATCAATAAAGTTGAAACATATAATCATTACTCCTTACGTATGCAAATGCTTTACTTATTTCATTTTGTTGTGACCTAGTTAAACAGAAATTGCCACGGGTTTCCATGTGAACATTTGCATTTGCTAGCTAGCTTGATCATTTGTTTCATTTGCACATTTGTTGGGCCATAGGCCTCTTCTTTTGCTTTACAATATCGATTAACTAGTCACAATGCCTTTTAAGTCCACATGCATATGCACTTGTACTTAAGCATTCATCAACCATTGGATCTTATCACACAAAACATACATATACTGCATATATGCCTCATAATCAACGCATATACCTTCTATATATTATACATATACCATGTATATATATCACATATGTCAAACATATACCTCAAATATACCACAAGTATACCATTTGTATGTACCATAATGTCACAAATTATCCATCATCATATTATCAAGGACCAATCATGACAATCATGTGAATCACATAGCAAGCAAGATTCATTTGCACTAAAGAATTCAATTGATAATTAGACTCACCATTCTCCTTTGATTCCGACCCTTACTTATTGTCTATCCGCTCCTTTTAGGTCTCCAATATGTTGATTAGGGAGACTTAATGTGGCTTAAACAAATTAACATGCATTGTTCATATCAATAGTTAAGATTTTTCCTATGAGGTAGTGTGACCTTATGGGATTGTTTAGCCTAATACTTTTTCTATACTTGACCAATTAATCTGATTCTTGTTCCTAATTCAAATTAACATATATTTATGTAGCATTTAAAATTTCAGACCAATTGGATCATTTTACAAGTTTTGGTGGAATTTCTAAGTGTGTTCTGTTTTCTGCCTTGTTTTGTGCCTTTAGGCAGTTTTAAGGTACCAACGTTGGTTCATCATAACTTATAATATATAAGTCAAATTTACATGAAAATTTACAGACACTTATATGGGTTAAATGGAACATTTTTCATGTTTATAAGTTTTATCAATTATGTCTCTAAGGGCTTCAAATTATAAGAAACATTTCACTGGTTCATAATAGAATTGGCTTCTGGAACAGTATGACTTCCAAAGGCCATAACTTTGTCTATACATAACATATTAAGCTGAAATTAGTACCCATATTTATCTAAGATATATACATATAAATTTTAGGTTTTAATAATTTAGAGAATATATATCTAAGGAGCTCAAAATGGCTACACAATTTGCTGGAACTGCCCAGGGCACTAAGCAGTCAGCTCAACTATGGAACAATCATGGTTCCATTCACATTAACTCAAAATCCACAAGTCATATGAACTTGAAATGTGGTATACCGATACATAACACATATATCTACAACTGGTATGTTTTGAGATACTTCCAATAATGTCTTTATCATATTCAAAACTAATAAACACAATGGCTAACTCACTTAGGGTCCACATCTAGACCAATTTTAGTAGACAGAGGATATCTCCTTCTATACACCACATCTTGCAAACATGTTTGCATAAACATAACTATAAGACATAAATGAAAAACTATTGTGTTTTAATCTTTACCAGAATCCATTTCTATTGATATCAAAATTGGGGTGCAAATCAGTGCCTATTTATGAACCATAGCAACACAAATCCACCTTATAGCAATAAGAATTGATTACTTACCAAGAAAAAACTTGCAAGGGATCAATTTTCCATCAAACACTAAGTGAAACAAGGAAGCATTGAGTTCTAGAATGGAAGAAGATGAAGAAGAAAACGGGATGGAGTGAGGAGGCAGAAATGGGGGAGGAAGATAAAGCCAACCTTTTTGTTTTTGTCTTTTTATCTTTTTCTCTTCTTCTCTACACTTTTCTCTTATCTTTTCTCTTCTCTTTTCTTTTATTTTCCTTTTTTTTCATTTTCATTTTATTTTTTCTATATTATTATTATTATTTACATATATTTATAATTCCAGTAATTCACACAATAATACAATTTAATCATTTGGCCCGATTTAACTAAATTAACAATGAAATGTTTACTAATCTTAATCTAGTCATTTTGCTTACTTTAATTTAGTCACCTTATTCAATTTATTTCTAATGCTTTGTTATCCTCCTTTAGGTTATAAGTACACACATGCGACTCGATACAATTGCCAAACACTAGGACACATAGCTAGTGCATGCCATGAACTTGTTTCTAAGAAAATATGTATGAAATGCATGTGTTCAATTGGATTATATGGAAGATGCAAATGTCCAAAAGAAATGCATGTGGATATGCATGTGGGGAAGGTCAAGGATGTGACAATATTTCAGGCCCCTGTATTTTCTGTTCGAGGTTTTCATAGGGTACTTCTGCATGTGATGATTGTGATCCATGTACTAGAGCACTAGCCCCTAGTGCTGGTTGATCTCTATGCAAATGACGTGATGCTTCATGAGAATTCATTTTGGCCAACCTCGCCCTCCTTGATGAATCATGTCCTATGATGGCCCTAAAATTCATAGAAATGTGTCACTACATAATGTTCAATAAATATGATGCATATGTTATCATGCTTTTATACATATGCATGTTCCCATGAAACCTATCCCTAATATGATACCAAAAATTTAAAATCATACCTTATACACTTTAGTAAAACCTATCCCTGCGTCTAGTAATCACATATGGCATACATGCAAGTTAAACGAACCTGTTAACATTGATAATTAAATTTTTCATTTTTATCATCACATCCATATCATCATTCAACAAATATTTGAATCAACATATATCACATATATTAAAACTTAAACTTTACATCTAAGGTTTACGAGTTGCATCCATTTACATATCATTGTACAACTCCCACCTCCTGACTTTTCTCATTCTCCCTTTTTTTGTTTCTTTTCATTTGTCTTCAATTAATTCAATCTAATAATGTTATTCACATAAATTTCAATTTCATGTTATCCTCAACTATATTATAAAATGACCACGTGCAATTCAACACAATTGCAAAATATTCACACACATAGCCAGTGCATGTCATGAACTTGTCCCTATAAAATTACATATAAAATCCACATGTTCAAGTAAAATATGAGCAAATGCATATGTCCAAATGAAATGTATGTAAAAATTAATACGTGCGAAGTTAAGGATGTTACAACTTGGGTTAGATGTTACTTAGTCAATTTAGTGGGAGTTGACACATGTCCATACTCTGTACCAAATGGGGCATAAAATGGTGAAAGGAATAATTGTATAAAAATTGTCCACGGAAAGGTTCGTAGTCAAACTATTGACTTTTTGATCATTTAGGAGTCATGATGTGTTGCTAGATACTGCTTATGTCTTACTTAAAGTAATTGTTAATTTAAGTGGCCAACATAACTAGGAACCTAATGGGTCACACGCATAGGAGATTAAAAGAATGAGTAAAATGGTCTTAGATACGATCCAAAAATATGGGAGAATTATTTCGGGTTGTATCGTATTGAGTTCGTGAAAAAGATCGCTCGAGAGGGGTCATGGGCCTATTGCCCAATAGCAGGCCCAGCACATGCGACACAGTGTGTTGATGCACCCAATTGGCAAACGACCATCTTTGGCATTAATTAGTCCAATTATGGCCAATTACTATTCATTATGTTTCCTTTTCTCCATTTTTTACTTTTAATATTTTTTAAATATGATTCAAAATTGAAAAGAGACATGAAAATTATTTTTAGTGAAAATAATTTTTGAGACACAATTTCTCTCAAGAATAAATTCAAAGCTAGCATTTTGAAATTTATTAAAACCATTCCTCTTGTTAGTTTGTTCTTCATTCTTCACATGAATTATCATTAAAGACATCCTAGTGTGAATTGTTGTGGTTTGCTACAACCCAACAAGATGAAAATTTGATAAACAAATCAAGAAATTACAAAGGTATAATATATAATATATATGATTTAATAAATTAGTTTTAATGGCACAAGCAAGATTCTTCTCTCGGGTTTTGAAATTTTATTTTCCGTTGCGTTTTATGAATGAGATTCACCTTCAAAACCCAACTTGTTCCTGAAACAAAGAAACAACATACCTTGCCTTGTGCTCATCAGTATACTCTAACTCCTCGAAGACTCTTTGTCTTATATAGCCAAAACTCTAGAGATGTTGGATCATCATCACTTTTACTTGGAAAGTTAGTAGCCCAATACTTTTGGTGTTAAAGAGGTGCCTTAAAGATAATCATCTTACGCATTTGATGTACTCATTTATTATTAATAAAAGGCATATTCATTATATTGGTGTTCATTTATATATGAATACTTAAGACCATTTGTCGAACTGCTTAGTATATAACACATTATGAATGAAATCATGATGATGAGATTCCTATCATGTGTAATTATGTTTACACCTAAATGGTCCTTAGTCCTAAGATTAACAAGGTAGGACATTGTTAATCTAGATAGACTAGCATATGTTATACTCATTGACTAGGTCAAGCAGCTAATCTCATAATTTAAAGACGTGAAATGTCTAGAGTTAACATGTGGATGCTTGCAAGAGTAGCCAAGTATATTGGATTACCTACTATGAGACAATCACATGGATATCTATTCAATATCAGTGATAGTCTCATCATAGCAATGGTGCAAGTATCCTTAGACTTGAAATGTTCAAGGATATCTTAGATACTAAATCTAATACTTTGACTCTATTCCTTGTTGTCTCTCAAAGGTTGCTTATAGGGTGGTGATTATGTATAGCAAGATGTATTCGAATGTAATTGAGTAGCCAATAGAGGATTCACCACTCTTGATAAAAGAATAGTATACCTATGGCCTCTTGTAGAGATCATTGCTCATAAATCATTGGCTAAGGTAGACAAGTTATGAAAAAGGTCTTTAAGGACATGTCTGACAGAGTAATGACTCTCATAGATAAGAACTAATATCATTTGGACTAGATGTGATGTAGTCAGTTTAGTGGGAGTTGACTCACAATCCATGCTCTAAACCAAATGAGGTAAAGTATAGTAAAAGGATGATTTTCATAGTAATTTTCTATATAAGGGTTAAAGTAAAACCACTGAATTTCCAATCAATTAGGGGGTCATGATGTGTTGCTAGATACTGCTCATGATCTGCTCCAAATCTTATGATGATTTGAGCTACCAATATAATCGGGAACCTAATGGGTCATCGCATAGAAGGAATGAAGGAAATATGAAACGAGCCTTGCATTGGATCCCAGACACGAGAGAGAAAAAATTTCACCAAGCATAATGGGTCACGACCATGACAAAGGTTGTTAAAGACGTGACAACATGGAAGTTATGGCCATGAAGGCCCTGATATCAGCTTTTGCGATTTTAGGGTTTTTATTTCGAATAGAACTCTTATGTATGTGAAACTTATGTCCAACCCAAATTATGATTAGGGGACATATAAGTAACCCTTTTAAGGGCCAAATTCATGGCTACCACCTTGAGAAAAAAAAAAAATTGTCTCATCTTCTTCTCTTTCAAGTTGCAACACCATTACTAGCACTTTGGTACTTTGACATTCCATATCCCTTGTGGTTATTTCTTTTGTTCCTTCATATGCATTTCTATTAGAGACAATCCAACATTCGATTTTTATCGTTTGAATTAACCTAACGTGAAGGAAAGGCTAACAAACTTGCAAAATCAAAGATTGGAAACAAGGTAATCAACTTATCCCATTTGATGGTATGCAATCTGATTTTAAATAACATAAGGCATTCCACGGTTTTTGGGTTCAATTAATTTAAATTTGTACTATCTCATCTATAAGATGTAGATTATGAATCCAATGGTGGTATCAAAGCAACCTTATGTAAAATAAATTTGGATTTAATATAATTATCAATGATATTGATTGAAAAGGAACATTATCGATTTCCTCCTTCCATTAAAAACGAATTTAATTATGTTTGGCCTAACATTTCAAATTTAATTCAATGACATATTAATATGATGATATTAGATTTTTTTGAAGATAATTAAAATGTTTGAATTTGATTTAAACATGAAATTCGAAAATGTGCATCTTGCTAGATTTTAGGGTTTAAGAAACCTAAAATTTCCAATTGAGTTCTTTTTGGGGCTATTCGGATTTGGTTTGTTAATTTAATCATTCAAACATGTTTATGACATGTTTAGAAATTTTTTTTTGTAAGCCACTTAATTGATAAAAAAATCATTTTTTTTATCATGGAACAAACAAAATTAGTAATTAGGTCAAAAACCTTATCATGTGATGGGACTATTTTGTGTTGTTTGATTTAATGTGTTGTAACTTAATGAAAAGAATCTTAATTCATGTTTATGAAATTTTTATGATGTTTTTTTTAATGATATGTATATTTATTAACGGATGGCAAATAAGAGGCAAGTGGATGATAATGAGATGGCAGGTTGTATTATACTCGCCTCTATGTCTCCTGAGGTTTAAAAATACCATGAGAACATAGATGCTAATACCATCGTGTATCATCTAAGGTAGCTTTTTGATGAATAAGCTTGAACCGAGTGACATGAGATATCTAAATTGATCTTCTACTCCAAAAAGATAGAGGGGATATCTCCTATGTAACATGCATTAAATATTAATAGACAATGGATCATGAGTAAAGTATATACTTTAACTATCCAAAGTTTGCCTGATAGATATACACATTTCTTGTTAAACTATGAAATGAACAAGATCACTACATCATCCCTGAGTTGAGCAATATGCTCAAAATAGTTAAGCCTTATATCTAGATAGAGCAAAAGGTTATGATGTTGGTGGACACTTCTAGTGTTAGAGGAGTGCTATAAAAGCAATCACCTTTAACAATTATTGTACAAATTTATTTGATTAATAAAAGGTTTTTTCATTAATTTAATGTTTGTTTGATATATGAATTGATAAGTGATCTTAAATAAATTAATGAAGTCCTTGATACATAACATAGCATGAAGAAAATCATGATGAGATCATGATATTGAGATTCTTATCATATGTAATTATGTTAGTATCAAAATTATCCTCAATCATACGATTAATGAGACGGGACATTATTAATCCGTAAAGACTAGCACATGTTATACTCCTTGATTGGATTGAGTACTAGATCTCATAATCTATAAACATGAGATCTTTTGTAATGTCACACCTTATGCATTTGAGTATAACCTATCCCTGTATCAAGTAATCATACATGGCATACTGGAAAGGTAAAATACCCTGTTAACAATAGTAGTAAAATTTTTTTCATATCCTGTAATATAATTCCATGACTTTGCAAGTCTTATATCATATAATTTCAATCAATGACCTGCAAGTCTCATATCATGTAATATTATTCACTGACTTTGCAAAGTTAACACTGAGGTTTTCACCACAATATAATATATCACATATATCAAAACATAAACTTTACACATAAGTATTTTCGAGTTGATTTCATTTATATATTTTTAGACTCATTCCAAAATGACTATACATATTCAAGCACGTAAATACAAAACACATGTGACATATTTTCATGCTTGTGTGGAATGCAAGGAGAGAGAGTGATGAGGCTCGACCAGTGACCTGTGCTCCATGTCTTTTATACTCTACTCAAAATGAGCTATCACTTTTCTTTACCTGAAGAATGATGCAAATTGATGAGTTGCGGCTTAGTGAGAATAACCATCCAATGAGCTCTAAAGTACCAAACAACTCATAGTAATAAATCACAATTCCAATATATACCATGTATTCCATTCCATTCAGCAGTATCATATAAGTATCAATAAAGTTGAAACATATAATCATTACTCTTTCTGTATGCAAATGCTTTGCTTATTTCATTTTGTTCTGACCAAGTTAAACATAAATTGCCCCGGGTTTCCATGTGAATATTTGTCATGTGAACATTTGCATTTGCATTTGCTAGCTAGCTTGATCATTTGTTTCATTTGCACATTTGTTGGGCCATAGGCCTCTTCTTTTGCTTTACAATATCGATTCACTAGTCACAACGCCTTTTTAGCCCATATGCATATGCACTTGTATTTAAGCATTCATCAACCATTGCATCTTTATCATATACAACATACATATATTCCATATATACCTCATGTTACTGGTCCAGAATAGAATTAACTTCTGGAGCAGTATGGCATCCAAAGGCCATAAATTAGTCTATCCATAACGAATGAAGTTGATTTTAGTACCAAACTTTAACTAAGAACTATACCTATAACTCTCAGGCTTTTACCATTTACAGAATCTAGCTCTAACAAGCTCAAATTAGCCAAACAAGTTACTGTATCTTCCCAGGGCACTCAGTAGGCAGTTCATACCATGGAAAGTTGGTAAAAAGATACAACACACATATATCTACAACTTTTATGTTTTGAGAGACTTCAAATAAGGGCTTTAACATATTCGAAATCAAACCACACAGTAGCTAACTTGGTTAGGGTTTACACCCTGACCAGTTTCAGTACGAAGAGCATATCTCTCCCTATACATAACATCTGGAAAAAATGTTTACATATCCACAAATATAAGACAGAAAGGAACATCTTTTGTGTTTTACACATTTCTAGAATCAATTTCTATTAATATCAAAATCGGGGTGCAATTCAGTGCCTAATATTGAACCTAAGCAACTCAAATCAACCCTATAGCAATAAGAATTGATTACTTACCAAGAATAGCCTTGCAAGGGATCAATTAGCTTCAAAAAATAGGTGAGAAAAGGAAGAATTGAAGTCTGAAATGGAAGAAATTGAATTAGAAGTCGGGCTGGAGAAGAAGGCAGAAATCGGAAGATAAAGCTAACTTTTGGTTTTGTCCTTTTTATCTTTTTCTCATCTCTTTTCTCATCTCTTTTCTCCTTTCTCTTCTCCTTTCTCTTCTCTTCTCTTCTCTTCTATTTCTCTTTTATGTCATTTTCATTTTATTTTGTCTATATTATTATTATTATTTACATAGATTTATAAATTCCACTAATTCACACAATGATACAGCTTAATCATTTGACCCGATTTAACTAAATTAGCAATGTAAATGTTCACTAATCTTAATCTAATCATTTTGCTTACTTTAATTTAGACACCTTATTCATTTCATTTCTAATACTTTGTTATCCTCATTTAGGTTATAATTATACATGTGCGACTCGATACAAGTGCCAAATACTAGGACACGTAGCTAGTGCGTGTCATAAACTTGTTTGTACGAAAATACATATGAAATGCACGTGTTAAATTGAATTGTATGCAAGATGCTTATGTTCGATGAAATGCATATGAGGAAGGTCAAGGATGTTACAATTCTCCCCTCCTTTTAAAAATTTCGTCCTCAAAATTAATACCTGAAAACAGGTGTGGATATTGCTTTTTCATATTTTCTTTTGTTTCCCATGTTGCCTCTTCTTGTAAATGGTTACGCCATAATACCTTAACCAAAGCTATTTCTCGATTTCTTAGCTGTTTAGTCTTGTATCCAATGATTTGCACTGGCTCCTCAACATAACTCATGTCCTCTGCAATCTTAATGGCTTGATCTTTAAGTACATGTGTAGGATCTGACCTGTATCTTCTAAGCATGCTCACATGAAACACATTATGTATCTGAGCCATCTCTGGTGGTAACGCCAATCTATATGCCAGTGGACCAATCTTCTCAAGAATTTCATAGGGCCCTATATACTGTAAACCCACCTATACCTCTAGGGATGGTTAACACTGGTGCTGAGGTTAGCCTGGGTTTTAGTTCATCGAAACTCCTTTGAGATTCAGAAGTCCACTTAAAAGGCACATTCTTTCTCAACAATTTAGTCAAAGGGCTAGCAATTATTTGAACTAGATATCTCATAAAGATAGTCTTCAATAACATATCTAATAGAGTAATGAGCCTCAGGGACAAGAACTAACATTATTTGAACTAGACGTGACGTAGTCAGTCTAGTGGGAGTTGACACATGTCCATACTCTGAACCAAGTGGGGTATAGAATGGGGAAATGAATAATTGCATGAAAATTGTCTATGGAAGGGTTTGTAATCAAAGCACTGACTTTCCAGTCAATTGGGAGTCATGATGTGTTGCTAGATACCACTCATGACAATATTAAATTAATTGTTAATTTAACTGGCCAACATAATGGGAAGGATTGCGATGAGATCGCACGAAAGAAATTGTTCGGAAGGGTCACGGGCCATACGGGCTCGCGCGGGCTAGGCTGGCTGCTGGCCAGTTGGCCCGCAGCAGGCCTAGTGTGCTGCTGCTGCCCTCCCGTTGGCCAACAAATGAATTTGGCCTTAATTAGGCCAATTATGGCCAATTACTATTCATTCATTTCCCTTTTCTCCATTTTTGACTTTTCATCTTTTTTTGAATTTGATTCAAATAGAAAAGACATCAAATGATAGAAAATATAATTTCTAACCTCTATGTTTACACAAATCAGTTTTAATGTCACAAGTATGATCTTTTGTTTTGGGTTTAGAAAATTTTATTTTTCCATTGCATTTATGAATCTAATTCATTCTTCAAAACCTAACAGTGGTATCAGAGCTGCAAAATTCAGTGATTTAGGCCCCGATTGCGCGTGACCGTAGTGGGGTCCACTGGTACAATCGGAGTCTAAATTTAAACCCATAAAAAAATGACTAATAATAAGAAAAAATAATTAAGGGCATTATTATTTGGGAATTAAAAAGATTTGGGGTAGAATTAGAAAAAATAAAATTTTCTATGGACAAAATCGGTATTATGGCAATTGTTTGGGGAAAAAGTGTGAATATGCAGGAAGATGTGATAAAAATGGAATTTTTCAAAGTTTAATTATTAATCAAGATTAATTAACTTAATGAACCAATAAGAATTAGGATTAATTTTAATTAGTGGAACCCACTTCTTAATTTAGGTATAAAAGTCAAAAAGGAAGACAAATTCCACATTCTTCCATGACTTTCTCTTCTTCATCTTTTCTTCCATTTTGGCGTCTACTTCTCCATCCCAAAAGCCACCATTTTGCTGTAAATTAAGCTTGAAAAATTGAGGAAATAAATTAGTTTTGAGAGAGGAAAATCAGAATTAAAGAGTTATTGCCACAAAGGTACCAAAGGAGCAAGAAGGAAGGAAGAAAAAAAAAAGGAAAGAGAAATATTGAGGGGAAATTCGGCCAGCTTTGGAATGATCTTAAGGTGAGTTTATTCTTCTTAAATTGAACCTTTTTCCTTCCATTTGAGATCTATATTGATGATAGATGTGATTAGGTTTGGTAGATTGAGCTTATCTTGCAAGATTGGAAGTAGAAATTTAAGTTTGTGATTAGTTGATGGAAGTGTAATTAAACTTTGAATTAATGATATTTGATGCTCAGTAATTATTTTATGGCTTAAAAATTGAAGAACATATAATGTTGAAGGATGAATGAGGGGCTGCCATAGTTAAATAAATTTGGGGGAAATTGAAATTAACATAGAAACACCACAATTCGTGTTAGATTAATGGTGAATTGAGTGTTGAATTGAAGAAAATAAATTGGGAACTAGGATATGATTTTTGGGCAACCATGACATGTGAAGAAGGAAGTTTAACTTTAGTACATTTTAGCTCAATTAAGGTGTAAAACATATTAAGAGCATTAGAATATTATGTAGACATGAAAAACATTGAAATTGAGTTATGGTATGGTTGTGTAGGAAAAATAAGTGAACAAGTGAGAGGCCCTCAAGAGGGTGACAAAGGCAAGGAGAAAGCTAGCTAATAAGAGAAGAAAAAGAAAGATTAAGGGAAGAACCAAGGCTGATTAGGTATATGCTTCAATGATAAAAATTTTACATGGTGTTAATATGTATGGAATTATATGTTAAGGTTTGTTATGTTTGTGTTTTTGAGATGTTATGTGTTTTGTTTTGACTTTTGATATTATATATGGAAATGGGACCAAATGGTGTGAAATAATTGAGACATATGAATGTATTTGTAATTCTGGAAATTTTAGTATTAAAATGAATGCAAATGATGAATGTGGTTGAAATATAGATTGATGTCAATTGATGGCTCGGGTACAAAATTCCAGGAACAGCTCTGTCTATTTTGATGATAACTTGAGTTATGGAACTCCTTTTAGTATGTTCTTTGTTGGAAATGAAAGCTACGACACAGAGATTTAATTTATATTTACAATATAATATCTAATTATGTCTAAATTTTCCCAGTTAAATGCATGAAGTTTAAACCTAGAATCTGTCTAGAAAATTTCTGGGCAGAAAATTCTGTGATGATGCAGTAGTGAATTGATCATAACTTTTGATAGAGAACTGTGATTTATGTCATTCTTGATGCATCTGAAAGCTAAGACAATAAGATAAAACTTGTTAGAAGGATAGAACTTCACATTCAAATTATATATAGGCTAAAAATGAAGCCTAAAATAAGTCTGAAATCTGTCATAGGTAAAAACATACAATATTGGACTTTTTGCATGTGTTGTTATAATTATATGTAATAATCCATGCAAATATTTACTTTGATGGTAATTATAAATGTTTAAAAAATTATTTATGTATGAGATTTTATTGCAATAATAATTGAAATAAAGAACAAAAATAAATAAGCATAATTATGATAGTTAAATAATGTTGACATTTTTGAAATATAGTGAATTAATATAAAAATAGTTAAGCCCAAAAACACCTAGTTTAGAACTAGAATAGAGAATAGTTTGGCATGCTAATCAGGGGATTTAAGGCACTTGGTGCCAAATATGAAAGCCGGTAATGACAATTTATAAATGCGCTCGGCGCAAAATTATTAAGCCGGTAATGGCATTATTGTAAAAGCACTCAGCGCTATGTTATGAAAGCCGGGAATGGCAACCCCGTTATTCCTATTAGTTAGTTTGGTTATAGGTTTTAATGGATTCAGAATCAAGACAACGTCACGAAGAACAAAAGGGTGATAATATAGCTAATTCGGCTACTCATAGGCAGTCAGCATCAATTAGAGCCTCGAAGCCTAGCATTATAGCTCCACAACATGCTGAATAATAGGTTAACCCGGGTCAGGTACCCCTTATGCAACAAATGGCTACTTTGTTACAGCAGATAGCACAAGTTGTGCCGCCACCAGCTCCACCAGCTCCTCCACCTCAACCGAAATCCCAGATTGATAAATTAAGAAAATACGGGGCTACGGATTTTATGGGTAAGAAAGAGGATGGCCCAGCATCAGCAGAATTTTGGTTGGAAAAGACTGAAAGGGTTTTTGAAGAGCTGCAATGTCCGGAGGAGTACAAGGTTAGATATGCAGTATCTCTCCTTCAGGAGCATGCCTATGACTGGTGGAAATTATTATTAGCAAAACTTCAGACTCCGACTCCTCAGACATGGGATTTCTTTGTGACAGAGTTTAAAAAGAAATATGTGCCAAGAATCTAAGTTGATGAGAAAAAGAGAGAATTCCTGAATTTGAGGCAGAGGGGTATGACAGTAGCTAAGTACGAGATGGAGTTCACCAGGTTGAGCAAGTATGCTACTGGGATTATTGAAGATGAAGCTGATAAATGTCGTAGATTTGAAGACGGTCTCAATGAGGAGATTGGGTATTTAGTGGCTTCCCACTAGCATACAAATTTTGCTACGCTAGTGTCTTCTGCTATTAGTGTTGAAAGAAGGAAAAAGCTGAAGACAGAACAGCATTATAAGAAGTCAACAGCTAGCGTGGCCCAGACATCGGGTACGAAAGGACGAATAGTACCCAGACCATTTCAGTCAAAGGTGGCTAGACAGACATTTTCTGATAGGCGGGGTCAGCAATTTAGACCTGCAGCATCATCTGCTAATTCACCAGCATCATTTCCCAAGAGACCAGCTCCGGCTTTGTGTCAGCATTGTGGTAAAGCTCATACAGGAGAGTGTTGGTGGTTGACTGGGGCATGTATGAGATGTGGAGCTATTGACCATATGAAGAAAGATTGTCCTAGACTTAGTACAGTCAATATGGCACCAGCACAGACTATGGCACCGGTACAGAGCTGTGGTAAATTATCTTTAGAGGTGGTCGTACTGGACAGAGTCAGGGGGTATCTGAGACAGTTGACAGACCCGGAGGTAGTAGGGCCCCAACTCGGGCTTATGTGATGAGACCTCGTGAGGACCAGGATGCACCAGATGTCATAGTTGGTAAATTATCTTTATTTGATTTTGATTTACATGCTTTGATAGATCCTGGTTCCACGCATTCATACATAAGCACAGCTACACTTAGACAAGGGAACATGATACCTGAGACCTTAGAATATGAGATAGTTGTGACCAATCCGCTGGGACATAGTGTGAAAGTGAATAAGATTTATAGAAACAGTTCAATAATTATTCAGGGTAGAGAATTTTCAGCAAACTTAATAGAATTATCTTTTCATGAATTCGATGCTATTTTGGGTATGGATTGGTTGACAAAGCATGGAGCTATAGTTGATTGCCGATCTAGAAAAGTTGTACCTAAAATTCCCGGGCAAGATGACACCATCATTCAAGGTGTAGGTCAAACATGTTTGACCAGTGCTATTTCTGCATTAAAAGCTCGGAAATACATTATGAAGGGATGTGAGGCATAATTGGCCCATGTGATAGATACCAGGAAGGGGAGCCCGAAACTCAAGGACATCCCCACAGTGTGTGAGTTCCCAGATGTATTTCCTGAAGATTTACCGGTGTTACCACTAGATAGGGAGATAGAGTTTTCTATTGATGTGATTCCTGGTACAATCCCGATATCAATTACTCCTTATAGAATGGCACCTGCAGAATTAAGAGAGTTGAAGGTTCAATTGTAGGAATTGCTCGACAAAGGGTTCATAAGGCTCAGTGTGTCACCATGGGGCGCTCCAGTGTTGTTTGTGAAAAAGAAGGATGACACCCTTCGGTTATGTATTGATTACCGATAATTCAACAAGGTGACGATTAAAAATAAATACCCACTACCTAGAATTGATAATTTGTTTGATCAATTGAAGGGAACAGGAGTATTCTCTAAGATTGATCTCAGATCCGGGTACCACCAACTGAAAATCAAAGAATCAGATGTATCTAAAACAGCCTTCAGAACTCGATATGGCCACTATGAGTTTTTGGTTATGCCATTTGGCTTAACGAATGCACCAGATGCCTTCATAGATATGATGAACAGAATTTTTAGGCCTTACCTTGATCAGTTTGTGGTAGTTTTTATAGATAACATTCTAGTGTATTCGAGGGACAATGGAGAACATGACAGGCATCTCAGAATAGTACTGCAGATTTTGAGGGAAAATCAATTGTATGCAAAGCTGTCAAAATGTGAGTTCTGGTTAGAAGAAGTGGGATTCTTAGGGCATATTATTTCAGTTGAAGGAATCCGGGTGGATCCTAACAAAATAGAAGCCATCATAAGTTGGAAGCCACCTCGCAATGTAACAGAAGTCATAAGCGTCCTTGGATTAGCTGGCTACTGTAGAAGGTTTGTGAAGGGATTTTCAAGCATAGCTGCACCAATTACTAAGTTGCTCAGAAAAGAAACTAAGTTTGAGTGGACAGATCGGTGCCAGGCAAGCTTTGAGAAACTAAAAGCCATGTTAACCAAAGCACCTGTTTTGACCCTACCTACGCTAGGGAAAGATTTTTTGATATACAGTGATGCCTCTCATAATGAGCTAGGTTGTGTATTAATGCAAGAGGGTAAAGTAGTTGCTTATGCATCTAGGCAATTGAAGCCTCATGAGCTAAATTACCCTACTCATGATTTGGAGTTGGCAGCAATAGTGTTTGCTTTGAAAATTTGGTGACATTATTTGTATGGGGAGCAGTGCTACATATATACAGATCATAAGAGCCTCAAATATTTGCCCACACAAAAGGAATTGAACTTAAGACAAAGACACTGGTTGGAGTTAATCAAGGATTATAATTGTATTATTGATTATTAGTCAGGCAAAGGCAATGTAGTAGCGGATGCCTTAAGTAGAAAAACACTGGCAGGTATAGTTTAAATTTTGCTCAATTATAATATAATATATAGAAAGTAATAGTAAAATTAAAAAAAAAATTAGACTCATAATTTATTTTGGCAGAGTTACGGGTCCAACCTACTTTAAGGCAACAAGTGAGAAAAGCTTAGAAGCACGATCAGAAATTGATGATAATTGCTGAGGCAGTTAAAAAGGGGGAAATACCTGAATTTAAGATTGAAGATGATGGAAGCATAAGTTACAAAGGAAGATTGAGCGTGCCAAATGACAGCGGATTAAAGCAAATAATTCTAAAAGAGGCACATAATACAACTTATTCCATGCATCCAGGGAGCAATAAAATGTATCAAGACCTAAAGACTCATTATTGGTGGCCAGGAATGAAGAAGGATATAGTGGAATATACTACAAGATTCTTGACATGCCAATAAGTGAAACCAGAACACCAGGTACCATCTGGATTGTTGCAGCCTATTGCAATTCCATAATGGAAGTGGGAAAGAATTACAATGGATTTTGGATCTGGGTTGCCTTTAACACAAAAGAAGAATGATGCACTATGGCTAATTACAATGGATTTTGGATCTGGGTAATTGTTGGAAGATATGCTTAGAAGTTGTGTAATTGATTTTGAAGGTAGCTGGGATAAACATTTACCACTAATGGAATTTGCATACAACAATAGCTATCAAACTAGTCTCGGCATGGCACCATATGAAGCTTTGTATGGAAGGAGATGTAGAACACCGCTATGTTGGACAGAACTTGGTGAAAAGAAATTAATGGGGCCAGAATTAGTGCAGCAGACAGAGGAGAAGGTGAAATTAATTCAAGATCGGTTAAAAGTTGCAACTGATCGACAAAAATCCTATGCCGATTTGAAAAGGAAGGACATTCAGTATGTTGTCAGAGACAAGGTATTTTTGAAAGTCTCACCTTGGAAAAAAGTACTTCGTTTTGGTAAAAAGGGGAAACTGAGTCCTAGATTTATTGGACCATACGAAATACTTGAACGTGTGGGTCCAGTGGCTTACAGGTTGGCCTTACCACCAGAATTAGATAAGATACACAATGTATTTCATGTCTACATGTTAAGGAGATATAGAACGGATTCGACACATGTAATACCTGTGGAATCAATAGAGGTACAACCAAACTTGACATATGGTGAAGAGCCAGTGAAAATCATAGCTCGAGAAGTCAAAGAACTACGGAACAAGAAGGTACCACTAATAAAGGTCCTATGGCGCAATCATGCAGTAGAAGAAGCCACCTGGGAGAGTGAAGAAATGATGAAAACTCAACATCCTCAGTTATTCAGCTCCACCTAATCAGGTAAATTTCGAGGACAAAATTTTCTTAAGGGGGAGAGAATTGTAACATTCAGTTATTTAGGCCCCGATTGCGCGTGACCGTAGTGGGGTCCACTAGTACAATCGGAATCTAAATTTAAACCCATAAAAAAATGACAAATAATAAGAGAAAATAATTAAGGGTATTATTATTTGGGAATTAAAAAGATTTGGGGTAGAATTAGAAAAAAATAAAATTTCCTATGGACAAAATCGGTATTATGGCAATTGTTTGGGGAAAAAGTGTGTATATGAAGGAAGATGTGGTAAAAACGGAATTTGTCAAATTTTAATTATTAATCAAGATTAATTAACTTAATGAACCAATAAGAATTAGGATTAATTTTAATTAGTGGAACCCACTTCTTAATTTAGGTATAAAAGTAAAAAAGGAAGACAAATTCCCCATTCTTCCATGACTTTCTCTTCTTCATCTTTTCTTCCATTTTGGCGTCCACTTCTCCATCCCAAAAGCCACCACTTTGCTATAAATTAAGCTTGAAAAAGTGAGGAAATAAATTAGTTTTGAGAGAGGAAAAATCAAAATTTAAGAGTTCTTACTACAAAGGTACCAAAGGTGCAAGAAGGAAGGAAGAAAAAAAAAAGGAAAAAGAAATATTGAGGGGAAATTCGGCCAGCTTTGGAATGATCTTAAGGTGATTTTATTCTTCTTAAATTCAACCTTTTTCCTTCCATTTGAGATCTATATTGATGATAGATGTGATTAGTTTTGGTAGATTGAGCTTATGTTGCAAGATTGGAAGTAGAAATTTAAGTTTGTGATTATTTGATATAAGTGTAATTAAACTTTGAATTAATGATATTTGATGTTAAGTAATTATTTTATGGGTTAAAACTTGAAGAAAATATAATGTTGAAGGATGAATGAGGGACTTCCATAGTTAAATAAATTTGGGGGAAATTGAAATTAACATAGAAACACCACAATTCGTGTTAGATTAAGGCTGAATTGAGTGTTGAATTGAAGAAAATAAATTGGGAACTAGGATATGATTTTTGGGCAGCCATGACATGTGAAAAAGGAAGTTTAACCTTAGTACATTTTAGCTCAATTAAGGTGTAAAACATATTAGAAGCATTAGACTATTATGTAGACATGAAAAGCATTGGAATTGAGTTATGGTATGGTTGTGTAGGAAAAATAAGTGAACAAGTGAGAGGCCTTCAAGAGGGTGACAAAGGCAAGGAGAAAGCTAAGTAATAAGAGAAGAAAAAGAAGGATTAAGGGAAGAACCAAGGCTGATAAGGTATGTGCTACATTGATAAAAATTTTGCATGTTGTTAATATCTATGGAATTATATGTTAAGGTTTGTTATGTTTGTATTTTTGAGATGTTATGTGTTTTTGTTGTGACTTTTGATATTATATATGGAAATGGGACCAAATGGTGTGAAATAATTGAGACATATGAATGTATTTATAATTCTGGAAATTTTAGTATTAAAATGAATGCAAATGATGAATGTGGTTGAAATATGGATTGATGCCAATTGATGTCTCGGGTACAGAATTCTAGGAACAACTCTGTCAATTTTGATGATAACTTGAGTTATGGAACTTCTTTTTGTATGTTCTTTGTTGGAAATGAAAGCTACGACATGGAGCTTTAATTTATATTTAGAATATAATATCTAATTATGTTGAGATTTTTCTAGTTAAATGCACGAATTTTAAACCTAAAATCTGTCTAGAAAATTCTGGGTAGAAAATTCTGTGATGATGCAGTAGTGAATTGATCATAACGTTTGATAGAAAACTGTGATTTACGTGATTCTTGATGCATCTGAAAACTAAAACAATAAGCTAAAACTTGTTAGAAGGCTAGAACTTCACATTCAAATTATATATGGGCTAAAAATGAAGCCCAAAAATAAGTCTGAAATCTGCCATAGGTAAAAACATACAATATTGGGCTTTTTGCATGTGTTGTTATAATTATATGTAATAATCCATGCAAATATTTACTTTGATGGTAATTATAAATTTTTAAAAAATTATTTATGTATGAGATTTTATTGCAATAATAATGGAAAAAAAGAACAAAAATAAATAAGCATAATTTTGATAGTTAAATAATGTTGACATTTTTGAAATATAGTGAATTAATATAAAAATAGTTAAGCCCAAAAAGACCTAGTCTAGAACTAGAATAGGGAATAGTTTGGCATGCCAATCAGGGGATTTAAGGCGGTAATGACAATTTATAAATGCGCTCGGTGCAAAAGTATTAAGCCGGTAATGACTTTATTATAAAAGTGCTCAGCGCTATATTATGAATGCCGGGAATGGTAATCCCGTTATTCCTATTAGTTAGTTCGGTTATAGGTGTTATGGCACAAATAAATAAATAAATAAATAATAGTAATAATAATAATAATAATAATAATAATATCGAAGTATGTGATTTTTATAAATGTTATATGAATTAAAGTTGTTAGATATTGAGTGTTTGCAGAAATTTATTAATTTTATATAGTTCTTTATTTTATGCCTTATTTGTTAAATGGGTAATTAATATGTGAGAAAATAAATATGTATGTAAAATTTTTATCATTGAAGCACCACTAAGCTAGTAGCTTAGCGCGGGTGGTTTCCTCACGCGCAGGTTTAGAAGGGTAGCCATAGAAAATAGACTGTCAGAAGAAAAAGGGTATCCGGACGAAAGCAGCAAAAAGTTTTGGCTTTTATTTTTGGTATATTTTGTTAAAAGCTTTGTAAATTAAAGTATCATTTTTATTTCATATCATGCGTATTAAATATGTGAGTCACCATGTAAAAAACATGATTTGAATGTAAATTAATGTACTTTACAAATAAATAAATTTTTTAATATTTGGACTTGTATGAAATTTTTATTTTAGTTTATGCAATATTTTCGAAAGTAAAAAAATATTTATTTCACTTCATTAATTTTATAAAACAGTAGGACAGGTAATTCTCACTTACCTTGCTGAACTATAGTGGGGTAAGGGGCTGTTACGAGAGCCCCCTTGTGTCCATTAAAATTAATTTTAATTGAAAGTGGAATGGGATTGCATGTTATTGATGATTTTGGATCAATAGGTTTTGAAAAATTGAAATTTATTTGTAAAATATATTTTATACTTTTTTCCTTCTTTAATATGATCATGGGATGATTAAGGATGATTATTTTGATTGAAAAATGATATGAATGTGATTCAAATAATTAATTTCGGATTTATTTCAAAAATACCTAAAATTGCCTTGATTTTGAACATGTGTTTTTGGTTGGCTTAATTGATGGGGCTGTTTATATTTTTATTTTAATCTGATTATAAAAACATTATTTAGACATATTGAGGATATGTTTATGCCTCTGGAAGCATTCAATAATTAATTAAAAATTATTTTAATTAATTTCTCAAACAAACACAAAAATGGGATTGTTTTAGAATACCCGGTGAGGCTGTTTTGTTTGATTTTTTTATATATGTTTATTTTATTTTCAGAACCTTGAAATTTTTTTATATGATTAAAAATATATTATTTTGATGTTAGATTCATGCCAAAATTATTTTTCAAGTATTTGAAATTTTAAAAAATTTGAGATATTGAATGAGTCATTTTGAGCGTCTAAGTGTGTTGGTTCGTTGGTCTTAGTAATTTAGGCTTGTGTCAAAAATATTTTGACGAACTTGAACTGACCTAAAGATGATTTTGGAAATTTTTAGAATTTTTTGAAATTAATTTTGAATTAATTTAAGTTGTGCATTTGTAATTCTAGTATGACTAGAAATTGGTATGTATATTAAAATTAAATTGTTTAATTTTTACATCATAATATTCAGATTTTAAGGAGAATTAATTTTCAATAAATTCTTGAAATACGGAATTTAATTTAATTTGATTAAATATTAAATTCCACTTTAAAATGACATACAAAATTAATTTAACCGAAAGAACACATTGAACAAGCGTTGAATCAATTTACAAATTGAAATCCAAAATTGTCATTTTTATTTCGTGCATTAGAGAATGTATGTTAGGGGTGTATGAAAAGACATGATGGATGATTATGGACTTAGGCCCAATGTGATTGAGCATGCATGAAATTGTTTTATTTTATAGTAAATAGGATGTGCGTGTCCCTACCTCTCTTTCTTTCTTATGTATTTCTCTTCTCATCTTAATCCCCTCAAATGTAAAGTGAGGTTTTCCATAATTTGAAATATGTAATTAGATTACATAGGATTAGGATAGAATGAAGATACAAAGGAGCAAGAAGCAAAGGAGGTGGTACCATAAACAAGAAGACTTAGAAATAGGAATTTGATTTCTATTTTGGGTTTAAATTCATGCATATACCTAGGTAACACCTAGTCAATTTCTCTTTGGCTCAAGAGATTGACTTTAGTATGTCCATAATCATGTCATATAGTTAATGTAACTATCTTTATATATCTATGTGATGAATGTATGATATATAAAAACATGGAATAATAACTTGATGAGACTTAACAAAGAAACCCCTCGCTGAATAAACAATTAAGTCATACGCCTTCCATTAATATGGGGAGAACCAGAGTTCTTCTAGTGTTAGGGTTGTTGAGTTGCCTCAACTCACTCTATAAGAATATGTTCAATCCATTGATATTAGATTTCACGATTAATGGGTTCAATCCATTGGCTCAAAAGATTGGAACCAAGGTTAATGTGTATTGGAGGCAAAATTGGGTTTGTATACATGAGATGTACACATATCAAGAGCTGATAGCCCAATGTATGTGCACACATCAATAAGTTGATAGCACAAGATTCGATAGTTGCATGAATAATGCAAATGGTATAGATTAGATACCTACCAACCAAACAAAGGATAACTAGTTGAGTTGCCTCAAGGTTATGCTTAGCTAGTTGGATATCGACCCACTAGGAGAACTTCCATATAAATTCTCTCAGGTTCATAGTGAGGGCTATGGATTCGCAATAAAATAGTGGGAGTAATAATTTGATTTATTAAAGACCTAATAAACATGCATTTTATGTACATTCTAACATGTTCCTATTTTACATCTAGGTTGCTAGAATCATCATCATGACAAGTGTGAATTAGCGATCAATAATGGAATCAAATAAGTTGACTGGGCCCAATTTTTTGGATTGGCTAAAGAACCTGAGAATAGTTCTCAAATTCGAAAAGATTGGCCATGTCCTAGATGAGGCACTCCCTAATCCCTCTACTGCTAATGCTTCTGAAGATGTTTAGAAGGCATATCAAAAGCATCTCGATGATAGTAAAATGGCAAGATGCATTATGCTTGCTACTATGTCAGCTGAGTTGCAAAAGCAGCATGAGGCTATGGATGCTAATTCCATAATATACCATCTAAGAGAGCTTTTTGATGAGCAAGCATGTTCTGAAAGGTTTAAAATTTTGAGGTTACTCTTTCTCACTAAGATGGTTGAGGGGACATCTCTAGTGCAATATGCATTGAATATGAATGCCTATATTGAGAGGTTGGCCACCTTGGGATTTGTTATGTACCATGAATTAAGTATTGACTTAATTCTAACTGGTATGTCTGATAATTAGTCACATTTTGTGTTTAAGTATAGGATGAACCAAATCTCTACCACTATTCCTGAGTTTATTAACTTGAAGAAAATAGATAAACCATCTGTCAAGAAGGATAGTAAGGTTGTGATACTGGTGGACTCTTCAAGATCTAAAAGGAAGAACCTTAAGAAGAATAAGAAGTCCATGAAGCCTAACAGAGGCATGGCCAAGAAAAAGGCCAAGGAGATTGCTCCAAAGGGGACATGCTTCCATTGTGGCAAGGATGGCCATTGGAAGAGAAACTGTAAGGCTTACTTGGAGTCCTTGAAGAAGAAGGCATTTGATGCCTCATCTACTTCAGGCATTTTTTTCATTGAAATTAATACTTTTTCTGATAATAATATATGGGTATTAGATACCAGTTATGGCTCACACATATGCACTGATATGCAGAGCCTAAGGAACAGTAGGCAGCTCAATAAGGTAGAGTCAGACTTACGCATTGGAAATGGAGCAAGGGTTGCTGCATTAGCTTTAGGAACATATGTATTGACCCTCCCTAGTGGGTTTATATTAAATTTGGATAATTGCTATTATGTACCTGCTTTGACTAAAAACATTATTTCTGTTTCAAGTCTAAATAAAGATGGTTTCCTTTTAGCTTTTAGTAACAATTGTTGTTCAATTATGTTGAATGAAATTCTTTATACTAGTGGTACATTATGCAATGGAATATAGATATTAGATATGTCACATCCAATTTTAAACATCAATGATAATAAAAGGTAAAAACAAGATATGTTGAAATCATCTTACTTATGGCATTGTCGCCTTAGTCATATAAGTGAGAAACGCATGGCTAAGCTACAGAAAAGTGGTAGTTTGGGGTCATTTGATTATGAATCATATGACACATGTGAATCTTTCTTATTCGAAAAGATGACTAATTTACTCTTTAGGGGAAAGGGTGAATGTGCTAATGGACTTTTAGACTTAATACATTCAGATATATGTGGTCCAATGTCTACACACGTCAGAAGTGGTTTCATCTACCTCATTACTTTTATCGATGACTACTCACGATATGGGTACGTGTATCTTATGAGATACAAATCTGAAGCTTTTGAAAAGTTGAAAGAATTTAGAAATGAAGTAGAGAAACAACTTGACAAAAGTATGAAAACACTTCGATCAGATCGAGGAGGTGAATACTTGAGCCAAGAGTTTCTAGATTATCTTAGGGATAATGGGATTTTATGTCAATGGACCCCACCTTACACGGCACAACACAATGGTGTGCCTAAAAGAAAAATTGAACCTTATTAGACATGGTAAGGTCTCTGATGAGTTTAGCGGAACTGCCTAAATTATTTTGGAGTTATACACTAGAGACCACCATTTATATATTAAATGGAGTTCCTTGAAAGTCAATTGATGTTACTCCATATGAGATATGGTATAACAAAAGGCCCACATTTTCTTATATGAGAATTGGGGGTTTTCCTGCTTATGTGAAGCGGACAATGTCAGATAAGCTAGAACCTAAGTCTGACCGATGTCTATTTGTCAGATATCCAAAAGCATCATATGGATATCAATTTTACCACCCCTTGGAACAAAAGGTTTTTATTTCAAGACATGTTATATTTTTAGAGAGATAATTCCTTTTAAAAGGAGATAGTGGGAGAAAAATTAAACTTGAGGAACTTCAAGATGCTCAAATAGATGCTGATCAACTGCCTAAACATGAGTTTGTTACTCATGCAGATGATATAATAGCTTAACCTTCTGAAGCTCAAGAGCTTCGTAGGTCACGTAGGATACGTACTATTCCAGAGAGATATGGATTTCTCATTAGTGAACAGAACAACATATTGCTCATAGAAAATGATGAGTCTGTAACCTATGAAGCAGTTCTGAATAGTTGAAAATCTGACAAATGGCTTCAAGCCATGAAGTCAGAAATGGATTCCATGTATGAAAACCAAGTATGGACTTTGGTTGACCCACCCGAAGGGATAAAGCCTATAAGGTGAAAGTGGGTTTTCAAAAAGAAAAATGACATGGATGGTAATATGATTACCTATAAAGCTAGACATGTTGCTAAAGGTTATCGTCAAAGACAAATAATTGACTATGACGAAAATTTAGCCTAGTAGCTATGCTTAAATCCATAAGGGTACTCCTAACCATTACTACTCATTATGATTATGAGATATGGCAAATGGAAGTGAAGACAACTTTCCTTAATGGAAATCTGACTGAGGATGTGTACATGACACAACTAGAAGGCTTCATATCCAAAGATGGCAAAAAGGTACGTAAGCTTCAAATATCCATTTATGGATTAAAACAAGCATTAAGGAGTTGGAATATTATGTTTGATGAGATAACCAAACAGTTTGGTTTCTTACAAAATATGGATGAATCTTGTGTTTATAAGAAGGTTAGTGTGAGTGTTATTGTATTTCTTGTGTTATATGTAGATGACATATCGTTAATCAGAAGTGAGGTCTCAACCTTACAATCAGTTAAAATTTTGTTATCCAAGAATTTCTCTATGAAAGACCTTAGAGAAGTAGTATATATTTTGGGATAAAGATCTATAGAGATAGATATAAAAGATTGGTTGGTCTTTCACAATCTACATACATAGATAAAATGCTAAAGAGGTTTAGCATGGAACAATCCAAGAGGGGATATATTCCCATGACCCATGGGATTACTCTCTCAAAGTCTTTGTGTCCAAAGACATAAGATGAAAGGACACACATGAGTTTGATTCCAGATGCTTCAGCTATAGGATCAATCATGTATGCTATGATATGTATAAGACCCGATGTATCATATTTCTGAGTGTCACGAGCAGATACCAATCGAACCCTGGTAAGGGTCATTGGGTAGCTATCAAGAATATCCTTAAGTACTTAAGAAGGACTAAGGATGTATTCTTGGTATATGGAGATGGAGATCTTATTGTGAGCGGGTATACTGATGCCAGCTTCCAATCTGACAAGATGACTTAAAATCTAAGTCACGTTATATATTCTCACTAAATGGTGGAGCAGTTATTTGGAAGAGTTCCAAACACGAAACGACTGTTGATTCCACAACCGAATCAGAATACATTGCAGCTTCTAAAGTAGCAAAGGAAGCAGTTTGAATAAAGAAATTCATCATAGAACTTGGAGTGGTTCCAGCATTATTGATCCAATATAATTTTATTGTGATAATAATGGAGCCATTGATTGGATCGAGTAGTAGATCTCATAATCTATAAACCTGAAATGTTTAGAGTTAACATGTGGATGACCAGCTATAAGACAATCAGATGCATAATCTATTCAAATGTCAATGATAGTCTCATCATAGCTTGAGGTATTTGGAGATAATTGGGTAACCAACAAAAGAGTGACCACTCTGGATACAATGAGTGTATACCCATGGCCTCTTGTCTCGGTCATTACTCGGGAATCTCTGGCCATAGTAGAAATGTCATAAAGATAGTCTTCAATGACATATCTAATAGAGTAATGAGCCTCAGGGATAAGAACTAACATTACTCTGACTAGACGTGATGTAGTTAGTCTAGTGGGAGTTGACACATGTCCATACTCTGAACCAAGTGGGGTATAGAATGGTGAAAGGAATAGTTGCACGGAAATTATCTATGGAAAGGTTTGTAGTCAAACCACTGACTTTCCAGTCAATCGCAGGTCATAATGTGTTGCTAGATACTACTCATGACTTACTTAAATTAATTGTTAATTTAAGTAACCAACATAACCAAGAACCTAATGGGCCACATGCATTGAATATATGGAGAATGAGTAAAATGGTCTTGGATATGATCCACAATATGAGAGAATTATTTCGAGATGGATCGCGATGAGATAACATGGGAAAAATTGTTTGTGAGGGTCACGGGCCCGCACGGGATAGGCAGGCTGCAGGCTTACCTAGCGGGCCATCTAGGCAGCCCGCAACAAGCCCAATGCGCCGTTGCCTCCCTCCTGTTGGCCAGCGGGTGAATTTGGCCTTAATTAGGCCAATTATGGCCAATTACTATTCATTCATTTCTCTTTTCTCCATTTTTGACTTTTTATCTTTTATTTGAATTTGATTCAAATAGAAAAGACATCAAATGACATAAAATAGACATAAAAATATGTTTTTGTGAAAATAATATTTTTAAGACAACAAAATTCTCTCAAGAACAATTTCAAAGAATGCACTTTGAATTTGTTCAAACCATTTCTTTTGATAGTTTCTTTTTTATTCTTCGCATGGATTATCATTAGAGACATCCTAGTGTAGATTGTTATGGTTTGCTACAACCCAACAAAGTGAGGATTTGAATAACAAATAAGAAATTACAAGGTATAATTTCTAACCTCTATGTTTATATAAATTAGTTTTAATGGCACAAGTATGATCTTTTATTTCGGGTTATTAAAATTTTATTTTTCCGCTATGTTTTTTTATCTGATTCATTCTTCAAAACCCAACATCTAGTTCTTCCAAGAAAAATAAGGATAAGAAAGAGATGAAAAAGCCCACAAAGAGTCAAGGGGTATGAAGAAAAGGCAAAGAGACTGCTTCAAAAAGGACTTGCTTCCATTGTGGCAAGACTGGTCGTTGGAAGAGGAATTGCAAGGCTTATCTGGAGTCTTTAAAAAAGGAGAAGGATAAGACATTGGATGCACCTTGTAATTCAAGTATTTATGTTGTTGTGGTTAATACTATTTCTAGTAATTATGTATGGGTATTGGGTACCAGATGTGGCTAACACATATGTACTAATATGCAGGGCCTAAGGAATAGTAGATAGCTCAATAAAGAAAAGTCAGACCAACGTGTTGGAAATGAAGCAAAAGTTATTGCATTAGTTGTAGGAACTTATATATTGACACTCCATAGTGGGCTTGATTTAGAATTAGACAATTGTTATTATGTTCTAGTTTTAACAAAGAATATTATTTCCATTTCTTGTTTAAATAGAAAATGTTTTCGTTAACTATTAATGGAAATGGTTGCTCTATATGGTTGAATAACATTTTTTTTATGGAACTGGCACCTTATGCAATGGAATTTCTATTCTTGACATGTCTAATTCAATCATTAATATCAATAACAGTAAAAAAACACAAAGTTGGATAAACTAAAACCATCATATTTATGACATTGTCACCTTGGCCATATAAATGAATGGCCCATGACTAAGTTACACAAAAATGAAGACTTAAGGTCATTTGATTATGAATCATATGACATGTGAATCTTGTTTGTTAGGCAAGATGAAAAAATCACATTTTAGTTGAAAGGGTGAATGTGCCAATGTACTATTGGACTTTATACACACTGTTGAACCTTGAGGGGTATTTCCATCATTGTGATGCTAACAAATAAAATAGCAATAATGTATTTAACATACTTTTTTTCTATGTTTATTGAACAATGTATGGAACATGATAGCCAGAATGGAGAATGGAAGACTAACCTTAAAACGATAAAAAATGAAAAAATAGTGTGTTCATGCCTATGACCTTTTATGTCACGCCCGTGATGAAGCTTAGTGCCAACTATCCAACATTTAAAGTTAACGGCCATGAAGAATGATAGCAACCGTGAATGATCATATCAGTCACGTCCGTGAGAAAACATGTCAAATTCCTCCAGAGAGCTTCACGACCAGAGTCACTACTTGGACCACGGCTAGGAAGGATGTTCACACCCGTGATCAAACACTTCAAATCCTTCCAGAATGCTTCACGACCAAAGTCACCACTCAAGTCACGGCTTGGAAAAACAGTCATGATCATGACACTCATACTCACGACCGTGAAAGAGGAAAGAGAAACATGTCAGGCGCGAAGTTAAGAGTTAGTGCAACGGCTATTTCTGCATTAAATGCAACCAAACGACTATAATTCTCCATGGAAGTATAAATGCAAGTCATTTATGAATCCAGAACAAGAGAATAGCTAATACTTCGAATCAAAATCATGTTATAAGCCATTTGTGCATTTAATACTTTCAAAACAAACATTTATTCTCTGTAAAAATATTTTTGCTCATTATTCTCTTAGCATTATAGATTTGTAAGTGTTTCTCTTTGTAATCTACTACTTAAGTGTGTTTGGGTATTTTGGTTAAGAGTAAAACACTTGTAAGGGTTATTTGTGTGAGCCTTTAAAACACAAGGAATTGGTTTCTTGTGTGAGCCATTAAAACACAAGGGATTTCTGGGTTATGTGTGATCCATTGTTAAAAACACCATATTTAGGAGTGAGCTTCTAAAACTTCATTGTAACACTTAGTGTGTTAGTGAAAATCCCAATTGAGATTGGGGAGAGGAGTAGGGTTTTGTTATCACCCGACCATCTATAAAAATTGTTGTGTGATATCTTCCTATCCCTAATCAATTTAACTTTTCTTCCCGCACTTAAAAGTTAAAAATTTTAATATCCAATTCAACCCCCCTTCTGGGTTCAATATCTGGGCAACAATTGGTATCAGAGCTTAGTCTAGAATCGAAGCCTAAACAGTGCTAGCAATGATCAAGATATAGCCAATGAAGGATTCCAAAGTCTCAAGCCTTACTTTGATGGAGCAAATTATGCTCATTGGAAGTTTCGGATGGAGACATATATGGATAGTGAAGGAATTGAAGTCTGGGATAGTGTTCAGAAAGAATGGACACCACCAACTAGAAGAGGAGTTGATGGTGAAGAAGAAATCCTATTAAGATATGATTGGACAGAGCCTCAAAAAAGAGCAATCTTCAAAAACAAGAAGGCAATGACAATTCTCTCAAGCTCATTATCCATTGAAGAATGTGGCAGAATACAACACTGCCCAACTGCTTACAGCATGTGAAAAACATTGGAAAACTATCATGAAGGGACAAAGCAAGTTAAATCCAAGAAGATTCAACTTCTCACTTCAGAATATGAACTCTTCAAGATGAAATCCAATGAGTCAATTACTGACATGACCAATCGTCATTTAGCCATCATGAAATGGCAAACTCAAAAAAGAGCAATCTTCAATTACTGAAGACATGCAAAACACCTAAGCTTATTGGCAAACTTCTTAGACATGAAATGGCAGTGAAAACAGATAGAGAGCTTGAAGCAGAGCCAGAAAAAAGAAAGCCTCTAGCACTAAAAGCCTCTACTTCAAAATCTCAAGAGGAAGTTGAAGATGATGAAGAAAAGAGTGATGATGCAAATGAGGACATTGTTATGCTTTCAAGAAGGCTGAAAAGAATTATTGAGAAAAGAATAAGCAACTCTAGAAAATTCAGGCAAAGAAACCTCAAACAGACCTTTAATGACTCCCAAAGATGTAAAAAGGACGTAAAGTGCTATGAATGTGGGAAGAAAGGGCATATTAAAGCTGAATGTCCAAGGCTCAAGAAGCACAAAAGAAAATACCAAAGAGACAATGGGGAGAAAGGTCACAAAGCCACATGGGATGACGAAAGCTCTTCAAGTGAAAAAGATGATAATGAAAATGAAGAGGTCAACCTATGCTTCATGGCTATAGAGGATCACATCTCAGATATGGTAGGATCACTTCACTCATACTCTTTCAATAATGATAGTACTGATAATAATAGTAATAGTGAAGATGATGATGAGCAAAGCCTAATAGAAGTATTGAATCTAGAAATAGAGAAGTATAGAAGTAAATTCAATACTTATAAGAATAACATTTCTAATTTGAATATCAAAATGGACGCTTTAGAAAAGGAGAACTTTAAGCTTAAATCATCTAATGAATCTCTTCAAAAGTCATTAGATGAATACTCTTCAAGAACCTCAGCCAAATCCTTGCTTAAAGAAAACAATATTTTGAAAAATGAAGTTGAGGAACTTAGAAACTCCATTTCAAAATTTCACAAGGGAAAGGAGAGTTTAGATACTCTCATTGTGTCTCAAAGACCACCCTTAATCAGACATGGTCTAGGATTTAAGGTACATCATCATCTTCTCACAAGACTACTTTTTTTAAGTCAAGTGAACATCACATCTCCACATTTGCTGTAACAGCCCCAAGGGCTAAGTGCACAAAATACACTAAATCTTCTATACATAAGAGGGATGATCAAGGATTGGTAAGCCTAAGGAAAAACCTCAAAAGGCTAATCATGCCTTTATGTATAAGAAGCATGCACCTAGAAAAGCACCAATTCATCATGATTGTGCATGCCATTGCTCTCAAACTCGGTCTAATAGAAATATGGCATTCAAAAGCATTGTAAGACCAAAAAGCATATTTAATGTAATTATTATATGAAATTTGGTCACATAAATAAACATTGTTGAATAAGGAAGGCTCATTAGGAACCTTCATGTGCTAATCCCCAAGGACCCAAGCTCATTTGGGTACCTAAAAACCATACTTGAATTGTGATTCTATAGGTATCCCTCAAGTCCACAATAAACAAAAGCACTTGGCTAGTAGACAGTGGATGCTCAAGGCATATGACGGGAGACAAATAGCTTTTCAATCAAATCAAAAGTATTGATGGAGGTAAGGTTACCTTTGGAAACAATGGAAAGGGTAAGATAATTGGCATTGGCTCTATTGGTATTGACAATACTAATTTCATTAAAGATGTCTTGCTTGTTGATGGCTTGAAACATAACTTGCTAAGTGTAAGTCAATTATGTGATAAAAGAAACAAAGTAATCTTTACTTCCAACAAATGTTTTGTAACCTCTATTAATGGCCAAGAGATATTTAAAGGAAATAAAGATGTTGTTGCCCATATATTAAGCTAAGAAGGGGGGTTGAATTGGAGTTTCAAGAATTAAACTTTAAAGTGCGAAAATAAAAAATTAATCTTAGGAGGGATAGAGAAATTTGACACAAGGATTTTATAGAGGTTTGGGTGTTAACAAACCCTACTCCTCTCCCCAATCGCAATTGAGTGTTTCACTAACACACTAAGTGTTACAATGGAGTTTTACAAGCTCACTCCCAACTATGGTGTTTCTCACAATGGCTTACACCTAACCCAGAAATGCCTTTTGTTTTAATGGCTAACACAATAACCAATTCTTATGTTTTACAGGCTCACACAAACAACCTTTTATCTTGTGTTTTATAGGCTCACACAAACAACTTTTTCTTTGTGATTTACAGGCTCACACAAATAGCATTCACTTTGTGTTTTAAAGGCTCACACAACTAACCCTTACAAGTGTTCTACTCTTAACCCAGAAATACCCAAAATGCACTTGAGTAATAAATGATTACAGAGAGAAACACCCACAAATCTTTATTGCTCAATGAATGAAGAGCAAAAATATTTTTACAGAGAATAGGTATTGGTTCTCAAAGTATTGAATGTACAAATAGCTTGTAATAAGATTTTGATTCAAAGTATTTGCTATGATCTTGTACTGAATGCATAAATGACTTCCATTTATACTCCCTTGGCTAATTATAGGCGTTAGGGTGCATTTATTATGAAACTAGCCGTTGTACCAACCAAATAATCGCGCCTAACATTTTTCTCTTTCATCATTCACGGGCGTGACTATGTTTGTCACGGGCGTGACATTTCTTCCTAAGCCATGACTGAAGTGGTGACCTTGGTCGTGAAGCTCTCTGGAATGTTTTGAAACATTAGGTCACAGGCGTGACATATGTATTCACGGGCGTGACAAACTTCCCAGCCATGATCCGTGGTGACTTCAGTCGTGAAGCTCTCTGGATGAAAATGCCAAGAACATTCACGGGCGTGACTTAAATGTCCATTTCATGGTTTGTTCTTCCTTCAAGGTCGTGAACTTTAAATGTTGGTTTTGGTAACGGTTAGCTCTTTCACGGGCGTGACACATAGGATCATGGGCGTGAACATGCTACTTCTTTAATTTTGTCTTTCAAGGATTATTCTTCCAATCTCCATTCTTGCTATTTTATTCCATACCCTGTTTAATAGACTAAGAAAACAAGTATGTTAAATACAATATTTCTATTTTATTTGTTATCATCAAAATGACAGAAATACTCCTCAATGTTTAACAATCTCCCCCGTTTTGATGGTGACAAATAATCTAGAAATATGTGCTTTTGAGAGGTCTCCCCCTCAAAAGATACTTAGCATAAAAAATTGATAAAATGCAAGAATTGTAAAGAATGATGTAGTATTTAAATAAACTTACTAGTTTTTAAGTATATGCAAGTTATATGTGAAGTATATCTAATATATACCAAAATTCTTTTTTAAGGCATGAAGTATATGTAAGGTATATTTAGAGTATATCATGACATGTTCATTTATGTAATGTTCATTAAAGTATATGCAAGTTATACTCAAGATATATCTAATGCGTATAAAGTTCAATTTCTCAATTTCATACTTGCATATTAATTTTTGAATCAAAGTTTGAGTATTTCTAATTTCTCCTTACCTAACTCAATGTAAATGTATTTTTAGGTTCTTATTTTTTATTCAAATAATTCATTTTAATATATTGCTAGGTTTTTCACCCCTTTTTGTCATCAATCAAAAAGAATATAAAGATACCAAAGGATAAACAAAGCAAATATATTTGATAAAGAGAAATACACATTAAAGTTAATTAAAGTTCATAAAGGAAATCCAATCAAACAAAAAACAACAAAACAACAAAGAAGATAAACAAGCAACCACACAAATTTAGGCTACCATCTAGCCTAACACCTAGCCTAATCATCTAGCCGGACATCCTATCTCGAAGTCTAGCAACCTCTGCCTCAAGGCTGTCCATCCGAGACTTCATGAAGTCTTTGAGCTTTTCCAACCTCTCGTCCATCGAAGCCTGCAGCTGCTCAAAATGTGGTGCCAAGAGGTCAACCACCTGCTGTGCTAAATTTGGTGTGGAAGCCGAGGATTGACCGATGTCCTACTCAACCACTAGAAGTGCTTCCTCAACCCGAGCCCTTTTCTTCTGCTGGATCCTTTGGAGACCCAGCAGTGTCTGTGAAGTGGTAGAAAATATTGTTCTCGTGAACAATTCTGACAGTCGCTCCCATCTTTATGAAGGACTCGACATCCAATCGATCTCGAGGATGCCCAGGGAAGAGATTGAAATGATGCTCATCCAGCTTCAAGGCTATGTGGGTGACATAACCACCAATCAGTATATCTCCTATGGGTTTTGTGGAAATGGACATAAGATGGTTTGCAAACCATATAGAGAGCGCCACCGTGAGTCCTCTTCTTACCATCTCAAATAGGAAGAGCTCCGATTTTATGATGGTCCCATTGCTTTCTCCCCGAGCGAATCCAAAAATACTTCACATATTTAAATCAAAAAGTTAGAGTTGGTCAAATAAAAATACTAGTGAAAAAAAGAGCTGCTTAGTTAGATAGGGAACTCATACGATCGGGCATTTACTAGCTCCAAGAATGAAAGTTTGATAATCTTTCAAAAAATCCCAAGGCAAGCACTCACGAGCTAGGATGAATAATCAAAGTACCTCGCCGATTTACCTTGAAAGCAAGTTATGCTATAGGTCAGGAACCTATGCAAATATTTGTGGACTGGGGACCTGAGATGAGTGCTCTTGGTCTTCTTGACATCCCAGCTGCAATCGGTGCCATAATGGGTCCAAGCTCGAGTGGCGATGAAACACCACATCATATGCATTTAAGTATAACCTATTTCTGTATCAAATAATCACATACTGTGTAACACCACATCATATGCATTTAAGTATAACCTATTTCTGTATCAAATAATCACATACTGCATGTTGGAAATAGAAAATACCCTGATAACAGTGGTAGTAAATATTTTTTTCATATCATATCCTGTAAAATCAACTAATGACTTTACGAGTCTTATATCCTGTAATATCACTCAATGACTTTTCATGTCAACATTAAAAACCACAATACGATATATCACATATATTAAAACATAAACTTCACATCCGAAGGATTACGGGTTGCTCCCATTTATACATTTCAAAACTAATCTAGAGTGATAATACATATTCAAACATATAAGTCCAAAATACAAATGACATGTTTTCATGCTTGTGTGAAATGCAAGGAGAGATAGTGATGAGGCTCGGCCAGTGACCTGTGCTCCATGTCATCTATACGCTACTCAACATGAGCTATCACTTTTCTTTACCTGAAAAATGATTCAAGTTGATGAGTTGCGTCTCAGTGAGAATAATCATCCAATGAGCTCTAAAGTACCAAACAACTCATAGTAACAAATCACAAATCCAATATATACCATGTATTCCATTCCATTCATCAATATCATATAAGTATCAATAAAGTTGAAACATATAATCATTACTCTTTATGTATGCAAATGCTTTGCTTATTTCATTTTGTTGTGACCAACTTAAACAGACATTGCCCCGGGTTTCCATGTGAATATTTGACATGTGAACATTTGCATTTGCATTTGCTAGCTAGCTTGATCATTTGTTTCATTTGCACATTTGTTGGGCCATAGGCCTCTTCTTTTGCTTTACAATATCGATTCACTAGTCACAACGCCTTTTTAGCCCATATGCATATGCACTTGTATTTAAGCATTCATCAACCATTACATCTTTATCATATACAACATACATATATTCCATATATACCTCATATGTCAAGCATATATCTTGCATATACTATACGTATACCATGTATATATATCACATTTGTCAAACATATACCTCAAATTTATCACAAGTATACCATTTATATGTACCACAATGTCACAAATTATCCATCATTACATTATCAAGGACCAATCATGACAATCACATGAATCACATAGCAAGCAACATTCATTTGCACTAAAAAATTCAATCGATAATTAGACTCACCGTTCTCCTTTGATTTCGACCCCTAACTTATTGTTTATCTGCTCCTTGTGGGTCTCCAATATGTTGTGAGACTAATATGAAAACATAATCGATTAACTCATGATTAGGGAGACTTAATATGGCTTAAACAAATTAATATGCATTGTTCATGTCAATAGTTAAGATTTTTCCTATGAGGCAGTGTGACCTTATGGGACTGTTTAGCCTATAACGTTTTTTATAATTGACCAATTAATCTGATTCTTATTCCTAATCAAAAATAAAATATAATTATAGAAGATATTCAAACTTCAAACCAATTGGATCATTGTACAATATTTGGTGGAATTTCTAAGAGTGTTCTGTTTTCTGCCTTGTTTTCTGCCTCTAGGCAGTTTCAGGGTACTCATTTGCGTTCATCATAAATTATAAAATATAAATCCTATTTTAATTAAACTTTATAGAAGCTTATATGGGTTCATATGGAACATTTTTCATGTTTGCAACTTTTACCAATTATGTCTCTAAGGTCTTCTAATTATACCAAACATTTTACTGGTCCAGAATAGAATTGACTTCCGGACCAGTATGGCTTCCAAAGGCCATAACTTAGTCTATACATAACCAATGAAGCTGGAATTAGGACCAAAATTTAGCTAAGACATATAAATATAATTATAATGTTTTGATCATGTACAGACTCTAGCTCTAACAAGCTCTAATTGGCCAAACAAATTACTATATCTGCCCAGACCACTCAATTGGCAGTTCAAGTCATGGAATAGTCATGGTTCCATTCACCATAACTCAACATTTACAAGACCTATGCACCTGAAATTTGGTATAAATATACAAAACACATATATATACAACTCTTATGTTTTTAGGGACTTCAAATAATGGCTTTAACATATTCAAAATCAAACCACACAGTAGCTAACTTGGTTAGGGTTCACACCCTGACCAGTTTCCATAAAAAGAGTATATCTCTTCCTATACATAACATCTTGCAAAAATGTTTACATATCCGCAAATATAAGACATAAAGGAACAAAGTTTGTGTTTCACACTTTTCCAGAATCAATTTTTATTAGTATCCAAATCTTGGTGCAATTTAGTGCCTAATATTGAACCTAAGCAACTCAAATCAACCCTATAGCAAGAAGAATTGAATACTTACCAACAACAGCCTTGCAAGGGATTAATTAGCCTCAAATACTAGGTGAAACAAGGAAGAATTGAAGTCTAAAATGGAGGAAATTGAAGAAGAAGTTGGGCTGGAGAAGAAGGCAGAAATGGGGAAAGAAAGATGAAGATAAAGCCAACTTGTTTTTTGTCATTTTGTCATTTTCTCTTCTTCTCTTCTCTTTTCTTTTCTCATTTCTCTTTTATGTTCCCTTCTATTTCTCTTTTGTGTCATTTTCATTTTATTTTGTCTATATTATTATTATTACTTACATATATTTATAATTCCACTAATTCATACAATGATACAGCTTAATCATTTGACCCAATTTAACTAAATTAACAATGTAATTGTTTACTAATCTTAATCTAATCATTTTGCTTACTTTAATTTAGACACCTTATTCAATTCATTTCTAATACTTTGTTATCCTCATTTAGGTTATAATTACACATGTGCGACTCGATACAAGTGCCAAATACTAGGACACGTAGCTAGTGCGTGTCATAAACTTGTTCCTATGAAAATACGTATGAAATGCACGTGTTCAATTGAATTGTATGCAAGATGCTTATGTTCGATGAAATGCATGTGGGGAAGGTCAAGGATGTTACAGGCAAAGAATTCTACTTCGCTGTCATTTAGTATGTCATCTGATGGTAAGTTGAATAATTCCCCAAATTCAATGGCACTGAGGGTGTTTGGATTGTCACAGAGTTGAAATTTCACCACTCCAGTAGGAGACACTTGCAAAGTGCTCAGAAATTCCAGTGTTGGCTCCCTCAATGTGGGCTGGTGAATGTCCACAAATTCTTTCAAGTGATAGGCCTAGAGTTAGTCTGTCATAGCTGCTCCGAGCCCTAGAGTTTGGAAGGTTTGCCATTCGAAGGACCTCGATGAAAGGAGATGCCTTTTCTTCAAAGTGGAGTACCGGGGATGGCATTGCTCTGGAATTTTGTTCATGAGGTAATCTGCATACCTCCTAGAAGCATAAGACTTCTTTCTCTTTCCTTTTGATTAGGCAGTCTCCATTTGAGTTGAAAAAGTGAACTTTGTGAGGTTTGAGAAAATATTTGACAGAAATTTTAGAAAAACCCTAAAAGAGTATGATTTTTGATGAAGGAATGGACTTTTGATGGTATTTATAGGAAAATTTTGTGACTTGGGGGCCGGAATCTTCAATAACTCATTGAATGTGTGTAAATGAGAGCGGTTTCAAGGAGTTAAAAGGTTGAAATGAGAAAAATAATTGGTTGTTCTCTTATATGCCCGATGCATTCACGGGCGTGAAATGCTTGTTCACGAGCGTCAATCGTCGTGTTCATGGTTTGCTAAAGGAGTACACTACCCGTGAATAAAGGCATGAATATGTTCATGGTCGTGACCTTTGAATGTCATGAGCATGAATGATGAACTGTCACAGGGGTGAAACAATAATCACGGGCGTGAAAGGTAGAATTTCACTACTTATGCCCGTGAAACAAGGCGTGACTCAAGGCGTGAATACCTCTGTGAGTTTTGGTGGTGTAAAGGTTCACGGGCGTGAAAATTCATCACATGCATTAAAATGTCTTTTCACGGGAGTGAATGAAGCCGTTAATATAAGCTTCACCACTTGAAGCCGTGAACCATATCGTGAATCAAGTCATGAACGACACTGCCTATTTTGGCTATTTAAGTCACGGAGGTGAACATATGTCACGAGCGTGACTCCCCTAAAATTTTCATCAAATAAAATTAAGTCCTAAAAACAAGACTAAATCATTTCAATAAAGATTTTATCCCTTATAACATAAAGTTTCATCAAAATTACTACCTTATATCTAGTGATATGTTACAAAATTAAGATCATCAATTAAGATTTCATATTTTAGCAATCACAAGGTTAATCCATCAATCATACCCAGTTCTCTTCTAATGAAATTAAATCTTTCCTCATTTAGAGACTTAGTAAAAATATCTGCCAATTGATTTTCTGTGTTTATAAATTCTAATGCAACATCTTTATATTGAACATGATCTTTAATAAAGTGGTGTCTAATATCAATATGCTTACTTCTTGAGTGTTGAATAGGATTCTTTGAAAGATTTATAGCACTTGTATTGTCACATCTAATAGGTATATGGTTAATATCATGATCATAGTCCTTAAGTTATTGTTTCATCCAAAGAATTTGAGTACAGCAACAACCAGCTGTTATATACTCTGCTTCAACAGTTGAAAGAGCAACTGAAACTTGTTTCTTGCTAAACTAAGAAACTAAGTATTCTCCAATAAAGTGATAAGTACCTGAAGTACTTTTTCTATCTAAAAGACTACCAGCATAGTCTGCATCTGAATATCCTATAATATAAAAAGATGAATTTCTAGGATACCATAAACCTAGATGCAAAGATCCATGTAAATATCTTACAATCCTTTTTACTGCATTTAAATGAGATTGTTTAGCACATGATTGAAATCGTGCACACAAGCAAACACTATATATTATATCAGGTCTAGATGCAGTAAGATATAAAAGAGATTCAATCATACCTCTATAAAGCTTTTCATTAATGCTCTTACCCTTTTCATCCTTGTCCAATTTTATTGATGAGCTCATAGGAGTCTTGGCATTCTTGCATCCTTCCATACCAAATTTCTTAATTAAATCTTTGGCATATTTGGATTGGTTGATGAATATGCCCTCATTGCTTTGCTTTATTTGTAGACCAAGGAAATACATAAGCTCTCCCATCATGCTCATTTCAAATTCCCTAGTCATACAGTTATCAAATTCTTGACAAAGCAACTCATTAGTACAACCAAATATTATATCATCAACATAATTTTGAACAATTAGTATATCATGCTTATGCTTTTTAATGAATAATGTGGTGTCAACATTTCCCTTTGTAAAGCTATTTTCTAATAGAAAAGAACTTAGCCTCTCATACCAAGCTCTTGGGGCTTGTTTCAAACCATATAAAGCTTTTGAAAGTTTAAAAACCTGATTTGGCAAATCATAGCTTTCAAAGTCTAGTGGTTGTTCTACATACACTTCTTCTTCTATATAACCATTTGAAAAATTTTGAAATTCATGTGACATGCATATGCTAAAATTTTTCTTTTGGCTTCTAATCTAGCTACAGGTGCATAGGTTTCATCATAATCTATACCTTTTTCCTAAGTATATCCTTTTGCAACTAATCTAGCCTTATTCCTAGTTATTGAACCTTGTTCATCTAGTTTATTTCTAAATACCCATTTGCTACCTATAATTTGATGATCCTTGGGTCTAGGTACTAAGGTCCATACCTTACTTATCTCAAATTGGTTGAGTTCCTCTTGCATGGAAACTACCCAACTTTCATCATTAAGAGCCTCATCAACATTTTTAGGCTCAATTTGAGAAATAAAAGCAATATCAGTGACTAAATGTTTGAAAGGCGATCTAGTACTTACTCCCCTTGAGAGATCACCAATGATTTGCTCTTTTGGATGATCTTTCGTCATTCTCCATTCTTTTGGGAGTTCTTGTTCGTTTTCTTCTTGAGTTTGAGGTAGAGAACCATTTTGATGTGAATCTTCTTGATCATTTTCTTTTTTCCCATTTCCAAGATCAAGTCTTTCCATGTTACCTACAACATCATCAAGAACACTACATTTCACAAGATCAAGTTTACTAGATTCATTAAAAACAAAATGCATGGATTCTTCAACAGTTAATGATCTTTTGTTAAATACTCTATATGCTTTTCCATTTGTAGAGTATCCCAAAAAGATACCTTCATCAGATTTAGAGGCAAATTTTCCAAGATTGTCCTTCGTATTCAATATAAAACACTTGCATCCAAATACTCTAAAGTATGATATCAAGGGCTTTCTTCCATTCCATAGCTCAAATGAGGTTTTGTTTAAAAGAGGTCGTTTGAAAACTCGATTTGAAATATAACATGCAGTGTTTGTGGCTTCTGCCCAAAAGTAAGTTGGTAAATCATATTCATTGAGCATTGTTCTAGCCATTTCAATTAAAGTTCGATTTTTCCTTTCAACTACCCCATTTTGTTGAGGTGTCCTAGGAGATGAGAAATTATGTGAAATGCCATGTTCAAGACAAAAGCTTTCAAAGTTTTCATTTTCAAATTCTTTCCCATGATCACTTCTTATCTTTGAAATACAGTACCCTTTTCATTTTGAACTCTTTTAGCAAAGTTTTTGAAATTTTCAAAAGCATCACTCTTTTGAGCTAAGAAAATTACCCATGCAAATCTAGAGTAATCATCTACAATGACAAATGCATAATGTTTTCCTCCTAAGCTAGCAATTCTAGTAGGTCCGAATAAGTCTAAATGCAGGAGTTGAAGAGGTTTTGAGGTACTTACTATGTTTTTGGCTTTAAAGGATGACTTGTTTTGCTTTCCTCTTTGGCAAGGTTCACATGTCTTGCCTTTTTCATATTTAACTCTTGGCAGTCCTTTTACTAGTTCTGCTATGCTGAGGCATTGTATTAAGTCCATGTTAGCATGACCAAGCCTTCTATGCCACAGCCTAAATTCATCACTAGTAGTCATAAGACACGTAGAGGAATGGTTAGATAGTTCATGTAAGTTTATTATGTATGTCTTGACATCTCTATTTCCTTTAAATATTTCCTGACCATCGATAGTGATCACAAGACATTCATTGGAAGCAAAGATTACTCTGTTTCCTTTATCACATAATTGACTTACACTTAACAAGTTATGTTTCAAGCCGTCAACAAGTAAGACATCTTTAATAAAAGAAGTGCCATTAATACCAATAGAACCAATGCCAATTACCTTACCCTTTGCATTGTTTCCAAAGGTAACTTACCTCCATCAATACTTTTGATTTCATTGAAAAGTTCTTTGTCTCCTGTCATATGCCTTGAGCCTCCACTGTCTACTAGCCAAGCATTTTTGTTTGTTGTGGACTTGAGGCATACCTATAGAATCACAATTCAAGTATGATTTTTAGGTACCCAAATGAGCTTGGGTCCTTGGAGGTTAGCACATGAAGGTTTTTGGTGCTGTTCTAACAAGTGTAGAGATGTGAGGTTCACTAGACATAACAAAATGGTTTTGTGAGAAGATGATGATGTGTCCTTAAATCCTAGACTATGTCCAATTAAGGGTGATCTTTGAGACACAATGAGAGTATCCAAGCTCTCTTTACCTTTGTGAAATTTAGAAATGGAATTTCTAAGTTCCTCAACTTCATTTTTCAAAGTATTATTTTCTTTTAGCAAGGAGGCAGTTGAGGGTCTTGATGAGTATTCATCTAATGACTTTTGGAGAGATTCATTAGATGATTTAAGCTTTATGTTTTCCTTTTCTAAATCATCTATCTTATTTTTCAAATTAGAGATGTTATTTCTATAAGTACTAAATTTACTTCTATATATCTCTAATTCAAGATTTAATTCTTCTATTAGGCTTTGCTCGTCATCATCATCATCACTATCATCATCATTATTACTACTATCATTGTTCAAAGAGTATGAGTGTAGTGATCTTACCTTATTCGAGACATGATCTTCAATAGCCATGAAGCATAGGTTGACCTCTTCGCTTTCATTATCATCTTTTTCACTTGAAGAGCTTTCGCCATCCCATGTGGCTTTGTGACCTTTCTCCCCATTGTCTCTTTTGTATTTGCTCTTATGCTTCTTAAGCTTTGGACATTCTGGTTTGATATGTCCTTTCTTTCCACACTCATAGCACTTTACCTCTTCCTTACTTCTATGTGTGTCATTATAGGTTTGTTGAAGGTTTCTTTGCCTGAATTTTCTAGAGTTGCTCATTTTCTTCTCAATGATTCTTTTTAATCTCTTTGAAAGCATAACAATGTCCTCATTTTCATCATCAGTCATTTCTTCATCATTTTCACTATCTTCTTGAGATTTTGAAGTAGAGGCTTTGGGTGCTAAGGGCTTTCTTTTCTCCGGCTCTGCTTCAAGCTCTCTATCACTTTCCACTGCCATTTCATGTGTAAGAAGTTTGCCAATTAGCACATCAGTATTCATGATGCTGATATCTTCATTTGCTTCTTCTATGCTAGCAACTCTGGAGCCATAGTCTTTAAGAGGAAGACTTCTCAGGATTTTGTTGTTTACATCCTCCAAACTCAGATGCTTCCCAAGTTTCCTCATTCCATTTATAATGGCTAGAAGACGGTTGGTCATGTTAGTGATTGACTCATTGGATTTCATCTTGAAGAGCTCATATTATGAGGTCAGAAATTGAATCTTCTTGGATTTGACTTGCTTAGTTCCTTCATGATAATTTTCCAATGTCTTCCATATGTTGTATGCTGTTGGGTAGTGTTGTATTCTTCCACATTCTTCAATAGATAATGAGCTTGATAAGATTGTCATTGCCTTCTTGTTTTTTAAATTTTCTCTTCTTTGAGGCTCTGTCCAATCATCTCTTATTAGGATTTCCTTTTCACCATCAGCTCCTCTTTTGATTGGTGGTGTCCATTCTTTTCCTACACTATCCCAGACTTCAATTCCTTCACTATCCAGATATGTCTTCATCCGAAACTTCCCATGAGCATAATTTGCTCCATCAAAGTAAGGTTTGAGACTATGGAATCCCTCACTGGCCATATCTTAATCTTTACTAGCACTTTTTAGGCTTCGATGCTAGACTAAGCTCTGATACCAAATGTTTCCCAGATATTAAGCCAAGAAGGGGGGTTGAATTGGAGTTTCAAGAATTAAACTTTAAAGTGTGAAAATAAAAAATTAATCTTATGAGGGATAGAGAAATTTGACACAAGGATTTTATAGAGGTTCGGGTGTTAACAAACCCTACTCCTCTCCCCAATCGCAATTGGGTGTTTCACTAACACACTAAGTGTTACAATGGAGTTTTACAAGCTCACTCCCAACTATGGTGTTTCTCACAATGGCTTACACCTAACCCAGAAATCCCTTGTGTTTTAATGGCTCACACAATAACCAATTCCTTATGTTTTACAGTCTCACACAAACAACCTTTTATCTTGTGTTTTACAGGCTCACACAAACAACCTTTACTTTGTATTTTACAGGCTAACAAATAACCTTCACTTTGTGTTTTAAAGGCTCACACAACTAACACTTACAAGTGTTCTACTCTCAATATAGAAATACCCAAAACTCATTTGAGTAATAAATGATTACAGAGAGAAACACCCACAAATCTTTATTGCTCAATGAATGAAGAGCAAAAAGATTTTTACAGCGAATAGGTATTGGTTCTCAAAGTATTGAATGTACAAATAACTTGTAATAAGATTTTGATTCAAAGTATTTGTTATGCTCTTGTACTGAATGCATATATGACTTCCATTTATACTCCCTTGGCTAATTATAGTCGTTAGGGTGCATTTATTATGAAACTAGTCGTTGTACCAACCAAATAATCGCGCCTGACATTTTTCTCTTTCATCATTCACGGGCGTGACTATGTTTGTCACGGGTGTGACATTTCTTCCCAAGCTGTGACTGAAGTGGTGACCTTGGTCGTGAAGCTCTCTGGAATGTTTTGAAATATTGGGTCACGGGCGTGACAAACTTCCTAGCCGTGATCCAAGTGGTGACTTCGGTCGTGAAGCTCTCTGGATGAAAATGCCATGAACATTCACGGGCATGACATTTTAATTCACGGGCATGACTTAAATGTCCATTTCACAGTTTGTTCTTCCTTCATGGCCATGAACTTCAAATGTTGGTTTTGGTAACGGTTAGCTCTTTCACGGGCGTGACATATAGGATCACGGGCATGAACATGCTACTTCTTTAATTTTGTCTTTCAAGGATTATTCTTCCAATCTCCATTCTGGCTATTTTATTCCATATCCTATTTAATAGACTTAGAAAACAAGTATGTTAAATACAATATTGCTATTTTATTTGTTATCATCAAAATGACGGAAATACCCCTCAAGGTTTAACAGATGTCAATACCTACATAATACACTTACACAAAATATCTAACCATTCCTCTAAGTGTCTTGTGACTACTAGTAATGAATCTTGGCTGTGGCATAGAATGCTTGGTCATGCAAGCATGGATTTAATTCAAAGCCTCAGCATAGGAGGCTTTTCGTAAGTAATGATACTCCTAGGACATTACTTGTCTTGAATCTTGTCTTGAACATACCACTTCATAGAATGTTTCATCTCATATGACACCACAACAAAATGGGGTAATCGAAAGGAAAAATTGAACTTTAATTGAAATGGCTCGAACAATGCTCAATGAGTATGGTTCACCAACTTACTTTTGGGCCGAAGCCATAAATACTGCATGTTATATTTCAAATCGAGTTTTCAAAGACCATCCTTAAACAAAACTTAATTTAAGCTATGGAATGGAAGAAATCCCTTGATATCATACTTTAAAGTATTTGAATGCAAGTGTTTCATATTGAATACCAAGGACAACCTTGGAAAATTTGCCTCTAAATCTGATAAGGGTATCTTTTTAAGATACTCTACAACTAGCAAAACATATAGAGTATTTAATAAAATATCATTAACTGTTGAAGAATCTATGCATGTCATTTTTGATGAATCTACTAGGCTTGATCTTGTCAAAGGTAGTGTTCTTGATGATGTTGTAGATACCATGGAAAGACTTGATCTTGAAAATGAAAGAGAAGAAAATGATCAAGAAGATTCACATCAAGATGATTCTCTAGCTGTAAAATCCTCAACCTTCCCCACATGCATTTCATTTGAACATATGCATCTTGCATAAAATTCAATTGAACACATGCATTTCATACGTATTTTCGTAGGAACAAATCCATGATACGTACTACCTACGTGTCCTAGTACATTGCAATTGTATCGAGTCGCATATGTGTATTTATAATCTAAGTGAGGATAAAAAGTATTAGAAATAAATGAAATAAGGGGACCAAATTAAAGTATACAAAATGACTAGATTAATGTTAAATTGAATATTGTGTTGATTTGTGTAATAATAATAAGAATAATTAAAAAAAAGGGAAAGGGATGGATGGAAAAGGGAAAAGAAAATGGTGGAAAAGCAAATGGCTTTTAACCTATTAGGCTGCCATTATCTTCCTTTTCTTTCCTTATCTTCTTCTTCTTCTTTGCTTCATTTCTTCAATCCATTTTCTTTGAAGTTCCAGCCATCTTTCCTTCTCTCTTTCACTCCAAAAATTACAGCAACGAGATTAGCCAAGAGTGATTATCGGTGAGTAAACATTTATTTTTGTGTTCAGCTTGATTATGGTGTTTAGGGTTCATAAATAGGCAGTATTTGGTTCCATGGTTTTGATGATCTTCGAGACCGAATCTGAAAAATATTAAAACACAAAAATTGTTCCTTTATGTCTGAGATTTATGGATATGTAAAACTGGTTGCACGATGTAGTGTGTAGAATGATATATTCTCTTTGTAATGAAACTAGTCCGGATGTGAACCCTAAGTAAATTAGCTACTGTGTTTGTTAGTGTTGAATACGATAAAGCTATTATTTGAAGTATATCAGAAGATAAAAGTTGTAGATATATGTGTTATGTATCTTTATACCAAATTTTAGGATCATATGTCTTGTAACTATTGAGTTATGGTGAATGGAACCATAAATGTTCCATGGTTTGAATTGCCAACTGAGTGCTATGGGCAGATCCAACAACTTGTTTGGCTATTGTGAGCTCCTTAGAGCTCGATTCTATACATTATCAAAACATGAAAGTTATAGGTATATGTCATATCTAAATGTTGATACTAAGTTCAGCTTAATATGATATTTATGGGCTAAGATATTATCTTTAGAAGTCATACTGGTCTGGAAGCCAATTCTATTATGGACCAGTCACAGGTTTCTTTTCATTTCAGGACCATAGAGATATAATTGATAAAAGTTGTAAACATGAAAAATGTTCCATATGAACCCATATAAATTTTGATAAAGTTTCATTAAAATCGGAATTATATATTATAAGTTATGATGAACCAAATTGGGTACCCTGAAACTGCCTAAAGGCAGAAAACAAAGCACATATAGAAATTCCACCAAATATTATACAATGATGCAATTGGTTTGAAATTTTAATATGTTATATAATTATATGTTAGTTTTAATTAGGAATCTAAATCAGATTAATTGGTCAAGTATAGAAAAATTAATAGGCTAAACAGTCCTGTAAAGTCACACTTCCTCATAGGAAAAATCTTAACTATTGATATGAACAATGCATATTAATTTGTTTAAGTCACATTGAGTCTCCCTAATCATGAGTTAATCGATTATGCTTTTATATTAGGCTCACAACATATTGGAGACCCACAAAAAGTGGACAGACAATAAGTTAGGGGTCGGAATCAAAGGAGAAAGGTGAGTCTAATTATCAATTGAATTCTTTAGTGCAAATGAATGTTGCTTGCTATGTGATTCATATGATTGTCATGATTGGTCCTTGATAATATGAGGATGGATAATTTGTGATATTTTGGTACATATAAATGGTATACTTGTGGTATATTTGAGGTATAAGTTTGACATATGTGATATATATATAGTATATGTATAGAATATACAAGGTATATGTGTGGCATATGAGTCATATATGTAGTATATGTATGTTATATGTGGTAAGATACAATGGTTGATGAATGCTTAAGTACAAGTGCATATGCATATGGACTTAGAAGGCATTGTGACTAGTTAATCGATATTGTAAAGCAAAAGAAGAGGCCTATGGCCCAACAAATGTGAAAATGAAACAAATGATCAAGCTAGCTAGCAAATGCAAATGTTCACATGGAAACCCGGGGCAATGTCTGTTTCACTTGGTCATAACAAAATGAAAAAAGCAAAGCATTTGTATACGTAAATAGTAATGATTATATGTTTCAACTTTATTGATATTTATATGATTCAGATGAATGGAATGGAATACATGGTATGTGTTGGATTTGTGATTTATTACTATGAGTTGTTTGGTACTTTAGAGCTCATTGGATAACTATTCTCACTGAGCCGCAACTCATCAATTTGCATCATTTTTCGGGTAAAGAAAAGTGATAGCTCATTTTGAGTAGCATATAGAAGACATGAAGCACAGGTCACTGGCCGAGCCTCATCACTCTCTCTCTTTGCATTCCGCATCAGCATGAAAATATGTCATCTACATTTTGTATTTACGTGTTTGAATATTTATATTCATTTTGGAATGGGTTTTAAAAATATATAAATGAAAGCAACTCGTAAATACTTATGTCCAAAGTTTATGTTGTAATATATGTGATATATTGTATTGTGGCGAAAGTCTCAGTGTTGACTTGCAAAGTCATTGAATGATATTGCAGGATATGAGACTTGCAAAATCATTGAATGATATTACAGTATATGAGACTTACAGAGTCATTGAATGATATTACAGGATATAAAAAAATTACTATCAATGTTAACAGGATATTTTGTCTTTCCAGCATGCTATGTGTGATTATTTGATACAGGGATAGGTTATACTTAATTGCATAAGGTGTGACATTACATTTTTGGTATCAGAGCAGGGATAGGTTCCATGGGAACATGCATATGCATAAGAGCATGATAACATGTGCATCATATATGTTGAACAGTATGTAGTGACATAATTTTATATATATTTTAGGGACATCATAAGACATTATTCGCCAAGGGGGGAGAGGCCTGCCGAAATGAATTCTGATGAGGCATCACCTCATTTACATAAAGATCAACAGCACTAGGAGCTAGAGCTCCAGCACATGCATCACAGTCATCTCATGCAGAAGTACCCCATGAAAACCTAGAATAGGAAGTATATGGTCCTGAAATTTACAAGGAAAGACGTTATGAAAAGCTGAGGAAACATGGTGCAACTGATTTCAACGGCACAACAGACCTAGTAGAAGCTGAGACATGGATGAAAAGGACATAGAGGGTACTGAATATGATGAGATGTACCCCATATGAGAAATTTGATTATGCAGTATCCTTGCTTTAAGGCAATGCTTATGAATGGTGGGAGACAGTCCCCAACAGTGATGCACAACCACCGGTTCTGGCATGGAATGATTTCCTCCTGGAATTTTAGAACAATTACATGTCTGAGGCATATAAAGATGAGAAGAGAAAGGAATTCTTGAATTTAAAAAAGGGGAACATGTCTATTGTAGAGTATGAAGTACAGTTGAACAAACTTTCCCACTATGCCACCTTCATGGTCTCTACTGAAAGAGACAAATGCAGGAAGTTTGAGGAGGGCCTCAAATATGAGATCAGAAATAGAATCACAACTACTGATCTTGATAGTTATGCCAAACTCAGAGTTGCTGCAATCAGAGCTGAATGGTTAATGAAAGAAGCTGGGGAACAACAAATTAAAAGGGCAGCATGTGAGTTCTTTGGTGAGTCTAGCAGAAGGTTGGGAAAAAGAGGTAGATATATGCCTACAAAGTCTAGTAACAGAGGTTAATACCTAAGTTCTAGAGGTCGTGCTATGACTTCTTTTTACCCAGGCAGAGGGAAGAACCAATATGTTGAACAGAGGCCCACATGTACTCATTGTGGTAGACAACATACGGGCGAATGTAGAAGGCTCACAGGAGAATTTTATTTATATGGATTTGTGGAGCACATGTATAGAGACTGTCCAAATAGAGCCAAACTAGCAGAGACCTGCAGAGGAAGAGGAGTATCCGAGACTACAGTTGAGGCACCGAGGGTCTACCCTACTAGTGGGACACAGGGCAGAGGAAGAGGCAGGGGCAGGATTGGTACAATGGGCAGAGGAGTAACCAGATCTGAAGGTCAGAGTTCTAGACCCCCTACTCAGGCCAGGGTGTTTGCTATGACTAGACAGGAGGCAGTTGATGCTTTTGAAGTAGTTATGGGTAATATTTACATTTATGATATGTTAGCATATGCATTGATTGACCCAGGCTCCACTCATTCATTTATATCATTGCATATGGCATCTAAACTGCATCAAACACAGGAACCTCTGGGGATTGACATAAATGTGAGTACTCCATTGAGAACAGTAGTAGTTGTGAATAATGTCTATCGTGATTGCCTGACATGCATTGATAGAGCTGAGTTAATAGCTGATCTGATTTTATTGCCAATATATGAATTTGATGTGATATTGGGAATGGACTGGTTAACTAGACATCATGCAATAGTGAATTGCTTTACTAAGGAAGTAATTTTTGAATCACCAAACCTGCCAATGGTAGTATTTTTAGGTGAAACATGTGACTGATACTAGAACCACTGATAGCTTGCTTGAAAATATACCAGTGGTAAGGGAATTTGCTGATGTATTCCCAGATGATCTACCTAGTTTACCACCAGATAGAGATATAGAATTCACTATTGAACTAATACCAGGAACAACACTAATATCAAGGTCACCCTACAAAATGGCCCCAATTAAGTTGAAAGAACAAAAGGCCTAGTTGCATGAGTTACTTGACAAAGGGTATATTAGACCTAATGTATTACCTTGTGGAGCTCCAGTATTATTTATTAAAAAGAAAGATGGAACAATGAGATTGTGCATCTATTACAGGCAACTAAATAAAATGACAGTGAAGAACAAATATTCGTTGCCCAAAATAGATGATTTGTTTGACCAGTTGCAAGGAGCCCAAATATTCTCCAAGATTGATTTGAAATCAGGCTTTTACTAGCTGAAGGTAGCAGAAGTGGATGATCCAAAAACTGCATTTCGAACCATGTATGGACATTATGAATTTTTAGTAATGCCATTTGGGTTGACTAATGCTCTAACTGCATTTATGGCATTAATGAATAAGGTGTTTCAACCATATTTGGATAGGTTTGTGATAGTATTTATTGATGACATATTGGTATACTCAAAGAATAGGGGAGAACATGAACAACATTTAAAAATTGTGTTGCAAACTTTGAGGGAGAAATAATTATATGCCAAATTGAGTAAATGCAAATTCTGGTTAGATCATTTGGTATTTCTTGGACATGTGGTGTCGTGCAAGGGCATAGAAGTTGACCCAAAGAAAATTGAGGCTATGGTAAATTGGGAAGCTCCTAAAAATGTTTCTGAAATGCGTAGTTATTTGGGTTTAGCTACATACTACCGCAGATTTGTTGATGGATTTTCATTAATTACTAGCCCTTTGACTAAATTATTGAGAAAGAATGTGCCATTCAAGTGCACTCCAGAATGTCAGAGGAGTTTCGATGAACTAAAACACAGGCTAACCTCAGCACCACTGCTAGCTATTCCTATGGGTACAAGTGGATTTACGGTATATAGTGATGCTTATCACCAAGGCTTGGGATGTGTAGTGATGCAACATGGTAAGGTGATAGCTTATGCATCCAGAAAGTTGAGACCACCATGAGATCTCATATCCAGTGCACGATTTAGAACTGGCTGCAGTCCTATTTTCATTGAAGATTTAGAGGCATTATCTGTATGGTGAGACATTCCGAATCTTCACAAACCATAAAAGTTTGGGTTATTTGCTGACACAGAAAGAATTAAACATGAGGCAGAGACGGTGGTTAGATCTATTGAAAGATTATGATTGTACAATTGAATACCATCCAGGGAAAGCCAATATGGTAGCAGATGCATTGAGTAAGAAGGCTAGTAGCAGTGTGGCTCCCTTGCAAGTATCCTCTTTTTCGTATTTGATTCAATTGCGATCTATGAATGTTGAATTAAATATTCATGATAAAGGATCACTGATAGCTACTCTTCAAGTCAGACCTATACTAAAGGAGAGGATCAAAGAAGCACAAAACAAATATCCTCAATCATATTTGACTTTCCTCCTCCTCATCAGAAATGACTGTCATTGGTGTCGTAAGGCAACGCGATCCCGGTGTCTCATCACTTTGACCCCCTGTTCTCCTCTCTCGTTCTTCATGGCCTAAAAAAATAGAATATCTATAGTAAGAAATGGAAGAGAAAGCATATCAAGCCCAATGTTGGGATAAACGCAGCGAAAAATAAAATATTTTAAAACCCAAAACAAAAGATCAAACTTGTACCATTAAAACTAATTTATATAAATGTAAATGTTAAAAATTATACCTTGTAATTTTTATTTGTTCTTCAAATCTTCACTTTGTTGGGTTGTAGCAAACCACAACAATCCACACCAGGATGTCTCTAATGATAATCCACATGAAGAATGAAGAAGAAACTATCAAGAGAAATGGTTTGAACAAATTCAAAGTACTAGCTTTGAAAGTGTTATTAAGAGAATTTTTGTTGTCTTAAAAAAATATTTTTTTTTTACAAAAAGACATTTTCATGTCTATTTTCTGCCATTTGATGTCTTTTTAATTTGAATCAAATTCAAAAATAATATGAAAAATCACAAATGGAGAAAATGGAAACAAATGAATAGTAATTGGCCATAATTGGCCTAATTAAGGCCAAACACAGCCATTGGCCAACGGATGGGAAACTGCAGGCGCGTTGGGCCTACTGCGGGCTGCTGGTGGTTAGCCCAGCTGGTCTACCTGCCTAGCCTGCGCAGGCCCATATGGGCCCGTGACACTCCCAAACAATTTTTCCGTGCGATCTCATCGCGATCCATCCTAAAATAATTCTCTCATATTTTGGATCCTATCCAAGACCATTTTACTCATTCTCCATATCTTCAATGCATGTGACCCATTAGGTTCCCTATTATATTGGCCACTTAATTTAACAATTAATTTAAGCAAGTCATGAGCGGTACCTAGCAACACATCATGACCACCAATTGACCGGAAAGTCAGTGGTTTGATTACGAACCTTTCCATAGACAATTTCTGTGCAATTATTCCTTTCACCATTCTATACCCCACTTGGTTCAAAGTATGGACATATGTCAACTCCCACTAGACTTACTACATCACGTCTAGTCCAAGTAATGTTAGTTTTTGTCCTTGAGGCTCATTACTCTATTAGATATGTCATTGAAGACTATCTTTATGACATTTCCACTCTGGCCAGAGATTCATGAGTGCTGACCATGACAAGAGGCCATGGGTACACACTCTTTCGATCAAGAGTGGTGAATCCTTTATTGGTTACCCAATTACCTTTGAATACCTCAAGTTGTATCCAATCACCACCCTATGAGCTACCTCTCTGAGACAACAAGGAATAGTGTCAAAATACAAAATCAATATTCAAGATATCTTTGAGTACCTCATGTCTAAGGATACTTGCACCATTGCTATGATGTTTCTCTCATTGACATTTGAATAGATTATCCATATGATTGTCTCATAGTTGGTCATCCAATGTACTTAGCTACACTTAGCAAACATTCACATGTTAACTCTAAACATCTCATGTTTATAGATTATGAGATCTACTACTCGATCCAATCAAGGAGTGTAACATATGCTAGTCTGTCTGGATTAATAATGTCCCATCTCATTAATCCTATGACTAGGGATAATTTTGATACTAACATAATTGCATATGAGAAGAATCTCAATATCATGATCTCATCATGATTTCCTTCATACTATGTTATGTATCAAGGACTTCATTAATTGATTTAAGATCACTATCAATTCATATATCAAATGAACATCAAATAAATGAAAAATCCTTGTATTAATCAAATAAATTTGTATAATAACTGCTAAAGGTTATTGCCTATAGAGCACTATTCTAACAAGCTCCCACTTGCACTAAAGTCGATCGTCTATTTATTTAATTCCATAGGCGAGTACATGACAATCATATTTCTTTTGGGGAAATGGGTTAGCTAGATGATCAACAATATTCTAATCAGTGGGCACTCTTTCTATCTTTGCATCATTCCTACCAATGATTTCTCTAATCAAATGGTATCTTCTGAGTACATGTTTGGATCTCTGATGAGACCGTGGCTCCTTTGCTTGCGCAATGGCTCCATTATTATCACAATATAATTGTATTGGATCAATAATGCTGGGAACCACTCCAAGTTCTGTGATGAATTTGGAAGCTGGCATCGGTATACCTGCTCACAGTAATATCTCCATCTCCATATACCAAGAATACATCCTTAGTTGTTCTTAAGTACTTAAGGATATTCTTGACAGCCATCCAATGACCCTCACCAGGGTCCGATTGGTATCTACTCATGACACTCAGAGCATATGATACATCGGGTCTTGTACATATCATAGCATACATGATTGATCCTATAGCTGAAGCATATGGAATCAAACTCATGTGTGTCCCCTCATCTTGTGTCTTTGGACACAAAGACTTTGAGAGAGTAATCCCATCGGTCATGGGAATATATCCCCTCTTGGACTACTCCATGCTAAACCTCTTTAGCATTTTATCCATGTATGTAGAGTGTGAAAGACCAAGCAACCTTTTAGATCTATCTCTATAGATCTTTATCCCTAAAATATAGACTGCTTCTCCAAGGTCTTTCATAGAGAAATTCTTGGATAACCAAATTTTGACTGATTGTAAGGCTGAGGCATCATTTCCCATTAACAATATGTCATCTACATATAACACAAGAAATACAATTGCACTCCCACTAACCTTCTTGTAGACACAAGGATTTTGTAAGAAACCAAACTGTTTGATTGTCTCATCTTGGATGCTTGCTTTAATCCATAAATGGATCTTTGAAGCTTACATACCTTTTCGCCATCTTTGGATATGAAACCTTCTGGTTGTGTCATGTACACATCCTCAGTAAGATTTCCATAAGGAAAGTTGTTTTCACATCCATTTTCCATATCTCATAATCATAATGAGTAGCAATGGCTAGGAGTATCCTTATGGATTTAAGCATAGCTACTGGGCTAAAAGTTTCATCTAGTCAATTCCTTGTCTTTGACGATAACCTTTAGCAACAAGTCTAGCTTTATAGGTAATCACATTACCATCCATGTCAGTTTGCTTTTTGAAAACCCACTTGCACCCTATAGGCTTTATTCCTTCGAGTGGGTCAACCAAAGTCTATACTTGGTTTTCATACATGGAATCCATTTCTGACTTCATGGCTTGAAGCCATTTGTCAGATTCTGAACTATTTAGAACCTCTTCATAAGTTGTAGGCTCATCATTTTCTATGAGCAATACGTCGTTCTGTTCACTAATGAGAAATCCATATCTCTCTGGAACAGTACGTATCCTACTTGACCTACGAAGCTCTTGTGCTTCAGAAGGTTGAGCTGTTATATCATCTGTATGAGTAACAAGCTTGGAGGCAGTTGATCAGCATCTGTTTGAGCATCTTGAACTTCCTCAAGTTCAATTTTGCTCCCACTATCTCCCTTTATAAGGAATTCTCTCTCTCTAAAAAGATAACATGTCTTGAAACAAAAACCTTTTGTTCCAAGGGGTGGTAAAATTGATATCCATATGATGCTTTTGGATATTCCACAAACAGACATCGGTCAGACTTAGCTTCTAGTTTATCTGACATTGTCCTCTTCACATAAGCAGGACAACCCCAAATTCTCATGTAAGAAAATGTGGGCCTCTTGTTATACCTCATCTCATATGGAGTAACATCAACTGACTTTGAAGGAACTCCATTTAATATATAAATGGCAGTCTCTAGTGCATAACCCCCAAAAGGATTTAGGCAATTCTGCAAAACTCATCATAGACCTTACCATGTCTAACAAGGTTCGGTTTCTTCTTTCAGCCACACCATTGTGTTGTGGAGTGTAAGGTGGAGTCTATTGAGATAAAATCCCATTATCCCTAAGATAATCTAGAAACTCTTGGCTCAAGTATTCACCTCCTCGATCTGATCGAAGTGTTTTAATACTTTTGCCAAGTTGTTTCTCTGCTTCATTTCTGAATTCTTTGAACTTTTCAAAAGCTTCAAATTTGTATCTCATAAGATACACGTATCCATATTATGAGTAGTCATCAATAAAAATAATGAAGTATATGAAACCAACTCTAGCGTGTGTAGACATTGGACCACATACATTTGAATGTATTAAGTCTAAAAGTCCATTAGCACGTTCACCCTTTCCCTTAAAGGGTAATTTAGTCATCTTGCCTAGTAAACAAGATTCATATGTGTCATATGATTCATAATCAAATGACCCCAAACTACCACTTTTGTGTAGCTTAGTCATGCGTTTCTCACTTATATGACCAAGACGACAATGCCATAAATAAGTTGATGTTTAAAATTGGATTTGACATATCTAACATGTATATTCCATTGCATAATGTACCATTAGCATAAAGAATTCCATTCAACATAATAGAACAACAATTGTTACTAAAAGCTAAAAGGAAACCATCTTTATTTAGACTTGAAACAGAAATAATGTTTTTAGTTAAAGCAGGTACATAATAGCAATTCTCCAAATTTAATATAAGCCCACTAGGGAGGGTCAATACATATGTTCCTATAGCTAATGCACAACCCTTGCTCCATTTCCAATGCGTAGGTCTGACTCTCCCTTATTGAGCTGTCTACTGTTCCTTAGGCCCTGCATATCAGTGCATATGTGTGAGCCACAACTTGTATCTAATACCCATATATTATTATTGGAAACAGTATTAATTTCAATGACAAAAATACCTGAAGTAGATGGGGCATCAGATGCCTTCTTCTTTCAGGACTCCAAATAAGCCTTGCAGTTTCTCTTCCAATGGCCATCCTTGCCACAATGGAAGCATGTCCCTTTTGGAGCAATCTCCTTGGCCTTTTTCTTGGCCATGCCTCCCTTAACCTTCATGGACTTCTTCTTCTTCTTAAGGTTCTTCTTTTTAGAACTTCAAGAGTCCACCAGCATCACAGCCTTACTGTCCTTCTTGACAGATGGCTCAACTGTTTTAAGCATGTTAATCAGCTCAGGAATAGTGGTAGAGATTTGGTTCATCCTATAGTTAAGCATAAAATGTGAATAACTATCAGACAAACCGGTTAGAATTAAGTCAATACTTAATTCATGGTCCATCACAAATCCCAAGGTGGCCAACCTCTCAATATAGCCATTCATCTTCAATGCATATTGCACTAGAGATGTCCCCTCAACCATCTTAGTGAGGAAGAGCAACCTTGAAGTTTCGAGCATTTCAGAACATGCTTGCTCATCAAAAAGTTCTAGCAAGCATAATGCAACTTGTCATCTCACTATCATCGAGATGCTTTTGATATGCCTTCTGAACATCTTCAGAAGCATTAGCAGTAGGGGAATTAGGGAGTGCCTCATCTAGGACATAGCCAATCTTTTCGGATTTGAGAACTATTCTCAGATTCCTTAGCCAATCCAAAAAATTGGGCCAAGTCAACTTATTTGATTCCATTAGCGATCGCAAATTCACACTTGTCATGATGATGATTCTAGCAACCTATATGTAAAATAGAACATGTTAGAATGTACATAAAATGCATGTTTATTAAGTCTTTAATAAATTGCATTATGACTCCCACTATTTTATAGTGAATCCATAGCCCTCACTATGAACCCGAGAGAACTTATATGGAAGTTCTCCTAGTGGGTCGATATCCAACTAGGTAAGAATAAGCTTGAGGCAACTCAACAAGCTATCCTTAGTTTGGTTGGTAGGTATCTAATCCATACCAATTGCATTATTCATGCAACTATCAAATTTTGTGCTATCAACTTATTGATGTGTGCACATACATTGGGCTATCGACTCTTGATATGTGTACATCTCAAGTATACAAACCCAACTTTACCTCTAATAGACATTAACCTTGGCGCAAATCCAACAAGTTAATAATATCGGTTAAGTCTTACCTATTAATCGTGAAATCTAATTTCAATGGATTGAACATATTCTTATCGAGTGAGGTTGAAGCAACTCAACAATCCTAACTCTAGAAGAACTCTGGTTCTCCCCATATTAGTGGAAGGCGTAAGACTTAATTGTTTATTTAGTGAGGGATTTCTTTGTTAAGTCTCATCAAGTTATTATTTCATGCTTTTATATATCATACATTCATCACATTGATATATAAAGATAGTTACATTAACTATATGGCATGATTATGGACATACTAAGGTCAATCTCTTGAGTTAAAGAGAGATTGACTAGGTCTTACCCAGGTATATGCATGAATTTACAACCCAAAATAGAAATCAAATTCCTATTTCTAAGTCTTCTTATTTATGGTACCATATCCTTTGCTTCTTGCTCCTTTGTATCTTCATTCTATCCTAATCCTATATAATCTAATTACATAATTTCAAATTATAGAAAACCTCAATTTACATTTGAGGGAAGTAAGATGAGAAGAGAAATACATAAGAAAGAAAAAGAGGTAGGGACACGCAGGCCATATTTACCATAAAACAAAATAATTCCATGCATGCTCAATCACATTGGGCCTAAGTCCATAATCATCCATCATCCCTTTTCATACACCCCTAACATGCATTCTCTAATGCACAAAATAAAAATGACAATTTTGGATTTCAATTTGTAAATCGATTCAACACTTGAATCGAAATTGCCTATATGTGTACTTTTGGTTAATTTAATTTTGTATGTCATTTTCAAGTGGAATTTAATATTTAATCAAATTAAATTAAATTCCATATTTCTAGAAATAATTCAAAATTAATTCTCCTTAAAATCATAATATTATGATGTTAAACTTAAACAATTTAATTTTAATATACATACCAATTTCTAGTCATACTAGAATTACAATTGCACAACTTAAATTAATTCAAAATTAATTTCCAAAAATTCTAAAAATTTCCAGAACATCAAATCACCATTCTAATTAACTTTAGGTCAGCTCAAGTTCATCAAAATATTTTTGGCACAAGCCAAAATTACTAAGACAAACGAACCAACACACTTAGACACTCAAAATGACTAATTCGATGTATAGAATTTTTAAAATTTGAAAAGCTTGCAAAATAATTTTGGTATGCACCTAACATCAAAAATACCTATTTTTAATCACATAAAAATTATTTCAAGGTGCTGGAAATAAAATAAACACATAAAAAAAAATCAAACAAAACAGTCCCACCGGTTAAGCTAAAACAGTCTCGTTTTCGTGTTTGTATGATCTCTCAAACAAAACAGCCCCACACGACAATTTTAGGCATTTTTGAAATAAATCCAAAATTAATTATTTAAATCACATTCAAATCAATTTTCAATCAAAATAATCATTCTTAATCATCCCATGATCAGATTAAAGAAAGAAAAATGTGTAAATTATATTTTACAAATTAATTTCAATTTTTCAAAACCTATTGATCCAAAATCATCAAAAACATGCAATCCCATTGTACTTTTAATTAAAATTAATTTTAATGAATACAAGGAGGCTCTGATACCAATGTTGAGTTTTGAAGAATGAATCATATTCATAAACATAGCGAAAAATAAAATTTTTCAAAATCCAAAACAAAAGATCATACTTGTACCATACTAATTTATATAAATGTAAATGTTAAAAATTATACCTTGTAATTTTTATTTGTTCTTCAAATCTTCACTTTGTAGGGTTGTAGCAAACCACAACAATCCATGCTAGGATGTATCTAATGATAATCCACGCAAAGAATGAAGAAGAAACTATCAAGAGAAATGGTTTAAACAAATTCAAAGTGCTAGCTTTGAAAGTGTTCTTGAGAGAATTTTTGTTGTGTCCTAAAAATTTTTTTTTTTTTTAATATTTTCTTGTCTATTTTCTGCCATTTGATGTCTTTTCTATTTGAATTAAATTCAAAAATAAGATGAAAAGTCAAAAATGGAGAAAATGGAAACAAATGAATAGTAATTAGTCATCATTGGCCTAATTAAGGTAAAAAACAGTCGTTGGGCCTGCTACAGGCTGCTGCTGGGCAGCACAGCTGGCCTGCAAGGCTGGACAGCAATCTGCCTAGCCCATGTGGGCCCACGCAGGCCCGTACGGGCCCGTGACACTTTCGAACGATTTTTTCGTGCCACCTCATCGCGATCCATCCTAAAATAGTTCTCTCATATTTTGGATCCTATCCAAGACCATTTTACTCATTCTCCATATCTTCAATGCGTATGATCCATTAGGTTCCCGGTTATGTTGGCCACTTAAATTAAAAATTAATTTAAGCAGATCATGAGCGGTATCTGGTAACACATCATGACCCCCAATTGACCGGAATGTCAGTGGTTTGACTACGAACCTTTCCATATACAATTTCTGTGCAATTATTCCTTTCACCATTCTATACCCCACTTGGTTCAGAGTATGGACATGTGTCAACTTCCACTAGACTGACTATGTCACGTCTAGTCCAAGTAATGTTAGTTCTTGTCCTTGAGGCTCATTACTCTATTTGATATGTCATTGAAGACTATCTTTATGACATTTCCACTCCGGCCAGAGATTTCTGAGTAATGACCACGATAAGAGGCCATGGGTATACACTTCTTCTATCAAGAGTGGTGAATCCTTTGTTGGTTACCCAATTACCTTTGAATACCTCAAGCTTTATCCAATCACCACCTTATGAGCTACCTCTCTGAGGCAACAAGGAATAGTGTCAAAATACAGAATCAATATTCAAGATATCCTTGAGTACCTCAAGTCTAAGGATACTTGCACCGTTGCTATGACGAGACTATCATTGACATTTGAATAGATTATCCATATGATTGTCTCATAGTTGGTCATCCAATATACTTAGCTACACTTAGCAAGTATCCATATGTTAACTCTAAACATCTCATGTTTATAGATTATGAGATCTACTACTCGATCCAATCAAGGAGTGTAACATGTGCTAGTCTGTCTGGATTAATAATGTCCCGTCTCATTAATCCTATGACTAGGGATAATTTTGATACTAATATAATTACACATGATAAGAATCTCAATATCATGACCTAATCATGATTTCCTTCATTCTTTGTTATGTATCAATGACTTTATTAATTGATTAAAGATCACTTATCAATTCATATATCAAATGAACATCAAATTAATGAAAAAGCCTTTTATTAATCAAATAAATTTGTACAATAAGTGATAAAGGTGATTGCCTTTAGAGTACTCCTCTAACATGAGAAAGTTAATATGATAAAGCAGGAAAATAATACAGAGTTTCGTTTTCAGAATGATACACTGATGTTAAATTCACACATATGTGTTCCAAACACTGAGAACTTGCATCAGGAAATAATGGAAGAGGCATATAATGCACCTTATGTAATGCACCCAGGGATGACAAAGATGTATCACAGTTTAAGGCCTCATTATTGGTGGCCAAGAATGAAGAAAGACATAGCTGAATATGTTTCCAAATGATTGACATGTCAGCAGATTAAAATTGAACGTCTGGCACCAGTTGGAAAATTACATCCATTGCCAATACCAGAATGGAAATGAGAAAGAATAACGATGGATTTTATTTATGGATCGCTAAGAACCCCATGGAAAAATGATGTAGTATGGGTAATTGATGACAGATTAACCAAGTCAACACATTTTCTACCTATCAAATGGGGGTGTACACGTGAGAGTTTGGCAAAATTATATGTGAATGAGATAGTCAGATTGCATGGCATTCCAGTGTCCATTGTATCTGATAGAGATCCACGATTTACTTCACATTTTTGGATGAGTTTACAAAATGCATTGGGAACAAAATTGAATTTCAGCACTGCATTCTACCCACAGACTGACAGACAATCTGAAAGGACTATACAGACATTGGAAGAAATGCTTAAAGCATACTTTATGGAATTCAGAGGTGCTTGGGATGAATATATAGCATTGATTGAATTTGCTTACAACGACCAGTATCATAGCAGTATCCAGATGGCACCATATGAGGCATTGTATGGCAGAAAGTGTCGAAGCCCTATCATATGGGATGAAGAAGATGCAAGTGCATTAGAAGGGCCAGAGATTGCAGAAGACACAGTGGATAGAATCAAGGTTGCCAAGAACAAGCTAAAGGCAGCACAGGACAGACAGAAAAGTTATTTTGATCAGCATAGAAGGGAGATGGAATATGAGTTAGGTGAAAAGGTGTTTCTTCATGTATCCCCATGGAAAGGGATAATCCGATTTGGCAAGAAAGTTAAATTGAGCCCAAGATACATAGGACCTTATGAAATTCTTGAAAAGGTTGGTCCATTGGCATACAGATTGACGTTACCACTAGAGATGGCTCAGATTCATAACGTGTTTCATGTGAGCATGCTTAGAAGATACAGGTCAGATCCTACACATGTACTTAAAGATCAAGCTATCGAAATTTCAGAGTACATGAGTTATATAAAAGAACCAGTGAAAATCATCGGATACAAGACTAAACAACTAAGAAACCGATAAATACCTCTAGTTAAGGTATTATGGTGTAACCATTTACTAGAAGAGGCAATATGGGAAACAGAAAAAAATATGAAAAAGAAATATCCACACCTATTTCCAGGTATTAAATTTCGAGGACGAAAGTTTTAAAATGAGGGGATAATTGTAACATCCTCAACCTTCCCCACATGCATTTCATTTGAACATATGCATCTTGCATATAAATCAATTGAACACATGCATTTCATACATATTTTTGTATGAATAAGTCCATGACATGCACTACCTACGTGCCCTAGTACATTGCAATTGTATCGAGTCGCATATGTGTATTTATAATCTAAATGAGGATAAAAAGTATTAGAAATAAAAGAAATAAGGGGACCAAATTAAAGTATGAAGAATGGCTAGATTATGATTAAATTGCATATTGTGTTGATTTGTGTAATAATAATAAGAATAATTAAAAAAAGGGAAAGGGACGAATGGAAAAGGAAAAGCAAATGGTGGTGGTGGCTTTTAACCTATTAGGCTGCAATTATCTTCCTTTTCTTTCCTTATCTTCTTGTTCTTCTTTGCTTCGTTTCTTCAATCCATTTTCTTTAAAGTTCCAACCATTTTTTCTTCTCTCTTTCACTCCAAAAATTACAGCAACAAGATTAGCCAAGAGTGATTATAGGTGAGTAAATATTTATTTTTGTGTTAAGCTTGATTATGGTGTTTAGGGTTCATAAATAGGCAGTATTTTGTGCCATGGTTTTGATGATCTTAGAGACCTAATATGAAAAAGATTAAAACATAAAATTTGTTCATTTATGTCTTATATTTATGTATATGTACAATTCTTTGAAATATGTGGTGTATCGAATGAAATATCCTCTTTGTACTAAAACTAGTCTGGATGCAAACCCTAAGTAAGTTAGCCACTATTTTTGTTAGTTTTGAATATGATAAAGCCATTATTTTAAGTATATCAAAACATAAACATTGTATATATATGTGTTATGTATCCGTATACCAAATTTCTGATTCCTATGTCTTGTAATGTTTGTGTTATAGTGAAGGGAACCATGACTGTTCCATGGTTTGAACTGCCAACTGAGTGCCCTGGGCAGATCTAGCAATTGCTTTGGCTAATTTGAGCTCCTTAGAGCTTAATTCTGTAACTTATCAAAACATGAAGGTTATAGGTATATGTCTTATATAAATTTTGATACTAATTTCAGTTTAATATGTTATGTATAGGCTAAGTTAGGGTCTTTAGAAATCATACTAGTCCGGAAGCCAATTCTATTCTAGACCAGTCAAATGTTTCTTATTATTTGAAGACCATAGAGACATAATTGATAAAAGTTATAAAAATGACAAATGTTCCATTTGAACCCATATAAATTTCTGTAAAGTTTCATTAAAATAGGACTTATAGATTATAAGTTATGATGAACCAAATTGGGTACCCTGAAACTGCCTAAAGGCAGAAAACAAGGAAGAAAATCAAACACATTTAGAAATTCCACCGAATATTGTACAATGATCCAATTGGTCTGTAATTGTAATATATTTTATAATTATATGTTAGTTTTAATTAGGAATAAGAACCAGATTAATTGGTCAAGTATAGAAAACGTTATAGGCTAAAGAGTCCTATAAGGTCACACTGCCTCATAGGAAAAATCTTAACTATTGATATGAACAATGCATAATAATTTGTTTAAGCCATATTCAGTCTCCCTAATCATGAGTTAATTGATTATGTTTTCATATTAGGCTCACAACATATTGGAGACCCACAAGGAGCAGATAGACAATAAGTTAGGGGTCGGAATCAAAGGAGAAAGGTGAGTCTAATTATCAATTGAATTCTTTAGTGCAAATGAATGTTGCTTGCTATGTGATTCATATGATTGTCATGATTGGTCCTTGATAATATGAGGATGGATAATTTGTGACATTTTGGTACTTATAAATGGTATACTTGTGGTATATTTGGGGTATAAGTTTGACATATGTGATATATATACATGGTATATGTATAGTATATACAAGGTATATGCATGGCATATGAGGCATATATGTGGTATATGTATGTTATATGTGGTAAGATACAATGGTTGATGAATGCTTAAGTACAAGTCATATGCATATGGACTTAAAAGGCGTTGTGACTAGTTAATCGATATTGTAAAGCAAAAGAAGAGGCCTATGGCCCAACAAATGCGCAAATGAAACAAATGATCAAGCTAACTAGCAAATGCAAATGTTCACATGGAAACCTGAGGCAATGTCTGTTTAACTTGGTCAAAAAAAAATGAAATAAGCAAATCATTTGCATACGTAAAGAGTAATGATTATATGTTTCAACTTTATTGATATTTATATGATTCGGATGAATGGAATGGAATACATGGTATGTGTTGGATTTGTGATTTATTAATATGAGTTGTTTGGTACTTTAGAGATCATTGGATAACTATTCTCACTGAGCCACAACTCATCAATTTGCATCATTTGTTAGGTAAAGAAAAGTGATAGCTCATTTTGAGTAGCGTATAGAAGACATGGAGCACAGGTCACTGACCGAGCCTCATCACTATCTCTCCTTGCATTCCACACGAGCATGAAAATATGTCATTTGCATTTTGTATTTACGTGTTTGAATATGTTTATTCATTTTGGAATGGGTTTTAAAAATGTATAAATGAAAGCAACTAGTAAATACTTATGTACAAAGTTTATGTTTTAATATATGTGATATATCATATTGTGGCGAAAGCCTCAGTGTTGACTTGCAAAGTCATTGAATGATATTACAGGATATGAGATTTGCAAAGTCATTGAATGATATTATAGTATATGAGACTTGCAGAGTCATTCAATGATATTACAGGATATAAAAAAAACTTACTATCAATGTTAACAGGATATTTTGTCTTTCTAGTATGCTATGTGTGATTATTTGATACAAGGATAGGTTATACTTAATTGCATAAGGTGTGACGTTACACTAGCTCCGGCTCAAGAGCAAAACAGGCAAGAGCTTCCAAAGGAATGGAGATTGACAAAAGATCACCCCAAAGAGAAAATCATTGGTGATCTTACAAGGGGAGTAAGTACTAGATCTCATCTCAAACATTTAGTTTCTGATCTTGCTTTTTCTTCTTAAATTAAGCCTAAAAATATTGATGAGGCTCTTAATGATGAAAGTTGGGTGATTGCTATGCACGAGGAACTCAGCCAATTTGAGAGAAGTAAGGTATGGACCTTAGTACCTAGACCTAATGAGAATCAAATCATAGGAAGCAAATGGGTATTTAGAAACAAACTAAATGAATAAGGTTCAATAACTAGGAATAAGACTAGTTTGGTTGCAAAAGGATATAATCAAGAAGAATGAGTAGATTATGATGAGACCTATGCTCCTGTAGCTAGATTAGAATACTTTTAGCATATGCATGCCATATAAATTTCAAACTCTTTCAAATGGATGTAAAAAGTGCCTTTTTAAATGGCTTTATAGAAGAAGAAGTTTATGTAGAACAACCACCAGGTTTTGAAAACTATGATTTGCCCAACCATGTATTTAAACTTTCAAAAGCTTTATATGGTTTGAAACAAGAGCTTGGTATGAAAGACTAAGTTCTTTTCTCTTAGAAAATAATTTTACAAAGGGGAATGTTGGCACTACATTATTCATTAAAAAGCGTAAGCATGATACTCTAATTGTTCAAATTTATGTTGATGACATCATATTTGGATCTACTAATGAATTGCTTTGCCAAGAATTTGCAAAGTGTATGACTAGGGAATTTGAAATGAGCATGATGGGTTAGCTAAAATTCTTCCTCGGTCTACAAATAAAACAAGGCAATGAAGGTATATTCATCAACCAATCCAAATATGCCAAACACTTACTTTAGAAATTGGAATGGAAGGATGCAAAAATGCCAAGACTCCAATGAGCACATCAACAAAATTGGACAAGGATGAAAAGGGTAAGAGCATTAATGAAAAGCTCTATAGAGGTATGATCGGATCACTTTTATATCTTACTGCCTCTAGACCTGATATATATGCTTATGTGCTCGCTTTCAATCATGTCCTAAAGAGTCTCATTTAAATGCAATAAAAAGAATTTTAAAATATTTACATGGATCATTGCATATAGGTTTATGGTATCCTAGAAATTCATCCTTTCACATTATAGGATATTCAGATGCGGATTACGTTGGAAGTCTTTTAGATAGAAAAAGTACTTCAAGTACTTTTCACTTTATTGGAGAATGCTTAGTTTCTTGGTTTTGCAATAAACAAATTTCAGTTGCTCTTTCTACCGCTGAAGCGGATTATATGGCAGCAGGATGTTGTTGTACACAAATTCTTTGGATGAAACAACAACTTAAGGATTATGGTCATAGTATGGACCATATACCTATTAGATGTGACAATACAAGTGCTATAAATCTATCTAAGAATCCTATTCAACACTATAGAAGTAAGCATATCGACATAAGACATCATTTTTATTAGAGATCATGTTCAATATAGAGATGTTGTATTGGAATTTATAAGCACAAACAATCAATTGACAGATACTTCACTAAGTCTCTAAGTGAGGAAAGATTTAATTTCATAAAAAGAGAGCTTGGTATGATTGATGGATTAACTTTATGATTACCAAAATTGTCGAACCTTGATTGTTAATCTTGCGTTTTTTTGTCTCATCTTTTTAGATATGAGGTAGCTAATTTGATAGAAATATATGTTATACGGGATATAAGCTCCTTAGATATTATTTCTATAAGTACTAAATTTACCTCTATATTTCTCTAATTCTAGATTTAAATCTTCTATTAGGCTTTGTTCATCATCATCATCATTACTATCATCATCATTATCACTACTATCATTATTCAAGGAGTATGAGTGTAGTGATCTTACCTTATTCGAGACATGATCTTCGATAGCCATGAAACATAGGTTGACCTCTTCACTTTCATTATCATCTTTTTCACTTGAAGAGCTTTCGTCATCCTATGTGGCTTTATGACCTTTCTCCCCATTGTCTATTTGGTATTTGCTCTTATGCTTCTTAAGCTTTGGACATTCTGGTTTGATGTGTCCTTTCTTTCCACACTCATAGCACTTTACCTCTTCCTTACTTCTATATGTGTCATTATACGTTTGTTTGAGGTTTCTTTGCCTGAATTTTCTGAAGTTGCTCATTTTCTTCTCATTGATTCTTTTTAATCTCTTTGAAAGCATAACAATGTCCTCATTTTCATCATCACTCATTTCTTCATCATTTTCACTATCTTCTTGAGATTTTGAAGTAGAGGCTTTGAGTGCTAAGGGCTTTCTTTTCTCTAGCTCTGCTTCAAGCTCTCTATCTCTCTTCACTGCCATCTCATGTTTGAGAAGTTTGCCAATCAGCACATCAGTATTCATGATGCTCATATCTTCATTTGCTTCTTCTATGCCAGCAACTCTTGAACCATAGTCTTTAAGAGGAAGACTTCTCAGGATTTTATTGTTTACATCTTCCAAACTCGAATGCTTCCCAAGTTTCCTCATTCCATTTATAATGGCTAGAAGATGGTTGGTCATGTCAGTGATTGACTCATTTGATTTCATCTTGAAGAGCTCATATTCTGAGGTTAGAAGTTGAATCTTCTTAGATTTGACTTGCTTAGTTCCTTCATGATAATTCTCCAATGTCTTCCACATGTTGTATGTTATTGAGCAGTGTTGTATTCTCCCACATTCTTCAATGGATAATGAGCTTGATAGGATTGTCATTGCCTTTTTGTTTTTGAAGTTTGCTCTTCTTTGAGGCTCTCTCCAATCATCTCTTGATAGGATTTCTTCTTCACCATCAGCTCCTCTTCTGGTTGGTGGTGTCCATTCTTTTCGTACACTATCCTAGACTTCAATTCCTTCACTATCCAAGTATGTCTCCATCTGAAACTTCCAATGGGCATAATTTGCTCCATCAAAGTAAGGTTTGAGACTTTGGAATCCTTCACTAGCCATATCTTAATCTTTACTAGAACTTTTTAGGCTTCGATGCTAGACAAAGCTCTTATACCAATTGTTGCCCAGATATTAAACCAAGAAGGGGGGTTGAATTACAGTTTCAAAAATTAAACTATAAGGTGCGGAAATAAAAGATTAATTTTAGGAGGGATAGAGAGAATTTGACACAAGGAGTTTTATAGAGGTTCGGGTGTTAACAAACCCTACTCCTCTCCCCAATTGCAATTGGGAGTTTCACTAACACACTAAGTGTTACAAATGGAGTTTTACAAGCTCACTCCCAACTATGGTGTTTCTCACAATGGCTCACACCTAACCCAGAAATCCCTTGTGTTTTAATGGTTCACACAATAACCAATTCCTTGTGTTTTGCAGGCTCGCATAAACAACCTTCACTTTGTATTTTTTACAGGCTCACACAAACAACCTTTTAATTTGTGTTTTGGAGGCTCACACAACTAACCCTTACAAGTGTTCTACTCTTAACCCAGAAATACCCAAAGTTCACTTGAGTAAAGATTACAGAGAGAACCACTTACAAATCTTAATTGCTCAATAAATGAAGAGCAAAAAGATTTTTATAGAGAATAGATTTTGTTCTCAAAGTATGAATGTACAAATAGCTTGTAATAAGAATTAAATTCGAAGTATATGCTATTCTATTGTTATTTTCTTCATTCTCTTATTCTGAATGCATAAATGACTTCCATTTATACTCCCATGGCTGAATATAGTCGTTGGGGTGCATTAAATACGAAACTAGCCGTTGTACCAACCAAATAATCGCGCCTGACATTTTTCTCTTTCATTGTTCACGGGCGTGACTATGTTTGTCACGGGAGTGACATTTCTTCCCAAGCTGTGACTTAAGTGGTGACCTTGGTCGTGAAGCTCTCTGGAATGTTTTGACATATAGAGTCACGGTCATGACATACTCATTCACGGGCGTGACAAACTTCCTAGCCGTGATCCAAGTGTTGACTTTGGTCGTAAAGCTCTCTAAATGAAAATGCATGAACATTCACGGGGGTGACATATTTATTCATGGGGTTGACTGAAATGCCAATTCACGGTTTGTTTTTCCTTCATGGCCGTGAACTTCAAATGTTTGTTTTGGTAATGTTTAGCTCCTTTCACGGGAGTGACTCATAGAGTCACGACAGTGAACTTGCTACTTCTTGAATTTTGTCTTTCAAGGATTATTCTTCCAATGTCCATTCTTGCTATTTTAATCCATGTCCTGTATTATAGACTTAGAAAACAAGTATGTTAAATACAATATTGCTATTTTATTTGTTATCATCAAAATGATGGAAATACCCCTCAAGGTTTAAAATTAAGCATCTTTTAAGGGGGAGACTTCTCAAAAGCACATATTGCTATATTATTTATCACCATCAAAAAGGGGGAGATTGTTGAACCTTGAGGGGTGTTTCTGTTATTTTGATGCTAACAAATAAAATAACAATAATGTATTTAACATACATGTTTTCTAAGTTTATTGAACAGGGTATGGAACATGATAGCAAGAATGGAGAATGGAAGACTAACCTTAAAAAGACAAAAAATGAAGAAATAGCATGTTCACGCCCATGACTTTTTATGTCATGCCTGTGATGAATCTTAGCGCCAACTATCCAACATTTAAAGTTCACGTCCATGGAGAATGATAGCAACCGTGAATGATCATATCAGTCACGCCTGTGAAAGAAAGTCACACCCGTGAGAAAACATGTCAAATTCCTCTAGAGAGCTTCATGGCCAGAGTCACTCTTGGATCACGACTATGAAGGATGTTCACGACCGTGAAATAATATTGTCATGCCTGTGATCAAACACTTCAAATCTTTCTAGAATGCTTCACGGCCAAAGTCACCACTCAAGTCACGGCTTGGAAGAATAGTCACGCCGTGACACTCATACTCACGACCTTGAAAGAGGAAAGATAAACATGTCAGACGTGAAGTTAAGAGTTGGTGCAACGGCTATTTCCGCATTAAATGTAACCAAATGGCTATAATTCATCATGGAAGTATAAATGCAAGTCATTTATGAATCCAAAACAAGAGAATAGCTAATACTTCGAATCAAAATTTTGTTGTAAGCCATTTGTGCATTTAATACTTTCAAAATAAACATTTATTCTCTGTAAAAATCTTTTTGCTCATTATTCTCTGAGCATTATAGATTTGTAAGTGTTTCTTTTTGTAATCTACTACTCAAGTGAGTTTTGGTATTTTGGGTTAAGAGTAGAACACTTGTAAGGGTTATTTGTGTGAGCCTTTAAAACACAAGGAATTGGTTTATTGTGTGAGCCATTAAAACACAAGGGATTTCTGGGTTAGGTGTGATCCATTGTTAGAAACACCATAGTTGGGAGTGAGCTTATAAAACTCCATTGTAACACTTAGTGTGTTAGTGAAACTCCCAATTGAGATTGGGGAGAGGAGTAGGGTTTGATAACACCCGAACCTCTATAAAAATTCATATGTGATATCTTCCTATTCCTACTCAACTTAACTTTTCTTTCCGCACTTAAAAAGTTAAAAATTTTAATATCCAATTCAACCCCCCTTCTTAGTTCAATATCTGGGCAACATATACAAATGTAGTAGTCCAATGTCAGTGCATGCTGGCATTAGTTTTAGCTACTTCATTACCTTTATTGATGATTATTCATGATTTGGGTACTTGTATCTCTTGAGATACAAATCTAAAGCCTTTAAAATGTTCAAAAAGTTCATAAATTAAGTGGAAAAACAACTTGGCAAAAGTATTAAAACACTAAATTGAATCACTGTGGAAAATACTTAGTCAAGAGTTTCATAGTTACCTAATAGATAATGAGATTTATCTCAATGGACTCCACCTTATACACCACAACACAATGGTGTGGGTGAAAACAGAAACCAAATCTTGTTAGACATGGTGAGGTCAATGATGAGCTTTGTAAAACTACCTAAGACCTTTTAAGGTCATGCACTAGAAATTGTTGTTTATATACTAAATAGAGTCCCTTCTAAGTCAGTTGATGTTAGTCCATATGAGATATTGAATTACAAGTGACCTATTCTTTCACATATAAGTGTATGGGGTTGTCCTGCTTATGTGAAGCATACAATGTCAGATAAGCTGGAAGCTAAGTCTAACCAGTGTCTGTTTGTAGGTATCCGAAAGAGTCATTTGAATATCAATTCTACCACCTTTTCGAACAAAAGGTGTTTATTTCAAACTATGTTGTCTTCTTTGAGAAAGAGTTTCTTCTAAAAGAAAATAGTGGGAGCAAGATTGAACTTTAAGGAATTACAGTGGTTTAAAAAAGCAATTAGGTTGGGAATATAATATATAAAAGGCATCTGTCCCACTGTGTGTATGCATAAAATTATTTTAAAGGACAATGCCAAGGTTGTTAGAGACATTCAAATAAGGTTAAATCCTAAAACGTAGGAGGTTGTCAAAAAACGTTACTTGATGAAGGAATTATATATCCTATTTCAGATAGCAAATGGGTGAGCCTAATACATATAGTTCCAAACAAGCCAAGAATCACAGTAGTAAAAAATGAAAAAGGGGAAGTAGTGGGTGCTATAACCACTATACGATGGAGAATGTGTATAGAGTATAGAAAGGTAAATATAGCTACAAAGAAAGATCACTTTCCTCTTCCATTTATGGATCAGATTTTGGAGAACTTATTTGGACATGCTTTTTACTATTTTCTTGATGGTCTTTTAGGTTACTATCAACTTCCTATTTATGGGTATTTCAGTCATTTTGATGCTAACAAATAAAATAGCAATAATGTATTTAACATACTTATTTTCTAAGTCTATTGAACAGGGTATGGAATATGATAGCAAGAATGGAGAATGGAAGATTAATCTTAAAAAGATAAAATTGAAGAAATAGCATGTTCACACCCGTGACCTTATATGTCACGCCCGTGATGAAGCTTAGCGCCAACAATCTAGCATTTAAAGTTGACGGCCATAAAGAATGATAGCAACCGTGAATGAACAATTCATGTACGCCTGTGAATTAAAGTCCCACCCATGAGAAGACGTGACAAATTCTTCTAGAGAGCTTCACGACCAGAGTCACCACTTGGACCACGGCTTGGAAGGATGTCACGCCCGTGAAGATAAAATGTCACGCCAATGATCAAACACTTCAAAACCTTCCAGAATGCTTCACAGCCAAGGTCATCACTCAAGTCATAGCTTGGAAGAATAGTCACGACCGTGACACACATAGTCACGACCGTGAAAGATGAAAGAGAAACATGTCAGGCGCAGTAATAAAGGTTGGTGCAACAGCTAGTTCCATATTAAATGCATTCTAATGGCTACAATTTGCTATGGAAGTATAAATGCAAGTCATTCATGCATCCAAAACAAAAGAGGAGAAAAGCTAATATTTTGAATCAAAATCTTGTTGTAAGCCATTTGTGCATTTGATATTTTCAAAACAAACATTTATTCTTTGTGAAAATCTTTTTGCTCATCATCCATTGAGGAATATAGATTTGTAAGTGTTTCTCTCTAATCATCTACTCAAGTGAGTTTTGGGTATTTCGGGGTTAAGAGTATAACACTTGTAAGGATTAGTTGTGTGAGCCTCTAAAACATAAAGAAAGGTTATTTGTGTGAGCCTTTAAAGCATAAGGTAAAGGTTATTTGTGTGAGCCTTTAAAACACAAGGAATTGGTTATTGTGAGCCATCAAAACACAAAAGAATTTATAGGTTAGGTGTAATCCATTGTTAGAAAGACCATAGTTGGGAGTGAGCTTGTAAAACTCCATTGTAACACTTAGTGTGTTAGTGAAACTCCCAATTGAGATTAAGGAGAGGAGTAGGGTTTGTTAACACCCGAACCTCTATAAAAATCCTTGTGTCATATTTTTTCTATCCCTACTAAACTTAACATTTCTTTCCGCACTTAAAAGTTAAATTTTTAATATCCAATTCAACCTCCCTTCTTGGTTCAATATATGGGCAACAACCCATTTGGCACATTTGCTTTTAGGAGAATATCATTCAGCTTATGCAATGCCCTTAACACATTTCAATGGTGTATGTTTTCTATTTTCTCTTATATGCTTGAGGAATGCATTGAGGTGTTCATGAATGATTTTTTTGTTTTCGATACTTTTTTTATTGTATGTTTAGGAAATTTGACAATTGTGATTAAGTGACTCATTAAGAGCAACCATACTTTCAACTGGGAGAAGAGTCTTTTCATGGTTAAGCAGGGAATTATTTTGGATCATATAGTTTCTAGTAGGGGAATTGACATAGATAAGGCAAAGGTAGTAATTAATACTAAATTACCTCCACCTACCTTTATCAAAGGAATTAGAAGTTTTCTTGGACATGCTGGTTTTTATAGGTGCTTCATTAAGGATTTCTTTAAAATTGCATGCTCTTTAACAAACTTCCTTACTAAATATATGAATTTTATGTTTCACAATGATTGTCTTACTGAAAGAGAAATTGATCACTACACTAGTCATAGTAGCACCCGATTAGTCCTTGCTTTTTGAGATCATGTGTGATGCTAGTGGCTATGCAATTAAGCTTGTACTTAGGCAAAGGGTTAACAAGGCTTTACATGTTATATATTAAGCCAGTATGACCCTAGATGATGCTCAAGTAAATTATTCTACCAGTGATGGGGATTTTTTTGCTATAGTATTTTTCTTAGACAACTTTAGATCTTATTTAGTAGGATCTAAAGTAATTATTCATATAGACCATGCAATTTTGAGATACCTTTGGCCCAAACCAAATGCGAAATCAATACTTATTAGGTGGGTACTCTTAGTACATGAATTTGTCTTAGAAATAAAGGATAAAAAGGGAAGTGAGAATTTGGTAGCCAACCATTTATTTAGGTTAACTTTTTTTTTTAACACTTTAGCTTCAAGAAAAGCAATTGTTGAAACATTTCCATATGAGCATTTATTTGTTCTTACTTATGCCCCATGGTATGTTAATATTGTTAATTATTTTGCATGTGGCATCTTTAGACCTGACATGACATCCTTGGAAAGGAAAAGGTTCTTTTCTATTTACAAGCATTATTAAAAGCAAGATCCATACCTTTTCAAGCACTGTGCTGACTAGATCATTTGGAGATGTATTCTAAAGAGGAGCAACAGAGTATCGTTGCTTTCTGTTGTGAATTTCAAGTTGGGGTCACTTTGTTGATAAGAAAAACACTCATAAGTTTCTCCAATCAGGTTTCTTTTGGCCCACATTATTTAAACATGCTCACAATTTTTTTAAAATGCGATAAATGTCAAAGAAGTGGGAATATAAGTAAAAAGAATGAAATTCCTCAAACCTACAATCTTGTTTTGGAATTATTTGATGTTTGAGGCATTGACTTTATAGGACCCTTTCCGATATCTAATGGTTTTGAATTTATACTTGTTATGGATTATGCATCTAAATAGGTTGAGGCTATCCCTACATATACTAATGATGTTAAAGTGGTTGCCAAATTTGTGAAAGACAATATTTTTAGCAGGTTTGGCACTCTAAGGGTACTCATTTGTGATAATGGTAGTCATTTCTGCAACAAAGTATTTAGTGGACTCTTAATGGACTAGCAGAATATCAGATTTTAAGTCTTTTACAAGAAATGTCTATGGCTGCTACTGCCTATAGGCTCAATAATAATGATGATAAGGCAATTACCCAGTATTTATCATATTTATACTATTACAATTACAAGAACCTAAACAATCACAATCATTTTCACTAGTAGATTCTGATTCAGATTCTTCATTTAATATGTTTGACCATGGTTTAGGTTTTTTCTTTAACTTATCATATAAAGGTTTACATAATATTCCTAAATCTTTAAAAAATTCATGAACATAATTTAAACATCCTAAAAATCTTTGTAATTGTTTCTTATCAAGTGTGGTGTTACTCATCGAGTAGCCACGCCATATCATCCTTAAACTTTAAGCTAGGTGGAGGTAAGTAATAAACAAATTAAGTCTACATTGGAGAAAATAGTGTGACCTTCATTCAAGGATTGGGATTTGAAGCTAAATCATGCCCTATGGGCATACCGAATAGCCTAAATACCCATATTGGCATGAACTCTTATCAACTATTGTATGGAAAATAATCTTAATTACCTATTGAGTTGGAACATAAGACTTATTGGGTAATTAAGGATTTAAACATGGAGATGAATAAGGCTAGTGAGGAAAGATTACTCCAGTTGCATGAATTGGAAGAGCTGAGAAATAAGGCCCATGAGAATGCTAAGATTTATAAAGAAAGGACCAAAATACTTTGTGACAAATTTCTAACCTGTAAGAAGTCAATCCTAGGATAAAAATTGTACTGTTTGACTCTCGTTTTAAACTTTTTCCAAGAAAACTAAAATCAAGATGGGTTAGTTCTATTTGATTTCATTCACGTGTTTCTGTATGGTATTATGGAGTTGATGCATCTAATGAATTGAGAGAAGTTTAAAGTGAATGGTCACAAAGTAAAGTCTTATTGTAAGAACATTCCATGGGTGAAAGAGGTGGTAACTGAAACCACCAGCTTGAAAGAAAGTTGAATGATATTAATGTCTTGCCTTGACCATTATTGTGGCACTTCTTAAGAGGCAACCCAAGTTTAATTGTGCAACTCTTAGTTTAATTTAGTTTTAATTTCCATATTTCATTATAGTATATTTCTAACTATTTATAATTCACTTGAAGTTTTTGACATAAGATTTATGATTAAAGTATGCATGAATCTTAAAATAGTTAGGAGACTGAAGGGATGGAATTGAGTCGTGAGAATGAACATGAGCCAGGTACGCATGATAGCAGTTAGCTGCATTGCGAGCACGCTACATTGTCATATGCGTGAGGAAGATCTACCTTGTGAAGGGCACGCTTATGTTGCAAACATGCCAACACTTTGTGCACACGACAACGAAAACCAGTTAAAAAGTGTCATGTGCATGACACTCCCAAAAGAAAATGAAATGAGGATGACATGCACATGACAAGTTGTCATGTGCATGATGACTATTTTAAATTGTTTTAGTCTAACTTAAATACTCTATTCTCATATGTTTTTTTAAAATTTACAGGTTGCAAGGTTTCACAATCATCCTCTCCACTTCAACTTCCTCTCCAAATTTCTCCTCCTTTGCTCCAATCTTAACCCTTAATTGCTTTCCATAACCTAATTTAGTACTAATTGTTTCTCTCTCCTATAGCCACTATTCTTAGGATTAAAAAAGATGGAATGAAGCAACGAACGATGCATGCATAAAGCCATATGGCACACTTGAGCAGCCACTCTCTTCTTAGCCTGTACGCAACAAAGGGAAGGGTAATTGTGTTATCATTAACAATAAACCTCAGCATCCTCAACCAACTATTGTTATCTGAGCGGACTTTTTGGTTCATTTTCCTATCTATACAAAAAAGGAAGGACGAGCTTATTTTGCTTCTCAGACTCGAGGATACAATGCATATTTAGATTATGTTGTTTTACAAAAGTTAGGAAGCTTCAAAAATATTAAGGAATTCCTTAGAAACCTTTGGTAGGTGAACTTTATGAATTTAAAAAAAATCTAGCTCTAAACAACTCCTCTATGAATTTTATTAACTGTGGTTATAAAGAAATCTTTTCATAAGGTCACTTTTAGGCTATTTGTTAAACAATGAACCGTTGATCTCTACACTAAGCAAAATATTTTTGGGTTTTATAAAACATGTGTTATGGTTTTGCCTGATGATTTTAATTACTCTGATGCATGAATATCCTTTACTGGTCAAGACACTTATAATATTAAACATGCATCTAATGTGCATTTTATGGATCCTGATACAATTATCATGCATAAATTTATGTGTTACGCTATCTTTGGGTATTCTGAGAGTAGTAAGGTTTTTCAGTCTGAATTATTTTTCATATGAAGCATGCACAAGAAAATTGGAGTGTTCGCTTCTATTTTTATTTTTGAACCATGCTTCACATTATTATTCACTCTACTTCTCCTCTTAGTTTAGGTCATATTGTCACTACATTTTTCATTCATTTTTGTAAATTTTACCCTACTTGTATTGAACTAACCAAATTTTCAAGTATGGTTGATTTAGATAATATTGCTTTTGTCAAGGTGAAGTTTGTCTAAAATTTTATTGGTACTCATGAGTGGAACTCTCGAACCCATAATAGATAGGGTGCTTCCTGTGCAAAGCCTTTACGGTCACTACAAGCTCAGCCAGCCACTAGCCCTAGCTTGGCGGAACCTTCTAGCTAGCGGTTGGTGCTCTCTCAGCTTAAGGTGATGGAGGCTACCAACATAGCAATGTTTGACCAATTGACTGCCATGAATATGGAATTGTTGGAAAAATGGGAGACGAGTAACAAAGTTATCTAGGACCAATTGACAACATCGTAAGTCCATGTGGCAAATATGGACAAAGAGGAGGGATATCAAACATTCAAGCTCTCTAAGTACTTTAAGGATATTGGAGTTCAAGTGCCATCTCCATCGCCATCTCCTTCACTTTACTGAATTTTAATTGCACTCTAGGGGAGTATTCTCCTTCTTTTCACTTATTGTTTTCTATTTATTTTTTTAGTCATTAGGGCAATGCCTTGATTCAGTAGGGGGGAGGAATTCTATCTTTGGTTTGTCTTTTTTTTTTTATGTTTTAAACTTATATAAGTGGTCTCTTTTCCTTATTTTCTCATTCATGAGTTAATAAAGGAATGCAAAGTTTTAACCTTATTTGACTCACATAGCTTGCCAAAGTCTAGAAAATTTTTAATACTAATTCTTTCTTAGGTTTTAAAGACATTTCAATTCGGTTAGTACATTGCCCCATATATATATATATATATAATTCATAATATAGTATGCTATGAGTTATTAGATGTTAGATACTAGTATGTTTAGTCTTCATTAATAATAATAATAATAATAATAATAATAATAATAATAATAATAATAATAATAATAATAATAATAATAATAATAATAATAATAATAGAAAAAAAAAAGGAAAAAAAAAAAGAATTTTCAGTTGAATTATGGAGTGGACAAAAATAGCAAGAATGAGTGTAAGATGCACTAGCTTTATCTTTTGCACCATCCTACTAAGGATATGAGTATGCAAAGCACCCTAAATAAGCGTAGTCTATTTCTAAAAAAAAAAGAAAAGAAAAAAATAAAAAAGTCTCACAAAGTTCAAAGAATGAGAAATACAGTATGACAAGAATTGTTAACTCTAAAAAAAGGAAGAAGTTTTATAAAATAAATAAGCGTGGGGGATTAAAGTATAAGTTTTTGACATCTATGATAAGTAGCTTCGTTAGATTGCTTTTTACTATATATGTTAAGGCAATGGATGATTAAATTGTTTTTTTTTTATTGGGACATGGAATTGGTATTAAGGTGGTCTCATAATAGACTATTTGATTCTGATATGCGTCATATTGGTTCAATAGTGACACTTAGAGATTATGAGCAATGGGATCAACTATAATAGTTTAATACATCAGTGAAGTTTGTATTTGTTGTGTATATTTTGTTGTGTTTAAATATTAATTGGGGACAAATAATGTTTAAGTGTAACACCACATTTTATGCATTTAAGTATAACCTATCTCTGTATCAAATAATCACACATAGCATGCTGGAAACTACCAAATTTCATGTTTTACACTTACACTCAAAACATAAAAATTGTAGATATATGTGTTCATGCTAGATACATAGACCAACTTTTATGTTTTGAGGTACTTCAAATATTGGCTTTACCATATTCAAAACTACCAAACACAGTAGCTAACTTACTTAGGGTTCACATCCGGACCAGTTTCTGTAAAATAGGATATCTCATTCTATACACCACATCTTGCAAATATATTTACATATCCATAAATCTAAGACATAAAGGAACAACTTTTGTGTTTTAAGATTTTTCAGATTCGATCTCTAAGATCATCAAAACCATGGCACAAAATACTGCCTATTAATAAACCCTAAACACCATAATCAAGCTTAACACAAAAATAAATGTTTACTCACCTGTAATCACTATTGGCTAATCTTGTTGCTGCAATCTTTGGAGTGAAAGAGGGAAGAAATGGTGGCTGGAACTTGAGAGAAAATAGGTTGAAGAAATGAAGCAAGGAAGAAGAAGAAGGTGAGGAAAGAAATGAATATGATGGCTGCCTAATAAGTTAAAACGCACCACCATTTCATTTGTTTCACCCGTCCACTTCCCCTTTTTCTTTTTTTTTTCTTTTTTTCTTTTTCTGACTTTTTATTTTTATTTTTTTTATTTTTATTTTATTTTATTTTTTTCTAATTATTCTTATTATTATTACACAATTCAACACAATATGCAATTTAATCTTAATATAGTCATTTTGCATACTTTAATTTGGTCATCTTATTTCATTTATTTTTAATACTTTTTATCCTCATTTAGATTATAAATACACATGTACGACTCGATACAATTGCAATATACTAGGACACGTAGCTAATGCGTGTCATGGACTTGTTCCTACGAAAATATGTATGAAATGCATGTTTTCAATTTAATTATATGCAAGATGCATATGTTCAAATGAAATGCATGTGGGGAAAGTTGAGGATGTTACATTAAGTGTTGGGGAATTTGATGTATTTATATTTAGTATAGTTTTTATTCATGTTCTTTATGACAGTTTTATCATGATTAGGTACTTAGTAGTTTTAGTTTTAGGTTTGCAGGGAAGTAAGAAGTGTAGAGTCGAGCAAAGAGCCTCGCGCACATGTGCAAAATGTAACTTCGTGAGGGGAGAGTTAAGTCAGAAGCCTTAAACACATGAAGGACTATCACGCACATGAGGGGCTACTAAGTCAGTGAGGACTTCTTCAACCTTTTATCATGGGCACAAAGTTCCTGGAGCTCAACCTTCTATTGCAAGCGAATGGATTCGATGCAAGCACGCCAATGCCATGCTCAACCCTCGTCATGTCACGCTCCCATACCCTAATAGCTAGTAACAGTGCAGGGATATGCTAGCTAGCTTATTATTTGAAAAGCGATGCTTGATTTATTTTTCATTAAAACCTTAAGTATGTTATTTATTTATTTCATTTAAATAAATATCTAGTCATGAAAGTAATCTTGATCATAAAATTTTTTGATTTAAAAGTATTCACACTTTAAACTAAAAATATTCAAAAATATATTTACAAAATAATATTTGTTATATTAATTACAAATTTTACATTTTTATAAATCCTACATCCCACATATTTACAACAAAAAGGAAAATTTTTAAAATTTATTAGTATAACATAATACCCAAAATACACAGAAAAAAACTACTGCAAATTGATCCAGGAATTCTACTTTCTTCGATCAACACTATCACACCAACTACTTCTACTAACCTACTCGTGGAATGCGCGCACTAAGCTATTAGCTTAGTGATACTTTTGGTAACTATCCAATAATTTTACACTTATCTCTAAAATAAAATTTTGTAATTCACAAGTATTTTTTTAAGCATGCCAAAATATCCAATTAAATCAAGCACCATTTAAATTATGCAAAATACATAATTGATTAGTTATAGAATTTCATTCATCAAGTATACTGAAATTCATCAATAAGAAGACAAGACATGCGATATATAATCTAATTTTAATAATTTACTTTATTTTTCTTTTCATTTATTGGATAGCCCATGACATATTAGACTGGAACTAAACACTAGACACAAGGTTTCTGCTTTTCGGTAGAATGTTTGGTGCCCAGTTAATCATTTGATAACTCAGCGTTTAACGCCTATATATTCAAAAATAATAGCATTTTTGTGGTGCCTACATAATTTGAAACTTAGCACTACTTTTTAATGCCTACATAAATGTAATCTCAGTACTATGTTCTAGTGACTACATCTCCACCCTTTATTGGAAGCCAGCTTATCCTAATTTTTTGTTCTTGACTAGATGTTATAGGGTTTAATCATAATTGTTACATTTATTATTATTTACATCAACAATATATATTAATGCTAATATAAATTCATGTAAATGTAATAAATCTTCATTAAATATATTTCAAATTATACTCACTCTTTTAATCATCTCAAACATAAGAAAAGTTAAATAAAGGATCTTTCTATCATTAAACTCAACAATTTAATCATATAAGCAAGTTGCCCTATTCTAGGCAGAATTGATTCCTTATATTGCACTGCATTTTTTATCTATTTACAGGAAAAAACAAGTCAAAGGGCCAACTAAGAAACTGTAGTATGTCTTATCCTTAATTTTCAACTAAAATCACATCAAACCAATTTTTATAGCAAAAGTTACAGATTTTACAAATGTCTATGTTCATGCTCATTCTGTCCAATATTTTACTAGACACATTACTAGCACAAACTTTAAGTCCAATTTAAGAAAAAATAAAAATATATTCATATATGGTAGCATGAATGAAAATTGAATCTCTATGTGTTAGTTTACCATTCCAACAAGAAACACTCAAAAAACACATCTAGAACTCAAGTTATGCACTAAAATATAGACACTATTCATAAGGCAAATTTCCAACACCTTTAATGAATCACACCAATTTCTATCTTTATGCATCATCAACTTAAACTCAAATTACTTTCACATTCATGGAATCACTTAATTACCATTTCATGCATCAAATTACCAATGTCATCATCCAATTAAAATGTCAATAATTACCTGCATAATTACATATAACATCATACTCAATATAACAACACAATCAAAAATAATATCACATTTAACATTCATTTGCCATATTAAATTTTTTAATTTTCCTTTCTGATTTTGGCCCACAGCTTGCTCACTTCCTTTGCCTAACAACAAAGTCACATATACTTCAATTCTTATCTTATACCTTAATGTTATATGTGAACATAAAGCTTACTTAAACCTCTAATCACTTCTACACCATCTTAGGTCTATAAACTCCTCCTCTAATCCATTATTAACCCTTAACTCACACTAATCATGTAACCCCCCCTCACCCCAACAGCACGTGCCTAGATAAGGGAGCACTACACCGACTTCTTTCATCTTTAACTTCTTTATTGAAAACAATCCATATTCATATATTTATTTTATCTTGAATAATATAAAGAAAAATAACATACATTTTATTTACATAGGATAAAGTTTATAAAATATTAAGTTAATTTTACAAAACCATAAAAAAAATATTACATAAATCCAAATACAAAATATAAAATATAAAGTATAAGATACAAAAATTTGTGACCCACAGTTTATAGAATTTAGTTGTTTTACTGGACTAGGTCCACCATTGCCTTCATCAAGAACTTCAGCTAACTATTTAAATTTGCACAGAAGGAAACTCTCACGCTAAGCTCTAGACATAGTGGTGCCTATAAATAAGGTAATAAACTATTTTATGCAATATGCATTGTCATGTATGTTATGTACCATATTATTATTATATTATTATTATTATTATTTATACATTTACAATTCTTATGTTATTGCATTCTAGTATGCATAAGCATTAAATTATATCCTTATATATCATACTAGTTTTACTTTATCAAATCATCATTATACAGTCCATCATAATTAACCATATCACAAATCATAATTTCTTTTACTTTCGATAATTTCTTTATACCCACAACACTTATGAACCACTGACTAGGATAATGGAGTTGTCATCCAGGTACTTAGGAGTGCCACCCAGGCATTATGATTTATGCATACAAGTGTCATTACCGACTTTAATAATATTTTTATTATTGGCTTTAGTAATAATGTCATTACTGACTTTAATAATAGTGTCATTACTGGTTTGAATAATAGTATCATTTTTAGCTTTAATAATAGTGTCATTACCGGCTTCATTAATCATGTCATTATCGGCATTAATCATACTCCCTCCTGCTTGGCATGTTAAACTATCCTAAGTCAAGTTCTAAGTTGGGTGTTCTATGGCTTACTTAACGTCATTAAAATTCATAATTATTAACTTTGCACTTTCGTGCATTTAATGGCTTAGTTAATCATACAATTACTGAATAAAAATATCATTTGCCTAATATAACAAGGTCCATATTATTTTTCACATCAAATTTCTCAATTGATATTATGTCTTATTACTGGCAGAATGCTCTATATTAAACCTTTATTTTGAACCTGTTAGAGGCCGAATTAAATTACAAGGTCTCTTAAAAATTTTAGCCCTAAATCTTTGATTTAATATGCAAATTGAATCAATAAATTTTGAGTTCTTTAAAAAAAGATACGCTCAAATGAATACTGACTGGTCACTAACAATTTTGCCAGAATTTTCTGCACATATTCTAGGTCTGAAATTTACGTATTTCTCTAGAAATATTTAGACATATTTAGATTTTATAGTTTGAATAAAAGTTAAATATCTATAACTTAGCTTTCGAACCCAACAAATAACACACAAATTTAAATTCCACAACTTAAGTTATAATAGTTTATGCACTCACTGCTTCACAATTTCCAGCAAAGAACATACATAAATTTTTCCCAAAATTAATCCTAAGTCTAGCAAACATACATCCCCAAGATTACATTACAAAATACTTTTAATTAAGAATTATTTACAGGAAAAATACTCAAATATGCAGCTTTATTATAAATTTTAGGTTATTGCCTTAAATTATGCACTTACCTAAAATTTTACTTTGCTTTATTCTCTTCTCTTCACTTTTCTTTCTCTTTTCCTTTGCTACTTTGAGTTTGTTCTTTATTAATTTGAGCTCTTAAACATAAAAGAAACATCATCAACCACTTTTCTTTATCAACCCTCTCTAACCCCTAAACTCTCTTTCTCTCTCTCTCTCTTTCTCCATAACATGCTCTAATCACCACCTTTCTTGAGAGAAAACATAGAAAAGAAGAAAAATCACCTTACCTTCACCTCCTAGCTTCCATGGCCGAACCTTAAGGTCTTCTTTCTCCTTTTTTTCTTTTCTTATTTTCCACTTTTAAGCCTTCTACTAACCTACTCTCACTTCCTTAAGCATCAAAATATAATTTTCCATGTCTTTCTCTCTATTTTTCACACTTTCTTTCTCACTTTCTATTTCTAGAACTAAGCTTGGCTATGGAGGATTAGAGGAAAACATGGGCTGAATTAGAAGAATAGAAAATTCTAGATAGAAAGAGATAAGGAAGGAAGAAGAAATAATTAAGAATAAAATGACAAAAATCATTAAGGATGGGGACACCTAAGCTTAAATATCTAGATATTTATGTTTAATTAGCTTTTTAATGTGTGACATTTGGGTTGGCCAGACATCACATGTATTTAATTTCCAAATTCATGCATTTAAATAATAAATATCTCACTTCATCCCCTAATTTTTGTTAAATTACAAATTGACCTCAAAACATTTCAAATTTTGCATTTAGGTCCTCCGCCATAAATAACATCTTTAAATACTTTAAACACTTTTTTAAATATTTTCCTAATTATTTTCCATCATTTTATTTATTTTAAAATCCAAATTCAGACTTCTGTTGAACTAACGAGTTGATTTAATCACCCGCATGACTTAGGGCCTAAATTAGAGGATATGACATTCTCTCCTCCTTAAAATAAATTGTCCTTGAAATTTTACCTGTTCATTATGTGTTGAACAACTGAGGATATTTCTTCCTCATTATCTCTTCACTTTCCCATGTGGCTTCTTCAGTAGCATGATTCCGCCATAGCACTTTAACTAATGGAACTTCCTCGTTTTCGTAAAACTTTTTCTTCACATGCGAATGTAGCCACTGGTTCCTCTTCGTATGTCAAGTCAGTTTGTACTTGTATCCCATCATTTGGAATAATATGAGTTAGGTCTGATCAATATCTCCCACATCATACTCTATATCTTGACTCTTGAGGTTAGCATATGTTTTCTGTAGATCTTGAGCTGCCTTCAATCTTTCCATGATAATTCTAACCTTTTCTTCTGTTTGTTGCACTAACTCTGGTCCTATTAACTTCTTTTCACTCAATTCGGTCCAATAAATTGGTGTCCTACACTTTCTTCCATACAATGCCTCGAAAGGAGCCATACTTATACTAGTCTGATGACTGTTGTCATAGGCAAACTCTATAAAAGGTAGATATTAACCCCAACTTCCTTCAATATCAAGCACACAACTTCTCATCATATCTTCTAATAACTAGATTATCCACTCTGACTTTCCATTCATTTATGGATGAACGGTCGTACTAAAACTGAGTCGAGTTCCCAAAGTTTGTTATAAGCTCTTCCAGAATTGCGAAGTAAAGCGCGGATCTCTGTTGGAGATAAGGGACATTGGTACTCCGTGAAGTCTTACTATCTCATATACATAAACCTCAGCCAGTTTTTTCAATGTATAATCCATCCGAACTGGTAGAAAATGTGCCGACTTTGTCAATCTATCCACTATCACCCACACCATATCATGTTTCCTCTGACTCATCGGTAAACCGAATACAAAATTCATCGTGATTCTTTTCCACTTCCATTTTGGTCTTTATATTGGTTGTAGCAATCATGTGGGCAACTAGTGTTCCGCTTTCACTTGTTGATAGGTTAGACATCTAGCAACACATTCGATGATGGTGTGCATATGTATGAATATGTCGACCACGGATCTATCAATGTATATATATCAAAGCCAAAGAGAAGGAATTTATCAATTATGACATCAGGTGCATCTTGCTCCTCTCGGCCTCGCATGGAATATGCCCTGGCTGGGGCAGCTCTTCTACCTTGCGGCCTCTCAATTGTCTCTTATCTAAATGGACTGGCCCCTTATCGGCCTCCACTACCTTGTCCTCATCCTCGGCCTCTGCCTTGCCCAGAAACCTGCATCTGTATCGACTCAATGCTTCCTGAACCTGTGCCATACTGTAATAGAGGACAATCTATTTTCATATAATCTTTGGAACAACACCTCAAGCATGCTCTTTTCATCCACCAACACTCTTCTGGATGAGAATGGCCACAATATTGACATTCTTGTAAAGGTAGAGAGATTTATGTGGTGCATGTGTCGGTGTACTGGTTGTCAAATAAATAAATCTTGTAGGTTGTCTCCTCCTGAAAGAAGAAGGCCTGCTAGAACCCCCAGCCTGAAATTGGCCATCGTAAGATCTGGCTCTCTTTCCACTCATTGGTAACTCACTCGACTGTGAAATGGGTCTTCTAAACCCTCTATCTTGTGTTGGCTATTGTGCTGCTATAACTCTCTCAATTGTTCTCGCAAATTCTAACAAATTAGGAAAACTCATCAAGCATAGGGCTAAAACCAATAGCTTGATTGGGTCTCTCAATCCATCTTCAAGTCATCGGCATTTATCAACTTCCGTGGATACAATGTCGCCAGCATATTTGCAAAATTGTGTAAATTTTCTTTCATATTTTGACGCCGACTGTCATAACCGCTAATTTAGACTAAAGTCACGCGAGTTGTTAAATCAACTCGTCGGTTTGACCAAAATCTAAATTTGGACTTTTATCGAAAAATAATGAAAATAATGGTAATTAAGTATGGAAAATATCTAATAAAGTGTTCAAAATATTTAAAGATGTTAAATTTCAATAAAGGACTAAATTGCAAATTTTGAAAAGTTTAGGGATCAGTTTGCAATTTATCGAAAATTGAAGGATTAAATGGGATAATCATAAATTAAATGCATGAATTGGGACATAAAATGAATATGGAGGCCAGCCACACCAAGTGGCAACCCTTAATTGGCCATATAACATGCATGAATGAGACATTTAATGTATATAAGCTTAGGTGTCCCATAATTGATTAAGTTTGTCATTTTCTCTTAATTGCCTCTCTTCTTCCTTATCACTTAAACATCTAGAAGACTTTTATCTTCCCTCAAACGAGCCCACGTTTCTTGAAGCATAACCCACCAAATGGCAAAGTTTAAGAAGTTAATTAGCATACATGCATTTAGCATGAATGAAAGCTTCTAGATTGAGCTTAGGTGTCCCCCCCCCCCCCCATTTTAATGACTTTTGTCATCTTCCTCTTGATTGTTTCTTCCTCTTCCTTATCCATTTTTCAGTGAGGAAAATTATGTTCTCCTCACCAGCCACGTTTTTCCCTTGGACAACCATAACCAAATCTTGTTCTAAGAAGAGAAAGTGAGAAAAAGAGAGAGAAAGGCATGGGAAATTCCATTTTCATCCTTAAGAAAGCTTAAAAGAGTAAGAAGAAAGTGAGAGATTAGGTTTATAAAGTTTTAATAATCTGTTTATGAACTTTAGGAACTCAAAGTGACAAGGATTTAGCTCAAAGGAGCAAAGGAAAGGAGAAAGAGAAGTAAAGAGAAAGAAAAGAGAAAAAGAGAGGTTTGTGCATAACCTAAGGCAATAGCCTATTTTATTTTTTTTATTTGCATGATTTAATTATTTGGCATGTTGATTATTCTGAATTGATAATATTTTGTGATGAAAATCTTGGGGATGCATGTTTGCTAGACTGAGGATTTAATTTGGTAAAAATTGAATGTGATTATCTTGTATGTTCCTTGCTGGAAATTGATGAGCAGTGTTCACTTAAACTGTTATAACTTGAGTTATGGAGCTTGGATTTGTGTGTTCTTTATTCTGTATGAAATTTAAGACATAGGGCTAAAATTGTTATTTAGACCATAATATCTGAATATGTCTGTAAATGTCCAGAAAAAGTCATAAAGTTTAGACTTAGAATCTGTCCAGAAAATTCTGGGCAGAATTATCAGTGACTAGTTAGTGTTAATATTATCATATCTTTTGATACAGAAATCAGAATTAAGTGATTCAAGTTGAATATTAAAGATAAGACCCATATCTAAAAGTTTTACGAAGATCATGTAACTAAATTCAGAACGGAACAGAACCAAAATTAAGGTCTAAAACAGAGAACAGAATCTGCCAGTGACAGGGCAGCATGTGAATTGAGAAATGAAATGAGTAAAATGATGAGAAATTTGTTATATTATGTAAATATCATTTTAATTGAGTGATTATGTGATTATTTTGAGATATTACATGCATGAAAAGTAGTAAATTAATTGTTATGAATTTTAATGAAATTGTATAAGCCCTAGAACACCTAACTAGAACCAACTTAGGATAGTTTGGCATGCCAAATAGGGGGGGAGTATGATGAAAATGATTAAATCCATTAATGGTATGATTATCTATGCCGGGTTTGGAAATGTTATCTACGCCGGGTTTGGCACTGTTATTTATGCCAGGTATGGCATTATTATCTACGCCGAGTTTGGCACGGTTATCTACGCCGAGTTTGGCACGGTTATCTACGCCGGGTTTGGCACTTATATGTGCACATCATATTACCCGGGTGGCACTCCTAAGTGCCTGGATGGCAACTCCGTTATCCTATTCAATGGTTCATAGGTGTCTTGGGCATAAATGAAAACATAATTAAGGAAGTTATGGAACATAAAAGAATTATTGAAAATAAAAATGGAATCATGAATTGTGGCATGGATAAAAAAAAGATTTAGTGTTATACAATAAGGTGGTAATAAAATAAATAAGTATGAGATAATATAATATAATTTGATATCTATATATGCAAAAATACCATGATTTGCATGAGAATGATGATTTGATTATGTTAAACAAAATGAGATACAATAAATTGATGTTATGCATACTAGAATATTATGAAATGTATGTTTGCATGATTTGATCATAAATTGTTATATGACAATGCATGTGATATTAAAAATAGTTTTTTGCCTTATCTATATGCACCACTAAGCCAAGAGCTTAGCGTGGAAATTGTCTCACGCAGATTTAGTAAAGAATAAATAGAAGATAGTAGACAAAGCCAACGGTGACCTAATCCAGTAAAGCAGCCTGTTGCACAAATCGTGGGTTACACAACTTTTGTATATTATCATGTAAATTTTATTTTGTAGTATTTGTAAAATAAACAGTGTGTTTTGTAAAGAACATGTTATTATATGAAAAGGTCGTTTAACTTTTATGTTATATTTCTTTTATAAATGCAAAGTAAATAAATAGCGAATATTGGAAATGAAAAAAAATGTACGAGTGATTTTGCTTTATATATAACTTATATAATGATATTTTAATTGATGAAGTCAGTGTAGCACACCCTCATTCGGGCACGAGCTACTGGGGTGAGGGGGTGTTACAGTTTTTGGTATCAGAGCACCAGGTTGGTATTTCTGGATTTTGGTATTAAAGCCTGGTTTGGGCAGTTTTGAGATTTTAAAATGGTTTTCAAAAATAATTATGATATGTGTGTACCCACAATTAAGTATTAAAGTTGATGCTTACTGATTGGGGCCGTTATTTTATAATATAGGTATAGTATGGCTTCAAGGTCACGACATATTATGGCCGAAGGAGGCGAAAGTAATGAGCCTGCTGAAACACAGTCGTCGCCAAGCTAATGTATCTAGATCCAGTGCTAGCCTATCAAGAGGGCAGTCTATTGCTGGCACAGGATAAACAGAGCTGATGAGGAACTTGATAGATTTGCTACAAAGAGCATCACAACTAGCCTCATCAAGATTACAATTTGAGAGACTGAGGAAGTTAGGGCCATCCGATTTCTACGGTAAACGGGAAGATGACCCCTCAGTGGCAGAGTTTTGGCTAGAATGGGCAGAGAGAGTTTTTGATCAGCTGCATTGCACAAACGAGCATAAATATGAGTATGTAGTATCTTTACTACAGGAGCATGCATATGACTGGTGACGATCTGAATCACATAGCACAGAGGCTCCTGACCCTATGACATGGAAGTTCTTTCTAGAAAAGTTTAAGGAGCAGTATATTCCTCCTATCTACACAGACGACAAGAAAAGAGAGTTTTTGATGCTGAAACAAGGAAACTTATCGGTAACAGAATATGAAAGAGAATTCACACATCTTTGCAAGTATGCTGGAGGCATTTTATCCACTGAGGCAGATAAGTGCTGACGATTTGAAGATGGATTGAGAGACCCAATCAAGCTACAAGTCTCAGCTCTACGTCTGATGAGTTTTCCTAGTTTGCTAGCATCTGCCAGAACAGTTGAGAGAGTTATAGCCACACAACAGTCAACACAAGATAGAGGGTTCAAGAGGCTCATATCACAACCGGGTAGAGTACAGTCAAGTGGCAAAAGAGCTAGATCTTTCAGTGGCCGATATCAGGCTGGGGGTTCCAACATGCCTTCTTCTTTTAGGCGGGGACAACCTGCGAGATCTGTTTCTTTAGTAGCCAGTGCACCGACACAGACACCATATAGATCTCTACCCCTACCAGAATGCCAACATTGTGGCCATTATCATCCCAGAGAGTGTTGGTGGATGACAGGAGCGTGTTTTAGATGTGGCTCTGAAGACCATATGAGGAGAGATTGTCCCTTGTTACAGTATGGCAGAGGTTCGGGGAGCACTGAGCTGATGCAGACACAGGCTTCTAGGCAAGGTAGAGGCCAAGGCCGAGGGCAAGGCAGAAGAGGCCGATCAGGGCCCAGTCAGTTTAGATTAGAGACAGTTGAGAGGCCAGAAGGTAGTAGAGCTGCCCCAGCCAGGGCATATGCCATGCGAGGTCGAGAGGAGTAGGATGCACCGGATGTCTTAATTGGTAAATTCCTTCTTTTTGGCTCTAACATACATGCATTGATAGATCCGAGGTCGATGCATTCATACATATGCACACCACCACCAGGTCGAGAAGCTTTAGAACCACAGACTCTAGAATTTGAGATTATTGTGACTAACCCGTTAGGGCACAGTGTGAGGGTTAGCAAGGTGTTTAGGGGTTGCCTAGTTGAAATTCAAGGAAGGCAATTCCCAGCAGACTTGATAGAATTACCATTCCATGAGTTTGATGTGATCTTGGGAATGGATTGGTTGGCTCGTTATGGAGTGGTAGTGGATTGTGGAAAAAGACAGATGATCATCAGAATTCCAAAACAAGATGAGATAGTGGTGATGGGTGAGGATAGAAGATACCCAGACAATGTGATATCAGTGTTGAAAGCCGAGAAACTCATCAATAAGGGATGTGAAGCATACTTAGCGTATGTGGTTGATATGGAAAAAGCAAGTCCGAAGTTGGTGGATATTCCTACTGTTAGTGAGTTTCCCGATGTGTTTCCAGAGGAGTTGCCAGGGTTACCGCCGGATAGAGAAATTGAATTTGTTATCGATTTGGTACCCGACACCACCCCTATTTCCATTACACCATATAGGATGGCACCAGCAGAGTTGAAAGAGCTGAAGGTACAGTTGCAGGAGTTGTTAGATAAGGGTTTTATACGACCTAGTGTATCACCATGGGGTACTCCAGTATTTTTTGTCAAGAAGAAAGATGGCACTCTTCATCTTTGCATCGATTACAGGCAGCTTAATAAGGTGACTATTAAGAATAAATACCCGCTGCCTAGGATTGATGACTTATTTGACCAATTGAAAGGTGCAGCCATATTTTCAAAGATAGATCTTCAATCGGGGTATCATCAACTGAAGATAAAAGAGTCAGATGTAACTAAGACGACATTCAGGACTCGTTATGGTCATTATGAGTTCCTGGTTATGCCTTTTGGATTGATAATGCACCAGCAGCTTTTATGGACCTGATGAACCGAGTGTTTAGGCCATACCTTGATCAATTTGTAGTAGTGTTTATTGATGACATTCTTGTCTATTCTAGAGACCAATTAGAACATGATCAACATCTTAGAATAATGCTGCAAACATTGAGGGAGAAGCAGTTGTATGCAAAGCTATCTAAGTGCGAGTTTTGGCTTGAATCAGTTAGTTTTCTAGGTCATGTAATTTCAGCAGAAGGTATTCGGGTTGATCCTAGTAAAATTGAGGCTATTCTTAATTGGAAACCACCACGAAATGTGACAGAAGTGAGAAGTTTCCTCAGATTAGCCGGATATTATAGGAGGTTCGTGAAGGGATTTTCATCATTAGCGACTCCTTTGACACGACTGCTATGAAAAGAGGTCCGTTTCGAGTGGACAGACAAGTGTCAAGCAAGTTTTGATCGACTGAAGGCAATGTTGACTGAAGCACCAGTTTTGACTCAGCCTATTCCAGGAAAAGACTTTGTTGTGTACAGTGATGCTAGTCATAATGGTTTAGGCTGTGTTCTTATGCAAGAAGGAAAGGTGATTGCTTATGCCTCAAGACAACTTAAGCCTCACGAGATTAACTATCTGACACATGATTTGGAGTTAGCTGCGATAGTTTTTGCTCTTAAGATCTGGAGACATTATCTGTATGGGGAAAGATGTTATATCTATACAGATCACAAAAGTCTTAAGTACCTTCCCTCACAGAAAGAGTTGAATCTGAGACAACGAAGATGGTTGGAGTTGATTAAAGATTATGATTGTGTGATCGACTACCAGCCAGGAAAAGCTAATGTGGTTGCAAATGCACTAAGTAGGAAGATTTTAGCTGAGATGCAAATACAATCTACTTTGATGCAGAGGATCAAAGATGCTCAAAAGCAAGATGAAAAGTTTGTAGAGATAGTTGAGGCAGTGAAAAAGAGAGAAAAGCTTGATTTTTCATTGACAGAGGATGGCACAGTGTACTTCAAGAATAGGATTTATGTGCCTGGTGTAGAAGAGCTGAAGTCCGATATTTTAAAATAAGCACATGAAACGGTATATACCATGCATCCAGGCGGGAACAAGATGTATCAAGATTTGAAAACTCAATATTGGTGGCCAGGGATGAAGAAGGATATCATTAAATATGTTGTTAAATGTCTAACTTGTCAACAAGTGAAAGCGGAACACCAGTTGCCCACAGGATTGTTGCAACCAATACCGATTCTAGAGTGGAAATGGGAAAGAATCACGATGGATTTTGTGTCCGGTTTACCGATGACTCAGAGAAAGCATGATGCAATGTGGGTGATAGTGGATCGATTGACGAAGTCAGCACACTTCTTACCTGTCAGAATGGACTACTCATTGAAAAAGCTAGCTGAAATTTATGTAAGTGTGATAGTGAGATTGCATGGAGGGCCAATGTCCATCATATTTGATAGAGATCCCAGATTTACTTCACAATTCTGGAAGAGTCTACAGCAAGCTTTGGGGACTCGACTCAATTTCAGCACGGCCTTTCATCCGCAAATGGATGGACAATCGGAAAGAGTTATTTAGTTGCTAGAAGATATGATGAAAATTTGTGTGCTTGAATTTGAGGGAAGTTGGGATAGATATTTACCTCTTATGGAGTTTTCCTACAACAACAGCCATCAGACGAGCATAGGCATGGCTCTGTATGAGGCATTGTATGGAAGAAAATGCAGGACACCAATCTGTTGGACTGAATTGAGTGAAAAGAAGTTGATAGGGCCAGAGTTAGTGCAACAAACAGAAGAAAAGGTTAGAATTATCCAAGAAAGATTGAAAGCAGCTCAAGATCGACAGAAATCATATGCTGACCTTAAGAAGCGAGATATAGAGTATGCTATGGGAGATAAGGTGTTTCTTAAAGTTTCACCTTGGAAGAAAGTATTAAGATTATGTAAAAAGGGAAAGTTAAGTCCGAGGTTCATTGGTCCTTATGAGATTTTGGAAAGAATCAGACCAATGGCATATCGGTTAGCACTTCCACCAGAGTTGGATAAAATCCATAATGTTTTCCATGTGTCGATGCTAAAGAGATATAGGTCTGATCTGACTCATGTTATTCCAACTGATGAGATAGAAGTGCAGACCGACTTGACGTATGAAGAGGAACCAGTGGCTATATTAGCACGGGAAGAAAAAGTTTTACGAAACAAGAAAGTTCCATTAGTTAAAGTGCTATGGCGAAATCATGCTACTGAAGAAGCCACATGGGAGAGCGAAGAAGTTATGAAGAAGCAATATCCTCAGATGTTCAACAAAGAATGAACAGGTAAAAATTTCGAGGATGAAATTTATTTTAAGGGGGAGAGAATGTCATAACCGCTAATTTAGACTAAAGTCACGCGAGTTGTTAAATTGATTCGTCGGTTTGACCGAAATCTAAATTTGGACTTTTATCAAAAAATAATGAAAATAATGGTAATTAAGTACGGAAAATATCTAATAAAGTGTTCAAAATATTTAAAGATGTTAAATTTCGGTAAAGGACTAAATTGCAAATTTTGAAAAGTTTAGGGATCAGTTTGCAATTTATCAGAAATTGAAGGATTAAATGGGATAATCATAAATTAAATGCATGAATTGGGATATAAAATGAATATGGAGGCCAGCCACAACAAGTGGCAACCCTTAATTGGCCATATAACATGCATGAATGAGACATTTAATGTATATAAGCTTAGGTGTCCCATAATTGATTAAGTTTGTCATTTTCTCTTAATTGCCTCTCTTCTTCCTTATCAATTAAACATCTAGAAGACTTTTATCTTCCCTCAAACCAGCCCACATTTCTTGAATCATAACCCACCAAATGGCAAAGTTTAAGAAGTTAATTAGCATACATGCATTTAGCATGAATGAAAGCTTCTAGATTGAGCTTAGGTGTCCCCCCCATTTTAATGACTTTTGTCATCTTCCTCTTGATTGTTTCTTCCTTTTCCTTATCCATTTTTCATTGAGGAAAATTATGTTCTCCACACCAGCCACGTTTTTCCCTTGGACAGCCATAACCAAACCTTGTTCTAAGAAGAGAAAGTGAGAAAAAGAGAGAGAAAGGCATGGGAAATTCCATTTTCATGCTTAAGAAAGCTTAAAAGAGTAAGAAGAAAGAGAGAGATTAGGTTTATAAAGTTTTAATAATCTGTTTATGAACTTTAGGAACTCAAAGTGACAAGGATTTAGCTCAAAAGAGCAAAGGAAAGGAGAAAGAGAAGTAAAGAGAAAGAAAAGAGAAAAAGAGAGGTTTGTGCATAACCTAAGGCAATAGCCTATTTTATTTTTTTTTTATTTGCATGATTTAATTATTTGGCATGTTGATGATTCTGAATTGATATTATTTTGTGATGAAAATCTTGGGGATGCATGTTTGCTAGACTTAGGATTTAATTTGGTAAAAATTGAATGTGATTATCTTGTTTGTTCCTTGCTGGAAATTGATGAGCAGTGTTCACTTAAACTGTTATAACTTGAGTTATGGAGCTTGGATTTGTGTGTTCTTTATTCTGTATGAAATTTAAGACATAGGGCTAAAATTGTTATTTAGACCATAATATCTGAATATGTCTGTAAATGTCCAGAAAAAGTCATAAAGTTTAGACTTAGAATCTGTCCAGAAAATTCTGGACAGAATTATCAGTGACCAGTTAGTGTTAATATTATCATATCTTTTGATACAGAACTCAGAATTAAGTGATTCAAGTTGAATATTAACGATAAGACCCATATCTAAAATTTTTATGCAGATCATGTAACTATATTCAGAACGGAACAGGACCAAAATTAAATTCCAAAACAGAGAACAGAATCTGCCAGTGACAGGGCAGCATGTGAATTGAGAAATGAAATGAGTAAAATGATGAGAAATTTGTTATATTATGTAAATATTATTTTAATTGATGTTATGCATACTAGAATATTATGAAATGTATGTTTGCATGATTTGATCATAAATTGTTATATGACAATGCATGTGACATTAAAAATAATTTATTGCCTTATCTATATGCACCACTAAGCCAAAAGCTTAGCGTGGGAGTTTTCTCATGCAGATTTAGTAAAGTATAAATAGAAGATAGTAGACAAAGCCAACGGTGATCTAATCCAGTAAAGCAGTCTGTTGCACACATCGTGGGTTACACAACTTTTGTATATTATCATGTAAATTTTATTTTGTAGTATTTGTAAAATAAACAGTATATTTTGTAAAGAACATGTTACTATATGAAAAGGTCGTTTAACTTTTATGTTATATTTCTTTTATAAATTCAAAGTAAATAAACAGTGAATATTGGAAATGAAAAAAAAATGTACGAGTGATTTTGCTTTATATATAACTTATATAATGATATTTTAATTGATGAAGTCAGTGTAGCACACCCTCATTTGGGCACGAGCTACTGGGGTGAGGGGGTGTTACACCGGCATATTCCCCTGTTTTGAAGTTAGAAATTCCCTATTCTTGTCATCTGTATAGATAGGGGGAATGTGTTGCTCTTTGAACTTCTCTAGAAAAAATTCCTAAGTCATAGGGTCCGGTGCCCCTGAACTTTGTGACTCAGACCACCACCAGTCATATGCATGATCTCGCAATAAAGATACTGCATATTCATATCTCTACTCATCTATGTAATGTAGCCGATCAAATAATCTCTCTGCCCGTTCTAACCAAAACTCTTCCATAGAGGAGTAATCTTCCTATTTACCATAGAAATTGGGTGCCCCTAAATTCTTCAGCCTCTCAAATTGTAATAAAGACAGGGATGACTGTGATGCTCTTTGTAGCAAATCTATCATGTTCCTCATAAGCCCTGTTTGTCCTGTGCCAACAATAGACTACCCTAATGTGTTGGCACCGGATCTAGATGCAGTAGCTCAGTGACAATTGGCTCGCAATGAGGCCTTTGTTTCGGTAAGCTCATTACTTTTGCCTCTTTCGCGCATAATCTGTCGTGACCCTGAAGCCATACTTTACCTTTATCATAAAAGTAATGGCCCCAATCAATAAGTTGTAACTTTTATACTCAATTGTAGGTCCACACATGACATAATTATTTTTGAAAACCTTTTTTTTAATATCCCCAAACCACCTAAACTGAGCTCTAATACCAAAAACTGTAACACCTCCCTCACCTCAAAAGCACGTGTCTAGATAAGGTAGCGCTACACTAACTTCTTTCATCTTTAACTTCTTTATTGAAAAAGTCCATATTCATATATTTATTTTATCTCGAATAATATAAAGAAAAATAACATACATTTTATTTACATAGGATAAAGTTTATAAAATATTAAGTTACTTTTACAAAACAATAAAAACAAATCTTACATAAATCCAAATACAAAATATAAAATATAAAGTGTAAGATACAAAAATTTGTGACCCACAATTTGCAGAATTTAGCTGTTTTAGTGGATTACGATCACCGTTGCCTTTATCTACAACTTTTGCTACCTTTTTAAATCTGCCGGAAGGAAACTCTCATGCTCATATAAATAGGCAATAAACTATTTTATGCAACATGCATTGTCATGTATATTATGTACCATATTATTATATTTTTTTTATTATTATTTATACATTTACAATTCTTAACTTATTACATTCTAGCATGCATAAGCATCAAATTATATCCTTATATCTCATACTAGCTTTACTTTATCAAATACTTTATCAAATAATCATTATATACTTCATCATAATTAACCATATCACAAATCATGATTTATTTTACTATCGATATGTAACACTCCCTTACCCCACTGTAGTTCAGCAAGGTAAGTGAGCATTACCCGTCTTACTGTTTTATAAAATTAATGAAATAAAGTAAATTTTTTTTTATGAAAATATTGCAGACATTGAAATAAAAATTATTACAAGCATAAATACTCTAAATTTTATTTATTTATAAAGTACATTAATTTACATTATAATTCATGTCTATAATACACACTGTAGAAAATAAAACCATAATTTAATTTACAAAATTTTTGATAAAATATACCAAAAAGAAAACCAAAGCTTTTGCTGCTTCCTTTTGGGTGCTCTTTTTCTTCTGACAATTTTACAATTTACAACTACCCTTCTAAAACCTACACGAGAGGAAACCACCCGCGCTAAGCTACTAGCTTAGTGGTGCTTCAATCATAAAAATTTTACATACACATATTTTTTTCATATTAATTAACCATTTAATAATAAGGCATAAAATAAAGAATTATATAAAATTAAATAAATTTCATTCAACATGTAATAGTTAACAAATTTAATTCATATAACATTAGCAAAATTACATATTTTAGCATTATTATTAATTTTCTTCATTTTTCTTTTGTTGTGCCCATAAACCCTATAACCGAACTAACTAATATGAATAACAGTGTTGTCATTTCCGGCTTTCATAATATTGCACCGAGTACTTTATAATAATGTTATTACCGGCTTTTGTAATGTTGCTATTACTGGCTTAATAATTTTGCGTTGAGCGCATTTATAAATTGTCATTATCGGCTTTCATATTTGGCACTGAGTGCCTTAAATTCCCTGATTGGCATACCAAAATATTCTCTATTCTAGTTCTATATTAGGTGTCATAGGACTTAACTATTTTTATATTAATTCACAATATTTTCAAAAATGACAATATTATGCAATATCATAATTATGTTTATTTATTTTTGTTCTTTATTCCCATTACTATTGCACTAAAATCTCATACATAAATAATTTTTTAAACATTTATAATTATCATTAAAGTAAATATTCACATGAATTATTATATATAATTATCACAACACATGCAAAAGCCCAATATTTTATGTTTTTACCTATGACAGATTTCGGACCTATTTTTGGGCTTCATTTTTAGCCCATTTATAATTCTAATTGGGAGTTCTGGTCTTCTAACAATTTTTAGATTATTTTCTTAACTTTCAAAATCATTAAAAGCACTCAAATTCCAGTTTTGTATCAAAAATTATGATCATTTGAATACTGCATCATCACAGAAATTTTTGTCCAAAATTTTCTGGATAGATTCTAGGTTTAAACTTTATACATTTTTCTAGGAAACTCTACACATAATTATATGTTATGGTCTTAATAAAAATTAAATCCCTGTGTCTTAGCTTTCATTTCCAATAAAGAACATACAAAACGGAATTTCAAAACCTAAGTTACAATCAAAATAGTCAAGACTGATCCACAATCCCTACAGCAAGGTCATCAATTAGCATCAATCCACTTTTCAATCACATTCATCATTTGTATTCATTTTGATACTAAAATTTCTAGATTTTAACTACATTCATATGTCTCAATTATTTTACATCACTTGATTCCATTTCCATATAAAATATCAAAAGCCGCAACAAATCACATAACATATCACAAACACAAATATATCAAACCTTAACACATAATTCCGTACATATTAACAACATGTAAGATATTTATCAATGAAGCACATACCTAATCAACCTTGTTTCTTCCCTTAATCCTTCTTTTTCTTCCCTTATTAGCTATCTTTCTTCTTCCCTTTGTCACCCTCTTGAGGGCCTCTCACTTGTTCATTTAATTTTCCTACACAACCATACCATATCTCAATTCCAATATCCATTTTCAAAGCTTTTCATGTCTACATAATATTCTAATCCTCCTAATTTGTTTTATACCTTAATTGAGCTAAAATGTACTAAGGTTAAACTTCCTTCTTCACATGTCATGGCTGCCCATAAACCACATCCTAGTTCCCACGTCATTTTCTTCAATTCAACACTCAAATCATACTTCACTTTTCACCAATTGTGGTGTTTCTATGTTAATTTCAATTTCTCCCAAATTTCTTTAACTATGGCAGCCCCTCATTCATCCCTTAACATCATATTTTCTTTAGTTTTTAAGCCATAAAATAATTAACTAACATCAATTATCATTAATTCAAAGTTTAACTACACTTTCATCAACTAATCACAAACTTAAATTTCTAACTTCAATCTTGCAACATAACCTATATCTATCAAACCTAATCACATCTATTATCCTTATAGGTCTAAAATGGAAGGAAAAAGGTTAAATTTAAAAAGAATAAACTCACCTTAAGAGTTCCCAAAGTGGGACAAAATTCCCCCTAACAAATCTCCCTTTTCTTGTCTTCATTCATCCTTCTTTCTTGCTCCTTTGCTCCTTTTATGGCAAAAACACCGTAATTCCGAATTTTCCTATCTCAAAACTACTTTATTTCCTCACTTTTCCAAGCTTGATTTGAAGGAAAATGGTGGCTTATGGAAGGCCAAAGTGGACAGCCAAAGAGAGGAGAAAAGAATATGAAGATGACTTAGATATTTTGGGTGGAAGAAGGGAGAATTCCTCCCATTTTTGACTTGTATACTTTGATTAAGGTATGGGTCCCACTAATTAAAATTAATCCTAATTATCATTGGTTCATTAAGTTAATTAATCTTGATTAACACTTAAACGTTGAGAAATTTCATATTTACCACATCTCCCTCCATATTCACACTTTTTCCCCCAATAATTGCCATAATACCAATTTTATCCATAGGAAATTTTATTTTTTTCTAATTCTAGCACTAATATTTTTAATTTTCAAATAATAATACCCTTAATTATTTTCCCTTATCATTAGTCTTTTTTTTTTTGGGTTCAAATTTAGACCCTGATTCAACCTCCGTGCCTCATTTCGGTCACAGGCAATCGGAGACTAAATCACTAGATGTTACACGATAATTTCTTTATGCCCACAATACCTATGAACCACTAACTAGGATAACGAAGTTGTCATACAGGTACTTAGGAGTGTCACCCGGACATTATGATTTGTGAATATAAGTGCATTACTGACTTTAATAATATTGCCATTACATGCTTTAATAATATGTCATTAAAATTTGTAATTATTAACTTTGCACTTTTCATGCATTTAATGGCTCAGTTAATCAATAATTACTCAATAAAAATATTATTTTCATAATATAACAAGGTCCACATTATTTTTCAACTCAAATTTCTCAATTGATATTCTGCCCAGTTACTCGCAGATTCAATGCTCTATATTATACCTTAATTTTGAACTTCTTAGAAGGAAAATTAAATTACAAGGTTTAATAATAATTTTAGCCCTGAATCTTAAATTTAATATGCAACTTGAATCACTAAATACTGAGTTCTTTAGAAAAAGATATGCTCAAATAAACATTGGTTGGTCACTAACAATTTTGTCAGAATTTTGTAGACATATTTAGATTTTATGGTCTAAATAAAAGTTAAATATCTATGTCTTAGCTTTCAAACCCAACAAAGAACACACAAATCTGAATTCTACAACTTAAGTTATAACAGTTTATGAACTCATTGCTTCACAATTTCCAGCAAAGAACACACACATTAACCACATTCAATCTTTCCCAAAATTAATCCTAAGTCTGGCAAACATGCATCCCCAAGCTCACATCACAAAATAATTTTAATTAACAATCATTTACATGAAAAATACTCTAAATATGCAATTTTATAATAAATTATATGTTATTGCCTTAAATTATGCACTTACCTAAAATTTTACTTTGCTTTATTTCTCTTCTCTTCACTTCTCTTTCTCTTTTCCTTTACTACTTGGAGCTTGTTCTTTGTCAATTTGAGCTCCTAAACATACAAGTAATATCATCAAAACCTTTCTTTACCAACCCTCTCTAACCTCTAAACTCTCTCTCTCTCTCTCTCTCTCTCTTTTCCATAACATGCTCTAATCACCACCTTTCTTTAGAGAAAACATAGAAGAGAAGAAAAATCACCTTACTTTCACCTCCTAGCTTCCATGGCCGAACCTTAAGGTCTTCTTTCTCCTTTTTTTTCTTTCTTATTTTCCACTTTTGAGCCTTCTACTAACCTACTCTCACTTTCTTGAGCATGAAAATAGAATTTTCCATATCTTTCTCTCTCTTTTTCACACTTTCTTTCTCACTTTCTCTTTCTAGAATTAAGCTTGGCTATGAAGGATTAGGGGAAAACGTGGGCTGAATTAGGAGAATAGAAAATTCTAGATAGAAAGAGATAAGGAAGGAAGAAGAAGTAATTAATAATAAAATGACAAAAGTTAATAAGGATGGGGACACCTAAGCTTAAATATCTAGATATTTATGTTTAATTAGCTTCTTAATGTGTGACATTTGGTTTGGGCAGACATCACATGTATTTAATGTCCAAATTCATGCATTTAAATAATAAATATCTCACTTCATCACCCAATTTTTTGATAAATTACAAATTGACCTCAAAACTTTTCAAATTTTGCATTTAGGTCCTCCACCTTAAAATAACATCATTAAATACTTTAAACAATTTTTAAAATATTTTTCTAATTATTTTCCACTTTTAAGCCTTCTACTAACATACTCTCACTTCTTGGAGCATGAAAATAGAATTTTCCATGTCTTTCTCTCTCTTTTTCACACTTTCTTTCTCACTTTCTCTTTCCATAACTAAGCTTGGCTATGGAAGATTAGGGGAAAATGTGGGCTGACTTTGGAGAATAGAAAATTCTAGATAGAAAGAGATAAGGAAGGAAGAAGAACTAATTAAAAATAAAATGACAAAAGTCATTATGTAACACACCTTTACCCTACTAAAAGTAGCAAAGCAAATGAGTGCTACCTTACTCTTGACTCCCAGTCTAACTTGCTTATACAAACATTTTGTATATTCTCATTTTAAAATATATGAATATAAATTCAAAATATAGTCTCCAAATTTTTTTTTTACATATACTTTATACCAATTTATATAATTCATCCATAATAAACCATTTCATTTTCTAAAGGATTACATACAAAGTTCTATTAATTAATATTTTATTTACAAACCCAAAATATGCGTATCACACAATATGAAAATAAAACTTGCTATTATATTTTACAAAAGTTAATACATGAGAACAAAAAGATCTTCAAATGCTGCTATTCACTATCTGGCGTTCTTCTCTTTCTGGCAGCTTCATCCTTTACTTACTAACTATTGTAGTACCTACGCGCGGGAAAAACTACACGCGCTAAGCTACTAGCTTAGTGGTGCTTTATATGACAAAAGCTTAATATGCAATTTATAAAATTTCACACATTCATACATTTAAAAATCAAATAAAAGAAAGATCATAAATTTATCAGCAATAAATTAATTTGCAAGTTAATTGTTACTACACAAAATTCCTTTTACACATGATAATTATGTTAATTGCATAATATCATTGGATAATAGTATTTTTAATATCACCATAATTTTCCTCATTTTATTATTTAATAATTATTCACAACAAGTAAAATTGTATCATATCTTATTTTTTCTTGTTTATTCAAATTTATGCCCAACACCAATAACTAGAACTATCAGATAGGATACGGGGCATTATTTGCCGGAAAATCTTAACTCGGCGCATGGCGCCTACATAAATAAACTCGGCACAATGTGGTGCCTACATATATCAACTCGGCACATTTAGTACCTACATATATCAACTCAGCACATTTAGTGCCTACATATATCAACTCAGCACATTTAGTGCCTACATAAATCAACTCGGCACATGTAATGCCTACATAAATTAACTCGGCATTTTACGCCTACATATCCTGCCCCTTATTGGCATGTCAATCTATCCTTTACCCTAGTTTCCAGCTAGGTGTTTTAGGCCTTAATTATTTCATCTCAATTGATTCAAATAATAATTTCATTATAGTCAAATATACCTCAAACAATTATTTCATAGTTTTATTTTCTCAATAAATTTTTTTTATGGACTTATTGGCTTATATCACATAATAATCACTCATATCAGTATCATTCATCTCATATCATAAGGCCCAAATCAATTTACATGTAAAACTCTCACTTTTTCAACAGCCCTGTTCTGGACAGATTTTGGTCTCTGTCTTGGGTCTCAATTTGGATGCTGTCACTGGCCGAATTTAATTAACTGGTCTTCTAATAAATTTTACCCACAGATCTTATCTTTAATTTCCATTTTTAATCAACTAATTCGGATTTCTGTAGATAAAGTTATGACTGATTTAGTACTAACTGCTCAGCTAAAATCTGCCCAGGAAATTCCGAGGCAGATTCCAAGTCTCATATTGGTGTCAATTTCTAACATAGTTTTATTCATAATTAGATCTTAAGTCCTTCATGAAAGTTTTATATATATATCTTAAGTTTCTAAAACATCAAAGAACACGAAATTTAGAGTTCCATAACTTAAGTTATCGAATTTTTAATGCATGCTGCTCTATGATAAAATTTCCAGCAACTCATATAACAACACAACTACTCATTTAATCATGCAATTATCATAAGATTTAACAATGAAGTTAACATATTAAATTTTTGTCATACAAGCACATACCTTACTAATTTCTTCTCCCTTTCCTAGGCTTTTTCCTTTCCTTTCCCTTTCTCAAGATTGCTTTTACCTTTGTCTTTGGTTTGCCCTAAAACCATCAAACATATCTCATATCATCAAACCAATTTCTTTTTGTTTCAACCCACCATCACCTAGACAACCCCTTCTTCCTTATTTCTAACCTTAATTATCATCACTTTAATTTCAATTAATAAAGAAAAGTAAGAGAATTGAAGAAGAAACTTACCCAAAGAATATATTTTTTCTTTCTTTCTTCCTTTCTCTTTCTTCCTTCTACCCTTTGTATGGGGCTTCCTTTTTATTTTCTTGAGTTTTCTCTCTTAGATCCTCTCTTCCTCTCTTTTGCTAACTAAGTTGGGAACAAAATGGTAGATAATTGATGGAGATGGTGGTCGGCCATACAAGATAAGAATGAGGGAAATTTTTTTTTTCAATTGCTTTTAATGTCTAATTAATGAAGAATCTTCTAGACTAAGCTAAGGTTCATTGAATTTTAATGTCATTAATTAGTAAGATAGGGATTAGGATAAGGCTCATTAATGAAGAAACTTCTAGGCTCATGACAAGGATTAGAAGATAAGGTTCATGAATGTCTCATTAATGAAGAGAATTCTAGAATTTGGTGAGTAGGCATATGATTCATCAATATTAATTAATGCTCATTAATGTATAAGATGAATATTAGGTTAATATTCCTTAATAATAAAAAAAATTCTAGATTTGTTTCCTATTGGTAAATTTGATTAATTAATCATAATAAATTTTTAATCTTTAAATAATACATCATTTAACTCATAATTTCCTCTTTGTACAAAATAATCCCAAACCATTCCATAAATTCTAATTTTATCCAAAGAGAAATTTTATTTCAACTAATTCTGACACTAAACTTTTAAATTCCCAATTAATAATATCCTTAATAAAATTTTCATAAATATTATTATTTTTCTGTACACCCGGATTTAGACTCCGATCGATCCAGCGTGCCTGACTCGGTCACATGCAATCAGTGTCTAAACGACCAGGCGTTACAATTATTTCCCCCTTAAGAAAATTTCGTCCTCGAAATTTACCTGATTAGTTGATGCTGAATAATTGAGGATATTGGGCTTTCATTACTTCTTCACTTTCCCATGTGGCTTCTTCCGTAGAATGGTTGTGCCATAGGATTTTCACCAGAGGTACTCGTTTGTTCCATAGTTCTTTAACTTCCCTAGCTAAAATTACCATTGGTTCTTCCTTATAATTCAAATCTGATTGTACTTCTATAGTTTGCACAGGTATTATATGTGATGGATCTGACCTATATCTCCGCAACAAAGACACATGAAACACATTATGGATTCGTTCTAATTCTGGTGGTAATGCCAATTTGTACGCCACTGGACCCACACGTTCAAGTACTTCATACGGCCCAATAAATCAGGGACTTAGCTTTCCTTTTCTGCCGAACCTGAGGATTTTCTTCCAAGGTGAGACTTTCAATAATACTTTATCACCAACCACATATTCTATGTCTTTTCTCTTCAAATCTGCATAGGACTTTTGTCTATCAGCCGCTGCTTTTAGTTTATCCTTTATCACTCTCACCTTTTCTTCTGTCTGTTGAACTAATTACGTCTCCACTAGTTTCTTTTCATCAAGCTCTGTCCAATAAAGAGGTGTCCTACATTTCCTCCCATACAAAGCTTCATACGGTGCCATCCCAATACTTGTTTGATAACTATTGTTATATCAAACTCTATTAATGGAAGATACTTATCCCAACTACCTTCAAACTCAATTACACAATAAGCAAGATTTGAAATTGGTGGAAATCTCTGAGTTGGTGAAAAAGGGGAAAAGATCAGAGTTTACTAGTGGAGCTGATGGGAGTCTAAGCTACAAAGGCAGATTGTGTGTACCAGATATCCAAGAGTTGAAGCAAGAAATTATGAAAAAATCACACAATGCTACTTATACAATGCATCCAGGAAGCAATAAAATGTATCAAGATTAAAAGACGTGTTATTGGTGGCCTGGAATGAAAAGGGATATCACAGTATATACCACTAGATGTCTGACGTGCCAGCAAGTGAAGGCAGAACATCAAGTGCCATCTGGTTTGTTACAGCCAATTTCCATTCCAGAATGGAAATGGGAGAGAATTACAATGGACTTTTGTATCTGGCTTGCCATTGACACAGAAAAAGCATGATGTAGCATGGGTAATAGTAGACCGACTTACTAAATCAGCTCATTTCCTACCAGTTAGAATGGACTACTCACTCACTCGGTTGGCAGAATTATATGTCAATGAGATATTTCGACTTCATGGTGTCCCAGTTTTATAATTTCTGATCGAGATCCACGGTTTACATCACAGTTTTGGAAGAGTTTGCAGCAAGCCTTGGGTACTCGACTCAACTTTAGTACAGCATTCCACCCACAGACCGATGGTCAATCAGAACGGGTTATTCAAATATTGGAAGATATGCTAAGAAGTTGTTATCTAGTAACTAAGCCAATTTTTTCAAGCTCCTTGTGACACACAATGGAGAATAGTTTTCCATATCTTAAAGTACCTCAATGGTAGTATATGTTAATGTTTTTTTTTCGGTTCATAAGTCACTGCAATTTGAGGCATTTTGTGATGTTGATTGGGCTAGTTGCAAGGATACAAGACACTCCATTACTAGTTACTGTGAAGAAGCAAGCGACAATATCTAGATTCACAATAGAGGTAGAGTACATGAGTATGACAAGTACCATTTGTAAACTTTAGTGGCTTACTTATTAGTGATTTTCAACTCCAATTGTCTTATCTATTTCAATTTGATGTGACAATCAAGCAATCATTCATATTTTGACAAATTCAATATTTCACATACGAACCAGATATCTTGACATTGATTGTCACTTTATTCATAGAGATGGGTTCATTTTACCAAAGCATCTCAGTTTCAACTTGCAACTTGGAGATATTTTCACTTAACCTTTATCTGCTATAGTATTCAATCATCTTCAATGCAAGATGGGTTTGATGACACTTTAACCTCCACCTTGAGGTAGGGATGAAGACCATTGTATTTATTTATTTATTCAAAATGGTGTGTAGTGATAGTTGATGTGTCTTTTTGTAACACCCCCTCACCCCAGCAGCTCGTGCCCGAATAAGGGAGTGCTACCTCTTACTTCATCGGTTAAAAGATCATTATTAAATTTTTGTACACATGAAAATCATTCATTTTTTTTTATTTACTATTTATTTACTTTGCAGCATAAAAGAAAAGTCATAATATTAAAGATAAAAATCCATTTTATTTAATAACATCTTCTTTATAAAGTGTACCATTTATTTTACAAATACTACAAAATAAAATTTAAAAACATAAATACAACAGATGTGTGACCCACGGTGGTTCAAATATGCTGCTTTACTGGGTCAGGTCGCCGCTAGCTTTATTTATTACTGTCTACTTATTCTTTGCTATACCTGCGCGAGAGAAACTCCCACGCTAAGCTCTTGGCTTAGTGGTGCATATAAATAAGGCAATAAACTATTTTATGCAATCATGCATTATCATATATCAATTCATGCTTAATCATATTCTCATGCAAATATACATATCATGGTATTATAGCATGTATAAACATGAGATCATATTCTTTTATCTCATACTTGTTTACATTACTAAAACATCATTATATAACATGTCATAATCAATCATGTTACAAGTCATTATTTCTTTTATTTTCCATGTCACAATTCATAATTCCATTTTAAATTCCAATAATTCATTTATGTTCCACAACTTCTTTATTTATGTCCTTATTTATGCCCAAGACACCTATGAACCACTAACTAGGATAACGGAGTTGCCATCCCGGCACTTAGGAGTGCCACCCGGGCAATATGATGTGCGCATATAAGTGCCAAACCCGGCGTAGATAACCGTGCCAAACTCGGCGTAGATAATAATGCCAAACCCGGCATAAATAACAATGCCAAACCCGGCGTAGATAACAATGCCAAACCCGGCGTAGATAATCATACCATTAATGGATTTAATCATTTTCATCATACTCCCCCCCTATTTGGCATGCCAAACTATCCTAAGTTGGTTCGGTGTTCTAGGGCTTATACAATCTCATTAAACTTCACAACAATTATATTCACACTTTTCATGCATTTAATGTCTCAAAATAATTACATAATCACTCAATCAGAATAATATTTACATAATATAACAAGGTCCACATCATTTTACTCATTTCATTCCTCATCTCATATGCTGTCCTGCCACTGGCAGATTCTGTTCTCAGTCTTGGACCTTAATTTTGGTCCTGTTAAGTTCTGAATTTAGTTTCGAGGTCTTCTTACCAATTTTAGATCTGGCTCTTAGCTTTAACATGAATCTGGAATCACTTAATTCTTAGTTCTTTATCAAAATATATGATAAAATTACCACTGACTGGTCACTAAACAATTCTGCCCGGAATTTCCTAGACAGATTCTTAGTCGGAACTTTATGAATTTTTCTGGAACATTACAGACATATTCAGATATTATTTTCTAAATAAAAATTATAGCCTTATGTCTTAGCTTTCAAACAAAACAAATAACACACAAATCCAAGCTCCAGAACGCAAGTTATAAAAGTTTAAGTACTTACTGCTCATTACTAACAATTCTGCCCAGAATTTCTGGACAGATTCTATGTTTGAGATTTATGAATTTTTGTGGAAAATTAAAGACATATTCAGATTTTATGGTCTAAATGAAAGTTATAGCCCTATGTCTCATCTTTCAAACCCAACAAACAACATTCAAAACCGAGTTCCAGAAAATAAGTTATAACAATTTAAGTGAACACTGCTCATCAATTTCCAGCAAAGAACATACCAACTAATCACATTCAATTTTTACCAAATTAAATCCTAAGTCTAGCAAACATGCATCCCCAAGATTTTTCATCAAAATTAATATTAATTCAAACTCATCAACATGCCAAATAATTAAATTATGCAATTAAAAAAAAAATTAAAATAGGCTATTGCCTTAGATTATGCACAAACCTCTTTTTCTCTCTTTTCTTTCTCTTTACTTCTCTTTCTCCTTTCCTTTGCTTCTTTGAGCTAAATCCTTGTCACTTTGAGTTCCTAAAGTTCATAAACAGATTATTAAAATTCATAAACCTAATTTTCTCCCTTTCTCCTTACTCTCTTAAGCTTCCTTAAGCATGAGAATGGGATTTTACCTTACTTTTTCTCTCTTTCTCTTTCTAAAATCAAGCTTTAGCTATGGAGGAAGAGGGGAAAACGTGGCTGATTTGAGAGAATAGAATTTTCCTCAATGAAAAATGGATAAGGAAGAGAAAGAAGCAATCAAGAACAAAGTGACAAAAGTCATTAAAATGGGGGGACACCTAAGCTTCATCTAGAAGCTTTCATTATTGCTCAATGCATGTATCTATTTTAGCTTATTAAACTTTGTCATTTGGTGTGTTATGCTTCAATGAACGTGGGCTGATTTGAGGAAAGGATAAAAGTCTTCTAGATGTTTAAGTGATAAAGAAGAAGAGAGGCAATTAAAAGGAAGAAGACAAAATTAATCAATACTTTGACACATAGGCTATAAAAATCTAGATATTTTCCTTAGGTAATTAATATGTTCATCTTCCTTTGATGTATGTTAATTGTCCACTTAATGTATGCCACTTGGTGTGGCCAGCCTCCATATTCATTTTATGTCCCCATTCATGCATTTAATTTATGATTATCCCATTTAATCCTCCAATTTTCGGTAAATTGCAAATTAACCACTAAACTTTTCAAAATTTGCAATTTAGTCCTCTACCGAAATTTAACATCTTAAAATATTTAGACCACTTTATTAGGTATTTTCCATACCTAATTGTCATTATTTTCATTATTTTTCGATAAAAATACAAATTTAGACTTTGGTCAACCCAACGAGTCGATTTAACAACTCGCGTGACTTAGGTCTAAATTAGCGGATATGACATTCTCTCCCCCTTAAAATAAATTTCGTCCTCGAAATTTGCCTATTAATTTTGTGAACAATTGTGAATATTGCCTCTTCATGACTTCTTCATTCTCCCATGTGGCTTCTTCAGTAGCATGATTCTGCCATAGCACTTTAACTAATGGAACTTTCTTGTTTCGTAAAACTTTTTCTTCACGTTCTAATATAGCCACCGGTTCCTCTTCATAAGTCAAATCTGGTTGTACTTCTATCTCCTCAGTTGGAATAACATGAGTCGGATCAGACCTATATCTCCTTAGCATAGATACATGGAAAACATTATGGATTTTATCCAACTCTGGTGGAAGTGCTAACCGATATGCTACTGGTCCAATTTTTTCCAAAATCTCATAAGGACCAATGAACCTCGGACTTAACTTTCCCTTTTTACCGAATCTCAATACTTTCTTCCAAGGTGAAATTTTAAAAAAACACTTTATCTCCCCCAACATACTCTATATCTCGCCTCTTAAGGTCAGCATATGATTTCTGTCGATCTTGAGCTGCTTTCAATCTTTCTTGGATAATTTTAACCTTTTCTTCTGTTTGTTGCACTAACTCTGGCCCTATCAACTTCTTTTCACTCAATTCGGTCCAACAGATTGGTGTCCTACATTTTCTTCCATACAATGCCTCATACGGAGCCATGCCTATGCTTGTCTGATAACTATTGTTGTAGGCAAACTCCATAAGAGGTAGATGTCTATCCCAACTTCCTTCAAACTCGAGCACACAGCTTCTCATCATATCCTCTAACAACTAAATAACTCGCTCTGATTGTCCATCCGTCTGTGGATGAAAAGCCGTGCTGAAATTGAGTCGAGTTCCCAAAGCTTGCTGTAGGCTCTTCCAGAATTGTGATGTAAATCTGGGATCTCTATCAAATATGATGGACATTGGCACTCCATGCAACCTCACTATCTCAGTTACATAAATTTTGGCTAGCTTGTTCAATGAATAATCCATTCTGACCGGTAAGAAATGTGTCGACTTTGTCAATCGATCCACTATCACCCACACCGCATCATGCTTTCTCTGAGTCATCGGTAAACCGGACACAAAATCCATCGTGACTCTTTCCCATTTCCATTCTGGAATCGGTATTGGTTGCAGCAATCCTGTGGGCAACTGGTGTTCCGCTTTCACTTGTTGACAAGTTAGACACTTAGCAACATATTCAGTGATATCCTTCTTCATCCCTGGCCACCAGTATTGAGTTTTCAAGTCTTGATACATCTTGTTCCCGCCTGGATGCATGGTATATACCGTTTCATGTGCTTCTTTTAATATCTCGGACTTCAGCTCTCCTATACTGGGTACACAAATCCTATTCTTAAAGTATATTATGCCATCTTCTGTTAATGAAAACTCAGGCTTTTCTCCCTTTTTACTGCTTCCACTATCTTTACTAACTTTTCATCTTGCTTCTGAGCATCTTTGATCTTCTGCATCAAAGTAGATTGTATTCGCATCTCCGCTAAAATTTTCCTGCTTAGTGCATCTGCAACCACATTAGCTTTGCCTGGCTGGTAGTCGATCACACAGTCATAATCTTTAATCAACTCCAACCATCTTCGTTGTCTCAGATTCAACTCTTTCTGTGAGGGAAGGTACTTAAGACTTTTGTGATCTGTATAGATATAACATCTTTCCCCATACAGATAATGTCTCCAGATCTTAAGAGCAAAAACTATCGCAGCTAACTCCAAATCATGTGTCGGATAGTTAAGCTCGTGAGGTTTAAGTTGTCTTGAAGCATAAGCAATCACCTTTCCTTCTTGCATAAGAACACAACCTATACCATTATGACTAGCATCACTGTACACAACAAAGTCTTTTCCTAGAGTAGGCTGAGTCAAAACTGGTGCTTCAGTCAGCATTGCCTTCAGTTGATCAAAGCTAGCTTGACACTTGTCTGACCACTCGAAACGGACCTCTTTTCGTATTAGTCGTGTCAAAGGAGTCGCTAAGGATGAAAATCCCTTCACGAACCTCCTATAATATCCGGCTAATCCGAGGAAACTTCTCACTTCTATCACATTTCGTGGTGGTTTCCAATTAAGAATAGCTTCAATTTTACTAGGATCAACCCGAATACCTTCTGCTGAAATTACATGACCTAGAAAACTTACTGCTTTAAGCCAAAACTCGCACTTAGATAGCTTTGCATACAACTGCTTCTCCCTTAATGTTTGCAGCACTATTCTGAGATGTTGATTATGTTCTACTTGGTCTCTAGAGTAGACAAGAATGTCATCAATAAACACTACTACAAATTGATCAAGGTATGACCTGAATACTCTATTCATCAGGTCCATAAAAGCTGCTGGTGCATTCGTCAATCCAAATGGCATAACTAGGAATTCATAATGACCATAACGAGTCCTGAATGTCGTCTTAGGTACATCCGACTCTTTTATCTTCAATTGATGATACCCCGATCGAAGATCTATCTTTGAAATATAGTTGCACCTTTCAACTGATCAAATAAGTCATCAATCCTAGGTAGTGGGTATTTATTCTTAACAGTCACTTTATTAAGCTGTCTGTAATCAATGCAAAGACGAAGAGTGCCATCTTTCTTCTTGACAAATAATACTGAAGCACACCATGGTGATACACTGGGTCGTATAAAACCTTGATCTAATAATTCTTGCAATTGTACCTTCAGCTCTTTCAACTCTGCTAGTGCCATCCTATATGGTGTAATGGAAATAGAAGTGGTGTCGGGTACCAAATCGATAGCAAATTCGATTTCTCTATTTGGTGGTAATCCTGGCAACTCCTCTAGAAATACATCGGGGAACTCACTAACAGTAGGAATATCCACCAACTTCGGACTTGCTTTTTCCATATCAACCACATACGCTAAGTATGCTTCACATCCCTTACTGATGAGTTTCTGAGCTTTCGACACTGAGATCACATTGTCTTGATATTTTCTATTCTCACCCATCACCACTATCTCCTCTTGTTCTGGAATTCTGATGATCATCTGTCTTTTTCCACAATCCACTACCACTTCATAACGAGCCAACCAATCCATTCCCAAGATCACATCGAACTCATGGAATGGTAACTCTATTAAATCTGCTGGGAATTGCCTACCTTGAATTTCAATAGGGCAACCCCTAAATACCTTGTTAACCCTCACACTGTTCCCCAACGGGTTAGTCATAAGAATCTCAAATTCTAAAGCTTGTGGTTCTAAACCCTCTCGACCCGGTGGTGGTGTGCATATGTATGAATGCGTTGACCCCGGATCTATCAATGCATGTATGTTAGAGTCAAAGAGAAGGAATTTACCAATTAAGACATCTGGTGCATCCTGCTCCTCTCGGCCTCGCATGGCATATGCCCTGGCTAGGGCAGCTCTACTACCTTCTGGTCTCTCAATTGTCTTTGATCTGAACTGAATGGACCCTGATCGGCCTTCTCTGCCTTGCCCTCGACCTCGGCCTCTGCCTTGCCCAGAAGCCTGTGTTTGCATCAGCTCAGTGCTCTCCGAACCTCTGCCATACTGTAGCAAGGGACAATCTCTCCTCATATGGTCTTTAGAGCCACATCTAAAACATGCTCCTGTCATCCACCAACACTCTCCGGGATGAGAACGGCCACAATGCTGGCATTCTGGTAGGGGTAGCGATCTATATGGTGTCTGTGTCGGTGCACTAGCTGCCGAAGAAACGGATCTCGCAGGTTGTCCCCGCCTGAAGGAAGAAGGCCTGTTGGAACCTCCAGCCTGAAATCGGCCACTGAAAGATCTAGCTCTCTTGCCACTTGATTGTACTCTACTCGGTTGTGGCATGGGTCTCTTGAACCCTCTATCTTGTGTTGGCTGTTGTGCTGCTAGAACTCTTTCAACTGTTCTGGCAGATGCTAGCAAACTAGGAAAGCTCATCAGGCGTAGGGCAGAGACTTGTATCTTGATCGAGTCTTTTAACCCATCTTCAAATCGTCGACACTTATCTGCCTCAGTGGATACAATGCCTCCCGCATACTTGCAGAGATGTGTGAATTCTCTTTCATATTATGTTACTGATAAGTTTCTTTGTTTCAGCATCAAAAACTCTCTTTTCTTGTCGTCTGTGTAAATAGGAGGAATATACTGCTCCTTAAACTTCTCTAGAAAGAACTCCCATGTCATAGGGTCAGGAGCCTCTGTACTTTGTGATTCAGATCGCCACCAGTCATATGCATGCTTTTGTAATAAAGACACTGCATATTCATATTTATGCTCGTCTGTGCAATGCAGCTGAAAAAAAAACTCTCTCTGCCCGTTCTAGCCAAAACTCTGCCACTGAGGGGTCATCTTCCCGTTTACCGTAGAAATCGGGTGCCCCTAACTTCCTCAGTCTCTCAAATTGTAATCCTGATGAGGCTGGTTGTGATGCTCTTTGTAGCAAATCTATCATGTTCCTCATAAGCTCTGTTTGTCCTGTGCCAGCAATAGACTGCCCTCTTGATAGGCTAGCACTGGATCTAGATATAGTAGCTCGGCGATGACTAGGTCGCGATGAAGCCTCTGTTTCAGTAGGCTCATTACTTTCGCCTCCTTCGGCCACAATATGTCGTGACCCTGAAGCCATACTCTACCTATATCATAAAGTAACGGCTCCAATCAGTAAGCAGCAACTTTAATATTTAATTGTGGGTACACACATGTCATAATTATTTTTGAAAACCATTTTAAAATCCTAAAACTACCCAAACCGGGTTTTAATACCAAAATCCAGAAACACCAACTTGGTGCTCTGATACCAAAACTTGTAACACCCCCTCACCCCAGCAGCTCGTGCCCGAATAAGGGAGTGCTACCTCTTACTTCATCGGTTAAAAGATCATTATTAAATTTTTGTACACATGAAAATCATTCATTTTTTTTTATTTACTATTTATTTACTTTGCAGCATAAAAGAAAAGTCATAATATTAAAGATAAAAATCCATTTTATTTAATAACATCTTCTTTATAAAGTGTACCATTTATTTTACAAATACTACAAAATAAAATTTAAAAACATAAATACAACAGATGTGTGACCCACGGTGGTTCAAATATGCTGCTTTACTGGGTCAGGTCGCCGCTAGCTTTATTTATTACTGTCTACTTATTCTTTGCTATACCTGCGCGAGAGAAACTCCCACGCTAAGCTCTTGGCTTAGTGGTGCATATAAATAAGGCAATAAACTATTTTATGCAATCATGCATTATCATATATCAATTCATGCTTAATCATATTCTCATGCAAATATACATATCATGGTATTATAGCATGTATAAACATGAGATCATATTCTTTTATCTCATACTTGTTTACATTACTAAAACATCATTATATAACATGTCATAATCAATCATGTTACAAGTCATTATTTCTTTTATTTTCCATGTCACAATTCATAATTCCATTTTAAATTCCAATAATTCATTTATGTTCCACAACTTCTTTATTTATGTCCTTATTTATGCCCAAGACACCTATGAACCACTAACTAGGATAACGGAGTTGCCATCCCGGCACTTAGGAGTGCCACCCGGGCAATATGATGTGCGCATATAAGTGCCAAACCCGGCGTAGATAACCGTGCCAAACTCGGCGTAGATAATAATGCCAAACCCGGCATAAATAACAATGCCAAACCCGGCGTAGATAACAATGCCAAACCCGGCGTAGATAATCATACCATTAATGGATTTAATCATTTTCATCATACTCCCCCCCTATTTGGCATGCCAAACTATCCTAAGTTGGTTCGGTGTTCTAGGGCTTATACAATCTCATTAAACTTCACAACAATTATATTCACACTTTTCATGCATTTAATGTCTCAAAATAATTACATAATCACTCAATCAGAATAATATTTACATAATATAACAAGGTCCACATCATTTTACTCATTTCATTCCTCATCTCATATGCTGTCCTGCCACTGGCAGATTCTGTTCTCAGTCTTGGACCTTAATTTTGGTCCTGTTAAGTTCTGAATTTAGTTTCGAGGTCTTCTTACCAATTTTAGATCTGGCTCTTAGCTTTAACATGAATCTGGAATCACTTAATTCTTAGTTCTTTATCAAAATATATGATAAAATTACCACTGACTGGTCACTAAACAATTCTGCCCGGAATTTCCTAGACAGATTCTTAGTCGGAACTTTATGAATTTTTCTGGAACATTACAGACATATTCAGATATTATTTTCTAAATAAAAATTATAGCCTTATGTCTTAGCTTTCAAACAAAACAAATAACACACAAATCCAAGCTCCAGAACGCAAGTTATAAAAGTTTAAGTACTTACTGCTCATTACTAACAATTCTGCCCAGAATTTCTGGACAGATTCTATGTTTGAGATTTATGAATTTTTGTGGAAAATTAAAGACATATTCAGATTTTATGGTCTAAATGAAAGTTATAGCCCTATGTCTCATCTTTCAAACCCAACAAACAACATTCAAAACCGAGTTCCAGAAAATAAGTTATAACAATTTAAGTGAACACTGCTCATCAATTTCCAGCAAAGAACATACCAACTAATCACATTCAATTTTTACCAAATTAAATCCTAAGTCTAGCAAACATGCATCCCCAAGATTTTTCATCAAAATTAATATTAATTCAAACTCATCAACATGCCAAATAATTAAATTATGCAATTAAAAAAAAAATTAAAATAGGCTATTGCCTTAGATTATGCACAAACCTCTTTTTCTCTCTTTTCTTTCTCTTTACTTCTCTTTCTCCTTTCCTTTGCTTCTTTGAGCTAAATCCTTGTCACTTTGAGTTCCTAAAGTTCATAAACAGATTATTAAAATTCATAAACCTAATTTTCTCCCTTTCTCCTTACTCTCTTAAGCTTCCTTAAGCATGAGAATGGGATTTTACCTTACTTTTTCTCTCTTTCTCTTTCTAAAATCAAGCTTTAGCTATGGAGGAAGAGGGGAAAACGTGGCTGATTTGAGAGAATAGAATTTTCCTCAATGAAAAATGGATAAGGAAGAGAAAGAAGCAATCAAGAACAAAGTGACAAAAGTCATTAAAATGGGGGGACACCTAAGCTTCATCTAGAAGCTTTCATTATTGCTCAATGCATGTATCTATTTTAGCTTATTAAACTTTGCCATTTGGTGTGTTATGCTTCAATGAACGTGGGCTGATTTGAGGAAAGGATAAAAGTCTTCTAGATGTTTAAGTGATAAAGAAGAAGAGAGACAATTAAAAGGAAGAAGACAAAATTAATCAATACTTTGACACATAGGCTATAAAAATCTAGATATTTTCCTTAGGTAATTAATATGTTCATCTTCCTTTGATGTATGTTAATTGTCCACTTAATGTATGCCACTTGGTGTGGCCAGCCTCCATATTCATTTTATGTCCCCATTCATGCATTTAATTTATGATTATCCCATTTAATCCTCCAATTTTCGGTAAATTGCAAATTAACCCCTAAACTTTTCAAAATTTGCAATTTAGTCCTCTACCGAAATTTAACATCTTAAAATATTTAGACCACTTTATTAGGTATTTTCTATACCTAATTGTCATTATTTTCATTATTTTTCGATAAAAATACAAATTTAGACTTTGGTTAACCCAACGAGTCGATTTAACAACTCGCGTGACTTAGGTCTAAATTAGCGGATATGACACTTTTAGCTTAGCTCACGTTTTCTTCATGAGTACATAAGATACCTTTCCTCTTTTTGTATCTTTGGGTTTTTCATATTCAATAAAAATAAAATTCCTCTCAATTGTTTTCTTTCCTATATATATATATATATATATATATATATATATATATATATATATATATATATATATAAGTAAAAATCACTAAAATCTAATCAGAAATGGTTGATAGAAGAGCTAGATTTTAAGATTTTCTTTTCAATTTATAAATAAAATTTGAATAATAAGTTTAATTTGGACTATAATTAACATATATAAGAATACTGGATTGCTAGATTAATTAGATCTACTTGATGTATGATTCTATCAACTCACTCTTTTAGAAGCAAGCATAGCAAATTAAGAAAGCAAGAAACTCATCTTCATGTAGATTTTCTTATGCAGAGTAAACCATATTATAGAGAACAAATGGGTCTAACTATAAAAAAGAAAAAAAATACTTTATTTCTATTTTCAAAGAATAGTATTTGTCAACTAATAACATGAAGAGGGAACTTGGGAAAAAAAATCTCAACCTTTGGGTCTTTATTCGATTTAAAACCTATTCTTTTTTCTTATCAATTCAAATCCTAATCTTTTATAACTTCTTTCAATGCAACTTTTCTATTAGTTTTCTATTTGAATGAAAATTTGACGTCAACATTATGTTAGAACTAACATTTTAGAGTTCTTTTCTATATGATATATATTTTTCAACTTTTAACGTGAATATGCTATTCAGGGTCACAATTTTTATAGTATATTGTAAGTGAAAAAAAAAAAAAGCAAAAAGATGGACAAAGAAAGAAGATAATGTGAGATGCATAGAAGAATTGAAGATAAAGAGGTATTAAATTATGGGCTTCAATAGTATATTCATGTCAAATTTCAATCCAAAAATGAATGAAAAACTAATTGAAAACTATTATAAAGAAAAAGGATTTTAATAAGAAAAAAGAATAAGGTTAAAATTGAAAAAGCATCAAAACATGAGGTTTCTTATATTTTTTTCTAATATAAAATATAAATGAAAAATTAAGTATTCGCAAAATATGACGACAATAAAACAGAATTTGCAAAGGGAGAAAATAAAAATAGAAAGGGGTAAACAATGTTGGATAGAAATTATTTGACAAGACAAGAGATGCATGTGAAGTGATGTAGACATATGATCTGACTTTTCAAGCCCATAGTCCTATACTTAAATAACTAAAAGCTGCATCCTATGCCACATTTACTTTTATTTATTATTTTATCATTAACTCAAGCCAAAACAAAACAAAAAAGGCTAAGAATTAAGAAACCCTACCATGCTCTCCTATTTAACGTAGATGGGTCCCCTACTAAACATGTTCTTACAATGATACACGTTCAGTGACCCATGGTTTTACAATGATACACGTTCAGGGAGCCATGGCTTTAAATAACAGTGTATCACGTCCAACAGCAATATTGAAATTGGTGTAATTATATGGGTCTAAATTAGACCATACTGGATCATATTACTAGCTTATACCGTAAATTTTAAAAATTAACTAATAAAATCATTTAAATTAATAATAAAATAAAAAAAATAAATTGGTGTAATTATATGGGTCTAAATTAGACCATACTGGATCATATTACTAGCTTATACCGTAAATTTTAAAAATTAACTAATAAAATCATTTAAATTAATAATAAAATAAAAAAAATAAATACTTAAATAAATATTATTTTTATTTAAGAAAATATTAATTAGATAATATTTTTATAATAAAAAATTTAATTGTAAAATAATTTTTTGAATTCTTATAATCAAAATTTTTTAATTTTTTTAATTTTTTTATAAGTAAATAGATATTTTATTATAAAAAAAATTTAATTTTTGAATGTAATTTGAAAAAATATTTTTTTTAAATAATACACATTATTAACATTAAAAAAAAATCATCAAAAGTACACGAATATATAAAAGAATAAAAACAATTTATTCCAATATGATAAACAGTATAAAAATATTTTGATGATTAATATATATTATATATTATTTATATTATGAGAATTATTACATAATATTAAAAAAAATTATTATATCAATAATTTTCAAAGATCCAAAAGAATTTTATATCTATAATTTAAATTAATAATAATTAAAAATTATTATATCGTTTGTATCATGGTGATACATTATACTATTGATTATCATAAAACTTGAAAAAAACTGCTATGTAATTGCTCATACTTAATCTATGAGCGATTATTTGAAACCCTGCAATGACCCATATCAATCTCTCCTTTCGCTTTTCTCTTTCTGATCTATTGCTGTCTCATATGCAGACATTTATTTTAAGAATACTGTTTTTAATTTGTTGTGTTTATTTGAATCTGGCACTGACTCCCACGTGCAACACTGCTCCCCCTGCTGTGCTGTTGCTGCCAGCAGTCCACCACCACCCCACACTCACTCTCCCCATCCACAGAATACAATATAATACATATATCACACGTCTCTTCTTTCAAATCTCTCTCATTCCTTTTGCTTTTCTTTTTCTCGTCATTGATCAATCTCCTCTCGCTTTAACTTCGGTGTCTTTGATTATTCTACAGTGTTAACTGCAGTCTATAGTCTGTGACCAATAGGGTTTGTTGTCAGTTTAGAGGACCGATTCGGAGGGCTATTTTTGTCATTTCGAAATTATTATTTTGCTGGGTAGGTGAATATTTTTAGGGTTTTCATCATTCTGTTCAATTTGTTTTCTCAATATCTAAATTTGGCAAAATCTATAATTCTTGGGCAGAAAAAGGTGGCAAAATCTATAATTTGATTCCTATTCTTTTATATTTTTCATGATTTAGTCTTTATATTTTTATTTTGATGATATAAATATTTGTATTATTATTTTATTAATCATTGAATTTTTTTAGATATTTTGTGAAAATTAGTTTAATATCATTAGTATGCTAATATAAAATTATTTTTTTAATCTAACTCAGTTAGATTAAAAAAATAATTTTATATTAGAAAATTAACAATATTAATTTATTTTCTAAAAAATTATCAAAAAGGACTTAATTATTGATAAAATAATAGTATAAAGACTCAAATGATTGAAATAGAAGTGCAACAGCCAAATCAGTACATAGGTCATACAATAAGTTTTACTTATAGATTATTTACTCCTTGAATTAGTCCCGGTTCCACAGTCCCAGAATTATGGGACTGAATCTGAATTTAGGAGGAGTTAGTTGAGAACAGGTCAATTCCCGTTCATAAACATGTCATTCAGACGATTTTATTAATTTTTTTATTTTTTAAAATTATACAATTAATTAATTAATATAATAAATAAATATATTTAAAATTATTAAAATTTAGAAATTAAACTTAATTGTTGGATGAATTTGAAGTAAAAAAATTAATTTAACTTATCAAATTGTTTATAAATGAAGTAAAAAAATATTATATTAGAAATAAGTGAAACAAATTGGGGAAAAAATTAGTTAGAAAAAATAAGAATTTTGAGAAAGAAATATCAACTTATAAAATATTAATTTGTATAAATTATAAATTTTTATAACTAATAAATTATGAAAAATAAAAATTTTGAGAAAAAATTAACTTATTGAATATTAATTTATGATTTTATATAATAAGTTAGATTGTTATAAAAATTGTTTTTGATTTTTGAGAAATTATAAGTTGGAATTTAGAATTGATTATTTTTATTTGATAAATTAATAAATTATAAAAATTATAACTAGGCTAAAAACCTAATCAATTTAGTTTTTATTTTAAAAAATAATTTAATTATAATTGAATTTATATTTAAAAATTATAATATTAATAATTGGGTTTGAAATTATATTTTTTACTATTAATTAAGTTGCATACGTATCTTGTTGCGCTTTAGAGAAATTAAAGCTTACGTAGTTCTCTTATCTTTTAAATTTTAATTATTGATCCCTTTTATTTTTTTTAATCGGAACCGTCGGTGCCAGATGTATTAGTTGTTCCTTTGGTGATAAAGTCATATTGGTTCTCAAATTAATCTTTCTCTATTTCTTGTTGTCTTAATACCGATTTGGTCCAATTATCAATACATGATTGAGCTTCTAGCGATTCTGTAATTAAGCTAGATCGCGTCTCATCCAAAATATTACCTCTTGTACTAAAAACTTATTCATCTGCAACAATTGAGACTAAATTTGAAAAAATTTGTTTTGCAATTTGAAAGAGTACTAGATAAGGATTTTGATGTCAATTTCACCAATCAAGGACTGAAAAATATTTACTTGTCTTACTATCACTAAACTCAAATGTAGTTGTTATATAAATGTTAAGTTCGGATGAATCGGATAATGATTTTGATTTTTTATGTTTTTGCATCAACGACAACCCCCTCTAATTTATTGATTAATCTGAAACTTGACTAATAGTGTATCAATGATAACCCTCTCTAATTTATCGATTCATCTGAAACTTGACTAATAGTACCTCTACTAGTAGTAGTGGAAATATTATAAATCAAACCTAATTTCATAAATAAATCACAAGTTAATTTTTTTACATCATTAATAACAGAATCAACACTAAGATTATCGCTTAAATCTAATACTGAATAATAAAATAATTATATAAACTATCTATTTTACATCTAGAATAAAAATTAAAATATACAAGATTAATCAAATAAATAAATTTAAAATAATTCAACCATTTATTTTTCATCATACAAATAGAATCATGTAAAATTGGATCATTATTATAATCTTGAAATGGATCAACAATATTAATAAATTCACATAATAATAAATGACATGTTGGATAATAAATATCACTTAAAACATATGTTGCATCATTAAAAACTTTTATAATATCTAAAAGTTGTTGACAAACATTCAAATGTAGTAGATATAAATTAATTTGCGGCACATTATTGAAAATAAATATGCACAATAATTATCCATATTCATATAACTCGTTGAGTAATTCATAAGTTGAATTCCAACGAGTAGGAACGTACATTAGAAATGTTTTAGATATTTTGTTATTTTCAAGATAAAATCGAGCTCATAATTTCATTGTTTGTGGATCTGACCATAAAAATAAAATTATTACTTTTATTGTAGCAATTATACCACTCAAAAAATTCAAACAATCATGAACATATAAATTTAATAAATGATATGCACATCTAATATTATGTTGGCATAATTCTTGAAGGTCTTGAATTAAGACAGTATATGTCTTCACATTATTAAAGTAAATTGAAAATTTTTTATGAACTAATTCATATTTTTTTCAAAATATTTTTTATCATTTTAAAAATATTATCGGCTGTATGCTGAAAATTAAAAACTCTAAATATATGCATTTTGTTTATAATTATCGTTCACCATCAATCCAATGACATGTAAAACTCATGTAAGAATGCATTTGACAATAATCACTCCAAATACAAACACATCCATTCAAAAGGAAAATATTTTGAGCAATTGTTTTTTATTTTCTTTATATAAATTATATAAAGCACATTTAAAGGTATTTTTAGGTACACGTTTAGCAGATGAATTTAATGCATTTTGACAATAATTAACAAAACCTAATTTTTCACCAAAACTAAAAGATAAAATATTTCATACTTATCATTTTTGCCAATTCTTTTTTATTTTTTTATTTGAATATTGAAATAAATGACAAGTAGAAGAAGTTGCATACCTAGAAATTTGACTTTGTCTTTTCTCTATTCTAATTTAAGTAATATGTTTGTTTTGCAAGTGTTTTCGAAAAGTGTCATAACCACTTTCAGCTTAAAATTTGTATATTTGTGCACAATAATTGCACACAACATCAAATGACCCATCATTTTTATGAATTTTCTTGAAATGAATTTAAAAAATATCGAATGCTCGAATTTTTGTTTCAGATGATGTCCTTGCTGAACCTAGTTATTCATCACTCTTATTTATTTGGCTTTCTTCTGTTGCAATTTTGAACTCCTATCCAAATTTTCAATAAATTTCAAATCAACAATATTATCATCAAAAAAATTGCTTCATCCACTATAGTTTGCTATTATTTAGGATTAAATTTGTGAAATAGAATTGGAGAATATTAAAAACAATTGTAGAGAAAGATAATGAAAAAAATGTAAGATTAAGGAAAAATTGAGAATTAGAGAGAATTAAAAAATTTAAGAAAAAATTGAGATTATGTAAAGAGCATAATTATAAAAAAATTAGAGAGAATATTTGATAGTGTAATTAGAGAGAATTTAGGAATATGTGTAGTGAGAATTGAGATTAAATTGTAAGAAAGTTGAAAATTGCGATTGTGTATGAAGTGAAAAATTTTGAAATGAATTTAGTATTTATAGAGAAAAAAATTGAAATTTCAATAATACTCCTGAAATATAATTATTATTTTTCTATTAAAATGTGTATTTTTTTCTTTTTATTATATTCATATTTTAATATATTTATTTATTAAAAAATGCAAAGTCTACATTGCATGCAGGTGGGGAGGTAACGATCACATATATAAAAAAAAAATTGAATTTTATATGGGCCAAAACGGGGAACCGGCAGTTCCCAGTTCATGGGGGAAGGGCCTGGATAGGACCAACCCCCAACTAGGCCATGATCTGGTCTGGGCCTGGAACGAGCCTAGTCCAATTTGGTCCAGATTGGAACGAGCTGGTTCCATGAGCCTAACTAGCCTGTGGCTAGGCCTGTCTTGAATACCTTTATATTTCTGATAACTCTAAGTTTTACAACTCATTTCTTCCTTAGTTTTAGGATATATGCATGATGGTAATGATTATGACAATAAAATGATGATTAGAGGAGATTAAAATGTTAGGTTTAGGATTTGTAATGTAGAAACTGAGGATTTGGAGAAATTGATAGATTTCATTCTTCTATACAATGGTATTTATATAAAGCATATAATTTAAATAAGGAAATAAGATTAAATCAAATTCCTAAGAATATGCTAATCAAATACCTTTGAATAAGCACTAAATATATTTACATCTGTAACACTCACCCTCAAGCTGGAGGATAGATATTTAACCAAAACCCCATTAATAGGCTTTGTATAAATATCTTTCAGTTGTTCTTCTGTCTTAACATAATAAGTAGATATTAGACCTAGTTGAATATTTTCACGAACAATTGACAATCAATCTCAATATATTTCATTCATGAATGAAACACTAGATTTGATGCAATGTGATGAGCAACCTAATTTTCACACTATAGTTTAGCTAGTATTGAAGTCTTAAGATCTATTTCAATTAGAAGCTGATATATCCATATAATTTCACATACAGATTGTGCTATGGCTCGATATTCTAATTATGCACTTGAATGTGAGACCACAATCTGCTTCTTACTTTTCCATGAAACCAAATTCATATCTACAAAATACACAATAGCCTGAAAATAAACTTCCTGTCATCTTTAGATCTCACCCAATCAGCATTGAAAAAAACACTCAATCCTTCTGTGAGCATGATTACCATTCCAAATGTCTTTTCCAGATGTTCCTTTTAAATAATAAAATATATGTTTCAATGCTATCCAGTGATGAATAGTTGAAAAAGATATGTACTTACTCACAATACTAACTGAGTATCCAATATCTAGATGAGTTACAGTAAGATGGTTAAGTTTTTCAACCCATCTTCTATATCACTCAAGATCCTCAAACAATTCTCCTTCATTTGTGAGTTGCAAATTAGGAACCATTAGAGTCTTACATGGTTTACCCCCTAATTTTCCTATCTCAGACAAAAAATAAGCAAATATTTCATTTCAGAAAACAAGACATCCCTTTTGCTTCTATTTACTTCAACATCCAAGAAATATTTCAACATCCCCAAATCTTTAGTATGAAACTGACTATGAAGAAATGATTTCAGAGATGAAATGCTTGTAGTGTCACTACCAATAATGACAAAGTCATCCACATACATTATTAGTAGAATAATACCTTCCATAGACTTTATATAGAATACTGAGTGGTCAAATTGACTTTTTTTTTTTAATTTCAAACTTCCTAGTAGTTTGGCTAAATTTTTTGAACTAGGCATGAAGACTTTGTTTGAGCCCATACAATGATTTACATAGATGACATACCTTTCTAAACTCTTCATGAGCATCAAAGGCAGAAAATAGCCCCATATAAACCTATTCCTGAAGATCACCATGAAGAAAAGTATTTTAGATATCCAGTTAATGCAATGACCAATCACAAGTGGCAGCCATAAAGATAAATAATTTGACATATGTAAGTTCGACAACAAAAACAAATGTCAAAATAATAAGTGTCATAAGTTTGAGCATATTCTTTAGCAACCAGATGAGCTTTCAAATGTGAAACTGATCCATTAGGATTAATTTTTACTGCAAAATACCCATTTGCAGCCAACTACTTTCATCCCTACATGTAAATTCATTACAGTCCAAGTACCATTATTTTTTACAACATTCATTTTTTCAATTATAGTATGACACTAACTAGTGTAACACCCCTCACCCCAACAATATATTCGCGGATAAGAGAGTGTTATGCTGACTTCGTTGATTAAAAACATCATTTCATATATATGTATAAATAAAAGACACTCGTATATTTTTTTTTATTTACTATTTATTTACTTTGTAGTGTAAAAGAAATCATAACAAGAAAGACAAAAATACATTTTATATAATAACATGTTATTTACAAAACATGTTGTTTATTGTACAAATACTATAAAATAAAATTCAAACTATAAATACAAAAGTTATGTGACCTATAGTGGTTGAAACATGCTGCTCTACTGGATCAGGTCATCGCTACCTTTACCTACTATCGTCAGCTTATTCTTCACTATATATGCGCGAAAAGAAACTCCTATGCTAAGCTTTAGGCTTAGTGGTGCATATAAATAAGACAATAAACTATATCATACAACATGCATTGTCATATATCAATTTATGTCCAATCATCTTTTTATGCAAATATAGATCTCATAGTATTCCAGCATGCATAAACATCAAATTATATTCTTTTATCTCATACTTGTTTAACTTAATCAAAACATCATCATTATCCATATCACAAATCATGATTCCTTTTTATTTTCCATAATTTCTATTGCCCAGATATTAAGCCAAGAAAGGGGGTTGAATTGGAGTTTTTTTTTAAATTAACTTTAAGGTGCGGAAATAAACAATTAATTTTATGAAGGATAGAGAAAATTTGACACAGATTTATAGAGGTTCGGGTGTTAACAAACCCTACTCCTCTCCCCAATCGCAATTGGGAGTTTCACTAACACACTAAGTGTTACAATGGAGTTTTACAAGCTCACTCCCAACTATGGTGTTTCTCACAATGGCTCACACCTAACCCAGAAATCCCTTGTGTTTTAATGGCTCACACAATAACCAATTCCTTGTGTTTTCCAGGCTCACACAAACAACCTACACTTTGTGTTTTACAGGCTCATACAAACAACCTACACTTTGTGTTTTACAGGCTCACACAAACAACCTACACTTTGTGTTTTACAGGCTCATACAAACAACCTACACTTTGTGTTTTACAGGCTCACACAAACAACCTACACTTTGTGTTTTGGAGGTTCACACAACTAACCCTTACAAGTGTTCTACTCTTAACCCAGAAATACCTAAAAGCTTACTTGAGTAAAGATTACAGAGAGAACCACTTATAAATCTTAATTTGCTCAAATATGAGGAGCAAAAAGATTTTTACAGAGAATGGATTTTTTTCTCAAAATATGAAAGCACAAATAGCTTGTAATCAAAATTAAATTCGAAGTATATGCTAATCTTTTGTTATTCTCTTTATTCTTTCGTTCTTAATGCATAAATGACTTCCATTTATACTCCCATGGCTGAATATAGCCGTTGGGGTGCATTAAATAAGAAATTAGCTGTTGTACCAACCAAAATTTGCGCCTGACATTTTTCTCTTTCATTGTTCACGGGCGTGACTATGCTTGTCACGGGGGTGACAGTTCTTCCCAAGTTGTGACTGAAGTGGTGACCTTGATCGTGAAGCTCTCTGGAATGTTTTGACATATTGAGTCACGGGCGTGACATACTCATTCACGGGCATGACAATCTTTCCAGCTGTGATCCAAGTGGTGACTCTGGTCGTAAAGCTCTCTGGATGAAATTGCATGAATCTTCACGGGGGTGACACCTTTATTCATGGGGGTGACTGAAATGCTTACTTTACGGTTTGTTTTTCTTTCATGGTCGTGAACTTCAAATGTTGGTTTTGGTAACGGTTAGCTTCCTTCACGGGAGTGACTCCTAGAGTCACGGCAGTGAACATGCTACTACTTGAATTTTGTTTCTCAAGGATTATACTTCCAATTCTCCATTCTTGCTATTTTAATTCATATCCTGTATACTTACAAAAACAAGTATGTTAAATATAATATTGCTATATTATTTGTTATCATTAAAATGACAGAAATACCCCTCAAGGTTTAACAATCTCCCCCTTTTTGATGGTGACAGATAATTTAGCAATATGTGATTTTTGAGAAGTCTCCCCCTCAAAATATACTTAGAATAAAAAATTTATCATGTGCAAGAGTAGTAGATAATGATGTAGCATTTAAATAAACTTTAAGTATATGCAAGTTATATGAGAAGTATATCCAATTTATACCATAATTCCTTTTCAAGACATAAAGTATATGTAAGGTATATTTAAGGTATATCATGGCATATTTTTATTTGTAACTTGCTTTAAGGTATATGCGAAGTATACTTAAGTTGTATCTAAGGTATATAAAGCTCAATTTATATACTTTGCATATGAAATTTTGAATCAAGATTTTTTTAATCCATTTCAAAGTCCATTCACTTTTTGATTCAAAGTTCTTATATTTCTGGTTTGATACCAATCCCATATCATATATTGCATATCATATATTGCTAGTTTTTTCTCCCCCTTTGTATATAAAATTTTGAATCAAGATTTTTTAAACCATTTCAAAGTCAATTCAATTTTAATTATTTGATTCAAAATTCATTTACCTTAATATTGATCTTATGTTGCCTATCATATATTGCTAGTTTTCTCCCCCTTTTGTCATCAATCAAAAAGGATATGAAGATTGAAGGAAACAAAAGCAAATATATATCGTATAAAGGAAAAGGATACAAACTAAGTTAAAATATTCAGAAAGGAAATTTAAAAATTTCCTACACAATCAAAACATAAAAATGACAAACATGCTAAAAATGATCAAATTTAGGCTACACTTTAGCCTATCTCCTAGCCAGACATCCTATCACAAAGCCTAACTACTTCAGCCTCAAGGCTATCCATCCGATACTCCATGAAGTCCTTGAGATTCTCCAACCTCTCATCCATGGAAGTCTGCAGCTGCTCAAAACATGGTGCCAAAAGGTTGACCACCTGCTGCGCTAAGGATGGTGTGGAAGCTGAGGACTGTCCAATGTCCTGCTGGAGGTGCTTCCTCAATCCGAGCCCTCTTTTTCTGCTGGACTCCCTGGAGGCCTGCTTTAAAATCCTCCGTGTCATTATCTTCCCAGATAATCTCTCCAGCAGTGTCAGTGAAGCGGTAGAAGATATCGTTCTGAAAGACGATTCTGACAGCCGCTCCCATCTTGATGAATGACTCGACATCCAGCCTATCTCGAAGATTTACAGGAATGATATTGAAGTGATGGTCATCCAGCTTCAAATAATTGAGCTTCACTGCAATATGGGTGACATATGCCCCAATCAAAATATCTCCTATGGGGTTGGTGGCAATGGAGAGAAGATGGTTAGCAAACCATCTGGAAAGGGCCACTGTGACTCCCCTGCGAGCCATTTCAAGGAGGAAGAGTTATGACTTTCTGATTGTTCCATTACTTTCTCCCCTAGCAAAAATGCTATAGGTTAGGAACCTATGCAAATACCTGTGTACTGGGGCCACGAGATGAGTGCTCTTTGTCTTCTTCACGTCCCAGCTACAACCGGTGCCAAAATGTGTCCAGGCTGGAGGAGCAAAGAATTCTACCTCAGTTTCATTTAGAATGCCATCAGATGGCAGGTTGAACAATTCTCCAAATGCGATGGCGCTGAGGGTGTTAGGATTATTGCAGAGTTGGAACTTCACCACTCCAGTAGGTGAAACCTGCAAGGTGCTGAGAAATTCCAGCATTGGCTCCCTCAGAGTCGGTTGATGAATTTCAACAAACTCCTTGAGATGACAGGTTTGTAGTTGCTCTGTCATAGCCATCTCAAGCCCGAGACTACGGACTGCCTGCCAATCGAAGGACCTTAATGATAAAAGAGGTATCTTCTTCAAAGTTGCATACCGAGGATGGCAAATTTCCGGAATGATGTTCATGAGGTAATCTGAGTACCTCTTAGGTGCATGAGACTTCTTTCTCTTTCCCTTAGATGAAGCAGATTCCATATTTGAAGAAATTTGTTGATGGAGTTGAAAATAATTTTGACAGAAAATTTGATGTAAAACCCTAGAAATGTATGATTTCTGCTGAAGATTCGAACTCCTGGTGGTATTTATAGTGAATTTTCAAGTCTTTGGGGTCGGAATCTTCAATGTCTTAATGAATGAGAGTAAATGAGAGAGGTTTTGGGAGATGAGAAGTTGAAATGAAGGTTGTAACCGACTGTTTTCTTATATATTCGATACATTCACGGGCGTGACTTATGGTTTCACGGGCGTGAATGGTTGTGTTCACGGTTTGCTGAAGCAGTGTTCCACCAGTGAATGAAGGCGTGAATAATTTCACGGGTGTGATGGATGAATATCACGGGAATGAATGATCATTGGTCACGGGGGGTGAATAAATCGTCACGGGCGTGAACTGTTAAATTTCACTACTTATGCCCGTGAAGCAAGCCGTGACACAAGGCGTGAAAGCTTCTGTGAGTTTTGGGGTGTAATTGTTCATGGGAGTGAAAAATCATCACGGGCGTGAAAGTCCATTTTCACGGGCGTGACTCAAGCCGTGAAACTAAGTTTCACCACTTGAAGCCATGAATCATGTCGTGAACCAAAGTCGTGAAAGCTTCTGTGAGTTTTTGGGTTGTAATTGTTCACGGGAGTGAAAATTCATCACGGGCGTGAAGGTCCATTTTCACAGGTGTGACTTAAGCCGTGAAACTAAGTTTCACTACTTGAAGCCGTGAAACATATCGTGAACCAAAGTCGTGAACGACACTGCCTCTTTGGGCCACTTCAGTCACGGGCGTGACGCCCCTAGATTTTTCATCAAATTAAGTTCTACAACTAGACTAAATCATTTCAACAAAGATTATACTTCTTAAACCATGAATTCTCATCAAAATTCTATCTTATAACTTGTGATATGATTTAAGATCAACAATTAAAATTTCATATTCTTGCAATCACAAGGTTAATCCATCAATCATACCTAGTTCTCTTCTAATGAAATTAAATCTTTCCTCATTTAGAGACTTAGTGAAAATATCTGCTAATTGATTTTCTGTGCTTATAAATTCTAATTCAACATCTCCATATTGAACATGATCTCTAATAAAGTGGTGTCTAATGTCAATATGTTTGCTTCTAGAGTGTTGAATATGATTATTTGAAAGATTTATAGCACTAGTGTTGTCACATTTTATAGGTATATGGTTCATCTCATGACCATAGTCCTTAAGTTGTTGTTTCATCCAAAGAATTTGTGTACAACAGCATCCAACTGCTACATATTCAGCTTCAGCAGTTGAGAGAGCAACTGAAACTTGTTTCTTGCTAAACCAAGAAACCAAACATTCTCCAATGAAGTGACAAGTACCTGAAGTACTTTTCCTATCCAAAAGACTACCAGCATAGTTTGCATCTGAATATCCTATAATATAAAAAGATGAATTCCTAGGATACCATAAACCTAGATGCAATGATCCATGTAAATATCTTAAAATCCTTTTTACAGCATTTAGATGAGATTCTTTAGGACATGATTGAAATCGTGCATATAAGCAAACACTATACATAATATCGGGTCTAGAAGCAGTGAGATCTAAAAGTGATCCGATCATACCTCTATAAAGCTTTTCATTAATGCTCTTACCCTTTTCATCTTTGTCCAATTTTGTTGATGTGCTTATAGGAGTCTTGGCATTTTTGCATCCTTTCATACCAAATTTCTTGATTAAATCTTTGACATATTTGGATTGGTTGATGAATATGCCTTCATTGCTTTGCTTTATTTGTAGACTAAGGAAATACTTAAGTTCTCCCATCATGCTCATTTCAAATTCCCTAGTCATGCACTTAGCAAATTCTTGACAAAGCAACTCATTAGTATAACCAAATATTATATCATCAACATAAATTTGAACAATAAGTATATCATGCTTATGCTTTTTGATGAAAAGTGTAGTGTCAACATTTCCCTTTGTGAAGCTATTTTCTAATAAAAAAGAACTTAGTCTCTCATACCAAGCTCTTGGAGCCTGTTTTAAACCATACAAAGCTTTTGAAAGTTTAAAAACATGATTTGGCAAATCATAACTTTCAAAACCTGGTGGTTGTTCTACATACACTTCTTCATCTATATAACCATTTAGAAATGCACTTTTCACATCCATTTGAAAGAGTTTGAAATTCATGTGACATGCATATGCTAAGAGTATTCTTATAGCTTCTAATCTAGCTACAGGTGCATATGTTTCATCATAATCTATACCTTCTTCCTGATTATATCCTTTTGCAACTAGTCTTGCTTTATTCCTGGTTATTAACCCTTGTTCATCTAATTTATTTCTAAATACCCATTTGCTACCTATGATTTGATGATTCTTGGGTCTAGGTACTAGGTTCCATACCTTATTTCTCTCAAATTGGTTGAGTTCCTCTTGCATGGAAATTACCCAACTTTCATCATTAAAAGCCTCATCAATGTTTTTAGGCTCAATTTGTGAAATAAAAGCAATGGCAGTGACTAAATGCTTGAAGTGAGATCTAGTACTTACTCCTCTTGATAGATCACCAATTATTTGCTCTTTTGGATGATCTTTCGTCATTCTCCATTCTTTTGGAAGTTCTTGCTCCATTTGTTCTTGATTTTGAGGTAGTAAATTTTCTTGATCGTTTTCTTCTTTTCCATTTTCAATGACAAGTTTTTCCATATTACCTACAACATCATCAAGAGCACTACCTTTCACAAGATCAAGTCTACTAGATTTATTAAAAACAACATGCATGGATTCTTCAACCGTTAATGATCTTTTATTAAATACTCTGTATGCTTTGCTGGTTGTAGAGTATCCTAAAAAGATACCTTCATCAGACTTAGAGGCAAATTTTCCAAGATTGTCCTTGGTGTTCAATATAAAACACTTGCATCCAAATACTCTAAAGTATGATATCAAGGGCTTTCTTCCATTCCATAGCTCAAATGAGGTTTTGTTTAAAAGAGGTCTTTTGAAAACTGGATTTGAAATATAGCATGCAGTGTTTGTGGCTTCTGCCCAAAAATAAGTTAGTAATTTATATTCATTAAGCATTGTTCTAGCCATTTCAATTAATGTTCGATTTTTTCCTTTCAACTTCCCCATTTTGTTGAGGTGTCCTAGGAGATGAGAAATTATGTGAAATTCCATGTTCAAGACAAAAGCTTTCAAAGTTTTCATTTTCAAATTCTTTCCCATGATCACTTCTTATTTTTGAAATACAGTACCCTTTTTCATTTTGAACTCTTTTAGCAAAGTTTTTGAAATTTTCAAAAGCATCATTCTTTTGAGCTAAGAAAATTACCCAAGTAAATCTAGAGTAATCATCTACGATGACAAATGCATAATGTTTTCCTCCTAAGCTAGCAATTCTAGTAGGTCCAAACAAGTCTAAATGCAGGAGTTGAAGAGGTTTTGAAGTACGTACTATGTTTTTGGCTTTGAAAGATGACTTGTGTTGCTTTCCTCTTTGACAAGGATCACATGTCTTGCCTTTTTCATATTTAACTTTTGGTAATCCTTTTACTAGCTCTCCTGTGCTGAGACTTTGTATTAAGTCCATGTTAGCATGACCAAGTCTTCTATGCCACAACCAAGATTCATCACTAGTAGTCATAAGACACTTAGAGGAATGGTTAGATAGTTCATGTAAGTTTATTATGTACGTATTGATATCTCTATTTCCTTTAAATATTTCTTGACCATCGATAGAGATTACAAGACATTTATTTGAAGTAAAAATTACTTTGTTTCCTTTATCACATAATTGACTTATACTTAGCAAGTTATGTTTCAAGCCATCAACAAGTAAGACATCCTTAATAAAAGTAGTACCATTAACACCAATAGAACCAATGCCAATTACCTTACCCTTTGTATTGTTTCCAAAGGTAACTTTACCTCCATCAACACTTTTGATTTCATTGAAGAGTTCTTTGTCTCCTGTCATATGCCTTGAGCATCCACTGTCTACTAGCCACGCATTTTTGTTTATTGTGGACTTGAGGCATACCTATAGAATCACAAATCAAGTATGATATTTAGGTACCCAAATGAGTTTGGGTCCTTGGGGGTTAGCACATGAAGGTTCCCAATGAGCCTTCCTTATCCAGCAATGTTTATTTATGTGACCCATTTTCATACAATAATTACATTGTTTTGGTCTAAACTTGCTTTTTGGTTTTACACTGTGTTTAAATGCCATAATTCTATTTGACTGATTTTGAGAACAATGGCATGCACATTCATGATTAATTTGCATTTTTCTAGATGCATGCTTCCTATACATGAAGGCATGATTATTCTTTTCCTGTATAGAAGGTTTAACATTCTTATTTCTTAGTGCAGTTCTAACAAGTGTGGAGATGTGAGATTCTTTAGATTTAACAAATATAGTTTTGTGTGAAGATGATGATGTGTCCTTAAATCCTAGACCATGTCTAATTAAGGGTGGTCTTTGAGACATAATGAGAGTATCTAAGCTTTCTTTACCTTTGTGAAATTTAGAAATGGAATTTCTAAGTTCCTCAACTTCATTTTTTAAAGTATTATTTTCTTTTAACAGTGAAGCTGTTGAGGGTTTTGATGAGTATTCATCTAATGACTTTTGAAGAGATTCATTAGATGATTTAAGCTTTACGTTCTCTTTTTCTAAACCATCTATCTTATTTTTCAAATTAGAGATATTATTTCTATTTTCAAATTAGAGATATTATTTCTATAGGTACTAAATTTAGTTCTATATTTCTCTAATTCTATATTTAATTCTTCTATTAGGCTTTGCTCATCATCATCATCATCATCACTATCACTATTACTATCATTATCACTACTATCATTATTGAAAGAATATGAGTGTAATGATCTTACTTTGTCCGAGACGTGATCCTCAATAGCCATGAAACATAGGTTGACCTCTTCACTTTCATTATCATCTTTTTCACTTGAAGAGCTTTCGTCATCCCATGTGGCTTTATGACCTTTCTCCCCATTGTCTCTTTGGTATATTTGCTCTTATGCTTCTTGAGCCTTGGACATTCTGGTTTGATATGTCCTTTCTTTCCACATTCATAGCATTTTACCTCTTCCTTACTTCTATGTGTATCATTAGAAGTTTGTTTGAGGTTTATTTGCCTGAATTTTCTGGAATTGCTCATTTTCTTCTCAATGATTCTTTTTAATCTCCTTGAAAGCATAGCGATGTCCTCATTTTCATCATCACTCATTTCTTCATCATCTTCACTTTCTTCTTGAGATTTTGAAGTAGAGGCTTTGAGTGCTAAGGGTTTTCTTTTCTCTGGCTCTGCTTCAAGCTCTCTATCTCTCTTTACTGCCATCTCATGTGTGAGAAGCTTGCCAATCAGCACATCAATATTCATGATGCTCATATCTTCATGTGCTTCTTTTATGCCAACAACTTTTGAACCATAGTCTTTAAGAGGAAGACTTCTCAGGATTTTATTGTTTACATCTTCCAAACTCAGATGCTTCCCAAGTTTCCTCATTCCATTTATAATGGATAGAAGACGGTTGGTCATGTCAGTGATTGACTCATTGGATTTCATCTTGAAGAGCTCATATTCTGAGGTTAGAAGTTGAATCTTCTTGGATTTGACTTGCTTAGTTCCCTCATGATAGTTCTCCAATGTCTTCCACATGCTATATGCTGTTGAGCAGTGTTGTATTCTCCCACATTCTTCAATAGATAATGAGCTTGATAGGATTGTCATTGCCTTCTTGTTTTTGAAATTTGCTCTTCTTTGAGGGTCTGTCCAATCATCTCTTGATAGGATTTCCTCTTCACCATTAGCTCCTCTTCTGGTTAGTGGTGTCCATTCTTTTCGTACACTATCCCAGACTTCAATTCCTTCACTATCCAAGTATGTCTCCATCCTAAACTTCCAATGGGCATAATTTGCTCCGTCAAAGTAAGGTTTGAGACTTTGGAATCCTTCACTGGCCATATCTTACTCTTTACTAGCGCTTTTTAGGCTTTGATGCTAGACAAGGCTCTGATACCAATTGTTGCCCAGATATTAAGCCAAGAAGGTGGGTTGAATTGGAGTTTTTTTTTTAAAATTAACTTTAAGGTGCGGAAATAAACAATTAATTTTAGGAAGGATAGAGAAAATTTGACACACAGATTTATAGAGGTTCGGGTGTTAACAAACCCTACTCCTCTCCCCAATCGCAATTGGGAGTTTCACTAACACACTAAGTGTTACAATGGAGTTTTACAAGCTCACTCCCAACAATGGTGTTTCTCACAATGGCTCACACCTAACCCAGAAATCCCTTGTGTTTTAATGGCTCACACAATAACCAATTCCTTGTGTTTTACAGGCTCACACAAATAACCTACACTTTGTGTTTTACAGGCTCACACCAACAACCTACACTTTGTGTTTTACAGGCTCACATAAACAACCTACACTTTGTGTTTTGGAGGTTCACACAACTAACCCTTACAAGTGTTCTACTCTTAACCCAGAAATACCCAAAAGCTTACTTGAGTAAAGATTACAGAGAGAACCACTTATAAATCTTAATTTGCTCAAATATGAGGAGCAAAAAGATTTTTACAGAGAATGGATTTTTTTCTCAAAATATGAAAGTACAAATAGTTTGTAATCAAAATTAAATTCGAAATATATGCTATTCTTTTGTTATTCTCTTTATTCTCTCGTTCTTAATGCATAAATGACTTCCATTTATACTGCCATGGCTGAATATAGTCGTTGGGGTGCATTAAATAAGAAACTAGCCATTGTACCAACCAAAAATCGCGCCTGACATTTTTCTCTTTCATTGTTCACGAGTGTGACTATACTTGTCACGGGGGTGACAGTTCTTCCCAAGCCGTGACTGAAGTGGTGACCTTGATCGTGAAGCTCTCTGGAATGTTTTGACATATTGAGTCACGGGCGTGACATACTCATTCACGGGCGTGACAATCTTCCTGGCCGTGATCCAAGTGGTGACTCTGGTCGTGAAGCTCTCTGGATGAAGTTGTATGAATCTTCACGGGGGTGACTGAAATGCTTACTTCATGGTTTGTTTTTATTTCATGGCCGTGAACTTCAAATGTTGGTTTTGGTAACGGTTAGCTTCCTTCATGGGAATGACATCTAGAATCACGGCAGTGAACATGCTACTATTTGAATTTTATTTCTCAAGGATTATACTTCCAATTCTCCATTCTTGCTATTTTAATTGAATTCTTGTATACTTATAAAAACAAGTATGTTAAATACAATATTGCTATATTATTTGTTATCATCAAAATGACGGAAATACCCCTAAAGGTTTAATAATTTCTTTATAGCCCACAACACCCAATCATCTTTTCATGCAAACATACATTTCATAGTATTCTAGCATGCATATACATCAAATTATATTATAATATCTTATATTTGTTTTACTTTACCAAATCATCATTATTATCCATATCACAATTCATGATTCCCTTTTTATTTTCAATCACTTCTTTATAACCCATAACACCTATGAACCCCTGACTAGGATAATGAAGTTGCCCTTCAAGCACTTAGGAGTGCCACCCGAGCAATATGATTTGCGCATATATAAGTGCCATCACCGGTTTTAATAATAGTGATATCACCGATTTTTAATAATAGTGATATCACTGGCTTTAATAATAGTGATATCACCTTATTTGTATTTGCATAATATAATAAGGTTCACATTATTTTACTCATTACATTCCTCAACTCATATGCTGTCCTGTCACTGGCAGATTTCGTGCTCTATCTTGGAACTTAATTTTGGTCCTATTAAAATACGAATTAAATTACAAGATCTTCTTAATAATTTTATTTTTGCATCTTAGCTTTAATATGCAACTTGAATCACTGAATTTGGAGTTTTGTATCAAAAGATATGATCACATTAATACTAACTGGTCACTAACAAATTTGCCCAGAATTTTCTGGACAAATTTTAGGTTAGAATTTATATATTTTTTCTGGAAAAATATAGACATATCTGGATTTTATGGTCTAAATAAAAGTTAGAGTCCTATGTCTTAGCTTTTAAACCCAATAAAGAACATATAAATCTGAATTTCATAACTTAAGTTATAACAATTTATGTACTCACTACTCATCAATTCCAGCAAAGAACACACATATTTACCATATTCAATTTTTACCAAAATTAATCTTAAGTCTAGCAAAATGCATCCCCAAGATTTTTATCATAAAATATTATTAATTCATAATTATTAACATTCCAAATGCTCAAATCCTGCAACTAAAAAAAATAAGACAGGCTATTGTTTTAGGTTATGCACAAACCTCTTTTTTTTTCTTTCTCTTTACTTCTCTTTCTCTTTTCCTTTGTCCTTTGAGCTAGATCCTTCTCAATTTGAGTTCCTAAAATACATAAAAGAGATCATTAAAACTTTACTTCATTAAAACTCCATAAACCCTAATCTCTCTCTCTCTTTTTGCTCTCTCAAGCTTCCTTGAGCATGGTTGTGTAAGAAAATAACTCTCTTTTTCTCTTTTCTCACTTTCTCTCACTAGAAGGAAGCTTTGGCTATGGAGGAAGATGGAGGGAACACGTGGGATGGTTTAAGAACTTAGAAAATTCTAGATGTGAGGGGATAAGGAAGAAGGAGTGATTAATGGCATAGAGACAAACTTAATCAATAATGAGGATACCTAAGCCATATGAATTTAATGACCAATTAATGGATTCATGCATGTTAATTAGCTTCTCAAAATTTTCCACTTGGTGTGATGAACCACCACATGTATATAATGTCCCACTTCATGCATTTAATCGGTGGTTATCCCAATTAATCCTCCAATTTTTGATAAATTGCAAATTGGCCCCTAAACTTTTCAAATTTTATAATTTAGTCCCTTATCGTAATTTAACATCTCTAAATACTTTAAATACTTTATTAAGTATTTTTCATAATTATTTTTCATTATTTTAATTTATTTTGTTCGATCAAAATCCTAATTTAGACACCAATTGATCATACGGATTAGCTTAATGACACGTGTGACTCGGGCCTAAATATGCGCATATGACATTCTCTCCCCCTTAAAATAAATTTCGTTCTCAAAATTTTACCTGTTCAATCTGTGAACAACTGATGATATTTCCTCTTCATGACTTCTTCGCTCTCCCATGTGGCTTCTTTCCTAGAATGATTTCGCCATAACACTTTAACTAGAGGAACTCTTTTATTCCGAAGAATCTTCTCTTCACGTACTAATATTGCCACTGGTTCCTCTTCATAAGTCATATATGTCTGCACTTCTATCTCCTTAGTTGGTATGACATGAGTCAGATCATACCTATATCTCCTTATCATAGATACATGGAATACATTGTGAATCCGATCTAACTTCGGTGGAAGGGCTAAACGGTATGCCACAGGTCCGATTCTTTCTAGAATCTCGTAAGGACCAATGAATCTTGGACTCAACTTTCTTTTTCTACCGAACCTCAATACTTTTTTCCAAGGCGAAACTTTAAGGAACACTTTGTCACCCACCTCATACTCAATATCTTGCTTCTTTAAATCGACATATGATTTCTGTCGATATTGTGCTGCCTTTAGCCTTTCCTTGATCACTTTAACTTTTTTCTCAGTCTGTTGAACTATCTCAGGCCCAATCAAATTTTTCTCATTCAAATCGGTCCAACTAACTGGTGTCCTACATTTTCTTCCATACAATGCCTCATATGGAGCCATGCCTATACTCGTCTGATGACTGTTGTTGTAGGAAAACTCCATAAGAGGTAGATATCAATCCCAACTTCCCTCAAATTCAAGCACACGGCTTCTCATCATATCTTTTAATAATTGGATAATCCATTCTGACTGTCCATCCATTTGAAGATGGAAAGCCATACTGAAATTGAGTAGAGTTCCCAAATCTTGTTATAAGCTCCTCCAAAATTGCGATGAAAATCTTGGATCTCTAACAGAGATGGTAGATACGGGCACTACATGAAGTCTTACTATCTCATTTACATAAATTTCGGCTAGAATAAGTTGTCCATTCTGACTGGTAGGAAATGTGCTGACTTCATCAGTCGATCCACTATCACCCACGCTGCATCATGCTTCCTTTGAGTCATCGGTAAACCATCACAAAATCCATCGCAATTCTCTCCCAATGATGAGTTGCGGCTTAGTTAGAATAATCATCAAATGACCTCTAAAGTACCAAAAAACTCATAGTAATAAATCATAAATCCAACACATACCATGTATTCCATTCCATTCATCAGTATCATATAAATATCAATAAAGTTGAAACATATAATCATTACTCTTTACGTATGCAAATGCTTTGCTTATTTTATTTTGTTGTGACCAACTTAAATAGACATTGCCCCGGGTATCCATGTGAACATTTTCCATGTGAACATTTGCATTTGCTAGCTAGCTTGATCATTTGTTTCATTTGCGCATTTGTTGGGCCATAGGCCTCTTCTTTTGCTTTACAATATCGATTAACTAGTCACAATGCCTTTTAAGTCTATATGCATATGCATTTGTAACTAAGCATTCATCAGCTATTGCATCTTTATCATATATACCATACATATATCACATATATATCTCATATGTCACGCATATACCTTGCATATACTATACATATACCATGTATATATATCACATATGTCAAACATATACCTCAAACATACCACAAGTATACCACAAGTATACCACTTATATGTACCACAAACGTCAAAAATTATCCATCATCATATTATCAATGACAAATCATAAGAATCATATGAATCACAAAGCAAGCAACATTCATATGCACTAAATAATTAAATTGGATAACTATACTCACCTTTCTCCTTTGATTTCGACCCCTAACTTATTGTCTATCCACTCCCTGTGAGTCTCCAATATATTGTGAGCCTAATATGAAAATATAATTGATTAACACATGATTAGGGAGACTTAATGTGGCTTAAACAAATTTATATGCATTGTTCATATCAATAGTTAAGAAATTTCCTATAAGGCAGTGTGACCTTATGGGACTGTTTAGCCTATATATTTTTCTATACTTGCCCAATTAACCTGATTCTTACTCCTAATTAAAATTAACATATAATTATGTAACATATTAAAATATTAGACCAATTGGATCATTTTACAATATTTTGTGGAATTTCGAAATGTGTTTTGTTTTTTGCCCTTAGGCAGTTTTAGGGTACCGAATTTGGTTCATCATAACTTATAATATATAACTCATATTTAAATGACACTTTACAGAAACTTATATGGGTTAAAATGGGACATTTTTTTATGTTTACAACTTTTATCAATTATGTCTCTAAGGTCTTCAAATTATAAGAAACATTTCTCTGGTCCATAATAGAATTGGCTTTCGGACCAGTATGATTGCTAAAGTCCATAATGTATTCTATACATAACCTATTAAGCTAAAATTAGCACCAACATTTAGATAAGACATATAATTATAACTCTTATGTTTTGATAATTTGCATAATCGATCTCTAATGAGCTCAAAATTGGCAAATCCTTTTCTAGATCTGCCCAGGCCACTAAGCAGACAGTTCAAACCATGGAACAGTCATGGTTCTATTCACCATAACTCAAAATATACAAGACATATGAACCTAAAAAGTGGTATAAAGATACTTAACACATATATCTACAAGTTTTTTTTTGAGATACTTCCAATAATGGCTTTAACATATTCACAACCAAAGAACACAGTAGGTAACTTGGCTAGGGTTTCCACCCTGACCAGTTTCAGTAGAGAGAGTATATCTCTTCCTATACACAAAATATTGAAACAATGTTTACATATCCATAAATATAATACATAAAGTAACAACTTTTGTGTTATAATATTTTCCAGAAGAAATTTATATTGATATCAAAATTGGGGTGTACATCAGTGCCTAATAATGAACCTTAGCAACTCAAATCAACCTTATAGCAATAAGAATTGATTACTTACCAAGAACGAACTTGCAAGGGATCAATTTGCTGAAACAACTAAGTGACACAAGGAAGAATTGAAGGCTGAAATGGAGGAAGATGAAGAAGAAAATGGGGCTGGAGTAAGGAGGCAGAAATGGGAGGAAGAAGATAAAGCCAACTTTTTCTTTTTGTCCTTTTTATCTTTTCTCTTTTCTCTATTCTCTTCTCTTTTCTTTTCTCTTCTATTTTTCTTTTGTTTCATTTTCATTTTATTTTATCTATATTATTATTATTATTTGCATATATATATATATATATATATATATATATATATATATATAATATTACACTAATGCACACAATAATACAACTTAATCATTTGGCCCAATCTAGTCATTTTGCTTACTTTAATTTAGTCACCTTATTCATTTTACAACAAGGAATAGTGTCAAAATACAGAATAAATATTCAAGATATCCTTGAGTACCTCAAGTCTAAGGATACTTGCACCATTGCTATGATGCGACTATCATTGACATTTGAATAGATTATCCATATGATCGTCTCATAGTTAGTCATCCAATGTACTTAGCTACACTTAGCAAACATCCACATGTTAACTCTAAACATCTCATGTTTATAGATTATGAGATCTACTACTCGATCCAATCAAGGAGTGTAACATGTGCTAGTCTGTCTGGATTAATAATGTCCTGTCTCATTAATCCTATGACTAGGGATAATTTTGATACTAACATAATTACACATGATAAGAATCTCAATATCATGATCTCATCATGATTTCATTCATGCTATGTTATGTATCAAGGACTTCATTAGTTGATTTAAGATCACTTATCAATTCATATGTCTAATGAACATCAGATTAATGAAAAAGCCTTTTATTAATCAAATAAATTTGTACAATAAGTGCTAAAGGTGATTGCCTTTAGAGCACTCCTCTAACAAGCTCCCAGTTGCACTAAAGCCAATCGTCTTTGTATTTAATTCCATAGGCGAGTACATGAGAATTATATTTCTTTTGGGGAAGTGGTTTAGTTAAAGGATCAGCAATATTCTGAAGAGTGGGCACTCTTTCTATCTTTACATCATTCTTACCAATGATTTTTCTAATCAAATGGTATCTTCTGAGTACAAGTTTGGATCTCTGATGAGACCGTGGCTCCTTTGCTTGCGCAATGCTCCATTATTATCACAATACAATTGTATTGGATCAATAATGAACCATTCCAAGTTTTGTGATGAATTTTCTTATCCAAACTGCTTCTTTTGATGCATCAGAAGCTGCAATGTACTGTGCTTCGGTTGTGGAATCAGCAGTCGTTTTCTATTTGGAACTCTTCCAACTAACTGCTCCACCATTTAGTGTGAATATATAACCTGACTGAGATTTTGAGTCATTCTTGTCAGATTGGAAGCTGGCATCGGTATACCCACACACAGTAATATCTCCATCTCCATATACCAAGAATACATCCTTAGTTCTTCTTAAGTACTTAAGGATATTCTTGATAGCCACCCAATGACCCTCACTAGGGTCCGATTGGTATCTACTCGTGACACGCAGAGCATATGATACATCGGGTCTTGTACATATCATAGCATACATGATTGATCCTATAACTGAAGCATATGGAATCAAACTCATGTGTGTCCTCTCATCTTGTGTCTTTGGACACAAAGACTTTGAGAGAGTAATCTCATGGGTCTTTGGACACAAACATTTTATCTATGTATGTAGACTGTGAAAGACCAAACAACCTTTTAGATCTATTTCTATAGATCTTTATCCCTAAAATATAGACTGCTTCTCCAAGGTCTTTCATAGAGAAATTCTTGGATAACCAAATTTTGACTGATTGTAAGGCTGAGACATCATTTCCCATTAACAATATGTCATCTACATGTAACATAAGAAATACGATTGCACTCCCACTAACCTTCTTGTAGACACAAGGTTCATCCGGATTTTGTAAGAAACCAAACTGTTTGATTGTCTCATCAAACCGAATATTCCAACTCCTGGATGCTTGCTTTAATCCATAAATGGATCTTTGAAGCTTACATACCTTTTTGCGATCTTTGGATATGAAACCTTTTGGTTGTGTCATGTACACATCCTCATTCAGATTTCCATTAAGGAAAGCTGTTTTCACATCCATTTGCCATATCTCATAATCATAATGAGTAGCAATGGCTAGGATTATCCTTATGGATTTAAGCATAGCTACTGGGCTAAAAGTTTCATCGTAGTCAATTCCTTGTCTTTGACGTTAACCTTTAGCAACAAGTCTAGCTTTATAGGTAATCACATTACCATCCATGTCAGTTTTCTTTTTGAAAACGCACTTGCACCCTATAGGCTTTATTCCTTCGGGTGGGTCAACCAAAGTCCATACTTGGTTTTCATACATGTAATCCATTTCTGACTTCATGGCTTGAATCCATTTGTCAGATTCTGAACTATTCAGAACCTCTTCATAGGTTGTAGGCTCATCATTTTCTATGAGCAATACGTCATTCTGTTCACTAATAAGAAATCCATATCTCTCTGGAACAGTACGTATCCTACTTGACCTATGAAGCTCTTGTGCTTAAGAAGGTTGAGCTGTTATATCATTTGTATGAGTAACAAGCTCGGGTTCAGGAAGTTGATCAGCATCTGTTTGAGCGTTTTGAACTTCCTCAAGTTCAATTTTACTCCCACTATCTCCTTTTAGAAGGAATTCTCTCTTTAAAAAGACAGTATGTCTTGAAACAAAAACCTTTTGTTCCAAGGGGTGGTAAAATTGATATCCATATGATGCTTTTGGATATCCCACAAACAGACATCGGTCAGACTTAACTTCTAGCTTATCTGACATTGTCCGCTTCACATAAGCAGGATAACCCCAAATTCTCATGTAAGAAAATGTGGGCCTCTTGTTATACCATATCTCATATGGAGTAACGTCAACTAACTTTGAAGGAATTCCATTTAATATAAATGGCGGTCTCTAGTGCATAACCCCAAAAGGATTTAGGCAATTTCGCAAAACTCATCATAGACCTTACCATGTCTAACAAAGTTCGGTTTCTTCTTTCAGCCACACCATTGTGTTATGGAGTGTAAGGTGGAGTCCATTGAGATAAAATTCCATTATCCCTAAGATAATCTAGAAACTCTTGGCTCAAGTATTCACCTCCTCGATCTGATCGAAGTGTTTTAATACTTTTGCCAAGTTGTTTCTCTACTTCATTTCTGAATTCTTTGAACTTTTCAAAAGCTTCAGATTTGTATCTCATAAGATACACGTATCCATATCGTGAGTAGTCATCGATAATAGTAATGAAGTAGATGAAACCACCTCTAACGTGTATAGACATTGGACCACATACATCTGAATGTATTAAGTCTAAAAGTCTATTAGCACGTTCACCCTTTCCCTTAAAGGGTAATTTAGTCATCTTACCTAGTAAACAAGATTCACATGTGTCATATGATTCATAATCAAATGACCCCAAACTACCACTTTTGTGTAGCTTAGCCATGCGTTTCTCACTTATATGACCAAGACGACAATGCCATAAATAAGATGATTTCAACATATCTTTTTTTGCCTTTTATTATCATTGATGTTTAAAATTGGATTTGACATATCTAATATGTATATTCCATTGCATAATGTACCATTAGCATAAAGAATTTCATTCAACATAATAGAACTACAATTGTTACTAAAAGCTAAAAGGAAACCATCTTTATTTAGACTTGAAATAGAAATAATGTTTTTAGTCAAAGCAGGTACATAATAGCAATTCTCCAAATTTAATATAAGCCCACTAGGGAGGGTTAATACATATGTTCCTATAGCTAATCCAGCAACCCTTGCTCCATTTCCAACACGTAGGTCTGACTCTCCCTTATTGAGCTGTCTACTGTTCCTTAGGCCCTACATATCAGTGCATATGTGTGAGCCACAACCGGTATCTAATACCCAGATATTATTATTGGAAACAATATTAATTTTAATGACAAAAATACCTGAAGTAGATGGGGCATCAGATGCCTTCTTCTTCAAGGACTCCAAGTAAGCCTTGCAGTTTCTCTTTTAATGGCCATCCTTGCCACAATGGAGGCATGTCCCTTTTGGTGCAATCTCCTTGGCCTTTTTCTTGGCCACGCCTCCCTTAGGCTTCATGGACTTCTTCTTCTTCTTAAGATTCTTCCTTTTAGAACTTGAAAAGTCCACTAGCATCACAACCTTACTATCCTTCTTGACAGATGGCTCAGCTGTTTTAAGCAAGTTAATCAGCTCAGTGGTAGAGATTTGGTTCATCCTATAGTTAAGCATAAAATGTGAATAACTATCAGACAAACCGGTTAGAATTAAGTCAATACTTAATTCATGGTCCATCACAAATCCCAAGGTGGCCAACCTCTCCATATAGCCATTCATGTTTAATGCATATTGCAATAGAGATGTCCCCTCAACCATCTTAGTGCGGAAGAGCAACCTTGAAGTTTCAAACCTTTCGGAACGTGCATGCTCATCAAAAAGCTCTCTTAGATGGTATACTATGGAATTAGCATCCATTACCTCATGCTGCTTTTGCAACTCAGCTGACATAGTAGCAAGCATAATGGAGCTTGCCATCTCACTATCATCGAGATGCTTTTGGTATGCCTTCTGAACATCTTCAGAAGCATTAGCAGTAGGGGGATTAGGGAGTGCCCCATCTAGGACATAGCCAATCTTTTCGGATTTGAGAACTATTCTCATATTCCTTAGCCAATCCAAAAAATTTGGCCCAGTCAACTTATTTGATTCCATTAGCAATTGCAAATTCACACTTGTCATGATGATGATTCTAGCAACCTAGATGTAAAATAGAACATGTTAGAATGTACATAAAATGCATGTTTATTAGGTCTTTAACAAATCACATTATGGCTCCCACTAATTTATAGCAAATCCATAGCCCTCACTATGAACCCGAGAGAACTTATATGGAAGTTCTCCTAGTGGGTCGATATCCAACTAGCTAAGAATAACCTTGAGGCAGCTCAACAAGCTATCCTTAGTTTGGTTGGTAGGTATCTAATCCATACCAATTGCATTATTCATGAAACTATCGAATCTTGTGCTATCAACTTATTGATGTGTGCACATACATTGGGCTATCGACTCTTGATATGTGTACATCTCATGTATACAAACCCAACTTCACCTCCAATACACATTAACCTTGGCGCAAATCCAACAAGTTAATAATATCGGTTAAGTCTAACCCATTAATCGTGAAATCTAATTTTAATGGATTGAATATATTCTTATAGAGTGAGCTTGAGGCAACTCGACAACCCTAACTCTAGAAGAACTCTGGTTCTCCCCATATTAATGGAAGGCGTAAGACTTAATTGTTTATTTAGTGAGGGATTTCTTTGTTAAATCTCATCAAGTTATTATTTCATGCTTTTATATATCATACATTCATCACATTGATATTTAAAGATAGTTACATTAACTATATGACATGATTATGGACATACTAAAGTCAATCTCTTGAGCCAAAGAAAGATTAACTAGATCTTACCTAGGTATATGCATGAATTTACAACCCAAAATAGAAATCAAATTCCTATTTCTAAGTCTTCTTATTTATAGTACCATCTCCTTTGCTTCTTGCTCCTTTGTATCTTCAATCTATCCTAATCCTATGTAATCTAATTACATATTTCAAATTATAGAAAACCTCAATTTACATTTGAGGGGAGTAAGATGAGAAGAGAAATACATAAGAAAGAAAAAGAGGTAGGGACACGCAGACCCTATTTACTATAAAACAAAATAATTCCATGCATGCTCAATCACATTGGTCCTAAGTCCATAATCATCCATCATGCCTTTTCATACACCCCTAACATGCATTCTCTAATGCACAAAATAAAAATGACACTTTTGGATTTCAATTTATAAATCGATTCAATACTTGAAACTAAATTGCCTATATGTGTTCTTTCGGTTAATTTAATTTTGTATGTCATTTTAAATTGGAATTTAATATTCAATCAAATTAAATTAAATTCCATATTTCCAGAAATAATTCAAAATTAATTCTCCTTAAAATCAAAATATTATGATGTTAAAATTAAACAATTTAATTTTAATATACATACCAATTTCTAGTCATATTAGAATTACAATTGCACAACTTAAATTAATTAAAAATTAATTTATAAAAATTTTAAAAATTTCCAAAATATCAAATAACCATTATAATTATCTTTAGGTCAGCTCAAGTTCATCAAAATATTTTTGGCACAAGCCAAAATTACTAAGACAAATGAACCAACATACCTAGACGCTCAAAATGACTAATTTGATATCTAGAATTTTTAAAATTTTAAATGCTTGAAAAATAATTTTGGCATGCATCTAACATCAAAATAACATATTTTTAATCACATAAAAATTATTTCAAGGTGATGGAAATAAAATAAGCACATACAAAAAAATCAAACAAAATAGCCCTACCGGGTAAGCTAAAACAGTCCCTTTTCTGTGTTTGTTTGAAATATTAATTAAAATAATTTTTAATTAATTATTGGACACTTACAGAGGTATAAAAATATTCTCAATATGTCTAAATAATTTTTTCATAATTAAATTATAAGAAAAATGCAACTAGCCCCATCAATTAAGCCAAACAACAACACATGTTCATAAACAAAGCAATTTTAGGCATTTTTGAAATAAATCTGAAATTAATTATTTGAATCCCATTCAAATCATTTTTCAATCCAAATAATCATTATTAATCATCCCATGATCAGATTAAAGAAAGAAAAATGTGTAAAATATATTTTACAAATTAATTTCAATTTTTCAAAACCTATTGATCCAAAATCATCAAAAATATGCAATCCCATTGCACTTTCAATTAAAATTAATTTTAATGGATACAAGGAGGCTCTGATACCAATGTTTGGGTTTTGAAGAATGAATCATATTCATAAACACAACGAAAAATAAAATTTTTCAAAACCCGAAACAAAAGATCATACTTATACCATTAAAACTAATTTATATAAATGTAAATGTTAAAAATTATACCTTATAATTTTTATTTGTTCATCAAATCTTCACTTTGTTGGATTGTAGCAAACCACAACAATCCACACTAGGAAATCTCTAATGATAATCCACGTGAAGAATGAAGAAGAAACTATCAAGATAAAATGTTTTGAACAAATTCAAAGTGCAAGCTTTGAAAGTGTTCTTGAGAGAATTTTTGTTGTCTTAAAAATATTTTTTTTCACAAAAAATATTTTCATGTCTATTTTCTGCCATTTGATGTCTTTTCAATTTGAATCAAATTCAAAAATAAGATAAAAAGTCAAAAATGGAGAAAATGACAACTAATGAATAGTAATTGGCCATAATTGGCCTAATTATGGCCAATTACAGCCGTTGGCTAACGGATGGAAGCTGCAGGCGCGCTGGGCCTGCTGCGGGCTACTGCTGGGTAGCCCAGCTAGCCCGCAAGGCTGGCCAGCAGCCTGCCTAGCCCGCGCGGGCCCGTGACACTCCCGAACGATTTTTTCATGCGATCTCATCGCGATCCATCCTAAAATAATTCTCTCATATTTTGGATCCTATCCAAGACCGTTTTACTCATTCTTCATATCTTCAATGCGTGTGACCCATTAGGTTTCCGGTTATGTTGGTCACTTAAATTAACAATTAATTTAAGCAGGTCATGAGCGGTATCTAGCAACACATCATGACCCCCAATTGACCGGAAAGTCAGTGGTTTGACTACGAACCTTTCCATAGACAATTTATGTGCAATTATTCCTTTCACCAATCTATACCCCACTTGGTTCAGAGTATGGACATGTGTCAACTCCCACTAGACTGACTACGTCACGTCTAGTCCAAGTAATGTTAGTTCTTGTCCTGAGGCTCATTACTCTATCAGATATGTCATTTAAAACTATTTTTATGACATTTCCACTCCGGCCAAAGATTCCTGAGTAATGACCACGACAAGAGGCCATGGGTATACACTCCTTCTATCAAGAGTGGTAAATCCTTTGTTGGTTACCCAATTACCTTCGAATACCTCAAGCTGTATCCAATCACCACCCTATGAGCTACCTCTCTGAGGCAACAAGGAATAGTGTCAAAATACAGAATCAATATTCAAGATATCCTTGAGTACCTCAAGTCTAATGATACTTGCACCATTGCTATGATGCAACTATCATTGACATTTGAATAGATTATCCATATGACTGTCTCATAGTTGGTCATCCAATGTACTTAGCTACACTTAGCAAGCATCCACATGTTAACTCTAAACATAAGATCTACTACTCGATCCAATCAAGAAGTGTAACATGTGCTAGTCTGTCTAAATTAATAATGTCCTGTCTCATTAATCCTATGACTAGGGATAATTTTGATACTAACATAATTACACATGATAAGAATCTCAATATCATGATCTCATCGTGATTTCCTTCATGCTATGTTATGTATCAAGGACCTCATTAATTGATTTAAGATCACTTATCAATTTATATATCAAATGAACATCAAATTAATGAAAAAGCCTTTTATTAAACAAATAAATTTGTACAATAAGTGCTAAAGGTAATTGCCTTTAGAGCACTCCTCTAACAAATAGGCCAATCATGCTTTTATGTATAAGAAGCATGCACCTAGGAAAGCACCAAGTCATCATGCATGTGTATGTCACTGCTCACAAACTCTACCTAATAGGAAAATGGTAGTTAAAAGCATGGTAAGACCAAAAAGCATATTTAGAGCTAAACAATGTAATTATTGTATGAAATTTGGTCATATCAATAAACATTGCTGGATAAGGAAGGTTCATTGGGAACCTTCATGTGCTAACCCCTAAGGACCTAAGCTCATTTGGGTACCTACAAATAATACTTGAATTGTGATTTTATAGGTGTGCCTCAAGTCCACAATAAAAGAAAATGCTTGGCTAGTAGATAGTGGATGCTTAAGGAATATGACCGGAGACAAAGAACTATTCAATGACATTAAAAGTATTGATGGAGGTAAAGTAACCTTTGGAAACAATGCTAAGGGTAAGGTAATTGGCATTGACTCTATTGGTATTAATAATACTACTTTCATTGAAGATGTCTTACTTATTGATGGTTTGAAACATAACTTATTAAGTGTAAGTCAATTATGTGATAAGGGAAACCAAGTAATCTTTACTTCTAACAAATGTCTTATAACCTCTGTTAATGACCAAGAGATATTTAAAGGAAGTAGAGATGTCAATACCTACATAATAGCCTTACACAAAATATCTAACCTTTCCTCTAAGTGTCTTGTGATTACTAGTGATGAATCTTGGCTGTGGCATAGAAGACTTGGTCATGCAAGCATGGATTTAATTCAAAGCCTCAGCAAAGGAGAACTGGTAAGGGGACTACCAAAAGTCAAATTTGAAAAAGATAAGACATGTAAACCTTGCCAAAGAGGAAAACAACACAAGTCCTCCTTCAAATCCAAAAACATTGTAAGTACCTCGAAACCCCTACAACTTTTGCATCTAGATCTTTTTGGATCTACTAGAGTTGCAAGCTTATGAGGTAAACACTATGCTTTTGTCATCATCGATGACTACTCTAGATTCACTTGGGTAATTTTATTAGCTCAAAAGAGTGATGCTTTTGAGTCTTTTAAAAACTTTGCTAAGACAATTCAAAATGAAAAAGGATATTATATTTCAAAAGTAAGAATCGATTATGGCAAAGAATTTGAAAATGAAAACTTTGAAATTTTTTGTCTAGAATATGGCATTTCACAAAATTTTTCATCTCCTAGGACAACTCAACAAAATGGAGTGGTCGAAAGGAAAAATTGAACTTTAATTGAAATGGCTCGAACAGTGCTCAATGAGTATGGGCTACCAACTTACTTTTGGGCCGAAGCTACCAATACTGCATGTTATATTTCAAATTGAGTTTTCAAAAGACCACTATTAAACAAAACTTCTTTTAAGTTATGGAATATAAGAAAGCCCATGATATCATACTTTAGAGTATTTGGATGCAAGTGTTTCATATTAAATGCCAAGGACAACCTCGAAAAATTTACCTCTAAATCTGATGAGGGTATCTTTTTAGGATACTCCATCGCTAGCAAAGCCTATAGGGTCTTTAATAAAAAGTCATTAGTTGTTAAAGAATCTATGCATGTTGTTTTTGATGAATCTAATAAGCTTGATCTTGTGAATGGTAGTGTTCTTGATGATGTTGTAGGTACAATGGAAAAACTTGATCTTGAAAATGAAAAAGGTGAAAGTGATCAAGAAAATTCACATCAAGATGACTCTCTACCTCAAGCTTAAGAGGAAAACAAGCAAAAGCTCCCAAAGGAATGAAAAATGACAAAAGATCACCCCAAGGAGCAAATCATTGGTGATCCTACAAAGGGAGTAAGTACTAGATCTCATCTCAAACCTTTAGATTATAATCTTGCCTTTGTCTCTCAAATTGAGCTTAAAAATGTTGTTGAGGCTCTTAATGATGAAAGTTGGGTGATTTCCATATAAGAGGAACTCAACCAATTTGAGAGAAGTAAGGTATGGACCTTAGTTCCTAGACCCAAGGAGCAGTAAATCATTGGAAGTAAATGGGTATTTAAAAATAAACTAGATGGAACAAGGTTCAATAACTAGGAATAAGGCTAGGTTAGTTGCAAAGGGATATAATCAAGAAGAAGGAATAGATTATGATGAGACCTATGCTCCGGTAGCCATAAGAATACTTTTAGCTTTTGCATGCCATATGAATTTCAAACTCTTTCAAATGGATGTCAAAAGTGCATTCTTAAATGGTTTTATAGAAGAAGAAGTTTATGTAGAATGACCACCAGGTTTTGAAAGCCATAATTTGATTGATCATGTATTTAAACTTTCAAAAGCTTTGTATGGTTTGAAACAAGCCTCAAGAGCTTGGTATGAAAGACTAAGTTCTTTTCTTTTAGAAAATAATTTTTCAAAGGGAAATATTGACACTACTTTATTTATTAAAAAGCATAAGCATGATATTCTAATTGTTCAAATTTATGTTGATGACATAATATTTGGGTCTACTAATGAATTACTTTGCTAAGAATTTGCTAAGTGTATGACTAGGGAATATGAAATGAGCATGATGGGTGAGCTTAAGTTCTTCCTTGGTCTACAAATAAAACAAAGCAATGAGGGCATATTCATCAACCAATCCAAATATGCCAAAGACTTAATCAATAAATGTAACACCACATCTTATACATTTGTGTTCAACCTATCTTAAGGATGTTACAATAAATTTGGAATGGAAGGACGCAAAAATGCCAAGACTCCAATGAGCACATCAACAAAATTGGACAAAGATGAAAATGGTAAGAGCAATGATGAAAAGCTCTATAGAGGTATGATCAGATCACTCTTATATCTTACTGCCTCTAGGCCCAATATAATGTATAGTGTATGCTTATGTGCTCGCTTTCAATTGTGTCCTAAAGAGTCACATTTGAATGTTGTGAAAAGAATCTTAAAATATTTACATGGCTCATTGCATCTAGGCTTATGGTTTCCTAGAAATTCATCCTTTCATATCATAGGATATTCAGATGCTGATTACGCTGGAAGTTTCTTGGATAGAAAGAGTACTTCATGCACTTGTCACTTTATTGGTGAATGCTTAGTTTCTTGGTTTAGCAAGAAACAAGTTTCAGTTGCTCTTTCTACCACTGAAGCAGAGTATGTGGCAGCACGATGTTGTTGTACTCAAATCCTATGGACGGAACAACAACTTAAGGATTATGGTCATAGCTTGGACCATATGCCTATCAGATGTGACAATACAAGTGCCATAAATCTATCTAAGAATCCCATTCAACACTCTAGAAGTAAGCATATTGACATAAGACATCATTTTCTTAGAGATCATGTTCAATGTGGAGATGTTGTATTGGAAATTATTAATACAGACAATCAATTGGCAGATATATTCACTAAGTCTCTTAATGAAGAAAGATTTAACTTCATAAGAAGAGAGCTTGGTATGATTGATGGATTAACCTTATCTTAAGTATGATTGTCAAATTTGTCGAACCTTGAATGTTAATTTCCTTCATATGTTGTCTTATATTGTTTAATCTTTAAGGTATGAAGAGGCTAACTTGATGGACATATATGTTATAAGAGATAAAAGAACTTTAGAAGTCTTTTAGTCTTATTTTAGACTTAGTTTATTTGTTGAAGAGTTAAGGCAATTCACGCCCGTGACATATATTCACGGCCATGATCATAATCGCCAAAAGCTCCAGTAGCTTTCACGCCTTGCGTCACAACATACTTCACGGCTGAAGGTAGTGAAGACTATGTTTCACGCCCATAACTCTTTTCTTTCACTACCGTGACACTTCTTCACGACCGTAAACATTAACACCAAATAATTACAGAACCGTTCACGGTTTGTTTCACGCGTTGTTTCATGGTCACAAGTAGTGAAGAATTGTACTTCACGACCGTGACTCATTTTGTCACCACCATGAAAATTCACTATTCACCCCCGTGATTATTAAATGTCACGACTGTGAATCGTTTCATATTCTTTATCACGGCTAGAGCACCTCTTCAACAAACCGTGACCACGACATTTCACACCTGTGACTTACTATTCACAACTGTGACTATGTCGGCTATAAAACAGTTTTCTATCGTTTCCTCTCATTTTAAACTCTACAAATTCTCTTATTTATCTCCTATTCAATACTTCTCATAGATTTCAGCCCCCTAATAGCTTTTTTCATCTATAAAAACCTTCAAAAATTCTTTCTTTCTTCAAAAATCACAACATCACAAGGTTATCCTCAAAATTCCTGTCAGAAAATCACTCTCCGAAAACCCATTCTCAACTCAATAATGGAACCCATCTCATCAAAAGGCACAAGAAAGAAATCTCATGCTCTGAGATGCTACACGGACTACCTTCTCAATATCATTCTGGAGCATTGTCATCCGAGGTATGTCGTTCTTAAGAAAAGGCCATTGCTCTCATCATGATCCTTCGAGTGGAATGTTGTCAGGACCCTTGGTCTTGAGACAAGCATGAAAGAATAACTACAAGCTTGTCATCTCAAGAAGTTCGTAGATATCCATCAGCCAACGCTACGGGAACCAACTCTTGAGTTCCTTAGCACCTTGCAAGTCTCTCCCACCAGAACAATAAAATTCCAACTTTGCAAGCATCTGAACACTCTCACAGTAGCAAAGTTCGGTGAAATCTTTAAACTTACCTTAGATGGTATCCTCAATGAGATTGAGGTGGAATTCTATGCCAATCCGGCATGGACTCATTTCGGATTAGATTGTAGCTGGGATGTGAAGAAGACGAAAAGCACCCATCTTCGATCTCCTATGCATAAATATTTACATAGGTTTTTGACCTATAGTATCTTTGCAAGAGGGGATAGAAATGGTGCAATCCATAAATTCGAGCTTTTTCTCCTAGAGATGACCCGAAGAGGTCTAAACTGCCCTATCTCGATGGTTTGCAAACCATCTTCTCTCAATTGCGATAAAGCCATCGGGAGATATTTTGATTGGAGGGTACATGACTCACCTTGCAATTGAGCTCGGGTACCTAAAGCTCGATGAGCACAACTTCAACCTCATACCAGCACATCCTCGAGACCTGCTAAATGTCGAGTCTTTTATAAAAATGGGAGCAACGGTTCGAATAATTCATGAGAATAATATCTATTATCGCTTCACCACTTCAGCTAGTAAAATTGTTTGGGAAGACGAGGATTCAGATGAATTCAAAGCTAGTCTCCAAGGAATCCAACAAAGAAAATGAGTCCGAGTTGAGACGGTGACCCTGAAGGTTGAGCAGGAGGTTAGTCAATCCTCGGCCTCTACACCTAACTTGGCTCAGCAGGTGGCTAATCTTTTAGCACCTCGCTTTGACCTACTACGGGCTTCAATCAATGAGAGATTGGAAAACCTCAAAGATTTTATAGAGTCTCACATGGATAGCCTCGAGGTGGAAGTAGCACACCTTAGAGATGGATTTTCTGGCTCCAAGCCTAGTTAGAATCTAGCTTTTTCATTTTTTTTACTAGTCTGTAGTATTGTGAATGTAGGATTTTAATTTACTTTTCCAAACTTTGTAATTCCTCTATTTGATATTAATATAATTGCATCGGTTTCGCTTTATGGTTTATTTTTAGGTTCTTTTTGTTGTTGACAAAATGGGGAGAACCTAGCAATATATGAATATGCAAATATGTTGATATACTTTGAATATAGTTTGCATATACTTTGCATATACTAGTTAAAAGCAAACAATTTGATATACTTTGCATATACTTTGAATATACTTTGCATATACCTAACTAGCAAGCAAAGATCCATGCTATACTTCCTTAATTCTTGCACTCCTTCCTCAATTCTTGCACTCTATTATTTTTTGTCCTAAGCATCTTTTGAGGGGGAGACTTCTCAAAAGCACATATTGCTAGATTATTTGTCACCATCATAAAGGGAGAGATTGTTGAACCTTGAGGGGTATTTCCTCATAATGTATTTAACAATACTTGTGTTCTAAGTTTGTTGAATAGGGTATGGAATATGATGCAAGAATGGAAGACTACCTTTGAAAGTCAAAATATAAAGAAATAGCATGTTCATACCCGTGACTGATTATGTCACGTCCGTGATATAACTTAGCACAAACTCTCCAACATTTAAAGTTCACGGCCATGAAGGATCATAGCAACCGTGAATGATCAAATCAGTCATGCCAATGAAAGATATTCATGCCCATGAGATAACATGTCAAATTCTTCTAGAGAGCTTTACGGCTAGAGTCACCACTTAGACCATGGCTTGGAAGGATATTCACGCCCGTGAAAGCATAAAATCACGCCCGTGATCAAACACTTCAAATTCTTCCAGAATGCTTCACGGCCAGAGTCACCACCTGAGCCACGGCTTGGAAGAACATTCATGACCATGACACACATATTCACGACCATGAATGAGGAAAGAGAAACATGTGAGATGCAAAATTAAGAGTTGGTTCAACGGCTATTTTCGCATTAAATGCATCCAAACGGCTATAATTCGCTAAGAAAGTATAAATGCAAGTCATTTATGAATCCTAAACAAGAGAACGATAATTTCTTTCAAATCAAAATCTTGTTGTAGCCATTGTGCATTAATTACTTTCAACAAAACTCTTATTCTCTGTAAAAATCTATTTGCCCATAAATTTTGGGCATTATAGGTTGGTGAGTGTTTTTCTTTGTAATCTATTACTCAAGTGGATTTGGGTATATTGGGTTAATAGTGAAACACTTGTAAGGGTTATTCGTGTGAGCCATAAAACACAAGGAATTGGTTTGTTCTGTGAGCCATTAAAACATAAGAGAATTTCTAGGTTAGGTGTCAGCCATTGATAGAAACACCGTAATTGGGAGTGAGCTTGTAAAACTCTATTGTAACGCTTAGTGTGTTAGTGAAACTCCCAATTGAGATTGGAGAGAGGAGTAGAGTTTGTTAATACCCGAACCTCTATAAATTTCTTGTATGATATCTCTCTCTCCCTACTCTATTTAATTTTATTCCGCACTTACAAGTTAAGAATTTTTTTTTAATATCCAATTCAACCCCCTTCTTAATTCATTATCTGGGCAACAACTGGCTTCAATAATAGTATCATCACCGACTTCATTAATTGTACCATTAATGGAATAAATCATACTCGTCCCAGCTTAGCATGTGAAACTATCCTAAGTCTAGTTCTAGTTAGGTGTTCTACGGCTTACTCAATGTCATTAAAATTCATAATTATTAAATTCACCCATTTCATGCATGTAAAGTTTCAATTAATCACACAATTCCTCAATGAAAATAGTATTTGCATAATATAAAAAGGTTCACATTATTTTACTCATTACATTTCTCAACTCATATATTGCCCTATCACTAGCAGATTCGGTGCTTTGTATTGGATCTTAATTTTGGTCCTATTAAAATTCGAATTAAATTATAGGATCTGGTTAACAATTTTATTTCTACATCTTAGGTTTAATATGCAACTTGAATCACTTAATTTGGAGTTCTGTATCAAAAGATATGATCAAATTAACAATGACTAGTCACTAACAATTTTGCCCAGAATTTCTTGGACAGATTTTAGGTTAGAACTTAATGTATTTTTCTGGAAACATATAGACATATCTTGTAGCACCCCCTTACCTCACTGTAGTTCAGCAAGGTAAATGAGCATTACCCGTCTTACTGTTTTATAAAATTAATGAAGTGAATTAAATTTTTTTTAACGAAAATATTGCAGACATTGAAATAAAAATTATTACAACCATAAATACTCAAAATTTTATTTATTTATAAAGTACATTTATTTACATTCAAACTATGTTCTTTTACATAGTGACTCACATATTTAATACACATTATATGAAATAAAAACGATACTTTAATATACCAAGTTTTTAACAAAATATACCAAAAAGAAAACCAAAACTGCTAGCTGCTTCCTCCGGGTACCCTTCTTCTTCTGACAATTCTAATTTCTACGGCTACCCTTCTAACCTGCGCGAGAGGAAACCACCCGCACTAAGCTACTAGCTTAGTGGTACTTCAATGATAAATTTTTTTAACACATATAGCTACAACTTTTATGTTTTGAGCTACTTCAAATAATGGATTTAACATATTCGAAATCAAATCATATAGTAGCTAACTTGGTTAGGGTTCATACCCTTACCAGTTTCAGTAGAGAGAGGGTTTATCTTCCTATACACCAAATCATGAAAAACCGTTTACATATACATAAATATAAGACATAAAGGAACAACTTTGGTGTTTTAAACTTTTCCAGAATCAATTTCTATGTGCATCCAAATCGGGTTGCAAATCAGTGCCTATTAATGAACCTAAGCAACTCAAATCAACCCTATAGCAATAAGAATTGATTACTTACCTAGAACGACCTTGCAAGGGATAAATATGCTTCAAAAACTAAGTGAAACAAGGATGAATTGAAGTCTGAAATGGAGGAAATTGAAGAAGAAGTCGGGCTGGAGAAGAAGGCAGAAATGGGAAGATAAAGCTAACTTTTTGTTTTTTGTCTTTTTATCTTTTTCTCATCTCTTTTCTCCTTTCTCTTCTCTTTTCTCTTCTCTTCTCTTTTATTTCTCTTTTTTGTCATTTTCATTTTATTTTGTCTATATTATTATTATTATTATTATTTACATATATTTATAATTATACTAATTCACACAATAATACAGTTTAATCATTTGACCTGATTTAACTAAATTAGCAATGTAAATGTTTACTAATCTTAATCTAATCATTTTGCTTACTTTAATTTAGTCACCTTATTCAATTCGTTTCTAATACTCTGTTATCCTCATTTAGGTTATAATTATACAAGTGCGACTCGATACAAGTGCCAAATATTAGGACACGTAGCTAGTACGTGTCATAAACTTGTTCCTACGAAAATACGTATGAAATGCACATGTTCAATTGAATTGTATGCAAGATGCTTATGTTCAATGAAATGCATGTGGGGAAGGTCAAAGATGTTACATATATATTTTCTCACATATTAATTAACCATTTAATAAATAAGGCATAAAATAAATAATTATATAAAATCAATAAATTTCCGCAAATACTCAATATTTAATAATTTTAATTCATATAACATTTATAAAATCATATGCTTCGATATTATTATTATTATTATTATTATTATTATTATTATTATTATTATTATTATTATTATTATTATTATTATTATTATTATTATTATTATTTTCTTCTTGTGCCCATAACACCTATAATCGAACTAACTAATAGGAATAACATGGTTGTCATTTCCAGCTTTCTTAATGTTGCGCCGAGCGCTTTTATAAAAATGTTATTATCGGCTTAATAATTTTGTGTCGAGCGCATTGATAAATTGTCATTACCGGCTTTCATATTTGGCATCGAGTGCCTAAATCCCTTGATTGGCATGCCAAACTACTCTCTATTCTAGTTCTAGCCTAGGAATCTTTGGCCTTAACTATTTTTATTTTAATTCCCAATAATTTTAAAAATGCCAATATTATTCAATTATCATATTTATGCTTATTTATTTTTGTTCTTTATTTCCTTTATTATTGCACTAAAATCTCACACATAAATAATTTTTTAAAATATTTATAATTATCAATAAAGTAAATATTCACATTAATTATTACATATAATAATCACAACACATGCAAAAGCCCAAGATTTCATATTTTTATCTATGACAGATTTCAGACATATTTTTGGGCTTCATTTTTAGTCCACTTATAATTCGAATTAGGAGTTTTGGTCTGCTAACAATATTTAGCTTATTGTCTTAGCTTTTATATGCATTACAAAGCACTCAAATACCAGTTCTCTATAAAAAGTTATGATCAATTGAATACTGCATCATCACAGAAATTTCTGCCCATAATTTTCTGGACAGATTCTAGGTTTGAACTTCATAAATTGTTCTGGAAATATCTAGACACAATTAGATTTTATAGTCTAAATAAAAAATAAAGTATTGTGTCCTAGCTTTAATTGCCAATAAAGAACATACAAAAACGAGTTCCAGAATGCACGTTATCATCACAATAGTCAGAGCTATTCTTGGAATTCTGTACCCAAGTCATCAATTGACTTCAATCCACATTTCAACCACATTCATCATTTGCATTCATTTTGATACTAAAATTTCCAGAATTACAACTACATTCGTATGTCTCAATATTTCACACCATTTGATTCCATTACCATATAAAATATCAAAGGCCACAACAAATCACACAACATATTACAAACACAAACATATCAAACCTTAATATATAATTTCATACATATTAACAAAATGTTTGTCACCCTCTTGAGGCCTCTCACTTGTTCACTTATTTTTCCTACACAACCATACCATATTTCAATTGCAATATCCATTTTCAATGTTTTTCATGTCTACATAATATTTTAATGCTCCTAATATGTTTTACACCTTAATTGAGCTAAAATGTACTAAAGTTAAACTTCCCTCTTAATATGTCATGGCTTCCAAAAACCATATCCTAGTTCCCAATTCATTTTCTTCAATTCAACACTCAAATCCTATTTCACTTATCACCAATTGTGGTGTTTCTATGTTAATTTCAATTTCCCCTAAATTTGTTTAACTATGGCAGCCCCTCATTCATCCCTTAACATCATTTTTCTTTAGTTTTTAAGTCCTAAAATAATTAATTAACATCAAATATCATCAATTCAAAATATAACTACAACTTTCATCAACTAATCACAAACTTAAATTCCTAATTCCAATCTTGCAACATAACCTAAATCTACCAAACCTAATCACATCTATCATCAATATGGATCTCAAATGGAAGGAAAAAGGTTGAATTTAAGAAGAATAAACTCACCTTAATGATCCTCTAAGTGGACCGAAATCTGTCCCACTCTTCTCTATTTTTTTTTCTTTTTTCTTCCTTCCTTCTTGCTCCTTTGGTACCTTTATGGTAAGAACTCCTTAATTTCTTAATTTTTCCTTTCTCAAACTCATTTTTTTCTCTCTTTTTTCAGGTTGTGGATGAAGCAAAAATGGAGGTTTTGGGTGAGGAGGGGGACGACTAAAGTGGGAGAAAAGATGAAGAAGAAAAAGTCATGGAAGAATGTAGAATTTTGTTCTTCTTTTTGACTTTATATACATTGATTAAGGTGTGGGTCCCACTAATTAAAATTAATCCTAATTCTTATTAGTTAATTAAGTTAATTAATCTTGGTTAACATTTAAAATTTGAGAAAAATTCCATATTTGCCACATCTTCCTCCATATTCACACTTTTCCCCAAATAATTTCCATAATACCAATTTCGTCCATAGAAAATTTTATTTTATTCTAATTCTACCACTCATCTTTTTAATTTCCAAATAATAATACCCTTAATTATTTTCCCTTATTATTAGTCATTTTTTTACGAGTTTAAATTTAGACTCTGATTGAACTTGTGCGCCTCAATACGATCACGCGCAATTGGGGCCTAAATTACTGTATATTACATATCTAGATTTTATGGTCTAAATAAAAGTTAGAGACCTACGTCTTAGCTTTCAAACTCAATAAAGAACATATAAATCCAAATTCCATAACTTAAGTTATAGCAGTTTATGTACTCACTGCTCATCAATTCTAGCAAAGAACACACATATTTACCATATTCAATTTTTACCAAAATTAATCCTAAGTCTAGCAAACATGCATCCCTAAGATTTTCATCATAAAATACTATTAATTCAGAATTAACATGCCAAATACTCAAATCATGCAACTTAAAAAAATAAGACATAGGCTATTGCCTTAGGTTATGCACAAACCTTTTTTTTTCTTCTCTTTTTCTTTTCCTTTGCTCCTTTGAGCTAGATCCTTGTCATTTTGAGTTTCTAAAATACATAAAAGAGATCATTAAAACTTTACTTCATTAAAACTCCATAAACCTTAACATCTCTCTCTCTTTTTGCTCTCTCAAGCTTCCATAAGCTTGGTTGTGCAAGAAAATGACTCTCTTTCTCTCTTTTCTCACTTTCTCTCACTAGAAGGAAGCTTTGGCTATGGAGGAAGATGGAGGGAACATGTGGGCTGGTTTAAGAACTTAGAAAATTCTAGATTTCAGGGAATAAGGAAGAATGAGTGATTAATGACATAAAGACAAACTTAGTCAATAATGGGGATACCTAAGCCATATGAATTTAATGATTAATTAATGAATTCATGCATGTTAATTAGCTTCTCAAAAATTTCCACTTGGTGTGGCCAACCACCACATGTATATAATGTCCCACTTCATGCATTTAATTGGTGGTTATCCCAATTAATCCTCCAATTTTTAGTAAATTGCGAATTGACCCTTAAACTTTTCAAAATTTGTAATTTAGTCCCTTACCGTAATTTAACATCTCTAAATACTTTAAACACTTTATTATGTATTTTTCTTAATTATTTGCTATGATTTTAATTCATTTTTTCTGGTCAAAATCCTAATTTAGACTCCGATTGATCCAACGCATCAACTTAATGACACGTGTGACTCGGGTTTAAATTTGTGCATATGACAACTAGGTGAGATAGTGCCTTATGAACCGTTTTAGGAACAAAAACTGAATCTAAAGAAGTAATTATAAAATAAGATGATGGTGACAAATAATTATAAAACACAAAAGAAGAAACAAGATAAGTATACAAATGTTTACTTTTTCGAAGAGTAATAGGAATATCGTCTAGATTGACAGACTAAAGGAGTGAATTTGATGGCAAAAGAGTAGGTGCAGCTGGCTTTGGACATAGTTTTGAGGGAGTTCTTCGAAGACGATAAACCTATATTCCTTTTAGATACGAGAATACTCAAGAAAAATATACTTAAGAGATTTATGATATAATTTTTATGATATGTGCACAAACATCCCGAACAAAATAACTAAATATCCTAATTACAATGGGAAATAATTTTATATTTGGAAAAAGAATACGATAAGGTGTCTCACCATTATGAATAGACAAGGACATTCGATTAATCAGGAAACAAGCTGTAGAAAGAGTCCAGGCCTAGGCCTAATTCCCATTTCGGCCCAAGCTTCAATTTCAGATCCCAAGTTCCAACCTTTCCAAACTTCAACTATAATCAAGACATTGATTTCTCAGACCCTCCACCAGAAAGCACTGAGGAGACCGAAGATATCGATGACTGGCCCAGAAAAGAGGAACCCACTCTTGAAGACTTTAACTGGTTGCCATCACATGAACCAATCAATAAATAGTGAAATGTTTGCCATTATATTATGCTTTTGTAAAAGTTGTAATAATTCAGCTGATATGATGATAGCTGACCCTACCTACAATTGTGTGGTTTGCTTTTTGCTTTTTAAAGTCTTGTTCATAGTGATTACATCACTATTTATGAATCTTACTTTATCTTTAATGCTTAATGATGTAAGCAGTGATGCATGTGTCAACTGCCTTTAAGTCTATATAAGCTATTATGTAAAAACCATTGGCATGAATTATTTACCCGATATAATTCCCTATTATGAAATACAAAATATGTTTTCTTAAACTTCTCTCTCTTCCTCTGATCCTAGATTAATCCATACCAAATAGTTTCACGATCGTATAACAATCCCAGGTTATGTTTGAGAATTCTTGAGTTAAGAATCAAAATAGGATAAACCCACCAGTGGCTAGAAGAGCCTTTAGGGTTAGTCATACCTTGATCCTTGTTTGAAAGTTCTCATCCATCTCCTGTATTGGTATTAGAGCCTTGAAATTGTTTGTTTTTTGTTTAATCTATGGTGACGAGGAGCCTTCTTCTTAATCATGTTAGAAGTGCAAAAACTATCTCATTCTTCTTCTACTCTATCTCTTCAACCTTCTCCTTCTACTTCCAAAAATCTAAGCCATCTCTATGAGCTTTCTTTCTTCCCCGAAGATCAAAAAATTCAAGAAACAAATATTCCATTCATAAATCCTTATCACACCTTCCAGAAACATAAATCTTCCTTCACAACCTCCATTAAAGCCTTAATCCGTCAAAAACCTCCCTTTGTAAAGGAGTATGTACAGTCTTCCTCTTTAGACCAGTGTCCTATTCAAGGTACTGGTGAGGAACAGTTCAACACTCTTGAGATCCTTTATGAATTTCCAACTCAATGGCCAGAAGAGGCTTTAGGGTTTGTCATACCTTGATCCTTGTCTGACATTATCGAATAACATTCCTGGATTGCAAGTTTCATATCTGCTGGAGACATTCTTGGGTGTGAAGCTTTTGTTGGGTTTATAACTCCTAAATGGTTTTTGAAAAGATTTAGAGAATAATAATATTTAGAGGACGTTTGGTATACCTTATATAGGAATAGGAATGTGATTTTTCTTTTAAATTTAAATTTGATAACTAAAATATTTGGAAATAAAATTCTCATCCTATGTAAAAATTTATAATATCTTAAATTTATTGATATTTGGAATTTTTTCATTTTTTTAAATAAAAAAATTTTTATTTTCAAAAATACTCTTAACAAAATTAGGCTGAACATAAAAATAGGATTTCAATTCTTATTACATGAAAATTCCAAAGAGAAATATTGGAATTCCTAAACCACAATCTAGAAATAGGATTTTATTTCTCATGTAATCCAATTCTTTTGGTAGGCCAAATATGCCATTAGAGTCTAGGAGTAGATTATGATTTTTGGTCAAATTTGCCTAATTTTCAGAAATTGTTGAATTTTCTAATTCAAAATATATAGACATTTTTTAAAAAGAAATCGTAAAAATATTAGTTTTAATATGGACCTAACCATGGGCCGAGTTTAGGCCAGGCCTAATTGGGCTAGTGTAATTTTTACTGTCCACCTAAGGCCGATCATATAAAAAAGCAGATTCGTGCACGTGTTGGGTTTAGTCGGACTCAGGACAAGTAAGCGGGGGTAGCCCATAAAATGATTTATAAAACAAATTATATATGTAACAAATAATTAATAATATAAAATACTAATATATTATATATTAATATGTAATAACTTAAATTCACATTAATTTTTTGCTATTGTTTTACTTAAATATTTGCACAAAAAAAGAATTTGAGTTTTGTGCAAAATTCGAATAATATGTGTAACATTTGATTCAAAAGATAATAACTTATATTGTTTTAAAAAAAAATGTCATGAACAAGTAATAGTGTCATCATTATTTTTCTCTGAATATAATAATCAATCCATCATATCAAGCTTAATTTGAAGGCTTAAAAAAGAAAAAACCAATATACAGATTTTACAGACAATACCAGATATGTAAGTCTGCAGTCAAATCTTAGTTTTGGTTATGATTTTAAGGGAATATGCATACATTTGCTTGAGGTAATTTGTGACTTATAGCAGCTCATGAATTTAGCTATAAACTCTGCAGAAAGAAACAAAGATGAAATTAGAACATGAAAATTGTTGGAAATTATGTATTAATTAGCATTTGCATGTGATTTCCAAATGTGAACAAAAAAGGGATATATTTATATTTGATATTGGCTTTTGATTTACCTTCAATGTTCATGAACTGCTGAAATTTTGTTTCTGCAGGATGATCATGAAGCCTTTTGCCAGTTTCCTCATGTTGATTATCCGAAAACAGGAGTTGATTCTCACCTTCTATCATATTCCCATCTTTTCTCTGGGTATAAAGAAGTAAGCAACATTTACTCTTAGTTGTTTACTTAAATGAATAAAAAAAATCATACTCAAGAATCAAGATAGAAACAATTTACTTCCTTACATTGTAATCCTTGTAAAGATTTTCAAGCAGGACCTGGCAGGATTCAGGCAGAAACCTTTTCAGCTCTTCTTTCAGGGTGTACAACAGGATAATCCGGTCAATTAGTTTCAAGTAAGAAATTTACTGAAATTTATTGGAAAAAAATAAAAAAAAAATGATAGAGAGTGATGCTCCTACATTGAAAATAAAGTCAGGTGATACATCATGCTCTATTAAAATTTGAAGCTTTCCGCGAATGATATATAGCCTGCCAAAAGACACATGGAAATTTTTGTAATTGATATTGTTAGAATGTGAACATAAATCTAGATAAATCTAGATATGAAGTTAAGCAAGTGCCTACTGTTTTGGCTTTGTTCTTCAACAATGTCCTTGGCAATATTCGTGATATCATCTTCCCATCCTGTCAGGATTTCTTGATCTTTTGTGAAGGGATAACTGCAGGCACACAAGTCACATAGCATCACAAATGCGAGGAAAAAATATTGGAAAACACTCTTGCCACCAGCGAAGTATTATCCCCGAAAGAGCCCTGTAGGTTTCAAGGTTTTGTCCTTTTCCAGAAGGAAAAGGTGACTTGCAGGGCAGAGAGGGGTATCCATTATAAGCGTCCCTGCCTCTTGATTCTTTACCAATGTAGGATAATGTTTATATTAAATGGCATTGAATCACCTTCTCAGCCAAGAGGCCTCTAATGAACGAATGGCTTGTCGGAGATTATTCTTAGATTTTTCAGCAATCCTTTCAGGAAATTCGCCTGGCAGTTGTACGCCTTCTTGTTTAGCTATAAATTCTAGAACTTCCACAATCTAATGGTAGAAAAAACAAGAGAAAAAAATTTATTACAAACCTGGAAGTGTTTGTGACGTAAAATTGACATTTTTTTTTATGACGGACAAAATCTTGTTGTTGTTATTATTATTATTATTATAGCTTTAATTCTACCTCTCTATTTGAAGGCAAGAAAAGCTGAACAAGGGTGCAGAGTTCCTTCATAGGTTGAAGCTTGGAGACATCAGAGCAGCAAAAGAAAATTTTGCTAGACCCTTTATACCTTTCTAGTAGCCATTTTATATACAGGACAGCATCTGCAGATAGCTTGTCTGCATTATAGAGAACTATTGCTGCCGAAAGAAATTAATCATGAGTGAGCCTTCTGTTTAAATTTTGAAAACCCAAAATTAATATCCAAATTAGATAAGCAAATATACCTCGACAAGGATTGGATTTCGAGTGAGAACTGTTCTTTGATTTCCCATGATTGGTTTCTTTAATAAGTTCGACAATGACATGCTTCTCGTAGCCTTTGAGATCAGAGAGATTAACTTCTATATGTTGGGATGATACGTTTATTCTCACTTCAATGCTGCCAACTGATTCCCCCTGTGAATCAACCATTGAAAGAGCTTCATTTTTGTATCAACATATTCACTAATTAAGCTTGATTATCCATTTTTAAGAATGAAGTTAATGATAGAAATACCATTTAGTTAATTGCCTTGCTCTCTTCCCTGGTTGTCTGTGACAGCATAAATAAAACGTATTGTTGTTATTGAAACTAGAAGTAATCAAGTTATATATATATATATATATGTCCAATTATTAGATTTGCAAAGTGCAAAAGTTTATATATTTAATAACGATTTAACATTAATTTAGTCTAAACCATCCAATATACTGCAGCTCACTGAAGTTATTGCCAGAAATGGGAGGAGAACTATATTCATGCATATTACAAATCCAAATACCTGTAGACCGTCAGGACCAAAAGCTTCTTGAATCATAGCCCAGATCATGGTTCTTTTTCCCACACCAGCAGGTCCTTCAAATATGAAATGGTTACAATCTATACCCCTTATCTGTAATTAAAGTGAATCAAAATCATGAGACCACTCTAAATCCTGATCAATTATGTGAAACAAAAGAATGATAACTGCCTCGCCAATCCTCCTGAAACTGATACCAGCATCCTAATAATTAAGACTCGGATAAGAAAAAAAGTATTCGGGGAACAGAATTATGGGCTTATAAAATCCCTTACTCATTTAACTGTGGAGGCAATTTTGGTATGCCTCACCTCACAATAGGAATAAATTTTTTATTTTAAATTTAAATTTGGTATTGAGCAGACATATTTGAGAATAATTGTATAAAAATTTATAATATTTCCAATTTGTCAATATTTAAAATCATTTTGTGTGTTTTTTTAAATAAGATATTTTATATTCCTAAAAAATACTTTCAATAAAATTAGACCAAATATAAAAATAGCATTCTAATTTCTATTATATAAATATACTAAAAAGAAATTTTAGAATTCCAAAATACTAATTTATTCTGTTTTTTTTTTGTTTGGTGTACCAAAAGGAGTAGAGCCGCGAGGCAAAGCTGATATTAAGGTATGCAATTTTAATTGTCTTGCAAGATACTCAACAGCGATTTCATGTGTTAAGATTTATCTAATGGAGGAGGAAAAGCTAAAGAAATTAAATCTCTTACCAGACCCTGCACCTTGATTGCTGTAGATCGATTGCAAATAAAATCTTTCAAAGCTCTTGGGCGATAATTGTCTGCCCACGTAAACTTTCTTACATCAAACATGTTGGTAATTATCTCATTCTTCTCACCAGCGTTAGTAGCCGTTGGCCGTGGTGGTGATTGGCACTCTGGTGATGATACTCTCTCCCTCAATGGCTTCCCCTCGTTAACGACCGATAAAGAATTCTTATCAGGTCCTTTCTTTTCCACAGATAATTCGGATGATAAAGTAGGAGGATGAGGAGGAGCAAAGCAAGGAGCAGGAACTGGAGGCTGAGTAGCAGCAGGAGGAGGAAGAGCATTGTTTATTTGTTTGTCCTTTTCCGATTTGAGGGATAAAGAAGACAAGCAAGAACTCCACTCTTGCATCTTAACAAAGACGAAAGACGAAATAGAGGAAGAAGTGGCCACTGTGGTAGCATGACTTTCTCTTCCAGGACTAGTAGATGGTGGAGGAAAATGATGCTTCTCTCTATTAATGATGAGGGAATAATCAGTAAGGCCTTTATAGTAAGGGCTACACTTAGCATTTTTATCATCAAAACTACTTAAGATTATAAATTCTTGTCTTCTGTTATGAGCTTCAAGGCTTTCTTCTGTTAAATCGGAATGCCTTGAAGATGAATCAACGCTCCTTCTTCCAAGACGAATGAGTGTTCCAAGCTTGTTCACATTACTCCAAGCAAGCCAATACACCGACTTGTTGGATCGAAAGCTTGTGGAGGTCGATCTTTTTGAGGGTATGTTTCGAGTTTTTTATTGGGATGAAGATGAAAGAAAATTTGAATCAGAATTAGAACGTGGGATTGCTTTTGCTTGTCTCGGCATTGCATTTGCATTCGCAGAGATTGGATTATAATTTCTAGGAAAACATAGGAGATAATATCTATAACTATGTCAAACCTGTTTGATAATTTCAAGGAACGGAGATTTCGCCAAGATTTTTATCAGCCAATCTAATTAATATATGTTATGGTGTTAGGCTGGTGGGCGTCATCAACTATGGGATTTGTAGCAAGCCACGCCTAACCTGGCCAATCTTCATTTTTATTTTTATTTTTATTTTCCTTTCCATGTCTGTAATAGTAATTAATAATTCAAGGTATTTTTTAATTACTGAATGTAGACATTTTATAAACAATTTGGGTATAATATATAAATATATCCCTCAAGTTAGTTAAAAAAATGTAATTTGCACACTTTAATTTTAAAGTAATCTATTACATACTTTAAATTAAAATAAGTGTAATATTCATATCCTGGTAAGGATACGGGACAAAAAGTAAGAAGAGGAATAAGGCGGTACTAAAAAGAAATTTTCTTACTCTCTATCTCCAAAAGGGTGCTAATTAATGTTACACGTTTCACAATTTAAGATATGTAATAGGTGACTTTTAAAATTGGTTTGTGTATTCATTATGCTAAATAATTTGTTGATATGTATTAGTGTTGTGAAAGATGTTAGTTTTTAACTTTCGATAAATGGAGTTTATTTTTCTTTAATTAGAGTTTTCGAATAACGTTTTTAAAATTTAGGAAGAAGTGTTTTTTCCCCTTATTAAATCTATCTAGTGCAAATTAAATAGTTTAGAGCCCTTATATTGAATAATTTAGACAAAGATAAAACAAAAATTTTAAACATACACAGTATTACACATTTAGGAGCTCCCCAAAATGATGGTACTTCAAAGTTTTTTCCTTTTCATTTTTTTCAATACTAAATGTCAAATATTATTCAAAACAACTTCCAACATATTCTATATCTTCCAGAAGTAATTTCAAAAATGCCATTTGTACATCTTATTTTTAAAAGTCATATATTGAACACCCAAGCTATAAAAATACTAACATTAGTAAAAGTTTTTTTTAAAAAAAAGAAAGGAAAATAGCACTCACAAAAAAAAAAAAATTCTTACTCTATGTCATGCGTCTCTATAAGGATGCGGATATTATATATATATATATATATATATATATATATATAAAACTTAAAAATATACAATAAGCGACTTTTAAAATTGAAGTGTACATACGATATGCTAAGAAAATTATTTTTATTGTAAAAGAGGTTAGTTTTAACATTACACAATTAGGAGCTCTCCAAAATGATGGGAGTTCAGCCATTATTAGTTCTAGATCAGTGTTCATAATATGTGCTATCTCTCCTTGATTCAGCTTTAATGTATTATATCTGAAAGGAAGAAAGCATTATTTGGTGCGCTTAATTTTTTTTTTTAACCTTAAAGTTTTTTATTTTATATATTTAACTTTTAAATTCATACTTTTATCCATACATAGTCCTTATGCATCAAATTATTAAGTATCCGGTAAGTCTAGATAATTAAACATCAGTGAATTTTTTTTACGGCATCATTTTTAATAGAAATTGGAGTTTTAGTCCTAAAATCATATTATGATTTAATATATTGGACCCATTTTAACCCCCCCCCCCCCCTTTTTAATTAAACTGATGAAATAGATTGGATTGGTCAACTCTGCTCAATGCACCACCAGCAAAAATAAATAAAAAATAATTAAATGCGCAGCATCACTGATTATCCTACCTGCCGCTTGTTTTCAGTGCCATAACTTTTGGATGCCAATTGTATTAAGCTATAGAAATAAAATCCTCTCATGATCAAAATTAGAGATTGAAAGATCAATCAATCAGTCCACAGTAGAATCTACTGAGGATACCCAAATTTGGACATTCGTAGCAATTATTAGCCACTCGCTAAATTTTGAAATTTTCTAGAATTTACGATTTGTTTCTTATGGCAATATATACATATATATTGTTCAACTGTAGTCACTTTTGGGGAATGTGAATTTTTAGTGTTTATTCAACCTCTAGAAGTCCAATAGTTATTATTAATCAATCAAATCAGTTGTTTCAAGTTTAATATAGGTTACTGAACCATTGTAAATTATAGTTCTTGTTGAAAAACATAAATAAATACAGTTTTTAGGGTAATAGAATTTCCTCGTAGGTAGAAAGATCAAACTTTGATATACAACCCTGAATATGGCAGGCACTGGATCTTTAGAAATTGAAGTATGCCTGGTGAAGGAGAAGACTACAAGAGTCTCTTCAAGAATCCATACACTTATTATCTCACACAAGTAGTTTTTTGTATTTAGAGAGTAGTAGGCAATTTTCTCCACATTCCAACTTCATAATACACCTTTAATTCTTGAGGGCAAATTCAAATATTTAAGGCTCATGACATAGTAACAAAAAAGACATTAATCTTATCACTCCTTAATTAGGTCAACTTTAGCATGTGTAATATATATTTTATATGTTACGATGTACCTCCCATTTAATAGGGTGTCAATCTCAAATATTGTATGGATCTCTTATATATATTACCTAAATATACATTTCAAAAGTGTACTAAAAACATTTTCATCTGACTATTACAAAGACTAAATATGGATACGTGGATAAAATTCATATTCGACTTTATTAAGTCTCATCCCAGTCTTTAATAAGGCAATATATAATTTATTATAAACTTACCACACAAGTATTGTTTATAATACTATTATCTCAATTTACCCACTTAGGTGTCAGGGTGATTATTTGTGTAAGTGGACTGATTATGACTTTCACTATATGTCTTAAGTATCAAGTATTATGAACGTAATCATAAAAAGAAAGAAGTAATAATTTATTAATACGGAAGTCCAAAAAACAACCCTAGCATATCAAAATCTACGAGGCCCTAATGTCCTTACATGAGTCTGAAAAAGATCTCGAGTAATAGATTTTGTTAATGGGTCAGCCAACATACTTTTAGTGAAAATATGCCTCAGGGTAACCTCTCCTTACTTGACCAAATCACCAATGTAGTGATATCAAATATCAATATTGTAATGCCTACTAATTAAGGCATATAAAATATGTTGGTCATGAATACCATGGTATAAAGGTTCACTCATATGAATGATTTGTTATGGTTGTGAATTGTGTGGCATGATGATTTATGCCTGTAAAGGAAGCTTTACCCGGTGAACATCTGATAGTCATGAGTAGAGGTAGAATCACATTTTTCTCTCTCTTCTATTCTTTATCTCTGCCATAGATCTACTCTCCGCTCCCTCTAATCCTTCCTTACATGCCACACTCTTCTCCACTTTCTCTTCTTCCATTATCACAAGATTTCCATTATTGAATCTTTGTGAAAGCTTGAAATCAAAGAGGGACGGAAGAGATCTTGAGAGGTTGAGATAAAGTTTAGTTTTATAATGACCTCTATATACAGTTTATGGTTTTATGATCTAATAGAGATGTTTAGCTTTACTATAATCTAGTAGAGAGCTTAAAAACACACCTAAGGGGGAAGACAAGCTTGATGAAGCTCATATAGACATTTAAATTCCCTTCATTTTTGCATTTGGTATGTTTATGGGTGATGCAATGTGTTAAATGTATGATTGATTATGTAAATGCATGTTATTGATGAGAATGCCATTGATGTTGTGAGATTTGAGGTTAAAATGCCATTTAATGTTAGCTATGGAAGTTGTTGGATTTAAGAAGGTATTTTGATATGTTTATAGTTCAAATGTGTTTTATTGAGTTAACAACATGATATTTGTATAAGCAATTCTTTAGAAAGTTGATAGAAGGGATTGACATTAGTCAATATTTAAACCTATTACATGAATTATGCTTAATGCTCTTTTTTGGTTCATGTTTCTACATGAAAACCCAGATTTGCTCCCATGACAAAGGGTACACGATCGTGAATCCCCTACCTAGAAAATGTCTAGATATGGCAGTAGCTTTCACGACTTGTTTCATGGTTGGGCTCACAACATGTTTCATGCTTGTGAATGATTCGCTTCAAATCCAATAGCATTCACAAGTAAACCATTTTTAAAAGACACCTTCATGCTGTGAATGGACATTCATGTATGTGATGTTAAGTAAAGCTTTAATATGCAAAAGTTATATGATGGGTATGATTAATCACATGCTATGAATTACATGATTATATGAATCTTCACACATGAATGAGAAATTATGACTATGTTATATACTTATGAGCATGTACGTGATAACGACAATCAAAAAGGAAAAGAGATATGAATTCTTAATACCTATTTCTCTAATCTAGGACTAGAAATAGGATAGATGACATGTCATTGAGAGGATTTAAAATATTGTAGGAATTATATTATGAGGACAAGGTGATTTAAGATCAAGTAAGAGTGTATTTGATCCAAAATGCATGCAATTGATTTTATACTAAGTCTAGTCGGTTTAAGCTCTAGAGAGAACACTCTTGACTAAAGGAGCTTGGACGAACACTTACAGTTAGTGATCATAGTGGTTTAAGCTCGAGTAAGAGCACTTATACTTCATAACCCGCATTCGGATAGTCCATCTTAGAGTTTTGGGCAAACAAACTAAAAAGGATATGGTAAACCTGATATATGGAAATTGTTGGTTATATGGATATAATATTTTCTATAAGACTATGACATATGTTTTACTGATGGATATTTATGTTTAAACAGGTTATTGCTGAAAAAATATTTTGAGTAAGATAAAGATAATAAAAGATGGGAAAAATGTTTTAATTTAACTGATTTTTCAATAATAAAGTATGTGACACTTGCTTATATAGTTAGATTATTCTAATTTTATAAGAGGACATCTCATTTAGTGGTATTAGAGCTTAGGTTTAGGCTTTCATGACCTAAGTAGGCTAAAGGTTTATCATGCATGCATAATGTGTATCAAAAGACTCTAACATGAGCTACTTTTCTACTGACTTGTAGGATTAAGAGAGAGTATGGAGATAGAACCGCACGACATTCCTAAGAGCAACATGTAACACCCTCTGTATAGTATAGCAACCCCAGTATACAAATGGATGCCACATGACTGAATCTATATAAACCTGTTTTGAATTAAAACTTTTTCTAACTTATATCATTGTATCTATATAACATGCATCTTTATAATAACCATGTCATATTTACTACATAAATACTCATTTGTATCTAAATAGTAATCATAAACGAAATAAGTAACTAGTTGGACAACATTCCGCTCTTATTACAAAATTCATCCTTATTAATAATAAATAAACTCAATTACATAGCCTTATTAAAATATGTTGTAAATATCTATCTCCATCCCCTACCATGATGAATAACAAATGAATGAAATAAATGAATAGACCCAACATAGGTCAACTCTAATTGGCTTGGTCTTCTCTTCAAATCAACTCAACTATCTTTCAGCTCCAAACCTATGTGCAGAAAAACCTACACGTTAAGATATTAAGAGCTTAATGGTACATATAAGTATAAAAATTCTAGCATGTATTCACACATTAACATAGAATTCATATTCATAACCATACCAGGGTGCTAGACTACATCATTATATATATATATATATACACACACACATATCCAAATAATACCTCATTCATTCTGAATTGATTTGATTTGATTTTAACACATTCATAGTATATATCACATAAGTGAATACATATCATCATAGTCATAACACATTCATTCATAAACTTTCTATATCATGATAATCATAGTGAATTTTATCATATATTGCAATTATCTAACTTTTTGTTCAATATAACTGATTACTAGTTTCCACATTCATTTTCCAGGATGTAACTGTATTCTGATTTCATAATTTTGATTTACTTTCTGCATTACTGGTTTATGATAACACTGTATATTGCATTGCAATTTACTGTGTTATGTATTATAATAATTCATTTTTTATTTGCCCAAACTCTAGACTCGGACTATCCAAATGTGGGATGTAAAATATAAGTGCTCTAACCCAAACTTAAGCCACCCTGCTCACTAATTGTATCTGTCTGTATTGCTATTATCGAGCTTCTAAAATCAGAAGTGTTCTAACCCGAGCTTAGACCACCTTGTCCCTAAATAATCAGGAGCACTCTAACCCAAGTTTAAGCCATTCTGATTTAAACATAATAATATTCTACGGTACTGTAATCCCTTCAATGGCATGCCGCATATCTTAAGCTAGTCCGTGAATAGAGAATGGACATATATAATCATATTTGTGTTATCTATATCATTTACAAGTCATTCATAGTTCAACAAGTCCATTACATAACACTTTATAATATAGAGCACCTAGTGCATAATCATACTACTGTATACCATCTAAATTAATCATGCCAAGTGTGTGTGTACAACAAACTCATGTAATTCCATCATAGGATTTCAAATATCAAATTTCTAGATACAAGGCATTCACAGGCGTCAAACCTCTTGTCATGGGTTATCTACCCATGACTAGCTCTGTGTGGACATTCATGGATATGAATCGATTCTATGCAAAAATTCACGGTCGTGCAGTACATTCACGACCGTGCAATACATTCATAGGCGTGAAGAGTACCTTTATGACCATGAAACATCAGTCTGTAATAATTTTTCAGCATTGTTTTAAGTCATTTTTACACACAACATGCATTGATACTAAAGCTAACCAATGTTAGCCACTTCTATCAAAACTTTCCAGCATCTATCATCATACCAAAACTATAAATCATGCGATTCATCAATTACCATCTTATAATTAAATTCATACAACCATTTTCAATGTTTACCACATTATCAAACTTCATATATCAATCTTCCACATCCAATTGCAATTCAATCATGCCATCTCTTTTAGTTCCAACAATTACTATATAACCATATGAACCAAATAATATGTCATTTATACAATTCACCACACAAACATACCATTTTTTGAATTAAAATGCGTATATATACAAACTTCGACTATTAGAGCCTTAAACCTTAGTCTTTCACATCTACTGTCTCTGATGGGATTCTCCACCCTCTATTTCAGTCCCTAACATTCCATAAGAACCTTCATTATAATCTATATCATCATGCTAGCTATTTAAACCATTAACAAATGAAAAATCCTAACTTTAATCCTTAAAACTGACACTCCATCAAAACCGAACTAAACCATTGAAAGGTTAACAAAAAACATAATCCCCTTACCTCTGTGTTGACGATTATATATTGGATTCTAGAGTTCAAAACATGTTCTAGCACTCCTTAGTTTTGATTTCAAAACTATTTTGGTATTTAATTTGTTTTAATCATGTCAATGGTGGGGATTCATATTTTATCAATCAAAATCAAAAAGGAAAAATAAGAGAATTCATTTCTAGGGTTTCAGAGAATCTAATGGCTAAGGTTTAAGGTTAAATTCCATGAGTTTCTGTCAAAAATATGAAACTACCCAATTTAAACTGCATGGCTTCATAAGCATGAACATATGTGTCACGACTATGAAGATCCTCAATTTCATAATCTAAATTTCATGACATTCACGGTCATAATTCTGTCTATCATGGGTGTGAACACTGGAAGCTCCTATTTAACCATATCCACACATACACTTTCCATATACCCGTTATATATCTTTATTAACATATTATTTCTAGGCCCTAACTTCCAGGCATTACATTTCTCTCCCCCTTAAAGAATTTCATCCTCAAAATTACAAGATATGTTGTCTTTGAACAATTATGGATATTGGGCTTTCATTACTACTTCACTGCCCTATGTAGCCTCTTCTATTACATGTTTTCTCCTTAAGCCTTTGACAAATGGTACTTATTTTTGTTCCTGAGTTCTTGATTTCTCTGGCTAGAATCTAAACCGGTTCTTCTTCATATGTCAAATTCAGCCTCACCTCAATGTTATCAACTGGAACAACATGAGAAGGATCTGACCTATATCTTCTGAACATGGAGATGTGGAACACATCATGAATCTTGCTCATCTCTGGTGGTAGAGCAAGCCTATAAGCAACTAGTCCCACCTTTGCTAGAATCTCATAAGGCCCAATGAATCTAGGGCTCAACTTTCCTTTCTTCCCAAATCTCAAGACCTTCTTCCATGGAAAAACTTTAAAGAAAACCTTATCTCCCATTGCCTACTCTATATCTCTCCTCTTGAGATTTGCATATGATTTTTGCCTGTCCGAGGTTGCCTTTAATATATTCTGTATCACCCGTACCTTTTTCTCTGTATCTCATACTAAGTTTGGCCCCACTAGCTTTCTCTTGCTGAGTTCTACCCAACTAAGGGGTGTTCGACACTTTCTACCATAGAGTGCCTCATATGAAGCTATCTTGATACTAGAATGATAGTTGTTGTTGTAAGCAAATTATATTAATGGAAGACATTTGACATAGCTACCTTTCACCCTCTCAGACTAACCGTCTGTCTGAGGATGAAAAGTTATGTTAAAGCTGATCTTAGTACCTAAAGCTCTTTGTAAACTATCTTAAAACTGATAAGTAAACCTGAGGTCCCTATCTGAAAAATGGAGACTGGTACTCCATGAAGTCGTACTATCTCGTTAACATATATCTCTATTAGCCCATTCAAAGGGAAACCCTCCTTATAGGTAAAAAGTGAGCTAACTTCATAAGCCTATCAATAATAACCCATATGACATCATATTTCTGAGGAGTCACTGGCAACCCAATAATGAAGTCCATAGTAATTTGTTCCCACATTTCCATTTCGGTATTGTGATAAGCTACAATAATTTTGAGGGTATCTAGTATTCGGCCTTGACCTGCTGACAAGTCAGACATATGATTGTATACTCTGTGATATCCCTTTTCATGTCTATCCACGAGTACTTACTCTTCAAGTCATGATTCATCTTAGTATTTTCTGGGTGCATCGTATACTTGGTTTCATGTACTTTCTATAATATCCTATGTCTCATTTCATCAATACTAGGCAAGAATAAATGACTCTGGTAGTATAACCCACCATCTGTCTCAACTGAATAATCAGGTCTCTCCTCCTTAGAGACCAACTTGGCTATCTAAACCATCTTACCATCATGTCTTTGTGCATCTATGATATTTTGGTTAAGTGTAGGCCAGATGTGCAACTCTACCACTATCTTCCTACTCAAAGCATCAACCACTATATTGGCCTTGCCTTGGTGGTAGTCGATAACACAGTTATAATCTTTTATTAGTTTTAACCACTGCCTCTATCTCAGGTTAAGATCTCTCTGTGTAGAAAGGTACTTCTCTTTATAAAGATACTGACACCATATCTTCAATACAAAGATAATGGCTGCCAACTCTAAGTCATATGTGGGGTAATTTTTCTCATGTGTTTTCAACTGGATGCATAAGCTACTACTTTACCCTCTTGCATCAATACATATCCTAGTCCATTATGAGAAGTATCACTATAGATGACATACTCCTTATCAGGAACTGGTTGTTTCAAAACTGGAGTCTCTGTTAACATCTTCTTCAGACTATTAAAGCTATTATAGAATTTAACTATCCACACAAACTTCACATTTTTCCTCAGTAGTCTGGTTAAAAGAGAAGCTATCATTGAAAAGCCCTTAACAAACCTCCTGTAATAACCAGGTAATCTAAGAAAACTTCTGATTTCAATTTGTAGCGCTCTCTTACCCTACTAGTCATTAACAGTGTATGGAAGTACTACTAAGTTCATTTGTTTTTGTAAAAACCAATCAAATTATTGTATATAATTTTTTTTTCAATTTTCGAGTTTATTATTAGCGGAATATTTATTATTGTATTTTTTTCATATCATTTAAATATGGATATAGTTATGTAAATATTTTGATTTAAAAGAATTCATTGATTAAACCATAATATTCAGAAATATATTTACAGTAATACCAAATATATTAATTACAAAATTCGCTCCTTATAAATCCTACATGCCGCAATTTACATCAAAATAAATTCTTAAAATTTAATTTTTACAAACAATTTCCAAAACATACAAAAAGAAAATAAAGTATTACAATTTGATCCTGGGGTTCCCATTATCTTCGGTCGCCCTAACGCAACAACTACATCTATTTATTTGCGCGTGAAACACTAGTTTAGTGGTATAATTATAACTATCCAATAATTATATAAATATTTCTAAAGTAAAATTTTAGAAACCACAATTAATTTACTAAGCATGCCAAAATATTTAACTAGTATCAAAAATATTTATGTCATGCAAAAATATACAATTAATCAATTATAACATTTCATTCATTAAGCATGCTTGAAAATTATTTAACAATACAAGATATACAATTTAAAATATCAATTTAATAATTTACATTTTTTCTATTATTTATTTGATAGCCTACGATATCTTAGACCGGAACTAAACATTGGATATATGGTTTCTGCTCTCCGACAGTATACTCGGTGATTACATAATTATGTTATCATTCGATGTTTAACGCCTACATTTTCAATAACAACTTAGCACCTTTTTGGTGCCTACATAATTTTGAACTCAACACTATTTCTTAGTGCCTACGTAAATTAAATCTTAGCACTATTTATAGTGCATATATTTCTACCCTTTTATTGGCATGTCAACTTATCGCAATTTCTAGTTCTCGACTAGATGTTATAGGGCTTAATAATATTTATTATCTTTATTATTATTTACATAAATTATGTATGTAACACTAATATAATTTCACATAATTGCATTAATCTCTATTAAATATTTTATAACATCATACTTGCTCATTAATCATTATGACTATAAGAAAAGTCAAATAATATATTTTTCCATCACAAAATTCCACAATCAACATATACATACAAACAACCCTATTTTGGACAGCATTTCTGCATTATATTGCATTGCATTTTTCATCTATTTTTAGATGGAATTTGCATAATTGATCACCTAACAAAATGTAGGTACATGTCTTATCTTTAATTTCCAACTAGAATCACACTAAACCGAATTTTGTAGCAAATATTATGAATTTGTTTCTAAGATACATTCTGCCCAGTATTTTATTGGATAGATTTCTAATTTGGATTTTGAATCTATATTTCACCTAATTTTAGGCATATTTAGATCTAAGATCTAAATAAAAGTTGAAAATCTATCTCTTAAATTTCCAACCCAACAAGAACTACTCAAAAATCATTTCCAAAACTCAAGTTATGACCAGAAAAGCAAATACTATTCATAAGACAAATTTTCCAGCACTTCAATTAATTCATATAATTTCCATCTTCATGGATCAACCTCGTATTCAAATTTTATTTTCAGATTCATGGCATAATTTAATCAAAATATCGATAATTACATGCACAATTACACATAATATCACAAAATAAAAAATCACATTTTTCATATTGAATTTTTGCCAAATGTACATACCTCAAAAATCTCTACTTCACCTCACTTTTCTCTTCCTCCTAGTTAACTTTCTCCTTGCCCTTACTTCCTTTTTGATTTTGGTTCAAAGATTGTTCACTTCCTTGGTCTAACAACAATTTTCACACTAATCAAGCACTAATCACACTAATCCACCTTTAATTACCATTAACATATTAATAACCCTAAATTACCAAATTTAATGGTTACTAACCCTAAAATAAAAAAAAAAAGAAGAATAAAAGTGAGAAGATGAAAAATCTAACCCCACCTTTGTTGTAATGTCCGATAATTTAAGCCACGATCGCGATTGACCGAAATTTGATGCATCGAACCGATCGGGGTCTAAATTCGGATATGAAAGAAAAAATTAAAATGATAATAAAATATGAGAAAAATATTTTGGATATTATTAATTGATAATTTTGAAGTTTGGAAGTAAAATTGGGAAAAAAATAATTTTTTGCTAATATTTTAAGAAGACATAAAAATGGAATATTCTTTATCTAAAAAAAGGAATATTCTTTTGATTAAAATAAAGTAAGAGTGAATTAATTTAATGGACCAATGGGAAACAAGATTAGCAATTAATCCTAACCACCCACCTCATCCAACTATAAAAAGTCAAATTTTTACTTTTTGGTCATTCTTCTTCTTCTTCTTCCTCATCTTAACCAAAGAAAATTTTCTCTCTTTTCTCTCTTTTCTCTCTTTTGCCGTGACCTCTTCTCCACCATTTATTCTTCTTTTGGTTCTTCAATTAAAGCTAAGATTTGATGGAACAGTAAAGCTAAGTGAGCAAAACCAAGGAAGAGGAAGGAATAAATGAAGAGAAAAAGAGAAAGAAGACTTTGGTCATTTTGAAGATCATCAAATGTGAGTTTAGATTTTCCATATTCTCACTTTTCTTCTTCTCTTTTCATTGAGTTTGGGGTTAGTTTCCATTAAAGCTGGTAATTTAGGGTTATTACTGTGTTAATAGTGATTAAGGGTGGAATAGGGTGATTAGTGCTTGATTAGTGTAAAATTTGTTGTTAGGACAAGAAGGTGAATAATCTTTGAACCATAAGCAAAGAGGAAGTAAGGGCAAAGAGAAAGCTAGTTAGGAAGAAGAGAAAAGTGAAGAGAAGTAAAATTTTGAGGTATGTAAATTTGGCAAAAATTCAATGTAGAAAAATATTGATTTTGATTTTGTGGTGTTTGTGAAATTGTGTTTGAATTAGTGATTAAATGATGTTCTGAATGTGAAAATACAAATTAGAATATGAGGATGATGCATGAAAATAGAAACTGTAGGAATTAATTGAAGTGTTGGAAAATTCGTCTTATGAACAATATCTATTTTTCTGGTCATAACTTAAGTTGTGGAAATGATTTTTGCATGGTTCTTCTTGGGTTGGAAATTTAAGACATAGAGCTCCAACTTTAATTAAGACTATTAGACCTGAACATGTTTGTAATTAGGTGAAAAATAGACTCAAAGTTCGAACTAGAAATCTGTCTAGTAAAATACTGGGCAGAATAGAATGAACGTAGCTTAGAGAAAAATTCATAACTTTTGCTAACAATTTTGGTTTAATGTAATTTTTGTTGGGAATTAAAGATAATACATGTACCTATAGTGTTTTAGTTGATCACTTGTCAAATTCCATCTATAAATGGATGAAAATTACAAAGCAATATAAGACAGAAATCTATCCAGTAAAATACTGGGCAAATTGGAATGAACATAGCTTAGAAGAAAATTCATAAATTTAGCTACAAAATTGAGTTTAATTTGATTCTAGTTAGAAATTAAAGATAAGACATGTACCTACATTTTGTTAGTTTATCACTTATCCAAATTCCGTCTAAAAATAGATAAAAAATACAGGGAAAAATTAGGCAGAAATGTTGTCTAGAATAGAACAGCTTGTAAATATGTGTTGATTGTGAAATTTTGTGATGGAAAATATATTAATTGAATTTTCTTATAGTTATAATGATTAAATGAGCAAGTATGAGGTTGTAAAATATTTAATGAGAATTATTGCATTTATATAGAATTTATATTAATGTTACTTACATAATTTATGTAAATAATAATAAAGGTAACAAATATAACTAAGCCCTATAATATATAGTTGAGAATTAGAAATTAGGATAAGTTGGCATGCTAATAAAATGGTAGAAATATAGGCACTAAAAATAATAGTGCTGATATTTAATTTACGTAAGTATTAAGAAATAATGCTTAGTCGAAATTACGTAGGCACTAAAAAATAGTGTTGAGTTCGAAATTACGTAGGCACCAAAAAGGTGCAGAGTTATTTAAAATGTAGGCATTAAACGCCGAGCTATAAAATAATTATGTAGGCATCGAGTATACTGCCGGAGAGTAGAAACCTTATATCCAGTGTTTAGTTCAGGTCTAAGATGACATGGGCTATCAAATAAAAAATAGAAAAAAATGTAAATTATTAAATTGATAATTCAAATTGTATATCTTGTATTGTTAAAATTTCAAGCATGCTTAATGAATGGAATGTCATAATTGATGAATTAAATATTTTTGCATGACGAAAATAGTTTCACTATTAATTGAATATTTGGCATGCTTAATAAATTAATTGTAGTTTCTAAAATTTTATTTTAGAAATATTTATGTAATTATTGGATAGTAGTCAAACGTACCACTAAGCTAGTAGTTTAGCTCGTGTGTTTTACACGTAGATAAATAGTAGTAGCTGTTACATTAGGGCGACTGAAGATAAGGGGAACCTCAAGATCAGATTGCAGCAATCTAGTTTATTTTTGTATATTTTGGAAATTATATTATAAAAAAATTAATTTTAAGAATTTCTTTTGATGAAATTGTGGCATGTAGGATTTATAAGGATTGAATTTTGTAATTAATATATTTGGTATTATGGTAAATATATTTCTAAATATTATGGTTTAATGAATGAGTTCTTTTAAATCAAAATATTTACATCACAATTTACATATTTAAATGAAAATAAAAGAAGAAAAAGAATTATAGTAATAAATATTCTGCTAATAATAAACTCAAAAATTGAAAAACATTATACAATAATTTGAGTATTGGTTTTTATAAAAACAAATGAGCTTAGTAGCACTTCCATATACTATTAATGACTAGTAGATTAAGGGAGCGCTATATTTATAGATATTCAAAATGACTAAAATCTTCCTTCTCTTTTTCTCTTCCTTTCTTCCTTCCTCTTCCTTTGTTTAGCTCACTTTACTTCACTTCCTTGTTTATCTTGCCTTAATCCAACTTTTTTCCATTTAATCTTAGCTTGATTGAAGAAAAAAAAAAAAACAATGGGGGGAATGAGAGTCTCTACCACAAGGAGAAAAAGAGAGAAATTTGTTTGTTTTAGATGAGGAAGAAGAAGAAATAAATGACCAAAAAGTGGAATTTGACTTTTATAGTTGGATTTGGTGGGTGGTTAAGATTAATAGATAATCTTGTCCCTCATTGGTCTATTAATTTAAATCACTCTTATTTTATTTTAATCCAAAGAATATTCCTTTCCTCAGATAAAGAATATTCTATTTTTATGCCTTTTTAAAATATTTGTGCCAAAAACACTACAATTTCCAATTTCGTTCAATAAAAAATTATTTTTTTCCAAATTTTAATTCCGAATTTCAAAATTCTCAATTAATAATATCCAAAATATTTTTCTCATATCTTATTATTATTTTAATTTATTTCTTTTATTTTTGAATTTAGACCACGATTGGTTCGGCTTGCCGGATTTTGGTCAATCGCGACCATGACCTAAATTATCGGGCATTACGCAGTTACATTGTGGGGAGGCTACCAACTCATAACAACCTTTATCTTGCTAAGATCAACCCTTATACCATCAGTTGACACAATGTTTCCTAGAAAAGCTACCTCATCAGGCCAAAATTCATATTTGGAGAACTTGGCATACAATTTATACTGTGTAAGTGTCTGTAACACTATTCTTAGGTGTTGATCATGCTTCTCAGATGTCTTAGAATGCACCAAAATATCATCAATAAAGACCACAATATATTGGTCTAGGTAAGGTCTAAATAGCCTATTCATCAAGTCCATAAAGACCATTAAAGCATTGGTCAACCCAAAAGGCATAACCACAATCTCATAATGCTCGTATCTAGTATTGAATGTCATCTTGGCTATATCTTCTATCCTAACTCGTAGCTGGTGATACCCTGATCCCAAATCAATCTTCAAAAACACACCTGCACCCTTTAGTTGATCAAACAAGTCATCAATCCATGACAATGGATATCTATTCTTGATTGTCACCTTATTCAACTGTTTGTAATCTATGCATAGTCTCATAGACCCATCTTTTCTTTTTATAAATAATACCAGTGAACCCCATAGAGGTACACTCGACCTAATATAATCTTTATCTAACAAATCTTGCAAATGAGCCTTAAGGTTTTTCAATTCAGATGCTGCCATTTTGTATAGTGCTATTGATATGGATGTTGTGTTTAGGGTGAGATTTATAGAAAACTCAACCTCTTTGTTAGGTAGTAACCCCGTTATATCTTTGGAAAAAAATATATGGAAATTCATTCACTGTAGGGATATCCTTACGATATAGACTTCCTTTTCTAGTGTCAACAACATGAGCTAGATAGACTTCACATCCTTTCCTCATCATTCTCTTGGCTTTCATAATTGAAATAACCCATGGAAGTTGTGAAAATAACTCACCTTCCACTTTTACATCTCCAGGTTCAGGTGTTTTAAGCCTCACAATTTTTCCTTGCACACAACAACTACCCCATTCTATTAAAGCCAATCCATGCCCAATATGACATCAACTTCATAAAACAACAACTATATTAGGTATGTTGAGAATTCTTTTCCATATACAATTAAAGGACATCCTCTATAAACCCAGTTCACTACCATACTGTGTCCTAAGGGAATTGTAATCTCAATTTCATACTCAATATTCTCACTAATCATGTTATGTTGTATAAGTGTACTTGTGCATATATAGAAATGTGTGGAACCTGAGTTAATCAATGAACATATATATGAGTCATAGAAAGAGAACATACCAACAATGACATATGTAGGTTTCTGATCCTCTCTGGCCCTCATAACATAAGCTCTAGCTGGTGTCCGACTTGGTCCTGGCCTGTTAAGTATCTGAAAAATTGCTTGGGTAGGTCTTATATTTCTCCTCTAATCTGAGCTGGAGCTGACTGTGTAGCCTAAGTTGGTGCACTGCTAGTATTCAAAGGCCAATCCTTCTTCATATGCTCATTTGATCTGTATCTAAAGCAAACACCTATATTTCTCCAGCACTCTCCTTTGTGACTATTGTGGCAAATGCCACAAACTAAAACACTCTCTAGGGTAGCATGTGTTTGAGTACTATCTGTAATATATGTACCTCTAGAGGGCTGCCCCTCTATGTATAATTTTTGTTTTGTCCCTGACTCCTGCCATTAGATTGTCTTGTGTAGAATCAACCCTTCTTGCCTGAATGCTAGGCCACTGGAGTCACTATCTATATGGAAGTTTCCTCTACTCAATTTCCTCTTTCTTTGCTCCGCACTAACATCAGATGAAATCATTTGAGTAAAACTAATATGCTGGAGTGCAGTCACAAAGTCACTGATCTTTGCATTGAGGCCATACTCATTCTTTATGCAATTATCTCTTTCACTTGTGATCATCTCTGAAGCATATTTATTTAGTTGAGTAAACTCTCTCTAGTACTCTGTCACTATCATATAGCCCTGCCTGAGGCTTAGAAGGTCCCTTTTATTTTCATCTATGTAAATTGGAGAATCGTATGGCTCTTTGAACTAAGTTATGAAGAAGTATCGTGTCATTGGCCGAGGGACCTCTAGCATCAGCAAAACTGTCTTCCATAAGTCATAAATGTCTTATGTAGCTGGGATATGGAATATTTGTCCTTTTGATCTGTGGTCACCTCAAACTCATTGTAAACCCTCTCCACCTTCTTTATCAGTACTATGCAGCAACAAGATCATCATCCTTTGTAGCGCTCCCTTACCCTACTAAACGTTAATAGGATATGGAAATGCTAATAAGTTTTTTTTTTTTTTTTACAACCAATGTACAAATCATTGTGATAATTTTTTTTTGTTTATTATTAGTGAAATATTTATTACTATTTTTTTTCATTTAAATATATAACTAGTGATGGAAATAGTTTGATTTGATTGAACTCATTCAATTAAACCATAATATTTAGAAACAATACTAGATTTATAAAATTACAAAATTCATTCCTTATAAATCCTACATGCCACAAACTCACATAAAAAAAAGATTCTTAGAATTTAATTTTTACAACATAATTTTGAAAACATACAAAAATAACTAGACTGCTGCAATCTGATCTTGGGGGTTCCCTCTTGTTCGGTCGCCCTATCGGAACAGCTACTTCTATTTATCTGCTAAGCTTCTAGCTTAGTGGTACATTTGGCAACTATCCAATAATTACATAAATAATTCTAAAATAAAATTTTTGAAACTACAATTAATTTATTAAGCATGCCAAATATTCAATTAATAATAAAACTATTTTCTTCATGCAAAAATATTTAATTCATCAATTATGACATTTCAATCATTAAGCATGCTTGAAATTTCTTGACAATTCAAGATATAAAATTCACAATATCAATTTCATAATTCACATTTTTTTTTCTGTTATTTATTTAATAGCCCACGACATCTTAGACCGGAACTAAACACTGGATACAGGGTTTCTGCTCTCTGACAGTATACTCGGTGCCTACATAATTATTTTATAACTCGGCGTTTAACGCCTACATTTCCAATAACAACTCAGCACCTTTTTGGTGCCTACGTAATTTTTGAACTCAGTACTATTTCTTAGTACCTACGTAATTTCAACTCAGCCCTATTTTTTAGTGCCTACTTAAATTAAATCTCAGAACTATTATTTTTAGTGCCTACATTTCTACCCATTTATTGGCATGCCAAGTTATCCTAATTTCTAGTTCTCGACTAGATGTTATAGGGCTTAAATTACATTTGTTAATATTTACATAAATTATGTAGGGAACATTAATATAAACTCCATATAAATGCAATAATTCCCATTCAATATTTTACAACCTCATACTAGCTCATTCAATCATTATAATTATAAGAAAAATTCAATTAATACATTTTATGTCACATAAATTCACAATCAACACATTTCTTCCAGCTGTCCTATTCTGCACAGCATTTCTTCCTTATGATGCTCTGTATTTTGCGTCTATTGTTAGATAGATTATGAACATATAATCAACTAACAAAATATAGGTACATGTCTTATCTTTAATTTTCAATTGGAATCACATTAAAAATAATTTTTTAGCAAAAGTTATAAATTTTCTCTTAAGCTACGTTCCCTGCAATCTGTCCAGTATTTTACTGGACAGAATTATGCCTTATTTTTCTCTGTCATTTTAATCCATTTTTATATGGAATTGGAATAAGTGATCAACTAGAAATATTTAGATACATGTCTTATCTTTAATATACAACTAGAATCATATTAAAAGGAATTGTTTAGAAAAATTTACAAATTTTCTCCTAAACTACGTTCACTACAATCTGCCCAGTATTTATGGGACAGAATTATGCCTTATATTGGTCTGTATTTTTTGTCCCTTTTTCGATGGAAATTGGACAAGTGATAAACTAACAAAATATAGGTACATGTCTTATCTTTCATTTCCAACTAGAATTACATTAAAAATAATTGTGTAGTAAAAGTTATAAATTGTCCCCTAAGCTACGTTCAATTCAAATCTGTCCATTTTTGTTTTTGAAACAGATTTCTAGGTCAAATTTGAGTCACGTTTTCACCTAATTTCAGGCATATTCATGTCTAATAGTCTGAATAAAAGTTCAAGACCTATGTCTTAACTTTCCAACCCAATAAGAATCACTCAGAAATGATTTCCAGAACTCAAGTTATGATCAAAATACTATACACTGTTCATAAGACGAATTTTTCAGCACATCAATTAAATCATACAATTTCCATTTTTGCATCAACCTCATATTCTAGTTTTTGTTTTCATATTCATTGCATCATTTAATCACCACTTAATTTCTCAATCAATTATTCAGAATTTCATACACATCACAAAATTAAAATCAATATTTTTATATATTGAATTTTTGCCAAATATACATACCTCAAAATTTCACTTCTCTTTGATGATTTTGCCTTAATTCCCTTTTTTTTTTCATCTAATCTTAGCTTGAATTGAAGAAAGAAAAAGAAGCGTAATTGGGGGAGGAGAGTCACGGCCAAAGAAAAAGAAAAGGGAGAGAAAATTGATTTGGTCAAGATGAAGAAGAAGAATGATAAAAAGAATGAAAATTTGACTTTTTATAGTTGGATTAGTTGTTAATCTTGCTTTCTATTGGTCCATTAATTTTAATCACTCTTAATTTATCTTAATTAAAAGAATATTCCTTTCCTTAGATAAAGAATATTCCATTTTTTGCCTTCTAATAATTTCTGTGCTAAAAACATTGCAATTTCTAATTTCGTTCAGCGAAAAATTATTGTTTTTTCCCAATTTTAATTCCAAACTTCAAAATTCTCAATTAATAATATCCAAAATATTTTCTCCCATATTATTATTATTTTAATTTATTTCTTTCATGTCCGAATTTAGACCCGACCAGTTTGGCGTGCCAGATTTTGCTCAACCGCGACCATGGCCTAAATTATCGGGCATTACATCCTTCATTCCCAAAAAATCAGTAGCTCCAAACTTATGGAGCTTGTCTAGCTGTACCCTTGGCTTCGATGGTGGAGGTGGAGGAATTGGTACTGGCTGTGGTAAAACTCTAGTAATTTAATTCAATAGACCTGTCATCTATTGCATCAAAGGAGTTTGACCCTGATCGGTTGTTCCAGAGCCTACTCGTTAGGGAATGGTACTACACTTGGACCTTGAACACTAGATGCACTAGGTTGGTTCGGTGCTCTAGTGTGTGGAGAGCTACAGCTTTCAGCCATGTCATTTGATTCAGATGCCATCTCACTCTAGTCCTACAAATTGATAAAGAAGTAGTCCAAATCAGAGTCAAATAAGACACATGTATGCATACATGATAACCCTATAATCCACTTAGATTTAGAACTGCCTAAACCTAAGCTCTGATATCACTAAATGTAACACCCTCTATATAGTAGAGTAATCCCACTGTATAGATCGACGCCACATGATTGAATCTATATAATCCTATTTTGAATTAAAAAATTTTCTAACTTATATCAATGTATCTATATAACATGTATCCTTATAATAACCATGTCTTATTTACTACACAAATGCTCATCTGTATTTGAATAATAATCTTAAATGAAATCAATAACTAGTTGGGCAACATCTTGCTCTTATTACAAAATTCATATTTATTAATAATAAATAAACTCAATTATATGTCCTTATTAAAATATGTTCTGAATATCTGTCTTTATCTCTTACCATGATGAATAACAAATGAATGAAATAAATGAACAGATCCAATACAGGTCAACTCTAACTGGCTTGATCTTTTCTTCGAGTCAACTCAACTATCTCTTCAGCTCTAAATCTGCATGTAGAGAAACCCACACACTATGTTATTGAAAGCTTAGCGGTACATATAAACATAAAAATTCTAGCATGCATTCACACATTAACATAACATTCATATTCATAACCATACTTAGGTGCTTGACCATATATATATATATACATATTCACATAATACCTCATTCATTCTAAATTGATTTGATTTTAACACATTCATAACATATATCGCATAAGTGAATACATATCATCATAGTCATAATATAGTTCATTCATAAAATTTCTATATCAACATAATCATGGTGAATTTCATCATATATTGCAATTATCTAACTTGTTCAATATATCTGGTTATTGGTTTCCATATTTTTTTCAGGATGTAACTATATTTTGATTTCATAATTTTGATTTACTTTTTGTATTATTGGTTTATGATACCACTATGTACGCAACCAGACTAGCCCACATGCCAATGCTATTATGGGCAGGCTAGCATGCCCATACAACTGCGAATAGCCCTGCACGCAAGTGCGCCCAGGCAGGGGTAGCCAGCGGTAGGGGCGTAAGCATGACATGCAGCAGTAGGAAGCATCATGGGGTCCTAGATAGGTAGCGACATGCAAGGCTTCATGCTAAGAGAGTTGTTCACTGAAAGATCGAGAGCTCTTTCTTGATTCTATAGGTGGTGGTGCATGGCTGTTCTTAGTTAGTGGAGCGATTTGTCTGGTTAATTCTATTAACGAACGAGACCTCAGACTACTAGCTAGCTATGGCCTTCTAGGCCAAGAAAGTTTGAGGCAATAACAGGTCTGTGATGCCCTTAGATGTTCTGGGTTGCACGCGCGCTACACCGATTTTTTAATGAATCTATAGTCTTGGCTGATAGGCCTAGGTAATCTTTGAAATTTCATCATGATGGGGATAGATCATTGCAATTGTTAGTCTTCAATGAGGAATTCCTAGTAAGCGAGACTCATCAACTCGCATTGACTACGTCTCTAGCCTTTGTACACACCGCCCATCGCTCCTACCGATTGAATGGTCTGGTGAAGTGTTTTCATAACAGTGATGTAGGCGGTTCACCATCAGCGACGTTGTGAGAAGTCCACTAAATCTTATCATTTAAGGGAATGAGAAGTCATAACAAGATTTTTGTAGGTGAACCTGTGAAAGGATCATTGTCAAAACTGTTGCCCAGATATTAAGCCAAGAAGGGGGGTTGAATTGGAGTTTTAAAAATTAAACTTTAAAGTGCGGAAATAAACAATTAATTTTAGGAGGGATAGAGAAATTTGACACAAAAATTTTTTATAGAGGTTCGGGTGTTAACAAACCCTACTCCTCTCCCTAATCTCAATTGAGAGTTTCACTAACACACTAAGTGTTACAATGGAGTTTTACAAGCTCACTCCCAACTATGGTGTTTCTCACAATGGCTCACACCTAACCCAGAAATCCCTTGTGTTTTAATGGCTCACACAATAACCAATTCCTTGTGTTTTACAGGCTCACACAAACAACCTTCACTTTGTGTTTTTATAGGCTCACACAAACAACCTTTACTTTGTGTTTTTACAGGCTCACACAAACAACCTTTTAATTTGTGTTTTAGAGGTTCACACAACTAACCCTTACAAATGTTCTACTCTTAACCCAGAAATACTTAAATCTCACTTGAGTAATGATTACAGAGAGAAACACTCACAAATCTTAATTGCTCAATAAATGAAGAGCAAAAAGATTATTACAGAGAATAGATTTTGGTTCTCAAAGTATTGAATGTACAAATTGATTGTAATAAGATTTTATTCAAAGTATTTGCTATCCTCTTTTACTGAATGCATAAATGACTTCCATTTATACTCCCATGGCTGATTGTAGCCGTTGGGGTGCATTAAATATGAAACTAGCCGTTGTACCAACCAAATAATTGGGCCTGACATTTTTCTCTTTCATCATTCACCAGCGTGACTATGTTTGTCAAGGACGTGACATTTCTTCCCAAGCCGTGATTGAAGTGGTGACCTTGGTCGTGAAGCTCTCTGGAATGTTTTGAAACATTGGGTCACGGGCATGACATACATATTCACGGGCATGACAAACTTTCCAGCTGTGATTCAAGTGGTGACTTTGGTCGTGAAGCTCTCTGGATGAAAATGCCATGATCATTCATGGGCGTGACATTTTGATTCACGGGCGTGACTTAAATGTCCATTTCACGGTTTGTTCTTCCTTCATGGTCGTGAACTTCAAATGTTGGTTTTGGTAACCGTTAGCTCTTTCATGGGTGTGACACATAGAGTCACGGACGTGAACATGTTACTTAATTTTGTCTTTCAAGGATTATTCTTTCAATGTCCATTCTTGCTGTTTTATTCCATGTCCTGTTTAATAGACTTAGAAAACAAGTATGTTAAATACAATATTTCTATTTTATTTGTTATCATCAAAATGACGGAAATACCCCTCAAGTTTTAACAAAAACCTGCCTAACAAATTGACCAGTGAACATTTCCAACAACTATGGGGCCGTAGGGGCTCCGGTCCTTGTCAGACCCATTGCATCATGGGGGGTAAGGCTGGTCGAAAGCATCATCTTGCATCGTGCTCTTTCACCCATGGCCTGTAACCAACTTCTGTGCGAGGAGCACCAAGCAATCTAAACTAAAAGAGCACACTCTAAAAAGGATCTGGGAATGGTGAGCCCACTAGATGTGTCTCCCTCTTTGCGAACCATCAATTCTTTGAATGCAAGTTATGCCCAAAGCCTTTTGGCCAAGGGCACGTCTGCCTAGGTGTCACACAACTATCACCTCCAATCCCTCGCCTGTACATAGGTTATGTGGGGCAGATGCTGGCCTCTCATGTGCTCCATGCTCACAGTTAGCCTAAAAGCATAGTCTTTAGTGATGATCATCATTGCAATGGGTGGTTGGAAGGCCTTCAGATTTTTTCGTGTACGCCCATTCATTGGAAGGAAAAATGATGACCCGAATGCATCCTTAAAAGGAACGCTCACTCTATGATGCTAGGTCAGGCAGGAATACCCCCTAAGTTTAAGCATATCAATAAGCGGAGAAGAGCGTAGCTTGAGAATCGGGCATCCTCGGTGTCCGAATTATAGTATGAAGAAGCATCCTCAGTGGCGGACTGGGCCCATGTCCCCTAGAAGGGGGCGTTAGAGATGGTGAGAGCCTTATTGTGCCCGGACCTTATAGCACCAGGCGGTGTCTGTGAATTGGGTTGTTTAGGAATACTGCCCATATTGGGTGGTAAATTCCGTCCAAGGCTAAATACTGGCGAGAGATCGACAGCGAGCAAGTACCATGAGGTAAAGATGAAAAGGACTTTGAAATGAGAGTCAAAGAGTGCTTGAAATTATCAGAAGGGAAGTGGATGGGGGCCGACAATGCACCCCAATTGGAGTGGAACGATCACAAGTCAGTTTGCCGATCTACTCGGGATGCAGATCGATGTGGATTGCAGCAGTGGCTGAAGTTCAAGCCTTTGATATGCCTATGGAGACACCATTGCAATGATTATGGACTACATCATACACCATCATGGCATGCCTTAGCACCTGCACACTCCGAGCATCGGCCAACGGGATCCCTATTCGTCCCGTCTTGAAACACAAACCAAGAATTCTGACATGTATGCGAGTTAACGGGCGAGTAAACCCATAAGGCGTAAAGAACTTGACTAGCGAGATCCCTTCGAGGATTGCATCACCGACTGACCTTAATCTTTTGAGAAGGGTTCGAGTGAGAGCATGCCTATCGGGACCCAAAGGATGGTGAACTATGCCTGAGTGAGGTGAAGCTAGAGGAAACTCTAGTGGAGGCCCGCATCGATACTGATGTGCAAATCATTTGTCTGACTTAGGTATAGAGGCAAAAGTCTAATCAAATCATCTAGTAAATGGTTCCCTCTGAAGTTTCCCTCAAGATAGTTAGATCTAGGGATGAGTTCTACTTGGTAAAGCCAATAATTAGAGGCATTGGGGGCACAACACCTTCGACTTATTCTCAAACTTTAAACAGGTAGGATGATGCGATTGCTTCATTGGGCCATGACATGGAATTGAGAGATCTAGTGGACCATTTTTGGTAAGCAGAACTAGCGATGCGAGATAAATTGGAGGCCGAGTTATGGTGCCCAACTGCATGCTAACCTAGAACCCACAAAGGGTGTTGGTCGATTAACACAACAGAACGGTGGTCATAGAAGTCAAAATCTGCTAAGGAGTGTGTAACAACTCACCTGCCAAATCAACTAGCCTCGAAAATGGATGGCGCTTAAGTGTGCGACCTATACCTGATCATCAGGGTAAGATCCAAGCCTCGATGAGTAGGATGGTGCGACGCTCATTGCAAAATCGGGGGCGTGAGCCCGGATGGAGTGGCCGTCAGTGTAAATCTTGATGGTAGCAGCAAATATTCAAATGAGAACTTTGAAGGCCGAAGAGGGGAAAGGTTCTATGTGAATGACACTTGCACATGGGCTAGTCGATCCTAAATGATGGGAGAAGCCCGTCTAACAGTGCGTCTGTGCATGAGCTTCAAAGTGGAATTAAGTTAAAATTCCAGAACCAGGATGTGGCGGCTGATGGAAACATTAGGGAATCTGGAGACATCGACAGGGGCCTAAAAAGAGTTATCTTCCACCCACCCTAAAAACAACTCAGTCATAGGTAGGATCCAGCGGTTAGAAGAGCATCGCACGTTATGCGATGTCTTGTGTGCCCCCCGCTGCCTATGAAAATCCGGAGGACCGAGTTCCTCCCATGCCTGATCATACTCATAACTGCATCAGGTCTCCAAGGTCAATAGCCTCTGGTCGATGGAACAATGTAGGCAAAGGAAGTCAACAAAATGGATTCGTAACCTTAGGAAAAAATTGGCTTTGAGGGTTGGGCCCGGTGGTCCCAATCCTGAACCTGTCGATTGTTGATGAACTGCTTGAGTTGCTCCCATGGCGAGAGAGGGTCACCATGTGCCAGGCAGGGGGACGGACTAGGAGCGGCCCCTTCGAAGGCCTTCACCGGACATCGAACAGTCGACTCAGAACTGGTATGGACAAGGGGAATTCGACTATTTAATTAAAGCAAAGCATTGTGATGGTCTCTACGGATGCTCACGCAATGTGATTTCTGCCTAGTGCTCTGAATGTCAAAGTGAAGAAATTCAACCAAGCGTAGGTAAATGATGGGAGTAATATGACTCTCTTAAGTAGCCGAATGCCTCATCATCTATTTAGTGATGTGCATGAATGGATTAATGAGATTCCCACTATCCCTGTCTACTATCCAGTGAAACCACAACCAAGGGAACAGGCTTGGAAAAATTAGTAGGGAAAGAAGACTCTGTTAAGCTTGACTCTTGTCCGACTTTGTGAAATGACAGAAGAGGTGTAGCATAAGTGGGAGCCAGAAATGGCGAAGATGAAATACTAATACTTTTAACATTATTTTACTTATTCCGTGAATCAGAGGCAAGGCTATCCCCATTTGTTTTGGACCTAAGGTCACTCCGGTGGCAGATCTGGGCAGAAGACATTGTCAGGCGAGGAGTTTGGCTGGGGTGGCATATATGTTAAAAGATAATGCATGTGTCCTAAGATGAGCTCAATGAGAATAGAAATCTCATGTGGAACAAAAGGGTAAAAGCTCATTTGATTATGATTTCCAGTACGAATACAAACTGTGAAAGTGTGGCCTATCCATCCTTTAGACCTTCGAAATTTGAAGCTAGAGATGTCAGAAAAGTTACCATAGGGATAACTAGCTTGTGGTAGCCAAGCATTCATAGCAACGTTGCTTTTTGATCCTTCGATGTCGGCTCTTCCTATCATTGTGAAGCAGAATTCACCAAGTGTTAGATGGTTCACCCACCAAAAGGGAATATGAGTTGGGTTTAAACTATCATGAAATAGGTTAGTTTTACACTACTGATGATGGTGTCGCGATGGTAATTCAACCTAGTACAAGAGGAACCATTGATTTGCATAATTGGTCATCACAGTTGGTTGGAAAGCCAGTGGTGTGAAGCTCCCATATACTGGATTATGAATGAATGCCTCTAAATCAAAATCTAGGCTAGAAGCGATGCATGTGTCCACCTCTCATTTTTTGACACTCAGTAGGGGCCTCCTAGCCCCCAAAAGTATGTGTCATTGGCTAATCCCTCGTGGCGGATGAGCCATGCGGGCCACCTTGAAATACAATTCCCATCGAACAGTGGGCATAATTCTTTACCAATGACTTAAATACGCGATGAGGTATTGTAAGTGGCAGAGTGGTCTTACTGCCATGATCCACTGAGATTTAGCCCTTTGTCATTCTGATTTGTCCCTCCCCTCCACATCCCAAAAGTACTCATCCCTAAATGGGGCTAGAGGTTTGGTCCCACCAACGCATGATTTATCCATAAGTCCTAAGACACATGTGGCTTTGCTAATTTTCCTGTAACTTTTATGCGATGGCTATGTCCCGATGGTCTTGAATGGCACTCACCACAAAGTTAATCACCTACGGGACCTATGTGATAGCGAAGTCCTAATGGTCTCGGATGGCAATGCCCATGTTACATGGCTACATTAGCCTGTGTTCACGCAAGTTCCCCAAGCCTTGCGCATTAGAGTCATATATGGTTGCCAAGGACTGTTGGCCACGAAAATAAATACTTGAATGAACTTGTCTAGTTGCCAAGGTAGGTTAGCGCGCTTGCCAAGGGTGCTACTGGCAAGCCAGGTGGCCTGAGGAGCAATAGGTAGGCACACACTCCAATCAAGTGGCATGCAGCCCCAGCTGCTGGCACACTAGTGTGCCCATGCTACATTAAGTAGCCCGCATGCCAATGCAGCAAGCATCACCTTTCTGGGCCAAGGCTGCATCAGGCAACCTGCATACCCATGAAGTGGCCAGCAGATTGTGGGCCAAGGCTACTGCTGGCAGTGACAAGTAACCCCAGGTAGCCCAGACCAGTGCGCTGATGCAGTGGCAGGCCGACGCAGTAGGCATCACTGAATGCGCCTGGGCTAGCCTATGCAACGACTTGCAGACCACGGGCCAAGGCTACTACTGGCAACGACAAGCAACCCTAGGCATCCTAGTTTGTCCAGGTGCCTAGGCCCATGTAGCCCAACCTACAAACCACATGCTAAGGCTGCTACTAGCAGCGCCATGCAGCGGCAAGCAACCCCAGGCAGCCTAGTATGCTAAGGTGCCCAACACACCCATGCCCAACATGCCTAGGTAGGGAGCCCAGCACAGCTAGCCAGGCAGCTGCGGTAAGCCAATAAGCCTAGGAAGCTTGCACGCCATAGCTGGCTGGCTAGCCCGCAAGCCAATGCAGCTGAGGGCACCTAGGTTGCCCTATCCTGCCTATAGACCATGTGCTAGGGCTGCTACAGGCAGGGCCATACAGTGACAGGCAACTCCATTTGCTACCAGATGGGCCCAGACACCAATGCTACTATGGGCAAGCCAGCTCACCCATGCGACGGTGTGGAGTTGTGGGTAGCTCTACCTGCCAGTGCTCCCAGGCAATGGTAGACAGCCTTGTTGTTGCCAAGTCAGCCAGTGATAGGGGCATAAGCCTGATATGCAATGGTAGGCAACATCGCTGGCTTCTAGGCAAGCAGCGGCATGCAGGGCCTAGCATTAAAGGGGTTGCTGGCTGGCCAACCCACCTGTGCAGTAGTAGGCAGCCTTATGGGCACCCAAACAGGCAACGACATGCAGGGTTGTGCACCAAGTGGGCTGCTGGCTGGCCAGTGCACCCATGCAGCGGCAGACAACATCACAGGTGTCCAAGTAGTGGCATGCTAGGCAGCTCACCAAAGGGGCTACTAGCTAGCCAGTGTGCTCATGCAGTGGCAAGCTGTGTCACAGGCACCCAGGTAGCCAACGGCATGTAAGGTCACTCGCCAAATGGGCTGCCGGCTGGCCAACTCGCCAATACAGTAGCATGCATTGTTGTAGGTGCCCACGTAGGCAGTGACATGCAGGGCTGCTCACTAAGAGGGATGTTGGCTGGCCAGCATGCCTGTACAGTGGTAGGCAGCCGTGCAGGCACCCAAGCAGGTAACGACATACAGGGCTATGCGCGAAGTGGGCTACTGGCTAACCAGCACGCCCTTGCAGTGTGTCATAGGTTTGAAATTTTTTTACCAACGACTGCACAAAATTATCAAACTTCCCTCACTTGAATGCTAGTTAGCCTCTCCTACGAATGCTAGATGTAACTAGCAAGTGAGTAAAATGCTTAAGAACACTTAAAGAAAAGTGGAGAACTTGGAGAATGCTTAAGTACACTTAAAATGATTGAATTGCATACAATTCTTGGATGCTTACAAATGAGCTTCCTAAAGGTATTTATAAGCCTCCACCTCCTCAATGGACGACCAAGATCAATTTGATCTAATGGTGTACATTTATCTTCTAGATTATTCTATTCAATTTTGTATACATAAGGAAATATCTGAAGTTATGTACACATATCTGCAAGGTTCTAAAAAGAATCTAGAACAATCCACACACTAATAGAATTGGGTGAAGAATTGTAGAAGAACCTCTTGCGATGCGTAATATTCTCCCCTACTCAAATTGGCAATGCCCTCATCGAGTTCCCCTTGTATGCTTCGATTATGTCCTTGTAGGCCCAAAATGAAAGCTTATGCTCCCAACTTGCTCGCTATCAGGTAACCCTTTCCATTTGACAAAGTACTCCACGTAACTTGGATGAGAGCCTCTTCTTGGAATAACTCCATGGGCTAATATCTCATTGGCTTCACATTTGATAGATGTAGTGATGGTTGTGGGTGCTCTTTTCAACTTGCTCCATCTTGGTTCCTCCTTATTGGGATGAAATGGTCTTAATAAGCTTACATGGAACACCAGATGCATTTCCAAATGTGAGGGCAAGGTCAAGCGGTAGGCTAGCTTGCCAATACGCATCTCTATAGGAAACAAGCCCTCATAGCACCTCACTAAGCCTTTGTGTGTAACACCACATCATATGCATTTAACTATAACCTATTTCTGTATAAAATAATCACATACTACATGTTGGAAAGAGAAAATGCCCTCATAACAGTGGTAGTAAATTTTTTTTCATATCATATCCTGTAAAATCAACTAATGCCTTTACAAGTCTTATATCCTATAATTCTATTCAATGACTTTGCATGTCTCATATCCTGTAATATCACTCAATGACTTTGCAAGTCTCATATCTTGTAATATTACTCAATGACTTTTCTAGTCAACATTAAAACCCCCAATACGATATATCACATATATTAAAAAATAAACTTTACAAATAAGTATTTACGAGTTGATTTCATTTATACATTTTTAAAACCCATTCCAAACTGGCTGTACATATTCAACCATATAAATACAAATGCAGATGACATATTTTTATGCTTGTGTGGAATGCAAGGGGTGAGAGAGTAATGAGGCTCGGCCAATGACCTGTGCTCCATGTCTTCTATACACTACTCAAAATGAGCTATCACTTTTCTTTACCTGAAAAATGATGCAAATTGATGAATTGCGGATTAGTGAGAATAACCATCCAATGAGCTCTAAAGTATCAAACAACTGATAGTAATAAATCACAAATCCAATATATACCATGTATTCCATTCCATTCATCAGTATCATATAAGTATCAATAAAGTTGAAACATATAATCATTACTCTTTATGTATGCAAATGCTTTACTTATTTCACTTTTTTGTGACCAAGTTAAACAGACATTGCCCCGGGTTTCCATGTGAACATTTGCATTTGCATTTTCTAGCTAGCTTGATCATTTATTTCATTTTCACATTTGTTGGGCCATAGGCCTCTTCTTTTGCTTTACAATATCAATTAACTAGTCACAATGCCTTTTTAGTCCATATGCATATGCACTTGTATTTAAGAATTCATCAACCATTGTATCTTATCACATATAATATACATATACCACATATATACCTCATATGCCACACATATACCTTGCATATACTATACATATACCATGTATATATATCATATATATCAAACATATACTTCAAATATACCACAAGTATACCATTTATATGTACCACAATGTCACAAATTATCCATCATTACATTATCAAGGACCAATCATGACAATCATATGAATCACATAGCAAGCAACATTCATTTGCACTAAAGAATTCAATCGATAATTAGACTCACCGTTCTCCTTTGATTCTGACCCCTAACTTATTGTCTATTCGCTCCTTGTGGGTCTCCAATATGTTGTAAGCCTAATATGAAAATATAATCGATTAACTCATGATTAGAGAGACTTAATGTGGCTTTAACAAATTAATATGCATTGTTCATGTCAATAGTTAAGATTTTTCCTATGAGGCAGTGTGACCTTATGGGACTGTTTAGCCTATAACTTTTTCTATACTTGATCAATTAATCTGATTCTTGTTCCTAATTAAAACTAACATATAATTATAGAACATATTAAAATATTTTGTGGAATTTCTAAGTGTGTTCTATTTTCTGCCTTATTTTCTATCTTTAGGCAGTTTTAGGGTACTCATTTGGTTTCATCATAACTTATAATCTATAAGTCCTATCTTAATGAACATTTACAGAAACTTATATGGGTTCATATGGAACATTTTTAATGTTTAAAAATTTTATCAATTATTTCTCTAAGGTCTTCAAATTATAACAAACATTTTACTGGTCCAGAATAGTATTGGCTTCCAGACCAGTATGACTTCCAAAGGCCATAACTTAGTCTATACATAACCAATTAAGCTGAAATTAGTACCAACATTTAGCTAAGACATATACCTATAAATTTTCTATTTTATCATTTATAGAATCTCGCTCTAACAAGCTCAAACTAGCAAAACAAGTTACTAGATCTGCCCAGGGCACTCAGTAGGCAGTTTAAACCATAGAACAATCATGGTTCCATTCCCCATAACTCAAAATTTACAAGACCTATGAACCTGCAATTTGGTATAAAGATACAAAACACATATATCTACAACTATTATGTTTTGAGATACTTCAAATAATTTCTTTAACATATTCTAAATCAAAGCACACAGTAGCTAACTTGGTTAAGATTCACACCCTGACTAGTTTCAGTAGAGAGAGGATTTCTCTTCCTATACACTACATAATGCAAAAACGTTTACATAGCCATAAATATAAGACATAAAGGAACAACTTCTATGTTTTAAACTTTTCCAGAATCAATTTCTATGTGCATCAAAATTGGGTTAAAAATCAGTGCCTATTAATGAACCTAACCAACTCAAATCAACCCTATAGTAATAAGAATTTATTACTTACCAAGAACGACCTTGCAACGGATAAGTTAGCTTCAAAAAATAAGTGAAACAAGGAAGAATTGAATTCTAAAATGGAGGAAAATGAAGAAGATGTCGGGCTGGAGAAGAAGGCAGAAATGGGGAAGAAAGATGAACATAAAGCCAACTTGTTTTTTGTCCTTTTCTCTTTTTCTCTTTTTCTCTTTTTCTCTTTTTCTCTTCTCTCTTCTCTTCTCATTTCTCATTTCTCTTCTCTTCTATTTCTCTTTTGTGTCATTTTCATTTTATTTTGTCTATATTATTATTATTATTATTTACATATATTTATAATTCCATTAATTCACACAATAATACAGCTTAATCATTTGGCCCGATTTACTAAATTAACAATGTTAATGTTTACTAATTTTAATTTAATCATTTTTCTTAATTTAATTTAGTCAACTTATTCAATTTATTTCTAATGCATTGTTATCATCATTTAGGTTATAAGGATACATGTGTGACTCGATATAATTGCCAAATACTAGGACAAGTAGCTAGTGCGTGCCATGAACTTGTTTCTAAGAAATTATGTGTAAAATGCACGTGTTCAATTGAATTGTATGCAAGATGCTTATGTTCAATGAAATGCATGTGGGGAAGGTTGAGGATGGTACATTGTGAACTTTGGCAAACCTTCATTTTTAGTGTGAAAGGAGCTTCACCATCACTAAGTCTCCTTCTTCGAACTCTAAGTGTCTCTTCTTTGCATCAGCCCACTTCTTCATTCTCTTCAAGGCCTTTGTTAGATATGCTCGTGCCATGTCGGCCTTCTCATGCCATCCATTGGAAAACTTGAATGCGAATGGACTAGGACCCTTGTAACCAATGGCTAATGTATGGTGAGTCATTGGTTGCTGCCCCGTTGCTATCTCAAATAGACTAGCTCCCGTCGACTCACTCCTTTGCAAGTTGTATGAGAATTGGGCTATGTCAAGCAACTTTTCCCATTTTATTTGGTTTGCACTTACGTAACGCCTCAAATACAACTCCAACAAGGCATTCACCCTTTTTATTTGTCCATCGGTTTGGGGATGAAAACTTATGAAGAAGTTAAACTTAGACCCCATTAGCTTTAATAACTCTGTCCAAAATCTACTAGTGAAGAGAGTGTCTCGATCACTCACAATTATCTTTGGTATGCCCCAATACTTCACTACATGCTTGAAAAATAAGTGTACAATATCTTCGATGGAGAACTTTGTAGGCACGAGGATGAATACCCCATATTTCCTAAATTGATCAACCACCACCATAATGTTGCTACAACCTTTGGACTTTGGCAAACATGTAATGAAATCCATGGAGATGCTTTTTCAAGGCTTCTCTAAAATGGGAAATGGATCCAATAGACTCATTGGTTGATGTTGATCGACTTTGTGTTGTTGGCATACAAGACAAGTTTTCACATAAAGCTCAATATCATCCCTCATTTGGGGCCAATAGTAGGCACGCTCCACAAGTGCCAATGTTCATCTAACTCCAGGGTGTCCCACCCATTGTGAATCATGGCACTCCTTAATGATTTTCTTCCTCAAGCCTTGCCACTCTGGCACATATACACTATCTCCTTTGGTGGTGAGCATCCCATCTCTTAGCCAAAATTGGCATGTCTTCCCTTGACTTGCCAAATTCACCAAACTCTTGGCTTGTGGGTCATGCTCAAGTCCCTTCTTAATTCGATCCACCAATGGAGGTTGGACTCATGATGGCAGCTATAATGACCCACCAAGTTTGTCTTGCCCGACTTGTACTCCATCACTAAGTCAAATTCTGCCAAGAAAGCTTGCCACCTAACTTGCTTTGGTGTTAACTTCTTTGCTTGAGAAAATAACTTATGGCAACATTGTCAGTCTTTGCTATAAACTTGGACCCCAACAAATAATGTCTCCAAGTTCGTAAGCAATGCATTACCGTAGTCATTTGTTTCTCTTGCATTGTGTAGCATCGGTTGGCATCGTTTAGCTTTCGACTCTCATAGGTAATTGGATGGCCTTCTTGCATTAAGACTCCACCAAGTGCAAAGTCAGAAGCATCCATGTGAATTTAATATGTCTTGGTGTGGTCTGGAAGGGCCAAAACGAGTTTCTAGGTCACTTCTGCCTTAAGCATTTCAAATGCTTTTTGGCACTTCTCATCCCAATTCCATGTCTTGTTCTTCTTTAACAAGTCGGTGAGGGGTGCAACAATGGAAGAATAGCCAATGATGAATCTTCGATAGTAGTTGACAAGGCCAAAGAATGAGCGTAGCTCAGTTATCTTCTTAGGTGGCTCCCAATCAATGATAGCTTGCACCTTGGACTTATCCATGTGTAATTTGCCTCAGCCCACAATGTGCCCCAAGAACATAACTTCATGTTGTGCAAAGGCACACTTCTCCTTCTTAACATACAACTCATTCTCCTTTAATACTTGGAAGACTTGCTGCAAATGATCCACATGCTTCTTTAATGTCTTGTTGTAGATGACTATGTCATCCAAGTATACCACTACAAATTTGTCCAAGAAGGGTTGGAAGACTTGATTCATAAGAGTGTAAAAGGTATTACTAAGAATTCAAAATAGCCATACCTCATAACATAGTTGTCTTTGGCTCATCTCCTTTGGAAATCCACACTTGATAATAGCTTAATCTCAAGTTAAGCTTTGAAAACCATCTTGCCTCACCAAGTTGATCAAACAAATCGGTGATCAATGGAATGAGATACTTGTTCTTTATGGTGATTTTGTTAAATGCCTTATAGTCAATGCATAATCGAAGTGACCCATCGTGTTTCTTTTGGAAAAGCACGGGTGCACCATATAAAGCCTTCAAAGGTTGGATATATCCAGCATCCAACTACTCTTTCAATTGCCTCCTTAATTCTTCAAGCTCGAGAGGCACCATTCGATTTGGAACTACGGCAGGTGGGCTTGCACCAGGAATAAACTCGATCTTATAATCCACCTCTCTCTATGGTGGGAGCTTCTTTGGCAACTCGGAGGGCATAACATTCTTGAATTCTTCAAGGGCCCATGACTTCCTTAGGTACATTATCTTTTGGCATGTCTTTGTCTTCTCTCAATGTGGCTAGGAAGGAGAGTTGTGCCTTTTTTACTCTTTTGGATAGTTGCATGGCTAAAATTTACTTGGCTTGTAGGCTCGCTTCTCTTGCTAAAGGCACTATGCATGTATTGCATTCCTCCAATATGCATATTGTGTTGGCACAAGGGATGGGCATGACCTTGACTTGGTCCATGAATTCCATTCCTAACACAATAGCTTGGCCTTCTTTGGGCATTCTGTTGTCTTGTGTGGCCCATCACAAAAAAAGCATTTTGATTGTTAGCTTGCTACCGCCCTTGTCATCCTTGGTGCTCTTGCCTTTGTCATATTTGTGGGAGCTCTCTTTGATTTGGTGGTTGTCTCCCTTACTCTTTCCATTGCCTCTCTTATCCTTGTAGGACTTTGGCTTATCATTCTTCTTAAACTCTATTAGGGATTCGACAATGGAAATTGTGGTGGCGAGATCTTGTGCACCATGTCTCTCGATCTCTAGCTTGGCCTAATGTTGTAGGCCATCCATAAAGGAAAATAGTGCTTCCTTGTTGGTATAGTCAGGGATCTCCAAAAGCACTTCAGAAAATTCCTTCATATAATCTCGTATGCTTCCCCTTTAAGTAAGTCGCCTAAGCTTGGCTCTTGCTTTATGTTCGACATTATCGAGATAGAATTGCCTTTTGAGTTCCTTCTTGAACTCATCCCATGTATCAATGGTGCAAGTCCCTTTCTCCATGTCACTACATCTCCTCCTCCATCATAGCATCACGGCATCAACAAGGTAAAGTGAGGCATGATCAACCTTCTTCCCCTCATTAAGGCCAAGTGCCTTGAAGTATTGCTCCAAGCTCCAAAAGAAGTTGTCATTCTCCTTCACATTTCTCAAGCCATTATATGCCTTTGGCCTAGGAACATCCGCCATTGAAGGAGCGGTGACGATCATAGGATTGGCAACACATCCACTTTGAGTAACGACCTTCTACAAAAGGTTAGGTCCTCCCATGTCTCAACTAGTTCGGCTATTACCCTTGCAAGCTCTTCTTTGAGATTCACAATCTCAACTCGAAGGGTTTCTTCCAAGGCCCTCACTCGGTCTTGGCATGTCATCATGACAATGTTCACAACACCTTGCATCTCACCTTGGAGCTCATCTTTCTCCTTCTGAAGCTCCTTGATGTGTTGGTCCGCCTCCTTAATGCATTGGTCTTGCTTCTTGAACCTTTCTTGCCCTTCCATGATAGCAAGCTCCACCTTTGCGAGCCTTGCATTCATGTCCACTAAGACATCCTTTGACCTTGATCTCCCCCTTTTGGTTTGGTTGCTCTCAGCAGTGGCCACCTTTGTGATCTCACTTGATCCTACCATTTTTGCTCAAACTTGGCTTTAATACCAATTTTCATGTGATTGGACTTTCTTTACCAATGACTGCACAACACTAGCAAAATTTCCTCACTTGAATGCTAGTTAGTCTCTCCTACAAATGCTAGATGTAAGTAGCAAGTGAGTAAAGATGCTTAAGCACACTTAAAGAAAAGTGGAGCACTTGGAGAATACTTAAGTAAGCTTAAAATGCTTGAATTGCATAGAATTCTTGGATGCTTACAAATGAGCTTCCTCAAGGTATTTATAGGTCTCCACCTACTCAATGGACGACCAAGATCAATTTGATCTAATGGTGTACATTCATCTTCTAGATTATTTTACTCAATTCTACATACATCAAGAAATATCTCAAGTTATGTACACATATCTACAAGGTTTTAGAAAGATTTTAGAACAATCCACACACTACTAGAATTGGATGGAGAATTGTAGAAGAACCTCTTACAGTGCATAACAAGTGGCAAGCAGCATTGTGGGATGCAGACTAGCCAGTGTGCCTGTTTAGCAGTAGGCAACCTCATAGGCACCTAGGCAGGCAGCGGCAGCCAGGTTCGCAAGCCATGACTGCTGCTGGTTGGCCAGCGGATAGGTACCCAGGTAGCAGTTGTCGCCTATGCAGCTGTTGGCAATCCCAAACTTAGAGAATGCTCTTATTACTCAAGAAAGCTTACAATTGCTTCTTATGCTTTCTATGGTTACAAATGACACTTATATTTGGCATTCATTAGCATGAAATCCATCCAAGGAACATCTCAAAATTAAGATAGATGATTTTGGTTGTTTTTACCCCTCGGATGGTATCTCCAACACCGTGGGTGCTTACATCCGGTGTGGGCAAGCTTATGCCGATTCCAATCCTCCATGCCAACTTCACCATTTACCCCCACTGATCATGCCATTAATTTTGCATAATTTTTAGAGGCCCTACACAAAATTTGGTCCTTTTATGATTCATCTTTTTATTATTTTTTTGAATTTATGTATTTTTTCCATTTAAAAAAATGGTTATTTTCTTTGCATTTTTTTTAAAATTTTTCTATAATTACATTGGATATTTCATAGCATATGTTCAAATTTTCACCTCAATACTCCCTAAATCGAATTTCTTAGGGGGGTGTGGTGGGTGGAACATTGTCATGTCTCCTCCTGCTAGGCTTCAACATGCCCTTTATGCTCTTTAGGGGGGTGTTGCTTGACCCCCATCGGAGGGCCTCAAGGCCTAGGCTCTGAGGCAGGCCTAAGCCACTTGTGGGCATCAGTTGTTGGCTGGAAAGGCTTGCTTTTAGTCGGTTGTCACTTTATTTATCTTATCGGTTGCTGGATACTTCACAACATTGGTGGCCCATTAGGCTATGGCTGTAACCTTGGTGGCAATAGTCGGTTGGCAAAGGATTACCTCAATTTGGCTGAATATTCAGCTCATTTGCAGATGTAAATCAATTGTTAGGTGTATTTCTATGCATTGCCTCACCACATGTGGGGAGGCATCTGTGTGCAAGGCTCATGTGAGTTTCCTAGCCAATGTCATCAGGGCCAAGCCTTGCTCTTTGGCATGCCAAAGGTTGCTGCAGCTGGAGTGGGAGAATAACACTCGTATGCCTAGTGATTTTCAAGTAAAGGCGGCCTTGTGGGGTGCTTCTGTGTAGGGGAAAGGCCCTCTCAGCTGAGGCTGTGGAGGTGCACAAAGGTGTCCATGCCAATATTGTTAGGGCCCTGCCCCATGCCTAGTGTCACGCACCGAAAGAGGTTCACCACAATCCTTCCCCATATTCTAATATTGTATAAATTGTCCTAGAATTTTCTAGAACATTGTAGATATGTGTATAATATTTGAGATAATTCTTAATGTATGTAGAATTGAGTAGAATAATCTAGAATATGAATGTAGACCGTTAGATCAAATAGATCTTGGCCATTCATAGAGGAGATTGAGACATATAAATAGCTTGTGAGAGTTCATTTGTAACAATCCAAGAATTCAAGAAGTAATACAAGCATTCTAAGCTTTCTTAAGCATTATCTAAGTTCTCTCTTTGTGTTCTTAGCATCTTTGCTCACTTGCTAGTTTCATCTACCATTCGTAGGAGAGGTTGACTAGCATTCAAGCGATGAAAGTTTGCTAGTGTTGCACGGTCATTGGTAGCAAAAGACCAAGCCCGTGGCAGTTGGTATCAGAGCCTATGGTTTGTGCAAAGATGGCAGAATCAAGTGAGATCACTAAGGTGGTAACTGATGAGAGCAACCAGCCCGAAAGGGGGAGATCAAGGTCAAAGGATGTCTTGGAAAACATGAATGCAAGGCTCACGAAAGTGGAGCTTACTATCATCAAAGGGTAAGAAAGGTTTGAGGAGGCAGACCAACGCATCGAGGAGCTGGAGAAGGAGAAAGATGACTCCAAGTGAGATGCAAGGTGCCTTGAACATTGCCATGATGACATGTTAAGACCAGGTGAGGGCCTCGGAAGAAACCCATCTAGCCGAGATTGTGAATCTCAAAGAAGAGCTTGCAAGGGTAATAGTCAAACTTGTTGAGACAAGGGAAGACCTAACCCTTTGTAAGAAGGTCGTTGCCCAAAGTGGAGGTGTTGCCAATCCTGTGGTCATCACCGCTCCTTCAAAGATGGATGTTCCTAGGCCAAAGGCATATAATGGCTCGATGAATGCGAAGGAGATTGACAATTTCTTTTGGAACTTGGAGCAATACTTTATGGCACTTGGCCTTGATGAGGGTAAGAAGGTCGATCATGCCTCACTCTACCTTGTGGATACTGCGATGGTATAGTGGAAGAGGAGATGCAGTGACATTGAGAAAGGGACTTGCACCATAGATACATGGGATGAGTTCAAGAAGGAACTCAAGAGGCAATTCTACTCCGTGAATGCAGAACATGAGGCGAGAGCCAAGCTTAGGTGACTCACTTATGAGGGAGCATACGGGACTATGTAAAGGAGTTTTCCAAAGTGCTCTTGGAGATCCTCGACTATCCTGACAAGGAAGCACTCTTTGCTTTCATGGATGGCTTGCAACATTGTGCTAAGCTAGAGATCGAGAGATGTGGTGCCCAAGATCTCGCCACTGCCATTTCCATTGTTGAATCTCTTATTCAGTTTAAGAGGAACGAAAAGCCAAAATTTCATAAAAGCAATGGTGACAATGTAAAGAGTAGGGGAGACAACTACCAAAGCAAAGAGAATTCCCACAAGTACGATAAGAGGAAGAGCATCAAGGATGACAAAGGCGGAGGTAAGCCAACTATCCAATGTTTCTTTTGTGATGGGCCACACAAGTCAAGGAAATGCTCGAAGAAGGCCAAGCTATTTGCCCTAGTTGAAGAAAGGGAGGAGCATGAGCGATGCGAGGAGACGAGGGTGGGATCCCTATAACTTCTTAATGTCATCAAGGCTAAAATCGAAGTGCCTAAGTCTGAAAAAAAAAAAAAGAAAGGCTGACTGTTCATGGAAGCCAAAATGGGCATGCAAACTGTGAAAGCATTGGTGGACACGGGAGCAAGCCATAACTTTCGTGAAGTAAAAGAAGCCTATCGGCTAGGCATCAAGTACTCCAAGGAGAGAGGATGGCTTAAATTGGTAAATTCTAAAGCTAAGGCCACCTTTAGAGTTGCTCGGGGAGTAAAGGTAAGCCTTGGTGGATGGCATGGCTTGGTAGACTTCTCTGTAGTGCCAATGGATGATTATGCTATAGTGTTGGGCATGGAGTTCATAGATCAAGTCAAGGTCGTGTTCATTCCTTATACCAACACAATGTGCATATTAGAGGAAGGCAATGCATGCATGGTGCCTTTAGCAAGGGAAACATGTCCATAAGCCAAGCAAATATCATCCATGCAGCTCTCCAAGGAGGATATGTTCCCTGAATTGCCTAAGAGACTTCCATTGAAGGAAGAGGTGGATGGAAAGATTAAGTTGAATTCTAGTGCAACTGCCTATCGAATGGCACCTCCCGAGTTTAAGAATTGAGGAGGAAATCGAGGGCTACTGTCATAAGTTTGAGAATTTTGTTGGTACATCACAGTAAAGCAACACTAGAGCAAGATCCACAAGCCAAGAAAATGAGGGAGTTGGCAAGTCATGGAAAGACTCTCCAAAATTGGCTTAGAGGTGGGGAGCTCACCAAGGAATGTACCAAGCATCGCCAAGCTTGTCAAAGGTTGGCATGAGAGGCTGACCATGGCATAAGCACACCAAGCTAAGGCTGGGAAGAAGAGAAAGAAATAAGCCAAAGCTAAGACAAGATCCTTGAAGCTTGAAGAAAAGGAAGCGACAAGGGCATTGCCACCATATTCTAGTATTGTATAGATTGTCCTAGAATTTTCTAGAACATTGTAGATATGTGTAGAATATTTGAGATAATTCTTGATGTATGTAGAATTGAGTAGAATAATCTAGAAGATGAATGCAGACCATTAGATCAAATAGATCTTGACCATCCATTGAGGAGGTGGAGGCCTATAAATAGCTTATGAGAGTTCATTTGTAACAATCTAAGAATTCAAGATGTAATACAAGAATTCTAAGCTTTCTTAAGCATTCTCCAAGTTCTCCTATTCTCTTTGTGTTTTTAGAATCTTTGTTCACTTGCTAGTTTCATTTAGCATTCGTAGGAGAGGCTGACTAGCATTCAAGTGAGGGAAGTTTGCTAGTGTTGCACGGTTTTTGGTAGCAAAAGACCAAGCCTATGACACTGGGCATGCCAATGGATTGTTGCAGCTGGAGTGTGAGCATGGAACTCATGTTCCTAGCGACCGCTCGAGTGAAGGCAGCCTTGCAGTGTGTCTGTGTGCGGAGGAAAGGCCTTTTCAGTCAATGCATGAGGAGGTGCACACGGGTGCCTTAACCAACATTGTTAGGGTCCTACCCCGTGCTTGGGCATGCCATGGGTTTGCTGTAGCTGGGGTGGGAGCATGGAATATGCGTGCCTAGTTACCGCTTGAGCAAAAATGACCTTATGGGGTGTCTGTGCTAGGGGGAAGGCCCTATCATCTGTGGCTGCAACTAGTAGCGGCAGAGGAGTATCTGAGACTAAAATTGAGGCATCGAGGGTCTACCCTACCAATACAACACAAGGCAGAGGCAGAGGCAGGATTGGTATGACAGACAGAGGAGTGACCAGATTTGAAGGTCAGAGTTCTATGGCCCCTACTCAGGCCAGGGTGTTTGCCATGACTAGACAGGAGGCAGTTGATGCTCTCGAAGTAGTCACTGGTAATATTTACATTTATGATATATTAGCATATGTATTGATTGACCCACGCTCTACTCATTCATTTATATCATTGCATATGACATCTAAACTACATCAAAAACATGAGCCTCTGGGATTGACATAAATGTGAGTTCTCCACTGGGAACAGTAGTAGTTGGAATAATGTCTGTCATGATTGCTTGATATGTATTGACAAAGCTAAGTTAATAGCTGATATGATTTTATTGCCAATATATGAATTTGATATGATATTAGGAATGGACTGGTTAACTAGGCATCATGCAATAGTGAATTGCTTTACTAAGAAAGTAATTTTAGAATCACCGAACCAACCAAGGGTTGTATTTTTGGGTGAAAGAAAACTTGTGCCTACATGTTTAATCTCAGTTGTAAAAGCATTTCGGATGATCAAAGGAGGATGTGAGGCATATTTGGCATATGTGACTGATACTAGAACCACTGATAGCTTTCTTGAAAATATACCAGTGGTGAGAGAATTTTTTGATATATTCCCAGATGATCTACCTGGTTTACCACCAAATAGAGAGATAGAATTCACTATTGAACTAGTACCAGGAACAACACCAATATCAAGGTCACCCTACAGAATGACCCCAATTGAGTTGAAAGAACTGAAGACTCAATTGTAGGAGTTGCTTCATAAAGGGTATGTCAGACCTAGTGTATCACCCTGGAGAGCTCCAGTATTATTTGTTAAAAAGAAAGATGGAACAATGAGATTGTGCATCGATTACAGGCAACTGAACAAAATGACGATGAAGAATAAATATCCATTGCCTAGAATAGATGATTTGTTTGATCAATTACAGGGAGCCCAAATATTCTCCAAAATTGATTTGAAATCAAGTTATTACTAGTTAAAGGTAGCACAAGCAGATATTCCAATGACTACCTTTCAAACCAGGTATGGACATTATGAATTTTTTGTAATGCCATTTGGATTGACTAATGCTCCAGTTGCATTTTATGGCATTAATGAATAAGGTGTTTCAACCTTATCTAGATAGGTTTGTGATAGTATTTATTGATGACATATTGGTGTATTCAAAGAATAGGGGAGAACATGAACAACATTTAAAAATTTTGTTGCTAACTTTGAGAGAGAAACAACTGTATGCTAAATTGAGTAAATGCGAATTCTGGTTAGATCATTTGGCTTTTCTTGGGCATATGGTATCAGGCAAGGGCATAGAGGTAGACCCAAAGAAAATAGAGGCTATGATAAATTGGGAAGCTCCTAACAATGTTTCATAAATGTGTAGTTTTCTGGGTTTAGCCGGATACTATCGCAGATTTGTTGACGGATTCTCCTTAATTGCTAGCCCTTTGACTAAATTATTGAGAAATAATGTGCCTTTCAAGTGGACTCCAAAATGTCAATGGAGTTTTGATGAACTAAAACACAGGCTAACCTCAGCACCAGTGTTAACTATCCCTATAGGTACAGGTGGGTTTACAGTATATAGTGATGCTTCTCACCAAGGCTTGGAATGTGTATTAATGCAACACGATAAGGTGATAGCTTATGCATCTAGGCAATTGAGACCACATGAGATCACATATCCAGTGCATGATTTAGAGTTGGCTGCAGTTGTATTTGCATTGAAGATTTGGAGGCATTATCTGTATGGTGAGACATTCCAAATCTTCAAAGACCATAAAAGCTTAGGTTATTTGCTGACACAGAAAGAATTAAACATGAGGCAGAGATGGTGGTTAGAGTTATTGAAAGATTATAATTGTACAATTGAATACCATCCAGGGAAAGCCAATGTGGTAATAGATGCATTGAGTAGGAAGTCTAGTGGCAGCATAGGTCACTTACATGCATCCTCTTTTCCATATTTGATTTAAATGCGATCTATGAATGCTGAATTAAATATGCAGGATAGAGGGCCATTGGTTGCTACTTTTCAGGTCAGACCTATACTAAAGGATAGGATCAAAGTTGCACAAAGTAAAGATCCTAAATTGTGTTAGAAAATTGAATCAGTATAGTAGGGAAACAGTAAAGATTTTCAATTGTAGGACAATGTACTAATGTTAAAGTCACGCATATGTGTTCCAGACACTGAAAACTTATGCTAGGAAATAATGGAAGAGACACACAATGCACCTTATGCAATGCACCCAGGGATGACAAAGATGTATCACAGTTTAAGACCTCATTACTGGTAGCCAAGAATGAAGAAAAATATAGCAGAATATGTTTCTAAATGCTTAACATGTCAGCAGATTAAGATTGAACACCAAGCACCAATTGGTAAGTTACATCCATTGCCAGTGCCAGAATGGAAATGAGAGAAAATAATGATGGATTTTGTTTATGGATTGCCAAGAACTTCACGGAAAAACGATGCAATATGGGTAATTGTTGACAGATTAACCAAGTTAACACATTTGCTACCTATCATATGGGGGTGTACACTTGAGAATTTGGCCAAATTATATGTGAATGAGATAGTCAGATTGCATGGCATTCTAGTGTCCATTTTGTCTGATAGAGATCCACGGTTTACTTCATGTTCTTGGGTTAGTTTACAGAATGCATTGGGAACAAAATTGAACTTCAGCACTACATTCCACCCACAGACTGATGAACAATCTGAAAGGACTATATAGACATTAGAAGAAATTCTTAGGGCATGTTCTATGGAATTCAGAGGTGTTTGGGATGAATATAGCATTGATTGAATTTTCTTACAACAACCAGTATCATAACAATATCCAAATGGCACCATATGAGGCATTGTATGGCAGAAAGTGCCGAAGCCCCATCATTTGGGATGAAGAAGGAGCACGTGCATTAGAAGGGCCAGAGATAGTATAAGACACAGTGGATAAAATTAAGATTGTCAAGAACAAGCTAAAGGCAGCACAGGATAGACAGAAAAGTTATGCTGATCAGCATAGAAGGAAAATGGAATACGAGTTGGGTGAAAAGGTATTTGAATGAGTATCTCCATGGAAAGGGGTAATCAGATTCTGTAAGAAGGGTAAATTGAACCCAAGGTACTTATGAAATTCTTGAGAAGGTTGGTCCATTGGCTTATAGGTTGGCTTTACCACCAGAGATGGCTCATATTCATAATGTATTTCATGTGAGCATGCTTAGAAGATATAGGTCAGATCCTACACATGTACTTAAAGATCAAGCCAGCGAGATTGCAGATAACATGAGTTATATAGAAGAACTAGTGGAAATCATAAAATACAAGACTAAACAATTGAGAAACAGAGAAATACATTTAATTAAGGTATTATGGAGAAACCATTCATAAGAAGAGGCAACATGGGAAACGGAAGAGAATATGAAAAAGCAATATCCACACCTATTTCTAGGTATTAAATTTTGAGGATGAATTTTTTAAAAGGAAGGGAGAATTGTAACATCCTCGACCTTCCTTATATGCATTTCATTTGAACATATGCATCTTACATATAATTCAATTGAACATGTGCATTTCATACGTATTTTGTAGGAACAAGTTTATGACATGCACTAACTACGTGTCCTAGTATTTGGCAATTATATCAAGTTGCACATGTGTACTTATAACCTAAATGAGGATAACAAAGTATTAGAAATAAATTGAATAAGGTGACTAAATTAAAGTAAGCAAAACGACTAGATTAAGATTAGTAAACATTTTACATTGTTAATTTAGTTAAATTGGGCCAAATGATTAAGTTGTATTATTGTGTGGATTAGTGGAATTATATATATATATATGCAAATAATAATAATAATAATATAGATAAAATAAAATGAAAATGAAACAAAAGAAAAATAAAATAGAAGAGAAGAGAAGAGAAAAGAGAAGAAGAAACAAAATAGAGAAAAAGGAGAAAAAGAAAAAATTCGTTTTATCTTCTTCCTCCCATTTCTGCCTCCTTACTCCTGCCCTATTTTCTTCTTCATCTTCCTCCATTCTAGCCTTCAATTCTTCCTTGTTTCACTTATTTTTTGTAGCAAATTGATCCCTTGCTAGTTCGTTCTTGGTAAGTAATCAATTGTTATTACTATAAGGTTGATTTGAGTTGCTAAGGTTCATTAATAGGCACTAATTTGCACCCCAATTTTGATACATGTAAAAACTAATTCTGGAAAAGATTAAAACAAAAAATCTATTCCTTTATGTCTTATATTTATGTATATGTAAAAATTTTGCAATATTTGGTGTATAGGATGAGATATCCTCTCTCTATTGAAACTGGTTAAGGTGTGAACCCTAGCCGAGTTAGCTACTATGTTCTTTGGTTTTGAATATGTAAAGCCATTTTTTGAAGTATCTCAAAACATAAAATTCTAGATATATGTGCTATGTATCTGTATACCAAATTTTAGGCTCATATGTTTTATGGATTTGAAGTTATTGTGAATGGAACCATGACTGTTCCATAGTTTAAGTTGACTGCCTAGTACCCTGGGCAGATCTAGCAATATATTTGGCTATTTTGAGCTCCTTAGAGATAGATTCTATACCCTTAAAAAAAACATTAAAGTTATAGGTATATGTAGTATCTAAATTTTAGTACTAATTTCAGCTCAATATGTTATGTATAGACTAAGTTATATCCTTTAGAAGTCATACTGGTCCGGAAGCCAACTCTATTCTTGACCAGCGAAATATTTCTTATACTTTGAAGACCTTAGAGACATAATTGATAAAATTTGTAAAAATGAAAAATATTCCATTAGAACCCATATAAGGTTCTGTAACGTTTCATTGAAATATTACTTATATATTATAAGTTATGATGAACCAAAGTTGGTACCCTAAAACTGCCTAAGGGTAGAAAAGAGAACACATATAGAAATTCCACAAAACATTGTACAATGATCCAATTGGTTTGAAATTTTAATATTTACCAAAATTATATGTTAATCGGATTTAGGAATAAGAATCATATTAATTGGTCAAGTATAGAGAAATATATAGGCTAAACAATCTCATAAGGTCACACTGCCTCATAGGAAAAATCCTAGCTATTGATATGAAGAATGCATATTAATTTCTTTAAGCCACATTAAGTCTCCCTAATCATGAGTTAATCGATTATATTTTCATATTAGGCTCACAACATATTGGAGACCACAAGGAGCGGATAGACAATAAGTTATGGGTCAGAATCAAATGAGAAAAGTGAGTCTAATTATCAATTTAATTATTTAGTGCATATGAATGTTGCTTGCTATGTGATTCATATGATTGTTATGATTTGTCATTGATAATACAACGATGGATAATTTGTGACCTTTTTGGTACATATAAGTGGTATAATTGAGGTATATGTTTGACATATGTGATATGTATACATGGTATATGTATAGTTTATGCAAGGTATATGCGTGGCATATGAGGTATATATGTGGTATATGTGATAAGATTCAATGGTTAATGAATGTTTAAGTACAAGTGCATATGCATATGGACTTAAAAGGTGTTGTGACTAGTTAATCGATATTGCAAAGCTAAAGAAGAGGCCTATGACCCAACAAATGTGCAAATGAAACAAATGATCAAACTTGAGTGAGAAGAACTCTTTTATGTTGGATAGAATTGAGTGAGAAGAAGCTAATGGGAACAAACTTGGTTTGAGAAATGGAAGAAAAAGTACGAGTGATCAAGAATAGATTGAAAAAAGCCATGGACCGACAGAAATCATATGTGGATTTAAGAAGAAAGAATATAGAGTTCTATGTTGAAGATCAAGTATTTCTGAAATTATCACCCTAGAAGAAGGTTATGAGATTTGGAAAGAATGGAAAACTAAGTCCAAGATTTGTAGGCCCTTATGAGATTTTACAGCGAGTGGGACCCATAGCCTATCGATTGAAGTTGCCTCAATAGTTGGAAAAGATTCATGATGTGTTCCACATGTCAATGCTACGGAGGTATAGGTCAGACCCTAGCCACGTAATCTAGCTAGAAGAAATATGGATACAGGCTGATCTGACTTATGAGGAGAAACCAGTAAAGATCCTATCCAAAGAGATTAGATAGCTCAGGAACAAACATGTTGCCCAGATATTAGACCAAGAAGGGGGGTTGAATTGGAGTTTCAAAAAATTAAACTTTAAAGTGCGGAAATAAATAATTAATTTTAGGAGGGATAGAGAAAATCAGACACAAAGATTTATAGAGGTTCGAGTGTTAACAAACCCTACTCCACTCCCCAATCGCAATTGGGAGTTTCACTAACACACTAAGTGTTACAATGGAGTTTTACAAGCTCACTCCAAACTATGGTGTTTCTCACAATGGCTCACACCTAACCCAGAAATCCCTTGTGTTTTAATGGCTCACACAATAACCAATTCCTTGTGTTTTACAGGCTCACACAAACAACCTTCACTTTGTGTTTTTACAGGATCATACAAATAACCTTCACTTTGTGTTTTTACAGGATCATACAAACAACCTTCACTTTGTGTTTTACAGGCTCACACAAACAACCTTCACTTTGTGTTTTTACAGGATCACACAAATAACCTTCACTTTGTGTTTTAGAGGCTCACACAAACAACCTTTTAATTTGTGTTTTGGAGGCTCACACAACTAACCCTTACAAGTGTTGTACTCTTAACCCAGAAATACCCAATGCTAACTTGAGTAAAGATTACAGAGAGAACCACTCACAAATCTTAATTGCTCAAATATGAAGAGCAAAAAGATTTTTACAGAGAATAGATTTTGTTCTCAAAGTATGAAAGTACAAATAGCTTAAATTCGAAGTATATGTTATTCTTTTGTTATTCTCTTCATTCTCTTGTTCTTAATGCATAAATGACTTCCATTTATACTCTCATGGCTGAATATAGCGGTTGGGGTGCATTAAATACGAAACTAGCCCTTGTACCAACCAAAAAATCGCGTCTGACATTTTTCTCTTTCATTGTTCATGGGCGTGACAATGCTTGTCACGGGAGTGACATTTCTTCCCAAGCCATGACTGAAGTGGTGACCTTGGTCGTGAAGCTCTTTGGAAAGTTTTAACATATAGAGTCACGGGCGTGACATACTCATTCATGGGCGTGACAAGCTTTCCAGCCATGATCCAAGTGGTGACTCTGGTCGTGAAGCTCTCTGGATGAAATTGCATGAATCTTCACGGGGGTGACACCTATGTTCACGGGGGTGAATGAAATGCCCACTTAACAGTTTGTTTTTCCTTCATGGCCGTGAACTTCAAAAGTTGGTTTTGGTAACGGTTAGCTTCGTTCACGGGAGTGACTCATAGAGTCACGGCAGTGAACATGCTACTTCTTAAAATTTATCTTTCAAGGATTATTCTTCCAATTCTCCATTCTTGCAATTTTAATCCATGTCCTGTATAATATACTTACAAAAAAAAAGCATGTTAAATTCAATATTGCTATTTTATTTGTTATCATCAAAATGATGGAAATACCCCTCAAGGTTTAACAATCTCCCCCTTTTTGATGGTGACAAATAATCTAGCAATATATGATTTTGAGAAGTCTCCCCCTCAAAATATACTTAGGATAAAAAATTTATAATATGCAAGAATAGTAAATGATGATGTAGCATTGAAATAAACTTAACTAGATTTAAGTATATGCAAGTTATATGAGAAGTATATCCAATATATACCATAATTCCTTTTTTAAGGCATGAAGTATATGTAAGGTATATTTAAGGTATATCATGGAATATTTATATTTGTAACTTGCATTAAGGTATATGCAAAGTATACTTAAGGTATATCTTATGTATATATGAAGCTTAATTTCTCAATTTTATACTTTGCATGTGAATTCTTGAATCAAAGTTCAAAATTTCTAATTCCTCTATGTCAATTCATAATCCAATTTTAATTTTTGATTCAAAATTCATTTACCTTAAAGTATATTGCTAGTTTGCTAGTTTCTTCTAATGTTGCTAGTTTGATACCATTTTCCCTATCATATATTGCTAGTTTTCTCCCCCTTTTGTCATCAATCAAAAAGGATATGAAGATTGAAGTAAACAAAACCAAATATATATAGTATAAAGGAAAGGATACAAACTAAGTTAAAATATTCAGAAAGGAAATTTAAAAATTTCCTACACACAAGCAAACATAAATATAACAAACAAGCTAAAAACAATCAAATTTAGGCTACACTCTAGCCTATCTCCTAGCCAGACATCCTATCACGAATCATAGCCACTTCAGCCTCAAAGTTGTCCATCCGAGCCTCCATGAAGTCTTTGAGGTTCTCCAACCTCTCATCCATCGAAGTCTGCAGCTGCTCAAAACGTGGTGTGGAAGCTGAGGACTGTCCGATGTCCTGCTCAGCTGCTGGAGGTGCTTCCTCAATCCGAGCCCTCTTCTTCTGCTGGACTCTCTGGAGGCCTGCTTTAAAATCCTCCGTGTCATTATCTTCCCAGATAATCTCCCCAGTAGTGTCAATGAAGTGGTAGAAGATATCGTTCTGGAAAATGATTCTGACAGCTACTCCTATCTTGATGAACGACTCAACATCCAAGCGATCTCGAGGATGTGCAGGGATGATGTTGAAGTGATGTGCATCCAGCTTCAAATAATTGAGCTTCACTGCGATATGGGTGACATATGCCCCAATCAAAATATCTCATGTGGGCTTGGTGGCTATGGAGAGAAGATGATTAGCAAACCATCTGGAAAGTGCCATTGTGACTCCTCTGCGAGCCATCTCAATGAGAAAGAGTTTTGACTTCCTGATTGTCCCATTACTTTCTCCCCTAGCAAATATGCTATAGGTTAGGAACCTATGCAAGTACCTGTGTACTGGGGCCACGAGAAGAGTGCTCTTTGTCTTCTTCACGTCTCAGCTACAATTATAGCCAAAATGTGTCCAGACTAGAGGGGCAGAGAATTCTACCTCAGCATCATTCAGAATGCCATCAGATGGTAGGTTGAACAATTCCCTAAATGCGATGGCACTGAGGGTGTTAGGATTGTTGCAAAGTTGGAATTTCACCTCTCCTGTAGGTGAAACCTGCAATGTGCTGAGAAATTCCAGTGTTGGCTCCCTCAGAGTCGGCTGATGAATTTCAACAAAATCTTTGAGATGACAGGCTTGTAGTTGCTCTGTCATAGCCATCTCAAGCCTGAGACTTCGGACTATCTGCCATTCGAAGGACCTTGATGACAAAAGAGGTATCTTCTTCAAAGTTACATACTGAGGATGACAATTCTCCGGAATGCGGTTCATGAGGTAATCTGCATACCTCTTAGGCGCATGGGACTTCTTTCTCTTTCCCTTGGATGAAGCAGACTCCATTTTTGAAGAAATTTATTGTTGATGGAGTTCAAAATATTTTTGACAGAAAATTTGATGTAAAACCCTAGAAATGTATGATATTTGCTGAAGATTCGAACTTTTGGTGGTATTTATAGGGAAATTTCAAGTCTTTAGGGTCGGAATCTTCAATGTCTCAATGAATGAGAGTAAATGAGAGCGGTTTTGGGAGATGGAGAGTTGAAATGAAGTTTGTAATCGGCTGTTCTCTTATATATTCGATACATTCACGGGCGTGACGTAGGTTTTCACAGGCGTGAATGGTCGTGTTCACGGTTTGCTAAAGGAGTATTCCACCCGTGAATGAAGGCGTGAATAATTTCACGGGTGTGATCTTTGAATCTCACGGGCGTGAATGATCATCGGTCACGGGGGTGAATATTTAGGTCACAGGCGTGAACTATTGAATTTCACTACTTATGCCCATGAAGCAAGCCGTGACTCAAGGCGTGAAAGCTTTTGTGAGTTTTTGGGGTATAATTGTTCACGGGAGTGAAAATTCGTCACGGGCATGAAAGTCTCTTTTCACGGGCGTGACTCAAGCCGTGAAAATAAATTTTCACCACTTGAAGCCATGAACCATATCGTGAACCAAGTCGTGAACGACACTACCTCTTTGGGCTATTTAAGTCACGGGCGTGAACATATGTCACGGGCGTGACTCCCTTAAATTTTCATCAAATTAAAATTAAGTCCTAAAACAAGACTAAATCATTTCAAGAAAGATTCTACTCCTTAAAACATGAATTCTCATCAAAATTTCTATCTTAGAACTTGTGATATGATTTAAGATCAACAATTAAAATTTCATATTTTTGCAATCACAAGGTTAATCCATCAATCATACCAAGCTCTCTTCTAATGAAATTAAATCTTTCCTCATTTAGAGACTTAGTGAAAATATTTGCTAATTGATTTTCTGTGCTTATGAATTCTAATGCAACATCTCCATATTGAACATGATCTCTAATAAAGTGGTGTCTTATGTCAATATGCTTGCTTCTTGAATGTTGAATAGGATTCTTTTAAAGATTTATAGCACTTGTGTTGTCACATTTTATAGGTATATGGTTCATCTCATGACCATAGTCCTTAAGTTGTTGTTTCATCCAACGAATTTGTGTACAACAACATCCAACTGCTACATATTCAGCTTCAGCAATTGAGAGAGCAACTGAAACTTGTTTCTTGCTAAACCAAGAAACTAAGCATTCTCCAATGAAGTGACAAGTACCTGAAGTACTTTTCCTATCTAAAAGACTACCAGCATAGTCTGCATCTGAATATCCTATAATATAAAAAGATGAATTCCTAGGATACCATAAACCTAGATGCAATGATCCATGTAAATATCTTAAAATTCTTTTTACAGCATTTAAATGAGATTCTTTAGGACATGATTGAAATCGTGCACATAAGCAAACACTATACATAATATCGGGTCTAGATGCAGTAAGATATAAAAGTGATCCTATCATACCTCTATAAAGCTTTTCATTAATGCTCTTACCATTTTCATCTTTGTCCAATTTTGTTGATGTGCTCATAGGAGTCTTGGTATTTTTGCATCCTTCCATACCAAATCTCTTGATTAAATCTTTGGCATATTTGGATTGGTTGATGAATATGCTCTCATTGCTTTGCTTTATTTGTAGACCAAGGAAATACTTAAGTTCTTCCATCATGCTCATTTCAAATTCCCTAGTCATGCACTTAGCAAATTCTTGACAAAGCAACTCATTAGTAGAACCAAATATTATATCATCAACATAAATTTGAACAATTAGTATATCATGCTTATGCTTTTTGATGAATAGTGTAGTGTCAACATTTCCCTTTGTAAAGATATTTTCTAATAAAAAAGTACTTAGTCTCTCATACCAAGCTCTTGGAGCCTGTTTTAAATCATACAAAGCTTTTGAAAGTTTAAAAACATGATTTGGCAAATCATAGCTTTCAAAACCTGGTGGTTGTTCTACATACACTTCTTCATCTATATAACTATTTAGAAATGCACTTTTCACATCCATTTGAAAAAGTTTGAAATTCATGTGACATGCATATGCTAAGAGTATTCTTATAGCTTCTAATCTAGCTACAGGTACATATGTTTCATCATAATCTATACCTTCTTCCTGATTATATCCTTTTGCAACTAGTTTTGTCTTTTTCTTGGTTATTAACCCTTGTTCATCTAATTTGTTTCTAAATACCCATTTGCTACCTATGGTTTGATGATCCTTGGGTCTAGGTACTAGGTTCCATACCTTATTTCTCTCAAATTGGTTGAGTTCCTCTTGCATGGCAATTACCCAACTTTCATCATTAAGTGCCTCATCAATATTTTTAGGCTCAATTTGTGAAATAAAAGCAATGTCATTGACTAAATGCTTGAAATGAGATCTAGTACTTACTCCATTTGATAGATCACCAATTATTTGCTCTTTTGGATGATCTTTCGTCATTCTCCATTCTTTTGAAAGTTCTTGATCAATTTGTTCTTCATTTTGAGGTAGAGTGTCATTTTGCAGTAAATTTTCTTGATCATTTTCTTCTTTTCCATTTCCAATATCAAGTTTTTCCATATTACCTACAACATCATCAAGAACACTACCTTTCACAAGATCAAGTCTACTAGATTCATTACAAACAACATGCATGGATTCTTCAACCATTAATGATCTTTTATTAAATACTGTATATTCTTTGCTGGTTGTAGAGTATCCTAAAATGATACCTTCATCAGACTTAGAAGCAAATTTTCCAAGATTGTCCTTGGTGTTCAATATAAAACACTTGCATCCAAATACTCTAAAGTATGATATCAAGGGCTTTCTTCCATTCCATAGCTCAAATGAGGTTTTGTTTAAAAGAGGTCTTTTGAAAACTTGATTTGAAATATACCATGCAGTGTTTGTGGCTTCTGCCCAAAAATAAGTTGGTAAATCATGTTCATTAAGCATTGTTCTAGCCATTTCAATTAAAGTTCGATTTTTCCTTTCAACTACCCCATTTTGTTGAGGTGTCCTAGGAGATGAGAAATTATGTGAAATGCCATGTTCAAGACAAAAGCTTTCAAAGTTTCATTTTCAAATTCTTTCCCATGATCACTTCTTATTTTAGAAATGCAGTACCCTTTTTCATTTTGAACTCTTCTAGCAAAGTTTTTGAAGTTTGCAAAAGCATCACTCTTTTGAGCTAAGAAAATTACCCAAGTAAATCTAGAGTAATCATCTACGATGGCAAATGCATAATGTTTTCCTCCTAAGCTAGCAATTCTAGTAGGTCCAAACAAGTCTAAATGCAGGAGTTAGAGAGGTTTTGAAGTACTTACTATGTTTTTGGCTTTGAAAGATGACTTGTGTTGCTTTCCTCTCTGACAAGGATCACATGTCTTGCCATTATCATATTTAACTTTTGGCAATCCTTTTACTAGCTCTCCTGTGCTGAGACCTTTACATTGTTTCCAAAGGTAACTTTACATCCATCAATACTTTTTATTTCATTGAAAAGTTCTTTGTCTCCTGTCATATGCCTTGAGCATCCACTGTCTACTAGCCAAGCATTTTTGTTTATTGTGGACTTGAGGCATACTTTGTCCGAGACGTGATCCTTAATAGCCATGAAGCATAGGTTGACCTCTTCACTTTCATTATCATCTTTTTCACTTGAAGTGCTTTCGTCATCCCATGTGGCTTTGTGACCTTTCTCCCCATTGTCTCTTCGGTATTTGCTCCTATGCTTCTTAAGCCTTGGACATTCTGGTTTGATATGTCCCTTCTTTCCACATTCATAGCATTTTACCTCTTCCTTACATCTATGTGTGTCATTAGAAGTTTGTTTGAGGTTTCTTTGTCTGAATTTTCTGGAATTGCTCATTTTATTCTCAATGATTCTTTTTAATCTCCTTGAAAGCATAGCGATGTCCTCATTTTCATCATCACTCATTTCTTCATCATCTTCACTTTCTTCTTGAGATTTTGAAGCAGTGGCTTTGAGTGCTAAGGGTTTTCTTTTCTCTGGCTCTGCTTCAAGCTCTCTATCTCTCTTCACTGCCATCTCATGTGTGAGAAGTTTGCCAATCAGCACATCAGTATTCATGATGCTCATATCTTCATTTGCTTCTTTTATGCCAGCAACTCTTGAACCATAGTCTTTAAGAGGAAGACTTCTCAGGATTTTATTGTTTATATCTTCCAAACTCATATGCTTCCCAAGTTTCCTCATTCCATTTATAGTGGATAGAAGACGGTTGGTCATGTCAGTGATTGACTCATTGGATTTTATCTTGAAGAGCTCATATTCTGAGGTTAGAAGTTGAATCTTCTTAGATTTGACTTGCTTAGTTCCCTCATGATAGTTCTCCAATGTCTTCCACATGCTGTATGTTGTTAAGCAGTGTTGTATTCTCCCACATTCTTCAATAGATAATGAGCTTGATAGGATTATCATTGCCTTCTTGTTTTTGAAATTTGCTCTTCTTTGAGGCTATGTCCAATCATCTCTTGATAGGATTTCTTCTTCACCATCAGCTCCTCTTCTGGTTGGTGGTGTCCATTCTTTTCGTACACTATCCCAAACTTCACTATCCAAGTATGTCTCCATCCTAAACTTCCAATGGGCATAATTTGCTCCATCAAAGTAAGGTTTGAGACTTTGGAATCCTTCACTGACCATATCTTACTCTTTACTAGCGCTTTTTAGGCTTCGATGCTAGACAAAGCTCTGATACCAATTATTGCCCAGATATTAGAACAAGTAGGGGGGTGAATTGGAGTTTCAAAAAATTAAATTTAAAGTGCGGAAATAATTAATTAATTTTAGGAGGGATAGAGAAAATCAGACACAAAGATTTATAGAGGTTCGGGTGTTAACAAACCCTACTCCTCTCCCCAATCGCAATTGGGAGTTTCACTAACACACTAAGTGTTACAATGGAGTTTTACAAGCTCACTCCCAACTATGGTGTTTCTCACAATGGCTCACACCTAACCCAAAAATCCTTTGTGTTTTAATGGCTCACACAATAACCAATTCCTTATGTTTTACAGGCTCACACAAACAACCTTCACTTTGTGTTGTTACAGGATCACACAAACAACCTTCACTTTGTGTTTTACAGGCTCGCACAAACAACCTTTTAATTTGTGTTTTGGAGGCTCACACAACTAACCCTTACAAGTGTTCTACTCTTAACCCAGAAATACCCAACGCTCACTTGAGTAAAGATTACAGAGAGAACCACTCACAAATCTTAATTGCTCAAATATGAAGAGCAAAAAGATTTTTACAGAGAGTAGATTTTGTTCTCAAAGTATGAAAGTACAAATAGTTTAAATTCAAAGTATATGCTATTCTTTTGTTATTCTCTTCATTCTCTTGTTCTTAATGCATAAATGACTTCCATTTATGCTCTCATGGCTGAATATAGCCATTGGGGTGCATTAAATACGAAACTAGCTGTTGTACCAACCAAAAAATCGCGTCTGACATTTTTCTCTTTCATTGTTCACGGGCGTGACTATGCTTGTCACGGGAGTGAAGTTTCTTCCCAAGCCGTGACTGAAGTGGTGATCTTGGTCGTGAAGCTCTCTGGAATGTTTTGACATATAGAGTCACGGGCGTGACATACTCATTCACGGGTGTGACAAGCTTCCCAGCCGTGATCCAAGTGGTGACTCTGGTCGTGAAGCTCTCTGGATGAAATTGCATGAATCTTCACGGGGGTGACTGAAATGCCCACTTCACAGTTTGTTTTTCCTTCATGGCCGTGAACTTCAAAAGTTGGTTTTGGTAACGGTTAGCTTATTTCACAGGAGTGACTCATAGAGTCACGGCAGTGAACATGCTACTTCTTGAAATTTGTCTTTCAAGGATTATTCTTCCAATTCTCCATTCTTGCAATTTTAATCCATGTCCTGTATAATATACTTACAAAAACAAGCATGTTAAATTCAATATTGCTATTTTATTTCTTATCACCAAAATGACGGAAATACCTTTCAAGGTTTAACAAAGCAAATCCCACTAGTGAAACTATTATGGAGTCACCACAATGTAGAAAAAGCTACGTGGGAGCCAGAAGTTGCAATGAGACAACAATATCCACAATTGTTCAATACAGGTAAAATTTCGAGGATGAAATATTTTATTAGTAGAGGAGAATTGTAATAGCCCAAATATCGGGTTAATCATAAACTATAGTTTCCGAAATTGATCAACATACCCGAGGGCTAAAAATAAACTCGTGGGTGAAAAATATTTTATTTGATCATCGGAAAATATAGGTTATGACTAGTCTAAGAGTAAAATTTGCAGTGAAAATGAGGTCAAATAAATCATCAAAAGTCATAACTAAGAAAAAAAGGGGATCCGGTTTAATTAAATAGTTAATTGACTGTACTTTGATCGGACCATGAAAAATAGCAAACGACATCCAAAAATTTATTTTAAGACATGGATAGACTCTAAATAATATTTAGGATTATTTGACAGTGAAAAAGGAATTTTACAGTAACACCAAAAATTAAATTATCAATCCAGTTTGAGTGAGTTGGACAGAAAACAGACTCCGATTGAGTTGAAAATATTTGTGTAGACATATAAAAATATTTTATGAATTATGAAATTTAATTTGGGTAAAATTGAGTTTGGAAAGTGAGATAAATAATTTATAGTGCATAATTGGGTCTAAATGGCTTGCACTTTATTTGGCACAAGCCCACCCAACTTAAGCCACTATAAATTGGCCTAAATATCAGAATTCTCTAGAGAAAATTTTGCAACTCATTCTTCCCCAAATCCCCTTGCATGGTCAAACCTATCTCCTCACATTTCTCTTCCAATGTTTTTTATTTTTCTTTAATTATTACACAAAATCAACCACCCAAAAATAATTTCAGTCTCTCTATTAGCTAATAGAAGTTTTTAATCTTCAATTGGAGGGTTAGAGTGAAAGGAAATCAAAGGAGATAAGTTAGGATACAAATTTGAGGTAAGTGAAATTTATGGTTTTAAATTAGTTTAATGGTTCAAATAAGTAGTTTAAGGTATGTGGATGATAAAAATGAAGTTTATTTGAGTTAAGGAAGCAAAATAATGGTGGATTAATGAAGGGAAAACTTTGGTCATGGTAGGTTCAAGAGAAAGTGAAGGTGCTTCCAAAGAAAATGCTAAGGAAAGAAAGATTAGGAAGACCTAAACAAGAAATTAAGGTTAGTGATTCCAAAATCTATTTATTTCCATTTATTAAGCATGATTTAGGGTTATGGAAATTTAGATATTTGTTTGTTTTGCATGTAATTGATAATTAATCCTTAAATCATGATTAAGGAATTATAAAAAGTGAATTAGAATGGTTAAATTCAATAAACAAATTAATTAGTGGAGATTAGAAAATATGACTTTATTATGTGAAAAATGTAAATTAAGGTATAAATATATTTTATTGTAATATTATGATATATATGGAACAAGGAATGTATAAATTAGTGAAAGAAATATTTAGAAGATGAAAGAAAAATTTTAATGATGAAAATTAATTATAGGCCGAAAATTGAAGATGGAAAAATTAATATTTTTCTTGCTGGTTAAATGAAAATTTAGTCATGAAATGCAAGGAAATATGATTTTTAGTGTGTATAAATTTATTAAGAATTGTCGTTATCCTGCTGAATTTTTTGGAAAAATGAAAAGAATTAATTAAGTGTTAATAATATTATGGCCATTAAATTAAGTTATGGAAAAAAATATTTGGCACACATCGGCTATAATCGTACTAACCCACTTAACTTACGTATAGAAAGAAGTTATAACGGTGTCACAAATAGTCCATTGGCATGTTCACCTTTTCCACTAAAATGTGATTTAGTCATCGTTCCTAACAAACAAGATTCACTTGTGTCATATGATTCATAATCAAATGATCTTAAATCACCATTCTTGTGTAACTTAGTCATGTGCCTCTCATTTATATGGCCAAGGCAACAATGCCATAAATATGATGGTTTTATGTTATCTATCTTTTGTCTTTTATTATTGATATTGAGGATTGAATTAGATATGTCAAGAATGTAAATCCCATTATATAATGTGTTAATTCCATAAGGAATATCATTCAACCATATAGAGCAACTGTAACATCCTTGACCTTCCTCACATGCATTTCATTTGAACATATGCATCTTGCATATAATTAAATTGAACACATGCATTTCATACGTATTTTCATAGGAACAAGTCCATGACATGCACTAACTACGTGTCCTAGTACATTTCAATTGTATCGAGTCTTACATGTGTATTTTTAATCTAAATGAGGATAAAAAGTATTAAAAATAAATGAAATAAGGTGACCAAATTAAAGTATGCAAAATGACTAGATTAAGATTAAATTGCATTTTGTGTTGAATTGTGTAATAATAAGAAGAATAATTAGAATAAAATAAAATAAAATAAAATAATAAAAATAAAAATAAAAAGTCAGAAAAAAAAGGGAATTGGACGAGTGAAACAAATGAAATGGTGGTGCCTTTTAACTTATTAGGCAGCCACCATATTCATTTCCTTCCTCACCTTCTTCTTCTTCTTTGCTTCATTTCTTCAACCTATTTTCTCTCAAGTTCTAGCCACCATTTCTTCCCTCTTTCACTCCAAAGATTGCAACAACAAGAATAGCAAAGAGTGATTATAGGTGAGTAAACATTTATTTTTGTATTAAGCTTGATTATGGTGTTTAGGGTTCATTAGTAAGCAGTATATTGTGCCATAGTTTTGGTGATCTTAGAGATCGAATCTGAAAAAGCTTAAAACACAAAATTTGTTCCTTTATGTCTTAGATTTATGGATATGTAAATATTGTTGCAATATGTGTGTATAGAAGAAGGTATCCTCTTTGAACTGAAACTAGTTTGGATGTGAACCCTAAGTAACTTAGCAACTGTTTTTGTTGGTTTTGAATATGATAAATCCAATATTTGAAGTACCTCAAAACATAAAATTTGTAGTTATATATGTTATGTATTTGTATACCACAGTTCAAGTTCATAGGCCTTGTAAATTTTGAGTTATGGTGAATTGAACCATAACTGTTCCATAGTTTGAACTGCCTACTGAGTGCCCTGGGCAGATCTAGCAACTTTTTTTGCTAATTTGAGCTCGTTAGAGATAGATTCCATAAATTATCAAAACATTAAATTTATAGGTAATTTTAGCTTAATATCTTATTTACAGACTAAGTTATGGCCTTTGGAAATCATACTGGTCCGGAAGCCAATTCTATTCTGGACCAGTGAAATGTTTCTTATAATTTTAAGAATTTAGAGACATAATTGATAAAAGTTGTAAACATGAAAAATGTTCCATTTGAACCCATATAAGTGTCTGTAAATTTTCATTAAAATAGGACTTATATATTATAAGTTATGATGAACCAAAGTTGATACCCTGAAACTGCCAAAGGGCAGAAAACAAAACACATTTATAAATTCCACAAAACATTTTACAATGATCCAATTGGTTTGAAATTTTAATATATTATATAATTATATGTTAGTTTTAATTAGGAATAAGAATCAGATTAATTAGTCAAGTATAGAAAAAAGTATAGGCTAAACAGTCCCATAAGGTCACACTGCCTCATAGGAAAAATCTTAACTATTGACATGAATAATGCATATTAATTTGTTTAAGCCACATTAAGTCTCCCTAATCATAAGTTAATTGATTATATTTTCATATTATGCTCGCAACATATTGGAGACCCACAAGAAGTGGATAGACAATAAGTTAGGGGTCGGAATAAAAGGAGAAAGGTGAGTCTAATTATCAATTGAATTCTTTAATACATGTGAATGTTGCTTGCTATGTGATTTATATGATTGTCATAATTTGCCCCTGATAATATGATGATGCATAATTTGTGACATTGTGGTACACATAAGTGGTATACTTGTGATATATTTGATGTATATGTTTGACATATGTGATATATATACATGGTATATGTATAGTATATGCGAGGTATATGCGTGGCATATGAGGCATATATGCGGTATATGTATGTTATATGTGATAAGATGCAATGGTTGATGAATGATTAAGTACAAGTGCATATGCATATGGACTAAAAAGGCGTTGTGACTAGTTAATCGATATTGTAAAGAAAAAGAAGAGGCCTATGGCCCAACAAATGTTCAAATGAAACAAATGATCAAGCTAGCTAGCAAATACAAATGTTCACATGGCAAATGTTCACATGGAAACCCGGGGCAATATCTGTTTAACTTAGTCATAACAAAATGAAATAAGCAAAGCATTTGCATACGTAAGGAGTAATGATTATATGTTTCAACTTTATTGATATTTATATGATACTGATGAATGGAATGGAATACATGGTATGTATTGGAATTGTGATTTATTATTATGAGTTATTAGGTACTTCAGAGCTCATTTGATGGTTATTCTCACTGAGCTGCAACTCATCAATTTGCATCATTTTACAGGTAAAGAAAAGTGATAACTCATTTTGAGTAGCATATAAAAGACATGGAGCACAGGTCAATGGCCGAGCCTTATCACCTCTCTCCTTGCATTCCACACAAGCATGAAAATATATCATCTATGTTTTGTATTTACGTGCTTGAATATGTATAGTCATTTTGGAATGAGTTTAAAAATATATAAATCAAGCAACTCGAAAATACTTATGTGTAAAGTTTATGTTTTGATATATGTGATATATATTATATTGTGGTAAAAACTTCAGTGTTAACTTTACAAAGTCGTTGAATAATATTACAGGATATGAGACTTGCAAGTCATTGAATGAAATTACAGGATATGAGACTTGCAAAGTCATTGAATAATATTACAAGATATATAAAAAAATTTACTATCACTATTAACAGGATATTTTGTTTTTCTAGCATGCTATGTATGATTATTTGATACAGAGATAGGTTATAGTTAAATGCATAAGATGTGGTGTTACAACAACCATTGTCATTAATAGTCAAATGAAAACCTTTTATATTTAAACAAGAAACAAAAATAATAGTCTTTGTCAAAACTGGAACATAATAACAATTGTCTAATTCTAAAACAAGCCCACCTGGAAGTGTCAATATATAAGTTCCTACAGCTAATGCAACAACTCTTGCTTATTGCCAATACGTAGGTCTAACTCTCATTTCTTGAGTTTTTTACTATTCGTTAGGCCCTATATATCCATATGTGTGTGTGAGCCACATCCGGTATCCAATACTCATGCATTATTAATAGAAATAGTATAAACCTCAATAACATAAATACCTGAAGAAGAAGGTGCATCCAATGTCTTATCCTTCTCCTTCTTTAAAGACTCTAGATAGGTGTTGCAGTTCCTCTTTCAATTGCCAGTCTTGCCACAATAGAAGCAAGTCTCTTTCAAAGCAGTCTCTTTACCCTTCTTCTTCACGCCTCCATAGGCCTTTATGGACTTCTTATTTTTCTTGTCCTTCTTTTTCTTAAAAGAACCAGAAGTGTTCACCAGCATAACAGCCTTTTGCTCTTTCTTGATAGAAGGCTCAGTTGTTTTGAGCATATTAATCAGTACGGGGAACGAAGTGGATATCTTGTTCATATGATAGTTTAGCATGAAATATGCATAACTATCAGGCAAACTTTGGAGAATTAAGTCTATACTTAACTCATGATCCATAACGAACCCCAAACTAACCAATCTCTCAATGTACCCATTCAACTTCAATGCATGTTGCACCAAATAAGCCCCCTTTATCATCTTGAAGCATAAGAGCAATTTAGATATCTCATATCGCTCAATACGAGCTTGCTCATCAAAAAAACTCCCTTAGATGATACACAATGGTATTAACATCCATGTTCTCATGCTGCTTTTAAAGCTCGTGAGACATAAAGGCTAGCATAATGCAACCCAACAACCCAACAGGAGGGGAGGGAAACAGCTCTTCTAAGACATAGGCTATCTTTTTAGTTTTGAGAACTATTCTCAAATTCCTTAGCCAATCAAGGAAGTTTGGGCCAGTCAATTTATTGGAATCAAAAATCGAGCGTAATTTCATGTTTGATGACATGATTCTATTAACCTAGATGTAAAGAAAGATCATGTTAGAGAATGTACTAAATGCATGAATATTAGGTCTTTAATAAATGTGAATTAGAACTCCCACTATTTTATTACAAAATCATAGCCCTCATTATGAATCTGAGAGAACCCGTTGGAAGCTCTCCTAGTGGGTTGGTATCCAATATCACTAAAATTGACCTTGGGTTTGCCCAAGAAGTCAACTTAGGTTAATTGGTAGGTATCTCATACCAATTGCATCATATCATGCAACTACTGAATCATTGGACTATCAACTCTTGATAAGTTCATATCTTATGTACACTTACCTAATACTGTCTCTAATTAACATTGACCTTGGGTTTGCGCAATAAACCAATGTAACTAGTTAATGTCGGCCTATTACTCATGAAATCATATTTCGATGGTTTGAACATATTCATCTAGAGTGGGCTTGGATTTTCCCAACAACCCAGACTCTAAAAGAACTCTAATTTTTGCCATATTAATGGAAGGCATTGGCCTTAATATGATTTAAGAGGGATTTCTTTAATTTTAGGTCTCATCATGGCAATTTGGCATGTATAATATATCCATTCATCACATATAGATATATAAGATTATTACACTAATTATATGGTTATGATTATAAACATAATCTAACATCAATCCTTTGAGCCATGAAAGGATTGACTAGGTCTCACCTAGGTAGATGTATGAAATTACAATACTAAAATAGAAAATAATTTCCTATTCTAATGCTCCTTTGTTCTTGGCACCATCTCCTTGGCTTCTTGCTCTTTTGGATTTCAATTCTATTCTAATCCTATGTAATCTAGTTACATAAATTATTTATAAAAAAATCTCAAGTTACATTTGAGGGGAGTAAGATGAGAAGAAAAATACAATAGAGAGAAAAGAGAAAGCAGAGACTCACAAACCCTATTTACCAAAAAAACAAAATTTCATGCATGATCAATCACATTATCCAAGTCCAGAATCATACCATCATATCATTACATACACTCGTAGCATGCATTCTCTAATGCATAAATAAAGCTAATCGATTAAAATAACAATTTGGGTTCCATTTGTTTCAATTCTTAAAACATTATTTTGATTGTTTGGCCTTTAGTGAAATTCATCATATATATCCATTATTTAATCATTAAATAATCATATGAACAATTAGAAGAACTTTCTAAAAGGAAATTATGCAAATTAGGCATATATTTGATCATAACAAAAAGTTTCATAAAATTGTCTATTTTGCCAACTAAGTTATTACCAATTTAATGCTTGCAATAAATAAATCCGAATTTAATAATTAAATCTCATTTAATATTAAATCCAAATATGACCAGTAGTTAATTTATAATTAAATTACCGTAATTAATTATTATTTTGATGCCAAATAGGATTAAACAATTCTAGTTACAATTGCATACTAAAATTCTAGTCAAACTAGGACTTTGAAAACCCTTTTCTAATTCAATTCAAATTCCATTTAAAAATTTCCAAAATTTCCTAAATTCATTCTCATCATTATAAGTAACTTATAATCAGTTTAAACTAATTAAATTTGTTCATTAGATAATCTAAATCATTCATCATTCAATTACCAAACCAATTACATAAAAATTGCTTAAATTGAATCATACATGAATTATGATTCTTTAGGAATTTAACTATGAAGCACGCAATTGATATCAAAATAATATCATGAATATCTCATAAACATGAATTAAGGTTTTGACCATCAAGTTACATGCCATTAAATTAAACAACACAAAACAATCCCATCACATGGTAAGGTTCTCAACATAGTTACATGTTTTATTTGTTCCTTGATCAAAAATGACTTTTGTATCATTATAGGCATTGTCCAGAAGTTAAAACACATTATAAATATGTCATGAACAAGTTTGATTAATCAAATTAATAAATCAAATTCGTACAGCCCCTCAAACAACTCAATTGGCATAACTAGATTTTATAAACCCTAGAAATTCAACAATTATGATTAACTTCGAATTTCATGTTCAAATCAAATTCAAACCATTTAATTATTATCAAAAATATCTAATATCATCATATTAACATTTTTTTGAATTAAAATTAAAATTTGAGGCCAAACAAAATCAAATTCGTTTTTAACAAAAGGAGAAAATATAAGTTGTTCTTTAACAATCAATTTCATTGATACTTCAATTAAATCCAAATTTGATTTACATAAAGTGGCTCTGATACCACTGTTGAGTTCTTAGCATACATCTCATACATGGCGCAGTGGAAAATTAAAATTAATTAAATCCAAAAACCATGGAACACCCTATGTATATTAAAATTAGAATAACCATCACTTGGCATAAGTAGAATTATCTTTGTTTGATTACAACTTTTGATCTTCAAGGTTGTGTGCCTTCCTTCTTAGTTGGGTTATTGCAAACCACAATAATCCAAGGCTGGATTGTCTCTAACAGTAATCCATGCAAGGGAGTGAAGAAAATAACCTCAAAGGTTATAGGGTGTCAAAGCACCAAAGTACTAGCAATGGCAATTCAACTTTGAGAGAGATGGAAGAGATATTAATTTTATTTATCTAAGGAGGCAACCCACTTTCTAAGCCCTTTTAAGGGTATTTATAGGTCATCTTATCATAATTAGGGTTGGACTCTTAAAACCCCACATTTGGCTTTCGAACATAATGAAAAATCTGTTATATCGCAAATCGTCGTGCATGCGAGAGGGTCCTCGCGACCCCCTTGCGTGCGACAGCCCTATGCAAAAGACCTAGCTATCACACACACGAGGGCATCCTCCCGCTTATGACAGAATGCCTTTGTACCACCGCGTGCACAGAAGGAATCCTCGCGCACGCTACAGAATGATACTCTGTATATGTCACTTGTACACAACAACCATTACGTGCATGTGACACCCAACCTCTTTTGCTCTAATATGCAAAACTCTTTCACGTAACTTTCTTTCTCATATTTTTGGATCCAATCCACAACCCATTACTTATTTCTTTTATTGCTTCTATGCATGTGACCTATTAGGTTTCTGGTTGTGTTGGCAGTTTAAATCATCACATAATTTTGAGCAGATCGTGAATGGTAACTAGCAACATATCATGATCCCCAATTGACTGGAAAGTTAGTGGTCTGACTATAAACCCTTCCATAGACAATTACCATACAATTTGTCTTTTCCCTAATCTATACCTCATTTAGTTTAGAGTATGGTCTGTGTGTCAACTCCCACTAGATTGACTACATCACATCTAGTCCAAATGATATTAGTTCTTATCTATGAGACTCGTTACTCAATAAGATATGTCATTGAAGATCTTCTTCAAGACATGTCCATCTTGGCCAAGGATTTCGGAGCAATGATCTCTACAAAAGGCCATAAGTATACTCTCCTTCTATCAGGGGTGGTGAATCATTTATTGACTACTCAACTACCTTTGAATACCAAATATTATGCTCAATCACCACCGTATGAGTGACCTCTGAGAGGGAACGAGGAATGGAGTCAAAGCATAGGATTTAGTATCCAAGATAACTTTGAACATCTCAAGTCTAATGATACTTGCATCATTGCTATGATGAGATTATCACTGACATTGAATAGATATCCATGTGATTTGTCTCATAGCAGGTCATCCAATGCATGTGTTACTCTTAGTAAGCATCCACGTGTTAACTCTAAACATCTCATGCTTCAGCTTTATAAAATCAGCTGCTCAACCTAGTCAAGGAGTATAACATGTGCTAGTTTATCCAGATTAACAATGGGGATCATTTAGGTATAAACAGAATTACACATGATAAGAATTTCATCATCATAATCTCATCATGAATTCCTTCATGTTGTGTTAGATTCCAAGAACTTCATTAAAAAGTTTAAGATCTATATCAATTCATATGCAATGAATACCATATAATAAAAATGTCTTTTGTTAATAATAAATACGTATATCAGGCGCCTAAGGTGATTGCCTTTAGGGCACCTCTCTAACAATTTTCAGTATCAAAATCTTCTAAAACCCTTACTTTCATACAAGGTTATAACTCTCACAAATAAGCTATGTAGGAGCTCTAAAACATATTTTTTAAAAGTAGAAAGAAATGAGAGAATAAAGAAGAAATACTTATTTCCATTAAACTCCATTCATGGCCGAACTAGAGAGAGATTTATCTCTTCTCTTCCAAGCTTTTTTCAATTAATTTTTGGTTCTTTGGCCTTATCCAAGCTTCCTTGTGCTTAAAATCACTTTCTCATTACTCTTCTCACTTTTTTGTCACTTTCTCTTTCTAGAATTATGTGTTGGCCATGGCGGTTAGAAGTGGAATGAGCTAGTTTATATGCACAAAATTAAAGATAAAATGAAGAAAAGATGAACAAATAAGAGAAGAAATGGAGAAAATGAGAAAATTCTAAAAAATGGAACCTACATTTGACCTTAAATAAGATATTTATCTTAATTATCATGTGATTTTATTAAATAAGTTTAGGGAGATTTTTATTGTTGGTGTGGCCTACCTCCTTAAGGTAAATGTGCCTAATATTTATTTATTTTTTATTGACTAATATCTATTTCGTTTTATCAAATTTGCAATTTTGCTCCAAAACTTTTTAACCTTTGCGATTAAATTCCTTAACATATTTCATCACCATTCCCAACCATTAGGCAATTTTTGATCACTTCCATAAATTACTTATTATTAATTTACATGTTTTCCCTTCAAATTCTAAATTTAGACTCTGATTGCTCTGACAAGTCGATTTTGCAACACACATGACTCAGTCTAAATTAGCAAACATGACAATCCTTTTAGAAAAAAATTGATAGAAGAAAGAGCCCACATAAGAGTCAAAGGTCAAACCCAACACTTGAACGGTTGGTGATACACACATGACATTCTTTTGATTTTATATATGTCGTGGGCTAAGGTGTAAAGTTTTGTTTTGTACATGTTTTAAAAAACATATAGTGCATATTATCAGTGCATTTTCGTAAACCTTGGGCTAATGAAAGTCCAAAATTTTATTTAGATATGTCTATAAAACCTTATATATATATATATATATATATATATATATATATATGTAACACGCGTCACTCGAGTCTAAATTAGCAAACATGACAGTCATTTTAGAAAAAATTGATAGAAGGAAGAGCCTATAGAAGAGTCAAAGGTCAAACCCGACACTTGAACGGTTGGTGATACACATGTGACATTCTTTTGGTTTTATATATGTCGTGGGCTAGGGTGTAAAGCTTTGTTTTGTACATGTTTTAAAAAACATATAATGCATATTATCAGTGCATTTTTGTAAACCTCGGGCTCATGGAAGTCCAGACTTTTATTTAAATATGTCTTTAAAACCTTATATATATATATATATATATATATATTTCGCAAAGGTTTTAAAATAGTTATCATGGTCATGATGTAACAATAAAGTTTCTAAAAAGTTTTTAATTTAACCAGAGTTTTGACATGTGACATCATAGCATTCTCTTATATAGTTGGAATTATTTTAATTATATGAGAAAGTGTTGTAAATATAGTTTAATTAAGTAGTTAAACTTAAATTGATCAAATTAAAATTGATTAAGTAATTGAACATTTGAACTTATAATTGCCTGTGTTGAACATAAATTGAAATTTAACAAATTAAAAAGGCATTTAGTTCAACTGATAACTTTTTTTGCTCAACAACTTATCCATAAGTGTTTGGTAAGTTTTTTTTAATAGTAGTTGATAGTTATATAAAGTTTCAAACAACAACAAAAAAAAATTCTATTTTAAATATTTTTTTAAACAGTTTTAGTTTTTCTAAATATAATAACTAAATTACTCTTATACTAAATTATATTTATATATAAAGAAATAATAAATAATAAATTTATTTTTTATTTAATTACTCTTCTATTATATACTTTTTTGAAATTTTTTTATTCATTGATTAATATTTTATTATTATTACTATTGTGATTTTTAATTTATTAAAATAAATAGTTACATCAAATAAGTAATATATTATAATTGTTATTTCTTTATTTATATATTGTAAAAAAATGTATATCTTGAATTAAATAAATGATAACTTTATTAATAATTTTATATTCTAACAACAATAACTCAATTATTTTTACCAAATAATAAATATCAATTCGTTACTAGTCATTAGCTATCAACCGCCACCCATCGGCTATCAATTACTTTTAACAACTAAACCATACAATGCCTAAATCTAAATTAATTAATTAGATTAAATTTAGGTTCAATTGATTAAATTGGGTTTAATTAATTAAATTGATTTTAAATTGAACTTCAATTATTAAATTGAAATTGATTAATTGGACTTAAAATTTCAAATTGATTAAATGAGATTTAATTTTTTTATTTAATTAATTAAAATTCAATTAGAGTTTAATTAATGAATTGAATTAGAATTCGTTAAATTGAACTTTAATTGATTAAATCAGAATAGATTAATTGAACTTCATTAGATTAATTTGGAGTTCAATTGATTAATTGAAATTAAATTGATCAAATTGAAATTAAATGGATATTCAAATGTTTAATTGGTTAATTCAATTTAATTGAATCAAATTGAAGTTCAATTCAATAAATTAAGGTTTAGTTAATTAATTGAACTTGAATTCTTTGAATTAAACTTCAAATGATTAAATAAGAATTGATTAATTGAACATAATTGCATCACTTTGAGATTCAATTGATTAATTGTACTAATATTGATTTAATTAATTAAAATAATCTTAAATTAAAATTCAAATATTGTATTGAAATTGATTAATTGGATTTAATTGGATTAAATCAGATTTCAATAGATTAAATTGAAATTGAATTTATTAAATTGAATTTTAATTAATTAAATTAAAATAAAAATCGGTTAGTTAAACTTAATCGGATTAATATGGGTTCCATTTGTTAATCAGTTGAAAAGGACCATAAAGAAAAAGCCAAGAAGGAAAAGCGATGAACAAGGAAGAGCCGCTATAAGGAAAGGGTGCAAAAGGGTAGCCACTGTTTTTTATTCCTCATGGAATGCTTTCTTCATGAAAAATATCCGTACTGTTTATCTATCATATGTGTTTTGATTTGCTGGATTCAATTAATTACCCTTATACCTAGAAACCTACCTTCCCTTCTCGTTCCTCTTTCAGCTATGAAATCTGATATCGCCGTTGATTTTGCCGGCCTCTAATCAAACCCCTTTTATGTGTGAACTCCAGTTTAGGCGCCCTAAAACCTCTGCGAGCATCCGCAACGCCGTAGTTGCCGACAAAGCTCTACAACATGTGATCCAGTATGAGAAAGACGATAAGGCTTTTTTAAATGTTTTGTTTAATTTTTAATCTCAACTTTATGGTTCTGATGATTATACAGTCTTACTTTGAGAGCATGGAAATAAAGGGCATTGAGCCAAAGTGATCAGATATTTTTAATTTTTAAAAACTGATTTTGGTGATAAGTATGTAAATGCATATTCTAGTTTATAAAACAATTAAAGAAAAAAATCAGAGTAAATCTGTTTTTTCAAAATTCTAACAATAATCTCAAATATAGCAGAGTTTTTAATGAGAAATGAGGCGGAAGACGGAGCAAGAATATGTGTCCAAAAGTTGTATACGTGTCAAACATTAGTATGATGGGGCATTATAAATTTTTGATTAACGCGCTCTCTATTTTTCTTATACAATCACGTGTTATACAACCATTTATTATTCCTAATTATTAAGTATAATGAGATTATTTTAGTTGATTATCTTTCCAACAAAAAAATCCCCAATCAAAAGTCATAAACAAGATAGAAACATAATCAAATGAGAGAGAAATATCTTCATAAAGTAGAGAGATTCAAGAAACTTCAAATTTTACAACAAAAAAAAAAATTATTTGTGTAACAATAAAGAATGGATGGATTCAACAAAAAAAAAATGTTAGTGAAAAATACTATGTGAGAAATATTGTAAAATAATATTTTTTATAAATAAAAAGAAATATATAATTGAATTGAAATCTACTTCATCTGTATAGAAGAAGATTCACTTCTAGTTTTATAAAAAATCTTTAACATGTGCATATGGTATTTCATCGATTCTTTGAGCAGTGTTTATCATAATCGTTCATTATTTATAATATTTGAGGTTCTATTAATTTTTTAAATTTGAACTTATTTTTTTATTTTATCTTTTATTTATTTTTAGTTATATTAACAATTTTAAAATAAATTTATTTTATATCTTTTATATTACATTAATAGTTTTAAGATAATATATTCTCTCTCTCTCTCTATATATATATATATATATTACAATATTATATGTTATATTTTATTAATATAAATATAATTACTTTATCTATTAAATTATTGAGCCCAATAAATTATATTCAAATACATTAAGTTATTTAAATTCATTAAACTTTTTTAAGCTTATTTATTTATTTTATCTCATTAAACTCAGATCTCGTTTGGTTCAACTGTTGAGTGCAGTTGGTAGTTGATAGCTGACTAATATTAATTTTTGATAAAACTAATTGAGTTACTGTTATTGAAATATAAAATTACTAATAGAGATATAATTGATTTTATTCAAAATATATTTTTTATATGATGTATAAATAAATAAAGTAATTATTTGATATAATTATTTATTATAATTAAAATAATAAAATTAATAAAATATAATCATTTATAAATAAATTTTTGAATAAATGTGTATATATAATTTGAAACAAAATCAATTAATTTATCACAATTTATGCTTAATATATTAAATGATATGCTGAACCTTGTGGGTTATTTGATTTTAATCTTGATGGTATTTTTCATAATTTTGATGCTAACAAATAATTTAACAATGAGAAATTTAAGAACTGTTTGTGTTTTAAGAAATTATGTAGCACCCTCAGTACATACAGGTCAAACCCGCTGTATAGATAGATGACGTCTCACTTATATATTAGGGATAATCTCACGTATATAAGAAAGATGTCACAAGCTTAACTCGATAAATATTTTCGAATTAAAACTTTTACATTTTAAATAACTTAATCAATTTATTTATATTGGTTTAAGCAAGTCATTCTAATTAACCATATTTATTTATCATTATATTGTATACACATATAGCACCCCGTTTATGCTACATAATTATTTACATACACAATATTACATATGAGACATGTCTACCACACCATATATATAGTCAAACTAACTAAAAAAATAATAGATAACCAACCCTCTAACTATGTCTCTTGTGTCTCTGCTGATATGGGTCTGGATTTCTTCTTGATCAACTTCACTATCTACTAGCTATAGCTTCAATTCCTACGTGAGAAGAACCCACGCTAAGTTATCTCTATCTTAGTGGTACATATAAGCATTAAGTTTTTTCCAAGCAGTCACACAAATGCATGTCTCAAATAAATCATGACACACTGAATTTGTATTGCATATTTATCATATAAAAGAAATAACCACATCATATAACATTATAAACATAATAACCATATTCAATAATTAAGTTTTCACTACCCCATGTAAGCATTTCATCTTTTTGTCACTTATGTCAATAATAAATTTTCCACATTTCATTCCATAGTCTTTAATTAATATCAGCCCAAATCTCATTCCCGGACTCTCCGAATATGGGGTGTGAAATAGGGTTGCTCGCAGAGCTTAAGCCACCCTACTCACCATAATCTCAAGTCAAGGGCGCTCGCGGAGCTTAAGCCACCTTGACAGAATATAATCATGTCATCTGTGTGTAATTAGGATCAGGGGCGCTCCAAGAGCTTAAGCCACCCTGTCCCTAAATCATATCCATATCGGTACCGTAACTTCCCCATAATGGTGCACCACCTATCCTATGTTAGTCCTCGGGTAGAGAAATGGACAATTAACACCATTAATTACTTGTTCCTATAACCAATACTCATTTCGTATTAACACAATCATATACTCATAATTTATTTCAAAATCATGTAATAGCATGATATTTTATCAAATATTAGCATAATATTAAGTTCATTGTTAATAACATTTCTATAATTTTAAAACATATCATAATATATTATTTCATCATTGTGACAATTAATTCATGTCATGCACACACAATCATGTATAAGGGTAAAACAAAATACATATATGTACAAACCTCGATAGGATTTTTGCTTTTCCAAAACATAAACTCAGAGCTCATTCACTTTTGTTGTTCTTCTTCTTGTTGAGATCCTAATTTAAAAATATAATTAATTAATACCTTAATAAAATATTTATTCTTAATATAATTTAAATAAATAACTACAATTTCTTTCAAGTTAGAACATGACCTCTTAGGACTGTTGGATTAATATATTTTTTTACACTTATCCAATTTATATGATTCTTAATCCTAATTAAATATAACATATAAAAATAAAACATACTAAAATTTCAGAATGTTTGAGCAATTACCCAATTTTTGGTATAATTTTAAATATTGCTCTGTTTTCTGCCGTTAGGCAGTTTCGAGGTACCAAATTTAAAACTTCATAGCTTTCAATGTGTACTTGAATTATTCTGAAAATTTTTATAAAGTTATATAAATTAATTTGAAAATTTTTCATATTTACCTCATTTCCAGATTCGGTCTCTAAGGTTCTCAAATATTGGAGGATCTATAACTGGTTCAATATAGAGTATCAACCCAACCAATTCAATTGTTTAGCTCATAACTCACAAAATACATAACATTTTAAGGTGGAACTTTCATAAGAATTTAGATAAGACAGAATTAAAACTTTTAAGTTTTGAACTTTGGCTAATTAGATCTAAAACAGGTCAAATATAAGGGCGCAATTACTGGAGTTGCACAGGTACCAAACATAACTCAATCAAGGAACAACTATAATTCATTTCACTATAACTCAACCTACACAAGAGATATTTATACAAACTTTGGCAGATAACTAAATAACACATATATCTACAATTTTTAGGTTTTACAAAAACTCAAATTCAATCATTAAGATGATCAATTTAAACAAAAATTGTAGGTTATTCAGTTCATACCTCTCCCTGAACCAGTTTCACTCCAACAAATTTATCTCTTTATATACCTAATATAATTTCATAAAATTTGACAGACATATAAAAAATACATATATGAACAACTTTTATGTTTTACAACTTCTCCAATTCGATTCATAGTATACTCAAAAAAATAAACTAAGTACACTACAGAACATAATCTTAAAAGCTCTAATAACACAATAATCATGGAAAAGATATTACTTACCAAGATCATATTTATTTGGAGCGAATTTTCTTGAAAATCATGAAGGAGAGGATGAAAAGTTTGGGCTGTGATATGGAGGAAGGAAAATGGATGATGAAGAAGAAGAAGGAGAGGATTGAAGTTGGAAGCAAATGGCCAAAAGAAGTCTTAATTAACTTCAGCCCCACTCTCCCGATTTTGCTGTGTGTTTTTTTTTCCTGCTGAGTCTATTGTTTATTTTTTTTATTTTATATATATATATATATATATATATTTAACTTTATTATTTATTTATTTTTATTTTATTTATTTATTTTCACATATTTACTTATCACTAGCCTCTTTTATTTTTACCAAAAATACAACTTAATTATGTGGTCTAATTTAATCAAATTTATCATGTCTATCAATTTAATTAATTTTAATTTCTAACTTAATCATTTATTTCATCTATTTTAATCCCTATTATCTATCATGTTTTTCCTATTTATACCACATATTTATTCTAATTAAACTCTAATTAGTGGGTGTTACAATTCTCTCCCCCTTAAGATGTTTCATCCTTGAAACATACCTAATGCATCATAACTGAACAAGTGAGGGTATTGAGCTTTCATCACCTCCTCGCTTTTCCATGTTGCTTCTTCGATTGCATGATTCCTCCATAGTACTTTCACTAATGGTACTCGCTTGTTCTTCAGCTCCTTAATTTCTCTTGCTAAAATTTGGACTGGTTCTTCTTCATATGTCAAATCTTGTCTCACCTGAATGCTTTCAGCAGGTATGATGTGATTAGGATATGATCTATACCGTCTTAACATTGAGACATGTAAAATATTATGTATTTGACTCAACTCCGGTGGTAGAGGAGTCTATAAGCAATAGGTCGAACTCTTTCTATTATTTCATAAGGTCCGATGAACCTTAGACTTAACTTGCCTTTCTTCCCAAATCGTATAACTTTCTTCCAAGAAGATACTTTAAGAAAAACTTTGTCACCCTTTGCATATTCAATGTCTTGTCTGTTGAGGTCAGCGTATGATTTCTGTCAATCTATAGCTGTTTTAAGTCTTTCGCGAATGACTCTCACTTTTTCCTCTGTCTCTTGCACTAGGTCTGGTCCCATAAACTTCCTCTCACTAAGCTCTGTCCAACATAGAGGTGTTCGATACTTCCTGCCATAAAGTGCCTCATATGGAGCCATCTGGATACTAGACTGATAACTGTTATTATAGGTGAATTCCATTAAAGGAAGATATTTGTCCCAGCTATCTTCAAATTCGATGACACAACTTCTCATCATATCTTCTAGAATCTGAATGACTCTTTCTGACTGTCCATCTATCTACGGATGAAAAGTCGTGCTGAAATTGAGCTTAGTACCTAGAGCTTGCTATAGACTACCCCAAAATTGAGATGTGAAGCGGGGATCTCTATCAGACACAATAGAAACAGGCACTCTATGAATTCGTACAACTTCATTCATATAAATTTCTGCCAATTTATTCAGTGGGTAGTCCTTCCTGATAGGTAAAAAATGTGCTAACTTTGTAAATCTGTCCAATATGACCCATACAGTATCATGTTTCTTTGGAGTCAAAGGCAATCAGTCACAAAATCCATAGTGATTTGTTCCCACTTCCATTCTGGAATAAAAATTGGATGTAGCAACCCTGAAGGTACTTGATGTTCAGCCTTGACCTGCTGACAAGTCAAACATTTTGAAGTGTATTCTGTGATGTCCTTTTTCATACCTGCCCACCAGCATCTGCTCTTCAACTCTTGGTACATCTTATTACTCCCTAGGTGCATAGCATATTTGCTTTCATAGGCCTCTCTAAGAATCCTCTGTAAGATCTTCTACATCAGGCACACATAATCTATCTTGATAGAATAGTCCACCATCTAAGTCCATAGTGAATCCAGGTCTCTCCCCCTTAGAGATCAACTCAACTAATTCAATTAGCTTTCTATCTTGTCTTTGTGCATCCTTGATTTTTAGCATAAGAGTGGGTTGAAGATGCAACTCTGCCACCATCTTTCTACTTAAAGCATCTGCTACTACATTAGTTTTGCCTGGATGGTAGTCAATCACACAATTATAATCCTTTATTAATTCGAGCCATCTTATCTGCCTCAAATTCAATTATTTCTATGAGGGAAGATATTTCAAACTCTTGTGATCTGTGTAAATGAAACACTTCTCCCCATATAAATAATGACGCCAAATCTTCAATGCAAAAACTATAGCTGCCAACTCCAGATCATGGGTAGGATAATTATTCTCATGCGGCTTTAATTGCCTAGAAGCATAAGCAACCACCTTTCCATCTTGCATCAATACACAACCCAATCCATTATGAGAAGCATCACTATAAATTACATACTCCTTATTAGGAATCGGTTGTGTCAAAACAGGGGCCTTAGTGAGCATACTTTTGAGCTTATCAAAACTAGCTTGACACTTATCTGTCCACTCAAATTTAACATCCTTTCTCAATAGTCTTGTTAAAGGAGAAGCAATCATTGAAAAACCCTTAACAAACCTCTGATAATATCCAACTAAACCTAAGAAACTTCTGACCTTAGTCACATTCCGTGGAGGCTTCCAACTCACAATTGCCTCAACATTGCTAGAATCCACTTTAATGCCCTTTGCAGAAATAATGTGTCCCAGAAATTTCACCTCCTTCAACCAAAACTCACATTTTGAGAGTTTAGCATAAAGCTTATATTCTCTGAGAGTCTACAACACTATTCTCAAATGCTTTTCATGTTCTTCTGAATCTTTAGAATATACCAAAATAACATCAATGAAAACGACCACAAATTGATCAAGATGCGGTCTGAAGATCCTATTCATAAGATCCATAAATGATGCTAGAGCATTGGTCAGCCCAAATGTCATAACCAAAAACTCATAATGACCATATCTGGTTCTGAATGCAGTTTTAGCTATATCATTCATCTTCATCTTTAATTGAAGATAGCCAGATCTCAAGTTTATCTTGAAAAATACTCCTGCACCTTTCAGTTGGTCAAATAGATCATCAATCCATGGTAATGGGTACTTGTTCTTGACGGCCACCTTATTCAACTGTCGATAATCAATACATAGCCTCAAAGATCCATCCTTCTTTTTCACAAACAATACTGGTGCACCCCATGGGGATGTACTTGGTCTAATGAAACCCTTATCAAAAAGTTCTTGCAATTGTGTCTTAAGTTCTATCATCTCTGATGGGGCCATTTTGTATGGCGTCTTTGATATAGGCATAGTTCCTAAAACAAGATCAATAGCAAACTCTACCTCTCTATCTGGAGGCAACCCAGGTAAGTCATCAGGAAACACATATAGAAATTCATTTACCACTAGAATATCTTCAAAATTTGAACCTCCCTTTCTGGTGTCAATCACATAGGCCAAATAAGCTTCACACCCTTTTCTCATCAATCTCCTAGCTTTCATTATGGATATGACTTGAGGATGTTGTTGTATACAAATCCTTTGGATGAAACAACAACTTAAGGATTATGGTCATAGTATGAACCATATACCTATTAGATGTGACAATACAAGTGCTATAAATCTATCTAAGAATCTCATTCAACACTCTAGAAGTAAGCATATTGACATAAGACATCATTTTATTAAAGATCATGTTCAATATGGAGATGTTGTATTGTAATTTATAAGCACAGACAATCAATTGGCAGATATTTTCACTAAGTCTCTAAATGAGGAAAGATTTAATTTCATAAGAAGAGAGCTTGGTATGATTGATGAATTAATTTTATGATTGCCAAAATTGTTGAACCGTGATTGATAATCTTGTGTTTTTTGTCTCATCTTTTTAGATATGAAGTAGCTAACTTGATAGAAATATATGTTATAAGGGATATAAGCTCCTTAGAAATGCTTTAGTCTTGTTTTAGACTTAATTTTATTTAATAAGAATTTTAGGCAATTCACGCCCGTGACATATATTAATGGTCGTGATCATAATCGCCAAAAGTTCCAGCAGCTTTCACGCCTTGCTTCACAACATCCTTCATGGTTGAAGGTAGTGAAGACTATGTTTCACACCCATAACCTTTTCTATCACCCTCGTTAAACCCTTTGTTCACTCCCGTGATGTTTATTCATGACCGTGAACATTTCTACCAAAAACTTACAGAAGCGTTCACGCTTTGTTTCACGATCACAAGTAGTGAAGATTGTACTTCATGACCGTGACTCTTTTGTCACCACCGTGATATTTCATCATTCACGTCCGTGACCTTTAATTGTCATGACTGTAAATCATTTCACATCCCTCATTACGGGTAGAACGTCTCTTCAGTAAACCGTAAACATGACATTTCATGCCCATGGCTTAGCTTTCATGCCCGTGAAGATGTCGGCTATAAAACATTTTCTGCTGTTATTTCTCTCATTTCCAACTCTCCAACTTCTCTTATTTATCACCATTAAATACCATTTTAAAGATTTCGGCCCCCTAACAACTCATTCCATCTATAAATACCTTCAAAAACTGTCTACATCATTAGAAATCAAAACACCTTAGGTTCTATTCCAAAATTCCATAAGATTTTCTCTCTTCAAAAATATATTTCTCAATCAAAAATGGAACCCGGCTCCTCCAAAGGTACTAAAAAGAAGTCTCATACTCCAAGAAGGTACATGGACTACCTTCTAAATATTATTCCGGAGCACTGTCATCCAAGATACTCGGTTCTCAAGCAAAGACCACTCCTTTCCTCTCAATCATTTGAGTGGAAAACTATCAGAACACTTAGTCTCAAGACAAGCATGATGGAACAACTTCGGGCTTGTCATCTGAAAGATTTCATTGATATCCATCAATCAACACTGACAGAACCAACTCTTGAGTTCCTAAACACCCTGCAAGTCTCTCCTATCAGCACGGTAAAATTCCAACTTTGCAAGCATCCGAACACCCTACTGCCACAGAGTTTAGTGACATGTTCAACCTTCCCTATGACGGTATCCTTAATGAGAGTGAGGTGGAGTTCTATGCTACTCAGGCATGGACTCATTTCGGGCTTTACTACAGCTAGGACGTCAAGAAGACGAAAAGCACCCACCTTCGATCCTCAATACACAAGTACTTGCATAGGTTTCTAACCTATAGCATTTTTTCCAGAGGAGACAACACCGGATCGATTCGGAAATCTGAGCTCTTTCTCCTGGAGAGATAGCACGAAGAGGCCTAACAGTGGCTTTATCTCGATGGTTTGCAAACCATCTACTGTCTATTGCCACCAAGCCCTCCGAAGATATTATGATTAGTGGGTACGTGACCTTGCTATCAAGCTTGGGTATTTGAAACTAGAGGAGCATCACTTCAACCTTATACCAGCACATCCTCGAGACTGACTAGATGTCGAGTCGTTTATCAAAATGGGAGTGGTTGTTCGTATAGTTCATGAGAACAACATCTACTGCTGCTTCACCAACATAGCTGGTGAGATTATTTGGGAGGACAACAATTTGGATGACTTCAAAACTGGCCTCGAAGGAATCCAGTAGAGGAAGAGAGTTCGATTTGAGATGGCGACTCTAGAGGTTGAGCAGGAAATTGGACAATCCTCTGCCTCCACATCAAACTTGGCTCAGCAAGTGGCTGATCTCTTGGCACCACGGTTTGAGCAATTGCAGGCTTCGATGGATGAGAGGTTAGAGAACCTCAAGGATTTCATGGAGTCTCGCATGGAGAGCCTCGAGGTGAAAGTAGCTCGCCTTAGAGACAGGATGTCAGACTCCAAATCTAGCTAGACTATATTTTAGCTATGTTATTTTCTAGCTTGTTTGATGTAGGATTTTCAATCACTTTTCAAATCCTTGTATTCTTCTTTTAATATTAATATAATTGCATTTGTTTTCCTTTATGATTTATCTTTTTGTTATTCTTTTTGTTGATGATAAAAGGGGGAGAACCTAGCAATATATTATATTTAAAGTTAAATGCAATATATTTAAAATACTTATTTGAATCAAATAAATATGCAAGTATGCAAATGAGCTGATATACCTTGAATATACCTTAAGTATACTTTGCATATACCTTGATGCAAGTTACATGAATGAATATGCACTTGATATACTTTGAATATACCTTAAATATATTTTGCACATACTTAACTTGTTTTAAGTAAAAATTTGGTATACATTGGATATACCTTGCATATAACTTGCATATACCTAAACTAGGAAGCATATTTTGATGTTATACTTCATCATTCTTTAAAATTCTTGCACTTCAGTAATTTTTTATCTTAAGCATCTTTTGAGGGGGAGACTTCTCAAAAGCACATATTGCTAGATTATTTGTCACCATCAAAAAGGGGGAGATTGTTGAACCTTGAGAGGTATTTCCGTCATTTTGATGCTAACAAATAAAATAGCAATAATGTATTTAACATACTTGTTTTCTAAGTCTATTGAACAAGGTATGGAATATGATAGCAAGAATGGAGAATGGAAGATTAATCTTAAAAAGACAAAAAAATGAAGAAATAACATGTTCACGCCTGTGACCTTGTATGTCACGCCCGTGATAAAACTTAGCGCCAACTATCCAACATTTAATGTTCACGGCCATGAAGGATCATAGCAACCGTGAATGATCATATCAGTCACACCTGTGAAAGAAAGTCATGCCCATGAGAAAACATGTCAAATTCCTCCAGAGAGCTTCACGGCCAGAGTCACTACTTGGACTATGGCTAGAAAGGATGTTCACGCCTGTGAAATTATAATGTTACGCCCGTGATCAAATATTTCAAATCCTTCCAGAATGCTTCACGGCTGAAGTCACCACTCAAGTCACGGCTACTCAAGTCACGGCTTAGAAGAACAGTCACGACTGTGACACATTTATGCACGACCGTGAAAGAGGAAAGAGAAACCTGTCAGGGGCGAAATTAAGAGTTGGTGCAATGACTATTTCCGCATTAAATACAACCAAACGGCTATAATTCGCCATGAAAGTATAAATGCAAGTCATTTATGAATCCAGAACAAGAGAATAGCTAATATTTCGAATCAAAATCATGTTGTAGCTATTGTGCATTTAATACTTTCAAAATAAATATTAATTCTCTGTAAAAATCTTTTTGCTCGTTATTTTCTGAGCATTATAGATTTGTGAGTGTTTCTCTTTGTAATCTACTACTCAAGTGAGTTTGGGTATATTGGATTAAGAGTAGAACAATTGTAAGGGTTATTTGTGTGAGCCTTTAAAACACAAGAAATTGGTTTATTGTGTGAGCCATTAAAATACAAGAGATTTCTGGGTTAGGTGTGATCCATTGTTAGAAACACCATAGTTGGGAGTGAGCCATTGTAACACTTAGTGTGTTAGTGAAACGCCTAATTGAGATTGGAGAGATGAGTAGGGTTTGTTAACATTCGAACCTCTTTAAAAATTCATGTGAGATATCTTCCTATCCCTACTCAACTTAACTTTTCTTTCTGTACTTAAAAGTTAAGAAATTTTAATATCCAATTCAACCCCCCCTTCTTGGTACAATATCTGGCAACATGATACATCTTGTTACCATCAAGATGCATTGCATAGCTGCTATGATGAGCTTATGTGAGAATGTTCTTTTTCAAATCATCTTGATTAGGTACACATAATCTTCGATTGAAATAAAGGTTTTCATCTTCACCCAAAGTACAATCACCTTCATTGCGCTCTTTTACTTTATTCACTATGTCAATCAAGTGAATGTTCCAAAGACTGCCTTTCGAACCAGGTATGTACATTATGAATTTTTAGTAATGCCATTTGGGTTGACTAATGCTCCAGCTGCATTTATGGCATTAATGAATAAGGTGTTTCAACCATATCTGGATAGGTTTGTGATAGTATTTATTGATGATATATTGGTGTACTCAAAGAACAGGGGAGAACATGAACAACATTTAAAAATTGTGTTGCAAACTTTGAGGGAGAAACAATTATATGCCAAATTGAGTAAATGCGAATTCTGGTTAGATCCTTTGGTATTTCTTGGATATGTGGTGTCGTGTAAGGGTATAGAGGTTGACCTAAAGAAAATTGAGGCCATGGTAAATTGAGAAGCTCCTAAAAATATTTCAGAAATGCGTAGTTTTCTGGGTTTAGCCGGATACTACTGCAGATTTGTTGATGGATTCTCCTTAATTGCTAGCCCTTTGACTAAATTATTGAGAAAGAATGTGCCTTTCAAGTGGACTCCAGAATGTCAGAGGAGTTTCGATGAACTAAAACACAGACTAACCTCAGCACCAGTGTTAACTATCCCTATAGGTACAGGTGGGTTTACAGTATATAGTGATGCTTCTCACCAAGGCTTGGGATGTGTATTAATGCAACATGGTAAGGTGATAGCTTATGCATCTAGGCAACTGAGACCACATGAGATCTCATATCCAGTGCACGATTTAGAATTGGCTGCAGTTGAATTTGCATTGAAGATTTAGAGGCATTATCTGTATGGTGAGAGATTCCAAATCTTCACAGACCATAAAAGTTTGGGTTATTTGCTGACACAAAAAGAGTTAAACATGAGGCAAAGATGATGGTTAGAACTATTGAAAGATTATGACTGCACAATTGAATACCATCTAGGGAAAGCCAATGTGGTAGCAGATGCGTTGAGTAGGAAGTCCAGTAGCAGTGTAGCTCACTTACATGCATCATCTTTTTTGTATTTCATTCAATTACGGTCCATGAATGTTGAATTGAATATGCATGATAGAGGATCACTGATTTCTACTCTTCAAGTCAGACCTATACTAAAGGATAGGATCAAAGTTGCACAAAGTAAAGATCCTAAATTGTGTGAGAAAATTGAATCAGTAAGGCAGGGAAACAGTAAAGATTTTCAATTGCAGGATGATGTACTGATGTTAAAATCACGCATATGTGTTCCAGACACTAAGAACATGCGTCAGGAAATAATGGAAGAGGCACACAATGCACCGTATGCAATGCACCCAGGGATGACAAGATTTATCACAGTTTAAGGCCTCATTACTGGTGGCCAAGAATGAAGAAAGACATAGCAGAATATGTTTCCAAATGCTTGACATGTCAACAGATTAAAATTGAACATCAGGCACCAGTTGGTAAATTACATCCATTGTCAGTGCCAGAATGGAAATGGGAAAGAATAACAATGGATTTTGTCTATGGATTACCAAGAACTCCACGGAAAAATGATGCAGTATGGGTAATTATTGACAGATTAACCAAGTCAGCACATTTTCTACCTATCAGATGAGGTTGTACACTTGAGAGTTTGGCCAAATTATATGTGAATGAGATAGTCAGATTGCATGATATTCCAGTGTCCATTGTGTCTAATAGAGATCCACAGTTTACTTCATGTTTTTGGGTGAGTTTACAGAATGCATTGGGAACAAAATTTAACTTTAGCACTGCATTCCACCCACAGACTAATGGACAATCTGAAAGGACTATACAGACATTGGAAGAAATGCTTAGGGCATGTTCTATGGAATTCAGAGGTGTTTGGGATGAATATATAGCATTGATTGATTTTGCTTACAACAACCAGTATCATTGCAGTATCCAGATGACACCATATGAGGCATTGTATGGCAGAAAGTGCCAAAGCCCCATCATTTGGGATGAAAAAGGAGCACGTGCATTAGAAGGGCCAGAGATAGTGTAAGACACAATAGATAAGATCAAGGTTGTCAAGAACAAGCTAAAGGCAGCCCAAGATAGACAGAAAAGTTACGCTGATCAGCATAGAAGGGAGATGGAATACGAGTTAGGTGAAAAGGTGTTTCTTCGTGTATCTCTATGGAAAGGGACAATCCGATTTGGAAAGAAAGGTAAATTGAGCCCAAGATACATAGGACCTTATGAAATTCTTGAGAAGGTTGGTCCACTGGCACACAGATTGGCGTTACCACCAGAAATGGCTCAGATTCATAATGTATTTCATGTGAGTATGCTTAGAAGATACAGGTCATATCCTACACATGTACTAAAGATCAAGTCATTGAGATTGCAGAGGACATGAGTTATGTTGAGGAACCAGTGCAAATCATTGGATATAAGACTAAACAACTAATAAACCGAGAAATACCTTTGGTTAAGGTATTATGGCATAACCATTTACAAGAAGAGGCAACATGGGAAACAGAAAAAAATATGAAAAAGCAATATCCACACCTGTTTTCAGGTATTAATTTCGAGGACGAAATTTTTAAAAAGATGGGAGAATTGTAATATCCTTGACCTTCCCACATGCATTTCATTGAACATAAGCATATTGCATACAATTCAATTGAACACGTGCATTTTATACGTATTTTCGTAGGAACAAGTTTATGACACGCACTAGCTACGTGTCCTAGTATTTGGCACTTGTATCAAGTCGCACTTGTGTAATTATAAACTAAATGAGGATAACAAAGTATTATAAATGAATTGAATAAGGTGACTAAATTAAAGTAAGAAAAATGATTAGATTAAGATTAGTAAACATTTACATTGTTAATTTAGTTAAATCGAGCCAAATGATTAAGCTGTGTTATTGTGTGAATTAGTGGAATTATAAATATATGTAAATAATAATAATAATAATAATATGAGACTTGCAAAGTCATTGAATGGAATTACAGGATATAAGACTTGTAAAGTCATTAGTTGATTTTACAGGATATGATATGAAAAAAAAAAAATTTACTACCACTGTTATCAGGGTATTTTCTCTTTCCAACATGCAGTATGTGATTATTTGATACAAAAATAGGTTATACTTAAATGCATAAGGTGTGACGTTACAATACTTGTTCTTGATTGTCACCTTATTCAGCTGTCTGTAGTCAATATATAATCTGAGAGACCCATCCTTATTCTTTACAAATAGTACTGGTGCTGCCGATGGAGAGATACTGGTCTGATAAAGCCTTTATCGAGCAATTCATGCAGCTGAATCTTCAATTCCTTGAGTTCTGTAAGCGTCATACTATAGGGTGTAATCGAAATAGGTGTTGTGCATGGAGCTACATCAATAGTGAATTCAACTTCCCTGTCAGGTGGTAAGCTTGGTAGTTTATCAGGAAAGACATATGGAAAATCTCTCATAATAGGCACATCTGAAATCTTAAGATCTTCCCTTTTAGCTTCCATTATATAACAAAAATAAGCAATGCACCTATTTCTTGTAAGTCTCTTGGCAGTTGTAGCTGAAATCACATCTGATAGAAAGTCTGTCTCTTCTATTAGAGAGTTTAAGTGTCACTCTCTTCCGTTTACAATCTACTGTCGCTTGGTGGGCGGATAACCAATCCATCTCCAATATTACATCAAACTCGCAGAATAAGAGTTCAATTAAGTTAGCTAAGAATTCATAGCCTTGCACACTAGTGAGACAATTCCAATACACTCTATTCACCATAATATTATTTCCTAAAAGATTGCTCATTAGGATGTCCTGGTCTAATTGTGAATCTCTTAACCATTTTCTAACATCTTAACCTTGTTGGGATGTCATCTTTCACTATAAAACAAAGAAAGGACCAAGCATATATTAGATTTATAACACACTTCATCCAACAATTGACATGTATATATATATATATATATATATATATATATATATATATATATATATATATATATATATATATATATATATATGTCATTCACTTAATTCTCTCTTCAATCTTAGAATCGCCTAAACTACGCTTTGATAGCACTAAATACTGTGACACCCTTATAACAATCATTTTGTACGTACGTTACGCGGGTTAATACGATAATAACCCTTGTGTGCTAAAAAAAATTTTCTTAATTTAATTTAATGACCATAATATTATTAACACTTATTAATTCTTTTCATTTTTTTTAAACTTTCGGCAGTATAATAGCTATAAATTAACTACCCTACCTGCAATTCAAACAATTCAAAGCCCATTTTTTAGTACAATAATACACATATAATACAATATTTTTCATTCAACCACAAGTTGACATTTCATTATTTACACATAATAATTCACAAATGTTCTTTATCATAATATGTACAACATTTTATTTTTACAACTCAATATCTAAATATATATATATATATATATATATATATATATATATATATATGTCATTTTTTATACTAATCTACTATTATTTATTCTTCTTTCAGCTCCCAAAATTTGTATGTTTACTTCTGCTTTTTCTACTACTATCTGCATGCAGTAAAATAACTACGTGCAGTAAAATAATTACGTGCTGATCATTAATATGCTCAGTGGTGATTACTAATCTAAACATTTTCTACTGACATATATATATATATATATATATGTGTGTGTATATATATATATATATATATATATATATATATGCATTCATACATGCAATAATATTTTTAATACATTATTCAAATTTTCTCTTTAATATATTTATTATTCTTTTTATCAATATTTTATTTTTATTTATCCTTAATTCACTATTTAATATCTTAATTAATTTTAACAATTTTTTTCAATTAAAATTTGTTTTTTAGTTTACTCATGAACTTTCAATTTCCTTCAATTTATTTCATTTTTACTTTATTTCTTTAATTAATAATTCATTTCTTTCTTCTTTATTTTTTTTCAATCCTTTATTTAATTAGCTACAAGTTCACTTTAATTCCTAAATTTTTATTTATTTACAATCTTGCAATTACTTTACATTTATTTACACTTTTGTCACTAACATTTTTATTTTTCATTTATTTTCTTTTTAACTACATAATTTCACATTTTTTTCTTCCACTTAAATTTCATTTTTCAATTTTACTATTTTTGTCACATTTATCACATTTATCATTATTATTATTATACAATATTTATCATCTTTATCAATTTTATCACTTTTATCATATTTATCACTTATCTCATTTTTCTCACATATTTCATATTTTTCATTTTTATTATATTTTTCATTTTTACCAATTGTTTTACTTATTTTTCACTTTTATTATTTTTCTCACATTTTTCACTTATTTTATTTTTATCATTTTTTTCACTTAAATCATTTTTATCATATTATTCATTTTTAATACTTTTATTCTCATTTGCTACTTTTATCATTTTATTTACATTTGTCACTTTTATCATTTCATTCACATTTGCTACTTTTATCATTTTATTCATATTTGTCATTTTTATTTTTTATTTTTTATTTTTTTATCATTTAATTCACATTTGTTACTTTTATCATATTTTTCACTTGCATATTTTCTTATCATATTTTTCACTTAAATAATTTGTACTCCTTTTATTCGCATTTGCCCATAGTTTTAATCCAATAGAAAATCTTCGAACCTGATACATGGAACGTAGATCCCAAGAGTCCACTACAGTGAAGAGTAATCCCGAAGGATCACCCGAGCATTGCACTGTATACTGAATCACTATCACTGAAGTAGACTGTCATTGGTCTATATAAGCGAGTTGTCATGACTCATACTGCGGTAATGGTGCCCCTCTAGCTAGCCAATTATATCATGGGTTAGATTTAACCATTAGAAAAATAATTAAGGACATTATTTTATTCATTTAATTCAATTTTTATTAAATTCATAAATTTTATTATTTTATATTATTAATCACTTAACATTTTATTCATCCATAACAATTTTATCACTATCATAATTTTTTCATACTTTCCATTATAATATATCAATAATTCATTATGAACATTCAATTAAGTCATTAAGCATCACTAAATACACTTCATTCGTAAATTTTCATTTCATGCATAATATAATCAATAATTAGAAAAATACTCGATACATATTTTAAAAATTCTAAATAAATTTATACACACACAATATCATATTTTCTTGCATTTCATGACTAAATTTTCATTTAATTAGCAAGAAAAATATTAATTTTTCCTTCCTCATATTTCGGCCTATAATTAATTTTCATCATTAAAATTTTCTTTCACTTTCTAATTATTCATTTCACTAATTTATACATTCATTATTCCATATATATCATAATATTACAATAAAATCTAATTATACCTTAATTTATATTTTTCACATAATAGGGTCATATTTTCCAATTTCCACTAATTAATTTTTTTAATTGAAATTGATTATTCTAATTCACTTTTTATAATTCCTGAATCATGTTTTAAGCATCAATTATCAATTATATGCAAAACACACAAAATTTCTAATTTACATAACCCTAAATCATGCTTAATCAATGCAAATAAGTAGATTTTGAAATCACTAACTTTATTTCTTTTCTCTAGCATTCCTAGGCTTCCTTTTCCTTACCTTTTTTCTTTGAAGTTCCCTCTCTTCCTTGATTCCCTACCATAGCCGAAATTATACAAAAATAAAATTACCATTATTTTTGCTTCCATAATTCAATCTAACTTCATAAATATAATCTATATACCTTAAACTTCCTATTGGAACGCTTAAATAAATTTAAAACTCTCAATTTCTCTTACCTCAAATTTATACCCTCACTTGAATTCTTTAATTTCTTCCATCTCTAACCCTTTAATTGAAGATTAAAGATCTCAACTAGCTAATAGAGGGGCTGAAATAATATTAGGGTGCTTAATTTTATTGTAATAATTAGAGAAAATAAGAGAATTTTTGTTGGAGAAGAATGAGAAACCCATTTGGCCAAGGGGGAAGCATGAAAGGAAGAAGAAGGTGCTGAATTCTCTAAAGAATTCTGATATTTTGAGCATATATAGGTGGCTGGAATGGGCTGGGCTTTGGCCAAGACAAGAGATCTAACCCCATTAGGCCTATTTATGAATTTAAGGCACATTTAGCAATTCTAAATTATTTCTATCACTTTTCAAGCTCAATTTCACCCAAATTTAATTTCATAATTCATAAAATATTTATATATATCTACACAAAAATTTTCAATTTAATCGGAGTCCATTTTCTGTCCTGCTCACTCAAACCGGGCTGATAATTCAATTTTCGGTGTTACCATAAAATTTCTTTTTCACTGTCAAATAATCATAAATATTATTTAGAGTCTATCCATATCTTAAAATTAAATATTTATATGTCGTTTCCTATTTTTCATAGCCCGGTCAAAGTATGATCAACTACTTTATTAATTAAAATAAGTCCATTTTTTTCTTAGTTTTGACTTTTGAGGATTTATTTAACCTCATTTTTACTCCAAATTTTACCTACGGACTAGTCATAACCTATATTTTCTGATGATCAAATAAAATATTTTTCACCAACGGGTGTATTTTTGACCTCGGGTATGTTGATCAATATCGGAAAATACAGTTTACGACTAACCTGGTATTTGGGTCATTACAAAATATCCATAAGATAGCTTAATCATATTAATTTATATCAATATACATAATTGAATTCATTATCAGAATAACATTACACGTCATATAACATATCCATATATTATCATGTACTCAAATTTACTGATCTCTATAAACTGTGATCAAGTTTCTGCATTAATGGTTTTTGGTTTCATAGTCCAATACTCTAAACGTGGATTATCGAATGCGGGTTGTGAAACAGAAGCGCTATAACATGATCTTAAGTCACCTTGTTCACTACTGTGTCTGTCTGTATAGCTACCACTGAGCTTCGCAAATCAGGAGTGCTCTGACACGAGCTTAAGCCACCATGATGAGCAAAGACTACATGCATATAGGTACAAAAGTGCTACAACATGAGCTTAAACCACCCTGTACCTAATCTGGATATGGTACCATTGAGTTTCTCAAATCATGAGCACTTTGACACGAGGTTAAGCCACCCTAATGAGCAAATATAATAACTTCAATATTTTTACGGTACCATAACTCCCTTTATGGCATGCCACCTATCCTAACTAGTCTTTGGATAGAGAATGGATATTTTTATTCATTTTTAGATTACATGTGTGATGTAGAGCACCATGTGCATAATCAAGTTCTTCAGTCAAGTCATATCACTTAATCATATCAAAGTTGTATGTATGTCATACCTAAGTAATCTTATCATATGAATCCATTTATTTTTTTCTAGAAAAGAAGCATTCACGGGCGTGAAATTTCTTGTCACAGTTTGTCTACCTGTGGCTGACTCTTGAACTTTCATAGGCGTGAACCTTTATTCACGGACTTGAAATTCATACTTTCACAGGAGTGAAGCTTGGCTTAACGGGCGTGAATTCCTTTCATAGGCATGAAGCTTGGCTTCACGGCCATAATTCATTACATGGAAATAATATTTTAGTACTAATTTTACTCAATTTCACACATCACATGCATAAGATCTAAAACTAACCAATGTTAGTCACACTTATCAACACTTTACACATTCCAACAACCAAATTTAACTATAAACATGATTTTAATTCTACTTCATCAATCAAATTAGGCTCAATGCCTTGCATATCTACCAAAGTGACATCCTTTCATGCTTAATTAATATTAAATCAATTCATCATCTATCCCAGCATCTAATAGTCAGTTATCATGACACCAGTAGCACCAAAATAATTATTTCATATCAACAATCATTTCAGAATCATTATTCATACCACAAGCATAATATTTTTGAATAAAAATGATTATATATACAAAACTTAATAATGAAGTTCTAAAACTCGATTCTCTCTTACCTACTATCTCTGGTGGGATTTTCTACCACCAGTTTCGGTCCCTAACATGAAAATAGAATCCAAATTACATTTTATACTGACATTTTATCCGTAAACAACATGTAAACCTATATTGAACCCTTAAACCTTGTTCCTTGTTTAACAAAAAATTGAAACGAATCAAAGAACATAAGGGAACGTGATTTCTTACCTCTATTTCAACAATAACAAATTGGGTATCTACGTTTCAGAGCGTGTTCTAAAGCTCCTTGTCACAGACCTCAATTTTTATACCAAATTTCTTGTTTTTATCTATTTCAAATGCGTTTTTGGGTGGTTATTTCATGTTTAATCAATAAGAGTTGAGAATGGAATTAGGGAAATATAGTTCTGAGGTTTCAAAGTTTGGTGGCTAGGGTTAGGGGTGATCTTATGTGAGTTTCTGCCAAAAATACGATGTTGCCATATTTAAACTTGTAGGTCTTCACTAATGTGAACACTATTATCTTGTGTCACGGTCGTGAAGATCCTCAACTTTTGAAATTGAAATTCACGACATTCACGACTGTGATTAACTCTGTCATGAGCGTGAATGATATAAACTTCACTTTTTCTTATCTTTTTTTTATGTTATGGCTTCTAATACCTATAGTCTTACATATATTTTTCATATACCCTTAATGTATCTTATTTAACATGTAAATTCCAGATCCTAATTTGCAAATGTTACAAATTATACATGTTAAATTTATATTGGAACATCAAAGCCAAAAAAATCAAGTCAAATGAAGTTTAATCGTGCAAAACAAAAACTATTCACACCCATGAAGCCATATGTCATGACTATGAAGGTGTTAAAGCACCGAAAAATTCAAAAATTCGATTCAATAATAGTCAAAATACTATTCATGCTTGTAAAACCTTAAAAATTGACTATTGTAGCACGCTCTAAGGTGGTTAAATGACTATAATTCAATTTAAAGTTACTCTAATGGTTAGTTTTCGAATGATCTCTATAAATAGCTCATTTTTATGAAGGAAGAATATAAACTAGAGTATTGAAAACTTAATTATATTGAGAAATCTTTGAGAAATTATTTTATGAGATTTTATGCTTTATTTCTTTGTTGTAATCTCTGTTGTTAAATTTTCAATTCTTATTCTGGTTATGTAAAGTTCAAGTGATCTTGAGTTTGTAATTAGCTTAGTGTTTTCTTTCTTATAAATAATTACTCGATAATAAAATTGAGTAATTTGGGTTGAAAAATTAAACACTTTGTAAGAATTTGAGTATGAGCCTTGGAAAATACTTGTACAAGTTTAATTTACATATGGAAGTAGATTTTTAGTAATTTAAATTCTCGATAATTGTTAAAGAGAAGACGTAACTTTTGAGAGTCAAATCTCTATAAATCTCGATGTTATTTTTCTCTCATATTTTTCACTTTGCTTAATTTTTTAATTTTGTATTCCTTACGAAAATCACCAATTCACCTCCCATCTTAGTGCTTGAGGCCTTTTATGATATATATAGTAATTAAAAATATTGTATATATTTTTGTCATTTAAAAATAAGCAAGATTACTAGTTTAACTGCTATTTATAATATTTTTATATTTGTAATTATAAATAATTTATTGATTTGAAAAATTAATTTGGAGGAAGTAAATATTTTTGTAATTAAAAAAATATATAAGGGTAATATAATTCAAATAAAAAATTAAATCAAATCAACTATCAGTTGATGAAAAAAATTTTAAAATTTGTTTTTTTCAATTAGCAGCTGATTGAGATTAAAATCAGCTATTAGCAGTTGAATGAGATTTTTCACCAAATGCAACTTTAACAGCTGTTGGAAATCAAACTATCAGATGTTCTAAAAAGTTGAACCAAATGTCTTCATATTCATTTATTTTATATTACTAAGCCTATTTGAACCTAAATTGTCCCCTGTGTAAAAATAAAACAAAACTTAAGGAATCATAATCACACCATTATTTAGAATTTGACATAGTCATAGAGAAAATTGAATATAATTGTCTTTGATTGACCCTTAAAAATTGAAATTTATTTTCCTCCTTTAACCTAAATTTTTTGTACAGTAAAAATTTTGATAGAAAGTGTTTTCACAAGTCTAGAACTCTAATTAGGTGGAGAGAATATCAATTTATATAGAACTCTAAAATTGTTACGTCCATCAAATACAAAAATTAATGAATTAGATTTATTATACTATTAAATAGAATCGTTAACCAAATTGGAAAATAATTTAAAACTAAAAGTATGGCCTAAACTTTTGGACCACATTTCACCAAAAAAAAAAACTATTAATTTATTATATAAATTCATATCTTTTTTGCGGATAAGAATGTGTAAATTGAGAAATCCGTTATTACCAAAACTCATGAGCATTTAATGATGACATTATGTGGGCAATTGCTTCGATGCGCAGTTTATCAAATTCCAAAATTTCTTCTCTCCGCTCTCACATTATATCTTCCACTAGTCGAATCCTGCGCATTGCGTGGCTGTGAAAGATTCAGTTATTTGCTATCTTGAAGGCAGCCTTTATAAACCTGGCTACTGCCTCCTTTACCTAAATTCTAAGAGATAGATTACATTAAAAAGGGAAAAAAAAAAAAAACCCTTCAAGGCACCATAAATGGAGCGGAGTGCCATTTCTTCTTCATGCATCTTGTAAAAGTAAAAGCCACAATACGCCATAAAGGCTAGTTTAAGCCATTGCAATTGTTTAACAAAATTCCAGATGTTGCGACCAAAATCAAAAATTCACACACGCAGGGTTAAGTCACAAAGTTCTTATTAATAATGACATTTTAAGATTTAAGAAAATTGTTAAGAAAAAGTCTTAAAAGAGACAAAAATCTGTAAATATAGAAAAATAGAATGCTGAATGAAGAGAGTGCCACATCAGCACCCAAAACTCGTTAGACCTAGCCATCAGAAACTTATCAAACCATTTTTGTTTTTCCATATTTTGCATGAACCCAAAAGAGTCCTCTGCCAATCATTCCCCCATGAAGAATTGTTTTTTTCCCCGACTCAATCTCTCTCGCACTTCATTTTTTTCAAGCTCTCTCTCATATCATTGCCAAATTAGAGTCAAGAACCGTCCTCAGGTATCCGGTAAAAAAAATAGCCGTTCAGATTATCTTGTGGAAATTGGACGGTGCATTGGTACACAGCATACCAAAGTTGAACTCCATTATATGCCAATGAAACTTTTGATTTAGTAATAAAAGAACAAAATTGAGACACCTAAAAACAAAATATTTCAAGATTAATAATCAAAATTCATTATGGAATGTTAAATGATCAAGATAAGCGTATTTATTATATGATATATTTAACATAATTATCATTTTAAATAATATTTTGATTAATATAAACATTTCATTTTATGTTATTTTATATTTTCAATTACTTTTTCAGTTACTTTTATAAATATTTTTAATTGAATCAGCTAGATTTTAGTTATCCGATTTTCAATTACAAGTAAAGTATCAGCTAGCAGTTAGATTATCAACTAGTTTTCCTAAAAAAAATCTACATCAATAAATAATGCAAAGTACCAAAAAGATTAGCTAAATGGTACTAAGTTACATTATTAGGGATCTGAAATCTCAAATTCGAACTCTATCATACTCCTTGTAACTAAAATAAACAAATAAATAAAAAATGAAAGTCAATTAATTTCAGCCTACTTGAAAGTATTCTCTAATATAATTTCTCTAGTCATGTTTTCAGGAGCCATCTTTCAATAGGTGATAAAATGAAAGCATAAAAGCACCCAACGGATGAATAAGAGTTATTTTACACTCTGAAGAGGATAGTTTATATAACATAAATCTCAATCTAGAAAGATTTCATTCAAGCTCTATAACTGAGAGAAGTTAAAAAACGTAATAAAACAATTCCCTAATAACCAGTACAGAAAGAAGAAATAAATGTAAAAGATAAAATAGCATATCCTATCATTATCTTAATGAAGAAGATAACTCCATTCTCCACATACATTAATATGTATTGCGCGCACACAAATATTATCTAAAAATTGATCTTAGTGCTCTATTAGAGAAATTAATGATTAAGATAAGTATTGATTGATCAAAGCAAAATAGAAATTATAAGAAATAACTAAGGTATAAAAGGCTGCATGTGGACTGACAATGTGACGCTATAAAAATGTGAAAATTTCATTCTCTTCACAATGAAACCAATCAATCAACTTGATGATCAGGTAAAAAAGGCATGTTTATATTCTTCATGTAGAACAAGAGTACAATCATTCACAATGAAGCAGAGCAGATTCCACAAAGACAACAACATTGGCATAGATAATAAAATACAATATCTAATTGTCACTTAGTTTCATTTTATATCAAATTAGATTATTAGAATTTTGCACTAGGTATTAATTAGCTTGTATTGCTAAATCAACTTGTCAAATCATTTCAGAACAGTGCACGGATAGCTTATATATGTTAAACGAAATTAATGTTGACATGCCATTCCAAAAAAGAAAATAGAGAGGACAGAGACATAATTGCCTTTCTTACTGGTATAGCAATGTTAAGTAATTACATCCAACAGTGCGTACCAAATTAACCCTACCTAAATGGAAACTACCTTCTATTTATGTATGTAAATGAAGAGGTTGATCTCAGCTTCAACTTAACAGAGGCTCAAATTAACACTCTAAGAACTAACTCCTATCACTTTCATAACTGTTGAAATACAAGCTGTACTCAGTCAACATTAACAAATGAAGAGCAGTCTATATCCTGAAGTGTAATTTTGCCAATATATAAATCACTTATGTGATCAGAACATAAGTGGAGGCAAGTTCGGTCCATGCATTTATGAATCGAAGACATTCCTGGAATCCACTTCTCCCCTTCCTCTGGGTTCTCATTGAAAAGATTCTTAAGTAATCGCATACGATAGATGATAGTATCTGTTCTATCACAAAAATGGGCAACACAAGATTGCGATGGCTCATCCGAAGCCAGTCTTATCAATGCCAACGATAAAGCCCCATCTACAGGTTTTGGATCTGAAAGATTTTTATCTCCCATCATTCTTACCTCCCTCTCAGTGGGAAAGTGAACCTCTTCATTTCCATCCAAATCAGTTACTTTCAGATCTTTACTGTAATGCCTAATGGACTCACTTTTTGTTGCTTCATGCTTTTCAGCTAATGTCAAAATACAAGAGAATCTCAGGTGATAACTTACAATAGTTTTCACCATATTAAAGTTGTGGCAGCAGCAAAAGAAATCAAGCCATCTTCTCCCAACCCCAGCATACCACTTGATGATATCAACGTCTTCCAAAACAATGAGAAGGCTGAGTGGTCTAGGACGGCCCATGTTGTTTGTAAACCCAGCCATCTTAACAGCCTTCCTCACAAGTTCTATAGGTGCAGACACTTTCATGCATAGCTTTGTCAGGTCCTCAACTGTTCTCTCAGCATATTTTCTTTCCTCCTCTTCTTCAACTCTCATTTCTTCCTCCTCCAATGCCTTGATAGCCTTCACTGGTGATAAATGCTTGTTTACCTGCTCCTGGAACTTATCATAAGCATCAACAAGATCTTGTGGTAATTGATCTCTAATATGCCTCAATGAGAGGAAATCCCCAGCAGTTAGCATTCGATGCCAATTCCAACGATCATCCAAGGACCCCAAATATTCTTGAACGACTTCATCTGCCCAAGTTGCAAAGATTTCTCGCACTTCATTCTCAATTTGGAAATCAAATTTGAACCCATTACTCTGCTTCAACTTCTTAAAAACATGAGCTAATATTTTCAAACCCATTTTCTTCCTATTCCTCTCCCGAGCATTTCTCATTTCCAAAGCCCTAACTTCCTTCTGTCTAAGATATTTCTTCCTTGCTCTAATTGCTTTCTCTGACAGAGGAGGATGTAAAATTGATGGAGGCACAGCCTGCAATTCCATACCTAAAAATTCAATCTTCTCTGTAACTGCACTCTGGATAGCTGTTTTAATTCTATCCACTTTCAGTTCCAACTTCTCTTCCAAAAGTTTCAAAACTTTACTTTTCACATCCATCGTCAATACCTTTGAACCTGAAGTAATTATTAATATCTCATCCAAATACCTAACTGCATACATGTTCACCGGCTTAACAAAGGAACTAGAGCTCTCATTTGGTTCAAATTTGGGATTCTGGTCACTAATTTTTAGACGCATTTCTTGAATTACTCTATCAAAACCATTAAAATAAATATTCATCAAAATTGCACACAGTCCACATTCTTGAGGAAGTCCTCTACCCAAATAAAACCCACCCAGTTCAATTCTCAAAACTCCACATTCAAACAACTTTTTTATCACATCGATCAAAATCCTATCATCAATCTTCTCTTCGATAAAAGAACATAACTTATATATATTTCTATTATCAAAATTGGCACGATCAAAGCAAACCCGAAACCACCAGTTCGGGTTTTTCACCGAGTTCTTGAGATACCTGACAGCAGTGTGCCGCCCCATATTAAGACGCCCACCATATGAAAAAGTAACAAACCGATCATCGTATACAATTTCTAACACAAACCTAATAGCTTCAATAAAAACTTTCAGTTTCAAATTGGGCAAAACCAAGGACTCACCTTTACCTTCCATTTTGAGAGAATGAGAATCAACATCGAACCGATTGTCCGATATCTCACGACCCATTTCCTCAATTGAAAAATGCTTGGAGACAGAGCAGTAAAGAGACTGATTGAAGCCGGTTGTGAGATTTTTGGCGGCAGTGAGAAGAACGGGGGGCAAAGCAACGACATTTGGAATGAGGTTGAAGAACTTACCATAGGAGTATTGTTCGAGTACAAGGGCTTTGAGCTGTTTTGTGGTTAAGGGTTTTATTGGGTTTTGAGTAGGAATTTTGAGATTTTGCCTGTTAGTGTTCAAAGGTAGTGTTGAAAAATAGAAGAGATTCAAAGTGGGGAGTATTCTAATACGAAATTTGAGATTGAAATGTGCAATTCTTTTGAGGTGTATAAGCATTGAAACACAGAGAGAGTATTAAGTCTGCGTTATGACTTGCGAGTTTCGTTTATTTGGAATTTTGGATTGGCAAAGGGAATAACTATTCACCCACAGTATTACATGCTTATCAGACCGGGTCTAGCCAAAGACTGGGAGGCGCGAGTTAAAGATTAAAGGTCCAATCATGATTTAATTAAATTGATTCCTCAGAAATATAAAATTTAATGACTCATCATGTCCGTAATTTAAATTAATACTTAATTATATATAAATTAATGTAGAACAAAATTTGTATTAAAAATTTTCATCCTGTTTCATAATAATCAGTTTTATCTATTAAAACAAATTGATTTCCAAAAGTTTTAATTTCACTCACATTCATTAAATTGTTTTCTACTTTGATTTAGTATAAAATTAATAATGTATTAATATAAGAAATTTTATATGACAATATATTATAAATATTTTACATAATTCAAAGACATTTTATTTTATTTTCTTTTGTTTTATTTTACATAATTCAAAGACTTTTTCATTATATTTTTTACCAAAATTGTATCTATCATGAAGTACTATTGTAATCTTAAAATGAATGATAAAAATTAAATAAAAATAAAGGTATTTTATTGAAAATAAAATAAAATAACATGTCGTAAACAAAAAAGTATGTAATAATTTATTTTGAAAAATGATATTAGAAATTAATCATGACAAAAAAATAAAAAGATAAATTTGCAGTGTGAGCATATTTTAATATTTCTTTCTCAAGCAGAAGCATTACCTTCCTTAAGAGAATCTCAAATTGGCTTTTTATTGAGTTATATTCTTTATTTTAAAGAAATATTCTATAAAAAAGAATATCTAATAGACAAATAACTTTAAAATTTAGAGTAGAGAACCGAACTCTAAACTTCATTCTCTATTATAATTGTAATTAATATTATTGTAACAACCCTTCACATAACTAGAAAACTTTTCTAATTATATGGAATGATGTTACATGCATGAGACCGAAAAGCTGTTAGAATTAAAAATCTTTTTATGCACCATAACTACAATGACTTTCAAAACTTTAATATATTAAAAAGAAACTGCAATATAACATTTAAATTTTGCATTTATAGAATGAGAGCTAACACTTACCCAAAAGTTTACAAAAGAATATATAATGATTAGTTACAATATTACATGTCCTTACACATTAAAGCATCTACACGAGTAACTAATCTCATCCCCAACAAAATAAACATAAAGTATTATGTCACCAACTCTCATATATTTATTCTTTATCTCTTCCTCTTGGGCTTTTTCTCTATTTTCTCTATGTTTGGCCTCAAACTGCGTATGAGAGACAAAATACTCACACGCTATGCTTATCTCTCTTAGTGGTACATAATAAAATATTAAATATAATAATAAGTGTATGCATGATCATTCTCTTCCGCATGTCAATATATATGCATGAACATGTGAGTTTCTCACAAACATAAGTATTTATCACTGCACATAAACCATATCACCACTTACCAAATGCCTCAACCATTTACCTTCTTCTCTTTTTTTTCATTATTTAATTATTTAATTATTTTTTCATTCCATTATTTCACTATTTCATTATTGTATTATTTCACTATTCGCCCACTAACTTTATACAAGACTAAAAATGGATACAAACATATACTGACTCACTCCAGAGCCATTCAGATCACCATCCTAAGGAAAAATAACATTATGCTCATTTACATCTTCGACCAAGCTTCTCCAAGCCTTACCCTTAATTTCATAAGTCTCATTCCTATATGGCCAATATAATGTCCATAATTAGGCTTAGTAATTATACAGATTAAAAGATATAAGTATGTGATTAAAGGTTATGATAAGAGAGTTGAAAAAAATAAGAAAGTGAAATGTCATAAGGTTCACACCCCTGATAATACTTTTACAATCATGAACTATTGCAAGGTGGAATTCTAGATTTAAGCAGATTCATGACCGTGACAACAGTTGTCATACCCATGAACATCGTTAGATATAAATTTTATCAGTCGTTCTTTCTTTCTCGCATTACCTACAAATTAAAAAGAACCCTAGTTTTCTCACACTAAAGGCTAATGCCTTATGTTTTTTTTATTCCCAACCCTAAGCACCTAAACTAAAGCAAAACATCAACATTTTCTTTTATTGAAAACACTTAAACCTTTTTTCCTTCTAATTACATTCTGCCTCTTCCTTTGAAGGGAAGAGATATTTATACTACTAAGGCCCAGATCCATGTTCAATACAAATGAAGATGTGGACATCAATATGGCACAGAATCAACCAGAATTTTGTGAACATAGATAAGAGGTGTTCTTGAGGAGGCTAAACCATAGGAGGAAGAGAAGAGACAAATCTTTAATCCCAGTTGTGTTTCCTTAGATTAAGGTAAGGAAGTGAGAAAAATAATTTATAGTGCATAATTGGGCCTAAATGGATTGAGCTTTGTTTGGTCCAAGCCCACCCCACTTAGACCACTATAAATAGACCCAAATTATCATAATTTTCTAGAGAGAATTATGCTTCATCTCCTTCCTCTCCTTCCTTGCTTGGCTAAACCATTCATCCCTTGGTTTTCTTCAAAATTTCTTCAATTTTCTTCACTTTTAACACAAAAATCAACCGCCCAAAAATAATTTCAACATCTCTAATAGCTAATAGAAGTTTTTAATCTTCATTTGGAAGGCTAAAGTGGAAGAAAATCAAAGGGAAAAGTTAGGATACCAAATTGAGGTAAGTGAAATTTGTAGTTTTAAATTAGTTTAATGGTTCAAATAGGTATTTAAAGTATGTAAATGATAAATATGAAATTTATTTGAGTTAAAGAAGTAAAATATTAGTGGATTAATAGAGTGTAATTTTTGCCCATGGTAGGTTCAAGAGAAGGTGAAAGTACTTCCAAAGGAAATGATAAGGAAAAGAAAGATTAGAAAGGCCTAAACAAGAAATTAAGGTTAGTGATTCCAAAATCTATTTATTTCCATTAATGAAGTATGATTTAGGGTTATGGAAAATTAAGAATTTTGGGTGTTTTGCATGAAATTGCTAATTAATGCTTAAATCATGATTAAGGAATTATTAAAAGTGAATTAGAATAGTTAATTTTAATAAAAAAATTTAATTGGTGGAAATTGTAAAATATGACCTTATTATGTGAAAAATGAATATTAAGGAATAAATACATTTTAGTGTAATATTATGATACATATAGAATAATGAATGTATTAATTAGTAAAATGAATAATTAAAAGGTGAAAGAAAAATTTTAATGATGAATATTAATTATAGGCCAAAAATGAAGAAGGAGAAATTAATATTTTTCTTGCTAATTAAATAAAAATTTAGTCATGAAATGCAAAAACAATATGATTTTAAGTGTGTAGAAATTTATTAAAAAATTTTAAATGATATATTGAATATTTTTTCTATTCATTGATTATATTATGCATAAGATAAAAAATAATGAATAAAATATATTTAGTGAGTTTATAACTTAATTGATTATCCATAATGAAATATTGATATATTAGAATAAAAAATGTGAAAATTTTGGTAGTGATAAAATCATTATGAAAGAATAAAATACTAAGTGATTAATAATATAAAAATAATAAAATTTATGAATTTAATGGAAATTGAATTAAAGAAATAAAATAATACACTTAGTTATTTTTTTGATGGTTAAATCTAGTTCAGGATATAAATTGGCTAGCCATAGGGACACTATTACTGTGGTGTGGGTCATGACGACTTGCTTATGTAGGTCAATGACGGTCTACTATAGTGATAGTGATTTAGTGAACAATATACAGTGTAGTGCTAGGGTGATTTTTCGGAATTATTTTTCAGTGTAGCGGACTTTTTGGGTCCACGTCTCATGTATCTGGTCCGAAAATTTTCTATCGGATAGAAACTAGATGCAAATTTGAATAAAAGTAGTAATAATGATAGAAGTGAAAAATAAGTGAAATACATGATAAGAAAGATAAAATGGTATAATTGTAAAAATGATAAATGTGATAAATGTGAATAAAATGATAAAAGTGAAAATATGAGAAAAATAATAAATGTGAAAAATATAATAAAAATGATAAATGTGAAAAATATGATAAAAATGAATAAAGTGAAAAATATGAGAAAAATAATAAAAATAAAAAATATGATAAAAATGAATAAAGTGAAAAATATGAGGAAATAATAAAAATTAAAATAAATGTTAAATTATGTAGTTAAAAAGGTAAATAAATGAAAAATAAAATTTATTAGTGGAAAAAGTGTAAATAAATATAAAGTAGTGCTATAATTGTAAATAAATAGAAATTTAGGAATTAAAGTGAAATTTATAGCTAATTAAATAAAAGAAAAAAAAAAGATTAATTAAGATATCAAATAGTGAATTAAGGGTAAATACAAATCAAGTATTGAAAATAATAATAATAATAATAATAAAAGTAGAAAATTTGAATGGTATATTAAAAATATTATTTCATGTATAATTGCATAAAAAAATAGGTAAGTGAAAATTTTAGATTAGTAATCACCACTGAGCATATTAATACTCATCACGTAGTTATTTGACAGCGTGCATGTAACATTCAGTGATTTAGGCCCCGATTGCGCGTGACCGTAGTGGGGTCCACTGGTTCAATCAGAGTCTAAATTTAAACAAAAAAAATGACTAATAATAAGAGAAAATAATTAAGGGTATTATTATTTTGGAATTAAAAAGATTTGGGGTAGAATTAGAAAAAAATAAAACTTCCTATGGACAAAATCGGTATTATGGCAATTGTTTGGAAAAAAAATGTGAATATGGAGAAAGATGTGGCAAATAAGAAATTTCTTAAAGTTTAAAATTTCATTAAAATTAATTTATATTTTGGACCAATGGATGAAGAGCTTAATGTAGGCATGGATCCACCAAATACTCACCTAAAAAAAAAAAGAGGAATTCTTTATTCTTCCACCAAAATATCTAAGTCTTCTTTTTCCTTTTCCCATTCTTGTTGCCGTCCACCTCCATTCTCTTAAACCTCCATTTTTTTTTCAATTTCCACAAAGCTAATAATGAAAAGAAATTAGTTTTGAGAGAGGAAAAATCGGAATTAAGGAGTTCTTACCATTAAAGGTACCAAAGGAGCAAGAAGGAAGGAAGAAAGAAGAAGAAAAAGGGAGAAGAGTAGGGGAATTTCGGCCCACCTTGGAGAACTCTGAAGGTGAGTTTATTCTTCTTAAATTTAACATTTTTCCTTCTATTTGAGACCCATGATGATGATAGATGTGATTAGGTTTGATAGATTTAGGATTGGTTGCAAGATAGAACTTAGAAAAATTAAGTTTGTGTTTAGTTGATGAAACTGTAATTGGACTTTGAATTGATGATATTTGATGTTAGATAATTGTTTTATTGCTTAAAAACTAAAGAAAATATGATGTTAATGGATGAATAAGGGGCTGCCATAATTAAAGAAATTAGGGAAAATTGAAATTAATATGGAAACACAACAATTGGTGATAAGGAAAATATGATTTGAGTGTTGAATTGAAGAAAATGAATTGGTAACTAGGATATGGTTTTTGGGTAGCCATGACATATGAAGAAGGAAGTTTAACCTTAGTACATTTTAGCTCAATTAAGGTGTAAATCATATTAGGAGCATTAGAATATTATGTAGACATGAAAAACATTGAAATTGGATGTTGGAATTGAGATGTGGTATAATTGTGGAGGAAAAATAAGTGAACAAGTGAGAGGCCCTCAAGAGGGTGACAAAGGCAAGGAGAAAGCTAGCTAATAAGGGAAGGAAAAGAAGGTTTAAAGGAAGAACCAAGGCTGATTAGGTATGTGCTTCATTGATAAAAAATTTGCATGTTGTTAATAAGTATGGAAATATATATTAACGTTTGTTATGTTTGTGTTTTTGAGATGTTATGTGATTTGTTGTGACTTTTAATATTATATATGGCAATGGGACCAAATGGTGTGAAATAATTGAGACATATGAATGTAGTTGTAATTCTGAAAATTTTAGTATCAAAATGAATGCAAATGATGAATGTGGTTGAAATGTGAATTGATGCCAATTGATGGCTCGGGTATAGAATTCCAGGAACAACTCTGTCTATTTTGATGATAACTTGAGTTGTGGAACTCCTTTTTGTATGTTCTTTGTTGGAAATGAAATCTAAGACACAAGGCTTTAATTTTTATTTAGACTATAACATTTAATTATGTCTATATTTTCCCAGAAAAATGCATGAAGTTTAATCCTAGAATCTGTCCAGAAAATTCTGGGCAGAAAATTCTGTGATGATGCAGTAGTGAATTGATCATAACTTTTGATAGAAAACTTTGATTTAAGTGATTTTTGATGCATCTGAAATCTAAGACAATAAACTAAAAATTGTTAGAAGGCCAGAACTCCAAATTCTAATTATAAATGGGCTAAAAATGAAGCCCAAAAACAGGTCCAAATTCTGCCATAGGTATAAACGTGAAGTGTTGGATTTATGCATGTGGTATGTTAATTATATGTAATAATTAATGCAAATATTTACTTTGATGGTAATTATCAATGTTTAACAGATTATTTATATATGAGATTTTATTGTAATAATAATGGGAATATAGAACAAAAATAAACAAGCATACTTATGATAGTTGAAAATATTATGAATTAATATAAAAATAGTTAAGCCCAAAAACACCTAGTCTAGAACTAGAATAGGGAATAGTTTGGCATGCCAATCAGGGGAATTTAGGCACTCGGTGCCAAATATGAAAGCCGGTAATGACAATTGATAAATGCGCTCGGCGCAAAATTATTAAGCCGGTAATGGCAATATAACAAAAGCCAGTAATGACATTATTATAAAAGCGCTCGGCGCTACATTATGAAAGCCGGGAATGACAACCCCGTTATTCCTATTAGATAGTTCAGTTATAGGTGTTATGGGCACAAGAAAATAATAATAATACTAATATTGAAGTATGTGATTTTGATAAGTGTTACATGAATTAAATTTGTTACTATTACATGTTGAATGAAATTTATTTGATTTTATAGAAAATTTTATTTTATGCATTATTTATTAAATGGTTAATTAATATGTGAGAAAATATATATGTATGTAAAATTTTTATCATTGAAGCACCACTAAGCTAGTTGCTTAGCGCGGGTGGTTTCCTCTCGCGCAGGTTTTAAAGGGTAGCCGTAGAAAATAGTCTATCAGAAGAAGAAGGGTATCCGGAGGGAAGCAGCAAAAAGCTCTGGGTTTTCTTTTTTGGTATATTTTGTTAAAAAACTTTGTAAATTAAAGTATTGTTTTTATTTCATATAATGTGTATTAAATATGTGAGTTACTATGTAAAAGAACATAGTTTGAATGTAAATTAATATATTTTATAAATAAATAAGATTTTGAGTATTATGCTTGTAATAATTTTATTTCAATGTCTACAAAATTTTCAAAAAAAAAAAATTTACTTCACTTCATTAATTTTATAAAACAGTAAGACGGGTAATACTCACTTACCTTGCTGAACTATAGTGGGGTAAGGGGGTGTTACAGTGCAGGTAGTAGCAGGAAAGACAAGAGCAAGTGTACAAGTTTTGGGAGCTGATGGATGAATAAATAATAGTAGGTTAGCACCAAAAATATCATATATGTATAGATATGGTGTTGTATGAATAAAATTATGTACATATTCTGATAAAAACATATTTGTGAATTATTAGATGTATAAAGAATGAAATGTTTAATTGTGGTTAAATAGATAATGATATTTGTGAATTATTATATGCGTTGTTGTGCCAAAAAATGAGCTGTGGATTGTTTGAATTGCAGGTGGGTAGTTAATATATAGCCGTTATGCAGCCTAAATATTTGAAAAATAAAAAGGATTAATTAAGTGATAATAATAGTATGATCATTAAATTAAGTTATTGAAAAACAATTGGCATATATTGGCTATAATTATATTAACTCACATAACGTATGTATATGATAATTGTTATAAGGGTGTCACATAAACTTTTACGACTTAGTTCACGATTGGGTTTACGGGTAGGGTTACCCATGACTAAGACATTCATGGTTGTGAAGCCTGTTTTAAATGATATATATGTTATTAGATATAAATGTTATGATGAAGTATAATAAAGATAATATGAACAAGTAAAACCCTGACTTAATACTAAGACTAAAAGTAGAATATGTGACATGCCATTAAGAGGGTTTATGGTACCATAATTATATATTTTGTAGCACTTTCTTACCCTACTAATTGTTAATTGTGTATGAAAGTTCTACTAAATTCATTTTTTTTTGTAAAAATAACAAATTCTCAAATTATTATATTTTTTTATATTTTCGAGTTTATTATCAGCAGAATATTTCTTACTATATTTCTCTTTATTTTTAAAAAATATTATTTAAATATGTAACTAGTGATATAAATATTTTGATTTAAAAGAACTCATTCAGTAAAACATAATAATTTGAAATATATTTATAAATACTACTAAATATATAAATTACAAAATTCACTCCTTATAAATATTACATGTCACAAATTTACATAAAACAAATTCTTAAAATTTCATTTTTTTACAATACAATTTCCAAAACATACAAAAAAAAAAACTGCTGCAGTTTGATCTTAGGGTTTTCCTTATCTTCGGTCGCCCTAACGCAACAGCTATGTCTATTTATCTGCGCATATGTACTAGCTTAGTGATACGTTTGACAATTATCCAATAATTATATAAATATTTCTAAAGTAAAATTTTAGAAACTACAATTAATTCACTAAGCATGCCAAAATATTTAAATAGTATCAAAACTATTTACGCTATGCAAAAATATACAATTAATCAATTATAACATTTCATTCATTAAGCATACTTGAAAATTGTTTAGCAATACAATATATACAATTTAAAATATCAATTTAATAATTTACATTTTTTTTTTGTTATTCATTTGATAGCCCAAGACATCTTAGACTTGAACTAAATACTGGATACAAGATTTCTGCTTTTCAAAAGTATATTCGGCGCCTACATAATTATATTATAACTCGATGTTTAACGCCTACATTTTCAATAACAACTTAACATCTTTTTAGTGCCTACCTAATTTCAAACTCGGCACTATTTCTTAGTGCCTACGTAAATTAAATTTCAGCACTATTTTCTAGTGACTATATTTCTACCCTTTTATTGGCATGTCAATTTATCCTAATTTCTAGTTCTCGACTAGATATTATATGACTTAATTAAATTTGTTACTTTTATTATTATTTACATAAATTATATAAATAACACTAATATAAATTTCATATAAATGCAGTAATTCCCATTAAATATTTTACAACCTTATACTTGCTTATTTAATTATTATAACTATAAGAAAAATCGAATAATATATTTTTATATCATAAACTTCCACAATCAATACATATATGCAAGCTGTCATATTCTGGATAACATTTCTGTCTTATATTGTCATGTATTTTTTTTTATCTATTTTTAGATATAATTTGGACAAGTGATCAACTAACAAAATATAGGTACATATCTTATCTTTAATTTCCAACTGGAATCACACATCAAAATTTGTAATAAAAGTTATAAATTTGTTTCTAAGATACGTTCATTTCATTCTGCCTAGTATTTTACTAGACAAATTTTTAGCTCAGAATTTGAGTCTAGTTTTCACCTAATTCCAGTCATATTCAGGTCTAATGGTCTGAATAAAAGTTGAAGCTCTATGTCTTAAATTTTAAACCCAATAAGAATTACACAAAATTTTTTTTCTAAAACTTAAGTTATGACCAGAAAAGTAAATACTGTTCATAAGACAAATTTTCAAGTACTTCAATTAATTCCTACAATTTCCATCTTCATGCATCAACCTCATATTCAAATTTTTATTTCCACATTCATAGCATCATTTAATCAAAATATCAAGAATTATATACACAATTACACATAATATCATAAAATCGAAAATTACATTTTCCATATTGAATTTTTGCCAAACGTACATACCTCAAAAATCTACTTCACTTTTCTCTTCCCCTAGTTAGCTTTCTCCTTGCTCTTACTTCCTCTTTGATTTTAGTTCAAAGATTGTTCATCTCCTTAGCCTAACAACAATTTTCACACTAATCGAGCACTAATCACACTAATCCACCCTCAATTACCATTAACATAATAATAACCCTAAATTGCCAATTTTAATGGTAACTAACCCCAAAATCAAAGAAAAGAGAAGAAGAAAAGTGAGAAGATAGAAAATCTAACCTCACCTTTGTAGATTTTCAAAATGACCAAATTCTTTCTTCTTTTTTTTTTCTCTTATTTTCTTCTTTCCTCTTTCTTAGTTTAGCTCACTTTGCTTCACTTCCTTGACGATCTTGCCTAAATCTCACTTTTATCCATCTAATCTTAGCTTTGATTAAAGAAAAAAAAAGAAGAGCAAAAGGGGAGAGAAGAGTCATGACCACAAGGAGAAGGATAGAGAGTTTTTTGGTTTGTTTAAGATGAGGAAGAAAAAAAATAAAGGCAAAAAGGTGAAAGTTGACTTTTATAGTTGGATTAGGTGGGTGGTTAAGATTAATAGTTAATCTTGTCCTCCATTGGTCTATTAATTTAAATCACTCTTAATTTATTTTAATCCAAAGAATATTCCTTTCTTTAGATAAATAATATTCTATTTTTATGCCTTCTTAAAATATTTGTGCTAAAAACACTGCAATTTCTAATTTCGTTCAGCGAAAAATTAATTTTTTCCAAATTTTAATTCCGAACTTCAAAATTCTGAATTAATAATATCCAAAATATTTTTCTTATATCTTATTATTATTTTAATTTATTTCTTTCATTTTCGAATTTAGATCTCAATCGGTTCGGCGAGCTATATTTCAGTCAACCGCGACCGTAGCCTAAATTATTGGGCATTACATATTTACTCAGTTAATATGGTTTAAGCAAGAAGAGTGCTATTGACTTGAAGAGCTTGGACTAGCACACATGATGATCGACAATATTGCATGCAAAAGATATATATTTACTCCGTCAATGTAGCTTAAGCTTGGAAAGTGTTATTGACTTGAGAAGCCTAGATTGACACATAATAATAGATAGTAACAGAGTAGGCTAGCTCGCACAAGTGCCCCTATTCACAGCACATATCCAAATAGTTCATATTGAAAGTTATTGGACAATAATTTTAAAGTGATTAAGGAATGAAATGAAATAGAAAAAAAGGTTCAATGATACAAGTATTCAAGATTACACTATTAATATGTTATATGCTTTTAAAAGAAGTTAAATGCTCTTGTTTATGTTGTCAAAGCTTAGTAAACTATCACACTTATGAGGTAAGCTATTTCACATGATAGTATGATTATCACTCATATCATGACTTTTATTGGCCAAGGTGTGGCAGCAATTGTCCCCAGTATGGGGTCAAGTCACAGTCGAATGGCATGGGCACTTGGTCTGTATAGGATAAGGCTAATGGTAGCACCTTCCCTATCACCAATTGGTTTTAGGTGACATGGTAAGCTCCAGAGATCCGCAATTGGTATCAGAGCCGATATCACATGTTTGATTCCCAGGGGGAGCAATTGCTGAGGGGGAGATTATTGGCCAAAGTATGGCAACAATTGTCCCATGGCGGAGGCCTTAGTATGGGGTCAAGTCACAGTCGAATGTCATGAGCGTTTGCACTATACGGGATAAGGCTAATGGTAGTGTCTTCCCTATCACCAATTAGTTTTAGGTGAAATGGTAAGTACCTAAAATCCATAACTAGTATACCAATTTTGAACCTTGAGGGGTATTTTCATCATTTTGATGATCATAAATAATTAGGCAATAAGGAATTTAATCATATTTTGTGTTCTAAGTGTGTTAGATAGGT